>JAIOJX010000031.1:125620514-127091849 GCA_022376925.1 Tragulus kanchil
TCTGCAGAGGAGGAAGGTTGACGATAGAGAGATTAGGGCCCTGTCTTGGGGAGAGCTGTTTTTTTTGTTGTTTTTTGTTTTTTTTAAGATTTTATTTATTTATTTATTTATTGGAGGAGGTGGGTTGGGGAGGGAGGGGGCGGGCAGGCCACTTCTCTCTCTTTTTCTTTTTCTTTTTGGCCACTTCTATTGGTCTTTAATCTATTTATCTTCGTTCTTTGGCCTGTGTGGGCCTCCCATCGCAGTGGCCTCTCTTGCTGCAGAGCACTGGCTCTGGACGCATGCACTCCAGAGCTCTGGCTCGGTAGTTGGACACATCGGTCCAGCCACTCCGCAGCACGTGGGATCTTCCCAGGCCAGGGATCGAACTGGCGCCCCTTGCACTGCAAGGCGGTGTCCTTACCCACTGGACCACCAGGGAAGCCCCCAGGCCACTTCTCTTGGTCTTTCATTTGTCTATTTTCATCCGTCTTTGTTCTTTGGCCCACGTGGGCCTCCCATCACAGCGGCCTCTGTCGTCGCAGAGCACCGGCTCTGGGCGCATGCGCTCCAGAGCTCCGGCTCGGTAACTGGACACATGGGTCCAGCCTCTCTGCAGCACGTGGGATCTTCCCAGGCCAGGGATGGAACCGGCGCCCCTTGCACTGCAAGGCGGTGTCCTTACCCACTGGACCACCAGGGAAGCCCGGGAGAGCTGTTTTAAGAGACCAGGGTCAGAGACCACTGGGGGCTGCAGGAGGCGAATGAAGGGGTTCGTGAGAAGGGCACAGGGGCCTCTGTCAGTTCCCATGAAGGTGGAGGGAGGTGTCCTGAAAGCTGACGGGAACCTGAACTGGTTCCACCTCTCCAAGCCACAAGCACCGCTGACGTGCTCTTCTCTCTGGTCACTGGCTGTCCTGGAGCTTGGGGCAGGCCTGCTCCGTCCCAGCCTCTGACCCGGGCGGCTCGTGCAGGCTGAGCAAAGATCCCACATCCTTCCTGTCGAATGGGGCGAGAGGGGGCCAGGCTCACCCTCACGGCGACTTGGGGGCAGCTCAGAGAAGGGGACCTGGGCTCCACAGACGCCACAAATAGGCCCCTCCAAACCCACTGTCTGCCTCCAGAGGCCATGCCCTCAGCCACCAGGCTGCACTGTTCTGTGTCGAAAAGGTGAATTCACGTCACAAGGCAGAAAGTCACTTGTGTTGACCGAGTGGTGTGGCTCCACCCCCCACGGGGTTGGACGTATTTTCTTGGTTCGGCATCAGCCGGTACTGAGCTCTGCACCCGCGTGCGCTGGGGACGCAGCACCGCCAGGGAGGTGCAGAGACAAACTAGCCACACAGCTGCCTCAGACCCATGCGGGGAGGGAGGACAGGAGCCCAGGCCTGGGCAGAGGACCGTGGCGGGGCTGGTGGGTCAGTATGAGGCTTTAGTAAGGACATCAGGCACCTCAGCCGGACTCCCACCGCCAGCCTGATGTGGTGAACCTCAGAGTCAGGCCGGCCTGAGCGCTCCTCTGTCCTGGCTGTGTCCTTAGCAAGTACCCCGCCTCCCTGAGTCTCAGTTTCCTCTTCTGGAATGGTGGAGGGGACATGTATTACACCCCAGACAGTGGCTGTGGATAGAAAGGGTTGAGTTTGGTTAAGAGCAAGGATTATGGGGATTTCCCTGGTGGTTCAGGGGGCAAGAGTCCACCTTGCAGCGCATGGGATGCGGATTTGAACCCTGGTGGGGGACCTGCCACGGAGCAGCTAAGCCTGTGTGCTGCAGCCATGGAGTCCATGCGCTGCATTGAACGGTCCTGTGTGATGTAACAAGACCCGACGCAGCCAAATAAATAATAAGGGCCAGGAGGCAATGAAGGGGTTCGTGAGAAGGGCACAGGGCCTCTGTCAGTTCCCATGAAGGTGGAGGAGGTGTCCTGAAAGCTGACGGGAACCTGAACTGGTTCCACCTCTCCAAGCCACAAGCACCGCTGACGTGCTCTTCTCTCTGGTCACTGGCTGTCCTGGAGCTTGGGGCAGGCCTGCTCCGTCCCAGCCTCTGACCCGGGCGGCTCGTGCAGGCTGAGCAAAGATCCCACATCCTTCCTGTCGAATGGGGCGAGAGGGGGCCAGGCTCACCCTCACGGCGACTTGGGGGCAGCTCAGAGAAGGGGACCTGGGCTCCACAGACGCCACAAATAGGCCCCTCCAAACCCACTGTCTGCCTCCAGAGGCCATGCCCTCAGCCACCAGGCTGCACTGTTCTGTGTCGAAAAGGTGAATTCACGTCACAAGGCAGAAAGTCACTTGTGTTGACCGAGTGGTGTGGCTCCACCCCCCACGGGGTTGGACGTATTTTCTTGGTTCGGCATCAGCCGGTACTGAGCTCTGCACCCGCGTGCGCTGGGGACGCAGCACCGCCAGGGAGGTGCAGAGACAAACTAGCCACACAGCTGCCTCAGACCCATGCGGGGAGGGAGGACAGGAGCCCAGGCCTGGGCAGAGGACCGTGGCGGGGCTGGTGGGTCAGTATGAGGCTTTAGTAAGGACATCAGGCACCTCAGCCGGACTCCCACCGCCAGCCTGATGTGGTGAACCTCAGAGTCAGGCCGGCCTGAGCGCTCCTCTGTCCTGGCTGTGTCCTTAGCAAGTACCCCGCCTCCCTGAGTCTCAGTTTCCTCTTCTGGAATGGTGGAGGGGACATGTATTACACCCCAGACAGTGGCTGTGGATAGAAAGGGTTGAGTTTGGTTAAGAGCAAGGATTATGGGGATTTCCCTGGTGGTTCAGGGGGCAAGAGTCCACCTTGCAGCGCATGGGATGCGGATTTGAACCCTGGTGGGGGACCTGCCACGGAGCAGCTAAGCCTGTGTGCTGCAGCCATGGAGTCCATGCGCTGCATTGAACGGTCCTGTGTGATGTAACAAGACCCGACGCAGCCAAATAAATAATAATTAAGAAATATTTAAAAAATGAGCCAAGGCCAAGGGATCGACAGCTTAGGCCCGAACCCCAGTCCCTCCCTCACCGGCTCTGTGATCTTGGGCAGCCTTCTTAACTTCCCCCGCCTCAGCTTCAGCTTTCACGTGGGGAGTAAGTCTGATCTCGTCTGGTTGTTGAAGCAGCGAGTGGAATGTGGTCACCCGCCAGCACTGTGTCGTCTGTGTGTTGTCAGTTGCTAGTCGTAGTGCCTTAGAATTAGACGTTGCCTCACACGGCTGATGCTGGGGTCCCTGGCGTACCCTGTGTGACCGGGGACCCAGCCCCCCACCCTAGAGCTCCCTGGAGCTTGATGAGGCTCCCACTGCATGGGAGGCTCTGTGGCGGGCCGGGCCAGGCCGTCTGTGACTTAGCTTCGGGCACCTTCTGAGAGCACGTGTTTCTGTAACAGGATCTTCAGCCGTTTGGAAGGTCAGGATGGCAGTGTGCGGATGCAGGTGGATAGAACAGACAGGTCCTCCCTCTTCGTCCCTGGAGGCGCCGGCTCCTGGCTGGTTGTGTAAGCCCAGCCCACCCCCTGCAGCCGGCCGTCCTGATCCCGCAGCACATGGTGGCGGCACCGCCCCCCCAGTCATGATCCCTCCCACCCACCAGGGCCAGGGAAGACCACTCCTGTCACCCAGGAAGCGGCGGGCGTCACCGCCCCTGAGCAGGCCTGGGGAGGGGCCCTGGGGCCTGAGAGGAAAGGACAGGCCCAGCGTCTCCTGAAGGGCCTCCTGGAAGGGCACGGTGTGGCTCCCTGCCCCCTGGTGCTCTGGGGAGAAAGGAGGGGACACGTCATTGTGTTCACAGAGCGAGTCCTTCGCTCACAGCGGTGACGGCTCTACATTCAGGGAGCCCTGGGTGTAGGACAGCAGACAGGTAAACAGACACAGTCCGGGTGTATCCCGTGGGGACTCGGAGGGATGTGGTGGGGAATATGGGTGTTGGGGTGCAGATTTAAGAAGAGGCCAGAGAAGGCTTCTCAGAGGAGGCGACATTGGAGCTGAGACCTGAGTGACAGGAAGAAGGAGACCGCAGATGGGGTGCAGGAGGGGACCTCTCTGAGCCACGGGAAGAGCAGGTGCCAGCCTGGAGGCAGAAATAAGGTCGGGGCCGGAGAGGTGTGTGCCCGGGGAAGGGGTGGGGTCACGCAGGGCTGAGTCAGGGGCCTTGTCCTGGGGTGAGAAGTCACAGCTTCAGCCTCAGCGCAGGGACAGACCGCGAAGATGGACGGTGCCCGAGTCCCGCCTGTTCCTCGCTGTGGCCACCGCAGCCCATCAAGTGCCCACCTGTCTCTGAAGGGCAGCGGCTACGGGTGGGGGCGGGGCTTTCCTTTCCTGGGGGTTCTGCTGGAGTGTCCCCACACAGCCTCACCGTGTTTCTGAAGGTACACACCTAGACACCCCTGGGGCTCGCCTCAGGCCTGCTCAGCTCGGCCGAATGGAGAGGCTGGTGAGGGTGGAGGAAGCGCAGAGATCTGACATCAGGAGGAGTGACTCACGGCTGTGCCCCGTCCTTCCTCCCGAGAAGTCGCGGGCTGCGCTGCTTGAACCCCCGCTGGTGGAAATGGTCCTCGCAGAGGCCACTGCTCCCCTCCGCCTGGTCTGGGCCTGCCGCTGCCCTCACTCTGTGCCCAGAGAGCATGGTGTGGGAGCAGGCGGTGCCCGGGTCTCAGCCAGGCCTGGGGAATCATGCCGGCTGTGGGCGAGGGCACCTGAGGACGCGTCCTCCTGGCGGGCACGGGGCTGTGGGGCTGACCGGCCGGCTCTGAAGGCCGTGGCGGCCCAGCCGCGAGAGGAGGGCCTGGCGTGCGTGGCCCCTGTGCTGACTCAGGCGCCGCCTCCTCTCTGCACCTCCTTTTGTTGGTCTTAGGTTGGGGGTCCGGTCGCCTCGCCTTCCCAGGGTTGCTGTGAGGCTGCAGCTTGGGCACTGGAAGGGGCCGCCTGAGGTGACAGCGTAGGCATGGTCCCTGTCAGCGGGCTCCGTGCAGAGCTCAGAGACGAGACGCTGCCATCTCCAGGCCTGTGCTGGAGAGGTGGGGTGGGGGGGGGGCTTCCGGGAGAGGAGGCGACATTGGAGCTGAGACCTGAGTGACAGGAAGAAGGAGACCGCAGATGGGGTGCAGGAGGGGACCTCTCTGAGCCACGGGAAGAGCAGGTGCCAGCCTGGAGGCAGAAATAAGGTCGGGGCCTGAGAGGTGTGTGCCCGGGAAGGGGTGGGGTCACGAGGGCTGAGTCAGGGGCCTTGTCCTGGGGTGAGAAGTCACAGCTTCAGCCTCAGCGCAGGGACAGACCGCGAAGATGGACGGTGCCCGAGTCCCGCCTGTTCCTCGCTGTGGCCACCGCAGCCCATCAAGTGCCCACCTGTCTCTGAAGGGCAGCGGCTACGGGTGGGGGCGGGGCTTTCCTTTCCTGGGGGTTCTGCTGGAGTGTCCCCACACAGCCTCACCGTGTTTCTGAAGGTACACACCTAGACACCCCTGGGGCTCGCCTCAGGCCTGCTCAGCTCGGCCGAATGGAGAGGCTGGTGAGGGTGGAGGAAGCGCAGAGATCTGACATCAGGAGGAGTGACTCACGGCTGTGCCCCGTCCTTCCTCCCGAGAAGTCGCGGGCTGCGCTGCTTGAACCCCCGCTGGTGGAAATGGTCCTCGCAGAGGCCACTGCTCCCCTCCGCCTGGTCTGGGCCTGCCGCTGCCCTCACTCTGTGCCCAGAGAGCATGGTGTGGGAGCAGGCGGTGCCCGGGTCTCAGCCAGGCCTGGGGAATCATGCCGGCTGTGGGCGAGGGCACCTGAGGACGCGTCCTCCTGGCGGGCACGGGGCTGTGGGGCTGACCGGCCGGCTCTGAAGGCCGTGGCGGCCCAGCCGCGAGAGGAGGGCCTGGCGTGCGTGGCCCCTGTGCTGACTCAGGCGCCGCCTCCTCTCTGCACCTCCTTTTGTTGGTCTTAGGTTGGGGGTCCGGTCGCCTCGCCTTCCCAGGGTTGCTGTGAGGCTGCAGCTTGGGCACTGGAAGGGGCCGCCTGAGGTGACAGCGTAGGCATGGTCCCTGTCAGCGGGCTCCGTGCAGAGCTCAGAGACGAGACGCTGCCATCTCCAGGCCTGTGCTGGAGCCTTCCGTCCCCCCCCCCCCCCCCACCATTGTATGCCTCAGGTTCCCCTTGACCGCCGGGAGAGGTGTCCTATCCCTAGGGGTGTGGGTCTGAGGCCGGCTTTGTGTTCCTTCCTTCAGCCCATATTTGCTGATCACCTGCTGGGCCAGGCCTGGCTTTGTCATTAAGGCCGTCCTGAAAGACTGACCTTGGCCTCACCCAGGCTTCTTCCCTTCCATCCCAAATGCTGCCCTTGGGCCCCATGTGGACCGCCAGCTCTGAGCAGCTGCTCCCCACCCCCTGTTTAACTTCTTTTTTGGAAGGAGGGGGGGCGGGTGGGCCACTTCTATTGGTTTTTCATTTATCTATTTTCATCTGTCTTTGTTCTTTGGCCCATGTGGGCCTCTCATCGCGGTGGCCTGGGTTGTCGCAGAGCACGGGCTGTGGGCGCATGCGCTCCAGAGCTCCGGCTCGGTAATTGGACACATCGGTCCAGCCACTCCGCGGCACGTGGGATCTTCCCAGGCCAGGGATGGAACCGGCGCCCCTTGCACTGCAAGGCGGTGTCCTTACCCACTGGACCACCAGGGAAGCCCCTGTTTAACTTCTTATTAGACATCTCCCAACATCGCAGCAGTAGGAGTTTAGTGAACCTGATGAGCGCACTCTCCAGCTTCGGTAATGACTTGTGTGAGTCAGTCTGGACTCTCAAAGCTGCCTCCCCCCGCCCCCGTTATTTTGCAGCAAATCCTAGATACCCAGCATCTCACCTATGTGTTCTGAGTTGCTTCTGAATTGGTGGGCCCCGACCAGCCAGCTTCTGTCCTCCCAGGAGACGACACAGGCTCGCCCACCAAAGGAGGCTCCCACCCCAGGACAAGGCTCCCAGGGCTGCCACGGGGCCCCTCACACTCTAATTCCTGAGCAGCTCTGCCTGGGGGATAGTTTGCTTTCTAACAATGAGAACTGTTTTTTTATTTTATTTTATTTTTTTTGTTTTTGAGAACTGTTTTTTTTATAGTCCTCCTTTGTTTCATAAAAGGTGGCATTCACTCTGTTCTGCACTGTGCCCTGGGTAACCCGATAGATATCTGCAGAGTGGAGGGGCTGGAGCGAAGGGCACACACATTTGTATTTTGGAGTGTTGATTGGTGTAGCTGGATTGCTTCTGAAAGGGGTCGTACCGGTTGGTGTGGACACCAGCTGCTCAAGGGCATGCCCGCTTCCCAGGGTCACCTGCAGGTGCTGTCCAGCTCGTAGGGGTTGATGGTGTGTAAAAAATGTGTCCATGTCCTCTCATTTAATTTGAATTTCTCTTTATTCTGAGAAAGAGCACTGAAGGATCCTGGACCTTGGTTTCCATCTGGGGACTGGACTGGCCGCGGCCTTCATGTTGCGGTAGTGGGAGGACTCGACGCGTCCCCGCAGCAGAGGGCCCCTCCCCAGCCGAGGAGCCAGCCCAGCGGCTGGAAGCGCAGGATGTGGACAGCAGACGGGCAGATGGGACCAGCTTCTGCCTCTGCTTCCAGCTGGAGAAGCGTCCCTGGGCTCCTCTTTGTTCTTCTACACATGGAGCAGGACCCCACCACCACCACCCCAGTGTCCGAAGGCCTGGTCTACCTTCAAGGTCTAGGACAGTGCCCAGACGTGAGCTTCTTTGTCTGCCTGTCCCTCCCTACCCTATCTTGGTGCCTTCTCTGTGCCTGGCCCTAATGTTGAGGACATGCACAGACTTCCAGTTGAGGCTCCCAGTCCAGTGGCTGGTCAGTGTGGGCAGGGCTGAGAGGAGGGAGCCTGACCTCTGGTGGAGTCCTTAGAGATAGGGATCCCCTTGAGCTGAAGCTTGAAATGAGAGCGTCCTACCTAAGAGGAGGGAGAGAGTGAGGTGGGGTGAAGCATCGGGCCTCTCTGGGGAAGGGAAGAGTTTTGAGTGTGACTGGAGCACAGTACCAGGGACAAGGCAGGTCCAGGGACAAGTCTTCAAGCCTCTGAGTCTAGCACCCTCCTGCCTGCCTTGCCCTGGCTCAGCCCAGAGCCTGCACGGTGCCCGCCGAGGGCCTCCCTGGATGGCCTGCATACCCCTCCGCCAGATAAGACCCCTGAAGGGCAGGACCTGGTGCAAGCCTTGCTGCAGGCTGCCAGGGGGACACTAATGAGTGCCCTGGGTAGAATATCTGCAGAGTGGAGGGCTGGAGCGAAGGGCACACACATTTGTATTTTGGAGTGTTGATTGGGGTGGCCGGATTGCTTCTGAAAGGGTCGTACCGGTTGGTGTGGACACCAGCTGCTCAAGGGCATGCCCGCTTCCCAGGGTCACCTGCAGGTGCTGTCCAGCTCGTAGGGGTTGATGGTGTGTAAAAAATGTGTCCATGTCCTCTCATTTAATTTGAATTTCTCTTTATTCTGAGAAAGAGCACTGAAGGATCCTGGACCTTGGTTTCCATCTGGGGACTGGACTGGCCGCGGCCTTCATGTTGCGGTAGTGGGAGGACTCGACGCGTCCCCGCAGCAGAGGGCCCCTCCCCAGCCGAGGAGCCAGCCCAGCGGCTGGAAGCGCAGGATGTGGACAGCAGACGGGCAGATGGGACCAGCTTCTGCCTCTGCTTCCAGCTGGAGAAGCGTCCCTGGGCTCCTCTTTGTTCTTCTACACATGGAGCAGGACCCCACCACCACCACCCCAGTGTCCGAAGGCCTGGTCTACCTTCAAGGTCTAGGACAGTGCCCAGACGTGAGCTTCTTTGTCTGCCTGTCCCTCCCTACCCTATCTTGGTGCCTTCTCTGTGCCTGGCCCTAATGTTGAGGACATGCACAGACTTCCAGTTGAGGCTCCCAGTCCAGTGGCTGGTCAGTGTGGGCAGGGCTGAGAGGAGGGAGCCTGACCTCTGGTGGAGTCCTTAGAGATAGGGATCCCCTTGAGCTGAAGCTTGAAATGAGAGCGTCCTACCTAAGAGGAGGGAGAGAGTGAGGTGGGGTGAAGCATCGGGCCTCTCTGGGGAAGGGAAGAGTTTTGAGTGTGACTGGAGCACAGTACCAGGGACAAGGCAGGTCCAGGGACAAGTCTTCAAGCCTCTGAGTCTAGCACCCTCCTGCCTGCCTTGCCCTGGCTCAGCCCAGAGCCTGCACGGTGCCCGCCGAGGGCCTCCCTGGATGGCCTGCATACCCCTCCGCCAGATAAGACCCCTGAAGGGCAGGACCTGGTGCAAGCCTTCTCTGACCTTGCAGCAGCTCAGCGTGCAGTGGGCCTCGGGAGGATTTACAGATGGTGTCTAAGTTGGAATTCTGGATTAGAAGCCTCACTCGAAGGGGCTGAAGCCTGATTTGGGAATTACGGTCTTTTGAATCTGAGGCGCCTGGAGCCTCGCTGGATCCTGTCTCTTCATCTCTGGGCTCCCTCTCCTCTGAGCCGGCTTTGTTCTCGGGAGGCTCTCTCCTCTTGGTGGATGCCGGAGTGGCTGCTTGCTCCAGAAATGGGAGGCCACCTCAGCCACCCCTGGGGAACACGAGCTCTTGTTCCCTGATAGTTCCCACGCCCCGCCCTGCACCGGCCGCGGCTGGTCCTGCAGGGGTCGGGCCCTGTCTTTGGCCAGTCACTGTGGCGGGGATGCGGACGGGGCAGCCCTGGGGAGGGCCGCAGGAGTGGAGGTTAGTAACGCGGCCGTCTCGCCTGGGGTTCTGGGATGGCGTCGTAAGGGCAGTGAGGTGCCAGGGCCGACTGCCCAGGGGAGCGAACGAGGCAACCACACCGCGGGGGTGGGCTGTGTCTGCCTGGGGGCTGCTGGCTGTAGACTCCATGGGCTCCCGTGTGCCTTTCCAGCACCGGCCCGGTGCTGTCAGACGGTGAGAGTCCAATCTGGTCACCCGCTGCTACGAGACTCCCGTTTCCTCGCTGCCAGCTGGGGTTATGGTGAGGATATCCTTCCCTCCAGGGTAGCAAGAGCGCGGCAGGCACCCTCTCTGGCTGGGCTCTGCTGATGCGGTAGCCAGGCCCTGCGGATAGCTACTGGAACGGGTTAGAGCCCAGGCCTGGCTAGGGGCCGCCCAGCAGCTTCAGCCCCGCTCTGCAGCTTTGCCGTACCAGTCCCCAAAAGCTCCCTGTTGGGGGCCCCGGTGGGCTCCCTGCTCTGCAGGCGCGGTCCTCCCCAGACCTCCAGGAGCTCCTGACGCTGCTCTGCGCCCAGCCTGGGGCTCCTGTCTGCTGCCGAGAGCGAGTCCTCCCCGAGGCCGGCCGGTTCCCCGTCACCTCCCGCTCTGCCTCCCCTGCGCGCTGGGTCCGCCAAGCGTGTCCCCACCCTGTCACACCCCTCCCGCCCAGGGGCCACTGCTCTGTTTGTATCTCTCTCATCTGGGTCCCCAACCTGCTACCGAAGTCCCAGGAGTAAGGGCTGGCCCCACCCCCGTGTCCCCCCTCCCCATCCACCCCACCGCTGCTTGGCACTTGATGCCCACATGGATGACCAGCAGCTCCAGGCTGGCAGGGGTGGCCTGAGGCGTGGCTGCCCCTGGTGCCCAGCCTGTCCTCGCCTCCCGGGGGTGTCTTTGCACCTGTGTGCAGCGGAGAGACAGCCCTCTTGGCCTGTCACCTGATGCCTGGCATTGGGTTTCTCTGTGTCCCTTTGTGAGGGCCGAAGTGAGGGGACAAGTCTCTCTGCCCCACAGCCTCTTCCCGGGAGACTGGCGCCCGCTGCCCACAGGCGTCCCTCCCCTCAGCTCACACCTTCGCCCCAGCCCCTGCCTGCCTCTCGGGCCGGTCAGGGTCGTGTGAGAATGGACCCGTGTTCTAGGCACAGAGCAGGGCAGGTCTGGGTGTGCGTTCCAGTCTGGCCGCTCCTGGCTCTGTGGCTTTGGACAGATGGCTTGCCCTCTCTGAGCTTGCTCCCCTTATTACAAAATGCAATTGCCGTCTCATAGGGTCATGCAGCTGGCTGAACGAAACTGTGCAGAAAGTGCTCAGCATGGTGTCTCAGCACCACCATCCCCTTTCTCCATTGTATCTCCTGCTCTCAGACGGTGAGAGTCCAATCTGGTCACCCGCTGCTACGAGACTCCCGTTTCCTCGCTGCCAGCTGGGGTTATGGTGAGGATATCCTTCCCTCCAGGGTAGCAAGTGCGGCAGGCACCCTCTCTGGCTGGGCTCTGCTGATGCGGTAGCCAGGCCCTGCGGATAGCTACTGGAACGGGTTAGAGCCCAGGCCTGGCTAGGGGCCGCCCAGCAGCTTCAGCCCCGCTCTGCAGCTTTGCCGTACCAGTCCCCAAAAGCTCCCTGTTGGGGGCCCCGGTGGGCTCCCTGCTCTGCAGGCGCGGTCCTCCCCAGACCTCCAGGAGCTCCTGACGCTGCTCTGCGCCCAGCCTGGGGCTCCTGTCTGCTGCCGAGAGCGAGTCCTCCCCGAGGCCGGCCGGTTCCCCGTCACCTCCCGCTCTGCCTCCCCTGCGCGCTGGGTCCGCCAAGCGTGTCCCCACCCTGTCACACCCCTCCCGCCCAGGGGCCACTGCTCTGTTTGTATCTCTCTCATCTGGGTCCCCAACCTGCTACCGAAGTCCCAGGAGTAAGGGCTGGCCCCACCCCCGTGTCCCCCCTCCCCATCCACCCCCACCGCTGCTTCGCGGCACTTGATGCCCACATGGATGACCAGCAGCTCCAGGCTGGCAGGGGTGGCCTGAGGCGTGGCTGCCCCTGGTGCCCAGCCTGTCCTCGCCTCCCGGGGGTGTCTTTGCACCTGTGTGCAGCGGAGAGACAGCCCTCTTGGCCTGTCACCTGATGCCTGGCATTGGGTTTCTCTGTGTCCCTTTGTGAGGGCCGAAGTGAGGGGACAAGTCTCTCTGCCCCACAGCCTCTTCCCGGGAGACTGGCGCCCGCTGCCCACAGGCGTCCCTCCCCTCAGCTCACACCTTCGCCCCAGCCCCTGCCTGCCTCTCGGGCCGGTCAGGGTCGTGTGAGAATGGACCCGTGTTCTAGGCACAGAGCAGGGCAGGTCTGGGTGTGCGTTCCAGTCTGGCCGCTCCTGGCTCTGTGGCTTTGGACAGATGGCTTGCCCTCTCTGAGCTTGCTCCCCTTATTACAAAATGCAATTGCCGTCTCATAGGGTCATGCAGCTGGCTGAACGAAACTGTGCAGAAAGTGCTCAGCATGGTGTCTCAGCACCACCATCCCCTTTCTCCATTGTATCTCCTGCTGAGCCAGGCCCCACATGGCAGGTGCCCTCCCGTCCCCTTCTCCCGAGACCCTGCAGAGGGTCCACACAGACAGGGGAGGAAGTCATGGAGGGTGTTTGTCCCAGCCTCACGGGACGAGGATCAGAACATGAGTCCTCTCACGGGAAGCCGTGACCTCTGCGCATCCCACCCCAGCGCCCAGGGCTGCGCCTCACACCCCCGCCCCTCCTCTGACGGCTGCTCCAGCCAGCCCCTGTGCAGGTCGGACCTTTGCAGCCGTGTCCTTGGGAGCTGGAACACGCAATCACACGCGTGTCCCCCGTTCCATCCCTCAGCAGGCGCTCTGTTCTTTCCTGGGTCCCTGCCTTCCAGCGTGGGGGACACAACACGACAGTGACGGCCGGCTGGCCTTGAGGAGCACTGGGCTGACTCCGTTACCACACTTCCCTGGCAGGAGTCCCCTCAGTCCTGTTCTCAGGGTCAGGTGGTTGAGGCACTGGTGTTGAATCGCTTTGCTCGGAGTCATGGAGTTTACATTGGTGAGCTGCTTCCTCGGCAGGGACTTCCTGAGGCCTGGTGTAAGCCAGAGGCCCTCCCAGCCTCACGCGAGAGCTGGGCTCTCACCACTTCACAGCCCAGCCCTGGTGTCCACTGACCTCACCGTGTGAGCTGCCCGCCTGCCCTCCTGCTCGCTGGGCACACCTGCACGTCTCTGTGTGCCGAGCTGCAGCTGGAGGCCCAGCCCCGGCCCCATTGACTCGCAGCAGCCTGTGTGGTTCGCTTAAGGCTGGACAGGTCGAGGGTGGATGACTCAAGGTGGAGGCCTTGGTGTTGCATCACAGCATCACAAATGAACAAGTGTGTGAGGCCAGCCCTGAGCCAGCCGCCTGGGCCTGCCCGCCAGCCTGCGAGTGCTCAGGGGGCGCCTGGCGCAGCGGAAGGGCTGCGTAAACACTCTGGGTAATTCCTCCGAACCACCTGTACTGCCGTTTCCTTACTGCATTTTTTTTTTAAAATTGGTTCATTTAAAAAATTTGTGTGTGTTTCATCTCATTCATCTCCAGTGATAATCTCTGCAGAATGCTGGTTTTGATGTGATCGCTCTCTTTTCTTATATACGAATGAAATACACATACGTACCGATGACTGCAAGGTCCTTCCTGAACTGCTCGACACACACATGTGCCCTCTGGTGATGGGCCAGGCCTGGGGATGTGCTCGCGATGCTGTTGCAAAAGCAAGGCAGGGTTGGGGTGCCTCTAGGCTGCCCACACTGCAGTGCACTGCCTGAACCCCGCTTCTGTTCCTCCGGTGTTTTGCCCACTGCTGCCCTCACCTGGAACGTGAGTCTCAGCATCAGAGGAAAACGGCAGGACGCAGTCACTCCTTCGTCTGTTGTGTGATTTTATGTATTTGTTTCGGCTGTGCTGGGTCCTCGTTGCTGTGCGCAGGCTCTCTCCAGTTGCGGCAATCAGGGCCTACTCTAGTTGTGGTGCCCGCGCCTCTCGTGGCCGTGGCTGAGTGGAGACTCCCGGCGCACGGGCTCTAGAACACAGGCTCCATAGTTGTGGGCGTAGTTGGGCTTCGTTGCTCCTCAGCCTGTGGAATCTTCCCGGATCAAGGATAGAACCCACGTCTCCTGTGTTGGCAGGTGAATGCTTTACCACTGAGCCACCAGGGAAACCCATTGTCATTTTGGGGGGGGAGGGTAGGGACACTTTTATTGGTCTTTCATTTATTTATTTTCATCCATCTTTGTTCTTTGGCCCGAGTGGGCCTCCCATTGCAATGGCCCTTCCCGTAGCACAGCACCAGCTCTGGGCGCATGCAGTCCAGAGCGCTGGCTCGCAGTTGGACACACTGGTCCAGCTGTTCTGCAGCACGTGGGATCTTCCTGGGCCAGGGATCGAACTGGCACCCCCTGCAGTGCAAGGTGGACTCTTCACCCACTGGACCACCAGGAAAGCCTCCATTGTCATTCTTAACTTACAGTTGCTCTGGGCCTTGGGGGCCCAGGTCTCCAAGCGTGTCCATCTTTCAGGCCACTGCTCTCAACTGCCTCTGCTGCACATGAGTGGGCAGGTGCAACCTCCGCAGCTCTGGCTGTGACCTCGTGTGATGCTGTGGCTGGTATGGAGGTGGAAAGATCAGGAACCCTGGCCCTCAGACTCACCAGGAGGCTTCTGAGAACAAAAACCGACTCCATGGACAGGGTCCCAGTGGACTTCAGGAAAAGCCCTAGGCAGTCAGGGAAGGCATCCTGGAAGAAGGACCAACTTCAGTTTGAGAGGTTGCTGAATGTTCTTATTCCCTGTAGACTGTCTAGGACACCCAAGTACTGCTAGTGCCGACCCCATGTGTACCCAGTCCCTATTTCATCCCCATCTGTGGTGACCACACCAACCCCAGCTTTATTGAGGGGAGTGGGTCTCAGGGAACAGTTTTTGCCCTTTGGCCATCTGGTAAAACCTGTGTATGTGTTCTCAGATTTTTAAAGGCAAAAAAATAGGATTTATAAAGGATACCGGTCATAAAGGTTAGCGTTTACTAAACATCTTTAAAATCATCATGTAGTGTTTATGCTCGTCCTCACTGACACCTGAAGTTAGGCTCGAGTGACTGCTGAGCAGTGAAGAGCATTCAGAGTTCTGCAGTCGTTGTTACCTGGCGTGAAACCTCTGCCCTTTCTATTGACGACAGAGTCTTAGGGTTGGCTAAATGGTATGCCTTTTCTCTTTTTTGTGCTACGTTACTAAGAAGGAAATGCTAAATTACGGTTCAGTGCACCTAGTGAAACAGAGGCAGTTTTTTCCCACCCAAGTTGATGGGCTCCCTGGAGGTCTGGCCCCTACTTGGCGGAACCCCCTGAGGATAGGCCAGCGCCTGTACCCTGGCCCCTGGAGGCGGGAGCCACCAGGCATGGGATGGCACGTTAGCTTCTTCCAGCTCCACGCCGCCCACCTCTACCCGAGGAGGAAGCACGAGGCGGAGGATAGTCCTGAGGTCTTGGGGACCTGGGGCCTCTGGCGGCTTTTTTCCTACAGCACCCCACCCAACACAGCGGAGAGTTCTGGAGCCAGTGTCGCACTCTGCCCTGGACCAGCTGCCGGGGGCCCCAGGAAGGCCGCTTTCCTTCTCTTGACTTTGGTTTCCTCCCTGAGAAGTCATGGTGCTGCTTGATAGGCTCGGAGTGTCAGGCTCCTGGCCAGAGTGGTGGCTGGAAGGCGCGTCCCCTGGAAATGCCTGCCCAGAAGCTCTGCAGGGGCTCCAGCTGGCCCATCCCCTGCCCGCCCTGCTGCCCCTGGGCCTGCTCCGTTCTGCTGACTTTCTGCACCCAGACCTGACCCTGTGCCTCCCCTGCTCAGAGCCTTTCCTTCTTGTACGCTTGGCTGCGCCAGGGCAAAATCCAGCCTGACAGCCCCAAACTGGTCTTTTCACCTGGGGAGAGGATACGCAGAATGCAGTAACTACACAGCACTGCAAAAGGGCCAAAATCTCAAAATTGTTACGTTCCAGAAAGCAGCGGGCCACCAGAGGCCTCCTACAGCTTACCCCCCGCTTGTATGAAATGTCCAGAAAAGGCACATCTGTGTAGACATAAGGCCAGCCCTGCCCTCCGCCTAGCGACAGGCTGGGCTTCCCAAGAACAGGACTGTGCAGTTGTTGGGTTTGGGCTGCACCCCTCGTTCATTCGGGGAGCCACTGCCCCCTATCCTGGGACACCAGGGCTGTGTCAGGGACTCTTGATTGCTTCCATGTCCCTGGGCACAAGAAGCCCCGTCCTGAATGCCATCTGAGATTGTTTTGCTGTTGAGGGTTTTAGGAGTGGGGGGTTTGAGAGGCTGGCATCGCTGTTAATTAATGGGCTAGGTTCTGGCCCCACCGCTTCTCAGCTGTGTGACCTTGAACAAAGTGCTTCACCTCTCTGAGCTCAACTTCCTCATAAGGTCAGAGTGTGGCTTTTTTATCCTTCAGGGAAAAACAACAAGTGCTTCGCTGGCCCCTGGAGGCGGGAGCCACCAGGCATGGGATGGCACGTTAGCTTCTTCCAGCTCCACGCCGCCCACCTCTACCCGAGGAGGAAGCACGAGGCGGAGGATAGTCCTGAGGTCTTGGGGACCTGGGGCCTCTGGCGGCTTTTTTCCTACAGCACCCCACCCAACACAGCGGAGAGTTCTGGAGCCAGTGTCGCACTCTGCCCTGGACCAGCTGCCGGGGGCCCCAGGAAGGCCGCTTTCCTTCTCTTGACTTTGGTTTCCTCCCTGAGAAGTCATGGTGCTGCTTGATAGGCTCGGAGTGTCAGGCTCCTGGCCAGAGTGGTGGCTGGAAGGCGCGTCCCCTGGAAATGCCTGCCCAGAAGCTCTGCAGGGGCTCCAGCTGGCCCATCCCCTGCCCGCCCTGCTGCCCCTGGGCCTGCTCCGTTCTGCTGACTTTCTGCACCCAGACCTGACCCTGTGCCTCCCCTGCTCAGAGCCTTTCCTTCTTGTACGCTTGGCTGCGCCAGGGCAAAATCCAGCCTGACAGCCCCAAACTGGTCTTTTCACCTGGGGAGAGGATACGCAGAATGCAGTAACTACACAGCACTGCAAAAGGGCCAAAATCTCAAAATTGTTACGTTCCAGAAAGCAGCGGGCCACCAGAGGCCTCCTACAGCTTACCCCCCGCTTGTATGAAATGTCCAGAAAAGGCACATCTGTGTAGACATAAGGCCAGCCCTGCCCTCCGCCTAGCGACAGGCTGGGCTTCCCAAGAACAGGACTGTGCAGTTGTTGGGTTTGGGCTGCACCCCTCGTTCATTCGGGGAGCCACTGCCCCCTATCCTGGGACACCAGGGCTGTGTCAGGGACTCTTGATTGCTTCCATGTCCCTGGGCACAAGAAGCCCCGTCCTGAATGCCATCTGAGATTGTTTTGCTGTTGAGGGTTTTAGGAGTGGGGGGTTTGAGAGGCTGGCATCGCTGTTAATTAATGGGCTAGGTTCTGGCCCCACCGCTTCTCAGCTGTGTGACCTTGAACAAAGTGCTTCACCTCTCTGAGCTCAACTTCCTCATAAGGTCAGAGTGTGGCTTCATTTTATCCTTCAGGGGAAACTACAAATCAGACAGCTGCTCTGGGTCTGGCCCTGTGCTTGAGGGGTAGACTCTGTGGGGACTACCACAGAGGGGACACAGAGGTAACGAAGACAGCCCCAGTCTTGCCCTTCTGGGCTCCCCATCTGGTGGAAGAGGCAGCCGACAAGTAGAAAAATGGTGTGATTTTAGTTGCGTGATGTTCATGTGAAGGTGTTCAGGAAGCCTTGGGGTGATGTGGGAGAGTGGGGTGACTTGGTTTGGGGGCACCCAGGGACATGTCTCCAGAGTAGCAGTCATGGTGAGGGGCCTAACGGCAGGACTGAACTCAGTGGGTTGTTGGAAGGAGGTTGGGGCGGCCGTGAGTGCCCGAGGCAGGTGGGAGAGAGTGGTGAACGAGGCTGGGGTGTGGTGTGTCACCGGCCTGGGTCCTCTCTGCCTGCAGCCCAGAATGTGACTGTGGACGAGGTCGTTGGCGCCTACAAGCAGGCCTGCCAGAAGCTGAACTGCAGACAGATCCCCAAGCTCCTCAGGCAGCTCCAGGTATGCCGGGGGTGGGGAGTCCCTGGGGTGAAGCTGCCCTCCCTGTGCCCCCCAGCATCTTCTGGGCCTGTGGTGTCTGCCCCCAGCAAGAGAGGGTACACAGAATGCTCTCCCTCCCCAGCCTAGCCGGCCAGCCAAGGGGCTGTGCAAATATGTCTTTGAAAATCCTCTTTTCAGCAGTAAAACCAGTCAGGCTCTTCATGAATATTTAAACAGTACAGAATATATAAAGTAGGAAATTACTCGTCAAGAATATTCTGCTTCCCAAATGAATTCTCTTCCCCAGGGGAAAGCCATCTATATGAAATGTAGAAGTCTGAATGATGAAAGTAATGTGTATTCTCTAATTAAAAAAAAAAAAGTTGAAATACTGCAGATACAAAAAGCAAGCTGTTTCTCCCATTCCCAGGAGTGCCCCCTGGTGGCAGCTTGGGGGTTTTGTCCCCTGGGCTTTCGGGCTCTCTGTGCTTTTAAAAACAGAGTGAGTCACTGTCCAGAGGTGTGGGACACGCAGGCAGGCTCTGTTTCTATACAGCCAGGGTGATGGCCGTGCCTCTAGCCTGTTTGCCCCCAGCCGTCTTTGGCAGGTGCTTTCCCTGTCGCCTGTCCACCCTGGTTGTGTTGGTAAAGCACTGCCTCTGTGCCTTCCCTCTGGACGGGTCATTCCAGAATGCTCCAGGGTTGCTTGTTTCAGAGTCCCGACTGCCCCACTGTTGGGGAGAGACAGCCTGGCCCCTGCAGGTGTTTTCCTGCCTTGACCACCGCCCACTCTGCTTTCCCAGGAGTTCACGGACCTTGGGCACCGCATTGACTGTCTGGATTTGAAAGGTGTGTGTCTGGAAGGGGCCGGGGCATTTGGGTGGTGGGCGGGGCCAGGGCCTCCCTAGAGGTGGCTGAGGGCAGCCAGCTGGGCCTGAGAGAGGTGGGGGGGCCCCCTGCGGTGAGGCAGGTGCCACGAGCCATGGGGAGGAGCAGGTTGGGCGGGACCTTTCCTCCCTCTGTTGGCCTGGAGCCTGTGTCTCCACTCTCGCCCCCCACGTGCGTGCAGATGCACAGCAGCGCGCTCGTAGATGTGCACGCACACACGGCGCTCTGTCTCGTCCCAGGTGAGAAGCTGGACTACAAGACCTGCGAGGCTCTGGAGGAGGTCTTCAAGAGGCTGCAGTTCAAGGTCGTGGACCTGGAGCAGACCAACCTGGATGAAGATGTGAGCAGCCCGCCACTGCCCGTACCCGCTCCCTGAGTTCCCTGCCCCTTCGAGGGTTGGGGGAGGTGTGGCAGGAGGAGGGAAGCCCCCGGTCAGCGGCTGGGCAGGGCCTCTTGAGGGAAAAGATCAAGGAGACGGCCGGTGTGGCCACAGTGAGGAGGGGGAGCTGGAGTCTGGGTTGACCTGAAGAAACAGCCTCACAGACCCACCCGAAGGTGGGGGCTTTGTAAGCAAGAGGAGACGTGGGGAGCAGGCCTGAGGGATGGCGTATGGCCACCTGGAACCTGGTGCCTCAGCCTGAGGCTGAGCCCCACTCTCTCGGCCCAGGGTGCCTCAGCCCTCTTCGACATGATCGAGTACTACGAGTCGGCCACGCACCTCAACATCTCCTTCAACAAGCACATCGGCACCCGGGGCTGGCAGGCCGCCGCCCACATGATGCGCAAGGTGGGCGCCACCTGCACCCTCTCCAGGGCCCTCAGCTGTAGGGCCTGGTTCCACAGCCCTTCTCTCCCCAGCCAGTGTCCCCAGCTGTAAAACCAGGTGGCCCTGCTGCCCATGGGGACACCGGGACATGGGTATGGGTTGAAGGTCCCCCAGGGTGGGGAGGGTGGGGCCAGTCTGACCCAGCCCTGCACACGGGCCCTACAGACGAGCTGCCTGCAGTTCCTGGACGCCCGCAGCACGCCCCTGCTGGACCACTCGGCGCCCTTCGTGGCCCGCGCCCTGCGCATCCGCAGCAGCCTGGCTGTGCTGCACCTGGAGAACGCCAGCCTGTCCGGGCGGCCCCTCATGCTGCTTGGTGAGCTCCGGCAGGGGGGGGGCCCCGCCTGGCATCCGGTGGGCCTGCACCTGGGACTGACGCTCTGTTGGCCTGGAGCCTGTGTCTCCACTCTCGCCCCCCACGTGCGTGCAGATGCACAGCAGCGCGCTCGTAGATGTGCACGCACACACGGCGCTCTGTCTCGTCCCAGGTGAGAAGCTGGACTACAAGACCTGCGAGGCTCTGGAGGAGGTCTTCAAGAGGCTGCAGTTCAAGGTCGTGGACCTGGAGCAGACCAACCTGGATGAAGATGTGAGCAGCCCGCCACTGCCCGTACCCGCTCCCTGAGTTCCCTGCCCCTTCGGGGGTTTGGGGGGAGGTGTGGCAGGAGGAGGGAAGCCCCCGGTCAGCGGCTGGGCAGGGCCTCTTGAGGGAAAAGATCAAGGAGACGGCCGGTGTGGCCACAGTGAGGAGGGGGAGCTGGAGTCTGGGTTGACCTGAAGAAACAGCCTCACAGACCCACCCGAAGGTGGGGGCTTTGTAAGCAAGAGGAGACGTGGGGAGCAGGCCTGAGGGATGGCGTATGGCCACCTGGAACCTGGTGCCTCAGCCTGAGGCTGAGCCCCACTCTCTCGGCCCAGGGTGCCTCAGCCCTCTTCGACATGATCGAGTACTACGAGTCGGCCACGCACCTCAACATCTCCTTCAACAAGCACATCGGCACCCGGGGCTGGCAGGCCGCCGCCCACATGATGCGCAAGGTGGGCGCCACCTGCACCCTCTCCAGGGCCCTCAGCTGTAGGGCCTGGTTCCACAGCCCTTCTCTCCCCAGCCAGTGTCCCCAGCTGTAAAACCAGGTGGCCCTGCTGCCCATGGGGACACCGGGACATGGGTATGGGTTGAAGGTCCCCCAGGGTGGGGAGGGTGGGGCCAGTCTGACCCAGCCCTGCACACGGGCCCTACAGACGAGCTGCCTGCAGTTCCTGGACGCCCGCAGCACGCCCCTGCTGGACCACTCGGCGCCCTTCGTGGCCCGCGCCCTGCGCATCCGCAGCAGCCTGGCTGTGCTGCACCTGGAGAACGCCAGCCTGTCCGGGCGGCCCCTCATGCTGCTTGGTGAGCTCCGGGGCACGGCACCGTCCCTGCGGGGCTCGGGCGGTGGGCTGGGTCCCCCAGGCCTGGCCAGTCACGGGCCCCTCCCCTGCCGCCCAGCCACAGCCCTGAAGATGAACATGACCCTGCGGGAGCTATACCTGGCCGACAACAAGCTCAACGGCCTGCAGGACTCGGCCCAGCTTGGCAACCTGCTGAAGTTCAACTGCTCCCTGCAGATCCTGGACCTCCGCAACAACCACGTGCTGGACTCGGGTGGGTGTGCCGCCCTCCACCCCGCCCCACCCCTGCTCCGATCTCCCGGCGCCTGCCGTGTGACCCGCCTGCTAGGCTAACACAGAGGTGCCCCAGACGGCCCCAGCCCTGCCCTCGTGGTGACGACTCAGACAGGGCCAGGCTGTGGGAGCCCAGGGCAGAGGTCACCCAGTCTCCGCCTCAGGGAGGAATCACGGAGGAGGGAACAGCTCAACTGTTCCTTCAGGGTGAGGTACGGTGTTGACCGGATAGTTGAAGTCATTACAGTCTGGGGAAAGCAACCCGGGGGGGACAAGGATGTTGGTCTAAAGGGTCAACTGAAGCCATGTAAGATGTGCAGGCAGGGACCTCGGGGCGGTGACGAGGAGGCTGGGCCAGAGCCAGCCTCTAAACAGCCCAGGCAGAGAGTCCAGGCGGGGAGCGCAAGTGTCAAGGCCCTGGAGTGGGAGAGAACTTGTCTGTGTCTGCTCAGTCGTGGCTGACTCTCTGCGACCCCACGGACTGTAGCCCGCCCGGCTCCTCTGTCCACGGGATTCTCCGGGCAAGAAGACTGCAATGGGGTGCAATGCCCTCCTCCAGGGGATCTTCCCCACCCAGGGATTCAGCTCGAGTTACCCGAGTCTCCTGCATTGCAGGCAGATTCTTTTACCACTAAGCTCCTGGGGAAGCCCAGGAAAGAGCATAGATATTAGATACCTTGGGTGGAAGAGCCCAGAGGTGAGTGAGAAGTGAAGAGGAACTAGTCACAGGGCATTGTGGGCAGGAGGAGTTTGATTTCACCCTGGCTCACTGTCAAGCAGAGGGAGCATCAGGCCCTGCGCATCCGCAGCAGCCTGGCTGTGCTGCACCTGGAGAACGCCAGCCTGTCCGGGCGGCCCCTCATGCTGCTTGGTGAGCTCCGGGGCACGGCACCGTCCCTGCGGGGCTCGGGCGGTGGGCTGGGTCCCCCAGGCCTGGCCAGTCACGGGCCCCTCCCCTGCCGCCCAGCCACAGCCCTGAAGATGAACATGACCCTGCGGGAGCTATACCTGGCCGACAACAAGCTCAACGGCCTGCAGGACTCGGCCCAGCTTGGCAACCTGCTGAAGTTCAACTGCTCCCTGCAGATCCTGGACCTCCGCAACAACCACGTGCTGGACTCGGGTGGGTGTGCCGCCCTCCACCCCGCCCCACCCCTGCTCCGATCTCCCGGCGCCTGCCGTGTGACCCGCCTGCTAGGCTAACACAGAGGTGCCCCAGACGGCCCCAGCCCTGCCCTCGTGGTGACGACTCAGACAGGGCCAGGCTGTGGGAGCCCAGGGCAGAGGTCACCCAGTCTCCGCCTCAGGGAGGAATCACGGAGGAGGGAACAGCTCAACTGTTCCTTCAGGGTGAGGTACGGTGTTGACCGGATAGTTGAAGTCATTACAGTCTGGGGAAAGCAACCCGGGGGGGACAAGGATGTTGGTCTAAAGGGTCAACTGAAGCCATGTAAGATGTGCAGGCAGGGACCTCGGGGCGGTGACGAGGAGGCTGGGCCAGAGCCAGCCTCTAAACAGCCCAGGCAGAGAGTCCAGGCGGGGAGCGCAAGTGTCAAGGCCCTGGAGTGGGAGAGAACTTGTCTGTGTCTGCTCAGTCGTGGCTGACTCTCTGCGACCCCACGGACTGTAGCCCGCCCGGCTCCTCTGTCCACGGGATTCTCCGGGCAAGAAGACTGCAATGGGGTGCAATGCCCTCCTCCAGGGGATCTTCCCCACCCAGGGATTCAGCTCGAGTTACCCGAGTCTCCTGCATTGCAGGCAGATTCTTTTACCACTAAGCTCCTGGGGAAGCCCAGGAAAGAGCATAGATATTAGATACCTTGGGTGGAAGAGCCCAGAGGTGAGTGAGAAGTGAAGAGGAACTAGTCACAGGGCATTGTGGGCAGGAGGAGTTTGATTTCACCCTGGCTCACTGTCAAGCAGAGGCCCTTGGCCTAAGGACAGGGATGCGGGGGAGGGTGCAGGGTGGGAGAGCGAGGCCAGCGCCGCCCCCCAGGGCAGCCGGGCCCGGGCCCCATGGGTGCTGAGCACCTACCACATGTGGGGCCTGTCGGCCCCTGGTTCGCCGAGTGAGGGAGGCGGACGTCTCTGCCCCGGAGAGACAGCGATACGTTAATAAAGTTCTGAGTGTGTCAGATGATGGGACATGCCCTGGAGAGATATAAAGCCATGATGGTGGGCTGAGCTGTTTGCTGAGGTTAGGCTGCGCGGGACTATCCCTTGAGCAGGGGAGACTTGAGCAGAGATCTGAAGCAGGTGGAAGAGTCCGTCATCCGGGTATCCAGAGGAGGAATATGCTTGACCCTGGGATCGGGGAGCCGTGTGTGCCAGGCCCCAGGTGGTGGGACCAGAGCCTGTGGGGCCTGGTAGCCTGGGGAGGGGGCTTCTGATCGCTCGCAGGGTGGCTCCCGGGCCAGTGTCCCTGGGGAGATTCCTTGACCAGACAGGGCTTGCCCACGGGCCTCCCCAGGTCTGGCCTACATCTGCGAGGGCCTCAAGGAGCAGAGGAAGGGGCTGGCAACCCTGGTGCTGTGGAACAACCAGCTGACGCACACGGGCATGGCCTTCCTAGGCATGACGCTGGTGAGTCCCTGAGAGGGAGGAGGCAGCGCGGCCCTCCAGCCCCTCCCCCGGCCCCGTTCTTCCTCATCTTTCATGGTCCAGGTGGGAAACCTGCCCTCCCCCTCCAGCCCTGCTTGGTCTCTGCTCAATTCCTGCTCCCTCCTTCCCTCGAGGAAGGGAGCCCTTCCTTCACTGCCTCTCTGCACCCAGCACCATAGCCTAGTACAAGACAGGGCTTGGTACCAGGAGAAAATGTTGTGAATAGAAAGTTACTGTTCCTGGAAGCTTTCAGTAAGTCTTAATCTCATCCTGTGGTATTCAAAGCAAGCCCACAAGGTCCAAGGACTCAGACCCAGGCTGAGTTACCCACGGCCAGGCTGTGCCCAGACCCTTGTGAAGCTCGTGAGGGTGGGCCTGGGCTGTGGGGCGAGGCGCCTGGCTGGGTGCCCGCAGGGCTGGGGAGCAGACAGAGCAGCTGGCACCTGGGGGACTTCTGCATCCCTGAGGGACTTCAGCCCAAAGCAGGAAGGAACTGACGAGGGGGCAGAGTCCGTGTGCGTTTGCCTCTTTCCTGACTGGCTTCCGGGGCCTTCCCTGGCTCTCCTGCGCCACCCCCTCCAGCCACACACACACAGCCTGGAGACCCTGAACCTGGGCCACAACCCCATCGGCAACGAGGGTGTGCGGAACCTCAAGAATGGCCTCATCGGCAACCGCAGCGTGCTGCGCCTCGGCCTGGCCTGCACCAAGCTCACGTGCGAGGGTAGGGCACGGGGCCGGGCACGAGGGATGGCGGGGCCAGGCCGGGGGCGGCCAGCTGGGTGTGGGCCGTGTGCCAGGCCCCAGGTGGTGGGACCAGAGCCTGTGGGGCCTGGTAGCCTGGGGAGGGGGCTTCTGATCGCTCGCAGGGTGGCTCCCGGGCCAGTGTCCCTGGGGAGATTCCTTGACCAGACAGGGCTTGCCCACGGGCCTCCCCAGGTCTGGCCTACATCTGCGAGGGCCTCAAGGAGCAGAGGAAGGGGCTGGCAACCCTGGTGCTGTGGAACAACCAGCTGACGCACACGGGCATGGCCTTCCTAGGCATGACGCTGGTGAGTCCCTGAGAGGGAGGAGGCAGCGCGGCCCTCCAGCCCCTCCCCCGGCCCCGTTCTTCCTCATCTTTCATGGTCCAGGTGGGAAACCTGCCCTCCCCCTCCAGCCCTGCTTGGTCTCTGCTCAATTCCTGCTCCCTCCTTCCCTCGAGGAAGGGAGCCCTTCCTTCACTGCCTCTCTGCACCCAGCACCATAGCCTAGTACAAGACAGGGCTTGGTACCAGGAGAAAATGTTGTGAATAGAAAGTTACTGTTCCTGGAAGCTTTCAGTAAGTCTTAATCTCATCCTGTGGTATTCAAAGCAAGCCCACAAGGTCCAAGGACTCAGACCCAGGCTGAGTTACCCACGGCCAGGCTGTGCCCAGACCCTTGTGAAGCTCGTGAGGGTGGGCCTGGGCTGTGGGGCGAGGCGCCTGGCTGGGTGCCCGCAGGGCTGGGGAGCAGACAGAGCAGCTGGCACCTGGGGGACTTCTGCATCCCTGAGGGACTTCAGCCCAAAGCAGGAAGGAACTGACGAGGGGGCAGAGTCCGTGTGCGTTTGCCTCTTTCCTGACTGGCTTCCGGGGCCTTCCCTGGCTCTCCTGCGCCACCCCCTCCAGCCACACACACACAGCCTGGAGACCCTGAACCTGGGCCACAACCCCATCGGCAACGAGGGTGTGCGGAACCTCAAGAATGGCCTCATCGGCAACCGCAGCGTGCTGCGCCTCGGCCTGGCCTGCACCAAGCTCACGTGCGAGGGTAGGGCACGGGGCCGGGCACGAGGGATGGCGGGGCCAGGCCGGGGGCGGCCAGCTGGGTGTGGGCCCGTGGCCAGCCCCTGCGGTCCCCCTCCCAGGTGCGGTGGCAGTGGCAGAGTTCATCGCCGAGAGCCCCCGCCTCCTGAGACTGGACCTTCGGGAGAACGAGATCAAGACGGGCGGGCTCATGGCGCTGTCGTTGGCCCTCAAGGTGAACCACTCCCTGCTGCGCCTGGACCTCGACCGCGAGCCCAAGAAGGAGGCGGTAAGCGGGCTCTCCGCTGCGGGCAGGTGGGCGGGGACCCAGGACCCTCGGCGGGAGGGCCACCCGGAGCCCGAGCCCGACCCGCTCTGCCCGCAGGTGAAGAGCTTCATCGAGACGCAGAAGGCGCTGCTCGCTGAGATCCAGAACGGCTGCCGGCGCAACTTCGTGCTGGCGCGGGAGCGGGAGGAGAAGGAGCAGCGGCTGCAGCTCTCAGCTTCCATGCCCGAGATCACCGTCACCGAGCCCCCGCCCGACGACGAGCCCGCTGCTGAGGCGCAGGCGAACGGGGCCCCGGGCCCCAGCCCCGGGCCGGACTCAGACTCAGACTCAGACTCCGAGGGGGAGGAGGCAGAGGGGGAGAGGGCTGAGGCCCCCTGCCCCGCCCTGGTGCCCCCCACGGACTCCCCAGGCCCTGAGGACAGGAGCCCCCCAGGCTGCCCCACCGCCCCCGCCGAGCAGCGCATTTCCGTCTCCAGCCCGGGCTGGGGCCACAAAGTGTTTGTGGTGACCCGGGTGGAGAGTCCGCCCGAGAAGGCGGAGCCTCCTGTGCCACCAGCCCCTCCCGGCCCTCCATCCCCACCCGCCTCAGCCTCTCCCCCGACCTCACCTGCCCGGACACCTGCGGAGGCCATCAGCGCTCGGGAGCCCGGGCCGTCGGAGCCCCAGCCTCCACCGGAGCCGCCCCAGTCGGGGCCACTGCTGCCCAACGGCCTGAAGCCCGAGTTTGCCCTCGCGCTGCCCCCAGAACCACCCCCGGGGCCCGAGGCCAAGGTGGGCCGCTGTGGCCTGGAACACGGTGAGAGGCGCTCCGGGGCCGGGTGGCGGGGCCCCTGGGTGCCGGGCGTGACCTCGAGCAAGCATCCGCCCCCGGGGTACCTCAGTTTCCTCCTGGTTAAAGTGGCCTGTGAAGGGACAGGGACAAGAGGGACTGGGTCCCCAGCCCCCGCCTTCTTGGGTCCCTGGGGCGGGTCTGTTAGCTGGAGCCCCCCGGTCTGGGTGGGCCTGGCCTGTGCTCCCCCACGGGTCTGCTGCTCCCGCGCCCCTCCAGCTGACTGGAGGCCGCCCGCTTCTCTCCCCACAGAGCTGAGCTGCTCCAAGAACGAGAAGGAGCTTGAGGAGCTGCTTCTGGAAGCCAGTCAGGAAGCTGGGCAGGAGACACTGTGACACTTTAGGTGCGGTGAGGGCCGGGAGCCGGGGAGCCGGTGGTGGGGCCCAGCTCTGACAGGCACCCCTCCGCCATCTTTTCTCCCCAAGCTCCCTTTCACCCGTCGGTCTTCGAAGAGCTGAGGCCAGAGCCATGAGAATCTGCTCGCCCTCACCCCCAGCCTGCCTGAGGCCTGGGACACCAGGGAGTGGGGGCCTTCCTGGGGACCCCGCCCCCCGACAGCAACACTACACAGCGTGCAGGAGCTCCAGGGAGCGGCCCTCCCCGCCCTGACGAAGCACTTCTATTTATGTGTCCAACACTCGAAGACCCTGCGCTGGGGGTGGATGGGAGGAGGAAGCTGAGGCGGTCTCCAAGCATCTGCCACGAGGCCCTGCGCCTTTTCCCAGGGCCCTGTTTGGCCAGGCCTGCCCCATTGCAGGCGGGGCCACAAAGTGTTTGTGGTGACCCGGGTGGAGAGTCCGCCCGAGAAGGCGGAGCCTCCTGTGCCACCAGCCCCTCCCGGCCCTCCATCCCCACCCGCCTCAGCCTCTCCCCCGACCTCACCTGCCCGGACACCTGCGGAGGCCATCAGCGCTCGGGAGCCCGGGCCGTCGGAGCCCCAGCCTCCACCGGAGCCGCCCCAGTCGGGGCCACTGCTGCCCAACGGCCTGAAGCCCGAGTTTGCCCTCGCGCTGCCCCCAGAACCACCCCCGGGGCCCGAGGCCAAGGTGGGCCGCTGTGGCCTGGAACACGGTGAGAGGCGCTCCGGGGCCGGGTGGCGGGGCCCCTGGGTGCCGGGCGTGACCTCGAGCAAGCATCCGCCCCCGGGGTACCTCAGTTTCCTCCTGGTTAAAGTGGCCTGTGAAGGGACAGGGACAAGAGGGACTGGGTCCCCAGCCCCCGCCTTCTTGGGTCCCTGGGGCGGGTCTGTTAGCTGGAGCCCCCCGGTCTGGGTGGGCCTGGCCTGTGCTCCCCCACGGGTCTGCTGCTCCCGCGCCCCTCCAGCTGACTGGAGGCCGCCCGCTTCTCTCCCCACAGAGCTGAGCTGCTCCAAGAACGAGAAGGAGCTTGAGGAGCTGCTTCTGGAAGCCAGTCAGGAAGCTGGGCAGGAGACACTGTGACACTTTAGGTGCGGTGAGGGCCGGGAGCCGGGGAGCCGGTGGTGGGGCCCAGCTCTGACAGGCACCCCTCCGCCATCTTTTCTCCCCAAGCTCCCTTTCACCCGTCGGTCTTCGAAGAGCTGAGGCCAGAGCCATGAGAATCTGCTCGCCCTCACCCCCAGCCTGCCTGAGGCCTGGGACACCAGGGAGTGGGGGCCTTCCTGGGGACCCCGCCCCCCGACAGCAACACTACACAGCGTGCAGGAGCTCCAGGGAGCGGCCCTCCCCGCCCTGACGAAGCACTTCTATTTATGTGTCCAACACTCGAAGACCCTGCGCTGGGGGTGGATGGGAGGAGGAAGCTGAGGCGGTCTCCAAGCATCTGCCACGAGGCCCTGCGCCTTTTCCCAGGGCCCTGTTTGGCCAGGCCTGCCCCATTGCAGGCGGGAGTCCTAAGTGGTGGCCCCGGGCACAGGACCGGGCTGGGGAGGGGCAGGGGGTGGCGGTGGCGGCGGAGGTGGTGGCATTGGTGGACCAGCCCGGCGGGGGAGGGCTGGGCCGGGGGTGGGGAGACAGCCGAGGATCAGAGCTTGCTTTATCTCAAGTGCAATAAATCTTTCAGGGAGCTGGGGTGGGGAGCAGCCAGGCCTTGGCGACCCTGTTGTCGGGGCCACAGGAGGCTGCGCCCTGAGAGGCACTACAACCCGGGGCGGGGGGAGGGCAGGGGGAGAGGGCGGGGGAGGGGCTGGTCCTATCGGTGCAACTCTGTTCACACCTTTTCTAATAAACCAGAGCTGGGTTCCCCGTTGGCCTGCTCTCTGCTTGTGCTGACCCTGGGTTCCCCCTGTGGGGGTTCCAGGCAGAGGGAGGTGGGGGCAGGGGCGCGGCAGGTCCTGGCTGCGGAGCATCTGCCAGGATCCCACCATCCTTCCCGCCTGGCACCCCTTCCTCGTGGGTGGCCAGACTTCCCTGTATCTGACACAGCTGGCCTTCTCGTGTTCATGCCCGCTTCCACTTCCTGTCTTCAGAAGCGTCCAGCTTCTCAGTGGTGGACACGGCCCTCGGTTCAGAAGTCATTGCTCTGCCCGGTCCCCAGTGGCCCAAGGGGAGCAGACAGCAGCCCAAGAGAGCACCCTGCCCCGGAGCCCAGCTGGCTGCCCACAAGCACCAAGGCGTGGCTGGAGGGCTGTTGGGCACTTCTTTCTGGGAAGTCTGTCTCACCTTTCAGGAAAAGTGAGAACCACTTAAAGGGAAGGCCTTTGCACCCACTCCTTTCCTGTGTGGGAGGCTGGCTCGGGGTGGGGAGAGATGCGGCAAAAGATGACGAGAATCAGCATCGCTGACTGGGAGCCCGTCTGTTTCCTGCACAAACGGGCTTCCTCTGCCAGGGTGGCCAGGATGAACACCTTTGCTGTTGAGGCCACTGGCGACCTGCTCCTCCGTCACCTACAGCTACTATCCTCTGTCCTCATAACAGCCACATCTGGGACTGCCTCCCATTCGGGCAGAGGGCTAGGGGGCACCCGCCGTGCTCTCAGGCCACCACCTGTGGCACCCGCCCCGCTGGCGGCTGAGAGACTCCCCGACGACGTCCAGGTTCTAGGCTGTGGACAGCGTCATCCTTTGACGGGTGTGGCTGTGAGTGGGTATGAAGTGGGTATGGGATGAGCCCCCCGAGGCTTCTCTGCCTCCAGCCTCCTTCCTGGGGAGACCTAGGAGTGTGAGGCTTGCTTCAGAGTGCTGAGAAACCACATTCCTTTGCCTGGCTGGGGTCTGTTAGTTTAAGCTCCTAGAAGTCCCAATCGGCCTTTGGTCACATGCCCAGAAACCAAGCCCAGGGCGGGCTTTTGGCCCTCACAGCAGTGTTGGGTGCTCACCGTCCCCTTTTCTGTCTTGTCTCCCATCGTGGGGTGCCTGGGAAAGTCGGCTCAGATGGTGTCCCCAGCCTTGTCCCCGCCTTTCACTTGAGCTTGGGGTGAGGAATTGGGCCTTTCTGGCTGTTCGTCAGGTTGACTTGTGACCCTGACCCCCTACACCTCAGATGGGACTTTCTTTGCAAACAGGGTCTTTTGGAGGTACTCAAGTTAAAATGAGGTTATAGGGTGGGCCTTGAGCCAAATGAAAAGGGGAAATACAGAGACGGGGGCAGATGTGCTCTCAGGGAAGATGTGAGGATACAAGGCTTTGTGAGGTGGAGGCTTCTGATGCAACCACCAGCCAAAGGCGCCCACAGAGCGCCAGCGGCTGGAGCAGGCCAGCAGGCTTCTTTACAGGCCGCCAAGGGCGCGGGCCCTGACGACTCCTCGATTTTGCAGGTCTTGGATCATGGAGGTAGATCTCTTTGGCCAATTCTTTTTTTGTTGTTTTTTGTTATTAAGGCCACGCCTCTCAACTTGAGGGATCTGTGTTCTCCAACCAGAGATGAAACCCTGGGCCTCGGCAGTGAAGCTCAGGGTCCTAACCACTGGACCACCAGGGAGCTCCCAGGCCAGGTGTTTTCCTTCCTTTGCCTTCATTCATTCAAGCATGACCTGAGCTCGTGAACACACGAGCCCTTCCCAACAGCCAGGCGCTGTACCAAACCTCAGATCGTCTTGATCCACTAACGTGGGCGATATTTGTGTTAATGCACGTGGGTGTTTGGGGTGGCAGATGGCCGTCCTCCGCGAAGTGACTCTTGAAGCCAGCCCCCGCACTCCGGTGGCTCTGCCGTCCCCTGAGGCCTCAGGAGACCCTGCCTCCAGCTGGCAGGCGGGAGAGGAGAATGGAAAAAAAGCAAACCTCCTCTTAACTGGTCACCACGGTGGGTAAAGGACACACATCACTTCCACACCCTTGTAGGCGCATGTTTCCACGGTAAAGGGTAAAGGGACACCCACGATCACTTTGCCTGGCTGGGGTCTGTTAGTTTAAGCTCCTAGAAGTCCCAATCGGCCTTTGGTCACATGCCCAGAAACCAAGCCCAGGGCGGGCTTTTGGCCCTCACAGCAGTGTTGGGTGCTCACCGTCCCCTTTTCTGTCTTGTCTCCCATCGTGGGGTGCCTGGGAAAGTCGGCTCAGATGGTGTCCCCAGCCTTGTCCCCGCCTTTCACTTGAGCTTGGGGTGAGGAATTGGGCCTTTCTGGCTGTTCGTCAGGTTGACTTGTGGCCCTGGCCCGCTACACCTCAGATGGGACTTTCTTTGCAAACAGGGTCTTTTGGAGGTACTCAAGTTAAAATGAGGTTATAGGGTGGGCCTTGAGCCAAATGAAAAGGGGAAATACAGAGACGGGGGCAGATGTGCTCTCAGGGAAGATGTGAGGATACAAGGCTTTGTGAGGTGGAGGCTTCTGATGCAACCACCAGCCAAAGGCGCCCACAGAGCGCCAGCGGCTGGAGCAGGCCAGCAGGCTTCTTTACAGGCCGCCAAGGGCGCGGGCCCTGACGACTCCTCGATTTTGCAGGTCTTGGATCATGGAGGTAGATCTCTTTGGCCAATTCTTTTTTTGTTGTTTTTTGTTATTAAGGCCACGCCTCTCAACTTGAGGGATCTGTGTTCTCCAACCAGAGATGAAACCCTGGGCCTCGGCAGTGAAGCTCAGGGTCCTAACCACTGGACCACCAGGGAGCTCCCAGGCCAGGTGTTTTCCTTCCTTTGCCTTCATTCATTCAAGCATGACCTGAGCTCGTGAACACACGAGCCCTTCCCAACAGCCAGGCGCTGTACCAAACCTCAGATCGTCTTGATCCACTAACGTGGGCGATATTTGTGTTAATGCACGTGGGTGTTTGGGGTGGCAGATGGCCGTCCTCCGCGAAGTGACTCTTGAAGCCAGCCCCCGCACTCCGGTGGCTCTGCCGTCCCCTGAGGCCTCAGGAGACCCTGCCTCCAGCTGGCAGGCGGGAGAGGAGAATGGAAAAAAAGCAAACCTCCCTCTTAACTGGTCACCACGGTGGGTAAAGGACACACATCACTTCCACACCCTTGTAGGCGCATGTTTCCAACAGAAGCCCCACACTGCACTACAGAGGTGCATGCCGAGGGACAGGGCAGGGAGCCGTCTTGGCCAAACCCCTGACATCCTCTTTCGGTATTTGGGTTTTACGAGCCTCCTGAAGCTCTAGTTTTGGCAGGCACATGGCCAGAATCTAAGATAAATTGGGCAACAGTTTGACCTCCATGCCACGTAACAGGGAGCAGCTTCGGTCCTGATCCTGACGTCTAACCAAGTCTACGGGTTAGTCCTGCGTCCCCAGGACCCCACTCCGGGGGCTAGTTTGTCTGCAGTCTGGACTCTGCCCAGGTCAGGTGGGCTGAGGAGTAGTAAGCAGCACATCTACAGGGACACCGACCTGTCAAAGAGGACCCGTGTGTGCCTCCGTGGTGGCTTCTCGAGCAGGCTCTCCCCCTGCTGTCGGAAAACATCTCAATACGTCCGAGCTTATGTCACCAGCTCAGCCTTGCCAGGACCTCCAGTGCTTCAGGCCTGGCAGCCCCTGTAAGTCACCGGCAGCTCTCTGTCCCGCATCCACTTTGAAGCAGTTACTGGCCAGGGATCTTGGGGTGCTGTGCCCAGCCTTGGAGCTATGGCACGGGAGGGCAGTACCCTCACTAGGCTGCATGGGCTGCTGGTGGGTGACTTACAGAGCCCCTGGCTCCCTCTGGGGCTGTCCCTTCGGCTCTCAGGACCCTGACTCAGAAGTCACATCCGACCCCACGCCCCCAGCCACTGAACGGGACCAGGCACACCATGGGCCTGAGCTTGTGGCTCTCTGACCAGTAAGGACTGGGAAGCTGCCCAGAGGCGTGGCACCCTCGTCCTAGGACTCAGTCTGTCAGGTGGAAAGGAAGGTGGCGAGTTATGACGGTGGAGGCCAGACCTAGGAAAACCCTATGTGGCATACACGGCCCCATCTCTGCACCTCACCTTCCTTGTCCTCCGCAAGGGGCTCATCCCGTAGGGCAGGCACCCCCTGGACAGTTACTTGTCCGGGGGAGGCAGTGCCACTGGCCCCACCAGACTGCCGCACCAGACTGCGGTGCCAGCGAAGCCTAATTAACTCATTACACCAGGGGAGGAGCCACCCCAGAGTGGAGCAGCCCGCTGAGGTCACTGGGGACACCGCCCTCGGAAATGCCAGCTCCCGCCCTCCCCACAGAGGGGCAAGCTCAGGTGTGGGGACAGGGACCTGGCTCCCCTGAGGCTTGGGTGCGCTCCCCTGAGTCAACTGCACGTCTGCCTGTCCCTCATCTCCCCTGCCTCCGCAGCCCCTCCCGCCACCAGGATGCCAGCGAGCAGGCTGCCGGCTGAGCCTGCCCGACTTCCTGGGAATGAAGTGAGGTTGGCAGGACCGGGCAGGCCTGGTGCCCAGTCCTCACAGAGCCTGGGAGGCTGGGGCCATCTCTGCTTCTCAACTTCCCTGTCCTCATCAAGGAAGACCAATCGTAGGCTTTCACATCATTTATTGCACTTGGACCCGGATTTCCTCATGGGTCCTTCTGCCCCGGCTCTGACACTGACACACTGTCCCACTCCTGGTGGCCACTGCCAACAGTTCGCTCTGGCTCAGAAATTCACCTGAGGAATGGGGCCATCACAGGCCCTATTGTAGACACTGGACCCTGGGCCTTGAGCCCAGCCAGGCCCCCTACGTGCTCTTCTGGGCAGACGGCTGTCTTGCCCCCTGCTGTGCCCACAGGCTTACATTCAAGGCCCGCCTGGGCTGGACCACCCCTGAGTGAAGGGCGCTCAAGCCATTGGTCTGGGCTTGCCCCACTGCGTCCAATCCCGAGGATGGTGGGCTTCGCTGGCATGCGCAGGGGCGTGCCCTATAGGGTGGCTCGCTCGGGCCGCCCCGGGGGCGTGGTTGGCTCCGTTGGCCGCGTGGGGGGCGTCACGGGCAGGGGACTTAGGCGGGCTGGACGGCTTGAGCGTGCTGACGGCCCGGATGAGGCCCATGCGGCGGCGGATGGAGTGGTCCAGGTTGACGGTACAGCGCAGGAGGCTCTGCGCCTCGGCCACTGTAAAAGGGAGCGGAGCCCGGAAGCGCAGCAGGCACCCCCTGGACAGTTACTTGTCCGGGGGAGGCAGTGCCACTGGCCCCACCAGACTGCCGCACCAGACTGCGGTGCCAGCGAAGCCTAATTAACTCATTACACCAGGGGAGGAGCCACCCCAGAGTGGAGCAGCCCGCTGAGGTCACTGGGGACGCCGCCCTCGGAAATGCCAGCGCCCGCCCTCCCCACAGAGGGGCAAGCTCAGGTGTGGGGACAGGGACCTGGCTCCCCTGAGGCTTGGGTGCGCTCCCCTGAGTCAACTGCACGTCTGCCTGTCCCTCATCTCCCCTGCCTCCGCAGCCCCTCCCGCCACCAGGATGCCAGCGAGCAGGCTGCCGGCTGAGCCTGCCCGACTTCCTGGGAATGAAGTGAGGTTGGCAGGACCGGGCAGGCCTGGTGCCCAGTCCTCACAGAGCCTGGGAGGCTGGGGCCATCTCTGCTTCTCAACTTCCCTGTCCTCATCAAGGAAGACCAATCGTAGGCTTTCACATCATTTATTGCACTTGGACCCGGATTTCCTCATGGGTCCTTCTGCCCCGGCTCTGACACTGACACACTGTCCCACTCCTGGTGGCCACTGCCAACAGTTCGCTCTGGCTCAGAAATTCACCTGAGGAATGGGGCCATCACAGGCCCTATTGTAGACACTGGACCCTGGGCCTTGAGCCCAGCCAGGCCCCCTACGTGCTCTTCTGGGCAGACGGCTGTCTTGCCCCCTGCTGTGCCCACAGGCTTACATTCAAGGCCCGCCTGGGCTGGACCACCCCTGAGTGAAGGGCGCTCAAGCCATTGGTCTGGGCTTGCCCCACTGCGTCCAATCCCGAGGATGGTGGGCTTCGCTGGCATGCGCAGGGGCGTGCCCTATAGGGTGGCTCGCTCGGGCCGCCCCGGGGGCGTGGTTGGCTCCGTTGGCCGCGTGGGGGGCGTCACGGGCAGGGGACTTAGGCGGGCTGGACGGCTTGAGCGTGCTGACGGCCCGGATGAGGCCCATGCGGCGGCGGATGGAGTGGTCCAGGTTGACGGTACAGCGCAGGAGGCTCTGCGCCTCGGCCACTGTAAAGGGGAAGTCGGAGCCCAGGAAGCGCTCGAAAAGCTCAGGGTCGCCGTCCAGGTCGAGCACGTTCTGCAGCGCCTTGGTCATGGTGTGCAGTTCGCGGCTGTGGTCGCAGAACACGTCCCAGAGGCGCGCGCGGGCCTCGGGCGCGCCCCCGACCTGCTGCCGGTCCTCCAGGCACTGGAGGGCCCAGCTGAGGCGGCACGGCCACTGGTTGGCGAGCACGACCCAAGCCACGGCCTGGCGCGGCGAGGGGCCCCCGAAGTTCCCCTGCTGCTGCTGCTGCTGCAGCAGGCGCACGGTGATGGGCACAGTGTTGACGATGCGCCGCATGGACACCACGTTGTCGGGCACGTACTCGTAGAGGCAGTCGCGCTCGTCGTGGAGGCAGAAGAGCGCCTCGCGGATGCGGCGCGCCGCCTCCGCGTCGACGGGGCTCTGCGCGCGCTCGCCGCCCGCGCGCGTCTGCACCGCCAGGAGCCGCGCGCCCTCGTCGGCCGCGGCCCCGCCCCCGGCCCCGCCCAGCGGCCGCAGCTTGCGCGTCATCTCGCGATAGAGCAGGTCGTCGCGGCTCTGCACGGCGTCGTGGAGGAACTGCAGCTTGGTGCGGCGGCCCATGAGGGGCACCGAGAAGGGCAGCGTGACGGTGCGGTTGAGGAAGAGGTAGCCGTTGTCAGCCGTGCCCTTCATGGAGCCGGCGCTCTCGAGGCAGGCGGCCAGGATGCTGGGGTCCACCACCAGGATGAAGATGAAGGGCGCGTGGCTGTCGGACAGCAGCGTGTTGATGGCGTTGAGCACGCCCACCACGCGCTCGGGGTAGCACGTGTCCAGCCCCGTGACCTCGAGCACGACGCGCAGCCGGCGCCGCTGGTAGATCTCCAGGAAGCACAGGAAGTCGGTGAGCAGCTCCACCTCCTTCTTCACCTCGCACATGAAGCCCAGCTGGGTGCCGAACTTCTCGCGCGACACCAGTCGCTCAATCTTCTTCCGCTGGCTCACGAACAGGTGCTTGCCCACCGAGTATATGGCCATGAGCAGCCCGGAGCCCGACAGCGTGGTGGCCGCGCCGCCGAACACCCGGAGCAGGCTGCTGCTGTTGGCGCGGTGGCTCAGTGAGCGGGAGCCCACCGACAGGTAGAGCAGGCCCACGCCCAGGCAGAGCACGGCCAGCAGCGCCAGCAGCGCCAGGCACACTCGGTGCCGGCACTGCCACTCGCGCTGGTGGAAGCCCAGCGTCGTGGCCGCCTTCTTGCCCAGCACCGAGTACACGCTGAAGGGCAGCGCGCCGTATTGGTGGCGGATGCCCTCGCACAGCGTGGTCACCAGGCCGGCCCACAGCTTGTCGGTCCCTGCGTACTGCCAGGCGCTGAAGCGGATGAAGAGGAACTTGACGTTCTTGCGTCGCAGGTGCACCTCCGTGATGATGGGCTGCAGGAACACCAGGTACCACAGCAGCTTCGGGACGGCCCAGCCCCGCACGGGCCGCGGCCGCCACTGCACGCGCTGCAGCTCCTCGGCCTCGCGCTGGGCTGCCTCTTGCTGCATTAGCGCTGCGGGGACCGAGGGCGCAGGGAACGGTGTGAGGTGTGGGCTGCCGGACCGGCTCAGGCCCGCACGCACGGGGCCTGGCTGTCCCGGAGGCAAGGCCTGTCCTCAAGTGCTGGGCAGGTGCAGAAGTAGGGAAGGAGAGTCCTGGAGCCAGGCTCGAACAGGGGAAGGTCGGAGGGGGGGTGCGCGTGGTGGGGAGGGGCGGCGGAAATAGAGCCCTCAGAGGAGAGAGGACGGGTAGGGGACAGCCAGGTGCTGAGAAAGAGCAATGCTGGGTAGCGAGGATCCATCCTGGCTCCAGTTTTCCTGGCTTACTGCTCCTCCTCCGCCTGTCACCTCTTTCGGTGAAGCTTTCCTTGAACCCTCAAGCTGGGTCAGGTACCCTGGGCTCCCCCCACTGCAGCCCTGCCCATGCTGGGTCATCCTTGTCTGGGGACAGGGCTGCCTCTCGCCCGGGTCTGCGAGCCCAGGAAGGGCAGGGCTCGGGTTGTCTGGGCCCACCCGGTCTCACCCTGTCTCTCGTGTGCTGAGGAAGGGCTGGGAGAATGTCTGGAGGGTGGATCGTGACACGCTAGGGGCAGGACCTTCCTGCTGGGAGGGAGGTGCGGGAGCCAGAAGGTCTGCTTCCTTCTGCCTTTTGGCCCAATCTCTTCTCCTCCCAGGACCCTGATTGTTGCTCTGTGACAACACGGGCAGGATACGGGCTTGTTCAGTAGGTGCTCACCAGGGCTGGGCACACGGGGGTGAGTCACCTCCAGCTTCTCTCGGCCTGATGGGGGCTGGGGGCTGCGCTGCAGCAGGGTTTGAACCCAGCGAGGTTTCAGCTCATGTCTTCAGTTAGCATTATCTGTCAGGGGTCTTGTGGGCAGCTAGCTCTGGGCCAGTGCTGTGGAGAGGTGGACCCAGCGGCCAGGCAGGAGCCTGCAGCCTCAGTGAGGAACGGGGTTTTCTCCCAAGGGTGCTGGGAAGCCGTGGGAGGCTTCTGAACAGAGGAAGGACAGGGCTAGATGTCTATTTCATTTTTTTGGTTTCGTTTTTTGTTGCTGTTTTTAAAACTTTTTGGCTGCACTGTGTGGCATGTCCGATCTTAGTTCCCCGACCAGGGATCGAACCCGTACCCCCAGAAGCTCAGTGTGTTAAACGGAGACTGGGAAGACTCTCTTAGATGTGTATTTTAACAAGATTCCTTGCAGCGGAGGGGGAGGGAGGCGGCTCATACTGGTGTATGGGCCTCTGGATCGGGACAGACTGACCTCAGGGGCAAGCAGGTCTTGGGGAAGCCCAGAGCGGGGCAGGGATCAGAGGCTCCATTTCCCTTAATCCCTCTCCCCCGACAGACGCATGTGCTTACCGGTGATCTTGTCCAGCATCATGTGCAGGCGGCAGCCAAAGGGCGCATAAAAGCCCACAGTCACGGGGACGGGCACGTGGCAGAGGGTCTTGGCCAGGCAGCTACAGTAGACGTCATCCTCTGTCAGGATGTCTGGGCGGGGGCAGAGGGGCACACCGAGTCAGTGAGGCTGACCAGGCACCACCCTCCTCCCCTCTGCCCTCCGCGGCGCTCACCCTCAGCCCCTCCCTGTGCCAGCACCCCTCTCCCTGACTTCCGTGACTCAGGCTAAACCCTGTGACCAAGGTTTCCAGGGAGCCCCCCGTCCCTCTTCTAGGACCAGATCTGCCCTCCTGGGTCCTGGATCCACACCCACAGGCATGTGGGAATGTGGTCTGGCCCCAGGTCCCCAGCAAAATCCTCACTGGAGGTGGATCACCTAGGCGGACCTTCCTGCTGGGAGGGAGGTGCGAGCCAGAAGGTCTGCTTCCTTCTGCCTTTTGGCCCAATCTCTTCTCCTCCCAGGACCCTGATTGTTGCTCTGTGACAACACGGGCAGGATACGGGCTTGTTCAGTAGGTGCTCACCAGGGCTGGGCACACGGGGGTGAGTCACCTCCAGCTTCTCTCGGCCTGATGGGGGCTGGGGGCTGCGCTGCAGCAGGGTTTGAACCCAGCGAGGTTTCAGCTCATGTCTTCAGTTAGCATTATCTGTCAGGGGTCTTGTGGGCAGCTAGCTCTGGGCCAGTGCTGTGGAGAGGTGGACCCAGCGGCCAGGCAGGAGCCTGCAGCCTCAGTGAGGAACGGGGTTTTCTCCCAAGGGTGCTGGGAAGCCGTGGGAGGCTTCTGAACAGAGGAAGGACAGGGCTAGATGTCTATTTCATTTTTTTGGTTTCGTTTTTTGTTGCTGTTTTTAAAACTTTTTGGCTGCACTGTGTGGCATGTCCGATCTTAGTTCCCCGACCAGGGATCGAACCCGTACCCCCAGAAGCTCAGTGTGTTAAACGGAGACTGGGAAGACTCTCTTAGATGTGTATTTTAACAAGATTCCTTGCAGCGGAGGGGGAGGGAGGCGGCTCATACTGGTGTATGGGCCTCTGGATCGGGACAGACTGACCTCAGGGGCAAGCAGGTCTTGGGGAAGCCCAGAGCGGGGCAGGGATCAGAGGCTCCATTTCCCTTAATCCCTCTCCCCCGACAGACGCATGTGCTTACCGGTGATCTTGTCCAGCATCATGTGCAGGCGGCAGCCAAAGGGCGCATAAAAGCCCACAGTCACGGGGACGGGCACGTGGCAGAGGGTCTTGGCCAGGCAGCTACAGTAGACGTCATCCTCTGTCAGGATGTCTGGGCGGGGGCAGAGGGGCACACCGAGTCAGTGAGGCTGACCAGGCACCACCCTCCTCCCCTCTGCCCTCCGCGGCGCTCACCCTCAGCCCCTCCCTGTGCCAGCACCCCTCTCCCTGACTTCCGTGACTCAGGCTAAACCCTGTGACCAAGGTTTCCAGGGAGCCCCCCGTCCCTCTTCTAGGACCAGATCTGCCCTCCTGGGTCCTGGATCCACACCCACAGGCATGTGGGAATGTGGCTGCCCTGGCCCCAGGTCCCCCAGCAAAAATCCCCTCAGCTTTTCTTAAGGCTCTAGGCCCTCAAATACTTAAAAGACACCGCCTTCGATGCTCAGAAGTCCTTCTGTGTCAGTTCTTTCCAGATCTAACACGGACGTGCCAGACGGCCATAGATAGGCTCCTCAGCTGCCTGTCTACGCTTTACTCGGCTCCTGCTCCTCTCCGTGGCCCCAGGCCCACAAGTCCCTGATTCTGCCCTGAGCCCCAGGCAGACGTGTCTTCCGCTCCTGCCCCCCATCCTTCTCTGCACGGCCCAGGCACACTGATATCTCTGGAGGGGGCAGTCCCCTCCTCTGAAGAGTGGGGTGCAGAGATGCTGGAGAGTGTGGGCAGCACAGGGTCTGGTCAAGGCCAGGCCCTCTGTCAACGTTCTGGCCTGGCGTGGCCCTTTAGGGCTCAGCTTCACGTCTGAGTCCTAGTGCCAGGACTCAGTGCTCAAGCACCCACTCCCCAGAGGGCACCTGCCCTCCCTCTTGGGGTCCTCCACTGAACACTACTTGTTGGACCTGGAGTCAGGGCACCCGAAGGGTAGAGCTGGGTGGTGGGGGCACCAGCCAGCCTCGTGTGTGGCAGGCTGACACATCCGCTTTCAGAGGCCGCGGGCTGCGGCCTCCCCTCTTCGCCCAGGGCCAGCGCCGGGCCTGGGCACAGCTGGGAGGATGGGAGGCAGACTCGGGCCAAAGTCAGCTGAGCCTGCTCTGCCTGGTCGCTGGCAGACCTTATCTCGCTGAGCCTTGCTTCCCTGTGTATGACGTGGGCATCGTGGTCGCACGGCTGTGCTCTGTTCTCCGTGTGGACGAGGCTGTGCCTAAGCTGGAGCTGCGTCCCCACCAGGCTGCCCCCTCCCTGGTCAGCTCACCAGCACCTCTTCTCTGGATGCCTGCGCTCAACTCTCACACCACATCCCGGGTCACCTCTGGCCTCGCGTGGCTCTCGCCTGTCCGGGGAGAGGGCCGAGCCTTACCCATGGCATGGGGCCCCCAGGATCTGGCCACTTTCGACTTCCTTGGACCTGTCTGGCCTTCCTCCTCACTCCCTGCGCTCCCCCCACCACATCAGCCACATGTGACTTCTTGTCCCTTACACAGAATCTGTGCATTTGCCATTGACTCGAGAATTGCCTCAGCTTTGCTCAAATGTCGACTGAATGGGGCCTTGCCTGGCGACCCTGCTTAATTTGCAGACCCTATGTCCTCTCCCTGCTTTATTCTTCCCCCAACCGGGTTGTCACCTGGTGACGCTCTTTTGACTTTTCCTGCCATTTCCTGTACCTGTCTGCCCCGTCCCCCCCACAAGAATGAGTTCCACGATGGCAGATGGCAGCAATCTGTCTGCCCTGCTCCTTGAGGCACCCGCAGAACGCAGCCTGGCACCCCGGAGGTGTGCATTACCTAGCCACAGAATGAGCGAGTGTATGAGTGGCTGGTGGGCCTCTCCCACGGCTGCATTGCCTTCCGCGTCCCCCAGGCCACCCCCACCTCTGGCTGCCGATGCACACGTGACCCATGTCCCCTACCCCCAACAAGCTGGTGCCCCAAGTCAGGAGGCCTGGGGCAGAGGAAGAGGAGCAAGGGTGTCAGCAGAAGAGGAGAGCTGGGGCCGAGCCCCTGGGCAGCCTAGGATGGAGGCACCGTGGACTGGCCTGGCCTGGGAGCCTTGGATCCCGCCAGGTGAAGCAGCAGTGGCTGCCCCGAGGCCCATGGCCAGGGATGAGCGCCCGCCAGAGAGCCCAGATGGAGGGGGAGAGAAGGACAGGCCCCAGGCGGGAAGCGAGGCGGTGGGGTAGAGCCCAGGGCGGGGAGGCTGGGTGAGCACCGGAGTTGTAGGAGGTGAAGGAGCCGCAGGCTGCGGGAGCGGGCAGGGGCCGGGCGTCCGTGGGCCTGCTGGGCTCCAGGAGGGTGCCAGCTGCGGAAGGCAGGGCTGGGCCTCGAGGGGCCGGGGCGCTGGCCGCGACGAGTGAGGTGGTGGGCGCGGGGGCCGGCTGGGGGGCGCTGGCTGGCTGCAGGGCGGCAGCGATGGCTGCAGGCGGCCGCTTCTGGGCCCCATGAACGGAGTAGGGCCGCTGCCGCGGGGGGGCGGAAAGTGGGGGCTGCCGCTTCTGCTGCTGCAGGATGGGGGGCTGGGGGCCCCGGCGACCGCCAGCACTGCCCCCCTGGTGGCCGTGGTAGGCCGGCGGCCGGCAGGCCTGTGGGGACGGCCGACAGGGCCTGTGGGCGCGAGGTGCAGCTGGCTCGTGACACCCCTGGTGACAGCGTCCTGGAAGGAAGGAAGTGGGGTGACTGGGCCTGGGTCCCCGACCCCTGAGGGCACTGACAGGAACCAGGTCAGGGCTTCAGGTGGAGGTGGGGCTCATCACTGGGCCGAGGCCGGGGGGAATCAAGAGAAAATGAGGAGAGGGTGAGGGGGCGGCCTGGTCCTGGGCTCTCCCACGGCTGGGGGGGAGGGGAGGAGGTGCAGAGGCCTGGGCTTCAGCCGGGTGAGGGGACAGAGTGGGGACAATGCCCCTGAGTTCCTGCTCCCCAAGATTCCTCCGCCCTTGGGGTGTCCCCCAGTGGGGGACTGAGAGGACTCCACTAAGGGCTGGCCGGGTGGTCCAGAGGCCAGGTGATGGGAGGGGGATGTGGAGAGGGGGCAGGGTGGGGGCTGGGCCTCACACCTGAGCTCAGGTGAGGCTGACAGGAAGGGGGCTGAATCAGCCCTGGTGCGTGATAACTGCCCCCTCCCCACCCCAAGCAGGAGCACCCACGGTCACCATGAGTGGCTGGAGCCCCACTTCATTCATATACACTCAGTGTGGAGGAAGAGCTTGCCCTTTGACCCTTCCTCGCGCCACACTGCTTCCCCCAGGTGGTGGGGCAGTCCCCACAGGCCTGGGGAGTTAGGGAGGAAATGCTTCCCTCGCTGGGGGAGGGGCAGGCGAGGGGGCACCCCCAGCCCACCTTCCCACCTTCAGCTGGTGCCTCTCCTCTCCTGAGGCCTGAGGCTCTTCTGCTTGGCCACCCACACCTACCCCCCAGGTCTCTCTGGCTGCCAGGACCGTCCAGCATGCACCCTACCTTTCTGGTGCCCCAGCTCTGGGTCCAAGACGTAGCGCTCGGTGGTGATCCGGGGGGGCAGGGCGCCCTTGGCAAAGTGGACGGTGTAGTGCTGGTGCATGGTGGCTGGGGGCCTGCTTGGCGGGAGGTGGGGGGGCCGAGCTCAGCGCCGGTGGCTCCTGGAGACCTGCTATGGAGGGGCCCCCTCCCTGATGCTGGGGCCCTGGGCTACCCAGGTGGGGTGGAGGTGCTTGGCCAAGTAACAGTGGGAGGTCTGGATTGGGGGGGAATGGTCGGATGTTGGGGGACTTTAGTGTGGGTAAGATTTCCAAAGTTTGAATCTCTGGGAGCTACTGGGAATTTCCAAGACAGTGTGGGTGCTGAGCCAACGTGGGCTGGGAGCTGGTGGGTAGCTGGGTAAAATTAGGAGGGAACTAGGTCTTGGGGGGAGGGCTGTGGGAGGTGGAGGCTGGCACCCTGTGGAGGAACTTGAAACCTGCGCAGTGAGAGGTGGGAGCAGCGAGCCACCCAGCCAGCTTTCAGGGCTGGGGCGTTTGGGACGTAGTGAGGGGTTGGAGGGAGGGGGACTCTTGGGGGGAAAGTGAAATCCGCAGTCCAGTGAGGGGAGAGGCTGAGCATACTGGGGACGAGATGGGGTACGGGGCACTGGTTTAAAATGTGAGGAACCCAAAGCAGAAGTGAGGGAAGGATGCTGTTTAGAGGCAGGGACGGGGAGCTGAGGGGCAGAGGAGACAGGGGTGAAGAGAATGGGGGTGCTGGGGGTTGAGGACCAGCCGCGTGGCCCCCGCCCACCCCGTCCACCCAGCCTGAGGTCCCCCATACCTGATGGCTGCCTCTCGGCCCCAGCTCCCTGCCGGGGAGCCCAGCTCTGCGCCAGCCCCACCGACTGGCAGCGTCAGCACGCAGGCCCGACTGAGCTGGGATCCTGGAAACAGGGAGCCTAGCCACCCAACCGGTTTGCCCGCCTTGTCCCCGCCCCTTCCCCAGTAGGCCCTCCCAGTCCCCATCAGGCGCGCTCCACTTTCGAGCACTCGAGGCGCCCCTGTACGGTACCCCAGGTAGGGGGTGGAGATGGCAGGCCTCAGTACTGCCTGGGGCTGGTGCATGGTGGCTGGGGGCCTGCTTGGCGGGAGGTGGGGGGGCCGAGCTCAGCGCCGGTGGCTCCTGGAGACCTGCTATGGAGGGGCCCCCTCCCTGATGCTGGGGCCCTGGGCTACCCAGGTGGGGTGGAGGTGCTTGGCCAAGTAACAGTGGGAGGTCTGGATTGGGGGGGAATGGTCGGATGTTGGGGGACTTTAGTGTGGGTAAGATTTCCAAAGTTTGAATCTCTGGGAGCTACTGGGAATTTCCAAGACAGTGTGGGTGCTGAGCCAACGTGGGCTGGGAGCTGGTGGGTAGCTGGGTAAAATTAGGAGGGAACTAGGTCTTGGGGGGAGGGCTGTGGGAGGTGGAGGCTGGCACCCTGTGGAGGAACTTGAAACCTGCGCAGTGAGAGGTGGGAGCAGCGAGCCACCCAGCCAGCTTTCAGGGCTGGGGCGTTTGGGACGTAGTGAGGGGTTGGAGGGAGGGGGACTCTTGGGGGGAAAGTGAAATCCGCAGTCCAGTGAGGGGAGAGGCTGAGCATACTGGGGACGAGATGGGGTACGGGGCACTGGTTTAAAATGTGAGGAACCCAAAGCAGAAGTGAGGGAAGGATGCTGTTTAGAGGCAGGGACGGGGAGCTGAGGGGCAGAGGAGACAGGGGTGAAGAGAATGGGGGTGCTGGGGGTTGAGGACCAGCCGCGTGGCCCCCGCCCACCCCGTCCACCCAGCCTGAGGTCCCCCATACCTGATGGCTGCCTCTCGGCCCCAGCTCCCTGCCGGGGAGCCCAGCTCTGCGCCAGCCCCACCGACTGGCAGCGTCAGCACGCAGGCCCGACTGAGCTGGGATCCTGGAAACAGGGAGCCTAGCCACCCAACCGGTTTGCCCGCCTTGTCCCCGCCCCTTCCCCAGTAGGCCCTCCCAGTCCCCATCAGGCGCGCTCCACTTTCGAGCACTCGAGGCGCCCCTGTACGGTACCCCAGGTAGGGGGTGGAGATGGCAGGCCTCAGTACTGCCTGGGGCTGGACCTGACACTGGGTCTGCAGGCCTGGACGCCTCTGCTGAGGGGAGGGAGGGGAGCTGGGACCAGGACCGGGAAGATGCCATCCCAGCTTCAGGTCCCAGTTCCTCCCAGGCCCAGCTGTGCGGCCTTGGGCAGGTGACTTGGCCTCCAAGCCCAGCTTCCTCATTGCTGAGTGGGCCGGCGTCCGGCCCTGCCCCTCGTGGCTGTCCAGAGTCCGCCGAGCCCAGAGTCGTGCTCAGCAACAGGCAGCTCACGCTTGCAGAGCGCCGACCGGCCCATTTACCAGCTGCTCCGGATGCTTCACGTCAGATGACACCTGCGTTCCTGGCTCAGCAGGAACCACACTGGGTGGGCACGCTTTTCCCTTTTGGGGCCTGATATGCAGCTTGTGGGAATCTTAGTTCCTCAACCTGGAGCTGAACGCAGGCCCCCGCAGTGAGAGGACAGTCCTAACCGCCAGACCACCTAGCAGTTCCCAGTGCTCCTCTAGAGAAACCCCTTCCCTCCTGAGCACGCCCCCATGTAGTGGGGGTGATGCCTGCTTTACAGATGAGGAATCAGAGGCTCAGACTGACGGAGCCCCTTGCCCTGGGTCTCGGGGAGGCAGAGCTGGGCTGTGCAAGCAGTGGTTTGTGCCAGGAGTGAAGGCGCCTTGTAGGCATTCTTGAGGGCTGTGTGTATTGGAGGGGGAAGGAGGCACCTTAGACACCTTGGGGTTTGGGGGCTCTGCTCTCCCAAGTCCTGTCTCCCTGTGCCTGCTGCTGGGGTGCTGGGGCCAGCTGAGGTTCCCCCGGGGGGTGGGGGAGACAACCACTGAGCAGTGCCCAGGATAAGAAGGAAGGGAACCAGTGGTCCCTGCAGGGTCCCCCAGTGACCAGACACCACACCCTGCAGCCCTTCCCTTCTCACCAGGCCTCCCAGCACCCCTGCTCCATCCAGGAGGCCTGGCTGGTGTGTCTGATTTGGGGGTAGGTGGGTCTTCCTTGGGGCCATGAGCCTCCTGAGGAGTCCCAGGCGGCAAGACTGGCCCCAGGTACCCCAGGTAGGGGGTGGAGATGGCAGGCCTCAGTACTGCCTGGGGCTGGACCTGACACTGGGTCTGCAGGCCTGGACGCCTCTGCTGAGGGGAGGGAGGGGAGCTGGGACCAGGACCGGGAAGATGCCATCCCAGCTTCAGGTCCCAGTTCCTCCCAGGCCCAGCTGTGCGGCCTTGGGCAGGTGACTTGGCCTCCAAGCCCAGCTTCCTCATTGCTGAGTGGGCCGGCGTCCGGCCCTGCCCCTCGTGGCTGTCCAGAGTCCGCCGAGCCCAGAGTCGTGCTCAGCAACAGGCAGCTCACGCTTGCAGAGCGCCGACCGGCCCATTTACCAGCTGCTCCGGATGCTTCACGTCAGATGACACCTGCGTTCCTGGCTCAGCAGGAACCACACTGGGTGGGCACGCTTTTCCCTTTTGGGGCCTGATATGCAGCTTGTGGGAATCTTAGTTCCTCAACCTGGAGCTGAACGCAGGCCCCCGCAGTGAGAGGACAGTCCTAACCGCCAGACCACCTAGCAGTTCCCAGTGCTCCTCTAGAGAAACCCCTTCCCTCCTGAGCACGCCCCCATGTAGTGGGGGTGATGCCTGCTTTACAGATGAGGAATCAGAGGCTCAGACTGACGGAGCCCCTTGCCCTGGGTCTCGGGGAGGCAGAGCTGGGCTGTGCAAGCAGTGGTTTGTGCCAGGAGTGAAGGCGCCTTGTAGGCATTCTTGAGGGCTGTGTGTATTGGAGGGGGAAGGAGGCACCTTAGACACCTTGGGGTTTGGGGGCTCTGCTCTCCCAAGTCCTGTCTCCCTGTGCCTGCTGCTGGGGTGCTGGGGCCAGCTGAGGTTCCCCCGGGGGGTGGGGGAGACAACCACTGAGCAGTGCCCAGGATAAGAAGGAAGGGAACCAGTGGTCCCTGCAGGGTCCCCCAGTGACCAGACACCACACCCTGCAGCCCTTCCCTTCTCACCAGGCCTCCCAGCACCCCTGCTCCATCCAGGAGGCCTGGCTGGTGTGTCTGATTTGGGGGTAGGTGGGTCTTCCTTGGGGGAACCACCTGGACAGCCCATGAGCCTCCTGAGGGCAGGGCCGGGCCATCCCCACGCTCCCTTGCCCATCTGCCCATAGACAGGTTAGCTAAGTGACCGAGATTCACTTGGGATTCATTCCAGACAGTGCCAGCCCCCAGCCAGGGACCCATGGGGACCCAAAAGGAAGTGCGAATGAGCAGCCAGTCCAAGGGATGAGGTGGGCAGCAGAGGCCAGAGGCTGGTGGACACCAGAGAGGGAGAAGGGGTTTGGGAAGGGGGCCAGGCAGGGAACTGCACATGCAGAGGCAGGCCAGGGACTGTGGGCTCCACTGTGTGCTGGGGAGGGGCTGGAGGGGGGGGTCTGCGTTCCATGACTCTGGAGGCAGAGGAGCCCCACCACGGGAGTGTCCTAGGCAAGGGGGCCCTTCCTCCTCCCATTTGGGTCTAGCCCAGCCTCGGGTTACACTCAGGCAGAGATTCTTACCCACCTCAGGCAGCGAGTGGCAGAGCCTGGTGGAGTCCAGACGGGTGATGCCCCCAAGTGCTATGGAGGTAAACAGGGCAGGCGGCGGCCGGGGGTGGGGTGCAGGCAGGAGGCCGAGCTGCCAGAGATGGGTCAGCTGGCCCGGGTTCTGGGTATGACTCGCATCCATCAGGCATGTGAAGTGTGTATTTGTGTGTGTGTAGGGGGAGCTGAGGGTGTCTGGCCCTCCCATCCATCTGATCTTGTTCCTGGCGCCCCCAGCCCAGCATACACCTGCCAGCACCCTGGGCCTCCCAGGGAGAGGTCCTGCCACCCGCTGGGCAGAGGGCAGCCCTAGAGTGGTTGATGCGGGCAAGGCTGCCAGTGCCAGGGGCCACCCTCCCATGGCAGGTGTGCGGGGTGGCAGGGACCCAGGAGGGGAGGAACCGAGAGGTGGGGAGCCACATGGGGTGCTCTGCTGCCCCGCAGGACCTGCGACAGTCACTCTGCCCGTGCCCCAAGCACTCTTGAATGAGCCCCACCTTCCACTCTGACTGGCTCCACACACAGACCCTTTATTGAGCACCTGCCCCACAGAGACACGTCCAGGGCGGCACCCCAACCTCCTCATGGCACCGATCTGCCGAGCACCTGTGATGCCCTGAAGCGATGGCTCCCCGGTCTCCTCAGCACCAGCCCGTGCCACGGACAGCAGCTGGGCCTCTGGGCCAGGGGATGGCGAGGGTCATTGGGAGTGGGGCCTGGGGCTCCTCAGGGTTTCTGGATCACCACCTGAAACTTACCTGGAAGAGAAGGGCTGGCTTTAGCTTGAGGCTGGGGCCGGAGGGAAGAGGCAGCTCTCCAGCTGCTCGAGAGATGTTTGTCCCTGCCGCGTGCCAGCAGCGCGGGTGGCCTCAGCTGGGCCCTGTTTCCTCACCGGCCCGAACCCCAGGGCTGTGTGGGTGGCTGGGGCCACGAAGGTCAGGCATGGAGGTTGCAGGGCAGGGCCTGGCCTGGCGTCTGTGGCACGTGTGGCTCAGATCCGGCTTGCTTGGGCCCCAGTCCCCGTGGGGAGGGCCAGGGAGTGCTGGCTGCAGGCGGCCCCGGGGAAGGGGGGCTCTACTTGTCTGACGGGGGCCCTGTGGTCAGGCCATCCTGTCATACCGAGTGCTCCTTCCACAGGGCCTGGCTGCCTTCGGAGCCCCTCAGCCCAGCACCTCCCGCCCCCACAAGGGGCTTCTGTTACTTGCACCTGGGCTCTCGTGCCAGGAGGTGTTCAGAGCCACTTGCCCTGGTCCTGTGGCTGGCTCTCCCCTCCAGGCTTGCACGCCCTGGGGAGGCAGTCTAGGCGGACATCACGGGGCAAGAGGTAGACGGGCTGCACTGCTGTACGGCCTGAGGCTGGGTGGCCTGGTCCCACCTCCTGGGTCGCAGGGAGACGCTGCCACCCCTGAGGGACAGGAACCTCCCCAACTCACAGGCAGGCAGGGCTGTGACGGAGGTGGTGACCAGGCTCGTGATGCCCAGGGTGCTGAGGGTGCCGCGCAGGAGGCCGCAGGTGAAGGCCAGGAACTGGAGGCAGGGGGCGTGGGTCACTGTGGGCAGGTGGAAGGGGCCTCCCTCTCCGGGGGCCCCGTGCCTGGGGAGAGGGGGGCCCCGTACCTTGGGCGCTCCAGGTACTGCAGACCCGAGGCCATCCGGACCGAAAATGTTGTCCTGCACCCCACCTTCCACTCTGACTGGCTCCACACACAGACCCTTTATTGAGCACCTGCCCCACAGAGACACGTCCAGGGCGGCACCCCAACCTCCTCATGGCACCGATCTGCCGAGCACCTGTGATGCCCTGAAGCGATGGCTCCCCGGTCTCCTCAGCACCAGCCCGTGCCACGGACAGCAGCTGGGCCTCTGGGCCAGGGGATGGCGAGGGTCATTGGGAGTGGGGCCTGGGGCTCCTCAGGGTTTCTGGATCACCACCTGAAACTTACCTGGAAGAGAAGGGCTGGCTTTAGCTTGAGGCTGGGGCCGGAGGGAAGAGGCAGCTCTCCAGCTGCTCGAGAGATGTTTGTCCCTGCCGCGTGCCAGCAGCGCGGGTGGCCTCAGCTGGGCCCTGTTTCCTCACCGGCCCGAACCCCAGGGCTGTGTGGGTGGCTGGGGCCACGAAGGTCAGGCATGGAGGTTGCAGGGCAGGGCCTGGCCTGGCGTCTGTGGCACGTGTGGCTCAGATCCGGCTTGCTTGGGCCCCAGTCCCCGTGGGGAGGGCCAGGGAGTGCTGGCTGCAGGCGGCCCCGGGGAAGGGGGGCTCTACTTGTCTGACGGGGGCCCTGTGGTCAGGCCATCCTGTCATACCGAGTGCTCCTTCCACAGGGCCTGGCTGCCTTCGGAGCCCCTCAGCCCAGCACCTCCCGCCCCCACAAGGGGCTTCTGTTACTTGCACCTGGGCTCTCGTGCCAGGAGGTGTTCAGAGCCACTTGCCCTGGTCCTGTGGCTGGCTCTCCCCTCCAGGCTTGCACGCCCTGGGGAGGCAGTCTAGGCGGACATCACGGGGCAAGAGGTAGACGGGCTGCACTGCTGTACGGCCTGAGGCTGGGTGGCCTGGTCCCACCTCCTGGGTCGCAGGGAGACGCTGCCACCCCTGAGGGACAGGAACCTCCCCAACTCACAGGCAGGCAGGGCTGTGACGGAGGTGGTGACCAGGCTCGTGATGCCCAGGGTGCTGAGGGTGCCGCGCAGGAGGCCGCAGGTGAAGGCCAGGAACTGGAGGCAGGGGGCGTGGGTCACTGTGGGCAGGTGGAAGGGGCCTCCCTCTCCGGGGGCCCCGTGCCTGGGGAGAGGCTGCCTCGGGCTGGAGTCCCACTGTACCTTGGGCGCTTCCTCCAGGTACTGCAGACCCGAGGCCATCCGGACCAGGAGGGGGAAACTGTTGTCCTGCAGCACGTAGGTCCCCTGGGGACAGAGGAGGGTGCATGGGAGCTGGGGTGGCGCCTGTACCCTTGTAGTGGGGGCGGCAAGGGAGGCGAAGGGTGCAGCCCCTCTGAGCTGAGGTCTGGGAGGACTCTGCCCTCAAAACCACTGTGGTCGGTCACGGGCAGCCCTTCAGACCCCGGCCTGGAGTCCTGCCCCCCGGGCTGCATGGCCTCCCAGGGCGGGTGGTGGTGAGAAACCGCGGGCCAGGCACCAGCCCAGTGTGGGCGCCTGGTGTGAACGGGGCTTAGGTGGAGACAAGCAGCATCAGGCCAAGGCAAGGCCGCCAGCTGCCAGGGGCCTTCTGCCGGCTCTCGGGGGACTTGCGGGAAGGCCCCAGAGGGGGCTGGGCCTGCTGTGACTGTCTTGAACTGGGGTCCCCACCCTGGTTCTCCGGCCTCTGCCTCGCCAGGCCATGGGGCACACACCTGGTGGTTGGTGCGGAGGCTGTCCATCTGTTTTTGGAACACGGCCACCCACAGGTCTTTGCAAAGGAACTTAAGGACGTCCAGCTCCTCCTTGAAGGGTAACATCTCCTGGGGCAGCCTGGGGGGCAGGGGCAGACACTGTGGGGTTGGCCTGTGGGGGGCCTGGGGCAAGGAAGAGGGAGGAGACTGGCCTGGGTTCCTGTGTGGCGTAAGGCACCCTCCCAGTCCGGTGCACCCAGGAAGCGGCCCCGCCTCAGGTCCTGCCCATCTCTCACCTCTCACCCAGGGCCTGGCCCACGCGGAAGCCCATGCCCTCCAGGACGGACAGGCTCGTCTTCTGTCCCTAAAAGGCCAGGGGAGAGAGGCTGAGTGGCCCCTGGCCACCTCCAGCTGGGAGCTGGCCAGTATGGCGGCTGCAAGGGGGCTTGTGCATCCGTCCCGGTGCAGGGTGACCTCAGAGCAGGGGGACGAGAGCCAGGAGGGAGGACTTCCTGCGCAGCCGGAGGGCAAACGCAGGCCTCCGGAGAGGCAGGCTGGCCCAGTGCCCACACACCCCTTCACAGACCCCTCAGCCCTCAGGACCCGCTCGTCCCCGCTTGGGGAAAAATGGGGGTCAGCCTCACCCCTGCCGGTCCGGTCAGGTCTTCCCTGGCCACACCCGTCACTCCCTGTATGCACTTTCAGCGTCTGTCTTCAAGAACAGCCTGCATGGTAGCACTCCCATCACCCCAGAAACCCAAGGTGCCTTGCTCTGGGGCTCATGTGGCAAGCAAGGGGGCTGCAGGAGAGGGACCACGAGGGGTGCCCCCGCCCCACCCTGGCCAGCAGGGAGTGAAAAGTTAGCTATGATCATCGGCCTTAAATATCAGCCAAGAGTCCTGGGAGGGACCACAAGTGCTCAGAGGAGGGAGCTGTTCCCTGGGTGCTCAGCAAAAGCAGTGGTGGCCTTCTGGGGGCGGGCCAGGGTCCCGCGGTGGACATGGGGGCACAGGGGGCTGCCCTTGGGGTCTGTCCATGTGCCCTGGAGTAGGTACGGCGTGGCTGGAGCAGAGCCGACCTGTGTGTGCTGTTCATCTGTGTGCTGTGCGGAGAGCTGAGCAAGGAGCCGGCCCAGGCTGGGCGCATCAGAAAGGCCAGGATGGCCGATGGGGGTGCCAGGCACACACCGGAGGTGCATGAGAAACAGATGCCGAACGAGCACAGTGAGGAATCAGGACTCGGGCAGACGCCGTCTCACACCTGGAGGCCGGGTCAGACCTCCCAGAGGCGCCCCAGCCTCCTCCAGACGCGAGCAGGTCCGAACCCCGCGTGGTGGTAGCCGACTGGTGGGCGGCCAGAGTGCCAGCCACAGCCGTCCGGGCCCCAGGGAAGTAGCAAGGGCTGAGGTTGGTGGGGGCTGGGGCAGAGGTGGCTGAGGGACGGCCCTCTCCTCTGCTGGCTTCCACCACCCTGCTGTGGGAACTGGGCCTGGGGAAGGACACAGCTTCCTGCCTGTGGCACCGGCGTGTGCGCTCTGGTGTCCTCTGGCACATCAGGGCTGGCCCCATGGGGAGAGCTCGAGGACTAAGGATGTGCGGGATCTGAGCTCGGTTGTGAGGGGCAGAGAGGCGGATAGATGCCTGGTGGCTGGGTCCAGAGCCAGATCAGCCCCTGACCCTAACCAGCGGTGGGTCTGGGGCCGTGGCCCGCTGCCCTGTGCCTCAGTCTCCTCCCCTGTAAAAGGAGGACTTTCCCAGGGTCCTTGTGAGGACTAAAGGGGTGGACAGGTGCACACCAAGCACCCTGAGGCAGGCTCAGGAAGCGGTGCTGTCGTCACTACTGGTGTGTGAGGCCGCTGCACCTGTCCGTCTGCTGCTGCGCTGATGGGGACGGGAAGGAAGCGCCGCAGAGGAGGGGCTCTGACCTGCGGGCCGATGAATCTCAGCAGCTGGCTCGCTGCCCGGCCTCGACAGGCCTCATGCATCACCTCCCTTCTCAGGTGAGCGCCTGGAGGGGGCAGGACCCTGCACGTCTGTGTCCCCAGGACTCCCCCATTCACCCCAGCCACTTCCTGGCTCCCCTCCAGGAGCTCACAAACCGTGCAGATGACAAGCTCATGAGAGGACTGGGCAGGGGGCGTGACCTCACAGGGGTGGGTCACCAGAGGCTTGCCCCTCCACTGCTGTTGCTGTTGGCCCCACAGTCCCCCACCCTCGAAGGGGGCCAGTTAGACATGTGCTGCACTGCAGAGGCTGGGGGTGGGCAGGGGAGGGGGCACCATGTGAAAGTAGTACAGAGCGGGGAGGAGGGGGCAGGGCCTCACCTGCTCCCAGCAGCCCTTGCCCCCAGAAACTCTCCAGACACCAGGAGTCTTCATCCCCGTGGAAGAGGGCAACGGGGGTCTGTCCCATCTTGTCCTTAGCTCCTCGAGAACCGCCCAGAGCCAGTGTGTTTCTGGGCTCCCTGCACCTGGCTCAGCCAGGTTTACACAGCAGCCCACGGAGAAGAACCAAGACAGTGGGAGAAGCTGGCGGGGAGCATCCCTCAGAGTGAGCTTACTTGTGTGGGCACGCAGGGCAGCCACAGCTCGGGTGCTGGGGGAATGTGGAAAACCATAAAAGAAACACCCGTTCACAAGGGCGAAAGAGACAACTCTGGAAGGTCGCCAGCAAGCCCCCGACGTTTTCCTCCCTGGTAGGGGAAGGAGGACTGTGCGGGATCTGAGCTCGGTGTGAGGGGCAGAGAGGCGGATAGATGCCTGGTGGCTGGGTCCAGAGCCAGATCAGCCCCTGACCCTAACCAGCGGTGGGTCTGGGGCCGTGGCCCGCTGCCCTGTGCCTCAGTCTCCTCCCCTGTAAAAGGAGGACTTTCCCAGGGTCCTTGTGAGGACTAAAGGGGTGGACAGGTGCACACCAAGCACCCTGAGGCAGGCTCAGGAAGCGGTGCTGTCGTCACTACTGGTGTGTGAGGCCGCTGCACCTGTCCGTCTGCTGCTGCGCTGATGGGGACGGGAAGGAAGCGCCGCAGAGGAGGGGCTCTGACCTGCGGGCCGATGAATCTCAGCAGCTGGCTCGCTGCCCGGCCTCGACAGGCCTCATGCATCACCTCCCTTCTCAGGTGAGCGCCTGGAGGGGGCAGGACCCTGCACGTCTGTGTCCCCAGGACTCCCCCATTCACCCCAGCCACTTCCTGGCTCCCCTCCAGGAGCTCACAAACCGTGCAGATGACAAGCTCATGAGAGGACTGGGCAGGGGGCGTGACCTCACAGGGGTGGGTCACCAGAGGCTTGCCCCTCCACTGCTGTTGCTGTTGGCCCCACAGTCCCCCACCCTCGAAGGGGGCCAGTTAGACATGTGCTGCACTGCAGAGGCTGGGGGTGGGCAGGGGAGGGGGCACCATGTGAAAGTAGTACAGAGCGGGGAGGAGGGGGCAGGGCCTCACCTGCTCCCAGCAGCCCTTGCCCCCAGAAACTCTCCAGACACCAGGAGTCTTCATCCCCGTGGAAGAGGGCAACGGGGGTCTGTCCCATCTTGTCCTTAGCTCCTCGAGAACCGCCCAGAGCCAGTGTGTTTCTGGGCTCCCTGCACCTGGCTCAGCCAGGTTTACACAGCAGCCCACGGAGAAGAACCAAGACAGTGGGAGAAGCTGGCGGGGAGCATCCCTCAGAGTGAGCTTACTTGTGTGGGCACGCAGGGCAGCCACAGCTCGGGTGCTCAGAGGAAGGGACAACCCAACAAGGCAATGTGGAAACAAAAACCATAAAAGAAACACCCGTTCACAAGGGAGCCGAAAGAGACAACTCTGGAAGGTCGATAAAAAAAAACCTCACAGATTGTTAAGAGAAAAAAAAAAAACAAAAAGGCACGAGTTAGAGAGAAAAAAACGAGAGAAAAGTTGACATGCAGAAAGAGAACCAGGAAGTCTAGGATTCCTGGGAGCGCCACAGAGGGAACAGCCTCGGGAGCAGAAATAATGAAAGAGGAAAACGTGCTCAGCTAAAGGCCAACTCGGGTGTCCAGACTGAAAGGGGCTGCAGAGCTGCAAGTAGGAGGAACTTGAAATAAGTGAACCGAACTTCCTTCCCCTGTCTGGTCCTGGACTATTGCATGAGGGAGCTGGGTAAGGGGCTGCCTGCCTGGCTCCTCAGTTATTTGTGAGGTTCAACCCCCACCTGTGAGGCCACTCTGTGCCAGCCCAGGACGGGGCATCCTAGGAAGGAGCAGCCCAGGTCCTGCCTGAAGAAAAGCACAGGGAGGAGGGGCGACTTCCGGCTTCCTCTAAGGGAATGGCCTCAGAAGATGCGAAGGGAGTGTGGTGGGGGGCTTCCCCAGAGGCACCACGTCCCTCCCGGGCTCTGCCCACTGCTACCCACTTTGCCAGGAACGCACTGGTGTCCTAGGCTCTGGCCTGAGCACAAGGACTGTATCTGATGGTGGCTACACCCATCCCGGGCCCTCCTGGGAGAAGCGGCTGGCTGAGCGCTCCCTAGACCTCGGTGGACAAGCCCACAGGGTTGTTCCTGGCCACCAGATGATAGCTCATTTCGCACGCAGAGTAGGTCACTCCTTTGCCCACAGGTTCCCCTTATCTTCAAAGCTCCTGAGGTGGAGAAACCACAGCCTCCTTCTTCCTCCTCCTCCTGCCTCTTCCTCCTGGAACTTTTCCTGATCAGATAACAAAGGCCCTTGGACCTCCCTGTACCTCCAGCCAGCCTTCCACCCAAGCTGAAACCATCCAGGAGAATCCATTCAGCAGCTACAAATAACCAAGCAGGACAAAAGCCCTAAACAATGACTGTGGCTCCTGGGCCATGGGGATGAACCAGCCATCCTCGCTTCGCTCAAGGGGCTCTGGGGCTGGTGGGAGGGGCAGGCCTAGTGCCACAGACAAGCTCGGACCCAGATGCCTGAGTCCTGATTTTTGCCTCTAATCCCGGAGAAGCCCTTCGTCTCTGGTTCCTTCGTCCCTCTCCTGTACGATGGGATAACAACATCAACCCCGGAGGGCTGTTCTGACGACGAAACCAGATAAAATACTGTGCTGGAGACACAATAAATACCAAAAAGCAGACAGGACACTTGCTGCACCAAAGCAAAGGAGCAGAGAGGGGAGGGGCCAAGAGCAAAAGAGAAAAGACTGCAGGAAAACCAGGCAGCTGCCCACGATGTGCCGCTCTGAAAAGGGCTCCCCAGCTTGAAGGAAATGTGGAGAGACAGCAGTCCTCGCCCTGGCTGCATACGGGAATCACCCAGAAGCTCTGAGGCCCAAGGTCCAGGCCACAGCTCTGCCAGAATCCCTGGTGTGGGACCCCAGCATCGGAGCTGCGGTGGCAGCTGGGCAGAGGGCCATGGCTACAGGTCACGGGCACGCTGGTGCTCTGAAAGCCCTGTGCTGAGCAAAGCTGAGTCACCGCGTGTCCCCACACGTGCTTGGCCACATTAAACTCCTCCCAGGGTGTCAGGGAAGATGCTGAGACAGGTGAGAGTTTACAGCACAGGTTTTAGAAGTGGGAGGCCCAGGTACATTCCTGACTCTGCCACTTGACAGCAGAGACTCCATCCATCAAAGCTTCTGATCCTCGCCTACAAAGTAGGGAGGATCGGGCTGACCTCTGTAAGGTGGATTAGATGAAATCAGGGCACCTGGCGGGTGTTGCTACTGACCACAATACCCTCCACAGCACAGGGGCAATGCTCCCTTTTTCAACAGACCCACACTGGGATTTCCCTGGTGGTCTAGTGGTAAAGGAATCAACCTGTCAGTGTAGGGGACACAGGTTCAATCCCTGGTCCAGGAAGATTCCACACGCTGAGGGGCAACGAAGTCCGTGCACTACATATACTGAGCCCATGCGTTGCAAACACTGAAGCCTGCGCCCTCTACAAGAGAAGCCACCACAACTAGAGAACAGCTCCCGCTCACTGTAGCTGGAGGAAGCCTAAGTGCAGCAACGAAGACCCAGCACAGCCAGAAATAAGTAACAAACCTAAAAAATATGTATGCAAAAAAAGAAAAAAAAAAAAGGAACAGGGCTTCCCTGGTGGTCCAGTGGGTCAGGACACCACTTTGCAGTGCAGGGGGCGCCGGTTCAATCCCTGGCCTGGGAAGATCCCACGTGCCGTGAAGCAGCTGGACTGATGTGTCCAATTACCGCGCCGGGGCTCTGGAGCGCATGCACCCAGAGCCAGTGCTCTGCGACAACAGAGGCCACCGCGATGGGAGGCCCACACGGGCCAAAGAACAAAGATGGATGAAAATAGACAAATGACAGACCAATAGAAGTGGCCCGCCTGCTCCCCTCCCTCCCCACGCCACCCCCACCAAAATAAATAAATAAATCTTTAAAAAAATAATAATAAAAAATATAAATAAATAAAAATTTAAAAAAAATGGAACAAAGATACCACACTTCACTGAGGACTTTGCTGAGGGATGGCCATTTAAACCAAGGCCTGAAGGATTAATAGGTGCCAAGGTGGTAACAATGTGGTAGGTAAAACTAGCTGGAAGATGAGGAAGGGGGCTGATATGGGGGCAGAGAGGAAGGAAGCCAGACTGCAGCAGGGAGGGGACAGATGGGGGCCATATTTAGACAGTAGAACAGGCAGGGCTCGGCTGATGGCGGGAGGTGAGCAGGGAAAGGGAGTTGTTGGAGGCTCTTGGGTTCCTGGTTTGAAAGCCAGGATGGATGGGGTGCTGAGACACTGCAGCCCCCTCCCCACCACACAGGCCAGTGAGTGCACACTCCCTCTCCCTCACATTACCATTCTCATATCATTTTCCCCTACAGTACAGCATAGACTCACTTATCTGGTTTGTGGGTCTCCCTCACTACCACGTCAACTCCTGGAGGGCAGCGGTTGTGCACGGTGTGCTGAGTAATCCTCAGCCCCTACAGCAAGGCCTGGAACCCTTCAGGTTTTAATAGGTGGTTGGTTGAATCACTTTTGAGGTGATAACAAACACCACCCTTGCTAGGGCTCCTGAACTGGGGAGGAAACAGATCAACAAAAATGTCTTGCATATCGACGGTGATGATAGAAGAAGAATGAATGAAGTGAGCAGAGCGCCCACTTATTAAGCATCTGCTTTCTCCCTCACCCTTTCTTCTTGATACCAGACATTAGAACGGAGCTGCATGTTTTCAGGGCTTTCAGGAAGACCTCCCCGCTCCCTGCAACGTTCTCCCCTTAACTTATCGCGGGGTCTTGGTTCCTCCCTTCTCTTCCTCCGAAAGAACTTCCTCCACCGTCCACCACTCCATCTCTTTTCTTTCCCCTACTTCACTTTAGTTTTCCTTATTGGACTTCTTACTAGCTGGTGGTGTATTCTATCTTTATTGTTTGTGAGCGTGGGTACTCAGTCGTGTCCAACTTCTTGCGACCCCATGGACTATAGCGGCGCTAGACTCTGCCATCCATAGAGTTCTCCAGGGAATATTGTAATGGGTTACCATTTTCTCCTCCAGGGTATCTTTCCCCACTCAGGGATCGAACCCGTGTCTTCTGCACTGGCAGGCAATCGGATTCCTTCGCACTGAGGCACATGGGAATCCCATGGTTTGCAGGACTGCCCTACTAAAAAGTTAAGCTTTGCGTGGACAGGGAAAGAGTGCCTGGGAAACCATAGGCGCTCGGTAAGTTTGTGGAATGAATGTCTTACCGAGTCTTAGGTACCGTTATCAAGGGAGGAAACTGAGGCACAGAGAGATCAAAGCACTGGCTCTCGCATCCAAGGTAAATGGCGCAAGGCGGGATTCAACCCAGGCAGTCGGTCCTCAATATTATACCGAGTAGTCATAATTACTGTAATTACTACCCTCTAACTGTGCCAGGCTTTGAGCTAAGAGCTTGTCCCTGAATTGTCTCGCTCAGTCTTAGGAGTAAGCGGCGAGGCCCGCCCTGTTGTGACTCTGGCTTTACACCACGCAACTCCTGGAGGGCAGCGGTTGTGCACGGTGTGCTGAGTAATCCTCAGCCCCTACAGCAAGGCCTGGAACCCTTCAGGTTTTAATAGGTGGTTGGTTGAATCACTTTTGAGGTGATAACAAACACCACCCTTGCTAGGGCTCCTGAACTGGGGAGGAAACAGATCAACAAAATGTCTTGCATATCGACGGTGATGATAGAAGAAGAATGAATGAAGTGAGCAGAGCGCCCACTTATTAAGCATCTGCTTTCTCCCTCACCCTTTCTTCTTGATACCAGACATTAGAACGGAGCTGCATGTTTTCAGGGCTTTCAGGAAGACCTCCCCGCTCCCTGCAACGTTCTCCCCTTAACTTATCGCGGGGTCTTGGTTCCTCCCTTCTCTTCCTCCGAAAGAACTTCCTCCACCGTCCACCACTCCATCTCTTTTCTTTCCCCTACTTCACTTTAGTTTTCCTTATTGGACTTCTTACTAGCTGGTGGTGTATTCTATCTTTATTGTTTGTGAGCGTGGGTACTCAGTCGTGTCCAACTTCTTGCGACCCCATGGACTATAGCGGCGCTAGACTCTGCCATCCATAGAGTTCTCCAGGGAATATTGTAATGGGTTACCATTTTCTCCTCCAGGGTATCTTTCCCCACTCAGGGATCGAACCCGTGTCTTCTGCACTGGCAGGCAATCGGATTCCTTCGCACTGAGGCACATGGGAATCCCATGGTTTGCAGGACTGCCCTACTAAAAAGTTAAGCTTTGCGTGGACAGGGAAAGAGTGCCTGGGAAACCATAGGCGCTCGGTAAGTTTGTGGAATGAATGTCTTACCGAGTCTTAGGTACCGTTATCAAGGGAGGAAACTGAGGCACAGAGAGATCAAAGCACTGGCTCTCGCATCCAAGGTAAATGGCGCAAGGCGGGATTCAACCCAGGCAGTCGGTCCTCAATATTATACCGAGTAGTCATAATTACTGTAATTACTACCCTCTAACTGTGCCAGGCTTTGAGCTAAGAGCTTGTCCCTGAATTGTCTCGCTCAGTCTTAGGAGTAAGCGGCGAGGCCCGCCCTGTTGTGACTCTGGCTTTGCAGAGGCGGAAGCCGGCGCTGGAGGCCGCCCCGCTAGGCAGGTGAGGGGCGGCGGTTCGGCCCGGGCCGCTGCCGCGCCCTCCGCGCCTCCCGGGGCCACGACCGGCCTTCCCGCTGCGGCCCGTGCCTTCTCCCCACCAGGGCCCGGCGCTCACCCCGGGGCCGGGCTCTGGATCTTGCGCCCACAGCTCCGCTACCATCTCGGTGTGGAGAAACTCGAACAGTGCCGCGTCCGCCATGCGCAGATCTCACTCGTCTAACCACAGCTCAGCGCCTCGTGTTCTCATTGGTCTAGATGGGGAAGCCCCGCCTCCTGCGTCTAGGCGAGGCCCGCCCTCCCTCGCTCCTATTGGTGTTTCAGGCTATCTCCGCCTTCCTTTTCTGGGCTCTCGTGGTTAGCGCGTGAACCTGGGAGGCTGGGGGAGGGCCTACTTTGTCTGTATTGGCCGCACGTGACAGGCATCTCCGCCTTTCTCTCTCTCCCGGTTTCCCGGTCTGGGAGCGTTTCCATTGGCCGAGTCGCTGGTTACACGTGACATTTCGTCTTTTAGAATCCTTGTTCACTCTTCTCGCAGCACAACGCGGAAGCGGCAGCATAACCGCTTTCCTATTGGCCATGCCCCTATCACGTGGCTCTTTAAAGCGGCAGTAACTTCTGGTCCACACGGCTTACTTCCTGGTTGGTAGCCGAGCCGTCTAGGTGATTGGCCGCCAGGACTGCCCTACTAAAAGTTAAGCTTTGCGTGGACAGGGAAAGAGTGCCTGGGAAACCATAGGCGCTCGGTAAGTTTGTGGAATGAATGTCTTACCGAGTCTTAGGTACCGTTATCAAGGGAGGAAACTGAGGCACAGAGAGATCAAAGCACTGGCTCTCGCATCCAAGGTAAATGGCGCAAGGCGGATTCAACCCAGGCAGTCGGTCCTCAATATTATACCGAGTAGTCATAATTACTGTAATTACTACCCTCTAACTGTGCCAGGCTTTGAGCTAAGAGCTTGTCCCTGAATTGTCTCGCTCAGTCTTAGGAGTAAGCGGCGAGGCCCGCCCTGTTGTGACTCTGGCTTTGCAGAGGCGGAAGCCGGCGCTGGAGGCCGCCCCGCTAGGCAGGTGAGGGGCGGCGGTTCGGCCCGGGCCGCTGCCGCGCCCTCCGCGCCTCCCGGGGCCACGACCGGCCTTCCCGCTGCGGCCCGTGCCTTCTCCCCACCAGGGCCCGGCGCTCACCCCGGGGCCGGGCTCTGGATCTTGCGCCCACAGCTCCGCTACCATCTCGGTGTGGAGAAACTCGAACAGTGCCGCGTCCGCCATGCGCAGATCTCACTCGTCTAACCACAGCTCAGCGCCTCGTGTTCTCATTGGTCTAGATGGGGAAGCCCCGCCTCCTGCGTCTAGGCGAGGCCCGCCCTCCCTCGCTCCTATTGGTGTTTCAGGCTATCTCCGCCTTCCTTTTCTGGGCTCTCGTGGTTAGCGCGTGAACCTGGGAGGCTGGGGGAGGGCCTACTTTGTCTGTATTGGCCGCACGTGACAGGCATCTCCGCCTTTCTCTCTCTCCCGGTTTCCCGGTCTGGGAGCGTTTCCATTGGCCGAGTCGCTGGTTACACGTGACATTTCGTCTTTTAGAATCCTTGTTCACTCTTCTCGCAGCACAACGCGGAAGCGGCAGCATAACCGCTTTCCTATTGGCCATGCCCCTATCACGTGGCTCTTTAAAGCGGCAGTAACTTCTGGTCCACACGGCTTACTTCCTGGTTGGTAGCCGAGCCGTCTAGGTGATTGGCCGCCAGCATTCGTGCGACCTTCTCCCCAATTGGTTGGAGCTGCCGCGCACCTCCGTAAAGACGCCGCACTTAGGCTAGGTAGCGGATCCTACAGACTTGGAGCTCCGGTGACTCGGTACGGTCTTCGGTGATAATGCTCCCCACCCCGCCCCTCGTGCACCCTCCTCAGAGTCCAATTGGATTGTTAAGCTTTCTCTGATGGAGGCACTCTGAAAGGCTCAGGAGCCCGTCTGCTTCCGTATCTGACACAGGCTTGGAGGATAGTGTAGAGGGTGTGGCCTCTGCTAGGAGGCAGAATCGGAAGAGTTCGGTTTGAGACCTTGGGAGCTCGTTCCTCAGAGTCTTGATCGAGCTGGTAGTCCTCAGTTTTCCCATCAGTACACTGAAGAGGCCGGGTCCAGTAGCTCCTACCATCATCAGGGATGATGAGCTCTGTTTCCAGAAACTGAGGCGCAAGCAGCCAATGACCCCAAATTTCTAAGGTAGTGGAGGGGCTGAGAATCCAGAACCTGCGCCTTTTAACCACAGCAGGGCGCCCACTTCTCACATCGTCTTTTTGCGCGTCTTCTCCCCAGCTCGCGCCATGGCTTCCCAGAGTCGTCGGCGGAGGCCTGAGACGTTGGTGCAGGGGGAGGCGGCCGAGTCAGACTCGGATCTCTCTGCGTCTTCTTCGGAGGAAGAGGAGCTGTACCTGGGCCCCTCGGGTCCAATGCGCGGCCGCCCCACGGGACTGCGAGTGGCTGGGAGGCCGCGGAGACCGACTCGGAGTCGGAGCCGGAGCCGAAGGCCGCGCCGCGGGACCTGCCTCCGCTCGTGGTGCAGCGGGAGACGGCCGGGGAGGCCTGGGCGGAGGAGGAGGCCCCGGCGCCCGCCCCCGCGCGCTCGCTGTTGCAGCTCCGGCTGGCAGAGACCCAAGCGCGGCTGGACCACGATGTGGCGGCCGCAGTGAGCGGCGTATACCGCCGCGCGGGCCGCGATGTGGCTGCCCTGGCGGGTAGGCTGGCGGCCGCCCAGGCAGCGGGATTGGCAGCAGCGCACAGCGTACGCCTGGCGCGGGGGGACCTCTGCGCGCTGGCCGAGCGTCTGGACATCGTGGCCGGCTGCCGTCTGCTACCCGACATCCGCGGTGTGCCCGGGACTGAAACCGAACAAGACCCGGGACCACGAGCCTAGCCGCGACCCACTCTCCCTCCTGACTGCGCCCTGGGGGGTAGACCTTGCGACCTCTCGGACCTGGCTCTGTACTCTGTTTAGCTACCCACCTGTCTTTGCCACCCTCAGGATAACCCGCTCCTGGATAATGCTGTGTGACTTGGGTAATAGTGTGCAACCCCCCAGCATCTGGGTCCTTCCTGGATCAGAGCTTGAGCCTCTGCTAGAGGCAGAATCGGAAGAGTTCGGTTTGAGACCTTGGGAGCTCGTTCCTCAGAGTCTTGATCGAGCTGGTAGTCCTCAGTTTTCCCATCAGTACACTGAAGAGGCCGGGTCCAGTAGCTCCTACCATCATCAGGGATGATGAGCTCTGTTTCCAGAAACTGAGGCGCAAGCAGCCAATGACCCCAAATTTCTAAGGTAGTGGAGGGGCTGAGAATCCAGAACCTGCGCCTTTTAACCACAGCAGGGCGCCCACTTCTCACATCGTCTTTTTGCGCGTCTTCTCCCCAGCTCGCGCCATGGCTTCCCAGAGTCGTCGGCGGAGGCCTGAGACGTTGGTGCAGGGGGAGGCGGCCGAGTCAGACTCGGATCTCTCTGCGTCTTCTTCGGAGGAAGAGGAGCTGTACCTGGGCCCCTCGGGTCCAATGCGCGGCCGCCCCACGGGACTGCGAGTGGCTGGGGAGGCCGCGGAGACCGACTCGGAGTCGGAGCCGGAGCCGAAGGCCGCGCCGCGGGACCTGCCTCCGCTCGTGGTGCAGCGGGAGACGGCCGGGGAGGCCTGGGCGGAGGAGGAGGCCCCGGCGCCCGCCCCCGCGCGCTCGCTGTTGCAGCTCCGGCTGGCAGAGACCCAAGCGCGGCTGGACCACGATGTGGCGGCCGCAGTGAGCGGCGTATACCGCCGCGCGGGCCGCGATGTGGCTGCCCTGGCGGGTAGGCTGGCGGCCGCCCAGGCAGCGGGATTGGCAGCAGCGCACAGCGTACGCCTGGCGCGGGGGGACCTCTGCGCGCTGGCCGAGCGTCTGGACATCGTGGCCGGCTGCCGTCTGCTACCCGACATCCGCGGTGTGCCCGGGACTGAAACCGAACAAGACCCGGGACCACGAGCCTAGCCGCGACCCACTCTCCCTCCTGACTGCGCCCTGGGGGGTAGACCTTGCGACCTCTCGGACCTGGCTCTGTACTCTGTTTAGCTACCCACCTGTCTTTGCCACCCTCAGGGATAACCCCGCTCCTGGATAATGCTGTGTGTGTGTGGATGTGGATGACTTGGGTAATAGTGTGCAACCCTGCTGGGCCCTAGCATCTGGGTCCTTTCCCTGGATCAGAGCTTGCATCTGAAGGTTGGCTCCAACTCCTAGGTAACTAGCCACTCTCTGACCTGTGTTCATCTTAAGGGCTCACAGAGCCTCACCTTTCCTTTCTGTTTGCCTTCCTCGGGTTGGTTTCTGTTCATAAGGGCTGGTACTAGTGCTTTCTCCCCACTGGAGCCCCAGAATCTGGTCCAGATTTCCTGATGTCTTCCTTTACTCTGTTGGCTCTGACTTTCCTCCTTGCCCCACTTCTGGAATTTTGTCCCTCTAATCTGAACGCTTTTCCTGCTCCCCAAACTTGGTCCTGATTCCACCTCCACCTTCCAGGCCTTGCTGTGCCACCTCCTGGTCTCTTCTCCTTGGGCTCATCCCCTCTTGCCTCTTGGCTGGATCTTATTTCCTAGGTTCTGCTTCTTTGTGCTTCTCCCATTGTGTTTAAACTACCTGCTTAATTCTGGGCCCCAGGGATCCTCCATGGTTTTCTTCATCAGGCCCAAGATGAGGCTCCCTCCTGACCCAAGGAGGTTCCCCTCCCAGCAGTCCAGGCCAAGATCTTGACTTCTGCTGAAGCTCCAGGTACAGGATGAGCCTGTCCTGACTCACCAGGCTGGGAGTGCCCCCAGCAGGCACTGAGGGCCCACTACAGTCTCACCCTGGAACTTTATGTGCAACATGACACTACTCTGCAGACAAGGACCTGTGTATTTTGTTTGTTCGCCGTGTTCCTGGATGCTAGAAGGGCTTGGATTTGGGAGTTAGTTCATTTTCTCCCTCTTGCCCCAGCTCCTCAGGCCCATTCACCTGTACTCCCCTCCCTTCCTGTCCCAAGCTGAGCTGAGGTCTGAGCCCCCGAGATGGAGAGCTGCGGCCGAGCGCTGTATGGCAGACTCATTAAAACTCAAGACATTCACCCATATGGTCAGTTCTTCTAACCTCTCCACCTAAGCTGGGTGCGGGTTAGTTGGTGATTTTGCTGAGACTGTGGGTCCAATGAAAGGGGTCCTTGACACCTGGCCAGTTGAAGGTGAACCTGTAACTGGGACATTGGGGCCCCAAGTGGGTTTTTTTGCCCCAGTTCTGCACTTACTCGTATTTTGTCCATCCACCACATGTTTGCTGAGCTCCTGTTTTGTGCTTGTCCTGAGCTGGGCGCTGGGGATGCCCCACCCAGGCCAGACACATGCAGAGCTGACAGTCCACTGGGAAGACAGACATTAAAATATCATATAAGTGGATAGTCTTTTTTTTTTTTTTTAAATATGTTTATTTATTTTATTTGACCGTGCTAGGTCTTAGGGGTGGCATGCAGAATCTTCAGTCATGGTATGTGGGATCTAGTTCCCTGCCTGGGGATCAAATCCAGGCCCCTTGCCTGGGAAACATGGAGTTTAACCACTGGACTATGAGGGAAGTCCTGAATAAGTGGATAGTGTTAATAGTTGTAATTTATCCTTTAATTGTAATTTTTCTGGCATTGTGATTAGTGTCTTCAAGAAGGACAGGAGTTTTTTTTTTTTAAGATTTATTTATTTATTTTTGGGTGGGGGTCGTGTTGGGGAGGGAGGGGAGCGGGCAGGCCACTTCTATTGGTCTTTCATTTCTCTGTTTTAATCCATCTTTGTTCTTTGGCTCCTGTGGGCCTCCCATCGCGGTGGCGTAGTCATTGCAGAGCGCCGGCTCTGGGCGCATGCACTCCAGAGCTCCAGCGCTCCGGCTCAGTAATTGGACACATCGGTCAAGCCGCTCTGCGGCACGTGGGATCTTCCCAGGCCAGGGATCGAACCGGCGCCCCTTGCACTGCAAGGCGGTGTCCTTACCCATTGCGCCACCAGGGGAAGCCCAGGACAGGAGTTTTGGGAGCATGACAGAGATCTGTCAGGCTTTGTTTGGGGGATGGTCAGATGGCTTCCCTGAGGAAGTGATGAGTGAGTTTGAGCCACTCCCTGAGGTTTGAAAAGGTGAGACAGGTGGAGTGGGAAAGCTTAGCGAGCAGCAGAACAGCGTGTGCCAAGGCCCTGAGTCGGAAGGGGGTGTGGCCTATTTAATAACAGAAGGGCTGATGTCTTCTGTTCTCCACCTAGAGGGGGAGACTAGGGGAGATGGGGGGGGGGGGCGGTGGTGCTGGAGCTAGGCTTTTAAGCCAGGTAGAGATCCTTGGTTTTCGTTGAACAACCAGCGAGCTGAGAACGATGCCATTTGGTTGAATGTGTTTTGTGAGGGAGCCTCAGACTGGTGCTCCTGCATGTGGCTGCCTCTGAAAAATACCCGGAAGTACTGGTTTTAGGATCGAACATCCTTTTAAAGGTACAGCGGAGCTCAGAGAGAACATGGGAAGTTTCTTGCACCTGAAATGCAGAGGCAGCTTCAAACCACAGTTGTCCTGAGAGTATTTGCCAATACTAGAAACTCAAAGCATTGGGTTTTGTTTTTCAATTATTGAAGAATAGTTGATTTACAGTGTTGTGATCATTTCTGCTGTACAGCAAAGTGATCCATAGTTGATTTACTGGACTATGAGGGAAGTCCTGAATAAGTGGATAGTGTTAATAGTTGTAATTTATCCTTTAATTGTAATTTTTCTGGCATTGTGATTAGTGTCTTCAAGAAGGACAGGAGTTTTTTTTTTTTAAGATTTATTTATTTATTTTTTTTTGGGGCGGGGGTCAGTTGGGGGAGGGAGGGGAGCGGGCGGGCCACTTCTATTGGTCTTTCATTTCTCTGTTTTAATCCATCTTTGTTCTTTGGCTCCTGTGGGCCTCCCATCGCGGTGGCGTAGTCATTGCAGAGCGCCGGCTCTGGGCGCATGCACTCCAGAGCTCCAGCGCTCCGGCTCAGTAATTGGACACATCGGTCAAGCCGCTCTGCGGCACGTGGGATCTTCCCAGGCCAGGGATCGAACCGGCGCCCCTTGCACTGCAAGGCGGTGTCCTTACCCATTGCGCCACCAGGGGAAGCCCAGGACAGGAGTTTTGGGAGCATGACAGAGATCTGTCAGGCTTTGTTTGGGGGATGGTCAGATGGCTTCCCTGAGGAAGTGATGAGTGAGTTTGAGCCACTCCCTGAGGTTTGAAAAGGTGAGACAGGTGGAGTGGGAAAGCTTAGCGAGCAGCAGAACAGCGTGTGCCAAGGCCCTGAGTCGGAAGGGGGTGTGGCCTATTTAATAACAGAAGGGCTGATGTCTTCTGTTCTCCACCTAGAGGGGGAGACTAGGGGAGATGGGGGGGGGTGGGCGGTGGTGCTGGAGCTAGGCTTTTAAGCCAGGTAGAGATCCTTGGTTTTCGTTGAACAACCAGCGAGCTGAGAACGATGCCATTTGGTTGAATGTGTTTTGTGAGGGAGCCTCAGACTGGTGCTCCTGCATGTGGCTGCCTCTGAAAAATACCCGGAAGTACTGGTTTTAGGATCGAACATCCTTTTAAAGGTACAGCGGAGCTCAGAGAGAACATGGGAAGTTTCTTGCACCTGAAATGCAGAGGCAGCTTCAAACCACAGTTGTCCTGAGAGTATTTGCCAATACTAGAAACTCAAAGCATTGGGTTTTGTTTTTTTCAATTATTGAAGAATAGTTGATTTACAGTGTTGTGATCATTTCTGCTGTACAGCAAAGTGATCCAGTTTTACATGTATGTACATTCTTTTTCATATTCTTTTCCATTATGGTTTATCACAGGATACTGAGGGTAGTCCCTGGGCTATACCGCAGGACTTTGTTGTTTATTCTGTATACGAGTTTGGATCAGCTAACCCCAAATTCCCAGTTCTCTCCCACAACCCCTTGGCAAGCACAAGTCTGTTCTGTATGTCTACGAGTCTGTTCTGTTTTGTAAATAAGTTCATTTGTCCTCTTTTAGATTCCATGTGTAATGGTGTTTGTCTTTCTCCGTCTGACTTGCTTCACTTAGTCTGATCATCTTTAGGTCCCTGCAGGTTGCTGCAAATGGCACTTCATTCTTATGGCTGAGTAATAGTCCATTAGATAAATTTATCAAATCTTCTTTATCCATTCCCCTGTCAGTGAGCATTTAGGTGGTTTTCGTGTCTTGGTTATTGTAAATAGTGTTCCTGTGAATATTGGGGTGCATGTGTCTTTTTGAATTCGTAGGTTTGTCTGGACATATGCCCAGGCGTGGGATTGTAGGATCATATAAAACTTTGGATTTTAACAGCTGCTGGGCATTGGACCAGCCTGTTTGGAGACAAGCAGAGGCCCCTGCATAAAACTGAGTCCCTTAAAGGGCTGCATATTTGATGAAAGAATATGGTAGGGAAAAAATCTGATACCATTGAGGCACACGTAAGGAAACTCATCCATTTTTAGCATGGGCTGTGGGTAGAGGAACTATTTCCTCAGGGCATTCATAGGTGCAGGCCTTCCCTCAGGCCTGGTTAGGGTTTGGATTCACCCTTATGAAGCAGTCCAGGAAACCAGAAATGAACTGAAAGTAGGCCAGAGCCAAGGAGTACACCCTCAGCTGGCCTCATGCAGAAGTACAGCAGATTAATACAGACCAAACATGTGGCTGCCTCTGAAAATACCCGGAAGTACTGGTTTTAGGATCGAACATCCTTTTAAAGGTACAGCGGAGCTCAGAGAGAACATGGGAAGTTTCTTGCACCTGAAATGCAGAGGCAGCTTCAAACCACAGTTGTCCTGAGAGTATTTGCCAATACTAGAAACTCAAAGCATTGGGTTTTGTTTTTTTCAATTATTGAAGAATAGTTGATTTACAGTGTTGTGATCATTTCTGCTGTACAGCAAAGTGATCCAGTTTTACATGTATGTACATTCTTTTTCATATTCTTTTCCATTATGGTTTATCACAGGATACTGAGGGTAGTCCCTGGGCTATACCGCAGGACTTTGTTGTTTATTCTGTATACGAGTTTGGATCAGCTAACCCCAAATTCCCAGTTCTCTCCCACAACCCCTTGGCAAGCACAAGTCTGTTCTGTATGTCTACGAGTCTGTTCTGTTTTGTAAATAAGTTCATTTGTCCTCTTTTAGATTCCATGTGTAATGGTGTTTGTCTTTCTCCGTCTGACTTGCTTCACTTAGTCTGATCATCTTTAGGTCCCTGCAGGTTGCTGCAAATGGCACTTCATTCTTATGGCTGAGTAATAGTCCATTAGATAAATTTATCAAATCTTCTTTATCCATTCCCCTGTCAGTGAGCATTTAGGTGGTTTTCGTGTCTTGGTTATTGTAAATAGTGTTCCTGTGAATATTGGGGTGCATGTGTCTTTTTGAATTCGTAGGTTTGTCTGGACATATGCCCAGGCGTGGGATTGTAGGATCATATAAAACTTTGGATTTTAACAGCTGCTGGGCATTGGACCAGCCTGTTTGGAGACAAGCAGAGGCCCCTGCATAAAACTGAGTCCCTTAAAGGGCTGCATATTTGATGAAAGAATATGGTAGGGAAAAAATCTGATACCATTGAGGCACACGTAAGGAAACTCATCCATTTTTAGCATGGGCTGTGGGTAGAGGAACTATTTCCTCAGGGCATTCATAGGTGCAGGCCTTCCCTCAGGCCTGGTTAGGGTTTGGATTCACCCTTATGAAGCAGTCCAGGAAACCAGAAATGAACTGAAAGTAGGCCAGAGCCAAGGAGTACACCCTCAGCTGGCCTCATGCAGAAGTACAGCAGATTAATACAGACCAAACACAGCCCACAGTTGAAAATGCAAGGCATACCTGATGGTAAAGTGGTGAGCTATCGTGGGCTGCTGGTTCCCATCCCCAAATCTAGCCTTGGAGAAACTGGAAGAAAGACATGTGGATCCTGGACTTCCCTGGTGGTCCAGTGGCTAAGACTCGTGTTCCCAATGCACTTGTGTTCCCTGGGTTCCATCTCTGGTCAGGGAACTAGTTCTCACATGCAGCAATAAAGATGGAAGAGTCCAGGTGCCACAGCTAAGCTCCAGAGCAACCAAATAAATAAAAATAATTAGAGGGCTTCCCTGGTGGTCCAGTGGGTAAGGACACCGCCTTGCAGTGCAAGGGGCGCCGGTTCCATCCCTGGCCTGGGAAGATCCCATGTGCCGCGGAGCGGCTGGACCCATGTGTCCAATTACTGAACCTGAGCTCTGGAGTGCATGCACCCAGAGCCGGTGCTCTGCGACAACAGAGGCCGCTGCGAAGGGAGGCCCACAGGAGCCAAGGAACAAAGATGGATGAAAATAGGTAATGAAAAACCAATAGAAGTGGCCCACCCGCCTCATCCCTCCCCAACCCGCCCCCACTCAAAAAAAAAAAAAATTAGGAAGAAAAGGAAATTTGGATTGAAGAAAAACTGAAGTCTTCAAGGACAGAGGTAATCTGGCATAGTATTCTGGTGTTTATTCCTTTGTGACAAATGACCAGAAACTAAGTGGCTTTAAATTACTGTTTCATTATGCCCATAGATTCTGTGGCTCAGGAATTCTAGCAGGGCTCAGCTGGAAAATTACTTGGTTCCTCGGAGTAATGATTGAGGCCACTCAGGTTGGTACAGAGAACCAGTTCACGTGTTGCAAAGAAGTCAGAACATATAGACACTGATGTGTCTGTGTGGCCACCTCATATGGCTTGAGCTTCCTCCTAACATGGCAGCCTTGTAATCAGATTCCTTATGTGGCAGTTCAGCAGTCCAGACGTATTTCAGGTTTTAAAACCCTTTTTTGGCCATGCCATGCAGCGTGTGGGATCTTAGTTACCCAACCAGGGATTGAACCCCCGGCGTTGGGAGCAAGGAGTCTTAACCGTGGACTGCCAGGAAAGTCACCAAGTATATTTCGGTAGGCAAATTTGGGAGTGTTCTGTCAGTTAATAGCAAGTCACTGAGCCCAGCCAAGATTCAGAGGCAGGAGTGAAGGGGAAGGAGACAGATCTTTGAAGGAAAGTGTCAGAAGTTGTGGATCTGTTTGAAACCAATACAGGTAGATGGGGGAGTGGATTGTTGAAGAGACTCTGACCACTCTTTCGGTCCCTCTCTCCTGGTGCTTTGGATAAATGATTGCCTGAGACATCAGAACAGCAGCCACTAAGACCCGCTGGGGAGGGTGAGATAACATCAGGGGTATTCCAGATTGCTATTTTATTTAGTGGGTTATGGCATTTTACTCTGTTTGGATGCTCCAGTTGTGTCCAGTTTGGCCAGTAGGGTCTCTTTTTGAGCTGGCTTCTGTGTCCTATTGACGTTTCTCCACTGTTGTTTGCATATTTTCTTCCTTTCCAGCACAAGATGATCTAAACACATCTTGTGCTTTTCTCTGCCTCAGCCTTGAAATATGCCACCTCTGCATGGGCCCCTGATTCCTTTTCACAGGAAATGGTGTTTAGAAGTCAGGACGTGGGTGCTGGGTGTGCTCATTCCTAGGGAGGTGTTGCTACTTCCGGGCCCTCTCAATGCACAGACCTGAAAAAAAAAAAAGAACATGGCAAGCCAACACAGTACCTACCTAATTCCTGTGTCACCCGCCTCTTAAAGTAGATCTGATTTTTAGAGCAGTTCGCAGCAGAAGTGAGTAGAAAGGACAGAGAATTCCCATATACCCCCAATCCTGCCCCCCACAACTTCCCCCATTATCAACGTCCCGCACCCGAGTGGTTCATTTGTTACAGTCGATGAACCTACATCAACATTATTGCCAGCCAAAGTCTTTATGTTAGAGTTCACTCTTGTTACACGTTTTATCGTGTGTTCTCAGTCGCATGTGACCCTATGGACGGTAGCCCACCAGGCTCCTCTGTCCATGGAAATTTCCAGGCTGGAATACTGGAGTAGGTTGCCATTTTCTCCTCCTATAGGTTTGGACAAATGTATAAATGATACGTATCTACCAGCAGAATATCTATACAGTATAGTTTTCCTGCTCTAAAAATCCTGTCTGCTCTCTCTGTTCCTCCCTCCCTTCCCCCAACCCTTAGCAATGACTGATCTTTTAATGTCTGCACAGTTTCGCCTTTGCCAGAATATCATATAGTTGGAACCTTACAGTATGTAACCTTCTCAGATTGGCTTTTTTTGCTTAGTAATATGCATTTCGACTTCTTCCATGTCTCTTCATGGCTGAATAGCTCATTTTTTTTTTAGCACTGAATAATTATCTCAGCGTCTGGAGGCCCCACCATTTATTTATCCGCTTACCTGCTGAAGAACATCTCGGCTGCCTCCCAAGTTTTGGCCACGATAAACGCCAAACTGTTTACAACATTCCTGTACAGGTTTTTGTGTTGATACACATTCTCAGCTCCTTTGGACAAATACCCTTGAGCACGATTGTTGGCAAAGACTATTTATATTTCTTTCAACTCCAGTCTGACATCACAGGTCCATTCTAGTTTTCTCTAAAAGGAACTTTTAGAGGACAGAGTCCTACAGATCAGGACAGAATGGAAGAAGATGCCACAGCAAGAATGGGTGGAAAGACAAAAGCACACCAAGGAGTGAAAAGCTCTTAGCAGGGCTTCCCCTGGTGGTCCAGTGGATAAGGACACCGCCTTGCAGTGCAAGGGGCGCCGGTTCGATCCCTGGCCTGGGAAGGTCCCACATGCCGCGGAGCGGCTGGACTGATGTGTCCAATCACCGAGCCGGAGCTCTGGGGCGCATGCGACCAGAGCCGGCGCTCTGCGACGACAGACGCCACCGCGATGGGAGGCCCGCAGGAGCCAAAGAACAAAGACGGATGAAAATAGAGAAATGAAAGACCAATAGAAGTGGTCTGCCCGCTCCCCTCCCTCCCCAACCTGACCCCCGCCCAAAAATAAATAAATAAATCTTTAAAAAAAAAAAAAAGAAAAGAAAAGCTCTTAGCATTCCTGAGAAAAACAGTCGAGAAGAGAATGACAGCCGAGAACCCAGCAAGTGAAGCGGCTAAATGCCTCAGACTGCAGGAGCTGTTGGAAACGGCTTCCGTGGAAGCAGGAAAGCACAAATAAGACAAGTTGATTGGAAATCCGTTTTTAAGAAGCAACCAGATCCCTGATAGCTTCTAACTGCCAGCGAGGCAACCACACCTTCTGTGTTCTAGAAAAGGGCCAAGGATTCATCCTGGAAGTGGGCATGGTGGGAGAATAAGAGAGTATGTATGCTCGGTGGGGTGCGGTCAGTCCACTCTGAAGACAGAGGGCTGAAAGAATGAACGTACATGCACTGTCTACCAGGCCTAAAACAGAAAAATGAAGTTAGACAAATGTATGCTTCCGGGACTTCCCTGGTGGTCCAGTGGTTAAGACTGTGCAGGGCCAATGCAGGGAGCCTGGGTTCAATCCCTGGTCTAGGAACCAAGATCCCACATGCCTTGCGGCATGGCCAAGAGATAAAATTTTAAAAGTTTAAGAGGGGACCCGCTGCCATCTCAGGTCTCTCGGTCTCACCAGGGCCCACCAGAGAGCTGATCCTTGGGTCCTATGATTCTTATGAGAGACAGCCTTGTACTTCCAGGAGATCATGCACCTGCCTGGAAACAAGCAGGAAACAAAGCCTCCAAAAAAGCACTGCCTGCTGGCTCCACAGTGGGACTGTCCAGAAGAGCCCCTAACAGAGGTCACCGCCCTCTCCCTTCCGCACCTCCTCCAGCGTCGCCAGGCTGACGTCACACCCACCTCCTCCGGAGAAGTGGTACGATGAACAGTCCCCCCCCAAACCCAGTCCCCCAGGGATTGCAGTATGACCCTGTTTCCTTAGCATCTTCATAAAATAGTTCACTCGGCGAAGACAGTGCAGGTTATTGACAAGGATACCTGCTTCTTCTGATGTCCCACACCAGTCTTACAATTTAATCAGCAAACTTTCGCCTCCTGAATGTGGATGGATTCTGGGATGTGAGCAACAACATCAGGCCGTAGACATCTAAGATCAAAGGCCCCAGGCTGGATCGTGGTGGACGATGCCTGCAAGGTGGTTCTGCACTGCCAGCCAGCGCTCTTTTTTGATGACACTCAGCCCTTGCTGTGTAACTTTGAATTCCTATAAATCCGTAAAGGTTCCAATAAAGTTTCTCATTTGCTGTTCATTTTTTTTTTAAGAGAAAAAAGAAGTGTAAGTTTCCCGCCAGAGTTGGCCGGCGCCCGCCTTGAGCTGGGTCATTTACAAGCTTCCCTCTCCCCAGCTCCCCGTGGAAGTGCCCGCTTCCTTCCGGTGGCAAACACAGCGTCAGCACCAGATTGTATCCTTGCCAATCTGATAGGTGAAAAATGGGTAGTTTAAACTCAGGGCCATTTTAAATGGCAGGAAATGAAATTAAAACCACAGCCAGACAGCATTTCACGCCCATCAGGTTGGCAACACTTTAAAGGTCCAGCAATACCAATTATTGGTGTGGAAGGGAAACAGCCAGACATTTAACAAGCTTTGGGGAAGAATGGACAGTGACTTGACCACCTGGAGAAATAACCAATAGCAGGTGACGTGCCCACCCTGCACCCCAGCACATGTTCTGTGTTCATGGAGATGCTCGTAGTGAAATGCCCATTATCAGGTACATGAAGACCTAAGTTTTGGTACACTGCTAGAATGGAATGCTGTACAGCAGTGAAAAATGAATTAACTAAAGATACAAATATAAATCTGGATGAATCCCTAGAGCAGGACATCCTAAGACCATGGCAGGCTCCAAAAGAATACATTCAGGGCGTTATCCTTCATTGAAAGTTAAATAACAAGCAAATGGCTGGTATGGATTCCTGGGTTTGTAAGTACGTGCTCCATAAATTTAAAGGAAAGTGGGAACAGTAAAAGATGCCCCAATTGCGATATTGGTTGCTTCCAGTGAGCAAAAAGAAGGGTGTCACTGGGGAGGATATTAATCAGCAGGTTTCACCTAATTGATGACATTTTGCTCTTGAACTGGATGGTCAAGACAGGGTGGTTCAGGGCTTCCCTGGTGGTCTAGTGGCTAAGAATCCCCTTTGCAATGCAGGGGACATAGATTTGATCCCTGGTCTGGGAAGATCCCATGCCCTGCAGGGCAACTAAACCCATGGCGCCACAACCGCTGAGCCCGAGTGCTGCGACTACTGAAGCCCAGGCACCCTAGAGCCCATGCTCTGCAGCCAAGAAAAGCCAGAGTAGTTCCGACTTACCTCCACTTGAGAAAACCACCACGTAGCAACAAAGACCCAGCACATCCAAACGTAAATATTTTTTAAAAGACTGAAGTGTTTGTTTTTCCTTGTTACATTTGCATGTTATAAATACTTCATAAGGCAAATAAGACATGAGGGAAGGTAGCAATGCCAGCAGAGACAACGGCAGGGATAAAGATCCTAAGGCTGGAGGCTCAGATGCTCAGAGCCAAGAGCCAGGGGCACAGGGAGTGAGATGGGATGGAACAGTAAACGGGCCAGACCAGGCTGGTGGCTGTGTGAGAACTGTGTTGCTCTCTCCTGGAACAGTGGAGAATCGTGGAAAGAATTGAAGTATGTTAGTTACTTGATCAGATTTGCACTTTGAAATGATTGCATCAGCTACTAGATGGAAAGCAGAGGGACATAAGAGTGGGAGGTGGTAAGCCCAATCAGGAGTGTTGACAAACAATGGAATGAACCCAAACTTCCCTGGTGGGCCAGGGTTTCAGACTCTGTACTTACACTTCAGGGTGTGTGGGTTCGATCCCTGGTCAGGAAACTAAGATCTGCCTGGCCACGTGGCATGGGCAAAAAAATACAGTTAATTAATTTAAAAAGTGATGGAGGGCTTCCCTGGTGGTCCAGTGGGTAAGGATACCGCCTTGCAATGCAAGGGGCGCCGATTCGATCCCTGGCCTGGGAAGATCCTACGTGCCGCGGAGCAGCTGGACCAATGTGTCCAATTACCGAGTTGGAACTCTGGAGCACGTGCACCCAGAGCTGGTGCTCTGCAGTGAGAGAGGCCACTGCGATGGGAGGCCCACACAGGCCAAAGAAAAAGATGGATGGAAAGAAATAAATGAAAGACCAATAGAAGTGGCAAGAAAAAAAAAAAAAAGTGATGGAGTGATCCCAGTCCAGGTGTACAAAAACAGTCAAGTGGCCATCGAGGATCTGATCCCAGGCACCTCTCTGCTTCACTGAGAACTTGAACTTTCTTGGATCCGAGGACACCAACCAGCTACAGTCAGAACAATAACAATAGCTGCCAGTTGCAAGCTTAACCTCTCTGGGTCTCCCCTTGTAGCTGTGCAACCATTTCAGATCCCAACTAACCCTTACTTAACAAGCACCATTACTTCTTGCCAGCTCCAATTATAATGCTTAAGAAACAGCTCACGTAGCTGACTGTAACTTTGTGGTATTTGCTTTTATAAGCCTCCTGTCTTTTGTAATCTGGGACTTCCCAAGTGGTGCAGTGGTAAAGAATCCAACTGCCAGTGCAGGAGGCACGAAAGACCCGGGGTTTGATCCTTAGGTTGGGAAGACCCCCCGGAGGAGTGCATGGCCACCTACTCCAGTATTCTTGCCTAGAGAATCCTATGGATAGAGGAGCCCGATGGACTACCGTCTGTGGGGTCGCAAAGAGTCAAGACGCGACAGACGACTAACACGTTCACTTTCAAGCAACCCAGCGGGTGTGACTTTGCTATGGCAGCGCTAGCAAACGAAATTTGGCCACTCCATCCGTACTGTCAGGGAGTCGGGGTGAAAGAGTCAAGACGCTGACGGCGTACTGACACGCACTAAGCACCAGGGTGTGCACTTCCCTGGTGGGCCAGGGTTTCAGACTCTGTACTTACACTTCAGGGTGTGTGGGTTCGATCCCTGGTCAGGAAACTAAGATCTGCCTGGCCACGTGGCATGGGCAAAAAAATACAGTTAATTAATTTAAAAAGTGATGGAGGGCTTCCCTGGTGGTCCAGTGGGTAAGGATACCGCCTTGCAATGCAAGGGGCGCCGATTCGATCCCTGGCCTGGGAAGATCCTACGTGCCGCGGAGCAGCTGGACCAATGTGTCCAATTACCGAGTTGGAACTCTGGAGCACGTGCACCCAGAGCTGGTGCTCTGCAGTGAGAGAGGCCACTGCGATGGGAGGCCCACACAGGCCAAAGAAAAAGATGGATGGAAAGAAATAAATGAAAGACCAATAGAAGTGGCAAGAAAAAAAAAAAAAAGTGATGGAGTGATCCCAGTCCAGGTGTACAAAAACAGTCAAGTGGCCATCGAGGATCTGATCCCAGGCACCTCTCTGCTTCACTGAGAACTTGAACTTTCTTGGATCCGAGGACACCAACCAGCTACAGTCAGAACAATAACAATAGCTGCCAGTTGCAAGCTTAACCTCTCTGGGTCTCCCCTTGTAGCTGTGCAACCATTTCAGATCCCAACTAACCCTTACTTAACAAGCACCATTACTTCTTGCCAGCTCCAATTATAATGCTTAAGAAACAGCTCACGTAGCTGACTGTAACTTTGTGGTATTTGCTTTTATAAGCCTCCTGTCTTTTGTAATCTGGGACTTCCCAAGTGGTGCAGTGGTAAAGAATCCAACTGCCAGTGCAGGAGGCACGAAAGACCCGGGGTTTGATCCTTAGGTTGGGAAGACCCCCCGGAGGAGTGCATGGCCACCTACTCCAGTATTCTTGCCTAGAGAATCCTATGGATAGAGGAGCCCGATGGACTACCGTCTGTGGGGTCGCAAAGAGTCAAGACGCGACAGACGACTAACACGTTCACTTTCAAGCAACCCAGCGGGTGTGACTTTGCTATGGCAGCGCTAGCAAACTGATCCATCTACTAAGTTAGGATAAAACCCATCGTCCATCTCCTAGGACTGTTACAAATGTGTCAGGTGCTGAGCCTACAGGTAGGCTGGAGGCTCCACTGTCTTCAGTGCTCTCGATGTTGGGACTATGGCAGTGAATACGGCTGACTGGGCTGTGTATCGCTGCACCACAGAGCACCCTGAAACTTAGCAGCTCAGGGTGATAGCGCTCACTTTTGAGCTGTCCTGGGTTTTGACTGAGTGTTTCTTCTGCTCCATGTGGTGACAACTGGGGCCGCGGTGCTCCAGAGGCTTAGCTAGACTTCAAATGCCCTAAACAGCTCACTTATGCGACTCTTGGCGGGAAGCTCAGCTGCGGTCCACCTGAAGTCTCCTTGGGGCTCCCCCAGGTGGCATCAGAGTTTCAGGAGGGAGCCTTCTAAGTGTATGGAAAGCAGATGCTATAGACATCTTATGGGCAGTTACGAGGTACTCCCATTGCACGCTAAGGGGCAAAGTAAGTCTCAAGACCCAAAGCCAGGTTCTGCTTGGTGAATGCTGGGGAAGGGCTCATTGATGGCTTTCGGTGGAAAGTGGCTGCCAGACCAACGAAGATCCTGACGTCACATCCCATTCTAGCTCAGAGCTTTTTGATTGAAAGGCTGCTGGGGGTGCTCCTACCATCTCATGGAAGCAGGACCCTTGCTCAAGTGCCCATACCTTAATATTTTTCTCTCGTATTCTTCAATAGAGAAGGTGTCTTTTAGGTGAAAGAAATGAGTACTTATTCACCAGGCAGTCTCTCTGTCTCTCTCTCGTTTGTTTATATGGACTGTTTTCAAAAGTCTTTATTGAACTTGTTACAACATTGCTTCTGTTTTATGTGTTGGTTTTTCGGCCAAGAGACAGGTGGGGTTTTAGCTCCCTGACCAAACGGATTGAATTCACACCCCCTGCATTGGAAGGTGAAGTCTTAACCACTGGACTGTCAGAGGAGACTCCCAAGGGTTTGATCCTTAGGTTGGGAAGACCCCGGAGGTGCATGGCCACCTACTCCAGTATTCTTGCCTAGAGAATCCTATGGATAGAGGAGCCCGATGGACTACCGTCTGTGGGGTCGCAAAGAGTCAAGACGCGACAGACGACTAACACGTTCACTTTCAAGCAACCCAGCGGGTGTGACTTTGCTATGGCAGCGCTAGCAAACTGATCCATCTACTAAGTTAGGATAAAACCCATCGTCCATCTCCTAGGACTGTTACAAATGTGTCAGGTGCTGAGCCTACAGGTAGGCTGGAGGCTCCACTGTCTTCAGTGCTCTCGATGTTGGGACTATGGCAGTGAATACGGCTGACTGGGCTGTGTATCGCTGCACCACAGAGCACCCTGAAACTTAGCAGCTCAGGGTGATAGCGCTCACTTTTGAGCTGTCCTGGGTTTTGACTGAGTGTTTCTTCTGCTCCATGTGGTGACAACTGGGGCCGCGGTGCTCCAGAGGCTTAGCTAGACTTCAAATGCCCTAAACAGCTCACTTATGCGACTCTTGGCGGGAAGCTCAGCTGCGGTCCACCTGAAGTCTCCTTGGGGCTCCCCCAGGTGGCATCAGAGTTTCAGGAGGGAGCCTTCTAAGTGTATGGAAAGCAGATGCTATAGACATCTTATGGGCAGTTACGAGGTACTCCCATTGCACGCTAAGGGGCAAAGTAAGTCTCAAGACCCAAAGCCAGGTTCTGCTTGGTGAATGCTGGGGAAGGGCTCATTGATGGCTTTCGGTGGAAAGTGGCTGCCAGACCAACGAAGATCCTGACGTCACATCCCATTCTAGCTCAGAGCTTTTTGATTGAAAGGCTGCTGGGGGTGCTCCTACCATCTCATGGAAGCAGGACCCTTGCTCAAGTGCCCATACCTTAATATTTTTCTCTCGTATTCTTCAATAGAGAAGGTGTCTTTTAGGTGAAAGAAATGAGTACTTATTCACCAGGCAGTCTCTCTGTCTCTCTCTCTTTTTTTTATATGGACTGTTTTCAAAAGTCTTTATTGAACTTGTTACAACATTGCTTCTGTTTTATGTGTTGGTTTTTCGGCCAAGAGACAGGTGGGGTTTTAGCTCCCTGACCAAACGGATTGAATTCACACCCCCTGCATTGGAAGGTGAAGTCTTAACCACTGGACTGTCAGAGGAGACTCCCAAGGCATTTTTTTTTTTTTAAACTTTCTTTTTTTAAAAATTATTTGAGACTTACGGGAAAAATGCAAAAATTGGACTGAGATACACCTATAACCAGGGCTTCCCTCATAGCTTAGTCAGTAAAGAATCTGCCTGCAGTGCAAGAGACCTGGGTTCAAGTTAGGGAGATCCCCTGGAGAAGGAAATGGCAACCCATTCCCGTAATCTTGCCTGGGATAGAGGTGCCTAGCCGACTAAAGTCCATGGGGTTGAAAGAGTCGAACATGACTTAGTCAGGAATCCACTTTTGTCAAGAATACCCCAGAAGGGGCTTCCCTGGTGGTCCAGTGGGTAAGGACACCGCTTTGCAGTGCAAGGGTTGCTGGTTCAATCCCTCGCCTGGGAAGATCCCACGTGCTGGGGAGCGACAGGACTGATGTGTCCAACTGCCAAGCCGGAGCTCTGGAATGTATGCACCCAGAGCCGGTGCTCTGCAACAACAGAGGCCACTGCGATGGGAGGCCCACACGGGCCAAAGACAAAGATGGATGAAAATAGAGAAATGAAAGACCAATAGAAGTGGCCCGCCCACCCCCCCCAAAAAATTTTAAAAAAGAATACCCCAGGGCTTCCCTGGTGGTCCAGTGGGTAAGAACACCGCCTTGCAGTGCAAGGGGCGCCAGTTCGATCCCTGGCCTGGGAAGATCCCATATGCCGCGGAGCGGCTGGACCGATGTGTCCAATTACCGAGCCGGAGCTCTGGGGCGCATGCGCCCAGAGCCGGCGCTCTGCGACGACGGGGGCCACCGTGATGGGAGGCCCACAGGAGCCAAAGAACAAAGATGGATGAAAATAGAGAAGTGAAAGACCAATAGAAGTGGCCCGCCTGTCCCCCTCCCTCCCCACCCCCCAAAATATTAAAAAAAAAAAAAAAAGAATACCCCAGAAGTGGTGTTTTGCACTTCACTGCCTTCTACTGGGTCTTCCCCAGTGACTCAGCAGTTAAGGAATCCACCCTCGATGCAGGAGCCGCTTCCCTCGGTGGGGAAGACCCCCTGGAGTAAGAAATGACAACACATTCCAGTATTCTTGCCTGGAGAATTCCATGGACAGAGGAGTCTGGCGGGCTACCGTCCATGGGGCCACAAGGCGTCAGACACGGCTGAAGTGACTTATAGCACACACGCCTTACACTGAGGGCGAGTGATGTTGACACAGGTGATACTAACCTTGATTACTTGGTAAGGTGCTGTCTGCTGGGTGTCTTAGGTGTGAGATTACTGTTTGTCCCACTGTAATTGACAGATATCTTGGGAGAGATACTTTGAGATTATGTAAATACCCTGTTTCTCCACAAACTTTTGCCCAGTATTAGCATCCATCAGTGGATCTTGCCTGCATCAGTTTTGATCAGGTGGTCTTCTGAATCTTTTCAAGATCCGTGATCTTGGGAAGTGCTGTCTGCTTCTTGGCACCGTCTGCTGTAGGAGCCAGTTTATCGGGCACGGAAATCCTCTGGTGGACGTCGTCATCTGCAGGGATGGGCTTCCGAGAGGCCTGAGAGTGCTGACTGGTGTCTAGTTTGGCGTGTTTCCTGTGAATCCAGCAGGATCTCTCATTTATTTTGACGGCTGTGCTGATGCTTCGAGTACACAGGCAGACCTGTTTTGTTGCCCTTTGCTCTACGGCATGCTCTACGCTTTACAAATGGAAAGTTGTGTGTTGAGCAAGTCTGTTGGCTCCCATTTTTTCCTGTAGCATTGGCTTGCTTTGGGCCTCTGGGTCACATTTGAGTAATTCTGTAAAAATACAGTAATTGATACTGTATTTGCACATGCTGCAACTAGAGAGCCCATGTGCTGCAAGTACTGAAGCCTGCTAGAGCTTGTGCTCCACAACTAGTGAGAAGCTCTTGTATGCATAGCTGAGACCCAACAAAGATGGATGAAAATAGAGAAGTGAAAGACCAATAGAAGTGGCCCGCCTGTCCCCCTCCCCCCCCCCCCCCCCAAAAATATAAAAAAAAAAAAAAAAAAGAATACCCCAGAAGTGGTGTTTTGCACTTCACTGCCTTCTACTGGGTCTTCCCCAGTGACTCAGCAGTTAAGGAATCCACCCTCGATGCAGGAGCCGCTTCCCTCGGTGGGGAAGACCCCCTGGAGTAAGAAATGACAACACATTCCAGTATTCTTGCCTGGAGAATTCCATGGACAGAGGAGTCTGGCGGGCTACCGTCCATGGGGCCACAAGGCGTCAGACACGGCTGAAGTGACTTATAGCACACACGCCTTACACTGAGGGCGAGTGATGTTGACACAGGTGATACTAACCTTGATTACTTGGTAAGGTGCTGTCTGCTGGGTGTCTTAGGTGTGAGATTACTGTTTGTCCCACTGTAATTGACAGATATCTTGGGAGAGATACTTTGAGATTATGTAAATACCCTGTTTCTCCACAAACTTTTGCCCAGTATTAGCATCCATCAGTGGATCTTGCCTGCATCAGTTTTGATCAGGTGGTCTTCTGAATCTTTTCAAGATCCGTGATCTTGGGAAGTGCTGTCTGCTTCTTGGCACCGTCTGCTGTAGGAGCCAGTTTATCGGGCACGGAAATCCTCTGGTGGACGTCGTCATCTGCAGGGATGGGCTTCCGAGAGGCCTGAGAGTGCTGACTGGTGTCTAGTTTGGCGTGTTTCCTGTGAATCCAGCAGGATCTCTCATTTATTTTGACGGCTGTGCTGATGCTTCGAGTACACAGGCAGACCTGTTTTGTTGCCCTTTGCTCTACGGCATGCTCTACGCTTTACAAATGGAAAGTTGTGTGTTGAGCAAGTCTGTTGGCTCCCATTTTTTCCTGTAGCATTGGCTTGCTTTGGGCCTCTGGGTCACATTTGAGTAATTCTGTAAAAATACAGTAATTGATACTGTATTTGCACATGCTGCAACTAGAGAGCCCATGTGCTGCAAGTACTGAAGCCTGCTAGAGCTTGTGCTCCACAACTAGTGAGAAGCTCTTGTATGCCGCAGCTGAGACCCAGTGCAGCCAAAGAAATGATAAGAAAAATAAACACATTTTTAAAATATTCTGTATTTGCTATGATGAATCTGTGCTCACTGGTCTTTCTTAAAATATCAGATTGAACAATATATGTATGTATTTATTTATGTTTTAATATTCATTTATTTGGCTGCACTGGGGCTTTGTTATGGCACGTGTGATCTAGCTCCCTGACCAGGGATGGAACCTGGGCCGTATGTATTGGGAGCATAGAGTATTAGCCACTGGACCCCAGGGAGGTCCCACTCAGTGATCCTTGATGTCCCTACTGTCACTGTTTTGGGGGTGCCATGAACAGCACCCCTAAATAAAATGGTGAACTTAACTGATACATGTGCGTGTTCTGGCTGCTCCGCCGACCAGCCCTTCCTCCGGCTCTCTCTCTCTCCTTGGGCTTTGCTCTTTCCTGGGACACACATTATCGAAATTAGGCCACGTAGTAACCCTTTGGGGCCTCTAACTATTCCAATGAAAGGAAGACTCACATGTCTCTTCCTTCTGGGCAAAAGGTAGAGGGGACTTCCCTGGTGGTCCAGTGGTTAGGACTCCATGCTTCCACTGCACGGGGCAAGGGTTCCACCCCTGATCTGGGAACTCAAAGATCCCAGAAGCTGCATAGTGCAGACAAAAAAAGAAAAAATCAATTTGGAAAGGAGTAAGCTTAATGAGAAAGGCATGCTGAAAACCGAGAGTCGGGACGCCGGGGTCATTTCCGAGAGGCCTGAGAGTGCTGACTGGTGTCTAGTTTGGCGTGTTTCCTGTGAATCCAGCAGGATCTCTCATTTATTTTGACGGCTGTGCTGATGCTTGAGTACACAGGCAGACCTGTTTTGTTGCCCTTTGCTCTACGGCATGCTCTACGCTTTACAAATGGAAAGTTGTGTGTTGAGCAAGTCTGTTGGCTCCCATTTTTTCCTGTAGCATTGGCTTGCTTTGGGCCTCTGGGTCACATTTGAGTAATTCTGTAAAAATACAGTAATTGATACTGTATTTGCACATGCTGCAACTAGAGAGCCCATGTGCTGCAAGTACTGAAGCCTGCTAGAGCTTGTGCTCCACAACTAGTGAGAAGCTCTTGTATGCCGCAGCTGAGACCCAGTGCAGCCAAAGAAATGATAAGAAAAATAAACACATTTTTAAAATATTCTGTATTTGCTATGATGAATCTGTGCTCACTGGTCTTTCTTAAAATATCAGATTGAACAATATATGTATGTATTTATTTATGTTTTAATATTCATTTATTTGGCTGCACTGGGGCTTTGTTATGGCACGTGTGATCTAGCTCCCTGACCAGGGATGGAACCTGGGCCGTATGTATTGGGAGCATAGAGTATTAGCCACTGGACCCCAGGGAGGTCCCACTCAGTGATCCTTGATGTCCCTACTGTCACTGTTTTGGGGGTGCCATGAACAGCACCCCTAAATAAAATGGTGAACTTAACTGATACATGTGCGTGTTCTGGCTGCTCCGCCGACCAGCCCTTCCTCCGGCTCTCTCTCTCTCCTTGGGCTTTGCTCTTTCCTGGGACACACATTATCGAAATTAGGCCACGTAGTAACCCTTTTGGGGCCTCTAACTATTCCAATGAAAGGAAGACTCACATGTCTCTTCCTTCTGGGCAAAAGGTAGAGGGGACTTCCCTGGTGGTCCAGTGGTTAGGACTCCATGCTTCCACTGCACGGGGCAAGGGTTCCACCCCTGATCTGGGAACTCAAAGATCCCAGAAGCTGCATAGTGCAGACAAAAAAAGAAAAAATCAATTTGGAAAGGAGTAAGCTTAATGAGAAAGGCATGCTGAAAACCGAGAGAGATGAAAGCTTGGCTTCTCTTGCCCAAAGGTTAGCCAAGTGGTGAATCCAAAGGAGAAGCTTGTGAAAGAAATGAAAAATGCTGCTTCAGTGAAGACACAGACGACAAGAAACCAGAACAGCCTTATTGCTGAAACGGAGACAGTGTGGCCGGAGGTCAAACCAGCCACAGCACTCCCTGCCGCCAAAGCCCCATCCAGAGCACAGTCCTAACTCTTCAGTCCTGTGAAGGCTGAGAGAAGTGAGGACGCTGCGGAAGAAAACTTTGAAGCTACCAGACGTTGCTTCTTGAGGTTTAAGGAAAGAAGCCGTCTCCTGGGACATAAAAGTGCACAGCCAATCAGCAAGTGCTGATGAAGCTGCAGCAAGTTATCCAGAGCGTCTCGCTAAGTACTTACTGAAGGTGGACAGAGTCAACCACAGATTTCCAGTGTGCATTCCCTTTGTACGGCTGTGGCTGCCATGATAGCAATTCCTTGGTTGGGTCTGGGCAAAGTCAACTGAGAACCTTCTGGAAAGGGTGTGTCCGTCCTGATGCCATTGAGAACATTCTAGATTCATGAGGTCAGACATACCAGGACTAACAGGAGTTTGGATGGTGCTGATTCTAACCCTCATGAATGACTGACCAGTTTAAGACTTCAGTGGAGGAACTTCCTTAGCGGTCCACTGGGTCAGACTTCCCTTTCCAGTCCAGAGGGTGCATGCTGGATCCCTGGTGGAGGAACTAAGATCCCACGCGCCTCAGGGCCGAAACATAAAACAGAAGGAATATTGTGACACATTCAATAAAGACTAAAAATGGTCTACATCAAAAATTCTTTAAAAAACCCATATTTTAGTGGAGGAAGGAACTGAAGATGGGGTGGAAGTAGCAAGATAACTAGAATTAGAAGGGGAGCCTGAAGATGGGACTGAATCGCTGCAGTCTCGTCGAAAACCTCTGATGAATGAGTTGTTTCTTATGAATGAGCAAAGAAAGTGGTTTTCTGGGTTGGCCCCTGCTCCTGGTGAAGGCATTGTAAAGAGTGTTGAAATGATGACGGGGGACTGACTGTGCTATAAACACAGTCGATGGAGCTGCGGCAGGGGTCGAGAGGACAGACTCCAGTTTTGAAGAAGTTCTGAGGGTAAATGCTGTCGAACCGCACCGCAGGCCACAGAGAAGTCGTCTGTGAAAGCAAGAGGCAGTCGATGCATCCAGCTTCATCGCTGTCTTCTTTTAAGAATGCTCCACCGCCACCCCAGCCTTCCGCACCCGCCACCCTGGTCAGGCAGTGCTCCTCAACATGGAGGCAGGACCCTCCAGCAACAAAGAATGACAACTCACCAAGCTTTAGATGATGATCAGCATTTAAAAAAAATTGGTGGTGTTGTTCAGTCACTAAGTCATGTTTGACTCTTTGCAATCCCCGTGGACTGCAGAAAGCCAGGCTTCCCTGTCCTTCACTGTCTCCCAGAGTTGACTCAAATTCATGTGCATTGACTCAATGATACCGTACAACTGTCTCATCTTCTGTCTCCCCTTTCTCCTTTTGCCTTCAACCTTTTGCAGCATCAGGATCTTTTCCAGTGAGTCTCTTTGCATCAGGTGGCCAAAGTATTGGAGCTTCAGCTTCAGTCCTTACAACGAATATTCAGCAGTAATTTCCTTTAGAAATTATATATATTGCACATGGGATCATCATTCTTCATTGAGGCATGCAAAATCTTTGGTTGCAGCATGTGGGATCTATTTCAATAACCAGGGATTGACCCTGGGCCCCCTGCATTGGGAGCTCAGAGTCTTAGCCACTGGACCACCAGGGAAGTCCCTCGGCTGTAAATTTTATGTATCTGGTATTTATACTGGCTGAGATGGTAAAGTATCTGCCTGCAATACAGGAGACCCAGGCTCAATCCCTGGTTCGGGAAATGACCCTGGAGAAGAGAATGGAAACCCACTCCAGTATTCTTGCTTGGAGACTTCCACAGACAGAGGAGCCTGGTGGGCTCCAGTTCATGGGGTCACAAAGAGTCAGACACGACTGAGCAATTAACACTTACCATCAATCAATGTATGTGTGTGTTAATATTCCACTGTTCCTTGGTCTGATTCAGTCCACAGAGGAATGCCAAATTGAGGGGTAATCTCCATTGTATTCATTTCTTTTCCTCTGTCCTAGCACCAGCGCCTCTGGCCCCTCTAGTAAACATGCAATCAGCAAAGAGCAGGCATAGCCCGAAGCCAGAGGTCAATGTATGGGGCCCACATGGAATAGTGCAAGGGTCAGCATGGGCCTTGGAGGATTTCCTGAGATAAGCAGTCCTCCAGGGAGCTGCTGAGATTCCCAGACAGCACATCAGGAAATACTTTGCTTGGAAGTTTTATGGATGCTGGGGCCGAACCCATTGTCCTTCAGAGGCTTCGCTCCTGCCCATCTGCACGCAGGTCCCTCCTAATGGGAGATAAGGCCAGCCAGGTCACATGAAGGGGGTCAGTGAGTTCAATAAAGAAAGAAAGGGGGGGTCACTGGACATCCATTTGGCCTGATGTATAATCCAGCAGTGAATCCTTCGGTACATTTTTTTTTTTCAAAATTGAGCTGTAATTGACATATAACATTAGTTTCAAGTGAACAACATAATGATTCCATGTTTGTGTATGTGAAATGATCACAATTAGTCTACTTAACATCCATCACCATGCACAGTTAAAATTTTTTTCTTGTGAGGACGGCTTGTAAGATCTACTCTTAGCCACTTTCAAACATACGATGCAGTGCCATGAACTGCGGTCACCACGTCGTACGTTACATCCTTGGGTCACTGTCTGGCGCTCTTTTGAATCCATGTGTCCTTTACAGCTTGTGGGGCACTTGCCTGACCAGCTGATAATAACCATCAGGGATAAAGGCAGGTCTAGACGCTAGGTGGAGAAGGAATGGGGGAGGGGCAGGGACAGGTGTTTAGCAGCCTTGTGGGCTGTGTCCTTCCCTGGAGATGGGGTGTCCATCTCCACGGTGTGGGGTCCACGGTGAACAGCGGCGATTTAAACAGGGAGGTCAATTAGCCCCTATCAGGGCAGATTTAAGATCCACTGGCAAATTGGCAGCACGGCAGATATCAAAGGCATGTCTAAAGTTGGGAGTATGGGTGCACTGCCGGGTGCAAGCTCTAGGGAGAGCTAGGAGCTGGGCCACTGGGGCGGATCTTGTAATGGGCAAAGCGCAAGCCTCCAGCGTCTGACCTGGGAGACTCGGGCGTGACCGGTGATCAGGCTTCCTCAGGAGATTGGTCTATGAGAGATGTCGCAAAACAGAAGTAGTCTGGGTTGTCTGAGGGCGGTCTAAGAGGTTCTCTCGCGGTTTTGAGAGCCTCTGTCTAGTTGTGGGCAACTGGGTGGACGGGGTAGGACTGCCGCTAGGGAGGGGCAGTAGCGCAAACTGCTTTGAAATGTACCAGCGACGTCGCAAGGTGATTGGTGGGGTGGATGCCTAGGGCCTCGTGCAGAGAGAGAGAAGAACAGCAGGGGAGCAGAGGGGACTGGGGAGCCCCGCATGAAGGTGCTGGCTTGGGGAGGAGGGCGTGCCTGTGCCACAGAGGCTCACTGACCTGAGACATACCTTCCAGGGTGTATCGGAGAGGCCAAAAGTTGTCCTAAAGTATCTACAGCACTTCTATCCTCTTCAGAGGTAGAGACATCAAAATGAGGTCAGCCGAGAGCTGGGGATGCGGAGAATGCTCAATTTAAAGTTTCAGAAGACCAGTGTTCACTGCAGCATTATTTACAATAGCCAGGAAAGGGGAGCAAGCTGTGTCCATCGATAGAGGCCTGAATAAAGAAGATGTGGTGTCCATATATGCATTGTTGTTGTTTAGTTGCTTACGTCGTGGCCGACTCTTTGCGACCCCATGGACTGTAGGCTCACCAGGCTCCTCTGTCCATAGGATTTTCCAGGCAAAAATACTGGAATGGGTTGCCATTCCCTTCCCTAGGGGATCTTCCCGACCCAGGGATCAAACCTGGGCTTCCTACATTGCGGGCAGATTCTTTACTGTGTGAGCCACCAGGGTGCAAGTAATGTATGTATAACTCATCCATAAAAAAAGGAATGAAATACTGTAATTTGCAGCAACATGGACAGACCTAGAGATTATCATATTAAGTTAAGTCAGAAAAAGAAAGACAAATATCTAATCGTATCTCATAGTGGAATCTAAAAATATAATACCGGGGGTTGGAGGGAGGTTTGGGAGGTTCAGGAGGGATATATGTGTATTAATAGCTGATTTATGTTGTCATACAGCAGAAACCAACACAACATTGTGAAGCAATTATCCTCCCATTAAAAATAAATTTAAAAAATAAATAATATTTTAAAATAATACAAAGGAACTTATATACAAAACAGAAACAGACCTAGAGACATAGAAAACAAGCTTATGGTTACCAAAGGGAAAGGGAGAAGGAATAGATTAGAAATTTAGGATTAACATAGATACACTGCTATCTATAAAATAAACACCTAGCAAAGACCTGTTGTATAGCATAGAGATTTTGCAGTAACCTACAAGGAAAAGGAATCTGAAAAAGAGATACATACACATATGTGTAACTGGATCATGCTGCTGTCCACAGGAAACACAACACTGTAAATCAACCATACTTCAATTTAAAAAAATGTTTCCGAGGAGGTTCATGCCTGCAAGGGCCAGGACATGGGCTCCAAATAGCACTTGGAAAGAGGGCAAATGAAGCTTGAGGAAAGGCACAAAAATAGGCATCACCTGCTGACTGCCACCAGTTTCTCCCCCAGGTTCACACGACTGCTTTTTTGACCTGGGGAAAGGGATGGACAGAGGCTGAGACGGGAAGGAATCTGCGTGCAATGCAGAAGGCACAGGTTCCGGGGTTGGGAAGTTCCCCTAGAGAAAGGAATGGCCACCCACTCCAGTATCCTTGCCTGGAGAATCCCATGGACAGAGGAGCCTGGCGGGCTGTAGTCAATTGGGTCGTAAATAGTCAGACATGACTGAGTGACTGACACCTAGACTTAGGTAGACAAAGGTGGTTTGAGGCATTTGGGGCTGTTTTGGTAACTGCTGCAGTAACTCCGGTCCTGAGTAGGTGGCAGTAGGTGGTTAGCAGCCACTGAAGCTTATGATCCTGGTCTCGTCTAATTAGTATGGGCTTCCCAAAGTAGTGCAGTGTAAAGAACTCTGCCGTGCATGTTTTTTTTTTTAAAATCATATTAAGTTAAGTCAGAAAAGAAAGACAAATATCTAATCGTATCTCATAGTGGAATCTAAAAATATAATACCGGGGGTTGGAGGGAGGTTTGGGAGGTTCAGGAGGGATATATGTGTATTAATAGCTGATTTATGTTGTCATACAGCAGAAACCAACACAACATTGTGAAGCAATTATCCTCCCATTAAAAATAAATTTAAAAAATAAATAATATTTTAAAATAATACAAAGGAACTTATATACAAAACAGAAACAGACCTAGAGACATAGAAAACAAGCTTATGGTTACCAAAGGGAAAGGGAGAAGGAATAGATTAGAAATTTAGGATTAACATAGATACACTGCTATCTATAAAATAAACACCTAGCAAAGACCTGTTGTATAGCATAGAGATTTTGCAGTAACCTACAAGGAAAAGGAATCTGAAAAAGAGATACATACACATATGTGTAACTGGATCATGCTGCTGTCCACAGGAAACACAACACTGTAAATCAACCATACTTCAATTTAAAAAAATGTTTCCGAGGAGGTTCATGCCTGCAAGGGCCAGGACATGGGCTCCAAATAGCACTTGGAAAGAGGGCAAATGAAGCTTGAGGAAAGGCACAAAAATAGGCATCACCTGCTGACTGCCACCAGTTTCTCCCCCAGGTTCACACGACTGCTTTTTTGACCTGGGGAAAGGGATGGACAGAGGCTGAGACGGGAAGGAATCTGCGTGCAATGCAGAAGGCACAGGTTCCGGGGTTGGGAAGTTCCCCTAGAGAAAGGAATGGCCACCCACTCCAGTATCCTTGCCTGGAGAATCCCATGGACAGAGGAGCCTGGCGGGCTGTAGTCAATTGGGTCGTAAATAGTCAGACATGACTGAGTGACTGACACCTAGACTTAGGTAGACAAAGGTGGTTTGAGGCATTTGGGGCTGTTTTTGGTAACTGCTGCAGTAACTCCGGTCCTGAGTAGGTGGCAGTAGGTGGTTAGCAGCCACTGAAGCTTAGATCTGGAAGTGTCCTGGTCTCGTCTAATTAGTACCTTGGGCTTCCCAAAGTAGTGCAGTGTAAAGAACCTGCCTGCCAGTGCTGGAGACACAGAGGTGCGGGTTTGATCTCTGGGTCAGGAAGACCCCCTGGAGGAGGGCCTGGCCACCCACTCCAGGATTCTTGTCTAGAGAATCCCATGGACAGAGGAGCCTGGTGGGCTACAGTCCATGGGGTCACAAAGAGTCAGACACAACTGGCCACAGCACAGTCAGTGCCCTAAGAAGAATGAGAGGTCTGTTTCATCATCCTGCTCCTCTGGTTACTGAGTAAGAAACCACCTATGTGTTGAGCAAGGGTGGGGCCTGGGTAAAGGCTGCAAAGTCAGCTTTAAGGACTTGGGAAAATAATGGAAGGATGGGCTTCCCTGGTGGTCCAGTGGGTAAGGACACCGCCTTGCAGTGCAAGGGGCGCCGGTTCCATCCCTGGCCTGGGAAGATCCCACGTGCCATGGAGCGGCTGGACTGATGTGTCCAATTACCAAGCCGGAGCTCTGGGGTGCATGCGCCCAGAGCCGGCGCTCTGCGACGACAGACGCCACCGCAATGGGAGGCCCACAGGAGCCAGAGAACTAAGATGGATGAAAATGGAGAAATGAAAGACCAATAGAAGTGGCCCGCCCGTCCCCCTCCCTCCCCACCCCACCCCCCAAAAGATAAATAAATAAAAATAAATAAATGTTTAAAAAAATAAATAAATAATGGAGGGAGACAGGCACCATCCTTGAGATACATGAGTCCACGTGAATTATCTCCCTGTAAACGTAATTGCAGAGAGCAATGGTGATTCTGGAATCAACAAGGGGGTGCTTCCCTGGTAAGCTCAGTGGCAAAGAGTTTGCCTGCCAATGCAGGAGATACAGGTTCAATCCCTGATCCAGGAGGATCCCACATGCTGTGGGCACCTAAGCCCATGAGCCACAGCTATGGAGCCTGTGCTCTAGAGCCCTGGAGCCGCAGCTATGGAGCGCATGTGCCCTAGAGCCTGAGCTCCACAACAAGAGAAGTCACCACAATGAGAAGCCTGCTCACCTCAACTAGAGAGGAGCTCCACTCCCTGCAACTAGAGAAGAGCCTGCAGCAACAGTGAAAACCCAGAATAGGCATAAATAAATTTAAAAAATGCGTTTCTTAAAAAAATACAAAAATGAAAGAAAAGAAGAAGGAGAAATCAACAGAGGAAAGAAGAATTGAGCAGAGGTCCATCACTTTAAAGCAGGCTGCATCAGCAGGAGTCGATGTGAGGATTAGGGACTCTCAGGTAGAGAAAAGTGGAGGAGTTTACAGCCCTGCCCTCTTTGTACCTGTCAGCTGGTTTGATTCAGAAGAGAATCTGGGAATGGAAGAGGTTGCCCAGCAACGCTGACAGCTTGAATGAAGTCAGAGGTGGTGGGTAGACATACATCTGATGGAAGAAAAAGACTTACCAGTATGAACTAAGAAATCCAGGGAGGACTTCCCTGGTGGGACAGTGAACACAAGTTCAGTCCCTGGTCCAGGGAGGTTCCATGCGCACCAGAACAACTAAGCGCATGCACCACAGCCACTGAGCCCACATGCTGCAGGTACTGAGGCCCGTGCACCTGGGACCAGTGCTTTGCAGGAAGGGCAGCCACAGCAACAAGAAGGCCATGCATCGCAGCTAGAGAGCAGCCCCCACTCTCTGCAGCCAGAGAAAAGCCACGCACAGCAATCAAGACCCAGAGCCCCCAAAGACTAATAATACAAATTAACAAATGAGTAAAATTTTTAAATATAGAAAGAAGTCCAGGGAGACTTCCTCGGTGGCCCAGTAGTTAAGAATCCATCTTCCAGTGCAGGGGATGGGGATCAATCCTGGTCAAGGCACTAAGCTCCGACACACTTTGGGGCAATTAAGCCCACTCCCCACGATTAGGTAGCCAATGCTGCAGCTATTGAGCTTGCGCCCTCTAGAGCCCTAGCTTCACAATGAGGGAAGCCTGAATGCCAAAATCAAAATTTTGTTTTTTTTTTTTTTTTAGTTACAAAGTCGATTTTAAGAAATCCATCTCCTGATCCTCTGTCTTAAGTTAAATGGTGGTTGCTTGTGTGTATTCTTGCCTGGCAAATTCCATGAATGGGGAAGCCTGGCGAGCTACCGTCCACGGGGTCTCAGTATATATGTACACATACATATATGCATATGAATATATATATGTACACACACATACACACATGCATATATATATGTATATGTATATATATATATGACTTTCCTGATGGCTCAGTGGTGAGGAATCTCCCTGCAGTGCAGGAGACCTGGGTTTCATTCCTGGGCTGGGAAGATCCCCCTGAAGGAGGGCATGACAACCCTCTCCAGTATCCTTGCCTAGAGAATTCCATGGATGGAGGAGCCAGGCAGGCTGCAGTCCGTGCAGTCACAGAGTCAGACATGACTGAAGTGACTAAGCAGCAGCCAACATGTGACTCAGGATAGGTTGACCTTGTCGTTGAAGGAGAATTGACCCCAAAAGGGGGAGAATGGACCCTCTGAGGGCTCAGGGTTCTAGGATGATTGCTTTTTAAGCTTTCCTTTATTTGACGTGCAGGACCACTGTTTTTCCAACATGCTGGTTTTTTACAGAACGTACAATTGTCTTGGGACAAAGGCAGGGACCATTGATTTTAATGGCTTTTTCCTCCTGCTTTCCTGCAGGCTATTGTAAAAGAACTAAGGAACAGTTTCTGTAATAACATTGAGAGCCTGTCCATCCTGGCCAAATGCACTATTTTGAATCTGCCTTTTTATATCAGGGAGAGGATTTCCAACTAAAGCAGACGTTGAAAGACCCCTGTCTTCCAGGGCTTTGGGGTCTGAGGCAGTGTGTCTTTGAAAGTCTGCACAGCACCTTCCACAGAGACTTGGGATGCTTGTCTTCTTTCTGAACACAGAGTTCGACCTGGGACCAATTCATGCTTGAAAGAAAGGCCTTTAGCATCACCGCTGTCATGCCTAGAAAATCAAGCTCCAGGCCCGGGCCATTTCCTGGCCATGTTCATGAGGACCTGGGAAGGGTTCTGGCCACGAGTTTCGCCAGTGTGAGGAGTTTTCCGCAGAAGATCTTGGCATATGACTCTAGTATCATCACTCATGGAAAGAACAGTTCTTACAAGCTGCCTCTTATGAGCAGGATTATAAATGGTCACTGATGTTTCTAGCTCCTCTCTGCATTTGGCAGAAGCTTCTGGAAGTGGAAGTAGAAAGGGCTGTAGTTAAAAAGATCTACTGGTGTCCAGGACACATGGATTCTTCGCAGTGGTGGCCAAGAAACTTTTTTTTTTTTCCCACAAAAGGTCTTAGTTTCAGTGTGTGGGATTTAGTTCCCTGACCAGGGATTGAACCCTCACCCCCTGCACTGGGAGCAAGGAGTCTTAGCCACTGGACCATCAGGGAAGTCTCCGTCCAAGATACATTTATTTATTGATTCTGCTGTACCCTAAGCATAATCTTAAATTTTGTTTATTTACTTATGGCTGCACTGAGTCTTTGTTGCCGTGTGAAGACTCTTCTCTAGTTACAGCGCGCGGGGGCTACTCTTCATTGTGGTGTGTGGGCTTCTCATGGTTGTGGCTTCTCTTGTGGAGCACGGATAGGCACACAGGGCTCATTAGTTGTGGAACACAGACTTAGTTGCTCTGTGACATATGGGATCTTCCCAGACCAGGGATTGAACCTGTGTCCCCTGTATTGACAGGTGGATTTTTAACCACTGGACCACCAGGGAAGTCTGATTCCGGGATACATCTGAGCAGCCCTTTGCCTGGGAAACCCTGAAGCTGATGGGAAATTACAGAGCCCTGGGAAGTACTCTGAATTCCCAGAGATGGCAAGACCAGTCCCAATGCCTCTACCAAGTTTTCTTCCTCAGTATCACCATTGACATAAATAACCTATATCCCCCCAGACCTGGAGACTAGCCTGAAGGCTGCCTGGATTCTTTCAGGGAGAGGGAAGTTAATGCCAGCAGCTGAGTGTTTGAGGGATTGTCTGGGGTCAGTTGGAAGAGTTTTAGAAATTAAGGAATTTGCTGGAGAAGGAGGCTAGACTGGGGGGATATACATTTGGAGCAGGAACCCAGAGATCCAAAAGATCTTCTGGAGGGTCAGGGACAGAGAGGTGGGTGTAAAGGGGCATGTAGGAGGGTGGAAAAGGAGAATTTATGGGTTATTGTTCCAAGTCTGCCTTCTGGGTTTTTTTTAATCTTGTTGAAGGAGACCCTAAGGCTGACCAGAATGCTCTTTTTGCTTCCTTCTATCAGTTTGATCTTAGTATCAGCATTTATTTAGAATGAGAGGCCTCTAAAAAGTTTTAAAAATGTAAATATTTTTCCAAATCAAGGATCCTTTATCTCACCATTGACAGGTAGGATGTTAAAAGTGTTACCTGTTCTAGTAGTGACTCAATCCAGTAAGTCCCTTCATGGCAAGACCCAGAGGCAATTTTCCTGGCTTAGAATGTATGTTTACCATGGATACAAGAGAGCTTTCCTGATGGCTCAGTGGTAACGAATCTGCCTGCAATGCAAAAACTCAGGTTCCATCCCTGGGTCGGGAAGATCCCCTGGAGAAGGAAATGGCTGTGAACGCCACTGTTCTTGCCTGGAGAATTCCTTGGACAGAGGAGCCTGGTGGGCTACACTCCACGGGGTTGAAGAGAGTTGGACACAGCTGATCAGTTGAGCACGTGCATCTTCTTTTTAACAGTCCCCTGGTTTGGCTTAGATTCTAAACCTATTCAGTTCAGTTCAGTCGCTCAGTCGTGTCTGACTCTTTGCGACCCCGTGGACTGCGGCACACCAGGCTTCCCTGTCCTTTGCCATCTCCTGGAGCTTGCTCAAACCCCTGTCCATTCAGTCAGGGATGCCAGCCAGCCATCTCATCCTCTGTCATTTCTGTCTTCTGCCTCTCCGCCTGAGAGATGCAATTAAACTTAAGGCATTAGCGCCATGCACAGCCACCGCTGTGGAGTTCTCCAAGCCTTTTTTTTTTTTTAAACTTTATTTATTTATGGCTGCAATGGGTCTTCATGGCTGCACATGGGCTTCTCATTGTGGTGACTTCGCTTGTTGCAGAGCTCAGGCTTTAGGGCCTGAGGGCTTCAGTAGTTGTGGAGTGCAGGCTTTGTTGCCCTGAGGCATGTGGGATCTTCCTGGCCCAGGGATTGAACTCTTGTCCCCTGAATTAGTAGGCAGATTCTTTACCACTGGACCATGAGGAAAGTTCCCCTCCAAGCTTTTCTTGATCCTCTGTGCCATGCTCCCAAGTCCTGAGCGTTTGCTTAATCTGGGATACTCACAGCCACCACTTCAGATTCACAATTTTTAAATTGGATATTTTCTTTGTTTCTTTCCTGGTGTCCCAGGGAAAGCAGTGGCTTGGTGGCTAGTGGCTGTGAACACGCATTAAAGCTTAGTGAGAAGGTCAGTGTTTCCTTCTATCAGTTTGATCTTAGTATCAGCATTTATTTAGAATGAGAGGCCTCTAAAAGTTTTAAAAATGTAAATATTTTTCCAAATCAAGGATCCTTTATCTCACCATTGACAGGTAGGATGTTAAAAGTGTTACCTGTTCTAGTAGTGACTCAATCCAGTAAGTCCCTTCATGGCAAGACCCAGAGGCAATTTTCCTGGCTTAGAATGTATGTTTACCATGGATACAAGAGAGCTTTCCTGATGGCTCAGTGGTAACGAATCTGCCTGCAATGCAAAAACTCAGGTTCCATCCCTGGGTCGGGAAGATCCCCTGGAGAAGGAAATGGCTGTGAACGCCACTGTTCTTGCCTGGAGAATTCCTTGGACAGAGGAGCCTGGTGGGCTACACTCCACGGGGTTGAAGAGAGTTGGACACAGCTGATCAGTTGAGCACGTGCATCTTCTTTTTAACAGTCCCCTGGTTTGGCTTAGATTCTAAACCTATTCAGTTCAGTTCAGTCGCTCAGTCGTGTCTGACTCTTTGCGACCCCGTGGACTGCGGCACACCAGGCTTCCCTGTCCTTTGCCATCTCCTGGAGCTTGCTCAAACCCCTGTCCATTCAGTCAGGGATGCCAGCCAGCCATCTCATCCTCTGTCATTTCTGTCTTCTGCCTCTCCGCCTGAGAGATGCAATTAAACTTAAGGCATTAGCGCCATGCACAGCCACCGCTGTGGAGTTCTCCAAGCCTTTTTTTTTTTTTAAACTTTATTTATTTATGGCTGCAATGGGTCTTCATGGCTGCACATGGGCTTCTCATTGTGGTGACTTCGCTTGTTGCAGAGCTCAGGCTTTAGGGCCTGAGGGCTTCAGTAGTTGTGGAGTGCAGGCTTTGTTGCCCTGAGGCATGTGGGATCTTCCTGGCCCAGGGATTGAACTCTTGTCCCCTGAATTAGTAGGCAGATTCTTTACCACTGGACCATGAGGAAAGTTCCCCTCCAAGCTTTTCTTGATCCTCTGTGCCATGCTCCCAAGTCCTGAGCGTTTGCTTAATCTGGGATACTCACAGCCACCACTTCAGATTCACAATTTTTAAATTGGATATTTTCTTTGTTTCTTTCCTGGTGTCCCAGGGAAAGCAGTGGCTTGGTGGCTAGTGGCTGTGAACACGCATTAAAGCTTTTGAGAGAGTACAGTGTACCGGGGAGGTGATTGTGGTTTTTACAAGGTGGATAATTCCCAGTGTTCAGAGTGCACTTTGGAGCCATGATCCTCAAGACCCCTGTCAATCAATTCAAATCAGTCCAAGAAAAACTCCACTGAAAGGATCATTATATATATGTATATACACACACACATATATATAAAATTTATTGATGGTGCTGGGTATTTGTTGTTGTGAGGGCTTTTCTGTAGTTGTGGCAAGTAGGGGCTGCACTCTAGTTGCGGTGTGAGGGCTTCTCACTGCAGTGGCTTCTCTTGTTGCTAAGCATGATCTCTAGGGCACATGGGTTTCAGTAGCTGTGGTTCCCCGGCTCTAGGGCGCGGGCTCTAGAGTCATGGCACATGGGCTCACTTGCTCCGTAGCAGGTGGGATCTTCCCCAGCCAGGGATCAAACCTGTGTCTCCAGCACTGGCAGGCAGATTCCTTACCACTGAATCACCAGGGAAGCCCCCCAAAAGTCATCTTCTTAAGCCAAGTAGCCTCCTCAGTGATCCTGTATACCTGAGTTTCAGCTTCCCCGAAAGTGTCAGTCCAGGTCCAACAGGGCATGCTGCCCACAGGACAGATGCCACCTCACTCAGCTAGAGAGAGTCGAGGGCCGTCCTTTTACCTGGAAAAACTCTGGCCAGAGTCTAAGGACTTTGGTTGGGCAGCTGTGGTCTTAGCAACTGAAACGACAGGACCTTCAAGAGGTAAGGAGATGTTCGAGGTCATATTCCCATTGATATTTTATTCTAATCAGGGAAGTAGAGCCCTGCCACAGGACACAAACTTTGAATCATGAATGTCTCGTAGTAGTTCCCTATTAACTAGCCAGTCTAGGTCAAGGAGTTTCAATCAGTGAGGTGTCTCCATTCCTCTGTGGAAAGTTAGGGCCATGGTTACATACTCTAATAGGCATTTGCCAGCTGTGCACCAACCACCTAGGCATCCATGTGCCTGACAAGAATGATAACCATCACAGATACAGACAAAACTTGTTTCACCACAAACCACTCCCCCTATACATAGGAGTTCTATAAACAGATCCAGTCAAAGGCATGACTGTTTACCCGTTCAAGCCAGGGGTCAGTTAGGTTTTTAGTGTCTGCAGGAAGAAAATTTCTAAGCCTGAAACAGAGTTATTTTATTTTATTTTATTTTTAAATTAATTTATCTTTTTGGGGAGTGAGATGGGGAGGGGTATGGGCGGGCCACTTCTATTGGTCTTTCATTTCTCTATTTTCATTCGTCTTTGTTCTTCTCTGGCTCTTGTGGGCCTCCCATCACAGTGGCCCCCCTCGTCGCAGAGCGCCGGCTCTGGGCGCATGCGCCCCAGAGCTTTGGCTCGGTAATTGGACACATCAGTCTAGCTGCTCCACAGCACGTGGGATCTTCCCAGGCCAGGGATCGAACCGGCGCCCCTTGCCCTGCAAGGCAATGTCCTTACCCACTGGACCACCAGGGGAAGCCCTGAAACAGAGTCATTTTAAATCCCTTGTAAAGATGGGAGTGACTGGTGAGAATGTTTAGTTCGTGCAAGTGGATGTGATCTAGATAATCCTGAGAGCGTGGGGGTGCAGGTATGCTAAGATTGGCACAGGTGTTCCTGTCCAGTGGGTAAGTACCGGCATCACCAAAGAAAGGAAAAGACCAAGGACTGGATGTTCCGGCCTTAAGAGGGGAGACCCCTACGGGGAGTCGATCATGGTTTGCAGTGACCTTGTGACGAGAAGAGAAGTGGGTCACAGGAAGGATCAAGGGGGTCTCGCGCCGTGGACAGATGAGTTCTTGATGACAAATTCAGCAGTCTGAAAGGTCGCTCCACTTAGCAGTGGCCTAGGGGATAGGAGTTGGGCATTATCTCACCAGGCCAATGCCAGAGTAAAGAGAGGAAAGGGTTTCACGTTTAGTTAAAGGATGAACTCTTTTGCCGTTTTCTGTCTTTTTTGTTTGAGTTTTCTAGTTGCAGTCTGCGGGTTAGCTGCCTTGTAGCATGTGGGATTCTTCTCCCCACGAAAGTTAGCCATGGTTCATACAAAGTTTCCAGTCACAATAGGCATCCATGTGCCTGACAAGAATGATAACCATCACAGATACAGACAAAACTTGTTTCACCACAAACCACTCCCCCTATACATAGGAGTTCTATAAACAGATCCAGTCAAAGGCATGACTGTTTACCCGTTCAAGCCAGGGGTCAGTTAGGTTTTTAGTGTCTGCAGGAAGAAAATTTCTAAGCCTGAAACAGAGTTATTTTATTTTATTTTATTTTTAAATTAATTTATCTTTTTGGGGAGTGAGATGGGGAGGGGTATGGGCGGGCCACTTCTATTGGTCTTTCATTTCTCTATTTTCATTCGTCTTTGTTCTTCTCTGGCTCTTGTGGGCCTCCCATCACAGTGGCCCCCCTCGTCGCAGAGCGCCGGCTCTGGGCGCATGCGCCCCAGAGCTTTGGCTCGGTAATTGGACACATCAGTCTAGCTGCTCCACAGCACGTGGGATCTTCCCAGGCCAGGGATCGAACCGGCGCCCCTTGCCCTGCAAGGCAATGTCCTTACCCACTGGACCACCAGGGGAAGCCCTGAAACAGAGTCATTTTAAATCCCTTGTAAAGATGGGAGTGACTGGTGAGAATGTTTAGTTCGTGCAAGTGGATGTGATCTAGATAATCCTGAGAGCGTGGGGGTGCAGGTATGCTAAGATTGGCACAGGTGTTCCTGTCCAGTGGGTAAGTACCGGCATCACCAAAGAAAGGAAAAGACCAAGGACTGGATGTTCCGGCCTTAAGAGGGGAGACCCCTACGGGGAGTCGATCATGGTTTGCAGTGACCTTGTGACGAGAAGAGAAGTGGGTCACAGGAAGGATCAAGGGGGTCTCGCGCCGTGGACAGATGAGTTCTTGATGACAAATTCAGCAGTCTGAAAGGTCGCTCCACTTAGCAGTGGCCTAGGGGATAGGAGTTGGGCATTATCTCACCAGGCCAATGCCAGAGTAAAGAGAGGAAAGGGTTTCACGTTTAGTTAAAGGATGAACTCTTTTGCCGTTTTCTGTCTTTTTTTTGTTTTTGCCAGCTCTTGGGATTTCTCTAGTTGCAGTCTGCGGGGTTAGCTGCCTTGTAGCATGTGGGATCTTCTCCCCTACCAGGAATGGAACCCAAGTGCCCTACATTGGAAGGTGGATTTTTTTTTTTTTTTTAACTTAATAACAAACTTTTAGGTTTTCTTTTTCTTTTTTTTTGGCTGTGCTGGGTCTTCGTTGCTGTGCACAGACTTTCTCGGCATGCTAAGTCACTTCAGTTGCGTCCAACTCTTTGCAACCCCGTGGACTGTAGCCCGCCAGGCTCTCTGTTCATAGAATTCTCCAGGCAAGAGTACTGGAATGGGTTGATCCCTCTTCCTGGGGATCTTTCCAATCCAAGAATCACACTTGGGTCTCCTGTGGCTCCTACATTAGCAGGTGGGTTCTTTACTCCCAGACCACCAGGGAAGTCCCTGGCATAGGTATATTTTAACAAGGTTACCTGTTAACCAAAAGACATCTCTACTGCAAAATGAAACTGAGCTCTGAGGTTCAGTGACACCATGGTGAAGGGCATCCAGGGGACAATCCCTAAAACAAACGGACCAGGCAGCTGCTCAAACTTTTCCACAGACTCTCAGGGTCAGCAAAGGGCCAACAAGCCACAATCAAAGAGTCCATTTGGACCTTTATCTCTGGGCTAGCTCACCAAATTGAGCCAAACCTGGTTTACTGAATCAGGTTCATTTGCCCAAGGTGAAGCAAGCCAAATGCGGAGACAGCAAGGTTTGCAGCAGAAAAAGTTTATTCACAAGCAGCCAAATGAGATCTCAAATCTGCAAACCCTCCTCCTACCCTTAGGTGAGGAACATGGGATATTTATGGGTGAAGAAGGTAGGATGGTCATAGGCATGGGGAAAGGAGATTGCGGAAGGGAAAGTAATTGACATTCTACACAGATGTCCCTGAATTATTAACAGATATTTCTTCATGAGATGCATGTTAAAAAATGGAGGTACTGGGCTTCCCTGGTGGTCCAGTGGGTAAGGACACCGCCTTGCAGTGCAAGGGGCGCCGGTTTGATCCCTGGCACGGGAAGATCCCACGTGCCGCGGAGCGGCTGAACCAATGTGTCCAATTACCGAAGCGGAGCTCTGGAGCGCATGTGCCCAGAGCCGGTGCTTTGCAGCGAGAGAGGCCACTGTGATGGGAGGCCCACATAGGCCAAAGAACAAAGATAAATAAATGAAAGATCAATAGACATTGGAAGGTGGATTTTTTTTTTTTTTTTAACTTAATAACAAACTTTTAGGTTTTCTTTTTCTTTTTTGGCTGTGCCTGGGCACAGACTTTCTCGGCATGCTAAGTCACTTCAGTTGCGTCCAACTCTTTGCAACCCCGTGGACTGTAGCCCGCCAGGCTCTCTGTTCATAGAATTCTCCAGGCAAGAGTACTGGAATGGGTTGATCCCTCTTCCTGGGGATCTTTCCAATCCAAGAATCACACTTGGGTCTCCTGTGGCTCCTACATTAGCAGGTGGGTTCTTTACTCCCAGACCACCAGGGAAGTCCCTGGCATAGGTATATTTTAACAAGGTTACCTGTTAACCAAAAGACATCTCTACTGCAAAATGAAACTGAGCTCTGAGGTTCAGTGACACCATGGTGAAGGGCATCCAGGGGACAATCCCTAAAACAAACGGACCAGGCAGCTGCTCAAACTTTTCCACAGACTCTCAGGGTCAGCAAAGGGCCAACAAGCCACAATCAAAGAGTCCATTTGGACCTTTATCTCTGGGCTAGCTCACCAAATTGAGCCAAACCTGGTTTACTGAATCAGGTTCATTTGCCCAAGGTGAAGCAAGCCAAATGCGGAGACAGCAAGGTTTGCAGCAGAAAAAGTTTATTCACAAGCAGCCAAATGAGATCTCAAATCTGCAAACCCTCCTCCTACCCTTAGGTGAGGAACATGGGATATTTATGGGTGAAGAAGGTAGGATGGTCATAGGCATGGGGAAAGGAGATTGCGGAAGGGAAAGTAATTGACATTCTACACAGATGTCCCTGAATTATTAACAGATATTTCTTCATGAGATGCATGTTAAAAAATGGAGGTACTGGGCTTCCCTGGTGGTCCAGTGGGTAAGGACACCGCCTTGCAGTGCAAGGGGCGCCGGTTTGATCCCTGGCACGGGAAGATCCCACGTGCCGCGGAGCGGCTGAACCAATGTGTCCAATTACCGAAGCGGAGCTCTGGAGCGCATGTGCCCAGAGCCGGTGCTTTGCAGCGAGAGAGGCCACTGTGATGGGAGGCCCACATAGGCCAAAGAACAAAGATAAATAAATGAAAGATCAATAGAAATAGCCAAAAAAAAAAAAAAAAAACTGGAGGTACTTAGTGCAATCTCAGGGACTTCCCCAATGGACCAGCAGTAAAGAATCCTGCAGTGCAAAGAGATGCAGGAGACCCAGGTTTGATCCCTGAGGTTGGGAAGACCCCCTGGTTGCCTGAGAAATCCCATGGAGTGAGGAGCCTGGCGGGCTATAGTTCACAGGGTTGCGAAGAGCCAAACAAGACTGAGCACACACACAGGTCAGTCTGAGAGTGGAGCGTTTGGCCCTCTGATCTCAAAAGTTCATTTATTGGACACTTGTGCAGGCCCAGTTTTAGGATCGGTGGTCCCAGTCAGTCTCATCTGACTTGAACTGGACAAGAGCTGACTCCAAGTTCCTGAAAAACAGCTTAAGCCTCTGTTCCTATCATGACCCCTAGGTCAGAGAAGTGTTATCCGTAGGGGTGGTTAAGGCATTAAAAAAAAATAATAATAAGGCCAGCTTGGTCAGTGAAGGCAAGTCACAAGTGAAGGTTTGTTTGTTTTTTTAAACAAGGTGTTTCCTTAAGCTGTTGTTCTGTAAGACCAGCTCAAGAATTTGTTAGTCACCGATTTCTGTTAATCCCGTGGAGCACAGTTTTAGTTATAGCATTATAGCTGGGGTGGACAACCAGTCACGGAATCCACTGGTGTGCTAAAATAGGCAACGAACGTGTGAGAGTGTTAGTTGCTTCAGTCATATCTGGTTCTCTGCGACCCTGTGGACTGTATGCCGCTAGGCTCCTCTGTCCATGGGATTTCCCAGGCGTGGGCTGCCATTTCCGCCTCCAGGGGATCTGCCCACGCAGGGATTGTTCACAGGGGTCTCTTGTGTCTCCTGCATTGGCAGGTGGGTCCTTCACCACTGGCACCACTTAGGAAGGCCTTGTAAGTTTAGAGCGTGGGGGAAATTCGTGTCTGCAGTAGCCAGCCAGGCTTAGAAATCCACCCAGCTCTTGCCTAGTTTGTGGGGGAAGGAAATTCTTGGGTTAACGTAATCTGTCTGGGAAATAACTGGATTCCTTCAGCACTTCGATTATGACAAGTGATGAACAGTGTCTAGAGATGGTTGTGATTTTGCATTCGAGACTTCATGTCTCTTTTCAGCTAACCATTGTAGCAAATAAATAGAATCATTTATGGACGCCTCTTGGGAAACTGAGCACAGTACGAGTTCATCTACATATTGTTAAGAGTTGATTTCCTGGGGAAATGGAGGGCGCTTAGACCTTGGTGGAGCTCTTGGGAGAAATAAGAAGGGGTCTCTCTGGACCCTTGCAGCATACATGTCCTATGTACACTGTGGATTGTTCCAAGAAGAGGCAAGTGGATGTTGACTGTTGGGGTCCACGTGGATGCTGGCGGCGGGGGAAGAAAAGCCAAACGAAGATCTACAGCAGTGAACCACTTTGAGCCTGCTGGAATTAGTGATAAAAGAGTGTTTGTATTTGAAACAACTTGGGAAATAGAGAATAATTCTCTTGTAAACAGCTTCCAACCCATGAGATATTGTTTTCCCTTTCCTGTGCTGGGTCCCCACTGCTGTGTGTAGGCTCTGGCAGTGGTGACCTGGGGTCACTCTCTAGCTGCAGTGCCATGGCTTCCCTTGTTGCAGAGCATGGGCTCTAGGGCCCATGGGCTTTAGCAGTTTCGGACCACAGGCTCTAGAGAAGGGGCTAGCAGCAGCATGGCTTAGTGGTTTGTTTTTTTAAACAAGGTGTTTCCTTAAGCTGTTGTTCTGTAAGACCAGCTCAAGAATTTGTTAGTCACCGATTTCTGTTAATCCCGTGGAGCACAGTTTTAGTTATAGCATTATAGCTGGGGTGGACAACCAGTCACGGAATCCACTGGTGTGCTAAAATAGGCAACGAACGTGTGAGAGTGTTAGTTGCTTCAGTCATATCTGGTTCTCTGCGACCCTGTGGACTGTATGCCGCTAGGCTCCTCTGTCCATGGGATTTCCCAGGCGTGGGCTGCCATTTCCGCCTCCAGGGGATCTGCCCACGCAGGGATTGTTCACAGGGGTCTCTTGTGTCTCCTGCATTGGCAGGTGGGTCCTTCACCACTGGCACCACTTAGGAAGGCCTTGTAAGTTTAGAGCGTGGGGGAAATTCGTGTCTGCAGTAGCCAGCCAGGCTTAGAAATCCACCCAGCTCTTGCCTAGTTTGTGGGGGAAGGAAATTCTTGGGTTAACGTAATCTGTCTGGGAAATAACTGGATTCCTTCAGCACTTCGATTATGACAAGTGATGAACAGTGTCTAGAGATGGTTGTGATTTTGCATTCGAGACTTCATGTCTCTTTTCAGCTAACCATTGTAGCAAATAAATAGAATCATTTATGGACGCCTCTTGGGAAACTGAGCACAGTACGAGTTCATCTACATATTGTTAAGAGTTGATTTCCTGGGGAAATGGAGGGCGCTTAGACCTTGGTGGAGCTCTTGGGAGAAATAAGAAGGGGTCTCTCTGGACCCTTGCAGCATACATGTCCTATGTACACTGTGGATTGTTCCAAGAAGAGGCAAGTGGATGTTGACTGTTGGGGTCCACGTGGATGCTGGCGGCGGGGGAAGAAAAGCCAAACGAAGATCTACAGCAGTGAACCACTTTGAGCCTGCTGGAATTAGTGATAAAAGAGTGTTTGTATTTGAAACAACTTGGGAAATAGAGAATAATTCTCTTGTAAACAGCTTCCAACCCATGAGATATTGTTTTCCCTTTCCTGTGCTGGGTCCCCACTGCTGTGTGTAGGCTCTGGCAGTGGTGACCTGGGGTCACTCTCTAGCTGCAGTGCCATGGCTTCCCTTGTTGCAGAGCATGGGCTCTAGGGCCCATGGGCTTTAGCAGTTTCGGACCACAGGCTCTAGAGAAGGGGGCTCAGCAGCCATGGCACATGGGCTTAGTTGCCCTGTGACACGTGGGATCTTCCAGGAGTCCATGTCTCACACACTAGCAGGTGGATTCTAAATCACTGGACCCCGAGGGAAGTCCTCCTTAAGTTTTCTGATCAGCCAGATCACTGTTACAGGGGCTTGTACAGGCAATGATTAACTTCTTGGTGATTAAATTGTCTGTTGTTTGTGTGAGGCCTTGTATGGATTCAGGCAGTTTAGAAAGAGGTTTAACCACATGTGTTGGAATTTTTACTGGCTCTGCATTGTTTGTTCTCCCAATGTTAGGATTAGAGATAGCCCAAGAATCTGCCTGCAAGGCAGGAGACCCGGGCTCGATCCCTGGGTCAGGAAGATCCCCTGGAGAAGGGAATGGCAACCCACTCCAGCATTCTTGCCTGGAGAATCCCATGGACTAAGAAGCCTGGCAGACTATAGTCCATAGGGTCAAAAAGAGTCAGAAACGACTGAGCGATAATGCACGCGGATCCAGTATTCTTGCCTGGGAAGTCCCGTGGACAGAGGAGCCTGGTGGGCGACGGTCCGTGGAATCACGAAAGTCTGACATGACTTAGTGACTAAACAACAAAAATGGTTTAGTTATGAAGGTACATTACAGTAAACAGACCAATTCTTGTAGTGTTAAATGCTAATATAATTAAAACAGAGTATCTCAATATTTCTTTTTTTTTTTTTTTTAAGATTTATTTATTTATTTACTTTGGGCGGGGGTCGGGTTGGGGAGGGAGGGGAGTGGGCGGGCCACCCCCACTGGTCCTCCACCTCTCCATTCCCATTCGTCTTCGCTCTTTGGCTCCTGTGGGCCTCCCACCACGGTGGCGTCTGTCGCTGCAGAGCACCGGCTCTGGGCGCATGCGCTCCAGAGCTCCGGCTTGGTCATTGGACACATCAGTCCAGCCGCTTCGCGGCACGCGGGATCCTCCCAGGCCAGGAATCAAACCGGCGCCCCCTGCACTGCAAGGCGGCGTCCCTAGCCACTGGACCACCAGGGGAAGCCCTCTCAATATTTCTTAAATAAAGCTAAAAAATGCAAAGAAAAAAAGAAAGAGCTCATAGGTTTGGGGACGCCTCTGTTGAACTAGAGAATTTTTCTTGTAATTATGCCTCTTCTCTATCAAAGACAGAAGATTCCTCTTCTATATCAAGGATTGTAAAGAACAGAAAAGCTCAGATTCGAGCCATCACCTGCCAGCAGAAGGTCCTAGCTTCATTAGCCAGAGCGGCACTAGACAGTAAGATTGCTCCTCATCACAGGAACATGGATTCAGTCTCTTAGGAAGCATCTTTTCATGGATCCCATAGGGAATAAGGTCTACATTGGAGAGATCACTTAAACTCAGTAGTAGTATCTTGTACTGCTAGAATTTATATGTCTTCTGGTCATAACTCTGTTCTGGCTCCATCCAGAAAGATCCACCAATTTTTCCAGCTTTGGACCTCTGAGGTCCCAATTAGCAACAGCTCTCACTGAATCAAAACAGGACAAACAAGCTCATGTACTTTAATATATCAATGAATACCAAAAGATGTTACTGCACACCATGAGCAAGTCCTGACATGGACCTGGGGACTGGGAAAAGGTTGAACCAGCAGATTCTAGAAAAGGAGGGCAGCAGGCTTCTTCCAGACAAATGCGGAACTGTGGTTGTCACCAGCTGTTTCCAACATGGAGCTCCTGATTCCAGACAAACGGGAAACTCACTGGAAAGCCCACCAGATCAGGAGCTTATTGAACACAGAATAGAGCTCACCTAGGGCCCTCAGGATTGGCCAGAAAGACGGCGAGCTCAGAGGTCACAGGGTGCCGCACCTGTGTTTCTTGCTGTCCCCAAAGCCGTCAGAAACCTTCCTTCTGCCACCGTCACCAAATAAGTTAAGGAACCCATATTTCCAACTGAGTAAATTTATAGATCAAATTGGCTTTATTTAGTGGTTCACGAATCAGGCTGCCCCATCAGGCCACAGAAAGGAGCTCCACTGAGCTATGGAAAAGGACAGTTGTTCAAGGCAGAAAGGGAGCGGAAAAGGATCTTCTTAGCAAAGAAATTCATTGAGTCAAGGCCATCCTCCAGGGAAGCCCCCTCTCAATATTTCTTAAATAAAGCTAAAAATGCAAAGAAAAAGAAAGAGCTCATAGGTTTGGGGACGCATCTGTTGAACTAGAGAATTTTTCTTGTAATTATGCCTCTTCTCTATCAAAGACAGAAGATTCCTCTTCTATATCAAGGATTGTAAAGAACAGAAAAGCTCAGATTCGAGCCATCACCTGCCAGCAGAAGGTCCTAGCTTCATTAGCCAGAGCGGCACTAGACAGTAAGATTGCTCCTCATCACAGGAACATGGATTCAGTCTCTTAGGAAGCATTTTTTCATGGATCCCATAGGGAATAAGGTCTACATTGGAGAGATCACTTAAACTCAGTAGTAGTATCTTGTACTGCTAGAATTTATATGTCTTCTGGTCATAACTCTGTTCTGGCTCCATCCAGAAAGATCCACCAATTTTTCCAGCTTTGGACCTCTGAGGTCCCAATTAGCAACAGCTCTCACTGAATCAAAACAGGACAAACAAGCTCATGTACTTTAATATATCAATGAATACCAAAAGATGTTACTGCACACCATGAGCAAGTCCTGACATGGACCTGGGGACTGGGAAAAGGTTGAACCAGCAGATTCTAGAAAAGGAGGGCAGCAGGCTTCTTCCAGACAAATGCGGAACTGTGGTTGTCACCAGCTGTTTCCAACATGGAGCTCCTGATTCCAGACAAACGGGAAACTCACTGGAAAGCCCACCAGATCAGGAGCTTATTGAACACAGAATAGAGCTCACCTAGGGCCCTCAGGATTGGCCAGAAAGACGGCGAGCTCAGAGGTCACAGGGTGCCGCACCTGTGTTTCTTGCTGTCCCCAAAGCCGTCAGAAACCTTCCTTCTGCCACCGTCACCAAATAAGTTAAGGAACCCATATTTCCAACTGAGTAAATTTATAGATCAAATTGGCTTTATTTAGTGGTTCACGAATCAGGCTGCGTCCCATCAGGCCACAGAAAGGAGCTCCACTGAGCTATGGAAAAGGACAGTTGTTCAAGGCAGAAAGGGAGCGGAAAAAGGATCTTCTTAGCAAAGAAATTCATTGAGTCAAGGCCATCCTCCTAAGGGGATGAAAGGGTGCATTGTGTGGACGACCTCACAGGGATCACCAATCCATTGGACACGAGCCTGGGTAACCTCTGGCAGATGCTGGCCATTGGACCCGTCCTCTGCAACCGGCCACATTCTGTCTGTGAAGTGTGCTCTTCTCTGTATCTGAATAAATCCACTTCTTACCTATCACTTTGTCTGAGATTCTCCTCCTCCTTTCTTGCATTCTTGTTCATTCTTGCTTTGTTTGTTTCTCTCTTTTGTTAACCTGAAATCCATCTTACCTAAGGAAACAAAACCTCTGGCAGAGAGTGAGACAGAGGAGCCTGGCGTGCCGCAAGTCCATGGGGTCGCAAAGACGAACTTGACTCAACAACAACAACAGCAAACCTCACTAGTGGTTTTCGGGTGATTCTAGGGTGAATAGTTACAGGTTACAATCTGGTGGGGCTGAAACTACCTTTAGGTTAGTTAGCAAATCTTACTTTGTTGACCTGACAGCACAACTGACTCAGTTTGGGACCCGTTGTCGTCTTCTTTTTGTTTTGGTAGGTAAGAAGTGGATTTATTCAGATTCGGAGGAAAGCACACTCCACAGACAGAGTGCGGCCCTCCCAGAGGGCGAGTGTGGCAGCCTGTTGTCTTCTTTTATCAGGGATGATGAAATAGTTCTAGAATGCAGTGACAGTTGCACAATATTGTGAGTGTATCTATTTTTTTTCTTTTTTTTTTTTTAATTATTTTTCTTTTTCACTGCTGCCACAGGCTCTTCTCTAGTTGCAGGGAGTGGGGGCTCCTCTCTAGTGGAGGTGAGCAGGCTTCTTGTTGCGGTGACGTCTATTGTTGTGGAACTCGGACTCTAGGGCACACGGACTTCAGTAGTTGCAGCCCATGGGCTCAGTAGTTGCACCTCCAAGGTTCTAAAGCACAGGCTCCATAGTTGTGGCTCACGGACTTAGTTGCTCCACAACGTGTGGGGTCTTCCCCGATCAGGGATCGAACCCATGCCTCCTGCATTTCTCTTTACGACTGAGCTACCAAGGAAGCCCCGAGTATACCTAATGTTGCTGAATTATACGTACACCTTAAAAGGATTAAAATGGTAAAATTTGGGCTTCCCTGGTGGTCCAGTGGGTAAAGAGTCTGCCTTGCAGTGCAAGGGGCACTGGTTCAATCTCTGACACGGGAAGATCCCACGTGCTGTGGAGCAGCTGGACCAGTGTGTCCAATTCCGATGCAGCACTCTGAAGCACGTGCACCCAGAGCCGGTGCTCTGCAACAAGAGAGGCCACTGCAATGGGAGGCCCATACAGGCCAAAGAATAAAGATGGATGAAAATAAATAAATTTAAAAAAGAAAAAACAATCAAAAAGGCCAAATTTTTTTTTTAAAAAGGAAAAATGTCCAAAAAATATTTAAAAAGAACTATTAAAATGGTCAAATTTATGCTCTGTATATTTATTTTACCACAATAGTCATGTTAGACTCTTCAAGACCCATAGACTGTAGCCCTCTGGGCTCCTCTGCCCATGGGGTTTTTCAGTCAAGAATACTGGAGTGGGTTGCCATTTCCTTCTCCAGAGGATCTTCCCAAGCTAGGGATCGAACCTGGATCTCCTGAATTGCAGGTGGATTCTTTACCATCTGAGCTACCAGGGAAGCCCGTTATTAAACAGTAATACTATTTATTATAATCATAACAACTATAGTATATTATTAAATAATAGCCATGGTTATGAAACTATAATTACAACTTATTATTATTAAATAATTGCTTTCAAACTGTTGTGCTGGAGAAGTCTCTTGAGAGTCTCCTGGACTGAAAAGAGATCAAAACTGTCAATCCTAAATGAAATCAACCCTGAATATCCATTGGAAGGAACGACTGTTGCTGAAGCTGAAGCTCCAATACCTTGGCCATCTGATGTGAAGAGACGACTCATTGGAAAAGACCCTGATGCTGGAAAAGATTGAAAGCAAAAGGAGGAGGCAGCAGAGGCTGAGATGGTAAGAGAGCATCACTGACTCAATGGGGCAAACTCCAGAAAATAGTGGAAGACAGAGGAGCCTAGCATGCTATAGTCTAAAGAGTTGGACACGACTGAACGACCGAACAACAGCAAATTACTCAATAATAAACACGAAGAACATGTGAGAAAGAAAGAAGACGGAATTTGCAAAGGAGAAGCAAGAAGCAAGGTCACGGGAAACCCTTTGGCTTTTATACTGCCCAGGCAGACCGTTTGTAAGCCAGCTTCTTCTAACAAACTGTGTATTGACAAAGCCCCGCTGTTGGACACGACTTGGTGTCTGAACGACAGCATCCTCGGGGACTGGTCACTCGTTTCGGCTCTGGCCTTCACCAGCAGCGAGATTGAGTTTAGCGACCCAAACCGAGGTCGTCTGTGGGCATCCTTTGCCCAGGCCTGTCTGCTGAGGCAGGGCTGGAAGTACACTGGCTCTGAGGGCATTGGGAGTGGACTTAAAGCTCAAGTGTGGCCCCGTTGGATAACAAAAGGCAGTGCAAGGCCTGTGGGCGTGGCGATTAGTTAGACTAACCCCCCATTGGACGTAGCTAGAGGTGAGGCGGGGTCGCAGTGTGGGCGGGGCTGACGCGTTGGGCTCAGTTGAAATAGCTTCTCTGGAACAGCCCTCTTTGTCCAAGGTCGGGTGACCTGTTGGCTGGGGTTGCGATGGAGTCGGAATGGGATGCTCTGAGAGTGCTGGGGGCGGTTACGGCCCTGTGCCTGCTGCTGTGGGCGACTTGGGCTGTGGGCTATACAGTCTATGTGTACCTGCTGCCCCAGGCACGCCGGGGCAACCCCTGGCTCCGCGCGCATGGAGCCTGGGCAGGTGAGAAAGGAGGGCTTCTGCAGATAGAAGCGGGGCAGCGGGAACATGGATAGATGACGGGCGAGGACCCCTCATCAGGGCAGAGATCACAGACTCCTGGAACGAGACAGGTGAAGGCCCGGGCATGGGAGGCATGAGATGCATGAAGTCCTTGAACGTCAGAGGGGTCAAAGCCCTTGGCCACTGAAAGAGAAGGACAGTCACCAAAGAAAGATCCAGGAGGGTTGGATCTCGGGGGCGGTGGCGGGGGGTTCCCAGAAAAGGCGCCAAGAGGGACCATGGAGGGGGTGATGGGGTAGGATAGGGTGGGGCTCCCCTTCTGCCCTCTGCTGCTTCTCTCTTTTCTAGTGGTGACAGGCGCCACCAGCGGCATTGGCAGGAGTTATGCACACGAGGTGAGCCAGGACTTGGAGCGGGCCTCGGCAGGGGGGCTTCTGCTGTTTGCCTGTGGTGGACTAGCTCTGTCAGACCTAGCATGCTGCGCTTTATCTGGTTCCCTCACCTGCCCTCTCCTCCAGGAGGCCTTTCTTCTGCTCCCCAGGGTGGAGGCAGGTCTTCACAGTGGGCCTCTTCTGATCTGTTCATTCAGAACACATTTATATAGCACCTCCATGCACCAGGTATCCTCTAGGTGCTCCAGACACAGCAGTAAACAGAACAGGTGAAAAGAAATCAAAAGACCTTGTCGTCTCGAAGCTTATGTTGTAGAGAGGGGAGACAGGTAAGTAAGATGAACAAATGAAATGTTTAGTGTATCCGGTAGTGGAATAGGTTGCCATTTCCTTCTCCAGGGGGATCTTCCTGACCCAGGGATCAAACCCAGGTCTACCTACATTGCAGGAGGATTCTTTTCTGACTGAGCCACCAGGAAGCCCATCAAATGGCTGTAAGAATTAAAGAGTGACTTCTCTGCTGGTCTCCTGGTTAAGACTCCATGCTTCCACTGCAGGGGACAAAGATTCCATCCCTGGTTCCTGTCAGGGAACTAAGATCTCACATGCCACATGGTGTGGCCGAAAAAGAAAGAAAAGAAAAAAAAAATAGACTTAAAATTTTAAAAAGAGTTAAGGAGAAAAATAAACCAGGAAAGTAGAACAAGGAGCCTTGGGGGATGTGCAGGTTCTGGTTTTTATTTAGGGTAATCAGAAGTGTCACAGAAGGCAGCATTGCGCAAAGACCAGAAGGAGGTGCGGGATGGAGTCTTGTGAATGACTGGAAGAAGGCATTGCCAGGGAGAAGAAATCGCCAGTGCAAAGGCCCTGCGGTAGGGAGCATTGCTTGTTGGAGGGGCAGGAAAGGGGCCGTTGTGATTGCATCAGAGTTAGAGGGAGAGGGGAGCAGTGGAACATGAAGGCAGAGATACAATTTCAGGACAGATCATGGGGAACCTGGTAGGTTATTCTGGAGACTTTAGCACCTCCTGAGCAGGTGCGTTCCGAAGAGGAGTAGGAGACCACAGAGGTTGAGGATGAAAGCAGGGAGAGGCCGCTCTTGCAGGCTGTTGCAAAATCCATGCAAGAGATCCAGATGACTTACCCAAGTATGACAGCATTGAGACATGAGAAGTACTTGAATTTTGGTTTTATTGAATTATTGATTCACTTATTTTGACTGCACCAGGTCTTCATTTGGGCACACGGATCTTTGGTCTTGGTTGCAGCGTGCCAGATCTTTTAGTTACAGCATATGAGTTCTAGTTTCCTGACCAGCAGTCAAACCGGGGCCCCTGCATTGGGAGCACAGAGTCTTAGCCACGGGGCCATTGGAGAAGTCCCAATTAATGTTGGAGCCAAAAGAGTCTTATGTTGTAGAGAGGGAGACAGGTAAGTAAGATGAACAAATGAAATGTTTAGTGTATCCGGTAGTGGAATAGGTTGCCATTTCCTTCTCCAGGGGGATCTTCCTGACCCAGGGATCAAACCCAGGTCTACCTACATTGCAGGAGGATTCTTTTCTGACTGAGCCACCAGGAAGCCCATCAAATGGCTGTAAGAATTAAAGAGTGACTTCTCTGCTGGTCTCCTGGTTAAGACTCCATGCTTCCACTGCAGGGGACAAAGATTCCATCCCTGGTTCCTGTCAGGGAACTAAGATCTCACATGCCACATGGTGTGGCCGAAAAAGAAAGAAAAGAAAAAAAAAATAGACTTAAAATTTTAAAAAGAGTTAAGGAGAAAAATAAACCAGGAAAGTAGAACAAGGAGCCTTGGGGGATGTGCAGGTTCTGGTTTGTATTTAGGGTAATCAGAAGTGTCACAGAAGGCAGCATTGCGCAAAGACCAGAAGGAGGTGCGGGATGGAGTCTTGTGAATGACTGGAAGAAGGCATTGCCAGGGAGAAGAAATCGCCAGTGCAAAGGCCCTGCGGTAGGGAGCATTGCTTGTTGGAGGGGCAGGAAAGGGGCCGTTGTGATTGCATCAGAGTTAGAGGGAGAGGGGAGCAGTGGAACATGAAGGCAGAGATACAATTTCAGGACAGATCATGGGGAACCTGGTAGGTTATTCTGGAGACTTTAGCACCTCCTGAGCAGGTGCGTTCCGAAGAGGAGTAGGAGACCACAGAGGTTGAGGATGAAAGCAGGGAGAGGCCGCTCTTGCAGGCTGTTGCAAAATCCATGCAAGAGATCCAGATGACTTACCCAAGTATGACAGCATTGAGACATGAGAAGTACTTGAATTTTGGTTTTATTGAATTATTGATTCACTTATTTTGACTGCACCAGGTCTTCATTTGGGCACACGGATCTTTGGTCTTGGTTGCAGCGTGCCAGATCTTTTAGTTACAGCATATGAGTTCTAGTTTCCTGACCAGCAGTCAAACCGGGGCCCCTGCATTGGGAGCACAGAGTCTTAGCCACGGGGCCATTGGAGAAGTCCCAAATTTTGGAATGATTTTGAAGTTAGTACTCACAAGATTTACTAAAAAGATTGGGGCTTCCCTGGTGGTCCAGTGGGTAAAGAGTGCGCCTTGCAGTGCAAGGGGCACCTGTTTGATCCCTTACCCAGGAAGATCCCACGTGCCAAGGAGAGGCTGGGCCACTGGCTGGCCCAGAGCCGGTGCTCTGCAACGAGAGAGGCCACTGTAATGTGAGGCCCACACAGGCCAAAGAATAAAAAAGATGAATGAAAAATAAATGATGACTTAGAGGCTAAAAAAATAAAAAGATTGGATGTAGAGTTCATACTCCAAACTTCTGACCTTATCTAAATCCACTTAGTGCTTATAACCTCTTTGTAGATTTCTTGGGATTTCCTAGGTAGACCATCATGTCACTTAGGGATTTTTCTTTGTGGACAGACATGTTATCTGTGTGTAAAGACATTGTTATTTCTTCTTTCCAATCTGCTTACCTTTTTTTTAAAAAAAAAAAAAAAAGATTTATTTATTTATTTATATATTTATTTTGGCGGGGGGGGGGTGGGGAGGGAGGGGAGCAGGTGGGCCACTTTTATTGGTCTTTCATTTGTTCATTTTCATCCATCTTTGTTCTTTGGCCCGTGCGGGCCTCCCATCGGCAGCGGCCCCTGTTGTCGCAGAGCACCGACTCTGGGCACATGCGCTGCAGAGCTCCGGCTCGGTAATTGGACACGGTCCAGCTGCTCCGTGGCACGTGGGATCTTCCCAGGCCAGGGATGGAACCAGCGCCCCTGCACTGCAAGGCGGTGTCCTTACCCACTGGACCACCAGGGAAGCCCCTGCTTACCTTTTATGTCTTTTCTTTGCCTTATTGAACTGCCCAGGAAATTAAATAGCGCATGCAGTGGTAAGAGGTAACATCCTTGCTTGGTTCGTGATCTCAGAGGAAAAGCATTCAGCTATCAGTCATTAAGTATAATGTTAGCTGCAGGTTTTTAAACTGTATGTATGTGTGTATGTGACCTTTTAGTTACAGCATATGAGTTCTAGTTTCCTGACCAGCAGTCAAACCGGGGCCCCTGCATTGGGAGCACAGAGTCTTAGCCACGGGGCCATTGGAGAAGTCCCAAATTTTGGAATGATTTTGAAGTTAGTACTCACAAGATTTACTAAAAAGATTGGGGCTTCCCTGGTGGTCCAGTGGGTAAAGAGTGCGCCTTGCAGTGCAAGGGGCACCTGTTTGATCCCTTACCCAGGAAGATCCCACGTGCCAAGGAGAGGCTGGGCCACTGGCTGGCCCAGAGCCGGTGCTCTGCAACGAGAGAGGCCACTGTAATGTGAGGCCCACACAGGCCAAAGAATAAAAAAGATGAATGAAAAATAAATGATGACTTAGAGGCTAAAAAAATAAAAAGATTGGATGTAGAGTTCATACTCCAAACTTCTGACCTTATCTAAATCCACTTAGTGCTTATAACCTCTTTGTAGATTTCTTGGGATTTCCTAGGTAGACCATCATGTCACTTAGGGATTTTTCTTTGTGGACAGACATGTTATCTGTGTGTAAAGACATTGTTATTTCTTCTTTCCAATCTGCTTACCTTTTTTTTAAAAAAAAAAAAAAAAGATTTATTTATTTATTTATATATTTATTTTGGCGGGGGTGGGGTGGGGGGGGAGGGGAGCAGGTGGGCCACTTTTATTGGTCTTTCATTTGTTCATTTTCATCCATCTTTGTTCTTTGGCCCGTGCGGGCCTCCCATCGGCAGCGGCCCCTGTTGTCGCAGAGCACCGACTCTGGGCACATGCGCTGCAGAGCTCCGGCTCGGTAATTGGACACGGTCCAGCTGCTCCGTGGCACGTGGGATCTTCCCAGGCCAGGGATGGAACCAGCGCCCCTGCACTGCAAGGCGGTGTCCTTACCCACTGGACCACCAGGGAAGCCCCTGCTTACCTTTTATGTCTTTTCTTTGCCTTATTGAACTGCCCAGGAAATTAAATAGCGCATGCAGTGGTAAGAGGTAACATCCTTGCTTGGTTCGTGATCTCAGAGGAAAAGCATTCAGCTATCAGTCATTAAGTATAATGTTAGCTGCAGGTTTTTAAACTGTATGTATGTGTGTATGTGACCTTTATAAGGTTGATAATGGTTGCTTTCTAACCTAGGCTGCTGAGAGTTTGTTTGTTTGTTTTACCATGGATGGAGGTTGAGTTTTGTCGACTAATTTTTCTGTGTCTGTTGAGGTGATCACACAGTGTTCCTTCTTCCATCTGGTTATATGGTAGATTACATCAGTTGCTTTTTCAGAGGTTGAATTAGCCCTGCATTCTGGCAATAAAGCCCAGCTCAGGCATTACCTCTTATTTTTCTTCTGTATTGCTGGACTCGACTGACTATTTTGTTGAGAATTTTTGTGCCTAAGTTTATGAGGGATACTAGTTTATAGTTTTCTTGTCATATCTTTGATTTTTGGAATGAGGGTCGTGCTGGAATGCAGCAGTTTCTGCCACAGTGAGGGTTCCCATTTGTCTGGTGAAGAGGGCAGCGTGAAGGAGAGAGGAGACTAGGCCTGTAGCGAAAGCCAGAGTGCTTTTGGCACTTACTGTATTTATTGAGCATAACAAACAAGGCTGTGTGACCAAGTACAAAGGGCATGAAACAATGAAAAATCACAGTTATGTTTTTCATAGCATGCTGATCGATTCCACACATTAATCAACTAGTTACAATTACCCTAAGTATGTAGGCTATTCTGTTTCTGAGGTGATTTGGGGAGGTATTTTCTATCCCATTTTTGAGATGGCCTGGGGAGGTATTTCCTAATCTACCTTCAGGGTTGAAGGCATTCCTCGAGTTCTCATCTGGCGGTGTTGGTGTTCCGCCTTAGCTATGTCTGATTACATCCTTCTTCGTTCCCGTGACTCAGTCATCCATCATCTGAATTCCCCAGGCCACCTATTTTCTGTAATGTATTTTCCTAGTTTTATGCTTTCCCACACTGGCCTCATAAAATAAATTACTGTAAGATTTGTGACCAGAATACCTCAAAGAATGGGACTGCCATTACTGAGATGGAGTTGAACTGAGAGGAGGAGCAGGTTTGGGGGAAATGGGAAGGAGTCTAGTTTGGGGCATTCTCCATCTGAAATGCGAGATGGGTATCCAAGTGGAGAAGTTCCAGAAGTTGGAAATGCCATTCTGGAGTTCAGAAAGGGTGGAAATAGAAACTGAAGCATCATCATAACAGTGCCATTTAAAGTCCTAAGACAAGCTGGCAGAACTTGCTGATGGATCGTAAGCTGTGAATGGGAGAGAGGAATCACGGAGACTCCGGGATCTCTGTCTTGAGTGTCTGGAAGTGAGTTCTCCACCTGACATGCGAGGTGTGGCGTCAGTGCAGGCGTGGAGGATGGAGTCAGAATTCAGTCTCTGGACTCAGCATTGCTGACCCTGCAGGCTAGCTGAACCCAGAAGACGGGCTTAGTTAACCGTCCGGGACTGGCTGGCTTACCTAATGAGAGCACACCCTATGAAGGTCAAGGTCGGGCTTTAGACCATGGTTTTGGTGCTGAGGTCACTGCTCACACCCGCTCCTCAGCGTTCTCTGACGTCCGACCTACGGTTGGTCCGAGAGGGCTGAGCGAGACTGTGGCTGCGTTGGCGCCCACCCATCAGAGTACACGCAGAACTGTCTTTGCTTTGTTGCTGTCAAATAAAAAGAACATATTAGGAAGAAAAAGTCCTAGTGGCCCAGTGGCAGATAATCCCACTTGCTAGTGCACGAGATATGGGTTCAATCCCTGGTCCAGCAAGCCCCCACATGCTGGGGAGCAACTAAGCCCCCTCCTCACAACGACTGAGCCTGTGCTCTAGAGCCTGGGAGTCAGAACGACTGAAACCCATGTGCCTAGAGCCCTGCTCCCCAGCAACCGCAATAGGAAATCTGAGCCCCGCCTCTAGAGAGTAGCCTGCACAACAAGGAAGACCCCACACAGCCAAAAATAAATAAATACACACACAAAACAAAACTCCTAAGACTTGATGAGATGGTAGTGGGTGTGAACAGAGAAGAGGAGCAAAGTCTGAATCAGCCCAGAGTGCTCCTGGGAGCACCCAGAGTTACAGAGGCACAGAAATGAGGAGGCCCAAGATCTGAGACGGAGGCTGAGGGAAACCAGGGTCGGAAGAGAAATCTTGGAAGCCAGGGAAAGAAGGTTGCCAGGAGGAGGGGGTGGTGAATGGGTCAGCTCCTGCTGGGAGGTGCAAGTGGAGAAGTTCCAGAAGTTGGAAATGCCATTCTGGAGTTCAGAAAGGGTGGAAATAGAAACTGAAGCATCATCATAACAGTGCCATTTAAAGTCCTAAGACAAGCTGGCAGAACTTGCTGATGGATCGTAAGCTGTGAATGGGAGAGAGGAATCACGGAGACTCCGGGATCTCTGTCTTGAGTGTCTGGAAGTGAGTTCTCCACCTGACATGCGAGGTGTGGCGTCAGTGCAGGCGTGGAGGATGGAGTCAGAATTCAGTCTCTGGACTCAGCATTGCTGACCCTGCAGGCTAGCTGAACCCAGAAGACGGGCTTAGTTAACCGTCCGGGACTGGCTGGCTTACCTAATGAGAGCACACCCTATGAAGGTCAAGGTCGGGCTTTAGACCATGGTTTTGGTGCTGAGGTCACTGCTCACACCCGCTCCTCAGCGTTCTCTGACGTCCGACCTACGGTTGGTCCGAGAGGGCTGAGCGAGACTGTGGCTGCGTTGGCGCCCACCCATCAGAGTACACGCGTAACTGTCTTTGCTTTGTTGCTGTCAAATAAAAAGAACATATTAGGAAGAAAAAGTCCTAGTGGCCCAGTGGCAGATAATCCCACTTGCTAGTGCACGAGATATGGGTTCAATCCCTGGTCCAGCAAGCCCCCACATGCTGGGGAGCAACTAAGCCCCCTCCTCACAACGACTGAGCCTGTGCTCTAGAGCCTGGGAGTCAGAACGACTGAAACCCATGTGCCTAGAGCCCTGCTCCCCAGCAACCGCAATAGGAAATCTGAGCCCCGCCTCTAGAGAGTAGCCTGCACAACAAGGAAGACCCCACACAGCCAAAAATAAATAAATACACACACAAAACAAAACTCCTAAGACTTGATGAGATGGTAGTGGGTGTGAACAGAGAAGAGGAGCAAAGTCTGAATCAGCCCAGAGTGCTCCTGGGAGCACCCAGAGTTACAGAGGCACAGAAATGAGGAGGCCCAAGATCTGAGACGGAGGCTGAGGGAAACCAGGGTCGGAAGAGAAATCTTGGAAGCCAGGGAAAGAAGGTTGCCAGGAGGAGGGGGTGGTGAATGGGTCAGCTCCTGCTGGGAGGTGCTGAGAATCCAGCAGTGGGCTTACCAGCGTGGAAGTTAGTGGTGACCAGAATGGTCTGGGTGGCACCGCAGAGGGGGCGAGGGAGCCCACCTGGAGTGGGTACAGAGGGATGGAGGGGAGAGCCAGGGTTAACAGTTCTTAGAATGTTGAGTAAAGTGTGTGGGGCAGGGGGAGGGGATGAGAGATGGAGCAATAGCTGAACAGAGAGGATGGGAGAGATTCTGGCAGGTCTGCCTGTTGAATGGGAATCATTCAGGAGAGGGAGAGATCACGATGCAGGGGGAGAACGCTGCAGTGATGTGTCTGAGCGGCAAGAAGGCAGGGGAGGCTCGATGTTGTTCAGTTGCTAAGTCGTGTCCGACTCTTTGGGACCCTCATAGAGTAGCCCGCCAGGCTCCTCTGTCCATAGGATTTCCCAGGCAAGAATACTGGAGTGGGTTGCCGTTGCCTTCTCCAGGGCTCTTCCTCACCCAGGGATCAAGCCTGCATCTCCTCCATTGGCAGCAGACTCTTTATCACTGAGTCACAAGGAAAGTCCAGGTTAGGCTACTGCCTGAGTAGAAAGGCAATCTGGCAGGAAAGGGGGAGAATTTCTGTTTATATTCAGGTCAGTCGGTAGTGCTGGCCACTCTTGAGTCATTGCTACCTGGGGACTGGTCTGTCCCAGCCCATCACTCTGCGCCCCCAGAGGGCAGGGCTGTGGCTGTGTTGATTAGCATCCCCTAGCACAGGGCTGGGCACAAGCAGATTTGGGGCAAATGTTTGTTGAATGAATAAATGCCCTTCACAGCATTAGAGCTGCTGAGATGTTTGCACCCAGCCTCCCGCTGAAGCTGATGGACACTCAGTCCCACAAAACACTGTCACCTCCAGACAGGCAGGTTGACAGGGTCAGACATGCACCAAACTGCTGCTGGGTATCCACTGCATAAATATTTGCTGACTCTTGTTTCAAAAGGAAGGGCGTCTGAAGTCAGAAGAACAGCAGGTGCAAAGGCCCAGAGGCAGGAAAATTTAGGGGGTACTCTTGGGACTAGATGCACTGTCTTATTCCTGGCCCCTTGAGGTAAACCAGGGTCGGAAGAGAAATCTTGGAAGCCAGGGAAAGAAGGTTGCCAGGAGGAGGGGGTGGTGAATGGGTCAGCTCCTGCTGGGAGGTGCTGAGAATCCAGCAGTGGGCTTACCAGCGTGGAAGTTAGTGGTGACCAGAATGGTCTGGGTGGCACCGCAGAGGGGGCGAGGGAGCCCACCTGGAGTGGGTACAGAGGGATGGAGGGGAGAGCCAGGGTTAACAGTTCTTAGAATGTTGAGTAAAGTGTGTGGGGCAGGGGGAGGGGATGAGAGATGGAGCAATAGCTGAACAGAGAGGATGGGAGAGATTCTGGCAGGTCTGCCTGTTGAATGGGAATCATTCAGGAGAGGGAGAGATCACGATGCAGGGGGAGAACGCTGCAGTGATGTGTCTGAGCGGCAAGAAGGCAGGGGAGGCTCGATGTTGTTCAGTTGCTAAGTCGTGTCCGACTCTTTGGGACCCTCATAGAGTAGCCCGCCAGGCTCCTCTGTCCATAGGATTTCCCAGGCAAGAATACTGGAGTGGGTTGCCGTTGCCTTCTCCAGGGGCTCTTCCTCACCCAGGGATCAAGCCTGCATCTCCTCCATTGGCAGCAGACTCTTTATCACTGAGTCACAAGGAAAGTCCAGGTTAGGCTACTGCCTGAGTAGAAAGGCAATCTGGCAGGAAAGGGGGAGAATTTCTGTTTATATTCAGGTCAGTCGGTAGTGCTGGCCACTCTTGAGTCATTGCTACCTGGGGACTGGTCTGTCCCAGCCCATCACTCTGCGCCCCCAGAGGGCAGGGCTGTGGCTGTGTTGATTAGCATCCCCTAGCACAGGGCTGGGCACAAGCAGATTTGGGGCAAATGTTTGTTGAATGAATAAATGCCCTTCACAGCATTAGAGCTGCTGAGATGTTTGCACCCAGCCTCCCGCTGAAGCTGATGGACACTCAGTCCCACAAAACACTGTCACCTCCAGACAGGCAGGTTGACAGGGTCAGACATGCACCAAACTGCTGCTGGGTATCCACTGCATAAATATTTGCTGACTCTTGTTTCAAAAGGAAGGGCGTCTGAAGTCAGAAGAACAGCAGGTGCAAAGGCCCAGAGGCAGGAAAATTTAGGGGGTACTCTTGGGACTAGATGCACTGTCTTATTCCTGGCTTCCCATGGAGGTCCACCAGCAGGAGACAGCTGAAGACAGGCTAGAAAGCTGGAGCCAGGCTCCTGGGGTCACGGTGTAGTTTTATCTCAAAGATGCTGGAGAGCCAACCCAGGTTCTGAGTAGGGGAGGCGGAATCAGGTGTGTATTTCCTAGAGAGTCCTCTGGCTGCTGAGTGAGACTGGGTCTCTTTTGGGCAAAGAGCAGGAGCTTAGTAAACATGTTTTAAATAAATACATGAAGGAAGGAAGATACTCAAATGACTGGATTCTTGTATCACTGAGAATAAAAGCCAGAGTCTTTACTGGGGCATTCAGGCTCCGTGATCTGGTTCCCTGGCCACCTCTCCTCTAGAGCGCCGGTACAAACGGCCACTTCATTCAGTGCACACTGGACTGAACACCATTCTCTAAGATAGCCAGCCTTTATGCAAGGGCCTTTGCATCTGCTGTTTCCGTGGGTCTGGAATACTCTGTCCTCAGAATGCATGCTCCCTGAGGGCAGACTTTCCTTGTTTCTCTTCTGTTCAACTCTGCATCCACAGCAGCTACCACAGCGCCGTGTGCTTGTCAAACCCATAGTAAATATTTATGACTTTCCTGAATAAATAAATGAATGCATCTCCTGCAGCTCGCCCGGAGAGGCCTGAACGTCGTCCTCATTGGTCGAGACCTGAGCAAGTTGGAACACGAAGCAAAGGAGATAGGTGAGCAGAAGAGGGAATAGGGGGAGCTGGGAAAGTTCTGGGGCTGGGGCTTGACCAGGGCGTGGTCCGGGCGTGACGGGGGCGTGGTCGGGGCGTGGTCGAGATGGGTGCTGGGTGCACACTGCCTCTGCCTCTGGGGTCTCGAAGGATGGGGCTGGAGGCAGAGACGGACTCCAGACCAGAGCCTGGCTGCCACTCCTCCCTACCCACCCCCACCCCCTACTTCCCAGAGCGGCTTTACGGCAAAAGCACACGAGTGATCCAGGTGGATTTCACTGGGGGCTTAGAGATCTACGAGACGATTGAGGCAGGACTGAAGGACCTGGAGATCGGAATCCTGGGTATGTCCCTGTGCCCGGCGGCAGGAGCGCTGCCCTCCGCTGCCCCCAGGCTCTCCCTGACCCGGGACACAGTAACGGTCGCCCTCCCTTTTGCCCCGTCCCCGTCTCCTTGGGACAGTTGGAGTGACACACACTTTGTTCCCTCTTACTCAGTAAACAATGTGGGCCAAAACTATTTATCACACATGAGGAAACTTCTGGACTGTGATGACCTCGCCAAAGTGAGTAACACCAAGTGCTTGTCCAAGGCCGGATCTCTGCCTAACACTGCTCCCTCTGTTGGAAAACCCCAGGCAGTATTAAGTGTTTTCTGAGAGCTACAAATAAATCTATGATGCCTAGAACCCGAACGAGGGCTCTCCTTACATGGGGCGCCTCCTGCCGTGCCCAGCCAGGACAGCTGTCCACATTGCGTCTGGTTCTGCCCTCTTTATAGTCCCAGGTTCTAACTTTCTGGGGAAATAAGGGACTTCCCTGGCAGTCCAGTGGTTAAGACTCCTTGCTTTCAATGCGGGGGGTCTGGGTTCTGTCCTTGGTCAGAGAACCGAGATCCTGAAGACCAGAGAGGGCAGCCAAAACAATAAAAGAGGGGCAGGAGATGAGCCTCATGGGAAAGTCAGGGCCTCTGATTCGTTTATCTATTTTAAATCTGCAACTCTGCACCCCTCCTGCAAAGTTTTTTCGGCCCGGGAGAGGCCTGAACGTCGTCCTCATTGGTCGAGACCTGAGCAAGTTGGAACACGAAGCAAAGGAGATAGGTGAGCAGAAGAGGGAATAGGGGGAGCTGGGAAAGTTCTGGGGCTGGGGCTTGACCAGGGCGTGGTCCGGGCGTGACGGGGGCGTGGTCGGGGCGTGGTCGAGATGGGTGCTGGGTGCACACTGCCTCTGCCTCTGGGGTCTCGAAGGATGGGGCTGGAGGCAGAGACGGACTCCAGACCAGAGCCTGGCTGCCACTCCTCCCTACCCACCCCCACCCCCTACTTCCCAGAGCGGCTTTACGGCAAAAGCACACGAGTGATCCAGGTGGATTTCACTGGGGGCTTAGAGATCTACGAGACGATTGAGGCAGGACTGAAGGACCTGGAGATCGGAATCCTGGGTATGTCCCTGTGCCCGGCGGCAGGAGCGCTGCCCTCCGCTGCCCCCAGGCTCTCCCTGACCCGGGACACAGTAACGGTCGCCCTCCCTTTGTCCCCGTCCCCGTCTCCTTGGGACAGTTGGAGTGACACACACTTTGTTCCCTCTTACTCAGTAAACAATGTGGGCCAAAACTATTTATCACACATGAGGAAACTTCTGGACTGTGATGACCTCGCCAAAGTGAGTAACACCAAGTGCTTGTCCAAGGCCGGATCTCTGCCTAACACTGCTCCCTCTGTTGGAAAACCCCAGGCAGTATTAAGTGTTTTCTGAGAGCTACAAATAAATCTATGATGCCTAGAACCCGAACGAGGGCTCTCCTTACATGGGGCGCCCTCCTGCCGTGCCCAGCCAGGACAGCTGTCCACATTGCGTCTGGTTCTGCCCTCTTTATAGTCCCAGGTTCTAACTTTCTGGGGAAATAAGGGACTTCCCTGGCAGTCCAGTGGTTAAGACTCCTTGCTTTCAATGCGGGGGGTCTGGGTTCTGTCCTTGGTCAGAGAACCGAGATCCTGAAGACCAGAGAGGGCAGCCAAAACAATAAAAGAGGGGCAGGAGATGAGCCTCATGGGAAAGTCAGGGCCTCTGATTCGTATCTATAAAATGGGAATCAGTATTTTTTGCTGGCCTCATCAGGCTGATATGACAATGGAATAAAGTAATGCACATAAACTTAAGTTGTGCACTCCGTAAATGTGGGCTGTTGTTATTACCCATCGACAAAATGTGAGATCAGAATGGTTTTTAAATTAGAAACAGTAGTATTTTCAAAAGGAATGCATAGGGAGGTGGGAGGGAGGTCCCAGAGGGGAAGGATATATGTGTACATAGAGCTGACTCACGTTGTTGTACAGCAGACATGAACACCACGTTGTACAACGATTATATTCCAATAAAAAGAGTAACCTCTGATAGTAGGAGTCAGAAGGAGAAGTAATGCAAGGGCTCGTTTTAGACAATGTAAGAGGCAGTCTGTGTGTCCTGCATAAACTGCCCTGAAGACTAATCCTGCAAATGAGAACGATCAGGAGAGCTGGGTAAAGATTTTTAAAGTAACTGAAGGCACCAGACTTACGAAGGCAAAGAGGGCCTATTGCACCAAGACTGGAGGAAAGAGAGAATCCAAGAGAGGTGAAATCTGACATTTGAAGCAACGTTTCCCTTCAAAGTTGATAGTGTTGGAAATGCAACAAATAATGTAGCGCAAAGCCTTGGAACATTTCCCAGGCTCTAGGCTTGGGATCCTGAAAGCTATAATCCAGGAGTCAGGAGATAGTAAATTTCATAGAAACTGAAGCCAGTTTTCAGATGATCTTAATCCCATTGAGATTAAGTGGATGATATTTTAGCGCCCCCTAGTTTAGCTACCTGGGAGAGGTTTATTGTGTGTTACTCGCTCAGTCCTGTTGCACTGTTTGCGACCGCATGGACTGTAGCCTGCCAGGCTCCTCTGTCCATGGGATTTCCCAGGGAAGAATCCTGGGATGGGCTGCCATGCCCTTCTCCAGGGGGTCTTATCAACACAGGGATCAAACCCGGGTCTCCTGCACTACAGGCAGATTCTTTACCACCTGAGCCACCAGGGAAGCCCAAACCAATCTAAAGCAATTTTTAGAGAAAAACGATGTAATCCAGAAACTTGAATTAGCCATACAGTTTTTTAATATTAAATATCCAGCACCCAACAAAATATAACCAGGAATATTAGAAGAAAAATTGTGATCGAAAGCAAGAGAAATAATAGATAATGTAATGAGGTCCACATGTAACCAAGGTACCGGAAATATCAGCATAGGTTCTTTTGTAAAAACAAATATTTACTCATTTATTTATTTTTGGCTATTCCGGGTTTTCACTACTGCTGCAGGCTCTTCTCTAGTTGCAGGGAGTGGGGGCTACTCTCTAGTGGAGGTGAGCAGGCTTCTTGTTGCGGTGAGTTCTCACTTCTCTTGTGGAACTCGGGCTCCAGGGCTCACGGGCTTCAGTAGTTGTGGCCCATGGGCTCCATAGTTGCGGCTCCGAGCCTCTAGAGCACAGGTTCCATAGTTGTGACTCACGGGCTCAGTTGCTCCCCAGCACACGGGATCTTCCCGGATCAGGGATCAAACCTGTGTCTCCTCCATTGGCAGGCGAGCTCTTCACCACTGAGCTACCAGGGGAAATCCAGCATAGGTTCTTTTAAAAAAAAAAACTTGTGACATATATAATGTAAAACTTTGCTGTTTTAATCATTTTAAAGTGTGTGACTCAATGGCGTTAAGTATATTCACAGTGCTGTACAGCTGTCAGCACCGTCTATTTACAGAACATTTTCATCATCCCAAACAGAAACCCTGGTCCCGTTAAGCAACATCGCCACATTAGTCCCTAGTCCCTGGTAGCGTCTATTTCTACTTTCTGTGTCTATGAGCTTGCTAATTCTAGCTACAGGTGAACTCACGGAACAGTTTTCTCTTGGTTTCTGGCTTCTTGCCCTTAGCATAAGGTTTTCAATTTCTTTTATGTTGTTACCAAGTATCAGATACGTCCTGTTGCACTGTTTGCGACCGCATGGACTGTAGCCTGCCAGGCTCCTCTGTCCATGGGATTTCCCAGGAAGAATCCTGGGATGGGCTGCCATGCCCTTCTCCAGGGGTCTTATCAACACAGGGATCAAACCCGGGTCTCCTGCACTACAGGCAGATTCTTTACCACCTGAGCCACCAGGGAAGCCCAAACCAATCTAAAGCAATTTTTAGAGAAAAACGATGTAATCCAGAAACTTGAATTAGCCATACAGTTTTTTAATATTAAATATCCAGCACCCAACAAAATATAACCAGGAATATTAGAAGAAAAATTGTGATCGAAAGCAAGAGAAATAATAGATAATGTAATGAGGTCCACATGTAACCAAGGTACCGGAAATATCAGCATAGGTTCTTTTGTAAAAACAAATATTTACTCATTTATTTATTTTTGGCTATTCCGGGTTTTCACTACTGCTGCAGGCTCTTCTCTAGTTGCAGGGAGTGGGGGCTACTCTCTAGTGGAGGTGAGCAGGCTTCTTGTTGCGGTGAGTTCTCACTTCTCTTGTGGAACTCGGGCTCCAGGGCTCACGGGCTTCAGTAGTTGTGGCCCATGGGCTCCATAGTTGCGGCTCCGAGCCTCTAGAGCACAGGTTCCATAGTTGTGACTCACGGGCTCAGTTGCTCCCCAGCACACGGGATCTTCCCGGATCAGGGATCAAACCTGTGTCTCCTCCATTGGCAGGCGAGCTCTTCACCACTGAGCTACCAGGGAAGTCCAGCATAGGTTCTTTTAAAAAAAAAAAAAAAAAATTGTGACATATATAATGTAAAACTTTGCTGTTTTAATCATTTTAAAGTGTGTGACTCAATGGCGTTAAGTATATTCACAGTGCTGTACAGCTGTCAGCACCGTCTATTTACAGAACATTTTCATCATCCCAAACAGAAACCCTGGTCCCGTTAAGCAACATCGCCACATTAGTCCCTAGTCCCTGGTAGCGTCTATTTCTACTTTCTGTGTCTATGAGCTTGCTAATTCTAGCTACAGGTGAACTCACGGAACAGTTTTCTCTTGGTTTCTGGCTTCTTGCCCTTAGCATAAGGTTTTCAATTTCTTTTATGTTGTTACCAAGTATCAGATACTTCATTCTTTTTCTTTTCTTTGTTTTTAAGTTATGGCAACTATAAATTACTTAAATTTTTCCATTTGACTCTAATGAAGTGTGCAGTCAGTGGTGCTGTGTACATTCAGTCTGTGGTCAAATAATCGCCACCATCCATCTCAAGAGTTTTTTCAGCTTTCTGCCTGTTAAACAGTAACCTCCCACTCCTCCCTACCCACAGGTCCTAGAAACCACTATTCTACTCTCTGTCTCTGTCTCTATGAATCTGAATACTCTAGGGGCCTCATATACGTAGAATCAAACCATATCTGTTCTTTCGTGCCTGGTTGATTTCATTCAGTGTACTATTTTCAGGGTTCATCCATGTTGTAACCTGTCTTCCAATATCTTCCTGTTTTAAGACAGTAGTGGATGTGTCTGGTGGTGAAAGTGTAGTCCGATGCTGTAAAGAACAACACTGCATAGAAACCTGGAATGTTAGGTTCATGAATCAAGGTAACTTGGAAGTCGTCCAACAGGAGATGGCAAGAGTGAACATCAACATTTTAGGACTCAGTGAAGTAAAATGGACAGGAATGGGTGAGTTTAATTCAGATGATCATTATATCTATTACCGTGGGCCAGAATCCCTTAGAAGAAGTGGAGTGGCCCTCATAGTCAACAAAAGAGTCCAAAATGAAGTACTTGTGTGCAATCGCAAAAATGACAGAATGATCCCTGTTCATTTCCAAGGCAAACCATTCAGTATCACAGTAATCCCAGTCTATGCCCCAACCGTTAATGCTGAAGAAGCTGAAGTTGAATGGTTCTATGAAGACCTTCTAGAACTAACACCCAAAAAAGATGTCATTTTCATCATAGGGGACTGGAATGCAAAAGTAGGAAGTAAAGAGATACCCGGAATAACAAGCAGGTTTGGCCTTGGAGTACAAAATGAAGCAGGACAAGGGCTAACAAACTTCTGCCAAGAGAACTGGCTGGTCATTGCAAACACCCTCTTCCCAAAACAACACATAAAAGCAGGACATATTAAGGTGAACTCACGGAACAGTTTTCTTGGTTTCTGGCTTCTTGCCCTTAGCATAAGGTTTTCAATTTCTTTTATGTTGTTACCAAGTATCAGATACTTCATTCTTTTTCTTTTCTTTGTTTTTAAGTTATGGCAACTATAAATTACTTAAATTTTTCCATTTGACTCTAATGAAGTGTGCAGTCAGTGGTGCTGTGTACATTCAGTCTGTGGTCAAATAATCGCCACCATCCATCTCAAGAGTTTTTTCAGCTTTCTGCCTGTTAAACAGTAACCTCCCACTCCTCCCTACCCACAGGTCCTAGAAACCACTATTCTACTCTCTGTCTCTGTCTCTATGAATCTGAATACTCTAGGGGCCTCATATACGTAGAATCAAACCATATCTGTTCTTTCGTGCCTGGTTGATTTCATTCAGTGTACTATTTTCAGGGTTCATCCATGTTGTAACCTGTCTTCCAATATCTTCCTGTTTTAAGACAGTAGTGGATGTGTCTGGTGGTGAAAGTGTAGTCCGATGCTGTAAAGAACAACACTGCATAGAAACCTGGAATGTTAGGTTCATGAATCAAGGTAACTTGGAAGTCGTCCAACAGGAGATGGCAAGAGTGAACATCAACATTTTAGGACTCAGTGAAGTAAAATGGACAGGAATGGGTGAGTTTAATTCAGATGATCATTATATCTATTACCGTGGGCCAGAATCCCTTAGAAGAAGTGGAGTGGCCCTCATAGTCAACAAAAGAGTCCAAAATGAAGTACTTGTGTGCAATCGCAAAAATGACAGAATGATCCCTGTTCATTTCCAAGGCAAACCATTCAGTATCACAGTAATCCCAGTCTATGCCCCAACCGTTAATGCTGAAGAAGCTGAAGTTGAATGGTTCTATGAAGACCTTCTAGAACTAACACCCAAAAAAGATGTCATTTTCATCATAGGGGACTGGAATGCAAAAGTAGGAAGTAAAGAGATACCCGGAATAACAAGCAGGTTTGGCCTTGGAGTACAAAATGAAGCAGGACAAGGGCTAACAAACTTCTGCCAAGAGAACTGGCTGGTCATTGCAAACACCCTCTTCCAGCAACACAAGAGACAACTGTACACGTGGACATCACCAGACGGTCAGTACTGAAATCAGATGACCAGGAGCTGACTGTGATTCAGATCATGAACTCCTTATTGCAAAATTCAGGCTTAAATTGAAGAAAGTAGGAAAAACCACTAGGCCATTCAGGTATGACCGAAATCAAATCCTTTACAGTTACACAATGGAAGTTACAAATAGATTCAAGGGACTAGATCTGATAGAGTGCCTGAAGAACTATGGATGGAGGTTCATAACATCGCACAGGAGGCAGTGATCAAAACCATCCCTGAGAAAAAGAAATGCAAAAAAGCAAAGCTGATGTCTGAGGAGGACTTACAAATAGCTGAGAAAAGAAAAGAAGCTAAAGGCAAAGGAGAAAAGGAAAGATATATTCATCTGAATACAGAGTTCCAGAGAATAGCAAAGAGTGAGAAGAAAGCCTTCCTAAGTGAACAATGCAAAGAAACTGAGGAAAGCAATAGAATGAGAAAGACTACAGATCTCTTCAGGAAAATTGGAGATACCAAGGGAACATTTCATGCAAATATAGGCATAATAAAGGACAGAAACAGTATGGACCTAACGAAAGTAGAAGATCTTAAGAAGAGGTAGCAAGAATACACAGAAAAACTATACACAAAAAAATCTTAATGACCCAGATAATCATGATGATGTGATCACTCATCTAGAGCCAGACATCGTGGAGTGTGAAGTCAAGTGGGCCTTAGGAAACATCACTACAAACAAAGCTAATGGAGATGATGGAATTCCAGCTGAGCTATTTCAAATCCTAAAAGATGATGCTATATTAATGCTATACTCATATGCCAGCAAATTTGGAAAACTCAGCAGTGGCCACAAGACAAGGTCAGTTTTCATTCCAGTCCCAAAGAAGGACAGTGCCAAAGAATGTTCAAACTACTACACAACTGCACTCATTTCTCATGCTAGCAAAGTAATGCTCAAAATCCTCCAAGCTAGGCCTCAACAGTATGTGAACTTGGAACTTCCAGAGGTACAAGCTGGATTTAGAAAAGGTGGAGGAACCAGTAATCAAATTGCCAACATTCATTGGATCATAGAAAAAAGCAAGAGAATTCTAGAAAAACATCTACTTCTGCTTCTTTGACTATGCTAAAACCTTTGACTGTGTGGATCACAACAAACTGTGGAAAATTCTTAAAGAGATGGGACTACCAGAGCACCTTACCTGCCTCCTGAGAATCCTGTATGCAAGTCAAGAAGCAACAGTTAGAACCAGACATGGAACAACAGACTGATTCCAAATTGGGAAAGGAGTACATCAAGGCTGTACATTGTCACCTGCTTATTAACTTATATGCAGAGTACATAATGTGAAATTCCAGGCTGGATGAAGCACAAGCTGGAATCAAGATTACCAGGAGAGGGCTTCTCTGGTAGCTCAGTGGTAAAGAATTCACCTGCCAATGCAGGAGACACAGGTTCGATCCCTGATCCGAGAAGATCCCACATGCTGTGTAGAGCAACCAAGCCCATGAGCCACAACTATTGAGCCTGTGCTCTAGACTCTCAGAACCACAACTGTTGAGCCCATGTGTCACAACTACTGAAGCCCACATGTCCTAGAGCCAGAATTCTACAAGAGAAGTCACCACATCAAGAAGCCTGCTCACCTCAACTAGAGTGTAGCCCTCACTCTGTGCAACTAGAGGAGAACCTGTGGCAGTAGTGAAAACCCAGAATAGCCGAAAAAACAACAAAAAAAGATTACCAGGAGAAATATCAATAACCTCAGATATGCAGATAGCACCACCTGTATGGCAGAAAGTAAAGATGAACTAAAGAGCCTCTTGATAAAGGTGAAAGAGGAGAGTGAAAAAGCTGGCTTAAAACTCAACATTCAGGGCTTCTCTGGTGGTCCAGTGGGTAAGGACACCAGCTTGCAGTGCAAGAGGTGCCAGTTCAATCCCTGGCCTAGGAAGATCCCACGTGCTGCGGAGCGGCTAGACCGATGTGTCCAACTACCGAGCCAGAGCTCTGGGGTGCATGCTCCCAGAGCCGGTGCTCTGCAGCGAGAGAGAGGCCACTTTGATGGAAGGCCCACACAGGCCAGAGAACAAAGATGGATGAAAATAGATGAATGAAAGACCAATAGAAGTGGCCAAAAAAAAAAAAAAAAAACCCTCAACATTCAAAAATGAAGATCAAAGGAAAAAAACATGAAGATCATGGCATCCGATCCCATCACTTTGTGGCAAATAGATAAGGGAAACAATGGAAAGTGACAGACTTTATATTCTTGCGCTCTGAAATCATTGTAGACAGTGACTGCAGCCATGAAATTGAAAGATGTTGGCTCCTTGGAAGAAAAGCTATGACAAGCCTAGACAGCATATTAAAAAGCAGAGACATTGCTTTGCTGACAAAGTCCATATAGTCAAAGCTATGGTTTTTCTAGCTATCATGTATGGATGTGAGAGTTGGACCATAAAGAAGGCTGAACACCAAAGATTTGATGCTTCGAACTGTGGTGTTTGAGAAGACTCCTGAGAGTCCCTTGGACTACAAGGAGATCAAACCAGTCAATCCTAAAGGAAGTCAGCCCTGAATATTTGTTAGAAATGAGGCTGAAGCTGAAGCTCCAAAACTTGGGCTACCTGATGAGAAGAGACGATTCACTGGGAAAGTCCCTGATCCTGGGAAAAACAGAAGGCAGAAGGAAAAGGGGAAGACAGAGGATGAGATGGTTAGATGGCATCACTGAGTCAATGGACATGAGTTTGAGCAAGCTCTGGGAGATGGTGAAGGACAGGGAAGCCTAGCGTGCTGCAGTCCATGGGCTTGCAAAGAGTTGGACATGATTGAACCACTGAACTGAACTGAACTGAACTGAAAGCTGAAGAATACTCCATTGTATGTGTTAATATGTATCACACTTTGTTTATCTCTTCATCCGTTGATTGATACTTGGATTGTTTCCACTTTTTTGCTGTTGTGAATAATGCTGCTATGAACTGTTGCTGTATCAATATCTGCTTGGTTACCTGCTCTTTTCCCCCTAACTTTAAACTTTTTGTTTTTGGGGGGGATATAGCTGATTAATAAGGTTGTGGTAATTCCAGGTGAACAGAGAAGGGACTCAGCCATACATATACATGTATCTATTCTCCCCCAAACTCCCCTCCAATCCATGCTGCCATATAACATTGAGCAGAGTTCCAAGTCCTTGTTGGTTATCATTTTAAACATAGCAGTGTTGGGTACCTGCTTTTAATTCTTTGGGGCATATACCTAGACTTGGAAATGATGGATGCAGCATTAGTCTGGCTAATCTCAGGGTCCCTTGAGATTCCATATGAATTTTGGGCTGGATTTTTCTTTCTGCAAAAAATACTGTTAGGATTTTGATAGCAATTGCATTGAATCTTTTTTCTTAAATATTTATTTCATTTATTTCTTTGGCCGTGCTGGGTCTTTGTTGTGAAATGTGGGATCTTTTAGTTGCAGCATGTGGGATATAGTTTCCTGACCAGGGATGGAACCCGGGCCCTCTGTATTGGGACTGTAGAGTCTTAGGCATTGGACCACCAGGAAAAATCCCAATACTTTATCTGCTTATGTGGGCAGAAGCTAAACTGTGAGTGTTTGAGAAGAGCTGAACACCAAAGATTTGATGCTTCGAACTTTTTTCCCTTTGGACTACAAGGAGATCAAACCAGTCAATCCTAAAGGAAGTCAGCCCTGAATATTTGTTAGAAATGAGGCTGAAGCTGAAGCTCCAAAACTTGGGCTACCTGATGAGAAGAGACGATTCACTGGGAAAGTCCCTGATCCTGGGAAAAACAGAAGGCAGAAGGAAAAGGGGAAGACAGAGGATGAGATGGTTAGATGGCATCACTGAGTCAATGGACATGAGTTTGAGCAAGCTCTGGGAGATGGTGAAGGACAGGGAAGCCTAGCGTGCTGCAGTCCATGGGCTTGCAAAGAGTTGGACATGATTGAACCACTGAACTGAACTGAACTGAACTGAAAGCTGAAGAATACTCCATTGTATGTGTTAATATGTATCACACTTTGTTTATCTCTTCATCCGTTGATTGATACTTGGATTGTTTCCACTTTTTTGCTGTTGTGAATAATGCTGCTATGAACTGTTGCTGTATCAATATCTGCTTGGTTACCTGCTCTTTTCCCCCTAACTTTAAACTTTTTGTTTTTGGGGGGGATATAGCTGATTAATAAGGTTGTGGTAATTCCAGGTGAACAGAGAAGGGACTCAGCCATACATATACATGTATCTATTCTCCCCCAAACTCCCCTCCAATCCATGCTGCCATATAACATTGAGCAGAGTTCCAAGTCCTTGTTGGTTATCATTTTAAACATAGCAGTGTTGGGTACCTGCTTTTAATTCTTTGGGGCATATACCTAGACTTGGAAATGATGGATGCAGCATTAGTCTGGCTAATCTCAGGGTCCCTTGAGATTCCATATGAATTTTGGGCTGGATTTTTCTTTCTGCAAAAAATACTGTTAGGATTTTGATAGCAATTGCATTGAATCTTTTTTCTTAAATATTTATTTCATTTATTTCTTTGGCCGTGCTGGGTCTTTGTTGTGAAATGTGGGATCTTTTAGTTGCAGCATGTGGGATATAGTTTCCTGACCAGGGATGGAACCCGGGCCCTCTGTATTGGGACTGTAGAGTCTTAGGCATTGGACCACCAGGAAAAATCCCAATACTTTATCTGCTTATGTGGGCAGAAGCTAAAGATTTGTGTTTAGTTCCTACCCTAAGGTTTGTGCATTTTGGTTTGTGTATGGTGAAGTTAAAGTTGCTGAGTCCTTTCCAACTTTTTGCGACCCCACGGACTGTAGCCTGCCAGGCTTCTCTGTCCATGGAATTCTTCAGGCAGGAATACTGAAAAGGGTAGCTGTGCCCTTCTCTAGGGAATCTTCTAACCCAGGGATCGAATCTGGGTCTTCTGCATGGCAGGCAGATTCTTTACCATCTGAACCACAAGGGAAGCCCGAATATATATCAGTAATTAAATATCCTTCCCACCGTCTCTGCATGGTCTTGTTTCTATGAAGTTTATTTTTTCTGCCCCCCCTCCGCCATGCCAGCATCTCTGTATATTAGAGGCTCTTCCCAAATATCTTGTGACTCTTGGTTATCCATTTATATTAAGTCAAATACTCATGTGTATGGTATACATTTATAAAAAAGTTTGTTGATCAGAAAATCCAAAGAGAAGTTTATGAAATGAAGGTGAAAATTTCCTCTCTGCCTCCAGTCTTATTCCCCGAAAGTGACCTCCAATTTAAAATTGTGGTAGGTTTTTCTCTATGCCTAGAAAAGGAAGATTAGGTATTTTTAATCCAAATAGCGGCAGCCTATTTTCTGTTTTCTTTACTTTTCACAAAGTTTGGCCCAGTGTATCTTAGGGATCATTTTAAACATAGCAGTGTTGGGTACCTGCTTTTAATTCTTTGGGGCATATACCTAGACTTGGAAATGATGGATGCAGCATTAGTCTGGCTAATCTCAGGGTCCCTTGAGATTCCATATGAATTTTGGGCTGGATTTTTCTTTCTGCAAAAAATACTGTTAGGATTTTGATAGCAATTGCATTGAATCTTTTTTCTTAAATATTTATTTCATTTATTTCTTTGGCCGTGCTGGGTCTTTGTTGTGAAATGTGGGATCTTTTAGTTGCAGCATGTGGGATATAGTTTCCTGACCAGGGATGGAACCCGGGCCCTCTGTATTGGGACTGTAGAGTCTTAGGCATTGGACCACCAGGAAAAATCCCAATACTTTATCTGCTTATGTGGGCAGAAGCTAAAGATTTGTGTTTAGTTCCTACCCTAAGGTTTGTGCATTTTGGTTTGTGTATGGTGAAGTTAAAGTTGCTGAGTCCTTTCCAACTTTTTGCGACCCCACGGACTGTAGCCTGCCAGGCTTCTCTGTCCATGGAATTCTTCAGGCAGGAATACTGAAAAGGGTAGCTGTGCCCTTCTCTAGGGAATCTTCTAACCCAGGGATCGAATCTGGGTCTTCTGCATGGCAGGCAGATTCTTTACCATCTGAACCACAAGGGAAGCCCGAATATATATCAGTAATTAAATATCCTTCCCACCGTCTCTGCATGGTCTTGTTTCTATGAAGTTTATTTTTTCTGCCCCCCCTCCGCCATGCCAGCATCTCTGTATATTAGAGGCTCTTCCCAAATATCTTGTGACTCTTGGTTATCCATTTATATTAAGTCAAATACTCATGTGTATGGTATACATTTATAAAAAAGTTTGTTGATCAGAAAATCCAAAGAGAAGTTTATGAAATGAAGGTGAAAATTTCCTCTCTGCCTCCAGTCTTATTCCCCGAAAGTGACCTCCAATTTAAAATTGTGGTAGGTTTTTCTCTCTATGCCTAGAAAAGGAAGATTAGGTATTTTTTTAATCCAAATAGCGGCAGCCTATTTTCTGTACTTTACTTTTCACAAGTAGGCAGTGTATCTTAGGGATCATTTTAATCAGAATAATTAGCTGACCCATTCTTCTAACTTGCTGTTCAGCGATCCGTCCACTAGCTACCCTGTGTTTATTTAGTCATCTCAGTATTGATGGGCATTTAGGATGTTCCCTAGTTTATTTGACTACACATTGTTTTGTAACGAATATCTTTGGACACATGCACTTCTCACGTGTGTGGATATCTTAGAAAGGAATACCTTTCCAGAAGTGGAGTCGATACATCAATGTCAATGTGTATTTTAAATTCTAGTAGATGCTCCTTTTTAAAAATGTATTCCACATTAAAAGAATAGTAAACTAGACTATGTGGGAGTCGTGGCAGAGTTGCGGTGAAGGGAAAGACTAATTGGTTCCATTTTCTTCCCCTAGAAACTCTTGGATACTATGAACTGCAACATGTTGTCTGTGGTCCAGGTGAGTTGGGGCCAGGAGGGACTGCGTTCGAGGTCAGTGTAGCTCTGGCCACTCTGGTTGGTCCCCAGTATTCCCCAGGACAGGACTTGGCATGGAGGAAGTGCTTAGGGGAATGTCCCCAGAGGAAAAGCAAGCAGGTGGATGTGAACCTGAGGAGGGGGCTGGAGTCTGGGCAGGTGCCAGCGGTGGAAAGCAGGAAAAACAGGATCCTCTCCGTTCCTCCTGCAGATGACCAGAATCATCCTGCCCCAGATGGTCAGCAGGTAAGAGGCAGTCTCTCAGTCTTTCCCTCTTGAAAAGGCAGAGAGACTGGGTGGATGGATCTTCCCCCATCCACCCCTTGGGCTGTTTCTGTTCCCCAGTTCTCCCAGCCACGTTTCCAACTCTCTCTCTCTCTGTCTGTCTCTCTGTCTCTCTCTCTCTTTTTCTCTCTCTCTGTCTCTGATCCTTCTGATTGGGACAGCGACCAAAGGATGGGGCGGTGGCTAAATCATTGAGAGCCTCTCTTCCCCATTGGCACTGACTGCCTTCCAACTAATGCTTCCTCCTCCAGAGGCAAAGGCATCATCATCAACATATCTTCATTAACGGACAGGAAGCCCCTTCCGTATTTAGCAATGTACGCGGCCTCCAAGGTACCAAGACCCACAGATTAGGCACGGGCAGGCTGCGACGCTGTAACTCCCACAGTAGCCCTTAATTCCGGTCCTGAAGGTTATGGTGGAATACGCCTGAATGCGCACGCGCCTGTGGTGACGCACCACCAGAGTCTGAGGCTATTATAGGTCAGACAGACGTCTGGGGCACAGTCCAGTGGGCAAGTCAGATTGTATGTTCTCTTTTTAAGAGAAACGAAAGCTAGGGTTCTAGAGAAACGGTTAAGGGGGAGGAGGTCAGGGAATACAGAGACTGGTTCGGCTGCAAGGGAGAGAGTAAGGGGGCAGAGGGAGGGGTGTTAAAGTGAGGACTAGGGCTGTGAGGGAGGGGCCCCTCCGGGAGCGGGGGAGTGCTCCCGGATCCTGGACGGCGGCGCTGGGACAGGGGCGGGCTGGAGGACTTTCGGCCGATAGCTCTTGGTCCTGGGACCCTCCTTCTCCTTCTCCTTCTCCGCAGGCCTTTGTGCGAAGCTTCTCCGTGGCAGTGGGCGTCGAGTACCGCTCCAAGGGGGTCATTGTGCAGGTGCCTAACACCGCAGGGAAGGAGGCCGCGAGGGACGAGAGGAGGGAGGGAGGAGCTTAGATTCCGCGCAGGCTCCAAGGAGCAGGGGCGGGGTGAGGATGAGGTGAGGGGGTCAGGTCTGCCTCAGAAGATCTTCGGGGGATGTAAATCAACAATCGTTCAATAAAACTTAAGAAGGGACGGAAGGATGAAAAAGAAAGAAGAGAGGAAGGGAGGGGGAGGGGGAAAGGAAAGAAAATAGAGGGAAGAAGGAAGGAAGGTCCTTTTTAAAAAAAAGCTTCCAGGGCTTCCCTGGTGGTCCAGTGGGTAAGGACACCGCCTTGCAGTGCAAGGGGCACCGGTTCGATCCCTGGCCTGGGAAGATCCCACGTGCCGCGGAGCGGCTGGACCGATGTGTCTAGTTACAGAGCCGGAGCTCTGGAGCGCATGTGCCCAGAGCCAGCGCTCTGCCACAACAGAGGCCACTGCGATGGGAGGCCCACAGGAGCCAAAGAACAAAGACGGATGAAAATAGAGAAATGAAAGACCAATAGAAGTGGCCCGCCCATACCCCTCCCTCTCCATCCCACCTCCCAAAAGATAAAAAAAAAAAAATAACAATAATAATAATAATAAAAAGCTTCCAAGGCGCCAAAGTAGGCTTAGGGGAGCAGGTATCGATGGGCGTGGCCAGAGCATGTCTGGGGCGTGGTCGACAAGAGGGGTGGGACTTAGGGATTCTTGGAGAGGGCCTTGGAAGCTTAGATTTGGAGGAAGAGAGTTCTTTTCTTGACCCCTTTCCTACCTGCAGACGGTGAGCCCTTTTTTCGTTGAAACAAATATGACCCATCCCATGAAAAGCGGACTGCTCATGATGAGTTCCGAAGACTTTGCTCGGCAAGCACTGGACACGCTTGGCCTCACTTCCGAAACCCCTGGCTGCTTTCGCCACGCTGTGCAGGTGCTTTCCTGGGGCAGGGGCAGTCTTAGGGTGAGAGCTGGATGGGACAGCCCTTGGTGCGGGTCCACCAGTCCTCAGAAAGGGGGAGACGTCCAAACGAACAGAGAAGAGGAGGACCCCCCACCCTGGGCTTGGGAGCCAGGAGAGGAGATGGGGGAGTCAAGAATGGGGCGTGTTTTGATCTTTGGTACCTCTCCTTCCCAGGATTTCCTGCTGACCACGTGTCTGCTTAGTCGGTTTTTGTTCACACCTGGGGGATTTTTTCTGTTGAAGAGCTGTAACGCATTACGTTTTATTCCTGAAAGAACTTGACTAAAAGCCCATGCCCGTCATTCTTCCCCACTCCCTCTTTCAGCGAATCCTAGGCCAGGCATGAGTGATAAGTGCAGTATCTCAAATCTCTGGCAGAAAGATGCAGTTTTAAATATGTGGTGCTAAGACTACAGGTTTGAAAAAAACATACATGCTATATAAATATGTATGTATGTACAAATATGGCTTGTAGCAATGATGTCTGCACAACTTTGTGAAATACTAAAACCCAGTAAATTGTACACAATTAAAAATGGTGAATTTTATGGTATGGGAATTAAATCTCAATAAAAATTTCTTTTAAAAATAGAGATCCCTGGGTGTGTGTGTGTGTGTATAGAATTGGATTTAAGTCTCACACCATGTATCTGCATAAACTCTAAATGAATCAGAAATTCCTAAATTCCTGTGTGAAAATGGAAACACATCAACTAAAGGTTTTTTTAATGTGTATGAATTGGAATCTTAAGTCCTAGGCTTAGGGGAGCAGGTATCGATGGGCGTGGCCAGAGCATGTCTGGGGCGTGGTCGACAAGAGGGGTGGGACTTAGGGATTCTTGGAGAGGGCCTTGGAAGCTTAGATTTGGAGGAAGAGAGTTCTTTTCTTGACCCCTTTCCTACCTGCAGACGGTGAGCCCTTTTTTCGTTGAAACAAATATGACCCATCCCATGAAAAGCGGACTGCTCATGATGAGTTCCGAAGACTTTGCTCGGCAAGCACTGGACACGCTTGGCCTCACTTCCGAAACCCCTGGCTGCTTTCGCCACGCTGTGCAGGTGCTTTCCTGGGGCAGGGGCAGTCTTAGGGTGAGAGCTGGATGGGACAGCCCTTGGTGCGGGTCCACCAGTCCTCAGAAAGGGGGAGACGTCCAAACGAACAGAGAAGAGGAGGACCCCCCACCCTGGGCTTGGGAGCCAGGAGAGGAGATGGGGGAGTCAAGAATGGGGCGTGTTTTGATCTTTGGTACCTCTCCTTCCCAGGATTTCCTGCTGACCACGTGTCTGCTTAGTCGGTTTTTGTTCACACCTGGGGGATTTTTTCTGTTGAAGAGCTGTAACGCATTACGTTTTATTCCTGAAAGAACTTGACTAAAAGCCCATGCCCGTCATTCTTCCCCACTCCCTCTTTCAGCGAATCCTAGGCCAGGCATGAGTGATAAGTGCAGTATCTCAAATCTCTGGCAGAAAGATGCAGTTTTAAATATGTGGTGCTAAGACTACAGGTTTGAAAAAAACATACATGCTATATAAATATGTATGTATGTACAAATATGGCTTGTAGCAATGATGTCTGCACAACTTTGTGAAATACTAAAACCCAGTAAATTGTACACAATTAAAAATGGTGAATTTTATGGTATGGGAATTAAATCTCAATAAAAATTTCTTTTAAAAATAGAGATCCCTGGGTGTGTGTGTGTGTGTGTATAGAATTGGATTTAAGTCTCACACCATGTATCTGCATAAACTCTAAATGAATCAGAAATTCCTAAATTCCTGTGTGAAAATGGAAACACATCAACTAGAAGGATCCACGAATGAATTTCTTTCCTTCTTAGAAGTGGCAGAATCTTTCTCATTAATACTGAAAATTGAAAGCAGCAAATGGGGCTTCCCTGGTAGCTCAGTGGTAAAGAGTTCCCCTGCCAATGCAGGAGACACAAGTTCGATCCCTGATCCGGGAAGATAACACATGCTGCGAAGCAACTAAGCCCCTGAGCTACAACTATTGAGCCTGTGCTCTGGAGTCTCCGAGCCGCAACTATTGAGCCCATGTGCTGCAACTGTTACTGAAGCTGTGAGCCCTAAAGTCCAAGTTCCACAACAAGAAAAGTCACTGCAACAAGAAGCCTGCTCACCTCAAATAGAGTGGACCCCCCCCACTCCCTACAACTAGATGAGAGCCTGTGGCAGCAGTGAGAACCCAGAATAGACAAAATTAAATAAATAATAAAAATTAGAAAAAAAAAAAGGCAGCAAAGAAAAAAAAAAATGACGCAGCACATATTGAACTATAGTTAATGACGTGCATGCCTGCTAAGTAGCTTCAGTCATGTCAGACTCTGTGCGACCCTGTGGACTATATAGCCTGCCAAGCTGCTCTGTCCATGGGATTCTCCAGGTAAGAATACTGGAGTGGGTGGCCAGGCCCTCCTCCAGGGGATCTTCCCGACTCTGGGATGGAACCCACAACTCCTGTGACTCCCGCGTTGGCAAGCAGGTTCTTTACCACTAGCGCCACCTGAGAAGCATGTAGTTAATGATATGCAGGCAGAATTATTTAATAAAAGTGTACTGATGTCTGCAATTTACTCTGAAATGCATTGAAAAGTTAAATGGATAGAGTAAATAGAAACATGGTTAGACAAATATTGTAAAATGTTAGAATCTAAGTGGTAGATACATGTACGTCTCTTTCAACTTTTCTGCATGTCTGAAATTTTCCATAATAAAATGCTGGGAGAAATCCAGGAACGATACAATTAAACTTATAATAAAATGACTTAGGAAGATTTAGAAATCATTTAAGATGATAGGCTTTTTATCACATTTCCGGAGGACAGGCTCGGAGCCCTCGAGAAGAAATGGACTTTTTTGAGGTGAAAGCGCGGATGCAGACCATTGAAGATTCGATGTCGGCGCTATGCGCGCTGCGGAAGCTTTGCCGCAAGTGGTTGCTTTGCCGCAAGTGGTTGTGGGTAGCGCGCACGGAAAGCAGGATGAACCAGAGCGAGAGTAGCGCTGAGGGGGTTGGCGGTGGTCGCGCGACCTGGAAGATGCTACAGGCTTTGTGTCAGGAGCTGAGCCTGGAATCCATCGCCATCCAGGATAACTACAGTCTCGAGGGAGAAGTTACACACCCGGTCGGCTTGTTCGTCCTGTGTCATCTGCCTCAAAAGCGTTCTTTCCACAGTTGGAAACGCGTCCTGTAAGGAAATGAAGTTGAAACAGTTTTGAGGTGTCTACTGTAATTTTCAAAAAATTTGAACCAGGGCTTCCCTGATGGTCCAGTGGGTAAAGAGTCCACCTTGCAGTGCAAGGAGCATCGGTTCCATCCCTGGCTCGGGAAGATCCCACGTGCCGCGGAGTGGCTGGACCGGTGTGTCCAATTACGAGCCCATGCTCTGGAGCGCATGCGCCCAGAGCCAGTGCTATGCAACAAGAAAGGCCACTGCGATGGGAGGCCCACACAAACCAAAGAATGAAGATGGATGGAAATAAATGAAAAGTGAATAAAAGAAGCCAAATTTTTTTTTAAAAAATTGAGCCAGTTTTTAAAGACACTCTTCAAAATCTCTATGAAGAGCCACCAAAGTTACCATGAAACAGGAAGCAGAGGATTCCTTGGAGTGTTGAGGAGATTTTTAATTTCTTTTGGACAATATACTAAGGAAAATTTTCATGCAATTGGAGATGATTTCGTGAGTTTTTATCATTTACTTCTGTGCTGCCTGGATCTCATTTTTGCCTGTGCTCAGCTGGTAAAGAATACACCTGCAGTGCAGGAGACCCCGGTTCCATTCCTGGTTGGGGAAGATCCTCTGGAGATGGGATAGGCTACCCACTCCAGGCTTCTTGGGCTTCCCATGTGGCTCTGACGGTGAAGAATCCACCTGCCCTGCAGGAGATCTGGGTTGGATCCCTGGGTTGGGAAGATCCCTGGAGAAGGGAAAGGCTACCCACTCCAGTATTCTCACCTGGAGAATTCCGTGGCTCGTCTTTGGGTGGCAAAAAGTCAGATGCGACTGATTGATTTCACTTTATTATGTGCCCAAATAGAGGAGACTCCTTGAATTTGTCTTTAAAGCTTTACCATCCTGACTTCCATACTGCTGATTTTAGAGTTGTGTGTGACCGTACTGCATCACTACTGTACTGGGTGAACTACCTGGCAGACTTCTGGGAGAAAGCAGGGGGATAAAGGAGCACCGCTTTAAGCCATGTGTTTCAAACCTATTTGACCGGAAGACTTGAAAGGAGAGAGTGCCTCCTGGACTTGTCCCATTTACTGACAATAGCAAAGTGGTGACCAGGGGGTGTGAAGACAGTGTTTTAACTCTTTTGGGGAGCAGATGCAGAAGAAGAAACTGGAACTCCTGAAAAATTCCCTGTTCAGGAAACTTGAAGGCCCAGGATAATGTGGAGTGTAACCTTCAACAGCACTTTAAAGCAAACAGATATCATTTATACCTTCTACCCCACCGACAGGACAGCAGTATTTAAGAGGAAAAGGATCCGTCATGACACTGTTGCTTCAGCCACCCAAAGTGTGAGCTGATTACAGAGTATTGTGGCTGGACTGAAAAATGCACCAAGTAACCAACTTGAAAATATTTTTGAGTCTTGTTTGCGTAATCCTAGGGAAAACGTAATGAAAATAGTGAAAGGCTCTCTGTCAGCACTCTATTCAGTCAACAGATGAACAGTCAGAATCTTGTATAGACTTCGCTGTAAACAGGAGAACTTTTGTATTATAAAATATTAGAGACCATAATGGTTCAGGAAACACAAAGACTTCATGGAATACCCATGTCAGTTATTTCAGAGCAGGATATGTCTCATCATTCCTCGATGGCCTGTTGTTTGGAAATTGTGCTCTTTGCCTATAACTCACTTTGTACTTTTCCTGGGATTACTGAAGTTCTTCATCTGTGGCCATTATATTTTTGTAAGATGACAGAGGGACTTTTCACGGACATGATGAAACACCTGAACAGCATTGAAGAACAGATTTTGGAAAATTTAACAGAGTCAAGATTCTGCACTGTGGCGGCTCTCTATACTTCTGCAAACAGAGTTCCTACCTTTGAAGAAGTTATATTCCCAAATAAGTTTGAAAAAGGAAAGGGGAAAATGTACAGAGACATCTTTCCCATGATTCCAGTGTCTCCTGTAACACATCCAAGAGTCAAAGAAATTTGGACTGACAGTGGGAGTCTTCAAAAGTAGGCAACTGTTGTCTCCAGTTTCTGTTCATGAACACTACAGTTCTACTGCCGGGAGTGCTAAGAGACTTTTTGGGGAAGATTCCCCCAAAGGAAATGACTGAGGACAGGATCATAACAGAGAGGGAACAAAATTGAAATTTACTCCTTCAAGCATTACCACTGAAAATACATCAGTTTCACCCAGGCAAAGGCCTTCATCAATGGCCAGAGACATAGTAATCAGGACAACAGAACATAAAGTTATAATCCCATTGCATACAGTCCAGAGGAACAAAATTGAAATTCCCTGTTCAGGAAACTTGAAGGCCCAGGATAATGTGGAGTGTAACCTTCAACAGCACTTTAAAGCAAACAGATATCATTTATACCTTCTACCCCACCGACAGGACAGCAGTATTTAAGAGGAAAAGGATCCGTCATGACACTGTTGCTTCAGCCACCCAAAGTGTGAGCTGATTACAGAGTATTGTGGCTGGACTGAAAAATGCACCAAGTAACCAACTTGAAAATATTTTTGAGTCTTGTTTGCGTAATCCTAGGAAAACGTAATGAAAATAGTGAAAGGCTCTCTGTCAGCACTCTATTCAGTCAACAGATGAACAGTCAGAATCTTGTATAGACTTCGCTGTAAACAGGAGAACTTTTGTATTATAAAATATTAGAGACCATAATGGTTCAGGAAACACAAAGACTTCATGGAATACCCATGTCAGTTATTTCAGAGCAGGATATGTCTCATCATTCCTCGATGGCCTGTTGTTTGGAAATTGTGCTCTTTGCCTATAACTCACTTTGTACTTTTCCTGGGATTACTGAAGTTCTTCATCTGTGGCCATTATATTTTTGTAAGATGACAGAGGGACTTTTCACGGACATGATGAAACACCTGAACAGCATTGAAGAACAGATTTTGGAAAATTTAACAGAGTCAAGATTCTGCACTGTGGGCGGCTCTCTATACTTCTGCAAACAGAGTTCCTACCTTTGAAGAAGTTATATTCCCAAATAAGTTTGAAAAAGGAAAGGGGAAAATGTACAGAGACATCTTTCCCATGATTCCAGTGTCTCCTGTAACACATCCAAGAGTCAAAGAAATTTGGACTGACAGTGGGAGTCTTCAAAAGTAGGCAACTGTTGTCTCCAGTTTCTGTTCATGAACACTACAGTTCTACTGCCGGGAGTGCTAAGAGACTTTTTGGGGAAGATTCCCCCAAAGGAAATGACTGAGGACAGGATCATAACAGAGAGGGAACAAAATTGAAATTTACTCCTTCAAGCATTACCACTGAAAATACATCAGTTTCACCCAGGCAAAGGCCTTCATCAATGGCCAGAGACATAGTAATCAGGACAACAGAACATAAAGTTATAATCCCATTGCATACAGTCCAGCCAGTGATGCTGGAGCGATCGCACTGACACCGGTTTCCATGAATGGGTCCATCCTTAGGCCAGGAGTGCTCTGCTGTCTATAGTCCATGGCAGCTCTTCTAAGAGTTGAACTCTGTCAACAACATGATAAGGCAAGGTGAGCACAGAACCAAGAATTGGGCAACAAGGACTTCCTTGGTGAGTAATTAAGACTCCGTGCTTCCAATGCAGAGGAGCAGGTTCCGTCCCTGGTCAAGGAACTAAGATCTCACATGACTTGGCCAAAAATATAGAAAAGAAGGACAGAGCTGTAGTCATCCCTGGTGATGCAGAGTCACCGGCCAAAGGCTTCTGTCAAGAATATGATGTGTTACTTAAGTGACTATAGGATGCTGTCAGTAAGAGCAGATTGTTCGCCTCTCCCCATTTCTGTGATAAAACACTTTCAGCTTCCTGTTGTGTTTGAAGTTGGGGCTCTAGCTTTCAAAACATTCAGTCCTTGTATGTAGTAAATATCACTTGAGTTACAAGAAAACTTGCACCAAAATTAACTGAGATTTTTTTTTTTTTTTTAAAGATTTATTTATTTATTTATTTTGGGCGGGGGTTGGGGAGGGAGGGGAGTGGGCGGGCCACTTCTATTGGTCTTTCATTTCTCTATTTTCTTTTTTTTTTTTTTTTTTAAAGATTTATTTATTTATTTACTTTGGGCGGGGGTCGGGTTGGGGGGGGTGGGGAGTAGGCGGGCCACTTCTATTGGTCTTTCATTTCTCTCTTTTCATTCGTCTTCGTTCCTTGGCTCCTGTGGGCCTCCCATCGTGGTGGCATCCGTCGTCGCAGAGCACTGGCTCTGGGCGCATGCGCTCCAGAGCTCCGGCTCGGTAATTGGACACATCAGTCCAGCCGCTCCGCGGCACGTGGGATCTTCCCAGGCCAGGGCTTGAACCGGCGCCCCCTGCACTGCAAGGCGGTGTCCTTACCCACTGGACCACCAGGGGAAGCCCTCATTTCTCTATTTTCATTCGTCTTCATTCTTTGGCTCCTGTGGGCCTCCCATCGTGGTGGCCTCTGTCGAGGGCTCTGGGCGCATGCGCTCCAGAGCTCTGGCTTGGTAATTGGACACATCAGTCCAGCTGCTCTGCGGCATGTGGGATCTTCCCAGGCCAGGGATCGAACCGGCGCCCCCTGCACTGCAAGGCGGTGTCCTTACCCACTGGACCACCAGGGGAAGCCCTGAGATATTTTTTTTAACATTTATCCAAAACATAATTGCAGATATATTTTGAATTGGATTGCAAAGGAATATTTAAAGTACCTTCTAAACATATTAATAGTCAATTGTGGGTTGGGGTTTTTTTTTTTTTTTTTTTTTTGGCCGAACTGTGTGGCCTGAGGGATCTTAGTTCCCTGATCAGGGATTGAACCCTTGCCTGCAGCAGTGGAAGCCTGAAGTCTTAACTACTGGACCACACCTGGAAAGTCCCAGAAGCTTTAAAGTATTTGTTCCTTGGGTCTTTCAGATGAGGTAAGGAGAAACCTCATCATTTTCTGGTCCACTTTGTAAAATACTCAAATGCCTTCTCCTTCTGGGCTTTATATTTGGAGGGTGAATAATGTATTTTTGGCAAGTATGCTTTGAGATGTTCGTGTTCCTGATTTAATGTGGAGCAGGGGTGGGGTCCCAGGACCTCTAGGCCAGAGGAGATACACCAGCCTGTCTCTGACCCACCATGGTAACTCCACATCCAGGTGCCAGGGCCACTCTGGGTTGTCCAGACCCTTCTTGTGCCCTCTCCCTTCCTTGAGTGGCAGTAGATTTGTACCTGAACCCTCTGCACCACACCCTCACCTTGCTTTCCAACCATCAGTCCTCTTAGCCTGGGGTCACAGCCTAGTGAGAAATACTTGCCCCCTTTTAAAACTACCATTGGGACGTCCCTGGTGGTCCAGTGGCTAAGACTAGCTCCCAATGCAAGGGGCCTGGGTTCAATTCCTGGTCAGAGAACTAGATCCCACATGCCACAACTAAGACCCGATTCAGCCAAATAAATAAATAAAATACATTATTTGAAATATATATTTTTGAAACTGTGTCTCTCAGGTTGTGGTCTTAAGTTTACCTCGAATAAAACTTGTTCTTATTCCTACAAAAAAACACTACTATCATGTTTTCTAATCCATTAACTCAATTGTATGATTAATATTATATCATATCATTCTCAAAATAGGAAACTGCTTCTTAAGCTGGTAGACTGAAATACAGAAAAGAGTTGTTAGAAACGAAACTTCCTATTGATGAGGTAGCATCATGATAGGGGAGCTGTTCTTTCGGAGATCAAGATTGGTCATTCTCTGGGATTCCCTGGTGGCTCCGTGGTAAAGAATCCACACTGGCAGGAGATAGGGGTTCCATCCCTGATCTGGAAAGATCCCACATGCCACAGGCATCTAAGCTCAGGTGTCGCAACTAATGAAGCCCGACTGCTCCATAAAAGAGAAACCACCACAGTGAGAATCCCAAGCACTGCAACTAGAGAGTAGCCTCTGCTCGCTGCAACTAGAGAAAAGCCCTCGTAGCAACAAAGACTCAGCACAGACAGAAATAAATAAAATTTTTTAAAAATTTAAAGATTATTAAATTAAAAAAGATAGGTCATTTTCAATGTCTAATTGCCCCTAAGAACAGGGGCTTTTCCAGAACTACACTAATATCACCTTATACTATACAACAGTGAAACAGATGCATATTACTCCCCTTCTTTGTTCTCAGCATCACTGGTACTTTGTAAGTTTTCCATTGGGGTTTTTATAAAATAATTCTTTTTTTTCCCAAGCCTTAAACTTTTTATTTTCTATTGGGGTATAGCTGATTGGAGAAGGGAATGGCAGCCCACTCCAGGATTCTTGTGCCCTCTCCCTTCCTTGAGTGGCAGTAGATTTGTACCTGAACCCTCTGCACCACACCCTCACCTTGCTTTCCAACCATCAGTCCTCTTAGCCTGGGGTCACAGCCTAGTGAGAAATACTTGCCCCCTTTTAAAACTACCATTGGGACGTCCCTGGTGGTCCAGTGGCTAAGACTAGCTCCCAATGCAAGGGGCCTGGGTTCAATTCCTGGTCAGAGAACTAGATCCCACATGCCACAACTAAGACCCGATTCAGCCAAATAAATAAATAAAATACATTATTTGAAATATATATTTTTGAAACTGTGTCTCTCAGGTTGTGGTCTTAAGTTTACCTCGAATAAAACTTGTTCTTATTCCTACAAAAAAACACTACTATCATGTTTTCTAATCCATTAACTCAATTGTATGATTAATATTATATCATATCATTCTCAAAATAGGAAACTGCTTCTTAAGCTGGTAGACTGAAATACAGAAAAGAGTTGTTAGAAACGAAACTTCCTATTGATGAGGTAGCATCATGATAGGGGAGCTGTTCTTTCGGAGATCAAGATTGGTCATTCTCTGGGATTCCCTGGTGGCTCCGTGGTAAAGAATCCACACTGGCAGGAGATAGGGGTTCCATCCCTGATCTGGAAAGATCCCACATGCCACAGGCATCTAAGCTCAGGTGTCGCAACTAATGAAGCCCGACTGCTCCATAAAAGAGAAACCACCACAGTGAGAATCCCAAGCACTGCAACTAGAGAGTAGCCTCTGCTCGCTGCAACTAGAGAAAAGCCCTCGTAGCAACAAAGACTCAGCACAGACAGAAATAAATAAAATTTTTTAAAAATTTAAAGATTATTAAATTAAAAAAGATAGGTCATTTTCAATGTCTAATTGCCCCTAAGAACAGGGGCTTTTCCAGAACTACACTAATATCACCTTATACTATACAACAGTGAAACAGATGCATATTACTCCCCTTCTTTGTTCTCAGCATCACTGGTACTTTGTAAGTTTTCCATTGGGGTTTTTATAAAATAATTCTTTTTTTTCCCAAGCCTTAAACTTTTTATTTTCTATTGGGGTATAGCTGATTGGAGAAGGGAATGGCAGCCCACTCCAGGATTCTTGTCTGGGAAATTCCATGGACAGAAGGAGCCTGGTGGGCTACAGTCCATGGGGTCACAAAGGGCTAGACACAACTTAGCTACTAAAATAACAACCATGGCCGATGAGCCAGCTTCCCTGGTGGCTCAGACAGTGAAGAATCTGTCCACAATGCGGGAGACCCCAGTTCAGCCTCTGAGTCAGAAAGATCCAGAGAAGGGCTTGGAACCCCCACTCCAGTATTCTTGCCTGAAGAAGTTCACGGACAGAGGAGCCAGGTGGGCTGCAGTCCATGGACGTGCAGAACTGGACACGACTTAGTGACAAACACGCACGCAGCTGATTAACAGAGTTGTGATGGTTTCCGGTGAACGGCGAGGGGGCTCAGTCATGCGTGTACATGTATCCTTTCTCCCCAAGCCCCTTCCCATCCAGGCTGGCCCGTAACATCGATTAGAGTTCCGTGTGCTGTACAGTAGGTCCTTGTTGGTGATCCATTTTGAACACAGCAGTGTGTACATGACTTTTCCAAAACTCCCTAACTATTCTTGTTAAGTTGTGTTTGTTTGGCTGCACGGGTTGCTGCCTGAGGGCTTTCTCTAGTTGTAGCCAGTGAGGGTACTCCCTCGCTGCAGTGTGCAGCTTCTCAACTGTGCGGCTTCTCTTGTTGGGGAGCACAGGTTGTGGGTGCAAGGGCTTCGGCTGGGGTTCCCGGATTCTAGAGCACAGGCTCGGTAGTTGCGGTACGCAGGTTTAGTTGCCCTGCGGAATGTGGAATCTTCCTGGACAGGGATCCAACCCGTGTGTCCTGCATTGGCAGGCAGATTCTAACCACCGGACCACCAGGGAAGTCCCCGATTAGGGTCTGACTATTGAGCCCTTTAAGGGTGTTTTCTAGGGCTGTGGGTGAAACTTGCCAATGAATCAGCTGTTCAGTAGTTACTTTTTCTAGTGTGTTTCCAGATAAAATAATTCTTTTTCCCAAGCCTTAAACTTTTTATTTTCTATTGGGGTATAGCTGATTGGAGAAGGAATGGCAGCCCACTCCAGGATTCTTGTCTGGGAAATTCCATGGACAGAAGGAGCCTGGTGGGCTACAGTCCATGGGGTCACAAAGGGCTAGACACAACTTAGCTACTAAAATAACAACCATGGCCGATGAGCCAGCTTCCCTGGTGGCTCAGACAGTGAAGAATCTGTCCACAATGCGGGAGACCCCAGTTCAGCCTCTGAGTCAGAAAGATCCAGAGAAGGGCTTGGAACCCCCACTCCAGTATTCTTGCCTGAAGAAGTTCACGGACAGAGGAGCCAGGTGGGCTGCAGTCCATGGACGTGCAGAACTGGACACGACTTAGTGACAAACACGCACGCAGCTGATTAACAGAGTTGTGATGGTTTCCGTGAACGGCGAGGGGGCTCAGTCATGCGTGTACATGTATCCTTTCTCCCCAAGCCCCTTCCCATCCAGGCTGGCCCGTAACATCGATTAGAGTTCCGTGTGCTGTACAGTAGGTCCTTGTTGGTGATCCATTTTGAACACAGCAGTGTGTACATGACTTTTCCAAAACTCCCTAACTATTCTTGTTAAGTTGTGTTTGTTTGGCTGCACGGGTTGCTGCCTGAGGGCTTTCTCTAGTTGTAGCCAGTGAGGGTACTCCCTCGCTGCAGTGTGCAGCTTCTCAACTGTGCGGCTTCTCTTGTTGGGGAGCACAGGTTGTGGGTGCAAGGGCTTCGGCTGGGGTTCCCGGATTCTAGAGCACAGGCTCGGTAGTTGCGGTACGCAGGTTTAGTTGCCCTGCGGAATGTGGAATCTTCCTGGACAGGGATCCAACCCGTGTGTCCTGCATTGGCAGGCAGATTCTAACCACCGGACCACCAGGGAAGTCCCCGATTAGGGTCTGACTATTGAGCCCTTTAAGGGTGTTTTCTAGGGCTGTGGGTGAAACTTGCCAATGAATCAGCTGTTCAGTAGTTACTTTTTCTAGTGTGTTTCCAGAATATAGAAGGACATGAATCAGCCATTCTTAATTAATTCTGACATGTTACTAGATTTATCATCTAGCCACCAGTGAAGCCCTATGTATGTTTATTAAACTGCAAACCTTATTTTTTAAAGCAAAATATTTAGCTTAACCTATGTCTAACCCTGGCTGATTTGAATTAGCCTAAGATTTAACTATGAATTAGTTATTAAAACAGGAATTTTATTTTTAAATTTTAAGAAGAAAAGTGACACTTTACTTTTCTAAAAATTACATCCTCACTTTTTGGGGTAGTATCTGTTTTATAAGCCAAATAACATCAAATCTATCTTGAACCCATATAAATATATATTATATTTTTGTTATGTATGTACACATATTGGGCACACCAAATAGCTTGTGGAATCTTGGTTCCCAGTCCAGGGATTGAACCTGAGTCCACAGCACTGAAAGTACAGAGTCCTAAATGCTAAACCACCAGGGAATTTCCAAATCTTTTAATATATTTTTATGTAGCTATAACTATTGCATGATTTTCATCATCGTTATTAATGTGCAAAAGGTAAATGTGCATTTGTACATTGTCTTCATAAGAAACTCTGGACACATTTTTATCAGCTTTCAAGGCTGGATAGAATAAAATATTGGAATTTTCAGATTATTGAAAAAGAAGACGATGCCATAAGTAAAGTAAAACTGTGATGATCTCAGAGAAAATATCTATAACTTATATCACACACAAAATGTTTACTTCTTAAATATATAAGAAAAGACTAAAACCCAATGTTTTAAAATGTGCAGAAGTAGTAGATCACAGAGAAAGATGAGCTGTCCTTAACTATATGAAAAGATGCTCAACTTCAGTCAAAATAAGAGCAATTCCAATGAAAACTACCCTGAAGTGGCAATCTTCACCTTGAATGTGGCAAACATTCCTAAGCTGGGAAACACCCACTCATGCATTGCTGGTGGGCATGCAAAATAACACAACCTCCTGGGAGAAATCTGATGATAGCAACTAACTGTAAACAACTTACACCTTTACTCTGACACCTTAACTGGATGGATCCGATAGAGCAATTCTAAAAATGTCAGGCTTTTTTTAAAAAGATTAAGGACATGAATCAGCCATTCTTAATTAATTCTGACATGTTACTAGATTTATCATCTAGCCACCAGTGAAGCCCTATGTATGTTTATTAAACTGCAAACCTTATTTTTTAAAGCAAAATATTTAGCTTAACCTATGTCTAACCCTGGCTGATTTGAATTAGCCTAAGATTTAACTATGAATTAGTTATTAAAACATGAATTTTATTTTTAAATTTTAAGAAGAAAAGTGACACTTTACTTTTCTAAAAATTACATCCTCACTTTTTGGGGTAGTATCTGTTTTATAAGCCAAATAACATCAAATCTATCTTGAACCCATATAAATATATATTATATTTTTGTTATGTATGTACACATATTGGGCACACCAAATAGCTTGTGGAATCTTGGTTCCCAGTCCAGGGATTGAACCTGAGTCCACAGCACTGAAAGTACAGAGTCCTAAATGCTAAACCACCGGGGAATTTCCAAATCTTTTAATATATTTTTATGTAGCTATAACTATTGCATGATTTTCATCATCGTTATTAATGTGCAAAAGGTAAATGTGCATTTGTACATTGTCTTCATAAGAAACTCTGGACACATTTTTATCAGCTTTCAAGGCTGGATAGAATAAAATATTGGAATTTTCAGATTATTGAAAAAGAAGACGATGCCATAAGTAAAGTAAAACTGTGATGATCTCAGAGAAAATATCTATAACTTATATCACACACAAAATGTTTACTTCTTAAATATATAAGAAAAAGACTAAAAACCCAATGTTTTAAAATGTGCAGAAGTAGTAGATCACAGAGAAAGATGAGCTGTCCTTAACTATATGAAAAGATGCTCAACTTCAGTCAAAATAAGAGCAATTCCAATGAAAACTACCCTGAAGTGGCAATCTTCACCTTGAAATTGGCAAAAATTCCTAAGCTGGGAAACACCCTCTCATGCATTGCTGGTGGGCATGCAAAATAACACAACCTCCTGGGGAGAAATCTGATGATAGCAACTAACTGTAAACAACTTACACCTTTACTCTGACACCTAGCAATACTACTTCCAGGAATACACCCGGCAGACCCATCTCCACAGATAGAGCAGGCTCTCCCCTTCTGATCAAGCTTGATAACCTTCAGAGAATAGAAACAGGTGTAACAGGTGAGGCCATTTTTAATTTTCTATTTTGAGGATTTTAAAACCTATTTACGTTACTAGTATCTATGTCCTCTTCATCTAAATTCACTGCTCATTCATATTTGTTTAATTTGCTTTTATCTCTCTCCATGGATGTGTGATGATGACAGTTACTGGTGTTCATTAATGGGCCTTTGAAAGTAATTTGAGACATAATGATCCTTTATCCCTAAGTACTTTAGCAGGCAATTTGTAAAAACAAAAGACACGGTTCTCATAACAACAATGCTGTGACTGGATTTAAGAAATGCATCATGGATTGTTTCTTTTTGGCTGTGCTGGGTCTCTGTTGCTGGTTGGGCTTTTCAGAGCGGGGGTGCTCCTCTCTGCTGCAGTGCAAGGCTTCTCTTGTCTCGGAGCATGGGGCTCTAGGGCTTCAGGAGTTGCGGCTCCCAGGCTTAGTTGCCTCGAGGAATGTGGGATCTTCCAGGGCCAGGACTCTAATCCATGTCCCTGCGTTGGCAGGTGATTCTTAATCACCGGACCACCAGGAAAGCCCTGTATTTATATTTCTTTTGGATAAATACCCAAGAGGATTCTGAATCACAGGGTAAATGTATATTCAACTTGACAAGAAACTGCCAATCTGTTTTTCAAAGTCGAATACTAAAAAAGTTCACTTGAGTTTTTCCGTAACATCCTTAGGAAATGTCTGAATGAATTTTTTTTGGTCAACCCGGTATTTTGGACCCCTGTCAGAACTATGTGAGAGTTGTAGCTGCTACATAGTTTTCTAGTCTTTGGTATTATCAGTCTTTTAAAATTTTAGCCTTTCTAGAAGGTGTATAGTCACATCTGTTTGTGGCATTAATTTGAAAATCCCTGGTGATTGTAAATGTTGAATATCTTGATGTGTTTGTTGGCCATTTAATATAGCTTGTTTGGAAAAGTGTTTGTGTCTTTGCCCATTTTTAAGTTGAACTTTAAAAACCTTTTGTTATTAAGTTGTAAAGATATTTTCTATATTCTAAATTTAACCAGAAATTATGAGCAACTAATAAACAACTTACACCTTTACTCTGACACCTAGCAATACTACTTCCAGGAATACACGGCAGACCCATCTCCACAGATAGAGCAGGCTCTCCTTCTGATCAAGCTTGATAACCTTCAGAGAATAGAAACAGGTGTAACAGGTGAGGCCATTTTTAATTTTCTATTTTGAGGATTTTAAAACCTATTTACGTTACTAGTATCTATGTCCTCTTCATCTAAATTCACTGCTCATTCATATTTGTTTAATTTGCTTTTATCTCTCTCCATGGATGTGTGATGATGACAGTTACTGGTGTTCATTAATGGGCCTTTGAAAGTAATTTGAGACATAATGATCCTTTATCCCTAAGTACTTTAGCAGGCAATTTGTAAAAACAAAAGACACGGTTCTCATAACAACAATGCTGTGACTGGATTTAAGAAATGCATCATGGATTGTTTCTTTTTGGCTGTGCTGGGTCTCTGTTGCTGGTTGGGCTTTTCAGAGCGGGGGTGCTCCTCTCTGCTGCAGTGCAAGGCTTCTCTTGTCTCGGAGCATGGGGCTCTAGGGCTTCAGGAGTTGCGGCTCCCAGGCTTAGTTGCCTCGAGGAATGTGGGATCTTCCAGGGCCAGGACTCTAATCCATGTCCCTGCGTTGGCAGGTGATTCTTAATCACCGGACCACCAGGAAAGCCCTGTATTTATATTTCTTTTGGATAAATACCCAAGAGGATTCTGAATCACAGGGTAAATGTATATTCAACTTGACAAGAAACTGCCAATCTGTTTTTCAAAGTCGAATACTAAAAAAGTTCACTTGAGTTTTTCCGTAACATCCTTAGGAAATGTCTGAATGAATTTTTTTTGGTCAACCCGGTATTTTGGACCCCTGTCAGAACTATGTGAGAGTTGTAGCTGCTACATAGTTTTCTAGTCTTTGGTATTATCAGTCTTTTAAAATTTTAGCCTTTCTAGAAGGTGTATAGTCACATCTGTTTGTGGCATTAATTTGAAAATCCCTGGTGATTGTAAATGTTGAATATCTTGATGTGTTTGTTGGCCATTTAATATAGCTTGTTTGGAAAAGTGTTTGTGTCTTTTGCCCATTTTTAAGTTGAACTTTAAAAAACCTTTTTGTTATTAAGTTGTAAAGATATTTTCTATATTCTAAATTTAACCAGTTTGGTGGAGAACATATCACACAAATTTTCTGCCAGGTTTTGGCTTAAAATTTCATGTTCTTAATTTTGTCGTTTCAAGGACAGAGGTTTTAAATTTTGTTAAGTCCCATTTATCTTTTTTTTTTTTTTTTTGACTTTTATGGCTAGTGCTCTTACTGTCTTGTCTAAAAGACCTTGCCTACCTCAATTTTTTTAAACTTTTTTCCAATTTTTTTTTTAGAAATTTTTTGGCTCTAGAGTCTATATGTAGGTCTATAATTCATTTAAGGTAATTTTTGTGTGCGTTGTGAATTGGTTTTATTCATGCAAATATCCAGTTGTTTCAGAACCATTTATTGAGAAGACTATCTTTTCCTCCTCTTGAATTATATTACGTGTTCATAGAAAATCAACTTTGGATCTATTTTTGCACTCTGTATTACGTTTGTATGATATATATCCTTATTCCAATACCACACTGTCTTTTTTTAAGATTTATATATTTGTTTACTTTTATATATGGCTGCACTGGGCCTTTATTGCTGTGCATGGGCTTTCTCCAATTGCAGCGAGCAGGTACCACTCTATTTGCAGTGCAAGAGCTTCTCATTGCAGTGGCTTCTCTTGTTGCAGAGCACAGGCTCTAGACACGCAGGCTTCAGTAGCTGCGGCTGATGTGTGGCTCAGTAGTTGGGGCCCAGGGGCTTTAATTGTCCCCAGTAGTTGCGGCCCTTGGGCTTAGGTGGGCATGACATGTGGGCTGTTTCAGACCAGGGATCAAACCCATGTTCTTTCCAATTGGGCCCAGCGACAGAGTGTAGCTGCTACATAGTTTTCTAAGTTTCTAGTCTTTGGTATTATCAGTCTTTTAAAATTTTAGCCTTTCTAGAAGGTGTATAGTCACATCTGTTTGTGGCATTAATTTGAAAATCCCTGGTGATTGTAAATGTTGAATATCTTGATGTGTTTGTTGGCCATTTAATATAGCTTGTTTGGAAAAGTGTTTGTGTCTTTTGCCCATTTTTAAGTTGAACTTTAAAAAACCTTTTTGTTATTAAGTTGTAAAGATATTTTCTATATTCTAAATTTAACCAGTTTGGTGGAGAACATATCACACAAATTTTCTGCCAGGTTTTGGCTTAAAATTTCATGTTCTTAATTTTGTCGTTTCAAGGACAGAGGTTTTAAATTTTGTTAAGTCCCATTTATCTTTTTTTTTTTTTTTTTGACTTTTATGGCTAGTGCTCTTACTGTCTTGTCTAAAAGACCTTGCCTACCTCAATTTTATGAAACTTTTATCCAATTTTTTTCTTAGAAATTTTATGGCTCTAGAGTCTATATGTAGGTCTATAATTCATTTAAGGTAATTTTTGTGTGCGTTGTGAATTGGTTTTATTCATGCAAATATCCAGTTGTTTCAGAACCATTTATTGAGAAGACTATCTTTTCCTCCTCTTGAATTATATTACGTGTTCATAGAAAATCAACTTTGGATCTATTTTTGCACTCTGTATTACGTTTGTATGATATATATCCTTATTCCAATACCACACTGTCTTTTTTTAAGATTTATATATTTGTTTACTTTTATATATGGCTGCACTGGGCCTTTATTGCTGTGCATGGGCTTTCTCCAATTGCAGCGAGCAGGTACCACTCTATTTGCAGTGCAAGAGCTTCTCATTGCAGTGGCTTCTCTTGTTGCAGAGCACAGGCTCTAGACACGCAGGCTTCAGTAGCTGCGGCTGATGTGTGGGCTCAGTAGTTGGGGCCCAGGGGCTTTAATTGTCCCCAGTAGTTGCGGCCCTTGGGCTTAGGTGGGCATGACATGTGGGCTGTTTCCAGACCAGGGATCAAACCCATGTTTCTTGTATTGGCAGACAGATTCTTTGCCACTGAACCACTAGGAAAGCCCCAGTACCACACTATCTTGATTACTGTAGCTTTTAAAAAAACTATAGTTGATTTACAGTGTAATAATTATATATTCTTCTTCATATTATTTTCCATTATGGTTTATCATAGGATATTGAATATAGTTCCCGGTGTTATGCATTGTTGTTTATCCATCTTGTGTGTATTAGTTTATATCTGCTGATCCCAAACTCTCAATCCTTCCCTCCCCCACCTCTCCTTCCCTTTGGCAACCATACATCTGTGTTCTATGTCTGTGTCTATTTCTGTTTCATGGAAATGTTTATTTGTGTCATATTTTAGATTCCATATATAAGTGATGTCCTTCTGACTTACTTTGCTTGGTATGATCATCTCTAGGCCCATCCATGTTGCAGCAGATGCTATTCTTTCATTCTTTTTATGGCTGAGTACTATTCCATTATGTATATATACTGCAGCTTCTCTGTGCATCCATCTGTTGATGGGGACTTAGCTTGTTTCCATGTTTTGGCTATTTAAATTGTGCTACTATGAACCTAGGCGTCAATGTATCTTTTCAAATTATAATTTCTTAAAGTACTATTTTTTAGTTTTCAGTGTATAAGTTTTTCACCTCCCAGGTAAAATTTGCTCCTAATTATTATTTTGATGCTTTCATAAGTGAAATTGTTTCTTAATTTCCTTTTAGATTGTATATTGCTAGAGTGTAGAAGTACAACAAATTTGTGTGTGCTGATTTTATATCCTATAAGACTGCTGAATTCATGTTTCATTGTAATTCATTTTATTCTTTAGGAGTTTCTACCTATAAGATCATGCTATTGCAAACAGATCATTTTATTTCTTCATTTTCAGTTATTTATTTTTCTTGTCTAATTGCTGTATCTGCAACTTCTAGTACTGTGTTGAATAGAAATGGTGAAAGCAAACATCCTTGTTTTGATTCTGATCTTAGGGAGTTTCAAAAAGATTGAAACATTTCAATATTACTCCATTGCATATAATGATAATTGTTTTTTTTTAATATATTGCCTTTATCATGTTGACGAATTTCCCTTCTATTCCTAGTTTATTGAGTATTGTCATAGAAGCTGTTTACTTGCATCTAATTCTTTTTCCATATTCCCATGAATATGAATGCAGAAATAATAAAATATTAGGAAAGCAAAGCAAATAATATATAATAATAATACATTATGACTAAGTGGATTTAGCCTTAAAAATTCAGTATTGTTTGAACAATCAATAACCAATCTAAGTAATCCATCTCCCATTGACAGAATAAAGAAGAAAATAGTTTGAATACCATAAAAGACACAGGAAAATGCTTTGACAAAATCCCAAACTCTCAATCCTTCCCTCCCCCACCTCTCCTTCCCTTTGGCAACCATACATCTGTGTTCTATGTCTGTGTCTATTTCTGTTTCATGGAAATGTTTATTTGTGTCATATTTTAGATTCCATATATAAGTGATGTCCTTCTGACTTACTTTGCTTGGTATGATCATCTCTAGGCCCATCCATGTTGCAGCAGATGCTATTCTTTCATTCTTTTTATGGCTGAGTACTATTCCATTATGTATATATACTGCAGCTTCTCTGTGCATCCATCTGTTGATGGGGACTTAGCTTGTTTCCATGTTTTGGCTATTTAAATTGTGCTACTATGAACCTAGGCGTCAATGTATCTTTTCAAATTATAATTTCTTAAAGTACTATTTTTTAGTTTTCAGTGTATAAGTTTTTCACCTCCCAGGTAAAATTTGCTCCTAATTATTATTTTTGATGCTTTCATAAGTGAAATTGTTTCTTAATTTCCTTTTAGATTGTATATTGCTAGAGTGTAGAAGTACAACAAATTTGTGTGTGCTGATTTTATATCCTATAAGACTGCTGAATTCATGTTTCATTGTAATTCATTTTATTCTTTAGGAGTTTCTACCTATAAGATCATGCTATTGCAAACAGATCATTTTATTTCTTCATTTTCAGTTATTTATTTTTCTTGTCTAATTGCTGTATCTGCAACTTCTAGTACTGTGTTGAATAGAAATGGTGAAAGCAAACATCCTTGTTTTGATTCTGATCTTAGGGAGTTTCAAAAAGATTGAAACATTTCAATATTACTCCATTGCATATAATGATAATTGTTTTTTTTTAATATATTGCCTTTATCATGTTGACGAATTTCCCTTCTATTCCTAGTTTATTGAGTATTGTCATAGAAGCTGTTTACTTGCATCTAATTCTTTTTCCATATTCCCATGAATATGAATGCAGAAATAATAAAATATTAGGAAAGCAAAGCAAATAATATATAATAATAATACATTATGACTAAGTGGATTTAGCCTTAAAAATTCAGTATTGTTTGAACAATCAATAACCAATCTAAGTAATCCATCTCCCATTGACAGAATAAAGAAGAAAATAGTTTGAATACCATAAAAGACACAGGAAAAGCATGAAGAACATTTTGTTTTCCACATAAAAGCTGTCATCACCCTGGGAATAAAAGGGATTTTCTTTATTCTGATGTAGAGCATCTGTGAAAAACCTACAGTTGACATGATACTTGGGCTTACCAGGTAGCCCAGCAGTACAGAGCCCACCTGCTAATGGAGGAGGACTCGGATTCCACCCCTGGCTCAGGGAGATCCCTCTGGAAGAGGAAAGGGCAACCCACTCCAGGGTGTTTATTTTACTCCTATAAAGAAGTTTTAGAAATCCAAAGAGAATAGTTTTATGAATCAGAAAGTGGTCGTTCCCTTTTTTCCTCCAATCCTCTTCCCCAAAAGTAGCCACGGATACAAACTGGGTAGCGTCTTTATCCAGAGTCATAAATATATTTACCGAGCCGTCTCCACTGTCCCGTACTTTGCATTTTTCACTCAACAGTGTGTCTTGGAAAAGTGAGAAAGTGAAGTCACTCAGTGTATCCGATTCTCTGCAAGCCATGGATAAGCCATGGAATTCCCTAGGATGTGCCGTATCAGAACTTTGAGGAGCTGCCTCCTATCTTTTATTAGTTATGTTGCGTTCCACTGGGGACTGCACCTACCAGACCCAAGTTACTCAGTCACCTGTTGACCATTTTCCATCTCAGCCATTTTGAACAACATAGTAGTGTCCGTTTTGCGCCTACATTAAGTATTGGAAAGGGATGCATTCCTAGAAGTGGGATTTCTGAGTTGAAGGATTTGAGCATTTTAAATCTCCCTTTGAAAACCACTCCACGTATAACAAAATGCTTTAGGTGTATTGTGAAATGCCAGATGATATCTGTGGTCCAGGGTAGGGCTGGATCTCAGAGCAGGTACCTCTTCCTCCAGGAAGCCCTCCCTGATTCCCATACAAGGTCAGGGAAACTTTGAGCTTCCCCAGCCCTCCGAGCTCCCCAACCCTCGTCCTTGAGCACTTTGGATGACAGACGTGTCTCCTCTCTCCCCCTCAGATTGTCGATTCCTTAAGAGCAGGGCCAAGGCTGTTGAGGTCACTGCAGTGTTCTCCCCAGCACCACCCTCTACAAGGTTGGGTGTCGTACAGGATTAACTTGGTGGGTGGATGATAGAGTGAGTGGATTTATAGGGACACAGAGAGAGAGGACAGGATTCAACTTCCAGGGGCTCAGAGAGGTGGCAGGGAGATTCAGAGTGGGAAATGGAGTTTTGAGGATCCGGGCGGGGGTAGGGGGGCGCTTCCAGAAGGAAATAGGGTTTTGAAGAGAGAGACAGTCAGAGAAGGGTGGCATCTCAGGGAGAGGCATGGGGACTCAGAGGTTACCAGGGGCTTAGAGAGAGGAGTTACGGCTGGCGAGGAGGCCGGGTGCCCGGACAGCGGGTGGAGGTTGCAGAAGGCCTGGGAGTTGAGGACCGACGGCAGGGTGGGAGCTCAGTGAGTTCTCACCTTACCTTCCTCCTCCTCCTGCAGACAATGCCAGCCAGGCTTGCCTCTTCCAGCTCAACCACCTGCTCAGATCTGGAGAGCTCGGGGGCGGAGCTCGGGGGCGGAGCCCATTGGCTCTGCTGGCTCCGCACTGGACACTGCTGGCCTTTCCCTGGACCCTGGGGTCTCTTGCACTCTGTCTCGGTGCTTTGATGGAGCTGTCTTAGACAGAGGGCTTGGTGGAAAATGACTGCCCTGGGTGGGCAGGCCGTTCATCAGAAAGGCATTGGGCAGAAAAGGAGGGTCCCCACCCACTCTGGACGGGGGAAAGAAAGTAGGGGGTAGAAAGACCCAGGGCGGGAGTGGCTGCTGACCCCAGGCCATCTCCTTTCTAAGAATTTCCTGCCCCGGCGCCTTTATGGCCCTGGCTGCAATTTCACGTTTTGATGAAGCCAAATGAGCCTGATCCCTGTTGAATCAAGGCCAGTCCAAGGGGCCGGCATATCCACCTAGAGGTCCCCTGACCCCCTTTCTCTCATCTTCGGAGGGTCTCAGAGCAGGTACCTCTTCCTCCAGGAAGCCCTCCTGATTCCCATACAAGGTCAGGAAACTTTGAGCTTCCCCAGCCCTCCGAGCTCCCCAACCCTCGTCCTTGAGCACTTTGGATGACAGACGTGTCTCCTCTCTCCCCCTCAGATTGTCGATTCCTTAAGAGCAGGGCCAAGGCTGTTGAGGTCACTGCAGTGTTCTCCCCAGCACCACCCTCTACAAGGTTGGGTGTCGTACAGGATTAACTTGGTGGGTGGATGATAGAGTGAGTGGATTTATAGGGACACAGAGAGAGAGGACAGGATTCAACTTCCAGGGGCTCAGAGAGGTGGCAGGGAGATTCAGAGTGGGAAATGGAGTTTTGAGGATCCGGGCGGGGGGAGGGGGGCGCTTCCAGAAGGAAATAGGGTTTTGAAGAGAGAGACAGTCAGAGAAGGGTGGCATCTCAGGGAGAGGCATGGGGACTCAGAGGTTACCAGGGGCTTAGAGAGAGGAGTTACGGCTGGCGAGGAGGCCGGGTGCCCGGACAGCGGGTGGAGGTTGCAGAAGGCCTGGGAGTTGAGGACCGACGGCAGGGTGGGAGCTCAGTGAGTTCTCACCTTACCTTCCTCCTCCTCCTGCAGACAATGCCAGCCAGGCTTGCCTCTTCCAGCTCAACCACCTGCTCAGATCTGGAGAGCTCGGGGGCGGAGCTCGGGGGCGGAGCCCATTGGCTCTGCTGGCTCCGCACTGGACACTGCTGGCCTTTCCCTGGACCCTGGGGTCTCTTGCACTCTGTCTCGGTGCTTTGATGGAGCTGTCTTAGACAGAGGGCTTGGTGGAAAATGACTGCCCTGGGTGGGCAGGCCGTTCATCAGAAAGGCATTGGGCAGAAAAGGAGGGTCCCCACCCACTCTGGACGGGGGAAAGAAAGTAGGGGGTAGAAAGACCCAGGGCGGGAGTGGCTGCTGACCCCAGGCCATCTCCTTTCTAAGAATTTCCTGCCCCGGCGCCTTTATGGCCCTGGCTGCAATTTCACGTTTTGATGAAGCCAAATGAGCCTGATCCCTGTTGAATCAAGGCCAGTCCAAGGGGCCGGCATATCCACCTAGAGGTCCCCTGACCCCCTTTCTCTCATCTAGACTGTGGCTGTAGCCTATATGGATAGTCCCCTCCCTAGCCTGCTTCGCCTCCTTTCTCCCCTTTCCCAGAAGGGGTAGTTCAGCCACTTCCTGGCTGTGTGACCAGAGTGTCCATCAGAGTCTTGGGGACCTCATCAGTGCACCAGGAACAATAACACCATCCATCTCCCCAGGGTTGACGGGGAGGCTGGCCCAGGACCAGGCAGCGAGGCATGGGTACATTGGCGGGCACACTGTGGGGCTGGCAGATGGTGGCCGAGAGCTCTGGAATCTATCTGACTCAGGTTCGGATCTCGCCCACTGCCTGTAACTGTCCTAACCCCTGAGACGGCTTCCTGCCTTAGAGGAATAGTCCCTTCTCCCAGGGCCAGAGGGACGGTGCCATGAGATGCTCTGCATTCTTAAAATATTTATTTATATATTTGTGTGTTTAGTTTGTACTGGATTTTAGTTGTAGGATGTGGACTCTTAAACTTGTGGCGTGTGGGATCTAGTTCTCCAGTTTGCACTGTTTTTTTTTTTTTTTTTTTTTAACATTTTTATTTTCCACCATCTTCCTAAGTTCTGCCATTTGCTTTTGTTACTCTTTTTTGTTGTTGTTGTTGCGGGGTGGAGGGGGGCTGGTTGGGATGAGAGGGGGACGGACGGGCCACCTCTATTGGTCCTTCATTTATCTATTTTCATCCATCTTTGTTCTTCAGCCCGTGTGGGCCTCCCATTGCAGTGGCCTCTGTTGTCGCAGAGCACCGGCTCTGGGCGCATGCGCTCCAGAGCTCCGGCTCGGCAATTGGACACATCGGTCCAGCCGCTCCGCGGCACGTGGGATCTTCCCAGGCCAGGGATCGAACCAGCACAAGGCGGTGTCCCTACCCACTGGACCACCAGGGAAGCCCTGCACTGGGTTTTAGTTGTAGGATGTGGACTCTTAGCTGTGGCGTGTGAAATTTAGTTCTCTGATCAGGGATTGAACACACTGCCCCTCCACCCCCGCCTTGGGAGTGTGGAGTCTTACCCACTGGATCACCAGGGAAGTCCCAAGATGCTGCGCATCTAAGATACACTCAGGGAGCCCTTGACACAGACGAGGCAGGTACGCAGTAAGCAGTTACCACCCTGCCCCAGCTCCACAGCCAGAAATCAGCTTTGTGTGAATCCAAACAGTTAGTGTTTCCCGAGGGCTCTCCCTGGGTCAGGATCTGAACCAGATGCCTCGCCCACAACCTCTTCTCGAGCCTGGGGTGAGTAGGTAGGGTCCTGCCCCTGGCAGTCTTTAGAAGGTGACTTGACTGTTTTGATTTTTTGGGCATGCCATGCAGCACGTGGAATTGAACGCATGCCCCTCTGTATTGGAAGGGCACTGGGCTACCGGGGAGGTCCCTGGACGGTGACTTTAGCCTCTCCTGCCCCTGTCTGGGCCTCTGTTTTCAAATCTGCAAGTTTGTCGAGTGAATCCTTAGGAGCATGGCACTTGGCATGCAGTAGGTGCAAAATTAATGCAGCTGTTAGGACTCTTCCTCCATTTTATAGAAACGGCAATGGAGGGAGTTCCCTGGTGACATAATGGTTAGGACGCGCAGGCTTTCACCAACGCTGGCCTGGGTACAGTCGCTGGTCAGGGAACGGAGGTCCCGCAAGTGTGCAGTGAGGTCAGAAAAGAGAATGAGGGTCAGAGCAGGGTGGCGGTTCTTAGGTGCTGCTATTCTGTGCACTTAGAAATGTGTGAAGTGGGTAGACCTCACGTGGTGTTCTTAAAACACACACACACACACCCACACACACACCCCACGTATGCTGTAATCCCATTTACAGAAAACGTTCCAAAGCAGGCAAACCTCCAGAGAGAAAAAGCAAACCTGTTGCTCAGCAGAGCCTGAGCAGGACTGAGGGGCTGGGCTGATGGTTAAAGGAGTACAGGGTTTCTTTAGGGGCACTGAAAGTTGTCTAAAATTGATGTCAGGGGTGATGCACTGAAATGTGCACTTTAAATGGATGAATTGTTTGCTGTGTAAATTGTTTCAGTATAGCCATTTTTAGGGGCATCAGAATCTGAGAAAATAATCCTGCCAAACTGTGTTGATACATCTTTAATTAAAAGCCCACGGACTGCAACTAGTTCATCCCTCAACTCCCCTCTTGTCTATCAGTGACATTGAAAGTATCACTTTAGGACCCCACGCAAGGTGCATAGAACCCCCGGACAGCTCACCTTGTCCTGGGCAGAGAGCGAGGGACAGGACCCACCGCCCAGAGAGGGTCTGCTTCCTACCTGGAGTCCCACAGCCCTGGGACGCCAAGAGACCTTCAAACACGAGTTCACATGTGCGTGAGGTTCCAGCCCCAGCCTCCACTCTGACCCCTGGCTGCCTCCTCCTTCCGACTTTGCAGGAAAAAAAGAGAAAAAAGCCATGCCAGGAAGCATCCATCACAGGCTGTCCAACTGGGCCGGAGGGGCAGGGGTCAGCACGGAGGTGACCTCGAGGTTTCTGTGGGGACCAGGATCCGGCAGGGCTGGGGGTGAGAGGCTGGAATTTTTCCCACCCTGAGATTTTCCTGCGTCAACCCAGGAGGGCGCCCTGGATGCCGCCAGCCCTGCCCCCCACCTCCTTCCTCTCTTGATACCGCTTCCCGGCTAAAGAGGGGGGGAGGGGCGTGCCAAGGTGGAACCTCTGGGCCCAGGAGGGAGGCACTTGGGGACGGACAGAAGGAGCTGGCCCAGAGAGGCCGAGGGCCCGCCACGGAGTCAAGCAGCCTTGGGGACTTGGTGTAAACGGGGCGGCCCACTTGCTCCTGCCCTGCAGAGCCTCCTGTAGCCCCCACTGCCCTGCCCAGGATTTGGACCCTAGCCCGGCCTTGGGCGTGTGAGAAGCCCTTGGCCCTGGGCCCTGCCCCCGATCCTTCCTCCCCCCCACACACTGGGGACTCAGCCCTTCCTTGTGTTAAATAGAAACCTCTTTATTCTAAGTATCGTACGTTCCTTAATACATTGGATTGAGGCCAGACCTTGAGGTGAGGGGAAAGGGGGGGCCTGGGATATTTGTGTACAGCCTTCCAAGAGGCCACCCACCACCCGCTGGGCTGGGAGGTGGTGCTGGGAATGGGTTTCGTGGCCTTGAGATGGTCCTCTGGCCGGTGTTGCTGTGTAAATTGCATATGGCATCAGAATCTGAGAAAATAATCCTGCCAAACTGTGTTGATACATCTTTAATTAAAAGCCCACGGACTGCAACTAGTTCATCCCTCAACTCCCCTCTTGTCTATCAGTGACATTGAAAGTATCACTTTAGGACCCCACGCAAGGTGCATAGAACCCCCGGACAGCTCACCTTGTCCTGGGCAGAGAGCGAGGGACAGGACCCACCGCCCAGAGAGGGTCTGCTTCCTACCTGGAGTCCCACAGCCCTGGGACGCCAAGAGACCTTCAAACACGAGTTCACATGTGCGTGAGGTTCCAGCCCCAGCCTCCACTCTGACCCCTGGCTGCCTCCTCCTTCCGACTTTGCAGGAAAAAAAGAGAAAAAAAAAGCCATGCCAGGAAGCATCCATCACAGGCTGTCCAACTGGGCCGGAGGGGCAGGGGTCAGCACGGAGGTGACCTCGAGGTTTCTGTGGGGACCAGGATCCGGCAGGGCTGGGGGTGAGAGGCTGGAATTTTTCCCACCCTGAGATTTTCCTGCGTCAACCCAGGAGGGCGCCCTGGATGCCGCCAGCCCTGCCCCCCACCTCCTTCCTCTCTTGATACCGCTTCCCGGCTAAAGAGGGGGGGAGGGGCGTGCCAAGGTGGAACCTCTGGGCCCAGGAGGGAGGCACTTGGGGACGGACAGAAGGAGCTGGCCCAGAGAGGCCGAGGGCCCGCCACGGAGTCAAGCAGCCTTGGGGACTTGGTGTAAACGGGGCGGCCCACTTGCTCCTGCCCTGCAGAGCCTCCTGTAGCCCCCACTGCCCTGCCCAGGATTTGGACCCTAGCCCGGCCTTGGGCGTGTGAGAAGCCCTTGGCCCTGGGCCCTGCCCCCGATCCTTCCTCCCCCCCACACACTGGGGACTCAGCCCTTCCTTGTGTTAAATAGAAACCTCTTTATTCTAAGTATCGTACGTTCCTTAATACATTGGATTGAGGCCAGACCTTGAGGTGAGGGGAAAGGGGGGGCCTGGGATATTTGTGTACAGCCTTCCAAGAGGCCACCCACCACCCGCTGGGCTGGGGAGGTGGTGCTGGGAATGGGTTTCGTGGCCTTGAGAGAGTCCTGGCTCCCTCTGGCCGGTCTCTCCTCTGTGCGGGGAGTCTAGGGGGAGGGGAGGAGACCGCCAAGGATCTTGCCAGCCCAGGGGTCTGTGGTCCTAGGCTGGGAGTCGGGATGGTCTGTCAGCAGCAGAGATGAGGGCCACCGAGGCAGGGCTGGAAAAGCCTCAGCGTCGGGCCTGGGGCCGCAGCGGAGACGGAGCCGCAGGCCGAGGCCAAGGCAGGCAGGCCAGCCGGGAGAGGGGCAGGCGGCCCAGGAAGAGAGGGAGGCTGAGGCAGACCGGCGGGCGGGGCACGGGGACGTCTGCGAAGAAGGCACGGTCCCGAGGAGGTGACAGGGCTGACCCCTCAGAGAGTTCCAGGTCCCGGGCCACTGCCAGGATCTCGTGGCGGGCAACCGTGTGGCGAAGGCCTCGGATGTCGAGGAGCATTGCCACGTGCTTCCGCCTGGGGGGGAGAGGAGACAGGTGCCTGGGGTCCTCCAGATCCACTCTCGGCCCACCGGGAACCCCTCACGGCCAAGCCTGTCTTGGCTCTGGAGCCCCTTTGCTCCCTCCAGATGCATCCTCCACTACCGGCCCCCCCAGATCCCTCCATCCCCACCAGCCGCCCCAGACCCTGCCCTTCCCATCAGCCTCCTGGATCCCACCAGTCCTCATCCGGAACATCCCTTCCAACCACTGCCAAATCCTTCTCCTCACAATGGATTCCAAAACCCTCACCTCCAAACCCAGCATAAGAATCTTCCTCTTCATCCCATCTCAGCTCCTGAGTAAAAGAAGCTTCCATCTTTGCCCCCAGCTGAGCTCAGACGGCTCCAGAGTGACTGTCCCACCACGCTCACGGCCTGTTTCCACTCTGGGCTCTGTAGCAATGCTGAACTTACTCTCTTCTCAGACGACCCCGTGTCATCCCTGAGATCCGGCCCAGAAATGCTCACCCATGTCCCTACCCTAACCCTCCCCTCACCCCAACACCAGATCTGGAACCACCGTCTCCACCACTGTTGTTTGAGGTCCAGATTCAGCCGCGGAACCCTTACTTCACCTCTCACCCATTCCCAGCATCGATCTCAACTGAAATTCTCCCCCAGAACTCCAAACTCACCTTGCGGACCCTCGCTCCCACCATAAACTCTCTGCTCAAAACTAAATATTCCACAACCCTCCCCGCCAAATCCAACACACCGGAACCTCCCTTCCCTCTGATCTCAGCTCTGGATCCCAGATCCAAAACTCAGCCTCCACCCCCACCGTATTTCAGACTCAAGACCCTGCACCCAACAGTCATTTCCAGAACTTTCATTTCAAACAGGGTTCCAGGGTCTTCACCACCAGCTTCAGCCCAGCTCAACACCCTCACCCTCCCACATCCCAAATTTGAAATCCCCATAGCTCCAAACACACATCCCAAAGGGGGTTCGAGAACCTTATAGCTCAAGTGAGCTATGAAACGTGGCCCTCAAGCTCAGCTTTGAACCCCTCCTCCCAGCTTGAGACCTTTCAGGTGGAGCTGCATATTCAAGTTCAGAAATCCCAATCCAGTGGAGTGTGGGGACCCCGGCCCCCTGTGACTCCGGAGCTCTATGCTTTCCCAAGGACACGAGGTCCACACCTCACAACCAGGACTGTGCATCCTGAATCAGTTCCAGAGTTCTCAGCTTCAGCCCCAAGTTCTTACCCTAAACCTAGGGTCCCACAGGGTCTGTCTCTTCAGATACAAAATGACCGTCTACCCGGCTAGCGCTGGAGGAGTGCCCCCCCTCCGCCGAACGCAAGCGGCCCTGCTGCGTGGGGTGAGGGGCACCCGCTCAAGCCTGCTGCCTGGCTTCAAGTCCACACTTTGCTGCTGGCTAGCTGTGAGTCCGCTAGCTAATTTCCCGCCTCTGATGGTGCTAAGCACTCAGAACAGGGCTGCCTGTTACCTGCAAAGATTCTCAAAGATAGCTCCCACGCTCACGGCCTGTTTCCACTCTGGGCTCTGTAGCAATGCTGAACTTACTCTCTTCTCAGACGACCCCGTGTCATCCCTGAGATCCGGCCCAGAAATGCTCACCCATGTCCCTACCCTAACCCTCCCCTCACCCCAACACCAGATCTGGAACCACCGTCTCCACCACTGTTGTTTGAGGTCCAGATTCAGCCGCGGAACCCTTACTTCACCTCTCACCCATTCCCAGCATCGATCTCAACTGAAATTCTCCCCCAGAACTCCAAACTCACCTTGCGGACCCTCGCTCCCACCATAAACTCTCTGCTCAAAACTAAATATTCCACAACCCTCCCCGCCAAATCCAACACACCGGAACCTCCCTTCCCTCTGATCTCAGCTCTGGATCCCAGATCCAAAACTCAGCCTCCCCCCCCACCGTATTTCAGACTCAAGACCCTGCACCCAACAGTCATTTCCAGAACTTTCATTTCAAACAGGGTTCCAGGGTCTTCACCACCAGCTTCAGCCCAGCTCAACACCCTCACCCTCCCACATCCCAAATTTGAAATCCCCATAGCTCCAAACACACATCCCAAAGGGGGTTCGAGAACCTTATAGCTCAAGTGAGCTATGAAACGTGGCCCTCAAGCTCAGCTTTGAACCCCTCCTCCCAGCTTGAGACCTTTCAGGTGGAGCTGCATATTCAAGTTCAGAAATCCCAATCCAGTGGAGTGTGGGGACCCCGGCCCCCTGTGACTCCGGAGCTCTATGCTTTCCCAAGGACACGAGGTCCACACCTCACAACCAGGACTGTGCATCCTGAATCAGTTCCAGAGTTCTCAGCTTCAGCCCCAAGTTCTTACCCTAAACCTAGGGTCCCACAGGGTCTGTCTCTTCAGATACAAAATGACCGTCTACCCGGCTAGCGCTGGAGGAGTGCCCCCCCTCCGCCGAACGCAAGCGGCCCTGCTGCGTGGGGTGAGGGGCACCCGCTGGCAAGCCTGCTGCCTGGCTTCAAGTCCACACTTTGCTGCTGGCTAACTGTGAGTCCGCTAGCTAATTTCTGCCAGCCTCTGATGGTGCTAAGCACTCAGAACAGGGCTGCCTGTTACCTGCAAAGATTCTCAAAGATAGCTATTATTCTAAAATAATTCTTACTCATAGAGCGGGTGTGTGCGATGCTGTTTTAGGTCTGACCTAAGGACTCAGTAAGCCAGAACTGTTACCGCTGCCCCCACGGACGATGATATATCATCCGGCGCTCATCTGGAAAGACTACTATTGTCCTCATGGATCAGAGGAGGAGACGGAGGCTCCGAGAGGATCTCGGAGAAAGGAAACGGTCCATCACTGCCCCAGTGCGTGTGCGCCCCTGTGCCCGTGCGTGTCCCCGAGTCCCCCGCGGCTCCCCTGCTGGGCCGGCCCTTCCTGCCGCCGGGCGGCTCCGCGCCCCCCTGCCCCGGGCTTCCTGTGACTGCTTGTTTGTTTGCGAGCCCTGGTGGCGGTGCCGGCGACGGCGGCAGAAGGAGGGAAATCGTATTAATAATGCCCTGGTTCCAGCAGGAAACGGCCGTCAGACACGCTCGCCGCCTCCCTCCCTCGCCCAAGAGGCAGGAAACGCAGGGACGGATGCCAGGGCTCGCGGGAGACCTCGGCCGGGCGGCAGCGCAGGCGATAGGGGCCGGGGCGGCGTGGGGGCGGGGATCTCACCTGATGTCCGGGTAGTCCCGCACCAGCATCCCCACCTCCATCTGGATGCTCGGCGTGTCTTCCAGATGCAGAACTTCGGCCAGGTGGGGCACCACCGCGTCCAGCCACGAGGCCTGGGACTCCTGCAGCGAGAGGCCGGGCTCACACCCTCGCCCCCGTCAACACCCACTCCCTCCCCAGCCCCCAACGTTTTCTCGTCGGTAAAGCCAGGCAGAGGGCAGGCTGAAGTCAAGCGATAGCTGGGCCCTTTGGAAATTTGAAGGAAAATCCGTAATATAATCTACTGTTTGCAGATAATTTGGGATTTGGAGACACTGCTCAAAACCTATTCTAGGTTTGCAAAGTGTTACCATCGGGGGAAGTGGATAAAGTATGCCAGATACATCTTTTCATTTTTTTCTCATGACCGCATGTGAATCTACAGGTATCTCCCCGCCAGATTAACAAGAGACTCCCAAGGACACTCGGTTAGAAACTCCCGGAATAGAGGCTGATTGAAACCCTTCCGGTCCTGCCGATTACAACTGGGTGCAAATCAGATTTGCTGATGTTAAATGCGTGGATTTAGGAGTGCTAAGGTTCTGAGCTTCTGTTGCCTTTAACGACTGTCTGTGCTCCTAGTAATAGCTCACGTTCAGGATCCCAGGTCCCAAGCCCTTTTAACTGATCTTAATCGCCACCACAAGGCAGAAGGTCCATTTTCTCCTCGCTCGCACCAAGAGCATGCTCTCAGCGGTGAACGCCGATTTTTATCCGCAGAGGGCAAAGATCAGAGCGTTGCTATTGGCTGCATGTTGGGTGAGGGTCTCATTCTAAGCCCCGCCCCCGGCTCTCCAGTCCCCGGATTCCCGGAAGCCAAGGTTTTCCGTGGTTTCGGAGCCCTCCCGCCCCTCGGCCCTCGGCTGCACTGACCAGCCGTCGGAACAGCCTCTCCAGCTGCGCCGCGTCCTCCCGGAGCCTCCCGGCCACGCGGCTGCGGGTCCGCGCGGAGCCACAGCGCAGGCGTCCGCGGAACAGGGGCCGCACGTACTCGACCAGCGCCCGCCGGTGCAGCTCCGCCACCAGCGCCTGGGGACCCGGGAAGGCGCGAGAGGGTGTGAGCGCCGGTGACCCCCTGTCCCTGCTTCCCACCCGCCCGCGCCCGCCCGGGAAACCCCAGGAATCCCTCCCCGCTCCCAGCCCCTGGCAGCCCTCCTGACTTCTGATGGGAGAACTCTGTCCTGCCCACTGTAATCAGCCCGCACGCCTACCGGCTCCCAAAGGATGCCCCGTCGCAGCCCTCTCGGCTTTCTCGGCAGCTCCACCTCCCAGAGGCCCCAACCTCGCCGGCCCCCCTGCTACACTCTGATACCCGCGGGCGCCCTCCCCGCGGATCCCACAGAGAGCGCCGCTTATCTGGTCCGACAGCGTGCCCCGCACCTAAAAGGGCCTCTCCCAGCCGTGTGCCCAGGCCCCCTCCAGCCCCTCCGCCCACCGCAGCCTGGGTGCCACCCCGCGCCCCTCCCCCGCACAGGCAGACCCACCTGGTAAGGCTCCTCCTGCATCCTACGCAGCGCCAAGGCCTTAGCACCCAGCGTGCTCACGATGCCGTCCAGGGCCTCCGAGCTGCTCAGCCATTTCCTGCGCATCAGCTTGCTGAAGTGCGGCTGGGTGGGACAGAGTGCGCAGAGGGTCGCAGCTCGCGAAAGCCTTTTCTGTTGCCTTTAACGACTGTCTGTGCTCCTAGTAATAGCTCACGTTCAGGATCCCAGGTCCCAAGCCCTTTTAACTGATCTTAATCGCCACCACAAGGCAGAAGGTCCATTTTCTCCTCGCTCGCACCAAGAGCATGCTCTCAGCGGTGAACGCCGATTTTTATCCGCAGAGGGCAAAGATCAGAGCGTTGCTATTGGCTGCATGTTGGGTGAGGGTCTCATTCTAAGCCCCGCCCCCGGCTCTCCAGTCCCCGGATTCCCGGAAGCCAAGGTTTTCCGTGGTTTCGGAGCCCTCCCGCCCCTCGGCCCTCGGCTGCACTGACCAGCCGTCGGAACAGCCTCTCCAGCTGCGCCGCGTCCTCCCGGAGCCTCCCGGCCACGCGGCTGCGGGTCCGCGCGGAGCCACAGCGCAGGCGTCCGCGGAACAGGGGCCGCACGTACTCGACCAGCGCCCGCCGGTGCAGCTCCGCCACCAGCGCCTGGGGACCCGGGAAGGCGCGAGAGGGTGTGAGCGCCGGTGACCCCCTGTCCCTGCTTCCCACCCGCCCGCGCCCGCCCGGGAAACCCCAGGAATCCCTCCCCGCTCCCAGCCCCTGGCAGCCCTCCTGACTTCTGATGGGAGAACTCTGTCCTGCCCACTGTAATCAGCCCGCACGCCTACCGGCTCCCAAAGGATGCCCCGTCGCAGCCCTCTCGGCTTTCTCGGCAGCTCCACCTCCCAGAGGCCCCAACCTCGCCGGCCCCCCTGCTACACTCTGATACCCGCGGGCGCCCTCCCCGCGGATCCCACAGAGAGCGCCGCTTATCTGGTCCGACAGCGTGCCCCGCACCTAAAAGGGCCTCTCCCAGCCGTGTGCCCAGGCCCCCTCCAGCCCCTCCGCCCACCGCAGCCTGGGTGCCACCCCGCGCCCCTCCCCCGCACAGGCAGACCCACCTGGTAAGGCTCCTCCTGCATCCTACGCAGCGCCAAGGCCTTAGCACCCAGCGTGCTCACGATGCCGTCCAGGGCCTCCGAGCTGCTCAGCCATTTCCTGCGCATCAGCTTGCTGAAGTGCGGCTGGGTGGGACAGAGTGCGCAGAGGGTCGCAGCTCGCCTTCCTTCCACCCTCTTCCATTACCAATTCGACATTTGTTCCCCAAACGCTGCTCTGAGCCGAACCAGGGCTGTACGGTGCCTGGGACTGTCCAGCCCTGCCCTCCTGGGGCTCCAAGTCCAGAAGGGAGACAGACCTGCTCCCCAGACAGTGACCACCCAGAGGGGCATGACTGAGTCAGCATGGAGAGTCAAGGAGGGCTTCCTGGAGGAGGGGGCACTAGAGCTGAGGCCCCGAAGATGGTCACTGTTAGCCAAGTGAGGGGTGGGAGAGGGAGCGGCTGAATCCAGGGGAAAGCCGGTGTGAAGAAGATTCATATTTCAGATGGGCTTGCAAGTCAGAGGATCAGAAAGAAAGTCAGCGTGGCTGGCAAAACCATGTAGATAATCCACAGGCCCAGGGCAAAGTGAACATAGGAGACTTGTTCAGAAATCATGTAGAACTTCAAGAGCGAGGCAGCAGAGAGTTAAACCAAGCCAGGGCCTTTCTAAGCAGGGGAAGGTGCTGTGTGCACAGTGGACAGGTGGGTCTGCTCAGGTGAACAGAGCAGAGCACACAGGCTTCCTGGGCTGCATGTCTCCTGAGGGCACTGGGGAGCCATGGAAGGTTCTAAACAGGAGAGGGAGAAGATCAGCTTTGTGGGTCACCGAGGTGACTAGGAGGGGGCAAGGCTGAGGCAGAGGGCTTCCCCTGGTGGTCCAGTGGATAAGGACACCGCCTTGTAGTGCAAGGGGCGCTGGTTTGAGCCCTGGCCTGGGAAGATCCCACGTGCCGCGGAGCGGCTGGACTGATGTGTCCAATCACCGAGCCGGAGCTCTGGAGCGCATGCGCCCAGAGCTGGCGCTCTGTGACAACAGATGCCACCGCGATGGGAGGCCCGCAGGAGCCAAAGAACAAAGACGGATGAAAACAGAGAAATGAAAGACCAGTAGAAGTGGCCCACCCGCTCCCCTCCCTTCCCAACCCGACCCCTGCCCAAAATAAATACATAAATAAATCTTAAAAAAAAAAAAAAAAAAGGCTGAGGCAGAAACTGGGAGTCTAGAAGGAGCGGGACGAGTGAGGAAGGGGAAAGGGGAATACAGCGGGTAGATACACAGGATGTTGTGAGTGGCCACCGTGGGGGAGGGGCAGGAGGCGTCTGGATCCTGGAGGTGGGATGGGCAGAGGGTCTGTCCCTGCGTCGGGGACTGGGAGGAGCGAGGGGGAGATGCTGCCGTCAGGGGGACCCTGGGAGCATGAGGTGCCCAGACACCTTTGGGGCTGGAGTCCACGGGGGCCCTGAAGCAGGACCCTATCCTAGTGGGCCCAGCACCCCCTTCCTGCTCTCTCATCCCACGGTAGCCCAGTTTTATGAACCGCCAAAAATGAGGCCCGTGGGCTTTTGTTGGAAAGCGGGTGTGAATCAAATGAGCCAATGCTCTTGGTATAGAACTTGACTCAGGGAGTGCGGCTGTTGCTATGAACTCTGTACATTTTACAAAGATCTCAGTGACCAGTACTCCGGGGCCAGGACTCGAGCTAAGCACTTTATGGCCCGTAGCTTCCTTGCAGCCATCTGAGAAGGCTGTGCCCATTTTCCAGATGAGCAAACAGAGGCCCCAAGAGGAAAGCCATTTGCCCAAGTCCCCTTCCCTGGAAGTGGTCAGCTGGGCCTAGAATAAAGACCATACCCCTCTCCCCCCACCATGCTCGCTAACTTTCATCCCCGTACTTAGGCACTCAACAACCACCCTCTGACCCTTTCCTGTGGCCCCTCCCTGAGTGGATCACCGGGGACACATCAGAGAACTCTTGGGGACACAGTGCAAAATGAGATCAGCGAAACTCCAAGTGCATGATAATCATAAGCCGTTGGGGCGCTCCGAATTCTGATCTGACATGTGACAACATTGAGGAATGATCGTTCCGTTTGTTAGGCAGGAGAACGGCCCTGAGTTCTGTTTGTTTAAAAAGGCCAGGTTCCTTATCTGTTGGAGATACAGGCTGACGTGCTGATGGATGGTGATAGGATGTCAAAGATGTGCTTTAAAAGAACCCAGGGCGTGGGGGCGGGGGGAGGTGGAGTTGACACTTGCTGGAGCTGGTCCATGAGAGGTCATTCTGCCGACTTCTGTGTATGTTTGAAATTTTCCATAATAAGAAAGTTATTTTAGAAACATTCCAACAAATCCTTGCCCTTGCCCTTGAGAAGCTAACATTCCAATGGAAGGAGACAGATTGGAAAAAAAAAAAAAGCAAAGGATATAGCATGGCAGGTGGTGATAAGTGCTTTGGAGACAAACAGAGTGGCAGGGGAGGGGGGATGTAGGCGTCTCCCAGGCTTCCGTTTTAAATAGGACGGTCAGAGGAGGTCCTTCTGAAAAGGTGACATTTGAGCCCACACTTGAAAGAGGCGAGGGAGGGAGCTCTTGAGGGAAGAGAAGTCCAGGCGGAGGGAATGGCAGGTGCACAGGTGCTGGGGTTGGAGAGTGTCTGCTGCATGAAGGAGCAGCAGGGGGATGGGCGTGGTTGGATGTGGAGTTAGCAAGGAGGAAAGCCGGAGGAGAGGAGGTCAGAGAGGGAACGGGAAGACCACGCGGGCTCTTGGGGAGCCACGGCGAGGATCTTGGCTTGTGCCTGGAGTGAGCTGGGAGCCATGGAGGCTTCTAAGCAGAGTTGGGACACAACCTGATGTGTCCAGCGTGGACTGGGCACCAGGGACATGCACAGCTCTCGGTTCTGTTCCCACCTGACCCCCACCTCCACCTCTGAAGCTGACCCCCTCTGGGTATGCACAGGAGCCCAGAGATGAGCAGCTGGAGCTCTAGGGTCTAGGAGAGGCTGGGCAGGAATTTGGGGGACCTCAGCGAGTAGGGCCTCCACCCAGTCCCCAAAGCCCCTTCCTGCTGATGGCTGTCTTCCCCCAACCATATCCTCCTACCTCTTCCTTCCTGCACCCCCCTCCGTCCCCCCAGATATAGCCATCACCCCACCCCGCCCCCTCTGCTTCCCGAACACTGAGTCATGGGCTGAAAGGAACTGCAGGCTGAGGTGGGGGCTCCCTTGCCCTGGTCCACCCCGGCCCATTGCCTCTCACCTGCAGCTCCTGGAAGATCAGGTCCGTCAGGGTGCGGTGGCAGACTCGGATCACGCGATCCAGGGCGCTGGCCGCTGCTTCCCTGGCCGGCTCACTCGGGGCCCCGTCCGGGCCACTTGCTGGAGCTGGTCCATGAGAGGTCATTCTGCCGACTTCTGTGTATGTTTGAAATTTTCCATAATAAGAAAGTTATTTTAGAAACATTCCAACAAATCCTTGCCCTTGCCCTTGAGAAGCTAACATTCCAATGGAAGGAGACAGATTGGAAAAAAAAGCAAAGGATATAGCATGGCAGGTGGTGATAAGTGCTTTGGAGACAAACAGAGTGGCAGGGGAGGGGGGATGTAGGCGTCTCCCAGGCTTCCGTTTTAAATAGGACGGTCAGAGGAGGTCCTTCTGAAAAGGTGACATTTGAGCCCACACTTGAAAGAGGCGAGGGAGGGAGCTCTTGAGGGAAGAGAAGTCCAGGCGGAGGGAATGGCAGGTGCACAGGTGCTGGGGTTGGAGAGTGTCTGCTGCATGAAGGAGCAGCAGGGGGATGGGCGTGGTTGGATGTGGAGTTAGCAAGGAGGAAAGCCGGAGGAGAGGAGGTCAGAGAGGAACGGGAAGACCACGCGGGCTCTTGGGGAGCCACGGCGAGGATCTTGGCTTGTGCCTGGAGTGAGCTGGGAGCCATGGAGGCTTCTAAGCAGAGTTGGGACACAACCTGATGTGTCCAGCGTGGACTGGGCACCAGGGACATGCACAGCTCTCGGTTCTGTTCCCACCTGACCCCCACCTCCACCTCTGAAGCTGACCCCCTCTGGGTATGCACAGGAGCCCAGAGATGAGCAGCTGGAGCTCTAGGGTCTAGGAGAGGCTGGGCAGGAATTTGGGGGACCTCAGCGAGTAGGGCCTCCACCCAGTCCCCAAAGCCCCTTCCTGCTGATGGCTGTCTTCCCCCAACCATATCCTCCTACCTCTTCCTTCCTGCACCCCCCTCCGTCCCCCCAGATATAGCCATCACCCCACCCCGCCCCCTCTGCTTCCCGAACACTGAGTCATGGGCTGAAAGGAACTGCAGGCTGAGGTGGGGGCTCCCTTGCCCTGGTCCACCCCGGCCCATTGCCTCTCACCTGCAGCTCCTGGAAGATCAGGTCCGTCAGGGTGCGGTGGCAGACTCGGATCACGCGATCCAGGGCGCTGGCCGCTGCTTCCCTGGCCGGCTCACTCTCGGGGGGCCCCGTCCGGGCCAGGCGCTCTGCCAGAGCCCTGCGGGGATCCGTGGACCCAGCTGTCAAGGAGCCTCAGCATCTCGGCCCAACCTCCTAGACCTGTCTCCCCACTTAGATGGACCCTATTTTGTGGGGCACAGGGGTGACCAGTCAGAAAGGAGCTGGTGGAAGTCGGGGGCTCTGGGGAGGGCCTGGGGTGAGAAATATCAGGGGATGTCTGGAGGGCTAAAGATCTGGGGGGCTCTGTGGACTGTCTGGTCGCCTAGGGGGATGTGGTCTGAAGGAAGGGGTCTCTCTGGGTCTGTTTCTCCTGATGCTTTCTGGGTGAGGGTGGGGACACCTCCATCCTAAGAGTCTATGATTCTGAGGGCCTCTAATTGTAAAATTCTACCCGTCTCATCTTCCGGCGTTATGACAGTCGACGACCCTCTCCATCCTGGAAAGGAGAGCAACCTGGCTTGAGGCCAGTTGGCCCTTCCTGCCCGGATTCCAGCCGACCCCTTCTAAGCACATATCCCCAAGTCCCCACACTGGGGCCAGGTTTTTCTCTGCACAAGAGCGGAGGCCCCGTCTGTCCACTGGGGACAGATGAAATGAGGACAGATCTAAACAGCAGAAGACGGTTCCGGAAGGAGAGAGGAATGTGGGAACTCTTCGGGCACTAACAGAAAGACCTCCAACGGGTTAGGGAGCATAGGACAGAGTGTGTTCAATACTCTGCCACGTGTGTGTATTTTCTGGAGTCATCTTTTAATTTTTTCCGCTGTGCCCCAAGACATGTGGGATCTTAGTTCCCCGACTAGGGATGGAACCTACGCCCCCTGCAGTGGAAGCGCAGAGTCTTAACTGCTGGACTACCAGGGAAGTCCCTGTATTTCTTTTTTTTTTTTTAGGGAAAGGACTAATATGTATGCACATAGTAATATGTTTACTTATATATGTACAAAATATGCATATGCATGCACGATGCATGTTTATGAGGTGTGCCTACGCATGCACGACTGCAAAGATATGGATGTTTCTGGCCACGGGGCACCCCGGCCCATTGCCTCTCACCTGCAGCTCCTGGAAGATCAGGTCCGTCAGGGTGCGGTGGCAGACTCGGATCACGCGATCCAGGGCGCTGGCCGCTGCTTCCTGGCCGGCTCACTCGGGGCCCGTCCGGGCCAGGCGCTCTGCCAGAGCCCTGCGGGGATCCGTGGACCCAGCTGTCAAGGAGCCTCAGCATCTCGGCCCAACCTCCTAGACCTGTCTCCCCACTTAGATGGACCCTATTTTGTGGGGCACAGGGGTGACCAGTCAGAAAGGAGCTGGTGGAAGTCGGGGGCTCTGGGGAGGGCCTGGGGTGAGAAATATCAGGGGATGTCTGGAGGGCTAAAGATCTGGGGGGCTCTGTGGACTGTCTGGTCGCCTAGGGGGATGTGGTCTGAAGGAAGGGGTCTCTCTGGGTCTGTTTCTCCTGATGCTTTCTGGGTGAGGGTGGGGACACCTCCATCCTAAGAGTCTATGATTCTGAGGGCCTCTAATTGTAAAATTCTACCCGTCTCATCTTCCGGCGTTATGACAGTCGACGACCCTCTCCATCCTGGAAAGGAGAGCAACCTGGCTTGAGGCCAGTTGGCCCTTCCTGCCCGGATTCCAGCCGACCCCTTCTAAGCACATATCCCCAAGTCCCCACACTGGGGCCAGGTTTTCTCTGCACAAGAGCGGGGGCCCCCGTCTGTCCACTGGGGACAGATGAAATGAGGACAGATCTAAACAGCAGAAGACGGTTCCGGAAGGAGAGAGGAATGTGGGAACTCTTCGGGCACTAACAGAAAGACCTCCAACGGGTTAGGGAGCATAGGACAGAGTGTGTTCAATACTCTGCCACGTGTGTGTATTTTCTGGAGTCATCTTTTAATTTTTTCCGCTGTGCCCCAAGACATGTGGGATCTTAGTTCCCCGACTAGGGATGGAACCTACGCCCCCTGCAGTGGAAGCGCAGAGTCTTAACTGCTGGACTACCAGGGAAGTCCCTGTATTTCTTTTTTTTTTTTTAGGGAAAGGACTAATATGTATGCACATAGTAATATGTTTACTTATATATGTACAAAATATGCATATGCATGCACGACTTCGCATGTTTATGAGGTGTGCCTACGCATATAGACACATTTATACATATTTACTAGTAAATGTATCAAGTACCCCTGCAAAGATATGGGAGCCGTCAGTAATTACGGGGCCAGAGGAGTAAAGGAGGGAAGCTTTTCATTGTTGTGTCTTGAATACATTCCCAATTTGAAAAATAAGTTAATAAAAAACGGAAGTAATATAACTGAACCACTTTGTTGTACAGCAGAAATTAACACAACATTGTAAATCAACTAACTATACAAGGAAAGGAAGATAAAAATGTTAAAAAAAAAAAAAAAGTGTAGTTCCTAGAGTCTGGCTTCTAGGTTCCTGTAATTCTAACACCCCCAGGTTTTCATTGCTCTGTAATATAGTGATGCTGGGGTTCTTTCTTGGACTCCCAGGTTTCAGGTTTCCAAGGTTCCCTGGATATGCCTCTCGGGGCCAGGTCCGCGATCCCCACCCAGGATCCAGGCACCCCAGTTCAGCCTGTCACCGCGGACTGGCCCTCTCCCCCATGCGCTGTGGGTGCTCTCACCTCAGAGGCGGGCCACAGTTGACCAGGGAGATGGTCCTGCTGATGTAGGTGTCGGGTAGCAGCTCACGTACTCCTGGGTTGTCGTGGATATCATGGAAGCGCTCCACGCGCTGCTGGAAGCTGGGGGGAGGAGAAGACATGGCAGGCAGATGGAGCGCCCGCAGGATGAGGGTCCCTGGAGCGGTCAGCCCTGCAGAGCCTTCGATCCCCACAGAGGTGCCCCTGCCCATCTTGACTTGATTCACTTTCATCTCCCCTCTCTGTTGGATCCCTGGTCCAGATGCCCAGCCCCCAGCCCCAGCCCTCTGTACCTCTGCAGGAACTCTGCCAGCCCCCCCAGGCAGCAGTGGGCCATTCGCTCCCCAAACTCCTGGCTGATGCGGGGCGCTCGCTCTGTGTGCTCTTCCAGCAGCTGTGTGATCCAGGGGGAGGAGAGGGGGTGAGGAGGGAGCCAGGTCCCACCGCGGCCCCATCTGGCTGATTCTCCTTCCTCTCCCCGCGCCTACCTCACACACGTCCTGGGCCAGGTGGCTGGACCAGTCCTTCGTGCTCCCCCAGTGCTCCTCGTCCTCCTGCAGCACTCGCAGCAGGGCTGCCCGTGTCTGAGCCTGGGGCAGAGGCAGGAGTCAGGGCCCCTGGAGCCTTGCCCACCACGGTGGTCCCCGCACCTGAGCCCCTCACCAGGTCTGGCATCTCCCTTGTGCCCCTCAGGGCCACACTGGGGAGAGATGACCGCCCAGACGACTGCCCCGCCCTCGCCATTCCTAAGTCTCTAAAAGTCTGCGGCTTTAAGCCACCTCCATCTAGTATCCCAAGGGCTTAAGGGTTGCTTCTCTCTTTATCCGACGGTTCTAAGACTCTGCTCTCGGGTTCTGTAAAACAGTTGGCTCACAGTTTCCAAATTCTGTGATTCAAGAATCCCGAGGGGCTGGGATTCTCAGATTTACAGATCTCTGACTCTCTGGTCCCATGCTTTCTTCAAGTCAGTGAGTCTGGGAGTCTAGACTTGCTCGATTCCAAACTTCCAAGCTCTCGAGTTGCAAAGATTCTGATTTCTGTGGCTGAGGCAGGACTGGCCTTTAGTCGGGAAACACTCCTGTGAGTGGGATGGGTGTTCACAGCAGGGGCATTCTGCTTAGCTGTGACTCTGTCCAGCCAGTTGTTAGGCATGTTTATCTCAGCCCTGCTTATATGTGGAGATGCCTGCATGCCCTCCTTCCGCGAGTCTTGGTGAGTCGAGGTCCTGTCTCTCTCTTGCTGTAAGATCTGAAGTGTCTGAATGTATTGAACCTTTACCAAGTGTCTTGATGCCCAGCTGGGTGCTTGGGATACACGGCACATAAGACAGCAGTGATCCGTGTGGCCTTCCATCTCTGTCTTTTGGATAGAACCAAGAAGTCCACACTCCTCCCTAGTGGTTCAGACAGTAAAGAATCTGCCCACGATGCGGGAGACCCAAGTTCAATCCCTGGGTCGGAAAGATCTCCTGGAGTAGAAAATGGCAACTCGCACCAGTATTCCTGCCTGGGAAAAAGTCCCATGCAAGAGGAGTCTGGCGGGCTACAGTCCATGGAGTTGCAAAGAGTCAGACACAACTGAGGGACTAACCTTTTCCACTTTCTAAGAAGTCCACAAAGGGAAAGGAAAAAGGGAGAAGGGAAAAAGGGAGGAGTAAGGCCCCCCAAGCCCAGCGTGACCCCTCCCCCTCCGCAGTGACAAGTTCTGGGTACCTTCACGTCTGTGACACATTCATCCTCCAAGCCACGAAGGGTGCCGGGCGACAGAAGGGGCCCCAGCTCCCTGTTCTCCAGGGCAACCATGTCCACGAGACCTAGGACCTCTCTGGGGGTGGAGGAGAAACAGGGCGGTCTGTGAGAGGTGAGACTGGACAGCTGGACGCCTCCCCACCCTCCTCCCTTCCCACCCTGGGTGTTTGTGACCTGGGCCACTCCCTTCCTCTCTTGGGGCCAGCTTTGCTCATCCCTCTAAGGAAGTCTCTGGAATTGTTGCTCCCCTGGCTCCAGCTCTCTGAGTCAGCTCCCTGATGGATGGTGTCTGGGCAGGACTTGGAGGGGTCCAGTCCGGACATGACAATCTGGCAGGCAGGGTCTCACCCATCCGAGGTTCCCAGGACAGAAGTGCCCTTCCACCTCCATCCCTAGTCCCTACAGCCCGCCTTGCCAGTCCAGCCTCCACTACCACCCTCTGCGCTCTTGCATGCCTGGCCTGTGCTAGCCTTCAGTCTCCAGACACCACCCCACCCCACCCACACACACCAGCCTTTTGCTCATGGCATCCTCTCAACCAGAAACCCCGTTCCCTGCCAATCAGGCTTCATGCACATCTGGCCAACCCAGGCGCTGCATTCTGCCTCCCCCTCATGGATGGCATGGGCTCTGGGTGGGGAGAGGTACCTGTCGGTTTCCTGCTCTTCTGGTGACAGCACCCTGACTTTGATGAGGAACCCCCCACTCCCTCACCCTCCAGTGTGTGGCTTGGGTGTGGCTAATCCCTTTCCCTTGGAGCCCCGTAGTGACCCCAGTCATAGCGAATCCCGATATTCCATCCTCTGGCCTCTAGAGTGGAATGGTTTAAGATCCGAAGGCTTGGCAGTTATAAGATGCTAGGACTGGACCTGTCCGTGGTGCTCAGGTCCTAGGCGCTGAGACGAGGACAGTCAAGGGGCCGAGCCTGGAAGGACCAGCAGTGCCAGGGTTCCATGACTCCAAGAGGGGACGGGGAATTCCCTGGAGGTTCAGTGGGTAGGACTCTGCTATCACTGCTGAGGGTGGGTTCAGTCTCTGGCCAGGGACAGATAGGGGGGCGACCCCCGCGTGCCCCCCCCGCAGTGACAAGTTCTGGGTACCTTCACGTCTGTGACACATTCATCCTCCAAGCCACGAAGGGTGCCGGGCGACAGAAGGGGCCCCAGCTCCCTGTTCTCCAGGGCAACCATGTCCACGAGACCTAGGACCTCTCTGGGGGTGGAGGAGAAACAGGGCGGTCTGTGAGAGGTGAGACTGGACAGCTGGACGCCTCCCCACCCTCCTCCCTTCCCACCCTGGGTGTTTGTGACCTGGGCCACTCCCTTCCTCTCTTGGGGCCAGCTTTGCTCATCCCTCTAAGGAAGTCTCTGGAATTGTTGCTCCCCTGGCTCCAGCTCTCTGAGTCAGCTCCCTGATGGATGGTGTCTGGGCAGGACTTGGAGGGGTCCAGTCCGGACATGACAATCTGGCAGGCAGGGTCTCACCCATCCGAGGTTCCCAGGACAGAAGTGCCCTTCCACCTCCATCCCTAGTCCCTACAGCCCGCCTTGCCAGTCCAGCCTCCACTACCACCCTCTGCGCTCTTGCATGCCTGGCCTGTGCTAGCCTTCAGTCTCCAGACACCACCCCACCCCACCCCACACACACCAGCCTTTTGCTCATGGCATCCTCTCAACCAGAAACCCCGTTCCCTGCCAATCAGGCTTCATGCACATCTGGCCAACCCAGGCGCTGCATTCTGCCTCCCCCTCATGGATGGCATGGGCTCTGGGTGGGGAGAGGTACCTGTCGGTTTCCTGCTCTTCTGGTGACAGCACCCTGACTTTGATGAGGAACCCCCCACTCCCTCACCCTCCAGTGTGTGGCTTGGGTGTGGCTAATCCCTTTCCCTTGGAGCCCCGTAGTGACCCCAGTCATAGCGAATCCCGATATTCCATCCTCTGGCCTCTAGAGTGGAATGGTTTAAGATCCGAAGGCTTGGCAGTTATAAGATGCTAGGACTGGACCTGTCCGTGGTGCTCAGGTCCTAGGCGCTGAGACGAGGACAGTCAAGGGGCCGAGCCTGGAAGGACCAGCAGTGCCAGGGTTCCATGACTCCAAGAGGGGACGGGGAATTCCCTGGAGGTTCAGTGGGTAGGACTCTGCTATCACTGCTGAGGGGTGGGTTCAGTCTCTGGCCAGGGAACTAAGATCCCACAAGCCTTTGTGGCTGGAAAAGGAAACGGCAACACACTCCAGTATTCTTGCCTGGAAAACTCCATGGACGGAGAAGCCTGGTGAGCTACAGTCCATGGGGCCTCAAATATACATGTGTGTATGTGTGTGTGCGTGTGCGTGCATGTGTGTGTGTCTTCCTTGATGGCTCAGTGGTGAGGAATCTGCCTGCAATGCAGGATACCAGCTTCCGTCCCTGGGCAGGGGAAAGGGCCCCTGGAGGAGGGCATGGCAGCCCACTCCAGTATTCATGCCCGGAGAATCCCATGGGCAGAGCAGCCTGGCAGGCTGCAGTCGATGGGGTCACAGTGTCAGACACAACGGAAGTGTCTGTGGCAGACCAAAAAAAGCTAAAGTATAGGATGCAGAGGCTCATCAGTTCTACAGTTCTCGAACTGCAAATGTCCTCACTTCTAAGGTTCTGAGACTGGAAGAGTCATGGTGCTAGGGCCCTAGGCTAGAAGGCTTGAGTGTTGTACAGGCTCTAGAATTCTGACCGTCCACCATGCCAAGAGTTTAGGAGGAGAGGGGTCATTGGTGCTAAGATTCTAGAAGGATGGGCAGTGCTGAGATTCTACAAGCACACGTGTTGGGGACTCTAAGGTTCTCTGACTGGAGGGCCTGGCTGGTGCGAAGGTCCTAGGAGCGGAAGGCTCGGTGTTGCTGAGTGCCAGCGCGGGCAGTGCCGTGAGCGCCAAGCTTCTCGGGGTCTAAATGTACCAATGGAGAGTCTACAAGGGTCAGCGATGTGGAGACTGAAGGTCAGGGTCCTTAGGATCTGAAGAGGCAGGGACAGGAGGGGTTGGGGCCGTGGGGTTCTTGGCGACCTTGGGGCAACGGATGGCTCGTCCTCGGCTCACCTGGGGTACACCTGGTTTAAGATCCGAAGGCTTGGCAGTTATAAGATGCTAGGACTGGACCTGTCCGTGGTGCTCAGGTCCTAGGCGCTGAGACGAGGACAGTCAAGGGGCCGAGCCTGGAAGGACCAGCAGTGCCAGGGTTCCATGACTCCAAGAGGGGACGGGGAATTCCCTGGAGGTTCAGTGGGTAGGACTCTGCTATCACTGCTGAGGGGTGGGTTCAGTCTCTGGCCAGGGAACTAAGATCCCACAAGCCTTTGTGGCTGGAAAAGGAAACGGCAACACACTCCAGTATTCTTGCCTGGAAAACTCCATGGACGGAGAAGCCTGGTGAGCTACAGTCCATGGGGCCTCAAATATACATGTGTGTATGTGTGTGTGCGTGTGCGTGCATGTGTGTGTGTCTTCCTTGATGGCTCAGTGGTGAGGAATCTGCCTGCAATGCAGGATACCAGCTTCCGTCCCTGGGCAGGGAAGGTCCCCTGGAGGAGGGCATGGCAGCCCACTCCAGTATTCATGCCCGGAGAATCCCATGGGCAGAGCAGCCTGGCAGGCTGCAGTCGATGGGGTCACAGTGTCAGACACAACGGAAGTGTCTGTGGCAGACCAAAAAAAGCTAAAGTATAGGATGCAGAGGCTCATCAGTTCTACAGTTCTCGAACTGCAAATGTCCTCACTTCTAAGGTTCTGAGACTGGAAGAGTCATGGTGCTAGGGCCCTAGGCTAGAAGGCTTGAGTGTTGTACAGGCTCTAGAATTCTGACCGTCCACCATGCCAAGAGTTTAGGAGGAGAGGGGTCATTGGTGCTAAGATTCTAGAAGGATGGGCAGTGCTGAGATTCTACAAGCACACGTGTTGGGGACTCTAAGGTTCTCTGACTGGAGGGCCTGGCTGGTGCGAAGGTCCTAGGAGCGGAAGGCTCGGTGTTGCTGAGTGCCAGCGCGGGCAGTGCCCTGAGCGCCAAGATTCTCGGGTTTTAAATGTACCAATGGAGAGTCTACAAGGGTCAGCGATGTGGAGACTGAAGGTCAGGGTCCTTAGGATCTGAAGAGGCAGGGACAGGAGGGGTTGGGGCCGTGGGGTTCTTGGCGACCTTGGGGCAACGGATGGCTCGTCCTCGGCTCACCTGGGGTACACCTGGTTGTGCCAGTGAAGCAGCGCATAGCGGTCGGCCAGCGGCAGCCTCCGGCGGGCGGCGGCCCCAATCCACTCGGCCAACGCACCGTGGTAGCCGCGCAGGTAGATGCCGAAGGCGCCCAGGCCGGCTGGGTAGGAGGGCGCCAGGCGGCCCCGCACGACGCCCATGTCCTCCAGCAGCCGTCCCCGCAGCGCCTCAAGCTGCCCGGCCAGGCCCCCCGGCGCCCCCGGCGCCGCCGCCTCCAGGCGCTCCCTGGCGGCGCGAGCCACCGCCTCCGCCCAGCGGGCGCGCAACTTGCGGGCCGCCTCGGGTCCCCGGCGCCCGTCGGCCGCCTCCTCCTGCACCAGCACTTGGCCCAGCTGAGCCACGGCGCCCGCTCCAGCTCCTGCGCCCAGCCCAGGGCCCGCCAGTGTCTCGCGCACCAGCGCCCACATCTCGCGCTGCAGGGCCTCGTACAGCAGAGCCACGTCCCGAGCCCGGCGGCCCCCGCCTGTGCCTTCGGCCTTGGGCGGCCCGGGCGCGCCGCCCCCGGAGGACGCCAGCTCTTCGGCCTCCAGCTCTAGGATGTGCTCGTCGGCCCGCGCGAGCTCACGCTGCTGGATCAAGCTCAGGATCTCCAACACTGTGGGCGCAAAACGGGAAATCAGGGGCTGTAAAGCCGGGCGGAGGGGGCGAAGGATGGGAAGGGTGGGAGGCGAGGGGAACAAGGTTGGGGGAGGGGAAAGGTGAGGGCAGAGAAGGGCATTGGGCGTTTCAGAAAGGAAAGAAAGATATCACATGAGAGGTTAGGGGGCTAAGAAATGGAAGACAAGGAGAGAGAAAGTGGAGGGCTGGTGGGGGAGGGCGCAGAGGTGGAGGATGAGGTCAAGGGAGGAGGGTGAGGAGAATGGAGAGAAAGGAGAGAGGGGGTCAGGCCTTGGGGAGGGGAGGGACGGGGAGAGAGGATGAAGGAGGTAGCAAGAGAGAGCTGGGGGCTTCCCTGGTGGTCCAGTGGAAGGGGCGCTGCCTTGCAGTGCAAGGGGCGCTGGTTCGATCCCTGGCCTGGGAAGATCCCACGTGCCACGGAGCAGCTGGACCGATGAGTCCAATCACCGAGCCGGAGCTCTGGAGCGCATGCGCCCAGAGCCGGCGCTCTGCAGTGACAGAGGCCACTGCGATGGGAGGCCCACACAGGCCAAAGAACGAAGATAAATAAATGAAAGATCAATAGAAGTGGCCAAAAAAAGAGAGAACTTGGAACACTGGGAGGGAAGAGGGGGTCTGGGTGTGAGAAGGAGGTCACAAGACTGGAGGCTGTCTAGTCAGGAAGAGAATGAGGCGGGGGTCAGAGGAGGGGGCCAGTGGGTGGAGGAAGGAGGAGAGGGTCAGGGCTGGAGGAAGGGCTCCGGGCTGGGAAGAGAGTATGGAGGTGGGTTAGGATGTGGGGTCAAGGAAGCTGAGGGCCCATGGGATAGAAAAAGTACACTGGGGCATAAAAAAGAGACATTAGAGGAAGTGGAGAGGCCAGAGGGGTACAGTCCAGCCAGGTAAGGGGGAGAGGGATGGAGAGAGCTAAAGACTGGCGGGCAGGGTGGGGCTTGGAGGCTGGAAGGGGATGTGAGGACCCAAGCCGGGCTTTGGGGGTGCAGACAGCTGTGGGGGTGATCTGGCTCTCTGACGACTACCTCACACTCCGCCAGAAGAGGGGAGTCAAGGGGTCGGGAGGCCTCTGAGTAAAGGCAGAGGCAGGGTCCCTGCGGCCCAGAGTTACCCCCGGCCCCTCCCCCTCCCCTTCCTCCCTGGCAGAGAAACTATTTCCTGGCCGGTGCTATTTCTGCCCATCCGTTTCCAGAAGGCGGGGCCCCAGTCACCCGCTTCGCACCTCCCTGCGGTGCCCTCCCAGTCCCTGGGGTGCCGGGCTGAAATAGCCTCTGGCACAGGATGTGGAGGGCACCAGAGGAAGAAGAAAGACGTGTCCAGAGCTGGGCAGCAAGGGCCATCCATGGGCACCGAAGGCATAGACACAGGGCTGGGGCTTGGATGACTCGGGGGTCGGAGCAGGGCTGGGGGGCTGGAGATGAGGATGGGGTGAAGGCAGGGGCTGGGATGCAGGCGTTTGGGACGAGGGTGTGGTTGGTGCTGAAATCTGCAAACAGAGGTGGGAAAGGAACTGAAAATGACCTCTGGGGTTTGGGGTCAGGATGAGATTGGAGAGGCATTTAGGTGAAAGCTGAGGATGGAAAGGTGGCGAGAGAGGTGAGAGTGAAGACGTCTGGACATGACTAGGGTTAGGACTGGAGAGCTGAAGCTGGAGGTTGGAAGCAGGGGTTAGGACGGGGACTCGGGTCAGGTAGAGATGGGGGTGAGAGACTGAGTTTGGGTTAAGGTTAAAAATGGTGGCTGGGAATGCAGCTAGAGCTGAAGGAGGAAGTCGGGAGGGGAGAGGGGTTTGTGGGGGGCCCTGCGGTAGACCTGGGCTTGGGGGTTGGGATTGAGACTGAAGAGGGGAAAGGGTTGAAGGTGCACGTGGGATGGGCTTGAGAGGAAAGGAATGGGCCGTGGCATGGGACGGCCCCGCTGGCAGGTATGGTGTTGGGCACAGCCGTCAAGTTAAAGATGACATTTGGCAAAAGGGAGGGGCTGGGAATCAGCACGTGTGGATGTGTCTCTAGGAGGAGACGCGGGCGAGACCGGGGTAGAGTGTGAGAGGCACGGAGGACGACGCTGGGACCGAGGCCACGGCTGGTGTGGCATCACAGGCTGAACTGCGTGTGTCCCCCTCGAGAACAAAAGATATGTGACGTTCTGGCCCCCAGTAACTCCGAGTGAGAACTTATTTGGAAATGAGTAGTTTACAGAGGTCATCAAGTTAAAATGAGGTCACAGAGTGGGCCCTGACCCAGTACGACTGGTGTCCTTGTAAGAAGGGAAACTTGGGGGCCTCCCTGGTAGCTCAGTGGTGAAGAGTGCACCTGCCAGTGCAGGAGACACGGGTTTGATCCCTGATCCGGGAAGATCCCACACGCTGCAGAGCAACTAGGCCCCTGAGCCACCACTATGGAGCCTGTGCTCCAGAGCCTCGGAGCCGCACCTACGGAGCCCCTGTGCCCCTAGAGCCCAAGTTCCACAAGAGAAGCCACTGCAACAAGAAGCCTGCTCAGCTCCACTAGAGAGGAGCCCCCACTCCTTGCAACTAGAGAAGAGCCTGCGGCAGCAGTGAAAACCCAGAATAGCCAAAAACAAATAAATAAAATTAAAGAAATAAAAAAGAAGGGAAACTTGGATACCAAGACGGACCTACACAGAGAAGCAGAAAGGTGAAGACAGAGAGGAGGCCACGGGCGGGTGAAGGTGGATGAGACTCCCAGCAGAGCGCCCAAAGCGGGCAGCGGCTGGCAGGCTTCATGGTGGCGGGCCCTGCCAGCACCTGGAGCTCAGACCCCTTCAACCACAAGAGAACAAATGTCTGTAGTCCTAAGTGGGCCAGTTTGTACCAGCAGGAAGCTCACCCGGGTGGCGGGAGGTTTGGGGGGAGGTAGTAGAGGGACACTGGGCAGGGGGCGCAGTTTGAAGCGGAAGCTTGGGCGGAAGTAGAAGTAGGGATGAAGCTGAAGGTGGAGGCTAGGGCTAGGGGTTTAGGACTGGGAGGGAGTGAGGGTTGGGGTTCAGACTGGGAGGGAAGAAGAGAACAGACTGGGGGTGAAGGCGGCAGGGGTTGGAGTTTGGGACCAGAACTGGGGCCAACCAAGGATGGGAGTGGGGTGGCCTCTGGAGGGTAGGGAGGGGTTAAGGTCAAGGTCAAGTGTGGGTACTCTGAAAGGAGATGGGTTTGAGGCTGAATTTGAGGGTCGTAAAGGGAAGGAGGATTGAAACAGGACAGGGAGGGGTTGGAGGAGATGAGGTCGGTGTTGGTGGTTTGGTTGTGGTTGGGCGAGGGGGCGGGGTCGAAGCTGGCAGGTGGAGAGAGGGGCAGACTGGGGCTGGGTGGAGATGGGGCTGACGCCAGAGCTTGATGACGAGGTTGGCACCGCGGGGGGACAGGCGGGCGCTGTCTGTGGAGGTGGGCAGATGGAAACCGGAGACGTGAATGGCAGTGGCCAGTGACGTCACAGGTAGAGACTCTAAGGTCCTCCCACATCTGGGCCCGGGCTCCCAACTCACCTGACAATGGCTCCTTCACCTTCGGGGGCTCCGGGACCTTGGGCGGGGGCTCGGGAGCTGCCTCGCCTGCGGGCACCACCCTCTCAGCCAGTGACGCCCGCTGGGGCTTGGGTCCACGCCCCAGTCTCAGGAAGGCCAGTCTACGTGCGGCCTCCCCAGCTGCCCCCTCGTCGCCCTGGGCTCGAATTCCCTGAAGCCTGGCCAGGAGGCCGAAATCCGCTGAGCTCCGGCGAATCCCCGGCAACAGCACGCGGCCCAGGAAAGAGCGGGGCTGCCCGTCCTCAGGGCGCAGCCGGCCGGTGGTCCCGACGAGCCTGAAGGGGGACAGGCCTGCCAGCTTCTCCAGGGTGGCTCGGCGGCGACATGATGTTCCGTTGGGCAGGGTCCCCAGCTCCCCAGTCTCCTCCTCTTCCAGCCCCGAGACCTCCTCAAAGGGGTTCCGAGAGGACCTCAGAGGCAGTGTGCCCGCCCGGGGCACCTTAGAGTCTGCCACCCCTAGACTCTTCAGGATGGGCATCTTGACAGGAGGGGACCTGGGGAGAAATGGACCATCCGTGTTGTTGCTGACGGGTGGCATTGATGACGGTGCCTTTGTGTCCCCAGAACTTTGAGGCCAGTGTGCCAAGCGCTGGTCTGAGCGCTTATATCCCCCCAGGGTCTGCACAGCCTCCTGAGGTGAGCGGTGTCGCTATACCCATTTTGCAGATGAGCAGACTGAGGATCTGAAGAGCAAAGGCGTTTGCCTAAGGTCCCACGGTGATTTGGGAAGAAAGGTGAGACTGAGACCCAGGCCTGTCTGATTCCAGATCCTGGTTTCTTTCCCTGGAGCACTGGTGCTCAGACCCTCCCCCACCTACCTCCTGCCCTGGGGTGCTCCTCATCTGAGCGAGCCCTCCTTCTCCTGGAGAAAAGAGGGGGCCTGGACTGCACCCCACCATGTCTATCCAGGCATCCTGTTCACACTCTTGGACGCCTGCATCCCCTCCCCCGCCCACTCAGCACCCCTGTCACCTCTGCCCTACCCCACTCATTCCTCCTGTGCTCAGTCACGTCTGACTCTGCAACCCCATGGACTGCAGCCCGCCAGACTCCTCTGTCCATGGGGATTCCCCAGGCAAGGATACTGGAGTGGGGTGCCATGCCCTCCTGCAGCGGGACTCTTCCCAACTCAGGGATCAAATGCAGGTCGCCCACAATGCAGGCAGATTCTTTACTGTCTGAGCCACCCGGGAAGCCCATTCCTCCAGCAGACTTTTCCTGGGAGAGATCCAGAACAGGCATATCCACAGAGACATAAAAATTAGTGGTTGCCAGTGACTGGGAGAGAGAGACTTGGGGCTAACCATTTAATGGGTGCAGGGTTTCCTCTTGTGGGGTGGGAGTGCTCTGGAATTTATGGTGATGGTTGACCAACCTTGTGCATATACTATATGCCACTGAATTGCATAATTTAAAAAGGCTAATATAGTACATTTAATGTTGTATAAATGTGACCACACACACACACACACACACACACACACACTTATTAGACATTTGCATCAGCCCAGCCCTATGCAGGCACTGAGGACCCTGTGGTGACCAAGGCAGACCAGGCCCTGCCCCTCATGGGGGTGGAAGCTTCCGGAGTCCGGCCCATTCCATCTGCAACCCTGTCTCCTCCCTCTTGACGGCCCCTGCCCCAGTCTTGCTTTCCTGCTGCCGCCTTCTCCCTGAACTCCCGTCCACCATTGAGGACCTAGTTCGGGGTCAGACCCATCTCTCCCCTTCCCTCAACACTCCATGGCTCCCCAGTTCCCCCCAGGCAAAATTCAGGTCACCAGCTGTAGACCTCATCATCACGATCCCACATTTCCCTCCTTACTCCGGCTTCTCTGGGCTTCAACATCTGCTTCTACATGGAAGCCTATTCAGGATCCATTCAGGCTTTGGGACCCAGCTCCAATGCTGCCACCTCCAGGAAGCTCTCTGGGATACCCAGGCTGAATCAGGGTCACCACTGTCTGGGGCTGGGTCTTTGAGCCCTGGGAGGGCACGGGCAGGGCTGTCTGGGTCACCACAGTGTGCCCAGATCCCAGGGCAGGCACTCAGGGAAGGAATGAGTGCCAAACAGGAAATAAACGAAAGAGGCAGGACTTCATTTCTCATGGGGGAGGAAAAATGATAAGTCCAGCCAGAGAGATCAGCAAGGAGCAGGCCTCAAAGTGCCTCGAAAGCCATACTGACAGGCCTGGGCTTTCTCCCAAGGGCCCTGTGGAGCCAGGAAGGGCTCTTTTTCCTTTGTTTTAATTTCTGACGGCATGTGGGACCTCAGTTCCCTGACTAGGGGTTGAACTGGATCGCAGGGAGAAGTCCCAGAAGGGCACTTTTGAAACGATGAAGTAGTCCAAACATTCAGAAAAGCATAGAAAACAACTTTTATCAACACCCTTGTGCTTACGATCCTAGCTGCATCTAATGCAGTCATTTGCTCTCTTGGGCTCAGTTTTGTTTTGTTTCTAAAGAATTAAGCATTGCAGGGCATTCCCTGGTGGTCCAGTGGTTAGCAGGCTTCCTGGGTAGCTCTAGAGGTAAAGAACCCACTTGCCAATGCAGGAGACATAAGAGATGTAGGTTCAATCCTTGGGTCACGAAGAACCCCTGGTGGAGGGCATGGCAACCCACTCCAGCATTCTTGCCTGGAGAATCCCATGGACAGAGGAGCCTGGCAGGCTACAATCCATAGGGTCACAAGAAGTCGGAGATGACTTAGCACGCACCAGTGGTTAGGATTCTGCACTTTCACTGCCAAGAGCAAGGTTAGACCCTGGTCAGGGAACTAAGACTCAAGTGTGACAAATACACGGAATCCTCCCAGACCCCCCCCTGACCCCACCTGCTCTAGAGTGCTCCCAAGAAAAACTATCCCAGCCGACACTGACCCTGTGCCTACGCAGACTGGTACCCAGCAATAAGATAGAGTTTTACATGGTTTCCAGCTCTCTATAAGTATGATCATGCTGCATGTATCCCTTGAAACCTGCCTTTTCTTTGCTCACATTTTCCATGTGAGATCCTTCCACACCCGTCTCTGTGGTGCTAGTTGAGTGCTGCATACTATTCCACGGCGCAGCTGTGACAAGACTGTATACAGGGTCATAGGCTCCCACCTCCTTCTCTGACTGGACACATAGGTTGTTTTCAACGGGGACAGGTTCGGAGCAGGTTAGGGACAGGGTCCAGATGGGCACTGGGCGTGGGGTGCATGGGGGCGCTGGGAGGAGACTGATGCTGAATGGGCCCTGAGTTGGCTGAGCTGTGGGCAAGAGCATTTCTTTTCCTTTGTTTTACTTTCTGACGGCATGTGGGCCCTCAGTTCCCTGACTAGGGGTTGAACTGGATCGCAGGGAGAAGTCCCAGAAGGGCACTTTTGAAACGATGAAGTAGTCCAAACATTCAGAAAAGCATAGAAAACAACTTTTATCAACACCCTTGTGCTTACGATCCTAGCTGCATCTAATGCAGTCATTTGCTCTCTTGGGCTCAGTTTTGTTTTGTTTCTAAAGAATTAAGCATTGCAGGGCATTCCCTGGTGGTCCAGTGGTTAGCAGGCTTCCTGGGTAGCTCTAGAGGTAAAGAACCCACTTGCCAATGCAGGAGACATAAGAGATGTAGGTTCAATCCTTGGGTCACGAAGAACCCCTGGTGGAGGGCATGGCAACCCACTCCAGCATTCTTGCCTGGAGAATCCCATGGACAGAGGAGCCTGGCAGGCTACAATCCATAGGGTCACAAGAAGTCGGAGATGACTTAGCACGCACCAGTGGTTAGGATTCTGCACTTTCACTGCCAAGAGCAAGGTTAGACCCTGGTCAGGGAACTAAGACTCAAGTGTGACAAATACACGGAATCCTCCCAGACCCCTCCCTGACCCCACCTGCTCTAGAGTGCTCCCAAGAAAAACTATCCCAGCCGACACTGACCCTGTGCCTACGCAGACTGGTACCCAGCAATAAGATAGAGTTTTACATGGTTTCCAGCTCTCTATAAGTATGATCATGCTGCATGTATCCCTTGAAACCTGCCTTTTCTTTGCTCACATTTTCCATGTGAGATCCTTCCACACCCGTCTCTGTGGTGCTAGTTGAGTGCTGCATACTATTCCACGGCGCAGCTGTGACAAGACTGTATACAGGGTCATAGGCTCCCACCTCCTTCTCTGACTGGACACATAGGTTGTTTTCAACGGGGACAGGTTCGGAGCAGGTTAGGGACAGGGTCCAGATGGGCACTGGGCGTGGGGTGCATGGGGGCGCTGGGAGGAGACTGATGCTGAATGGGCCCTGAGTTGGCTGAGCTGTGGGCAAGAGCATTTCTTTTCCTGGTGGTGACCCACGTTTTTTCTCCCTGACTTCAGTCTCAAGCCCCCTCTTTCCTGAAACACCATCCCACCCTCTCTCCAGTCTCTAGGGCCCCAGACCCCCCAGAGAGGCAGCCACGACGGCAGTCCTGGGCTGGAGCCCCTGTGGCTGTGGGCAGTTGGTACCCGCCCCTCCCTGCACACACAGTCCACATACTGATTCTGTTTGGTCTTCCAGACTGGGCTCCACGCGCCTCATCTCCACAGTGGCTCCATCAGCCCCTAGACCTGGCTCTGTCACTCCTGCAAAACCTCCATTCCCCTCAAAACAGGCCTTCAGTTTCCATCCAGCTGAAGTCAACATCACCCCAAACTACATTTTTTTCCCATACAAACTAGATCTGACCTTCCCGCACCAGCTCCCCGTGCGTGCAAGCTCAGTCTCTTCAGTCGTGTCCAGCTCTTTGCGACCCTCTGGACGGTAGCCCACCAGGCTCCTCTGTCCATGGATTCTCTAGGCAAGAAGACTGGAGTGGGTTGCCGTGTCTTCCTCCAGGGGATCTTCGCATCTTCGCAACCCAGGGGTGGAACCCATATCTCTTACCTCTCCCACATCCACCCCTGAACGGGATCCCCCTAACCAAAGCATTGCCAACATCCTCAGACATGGCTGCAACCTTTTTCCAAAACTGGCCTCAACGTCTTTCCCCTTCCTGGCTCCAATACCTGCCTCTGCAAACAGACTCCGACATCCTGCCCCATCCTGCCCCCTCCAGCCCCCTCGTCTGCCTCCCGGTGCCTGGCCCCTGACTCACATCCCTCAAGCCCCCAGCCTCCGGACTCCCGCAGGATGTCTTGACCACCAGAGCTTCCCTCTTTGGGCTCTTCCTCCTCTTCCTCGCTGCCAGCCTCTCCCCAAAGTCCCGCACTTTGTGCAGGCCGGCAGAAGTCATCCCTGCCCGTCCCGCATCCGTGTCAGGCAACTGCCCTTACAAGCCCTGTCGATTGCCATCCCAGTCCCAGACCTTGCCCCCAGACAACTCCGTCGCCAGCCTGCCTGTTTCCAGGTTCATCCACATCTTCACTCCCGACCTCATTCTGCCTCCTGCTCCACCTCCATCCTGACCCTTGTCCCTGCTGCCATCTCCAAGACCCCGTCTCTTGGGGACGGAGCGGACCGCTCATCCCTCTCTGGCCTCAGCCTTCCCACCTGAACTTAGAGAGCTGCCAACCCAGCGACATCGTGTCTCTCCTCTCCCTCGGTGCTTCCAGGCTCTCCACGCTCCCAGGCAGCCAGAGTCCCCACGGTCTTCCCCGCACCCTCCTCCCGGTCCCCTTCTCCTCCCCCAGGGTTGGTTACCCTCCTCTTGCTGGCTGACACCCTCCCGAGGTCAGGCCCGAGAGTCTCTCTTCACCCCCAGCCTCTCCTGGCTTCAGGGCACACATTCTCCCAAATTCTGCTCAGGGGTGCGGGGGCCGCATGAGGCCCCTCCTCCCACACACTCACCTCCTTGTCAGTGTCCTTCTGTCCCCACTGCTGTCCTGTCCTGAGGCTCCTTCAGCCAGGACTGCCCGGGGCTTGGGTCTGAGGAGGGGGGGTTAGAGGAGGTCAATTTCCTGTCAGGAAACCCCTCCCTGCCTGGGGCCAGGGGCGGGAAGGACTTGTTATCTGTCTGCCCTTTTAGGCCAGGCTGTGGTTGGGCTGGGAAGGAGGACAAGGCGGCAGTGCAGGCCCCACCCGGGACCGGACCGGAATGGGCACCCCCCACCAGCCTGCTCTTCACACCTCCCAAGGTGACAACACCATCCTGGGTACCCCCGGGAGACACCCCGTGCTGGATGTGGGCCCAGAGCTCTCTCTGGGATTCCCTGCTCTGGGCTGAAGGCATGGAGGAAGGTTCTGCTGGGCCCACGGGCTGGGACTGGAGGCCTAATGGGATGGCCTTGGGCAGGACTTTGCTTTGGGGATTCTCTCTGCCTAAAAGCCTCTGTCCTCAGGTCTCCAGACGCTGGCCTCCTTACCATCCAGGCCTCAGCTCCAGCGTCCTTTCCTCCAAGGAGATACTCCTGGATGAGCAGAAGCCCTCTGCCCGCCCTGAACTCTTCCCCCTCCCCGGAGACACTGCTCTGCTCTGTCGGTTCCTCTATAGCACCCTCTACTTGGCACCCTGGTAAGATTTTCTGACTGTCCCAATTAAATGTTAATTCCATGTAGATTTTGCTTTCCTTGTTCATCCTGATAACCCTTATTGCTCGGCTGGCTCACAGCAGGTGCTCAGTAAAGGTCTGTTAACCGAATATACCAGTGAGGCTAGATCAGAGCTAAGGATGGGAAGTTGGGGATGGAGACGGGCAGATGGGTTGGGGCTGGATGGAGTGAGATGCAGGTTAGGGTTACTTTCAAGGCTGAATCTTACGCTTAGATGGTCCTTTGGGTTCTCAGGCAGAGCATCCCAGGTGTTTGGCCTAGGAGAATGATCACTTGCCTCTTTGGGTGAAAGCTCGTGACACCCTCCCGAGGTCAGGCCCGAGTCTCTCTTCACCCCCAGCCTCTCTGGCTTCAGGGCACACATTCTCCCAAATTCTGCTCAGGGGTGCGGGGCGCATGAGGCCCCTCCTCCCACACACTCACCTCCTTGTCAGTGTCCTTCTGTCCCCACTGCTGTCCTGTCCTGAGGCTCCTTCAGCCAGGACTGCCCGGGCTTGGGTCTGAGGAGGGGGGGTTAGAGGAGGTCAATTTCCTGTCAGGAAACCCCTCCCTGCCTGGGGCCAGGGGCGGGAAGGACTTGTTATCTGTCTGCCCTTTTAGGCCAGGCTGTGGTTGGGCTGGGAAGGAGGACAAGGCGGCAGTGCAGGCCCCACCCGGGACCGGACCGGAATGGGCACCCCCCACCAGCCTGCTCTTCACACCTCCCAAGGTGACAACACCATCCTGGGTACCCCCGGGAGACACCCCGTGCTGGATGTGGGCCCAGAGCTCTCTCTGGGATTCCCTGCTCTGGGCTGAAGGCATGGAGGAAGGTTCTGCTGGGCCCACGGGCTGGGACTGGAGGCCTAATGGGATGGCCTTGGGCAGGACTTTGCTTTGGGGATTCTCTCTGCCTAAAAGCCTCTGTCCTCAGGTCTCCAGACGCTGGCCTCCTTACCATCCAGGCCTCAGCTCCAGCGTCCTTTCCTCCAAGGAGATACTCCTGGATGAGCAGAAGCCCTCTGCCCGCCCTGAACTCTTCCCCCTCCCCGGAGACACTGCTCTGCTCTGTCGGTTCCTCTATAGCACCCTCTACTTGGCACCCTGGTAAGATTTTCTGACTGTCCCAATTAAATGTTAATTCCATGTAGATTTTGCTTTCCTTGTTCATCCTGATAACCCTTATTGCTCGGCTGGCTCACAGCAGGTGCTCAGTAAAGGTCTGTTAACCGAATATACCAGTGAGGCTAGATCAGAGCTAAGGATGGGAAGTTGGGGATGGAGACGGGCAGATGGGTTGGGGCTGGATGGAGTGAGATGCAGGTTAGGGTTACTTTCAAGGCTGAATCTTACGCTTAGATGGTCCTTTGGGTTCTCAGGCAGAGCATCCCAGGTGTTTGGCCTAGGAGAATGATCACTTGCCTCAACAAAGTTGGGGTTGGGATGAAGTAGGGTCAGGAGCTGGGCTCAAGGGTGACTCCTTTTCCCCCGGCCCCAGCGAGGCCTCTAAGAGACGTTAGGTTGGGATACGTACATCAGGGGTTAAGAATCCAAGGTCTGGGCTTCCCCTGGTGGTCCAGTGGATAAGGACACCGCCTTGCAGTGCAAGGGGCGCCGGTTCCATCCCTGGCCTGGGAAGATCCCACGTGCCGCGGAGCGGCTGGACCGATGTGTCCAATCACCGAGCCGGAGCTCTGGAGCGCATGCGCCCAGAGCCGGTGCTCTGCAACAACAGAGGCCACCGCGATGGGAGGCCCACAGGAGCCAAAGAACAAAGACGGATGAAAACAGAGAAATGAAAGACCAATAGAAGTGGCCCGCCCGCTCCCCTCCCTCCCCAACCCGACCCCCGCCCAAAATAAATAAATAAATAAATCTTTAAAAAAAAAAAGAATCCAAGGTCTGGGGCTTCCCTGGTGGTCCAGTGGGTAAGGATACCGCCTTGCAGTGCAAGGGGCGCCAATCCCTGGCCCGGGAAGATCCCACGTGCCGCAGAGCGGCTGGACCAGTGTGTCCAAAATTCCGAGCCAGTGCTCTGGAGCGCATGTGCCCAGAGCTGGTGCTCTGCAACAAGAGAGGCCACTGCAATGGAAGGCCCACAGGGACCAAAGAACGAAGATGGATGAAAATAAATAAATGAAAGATCAATGAAAGAAGCCAAAATTAAAAAATCCAAGGTCTGAAAGCCTCAGTTCAAGGGCTTTTGGTAGCCCCTTTTGCTAGAGGGCGAGAGAAGAAATTGGCTTTGGCCTCCCCAAGTCTAGCAATGCAAGGCACTGGGCTAGAACCAAGCCATGTGCTGCCACTTTGTCGGTTCCTCTATAGCACCTCTACTTGGCACCCTGGTAAGATTTTCTGACTGTCCCAATTAAATGTTAATTCCATGTAGATTTTGCTTTCCTTGTTCATCCTGATAACCCTTATTGCTCGGCTGGCTCACAGCAGGTGCTCAGTAAAGGTCTGTTAACCGAATATACCAGTGAGGCTAGATCAGAGCTAAGGATGGGAAGTTGGGGATGGAGACGGGCAGATGGGTTGGGGCTGGATGGAGTGAGATGCAGGTTAGGGTTACTTTCAAGGCTGAATCTTACGCTTAGATGGTCCTTTGGGTTCTCAGGCAGAGCATCCCAGGTGTTTGGCCTAGGAGAATGATCACTTGCCTCAACAAAATTGGGGTTGGGATGAAGTAGGGTCAGGAGCTGGGCTCAAGGGTGACTCCTTTTCCCCCGGCCCCAGCGAGGCCTCTAAGAGACGTTAGGTTGGGATACGTACATCAGGGGTTAAGAATCCAAGGTCTGGGCTTCCCCTGGTGGTCCAGTGGATAAGGACACCGCCTTGCAGTGCAAGGGGCGCCGGTTCCATCCCTGGCCTGGGAAGATCCCACGTGCCGCGGAGCGGCTGGACCGATGTGTCCAATCACCGAGCCGGAGCTCTGGAGCGCATGCGCCCAGAGCCGGTGCTCTGCAACAACAGAGGCCACCGCGATGGGAGGCCCACAGGAGCCAAAGAACAAAGACGGATGAAAACAGAGAAATGAAAGACCAATAGAAGTGGCCCGCCCGCCCCCCTCCCTCCCCAACCCGACCCCCCGCCCAAAATAAATAAATAAATAAATCTTTAAAAAAAAAAAAAAGAATCCAAGGTCTGGGGCTTCCCTGGTGGTCCAGTGGGTAAGGATACCGCCTTGCAGTGCAAGGGGCGCCAATCCCTGGCCCGGGAAGATCCCACGTGCCGCAGAGCGGCTGGACCAGTGTGTCCAAAATTCCGAGCCAGTGCTCTGGAGCGCATGTGCCCAGAGCTGGTGCTCTGCAACAAGAGAGGCCACTGCAATGGAAGGCCCACAGGGACCAAAGAACGAAGATGGATGAAAATAAATAAATGAAAGATCAATGAAAGAAGCCAAAATTAAAAAAAAATCCAAGGTCTGAAAGCCTCAGTTCAAGGGCTGGATTTGACAGTAGGCCCTGGGGAAGGGGCTTGTTTGGTGGCTAGAGGGCGAGAGAAGAAATTGGCTTTGGCCTCCCCAAGTCAGTGTGGAGCCATGGTAATGCAAAGGCAGCCTGGGCTAGAACCAAGCTCCTGTTATGTGTCGTGGCCACTTTCGGCTCTCTCCTTTTTTTTTTTTAACTTATTTTTTTGTTGTTGAGCTCTAATTCACATGCCATGAAATTCACCCTTTTAAAGCATATGTCAGTGTGTTTTGATATATTGATAAGGTCGTGGCAACCATCACTACTATCTAATTCCAGAACATTTTCACGACCCCAGAAAGAAATCCTTTTAACTATCAGCAGTTGTTCATCACTCCCGTCTCCACCCAGCCCTTAGCAATCCTGACTCTACTTCCTGTCACTAAGGATTTACGTGATCAGGCTATTTCATATAAATTTGTTGTTGTTTAGTTGCCAAGTCATATCCGACTCTTTTGTGACCTCATGGACTGTAGCTCACCAGGCTCCTCTGTTCAGATTTCCCAGGCAAGAATATTGGAATGGGTTGCCATTTTCTTCTCCAGGGGATCTTCCCAGTCCAGGGATTGAACCTATATCTCCTGCCTCTCCTGCATTGGTAGGTGGATTCCTTTACCACTTAGCCACCTGGGAAGCCCATTTCATATAAACGGAATCATGCAAACAGTGGTCTTTAGTATGCCTCTTTCACCGAGCATACTTTTCATCAAGATTATCCATGTCGTAGTCTCCTCTCCTTAAGCCTCAGTCTCCTTATCTGGGAAATAAGGTGAGGACCATACTGAGAACCTGTGAGCCCCTCACCTAAGTGTGGTGGGCAAACGTGTATAGGGAGGTGATCTTCTGCCCCGTGTGGTGTATTGGAGGACTGCGCCTCCCAGCGCTAGAGCTGGGAAGGGACTGGGCTGATTCTGCAACAAGAGAGGCCACTGCAATGGAAGGCCCACAGGGACCAAAGAACAAAGACGGATTAAAAGAAATAAATGAAAGACCAATAAAAGAGGCCAAAAATTTTTTAAAAAAAAATCCAAGGTCTGAAAGCCTCAGTTCAAGGGCTGGATTTGACAGTAGGCCCTGGGGAAGGGGCTTGTTTGGTGGCTAGAGGGCGAGAGAAGAAATTGGCTTTGGCCTCCCCAAGTCAGTGTGGAGCCATGGTAATGCAAAGGCAGCCTGGGCTAGAACCAAGCTCCTGTTATGTGTCGTGGCCACTTTCGGCTCTCTCCTTTTTTTTTTTTAACTTATTTTTTTGTTGTTGAGCTCTAATTCACATGCCATGAAATTCACCCTTTTAAAGCATATGTCAGTGTGTTTTGATATATTGATAAGGTCATGGCAACCATCACTACTATCTAATTCCAGAACATTTTCACGACCCCAGAAAGAAATCCTTTTAACTATCAGCAGTTGTTCATCACTCCCGTCTCCACCCAGCCCTTAGCAATCCTGACTCTACTTCCTGTCACTAAGGATTTACGTGATCAGGCTATTTCATATAAATTTGTTGTTGTTTAGTTGCCAAGTCATATCCGACTCTTTTGTGACCTCATGGACTGTAGCTCACCAGGCTCCTCTGTTCAGATTTCCCAGGCAAGAATATTGGAATGGGTTGCCATTTTCTTCTCCAGGGGATCTTCCCAGTCCAGGGATTGAACCTATATCTCCTGCCTCTCCTGCATTGGTAGGTGGATTCCTTTACCACTTAGCCACCTGGGAAGCCCATTTCATATAAACGGAATCATGCAAACAGTGGTCTTTAGTGTGCCTCTTTCACCGAGCATACTTTTCATCAAGATTATCCATGTCGTAGTCTCCTCTCCTTAAGCCTCAGTCTCCTTATCTGGGAAATAAGGTGAGGACCATACTGAGAACCTGTGAGCCCCTCACCTAAGTGTGGTGGGCAAACGTGTATAGGGAGGTGATCTTCTGCCCCCGTGTGGTGTATTGGAGGACTGCGCCTCCCAGCGCTAGAGCTGGGAAGGGACTGGGCTGATTCAGCCTCCCTCCCATTCCCAAGACCCACTCTTCATCCTGCACAACCCTTGGGATCCCAAAGCTTCTAGACCGACATTCTCAACTCCTCGCTCTCTGCCTCCCACCGTCCCTGAGACTCCTCAGGCCCGATTTGTTGAATCATAATAATATCACCCATTTACGAAATTCTAATCTGTTCCCAGATGAACCGCTTCGCCTACAGCGTCTCACTCATTTGTTGCAGACTAAAGCGGCTACATTTACGCTCCAAGGGCAGGAAAACCACAGTGGCTAAGAGCTTACATTCTGGAGTTTGTTGACCCTTATGTTCAAATCTCAGCTCTGCTGCTCACCAGCTGTGTGGCCTTCAGCGTGGGGTTTTCCCTCTGGATGCTGGGGTGATAATCACGGTCCAGCCTCATGGGGTGGCAGGAAGGATAAAGCGCTCAGAGCCTGACCCAGCGGAAGCCTCTGAGAGTCGACGGACGTAGCTGATAGTATCCAGCACTGAGGGTTCAGTCAGTGCGTCATAGCTAGCTCTTTGCCCAGCGAGGGTGGACAGCCTTGCTTTGTAGCACGTGTCAATTTCCGTGGGGTCAGTGTTGCCACCAAGGCTGCTGACTTCACTGGAAACATGTGGCGAGGAGGAGACGCGCCGCCGCCCCCTGCCCAGAGCAGTTTTGTTGTGCGATTACAATAGATGTAAACAACCTCAGGACTGCACATAGGAACAACACGTAGTAAAACAATTAGGACGTGATGAGGATGTACTACTTTGCTTTAAATATAATTTATTGAACTGTACATTTGCATAATTTAATTTTTAAAAAAGATTTACTTATTTGTTTATTTTGGGCGGGGGTCAGGTTGGGGAGGGAGGGGAGCGGGCGGGCCACTTCCATTGGTCTTTCATTTCTCTGTCTTCATCCGTCTTTGTTCTTTGGCTCCTGTGGGCCTCCCATCGCGGTGGCGTCTGCTGTCGCAGAGCGCAAGCTCTGGGCGCAAGCTCTGGGCGCATGCGCTCCAGAGCTCCGGCTCGGTGATTGGACACATCGGTCCAGCCGCTCCGCGGCACGTGGGATCTTCCCAGGCCAGGGATCGAACCGGCGCCCCTTGCAGTGCAAGGCGGTGTCTTTATCCACTAGACCACCAGGGGAAGGCCCATAATTTAATTTTTAATGTCTGTTGAACCACCAGCTCCAAAACCCCTAAGACTTCAACACTCAGCCTGCAGAGCTGGCGCCAGCACACTGCTGCTATGTCACACCTGTTTTTTAGAAAGGGAAACTGAGGTTCAGCAAGATGTGCAGACAGGGCCAGGGCAGGGCACAGATGCCATGCAAGGGCTGTGTGATTCCAAGGCCAGCACAGGGTCCCCGTTTCTTTCATTCCATCCTGGTCTAGAGGGGATGCGTGTTCCCCGGCACTGAGTGTTCTCAGCAAAGCCTTTGACCTGCGTGGTCTCAGTTTGCCTAAGAGTGCTCATGCGGGGTTCCTCTGCACCTACTTCGGCGCCGGCAGGAAGGCAAACCTGCGGATCTTGCCTCTCCTTTTATAGGCTGTGAAACTGAGGCCCAGAGAGACCAAGTGCCGGCCCCGAGTCACCGCGCTAGACACAGAGAGCCCTAGGGCCCCAACTGGGGTGCAGAGGCAAAGGAGACTGCAACCCACAACTGTGGGGTCTGGAGTTTTCTGGAAGGTGGGAAGCAGCAGTGCAGGAGAGATGGGTCACCCTTCCTCAGTGGCTCCGCCCAGACAGCATCCCGCCCCTTAGCCCGCGGTCTCCAGAGCTTCCTGGACGGGGAGGGAGAATGTGGAAGCGCCGCCGGCCAGGCTCTTGGCTCTGGGGGCTTTTCTGTCAGTCTCAGTCTTGTCTCTGTCTCCCTTCTCTTTAAAGGCCTGTGCATCTCTCTCTCCCTCTGTCTCCAAGCGTGGTTCTATCAGTCTTTGTCGCTCTCTGGGGCTCTGTATCTCTCACTCTGTCTCTTTGTATGTGTCCCTTTTCCTACATTTGTCTCCTGTTCTGCCCTTCTGTCGTTGAGCCGTTCTGTCCTCTGTCGTTTCGTCTCTTTGTGTCTCTGTGTTCCTCCCTACCTCCGTCTGTCTCTTTGTGTGTCGCTCTCTGAGCGTCTCCGTCTCTGCGTCCCTCAGCATCTTCCCCTGCGTCTCTGGCGCTGTGCCTCGGCGTGTCTCGCCGGTGAGAACAGGCTCGCCGTCGACGCGCCCAGACCTGCCTCCGCCCCCAGAGCCCCCGGCCGGCCCGGGCCTGCGCCTTTAAGCGCCGGCGGCAGGGGGCGGGGTCTTGGCGGCCCCGCCCTGCCCGCCCCTCCCCCTGACGTCCCTTCCTCCCCAGCCCCTCCGCTGCCTGCCTCCGCCGCCGCCCGGGCCGGCTCCGCGCCCCCTCCCCGGCCCCCGCCCTCCCGCCTGCCCGCCGCCCCCATGGCGCCCCGGGCCCCGGCCGTACGGGGCCACTAGGACCCTCGGCATCCCTCTCCCTCCCCGCCCTGCCCCCTCTCCTACGGCGCGAACCCAGGTGTCCACGGCGTCCAGCTTTTGAGCTCGCGTCCCCAGGCCGGCGGGGGGGGAGGGGAAGAGAGGGGACCTCGGGACCCCCGCCCCCCCCCGACCCGGCCGCCCAGTCCCCCGGGACTCGGAGAAGATGTCTTCGCGGACGGCGCTGGCCCCGGGCAACGATCGGAACTCGGACACGGTGAGTGGGGCCCGGCCCCTTGGGGAGCCCCGGCTGGGTCCGGCCGCCGAACCCCTCGCCCTGCTGTGCCGCTCGCCACCCAAGCCCCTACCCTCATTTTCCCGGTCCGGCCCGCCGCCTCCCGACCCCCGCTCGGACTTCCAGGCCTCTCGACCCTCCCCCACTCACTCCTCAGCCCAGCCCGACCCCTGGGGGCGCCTCTCTCCAGTGGGACCCTCTTTCGTCCCTCTGCAGACCGCTTCCGCTCGGGTCTCTTCTCTCCAGGAAGCCAGCTCCTCGGCCCTGCAGGAGCCCCTCCCTTCTCCGGCGGGTTCTTAAGCCCCTTCCCCGCCAGGCTTCTTGCATCCGACAGCTGGCCCCCCTCCTGGATTTGCGGGGCTCCTGACCCCAAGGCCCAGCCCCGGCCCTCTCCCGGGAAGGCCAGGCCCAGGGCTGCCTTGTCCTCCGGCCTTCCCTGAGTGGATCTGGGTGCTGGGCTCCCCAGGAGTACCCCCTCTTCTCCTCCCCAGCTTTCCGGCCCTCCGGGGCTCTTGTGGGCACCCCCTCGCAGGAAGCAGGTGCCACCTTTCCTGGGCAGAGAGGGCCCTTTCTAGCTTGTTCAAGGTCTCTCCACCTCCAGGCCTAGTCCCCAGTCTCCCAAGCAGCTCTGTCTCTGGATCTTCAACACCTCCCATCCCCGCAGATCCCCTGGCCCCTCTCGGGTCTCTTCCTCTCCCAGGAAGCCTTGGCCTCCAACTTCCAGGTCCCCAGCTCAGACTCGGCTTTCTAGGCCCGGAGCCCGTCTGACTCCAGGCCTCATCCTTCCTGTATCAACTCCTCCGCTTCAGGCAAGCCCCTTCCCCAAACCCCCATGCCTGTGACCGTCCTCACAGGAGACCCCCCTCGTCCCATGGATCTCCAGGCCCCCTTCCCTTCCGCTGCCCCAGGGCCTCCCTCTTCCTTGCAAAGGGCATGGCCTACCAGGGAAGCCCCCTCCTCAGCTTGCATGGCCTGGCCCCAAATCCTTTTTCCAGAAGCCTCGGGCTTGAAGCCTCTGGGCTCACCCTGCTGTCTAAGCGCTCTTCTTTCAGGGTCTGTCTGCTGGGAGCTTTTGCCCAAGTTCCTAGGCCCCTTGACCTCCCGCCTTGGATCCTGCCTTCATTTCTTGGATCTGCCTCTTGCCTGGGAAGCCCCTTCCCTGAGATTTCAGGCCCCTGGACCTGTCTCTGCTTCCAGGTTCTGCTCCTGGGAACCCTCTTCTTTGACTTCTGGGAGTTTCCTGAGGACCCAGGTCCCTGGCTCAGGGGTCCTTGGCCACTGAATTCCACTGTCACTTGGCTTGGACCCTTACTACTTTTCCCAGGTCCCCCTGCACCACACACAGCCCAGAACAATCCCAGGGAACCCCCCCCTCCATTTCCCTGATTTCTGATTACTCTCAGCACTTACAACAATCCCCCTACCAACCAGTGCCAGACTTCTCCCCAGCAGGGGTCTTTGTCTGTTTCTCCCAAGCCTTCTCCCAGCTCCCTGCCAATCCCCAGCCACCCTCGTCCCAGATGCCCACCAGGGAGCTTTGTCTCTGTCCCTGCATCTCGCAGGACCCTCTCTCCTCACCACCAGCTGCCCACCACCTCCCATCATGCTCTAGACTCTGATCTGAAGGCACTGACGAGAACCCCCGACCCCAGTCACCCCAGGCAGGGACAGGGACCCCACCAGGCCTGGGTTCAAGCGCGGGCTCTGCCAACTGCTTTGCCCTGTGATCTCAGATAACTGGTTCTGACCTTCTGAGCCTCAGTTTCCTGCCCTGCAAACTGAGTTCCTTGGAGGACTACTCGAGATGGTAGGGACACAGCCTGGCGCACAGGGTGCGCTCCACACCTGCTCACTGGTGGTGTGACTGTGGCTGTGAGTCAGGCGGGGGTGGGTCCTCCACCCAGGGCGGTCCCTGGACGCCACGCCAGCTCGCAGACCCATCCCCTGCTCGGAGCCTCAGTGTCTTCACCTCTGGATGGGGTTCATGGTAGCACCTCCTGTTAGGGATATTATAAGGAGCCAAAGAGAGGAAGGTGCACAGGGCCAGGCCTGTTGTAGCTATCGTTGTTGTTGTTATGACTGGTTATTCAGGGAAGCACAAGTTCAAATCTAGTTTCTGTCCCTCCCCAGCTGTGTGACCTCAGGCTAGTGACCTCACCTCTCTGAACCTGTTTCCTCAGCCGTAAAGTGGGGCTCACACAGGCACTTCCTCTTCCTCTTGTTCAGATGTGTGGGGAGTTTGTGAATGGCCAGTGCTCCCCTCTCCCAGTTCTAGCCTGTACCACCTGCTTGTCCGTCCTGGCAGAGGGTCGCCTGTCTCCCTCTGGAATTGGAGGCCATACTCCCCTCCTGTGCCGCCTGGTTACCATGACAACAGCCATGTGGGGTCATGGTCCCCCACCCCAAGTTCAAGGCCCCCCACCCCTGAGCCTCTCTCGAGGTTCCCTAGCAACAGGCCCCGGTGTTGGGGCGCCAGCCGGTCGGGAGGGAGCCGGGCCAGCTGGTGGTGCTGGCCAATTTTAGCTCCCGCCCCCGGCCCCTGGGGGCTTTATCACCTCCTGCCCTGGCTGCCCTCTGCGGGGATCCCTCAGCCACGCGGCCTTCAGTGGGGTGTCACCTCAGCCCCCGTTGGCTCCCCTGGTGCCACCTGATGGGAATTTTCTCCAAGCCTTTATCTGGGTGAGAATCAGAGCCCTGACCAGCCAGGATCTCCCGGCTCCCTTCCCACCCTCCCCTGGGAGAGGCCCAGGGTTGTGAGCAGCCCGGGGCGGGGGTGTGGGAAAGAGCTGGGGGCTTAGGAGTCTGCAGAGCCAAGTGCGCAGGGGCTCCTCTGCCCTGTGACCTTGGACAAGGTGCTGACCCTGCCTCAGCCCCAGGGTCCCCGTGTAGCCGCGTGGGTTGTAATAGGACCCCCCCTGGAGGCAGGGTGTGGGCACCGTGGGCACAGGCACGCAGTCAGGGCTCCAGTGGTGTGCTGGCTGGCTTTCTGCCCCTCATGGGGAGCATTACCTTTCTGCTTCTTTTGAATGAACCACGTGACCTTGACCAGACACCATCTCACTGCAAGCCTCAGTTTCTCCTCTGGAATATGGCGTTGCCGGTGCCACCCTCCTTGGGCTCCTGTGGGGGCCTAGTGCGGATGAGGGCTTTTAGTGCCCAGGATTTGGCCCATAGGAAAGGCTGCTTAGTAAACATGATAGGAGCGTGAGGCGGTGTGGTATGGCGAGGGGGAAGACAGCCGTGCTGGGGTCCACCGTCTGGGTTCAGGTCCCAGCTCTGAGCCTCAGCTTGCCTACCTGTAAAATAGGGATGATGGTGCCTTAGTGGCCAGTGGCCAGTTGGTCCTCATCGCTGCTCAGTGGCCTGGCAGATCCCTGCAGGAGCGCCCCCGGTCCTCCTCTTTGCAGCATATCTAACCTTCTCTCTTCCTCAGCTCCTTGTGTCCTCCTGTGTCCCCCCGCCCCCCAGCCCTGAGAAGGGCTCAGGGACAGTGCGAGGTCTGAGCAGAGCTGTCTTGGGTGGGCCCGCTGCCTCCCTCTGTCTCCCGCACCCAGGGCCCCAGCACTGAAAGAGAGGCACAGTCCCTGGGGCTCACAATCAGGGCAGGGCAGCCAGGAGCAGGCAGGTGGCCTGCGGGGGAGAGGCCCAGGAGGGACAGGACGGCAGGAACAGAACGTGGGGAACAGATCGGGGTGTGGCGTGGGAGACCGCAGGTCAGGGCGCCCATGGAGCTGCGTTTCCCAGGGCGGCGGTGGGGACAGAGCGAGGAGGCAACAAAGTTTCCCTCAGGAGGAACATTAACCTTGTGGGCTAGTGTCAGGGCAGAATGAAAGACCATTGGTTACAGTGTTTGGAGTAGAGTTCAGGGCAGTATAGGATCAGAAAAAAGCATTAGGAGCTGGAAACTGGGAGTGAAATGTTGATCCATGGGTTTGCTGTGGAATTGTGGGACTGGGTGGGGCGAGGGAGGGATGAAATGAGAGTCCGAAGTAGTAAGGGCTGGGGTGCTGTGTTGAGTCCAGACTGATGGGGTTGAGGGCTGCATGCAGCATTTGACTAAAATACCGTGGCGCTGATAGAGGTCCCAGTAATTAGAAAAGGGTGTTGAGGCGGGGGTAGGCTGATCGCAGACAAGGCTGAAGAAGACACCTGATGTCTGGGGTCCTGGGTGCCTAAGAGTTGGGGGGCTGCCAGGATCTTTGTTCTTGGAGACGTCTATATGGAGAGAAGGACAGGAGGACCAAAGGCTTCTGTCTGGCACGGGTTCGATAAGAGCCTTGAGGGGGCAGGGGCTGTGGCTGGAGTCGGCCGCCCCAGCGCACCGGCGGGGGGCACGGGCGCTGCCCGCCGCTCACGCTCTGTCTCCCGTGCACAGCATGGCACCCTGGGCAGTGGCCGCTCCTCGGACAAGGGACCGTCCTGGTCCAGCCGCTCCCTGGGTGCCCGCTGCCGGAACTCCATCGCCTCCTGTCCCGAGGAACAGCCCCACGTGGGCAACTACCGCCTGCTGAGGACCATCGGGAAGGGCAACTTTGCCAAAGTCAAGCTGGCCCGCCACATCCTCACCGGCCGGGAGGTGAGTGAGGGGAGGAGCGGGGCTCGGGTGAATCCTGCAGCCCTGGCGCCCAGTGGGTGTGGGGAGAGGTCCGACTTGACCCTTGCTTTACTTGGCAACGGCAGGTAAATCTCTGATTCTTACAATAGAACATCTCAGATTTTTCCGCGGGGAGAGGCCCAGGAGGGACAGGACGGCAGGAACAGAACGTGGGGAACAGATCGGGGTGTGGCGTGGGAGACCGCAGGTCAGGGCGCCCATGGAGCTGCGTTTCCCAGGGCGGCGGTGGGGACAGAGCGAGGAGGCAACAAAGTTTCCCTCAGGAGGAACATTAACCTTGTGGGCTAGTGTCAGGGCAGAATGAAAGACCATTGGTTACAGTGTTTGGAGTAGAGTTCAGGGCAGTATAGGATCAGAAAAAAGCATTAGGAGCTGGAAACTGGGAGTGAAATGTTGATCCATGGGTTTGCTGTGGAATTGTGGGACTGGGTGGGGCGAGGGAGGGATGAAATGAGAGTCCGAAGTAGTAAGGGCTGGGGTGCTGTGTTGAGTCCAGACTGATGGGGTTGAGGGCTGCATGCAGCATTTGACTAAAATACCGTGGCGCTGATAGAGGTCCCAGTAATTAGAAAAGGGTGTTGAGGCGGGGGTAGGCTGATCGCAGACAAGGCTGAAGAAGACACCTGATGTCTGGGGTCCTGGGTGCCTAAGAGTTGGGGGGCTGCCAGGATCTTTGTTCTTGGAGACGTCTATATGGAGAGAAGGACAGGAGGACCAAAGGCTTCTGTCTGGCACGGGTTCGATAAGAGCCTTGAGGGGGCAGGGGCTGTGGCTGGAGTCGGCCGCCCCAGCGCACCGGCGGGGGGCACGGGCGCTGCCCGCCGCTCACGCTCTGTCTCCCGTGCACAGCATGGCACCCTGGGCAGTGGCCGCTCCTCGGACAAGGGACCGTCCTGGTCCAGCCGCTCCCTGGGTGCCCGCTGCCGGAACTCCATCGCCTCCTGTCCCGAGGAACAGCCCCACGTGGGCAACTACCGCCTGCTGAGGACCATCGGGAAGGGCAACTTTGCCAAAGTCAAGCTGGCCCGCCACATCCTCACCGGCCGGGAGGTGAGTGAGGGGAGGAGCGGGGCTCGGGTGAATCCTGCAGCCCTGGCGCCCAGTGGGTGTGGGGAGAGGTCCGACTTGACCCTTGCTTTACTTGGCAACGGCAGGTAAATCTCTGATTCTTACAATAGAACATCTCAGATTTTTTCCAGAACAACCCAAGTAGCAGAAGAGAGGTAATTTCAGGCACCTTTGGAATTGTGGGGCCATCTCAGATAACAGACAAGCCATGTTGCGGGGGCTCTTAGAAGTCGTGAAGCTAGGCCGTGCGTGTGCTAAGTCCCTTCAGTCATGCCTGACTCTGGGCAACCCTGCAGCCTCGCCCTCCAGGCTCCTCTGTCCAGGATTCTCTGGGCACGAATACTGGAGTGGGTTGCTGTCTCCTCCTCTAGGGGATCTTCCTGACCCGGGGATCGAACCCTCATCTCTCATGTCTCCTGCGTTGGTGGGCGCATTCTTTACCACTAGCGCTGCAAGTGAAGCCCCTAAGCCTAGGCCACTTCCTTGTTTTAATGGTGGACTTTGGTTCAGTCATTACATCTGCCAGCGATCTTGATTGTAAAAACGAGAGGTCCGTTCATGTTTATGCCCCTACCCCGCCTGCCTCCTAGGGTGGGCATGTATACCAAGCGTGGCAGCATTGTCGCAGAAAGGGAGAGGACCCTGTAACTCACACTTAATGCGGGAGAAAAAAAAAACAGTGGGTGGGTTGATGACCCCGCTGCCTCTCTTTCAATTCTAGGGAAGCGGCAGGGGCTGTTTCCCTGCCCTCCCTGTCTTGCTGTTACTCACAAACGATCCCAGGCCCCAGTGGTTTTATGGGAAGATTGTTCCAAACCCTCCGGTTTTATGCCAGCACTTGCGGAGTCTAGAGAAAGAGGTTCCCTGCCAGATCTCATGTGCTCGGTCAGCCGTGACAAGGAAACCGGATAAGACATAAACTTGTCAGCGCGGCTTACCTGTGAATATAGGTACAGGAATCTTCAACAAAAATATTAGCAGGTAGACTCTGTCATATCAGTTCAAGAAAGCAGTGCGGCGACAGAGCGGGGTTTATCCCAGGAAGGCAGCGTTCTCTTCAGATTGACAATTTATTCATGTGCTCTGCCACACGCACAGATCCAAGGACAGCAACCATATGATCGTCTCAATCCTGGCATAAAAAGTGCTTGACGAGATGAAAAACCCATTTCGTGAAAATAGAAAGGAGGCCGAGGGACCCTCTTCCCCGACAAAGAGCGTGTCATTCCCCTCCCTTGGGTTTGGAACGTGATTCCGGGGGCTTCCTCAGGAACAGAGCCTCCCATGGGAAGAATTCTGTAATCCAGGGGCTCTGGGTAATTGCGAGTAACCCCAAAACCCTTTGGGAAGACCTAAGCTGGACTAAGACTTTTGAAGTCCTTCGCCCTAATGTATAATTCAAAATAAGAACTTCGCTAGCCTGCAAGATAAACACTAAAGAAGCTTCAATAACATTTTGGTGTATCCCTGATGGAGACTGTGCCCAGACTCTTTCATAGCCATCTGTAGATTTTAAGTGTTAAGTGTGTAAAAGGTTGACTCTGTCTTGCTGTAAAAGTTCAAACCCCAGCCCACAACCCTCCCAGCCATGTCACGTTGGCCACGTGGTGGACCAGCTCTGTGCCTCGCTTTCCCCCTTTGTGAAAAATGAGGATAGTCTCCTAAGAGTTGTTGTGAGGATTAAAAGAGCTCTCATCTGAGGACTTCCTGGTGGTCCAGTGGTTAGGACTGTGTTTCCAATACAGGCAGTGCAGGCTCAATCCCTGGTTGGGGAACCACGTGCCCCACGGCCAAAAAAAATTCTCGTTCATAAAGCTCATAGACGACGCCTGGCCCATATGACTGCTCGGTTCTCATTTCTTGTTCTGCAGTGTGAAGGCTCTGAGCTGCCCTCACAAAGGGGCCCTCTCAAGGTATCTGTCACCCTCGCACTCGCTTACTCAGGCCCCTGGAGCACCTCCTGGGATGGAATAGGGGATAGCTCTCTTCAGGAGGAAGGGTAGCACTGGTCATTGTAAGAGCATCCTGTGCAAAGGTCCTGAGGCTCGGAGCCCCGTCCACAAAGCCTGGCCCAGGTTGAGGGCTGCCTCTGAAAGGGGGCGGAGGAAGGACATCCTAGCCTCATCTGAGTCGGGAAACCTTTCCCCGCTCGAGGGCCTGTGGTACCTTGACCTTTCTTCCCTTCCTTCCACCTCCAGGTCGCCATCAAGATCATTGACAAAACCCAGCTGAACCCCAGCAGCCTGCAAAAGGTGAGGCCCAGGGAGAGGGTACGGGGCGGGAGAATACTTGGGGATGGGGTCCTTGAAACTCCCCACCCTCATCTTTCTCTTTGTTCCAGCTGTTCCGAGAAGTCCGTATCATGAAGGGCCTAAACCACCCCAACATCGGTGAGGAGGGGAAGGGAGGCTCAGTGGATACCAACCAGGGCACTTGGGAAAAGAGTCTGGGGGAGAGAGAACTGGTGGTTGTCGTAGTGAGAAAGATCTGTTTTCTCGTAACAGTATCTTTGCTCCCGGGCTGTGTGACCTTGGGTGAGTCACTCATCTGCTCTGAGCCTCAGTTTCCTCCTCTGGAGTGGGGTGATGAGAGGGCTTACTTCCAGGCCACGGTGAGGACTGGAGAAGATCACGCATGCAGACACTTAGTTTGGAGCTCAGCTGCGGGAGCTGCTCTGAGTATTGTCATCAGCAGCGTCCACTGTCATTGCCATTATCACTGATCAGAGCTGTGAGAGTGAGGTCTTTACCAGAGAAGCAAGAGATAACCTGGCCTGAATGTGGCTGCAGCATTTATCCATCTGTTTGTTCATATATAGTCAATGAATATTTCCTAAGTGGCTGCTCACACAGCAGATTCCGGGGGCCCAGCGGTGAAGAAGACAGGCACAAACCCCCATCCTTGCAGAGCCAACATTCTCGTGAGGAAGTGGAGATGCTGGTCAAGGGGGGTCAGGGAGTTTGGAAAATCTTGCCGTCCGTAGGAAGCCCTCGATTGTTCTTAAGTGAGGGGTGTCCACGGTCAGCACACGGCACAGTGACCAAGGGCGGGTGGAGGGTGAGGGGTCTCTTCTCTCGTAACCTCCTGGCCATTGCAGTGAAGCTCTTCGAGGTGATAGAGACGGAGAAGACGCTGTACCTGGTGATGGAATACGCAAGTGCTGGTGAGGCCGCTCCCCTCCCCTGCCCTCCGCCCGGCTCTCCACGCACCCCCATGCCACACCTGACCCGCTCACCTCTGCCCTGCAGGAGAAGTGTTTGACTACCTCGTGTCGCACGGCCGCATGAAGGAGAAGGAGGCTCGAGCCAAGTTCCGACAGGTCGGCGGGGTCACGGTGGCGGGCAGGGCCGGGAGGGGCGTCCCGGTCCCCAGGGATGCGGGTCTGAGGGTGGATCTGGGCTGTTGAAGGACCTGGGGGTATGGCTTACGTCCAGGTTGCGGGCGAAGGTGGGCAGCTGGGTGGCCACAGGCACGCAGAGGCCCAGGTGTGCGGATGTTCAGATGGAGGGTGCAGGCGCCCAGCTGGGTGGGCGAGAGGACCGAGCATGGAGGAGCCCAGGCAGGCCAGCGTCCAGTGCGCAGGTTTGACGGTGTGCCCAGTATTTATGAGTGTGCCTCCGGGGGCGCGGCATTGCCAGGGTGCCAAGGTGTGTAGGTACAGGAGTGTGGGTGCCCAGGTATATAGTGTGTAACTCTGGATAAAAGTGCATGCGGTAACCGGGGTGTAGGTGAGGCGACCCCGAGTGCGGGTGTCTTAAGTTCATGGGTAAGCCGGCCCAGTGTGTGCTGATGGCCGGATGTAGGTCAGAGGGGGTGTGATGTCAGCAGAATGGCAGTGAGGCTACCCGGGGTCTCAGTGGGTGGGAGGGACCCAGGGTAGGCCTACAGGTTGGTGGGCAAGAGAGGCCACGGCGCGAGGAAGGCCGGGTGGAGAAGGAGGCGCGTGGCGGGCCGGGGTGCCCGGGTTTGGTGGGTGAAGAGGTCTGAGTGAGCGTGTTGATCCAGGACTGTCCAGGTGCTGGACGCCGCTGGACTGGGTGCACAGGGTTTAAGCCCTGGCGTGCTGAGGCCCCATGTCTGTGGGCGTGCGGCGTTCTCCTGTGTGTTTCTCAACCTGAAAGTCAGGAGGGGCCTGTCCTAAGGTCTTGGTGCCGGCCTCCCTGTCGGGAGGGGGTCCCAGGCTGTCCGGAGGGAGATGGGTCTCGTAACCTCCTGGCCATTGCAGTGAAGCTCTTGATGGGAAACACTTTTAAACGCAGTGCTGGTGAGGCCGCTCCCCTCCCCTGCCCTCCGCCCGGCTCTCCACGCACCCCCATGCCACACCTGACCCGCTCACCTCTGCCCTGCAGGAGAAGTGTTTGACTACCTCGTGTCGCACGGCCGCATGAAGGAGAAGGAGGCTCGAGCCAAGTTCCGACAGGTCGGCGGGGTCACGGTGGCGGGCAGGGCCGGGAGGGGCGTCCCGGTCCCCAGGGATGCGGGTCTGAGGGTGGATCTGGGCTGTTGAAGGACCTGGGGGTATGGCTTACGTCCAGGTTGCGGGCGAAGGTGGGCAGCTGGGTGGCCACAGGCACGCAGAGGCCCAGGTGTGCGGATGTTCAGATGGAGGGTGCAGGCGCCCAGCTGGGTGGGCGAGAGGACCGAGCATGGAGGAGCCCAGGCAGGCCAGCGTCCAGTGCGCAGGTTTGACGGTGTGCCCAGTATTTATGAGTGTGCCTCCGGGGGCGCGGCATTGCCAGGGTGCCAAGGTGTGTAGGTACAGGAGTGTGGGTGCCCAGGTATATAGTGTGTAACTCTGGATAAAAGTGCATGCGGTAACCGGGGTGTAGGTGAGGCGACCCCGAGTGCGGGTGTCTTAAGTTCATGGGTAAGCCGGCCCAGTGTGTGCTGATGGCCGGATGTAGGTCAGAGGGGGTGTGATGTCAGCAGAATGGCAGTGAGGCTACCCGGGGTCTCAGTGGGTGGGAGGGACCCAGGGTAGGCCTACAGGTTGGTGGGCAAGAGAGGCCACGGCGCGAGGAAGGCCGGGTGGAGAAGGAGGCGCGTGGCGGGCCGGGGTGCCCGGGTTTGGTGGGTGAAGAGGTCTGAGTGAGCGTGTTGATCCAGGACTGTCCAGGTGCTGGACGCCGCTGGACTGGGTGCACAGGGTTTAAGCCCTGGCGTGCTGAGGCCCCATGTCTGTGGGCGTGCGGCGTTCTCCTGTGTGTTTCTCAACCTGAAAGTCAGGAGGGGCCTGTCCTAAGGTCTTGGTGCCGGCCTCCCTGTCGGGAGGGGGTCCCAGGCTGTCCGGAGGGAGATGGGTGTCTGCAGGTCCCACATCATTTCCTGCTGAGACCAAATTCTCGGTGGTCAGCGTCAGGTCCTCCCAGGTGGTGCTAGAGGTAAAGGCCCCACCTGCCAATGCAAGAGACACAGGTTCGCTCCCTGGGTCGGGACGATCTCCTGGAGAAGGAAATGGCAAGCCCCTCTAGGGTTCTTGCCTGGAGAAACGCGTGCACAGGGGAGCCTGGCGGGCCACAGTGCACGTGGCCTCGAGGAGTCGGACGCAACTTGGCACGCCTGTCCACTCTCACGCAGAACACTAGGGCTGGGTGGGGACCAGGCGCCTCCGCCTGCGTTTGGGGAGCCCTGGAGTCCAGAGCTCAGCCGTGGGGTCTCTGAGGGAAGCTGAGGGGGTTGGGGCCACAAGTGACTGACCTTCCCTCCTCTCCCTTCCTCTGCAGATTGTATCGGCTGTACACTACTGTCACCAGAAAAACATAGTCCACAGGGACCTGAAGGTAAGCCCCACCGCGCTGTGTGACCCCCGGCTCAGCCCACAGATCCCGGCTGGGCCCCAGCCCTCTCGGCCCCCTGGGCCCCCTGGGCCTCCCCACCTTTCCCTGCCTTTCCTCTCCTCCCTCAGCATCCAGAGCCCCTTGACCTTTTCCCAGGCTTTTGTGACAAAAACAAGGCCAGCTAAAGGGGGGAGCAGGTGGGGACGGGGACAGGAGGAGTGAACAAAGGAGAAAGAAACAAAGTGTCCCCGGGCAGCTTCGCACTGCTCCCTCCGTGCCAGACAAGGTCACTGGAACACCGTAAAAAAGTCCTCACGCTCAGAGCCGCTGGAAACTTGAGAACCTTCAGGAAACTTCGAGAACTGGGATCTTACAGCTCCAGGGTCCCATGGCCTCCAGGGTCTTAGGATCGCAGACGTCTCTGAACTTGAGGGCAGGGAAGAGACTCCACAGGGCCTCCCCAGCCCCACCGCCGGGCTGAGCCAAGCAGCGGGCAGCGCCGCGTCCCGGGGCCCCGCTCACCTCCAACCCAGGAGAACCTCCCTCCTCAGGAGTGCTCGTCCTAGCCCAGAGAGAAACCTGTGTCTGGTCCAGGTCAAGCCATCTGTCGTCTTGACTGATTTCTTGAGCACCTACTGGGTTCCAGCCGCTGGTCTAAGTAATTAAAGGAAGTGTTTCTCAAGGTTTCTACAGCAGAATATTGGGTTTGTTTGACTTTTTAATTTCTGAGCCATTTTGGACAGATACTTTGGTAAAGTGTAATAAAAATGGAAGGAAAGGGTTTCCCTGGTGGTCCAATGGGTAAGGACACTGCCTTGCAGTGCAAGGGGCGCCGGTTCGATCCCTGGCCTGGGAAGATCTCACGTACCGCAGAGCAGCTGGACCGATGTGTCCAATTACGGAGCCAGAGCTCTGGAGCGCATGCACCCAGAGCCGGTGCTCTGCAGTGAGAGAGGCCACTGCGATGGAGGCCCACACAGGCCAGAGAACAAAGATGGACGAAAATAGAGAAATGAAAGATCAATAGAAGTGGCCCCCCACCAAAAAAAGGAAGGAAAAAGGAATGTACAGAATACAAGCCCAAGGGGCTTTCCTGGCCGTGCAGTGGTCTTTGCCCTGTAGGGGTGTGAGCTCTTGTCAACAACCTGGAGGAGGCGCGCCCCCTGGTGGAGAGTTCTGGAAGTGGCTACAAGGGGACTTGGGGTTGCGGTTAGTGCACTTGGGGACCAGCCATGAGGAACTGCGCAGAAGCGAGGGCAGGGCTGAACTCTGGAGCCTCAAATGCCAAGAAGGAGAGTCTCACCCCTGAGCACGATGGAGGTGGCTATAGAGTGAGGTTTGGGGATGGTCCAAAATGTGCGCCTATGTTGGAACTATCCCTTGTTTGGGTCAGAAATGCAGAAGGGTGGTACCAAAATCCATCAGCAGGGAGGGAAACCGGGAGGAAGCCAGGCGCACTGGGCTGGGGAAGGGCAGGGCTTGGGAGGGGCCAGGCACCAGCAGCATCCAGAAGGGTGGGTTCCTGCATCATTGTGTGGGGCTCAGTGTGGAGGCGCACACTGGAGGAGGCTCCCCCCACGCTCGGGTGTGGCAGTGGCAGGCCTTTTTGGGGTTCTGACTGCTGCGTTCATGCTCCCAGCCAATGAGGTGGCCTCCCTGAGCCTCATTTTCCTGACCCGTGAAATAGCGAATACACAAACATCTGCCACCAAGAACAGACAAAACATACATCGCAATACAAAGTATTTATTGTGTGCTGACTCGGTCCCATGCGCTGTCAAAGCACTTTTCACAGACCCTCAATACCGCCTGCGAGACATGCTGTAGTGACCGTCTGTTTACACATTGGAAACTGAGGCACAGAGAAGGCCAGTAACCCACCCAGAGTTACACAGCAAGTGAGCAGTGGAGCTGGGATTCAAAGCTAGGGTTCTTCCAGAATCGCTCCTTTATCCCCACATTATGTAGCTGCTTTTATAAATGATAATCTAAACACCTGTCTCATATTAGGGGCATAATAAGTTTTACGTAAAATGATTTTCAGTTTTATAAGTGTGGAGTGATCTATCCTTATTTTTTCTGCTGGGTGAACTGAGGCTCGGAGAGGGACGGGATTGCTTGAGGACCTCCAGCTCTGCAGGCCTCATGGGATAGAAGATTTAACGTTATATAGCGCTTGTTGTCATTTAGTCGCTAAGTCACGTTTGATACTTTGTGACCGCATGGACTGTAGCCCGCCAGGCTCCTCTGTCCATGGGATTTCCCAGGCGAGAGTCCTGGAGTGGGTTGCCACTTCCTTCTCCAGGGGGTCTTCCCAGACCAGGGATCGAACCCAGGTCTCCTGCATTGGCGGGCAAGTTCTTCACCACTGAGCCGCCAGGGAAGCCCGTTATATAGCACTTACTGGGTGTGAAAGGTTGCCTGAAGCCTTTTGCATGGGTTAACCCATTTACTTGTCACACATCCTTGTGAGGTGGGGAGTCTGATTATCCCCACTGTATGGATGAGGAAGCTAGACCCAGGGAAGTAAAGTCCTGCCCGGGGTCACGCAGGAGTAAGGGACAAGGCCACAGCCGGTCCGGTCTGCTGGCTCTGGCACTGCGCGCCTCCAGCCTCTGCCCTCTCCTCGCAGGCCGAGAACCTCTTGCTGGACGCCGAGGCCAACATCAAGATCGCGGACTTTGGCTTCAGCAACGAGTTCACGCTGGGCTCGAAGCTGGACACGTTCTGCGGGAGTCCCCCGTACGCCGCCCCGGAGCTGTTCCAGGGCAAGAAGTACGACGGGCCGGAGGTGGACATCTGGAGCCTCGGCGTCATCCTGTACACCCTCGTCAGCGGCTCCCTGCCCTTCGATGGGCACAACCTCAAGGTGCCGGGCGGGGCTGGCGCGGGGGCTCTGACCGTCTCTGTTGGGCCTCCGTCCCCCAAACACTCCTGCCTGGGCAGAGGCCCAGAGGGGTGGGGCCACGGTCTCAGGGCAAGACAGGGGTCAGGCAGGCCCCGGGGCCACAAGGCCAGCCCGAGGGGACCGGACTGTGTTGGAGTTCAGGTGTGGGCTTGGCCGCTGGCAGGCTTAGGTTCAAACCTGCCCGCTCACTTATCCACTCAGGACATAGTTATTGTTTATCATCCACAGGGTAGGCTCTGTTTTAAGTTTTGCAGACACAGGGTGCTCAGAGGAGGCAGAAGTCCCTGCCTTCACACATACTATTCCCCGGGCGATCTCTGGAAACACAGAAAGTGGGAGAAACCAGTCCCAAAGGGTCACCCGCAGTGGGGTCCGTGCCTGTGAAGCGTCTAGAACACATCACAAAGACCATGGTTGCCTGAGGCCGGGCGGAGGGGCGTTGGACGGCAGGGTTTCTCCGAGGTGATGAAAAGCAAGTCACGTTTGATAGACCGCATGGACTGTAGCCCGCCAGGCTCCTCTGTCCATGGGATTTCCCAGGCGAGAGTCCTGGAGTGGGTTGCCACTTCCTCCAGGGGGTCTTCCCAGACCAGGGATCGAACCCAGGTCTCCTGCATTGGCGGGCAAGTTCTTCACCACTGAGCCGCCAGGGAAGCCCGTTATATAGCACTTACTGGGTGTGAAAGGTTGCCTGAAGCCTTTTGCATGGGTTAACCCATTTACTTGTCACACATCCTTGTGAGGTGGGGAGTCTGATTATCCCCACTGTATGGATGAGGAAGCTAGACCCAGGGAAGTAAAGTCCTGCCCGGGGTCACGCAGGAGTAAGGGACAAGGCCACAGCCGGTCCGGTCTGCTGGCTCTGGCACTGCGCGCCTCCAGCCTCTGCCCTCTCCTCGCAGGCCGAGAACCTCTTGCTGGACGCCGAGGCCAACATCAAGATCGCGGACTTTGGCTTCAGCAACGAGTTCACGCTGGGCTCGAAGCTGGACACGTTCTGCGGGAGTCCCCCGTACGCCGCCCCGGAGCTGTTCCAGGGCAAGAAGTACGACGGGCCGGAGGTGGACATCTGGAGCCTCGGCGTCATCCTGTACACCCTCGTCAGCGGCTCCCTGCCCTTCGATGGGCACAACCTCAAGGTGCCGGGCGGGGCTGGCGCGGGGGCTCTGACCGTCTCTGTTGGGCCTCCGTCCCCCAAACACTCCTGCCTGGGCAGAGGCCCAGAGGGGTGGGGCCACGGTCTCAGGGCAAGACAGGGGTCAGGCAGGCCCCGGGGCCACAAGGCCAGCCCGAGGGGACCGGACTGTGTTGGAGTTCAGGTGTGGGCTTGGCCGCTGGCAGGCTTAGGTTCAAACCTGCCCGCTCACTTATCCACTCAGGACATAGTTATTGTTTATCATCCACAGGGTAGGCTCTGTTTTAAGTTTTGCAGACACAGGGTGCTCAGAGGAGGCAGAAGTCCCTGCCTTCACACATACTATTCCCCGGGCGATCTCTGGAAACACAGAAAGTGGGAGAAACCAGTCCCAAAGGGTCACCCGCAGTGGGGTCCGTGCCTGTGAAGCGTCTAGAACACATCACAAAGACCATGGTTGCCTGAGGCCGGGCGGAGGGGCGTTGGACGGCAGGGTTTCTCCGAGGTGATGAAAATGCTCTGAAGCAGACACGAGTGGTGACTGCAGCCGCTCCGCGAGCGCACGGACCACTGAAGGGCGCCTGCTCACGCGCTGATGTCCTTGCCGCAGAGCCAGGCGGGAAATAAAACAGTGAGCAAAACACAGAGCAAGCTAGACGCTGGCCAGTTTGGGGAAGAAGGTGGGAAGTGGGGGGTGAGCTGCAGTGTCGGCTTTTTTTTTTTGTTTTCTCCTTGATTTCTTTAATACTGAAACGTGCTGCTCCACGGAGAAGTTGTGAGATGGGCACAGAGGACGGTGGTCCTTTTCAGGAGGCTCCGATCACCCGCCCGTGGCCGCGCGTGCCCTGTGTGTCTGGACACACCCGTGCTGTCGCGGCCATCGCCGTTCCTGACGGGACACGTGGGAGTCAGTTGCAGACACCGCGTCCCTTCACCCCTTTGAAAGGCTGCGCACAGGCCGGGGTCTCCCAAGACGGGGCCTCTGCCCGTCCACGGTCAGGCTCAGGTGATCCAGCGCTGGTGCAGGTCCCGCCTCTGGCCCGTGGCCGTCCTCGGGTTTCATCCATCAGCCCAAGAATATCCTTGGCAGCTATTTTTTCTCCTGGCCCAGCATCCCCTCGGGCGCCCTCGTGGGTTCGGCTGTCCCGTCTCTTTAGTCTCCTCTCATCTGGAACAGCTCCGCTGCCGTTCTTTGTCTCCCACGGCTCGGCAGGGATGAGTTCAGGGCCAGGCAGCTTGCAGAGAGCACGTCCCCCGTCTGAGTTGCCCAGTGTTTTCTCCCGGCTGGATCCGGGTGGTGCATTCCGGGTGGGAATTCCGCAGAGGGAACGCTTAGGCCTGCTCCGTGTGGCCGTGAGGAGCAATCGGGGGATGGGGGACGTCACGGGCAAGGACTGGCCAGCAGAGAGTGGCCAGCAGAGAGCGCCCCGAGCAGGGAGGCAGAGGGGCCCCGTGGTCGCCCTGGCGTCGGCCGCGACCGCCTCCTCCAGGCCTGACTCCACCCCTGCGGAGTGAGGGCCCTGGGGCGCCAGCCTCCCAGCAGCTAGGCGAGGCCTTGTTGAGACCAGGGAACAGTCCTGAGCCCCAGGCAAGAAACCAGGAGATCTCTGCAAAGGGCCAGGCCAGCGCCTCTCCCACCCCCGGCCCTTGTCACCTCCTGCTGTCCTGGCTCCCCCTACGCACCCCTTGTTTTGCTGGGTGAAGGAACTGTGCGACGGGGAGCAGTCCCCACTGCCATTTCCTTGCTGACTGACTTTGTAGGAAAACTTACAGCCAGACTAGGTGTCCTTCCCTGAGACCTGGTGGCGGGCCAGAGTGTCACCCTCAGGAGCTGCCCTGGTGGTGGGGTCCCCGGCCCCATGGCTGCTTCTCACCCCTCACGACAGAGGCAGTGTGGAGCCGTGGTTACGCCGCATGGGCTCCAGGGCCCAACTGCCCAGCTTTGAACCCTGACTCTGCCACTTTCTGGCAGCATAGATCCAGAACAAGGGACTTAACTGCTCTGGGCCTCAGTTTCCTAGTCTGGGAAATGGGCATCATGACCCTGCTTCCCAGTATTCTTACAAGCACAGATGTCATATGTTTGAAGCACTGAGACTGCTGCCAGCATGCGGTGAGGGCTCTGAAAGTGATAACATCGCTATGAAATATTCACGACCCTCCCGGCTGTGACCATCTGCAGGAGACTCCCCAGGCCCAGGCCTCATCCCGGCCTGGCAGAAGGCGCCCTGAGGGGACTCCCAGCCCAAGCCCTGGCCCAGGGCTTCACCTGAAGAAGCCCCTCCCTCCCTTCACCTTCCTCTCCATTTTCTGTCTTCCCGAGTTTTTTTTATTCAGGATGGAAGGGGCTCCCCCTGGTCTGCCGTTCCATGGAGCGTGGAATTGATTTTTTTCTTTTCTTTCATAGCCTCAGCAGGGCTCTCCTAAAAAACTCTTAAAAAAAAAAGAAAAAAAAAGCACAGCGGATATAGATCTGTGCTCGTTCATAGCTTTTTGGAAAGACCGGTGGCGGCCAGGCAGGCAGGATGCCCCTATCTCTTCGTCTTTTGTAAACCTGGTACTTGCTTTGGTTGGGGTCTCTGTCGTGGTGTGCGGGCTTCTCTTGTTGCAGAGCAGACTCTAGACCCCGTGGGCTCAGTCGCTCGATCACACAGGCTCTCTAGTTGTGACAGTTGGGTTTAGTCCCCCTGCCACATGTGGGATCTTAGTTCCCCGACGAAGGATTGAGTCTGCGTCTCCTGCACTGGAAGAAAGATTCTTAACCAGAGGCGTGCCCTACGCCTGGTGTTTAAAAAGCACCTGCTCTGGGCATGACTCGTGCTCAGCCTTTCCCTCTTCGGACTCCCCCCTCCGCTGGCCTGGGGAAGGAGTGCCATGACCTCTGAGGCCCCAGAGGCTGACTCACTGGCCCAGCTCCCCTCTCATCTGGCTCATAAAACTCTCCCCATGTGTAAGGAAGGGTTCCTCAGAGTGAAAAGTTATGTTGCTTTTTTTTTTTTTTAATGTTTATTTATTTTTGGTTATTCTGGGTTTTCACTGCTGCCACAGGCTCTTCTGTCGTTGCAGGGAGTGGGGGCTCCTCGCTAGTGAAGCTGAGCAGGCTTCTTGTTGCAGTGACGTCTCTTGCTGTCTCTTGCTCAGGCTCTGGGGCACACGGGCTTCAGTCGTTGCGGCCCATGGGCTCCACAGTTGCAGCTCCGAGGCTCTAGAGCACAGGCTCCATCGTTGTGGCTCACAGGCTTACTTGCTCCGCAGCATGTGGGATCCTCCTGGATCAGGGATCGAACCTGTGTCTCCTGCATTGGCAGGCAAACTCTTTACCACTGAGCTACCAGGGAAGCCCTATATTTCTTTTTTCCTTTGTTTTTTTTTTGGCCACTTCTATTGATCTTTCATTCATTTATCTTTGTTCTTTGGCCCATGTGAGCATCCCATCGCGGTGGCCTCTCGCTGCAGAGCACCGGCTCTGGGCGCATGCGCTCCAGAGCTCCAGCCCAGTAGTTGGACGCATCGGTCCAGCCATTCCACAGCACATGGGATCTTCCCAGGCCAGGGATCAAACTGGCACCCCTTGCACTGCAAGGCGGTGCCCTTACCCACTAGACCACCAGGGAAGCCCCCTATGTTGATTTTTAAAACGACTATTTTGAAAACTGCTTCATCTGTGGCAATGCTCCCCTTTTGCAGATGGAAACTGAGGCCAGGAGAAAGTGGCAGGGTTTTTCCCACTGCATCAGGGCTAGGAGTCGGAGTCCCTGCCACTTCTGTTGGGAGGATAAGGAGAAGGCGAGTGTGTGTGTGTGTGTGTGTGTGATGGGCGGGAAGGCGAGGTGGACCTCTCCCCCAGTAACCCCGTCCCCACAGGAGCTGCGGGAGCGAGTCCTCAGAGGCAAGTACCGGGTCCCTTTCTACATGTCAACAGACTGTGAGAGCATCCTGAGGAGGTTTTTGGTGCTGAACCCAGCTAAACGCTGTACTCTCGAGGTGAGCCCGTCCCCAGCCCCGCGCCCCTCCCACTGAAGCCTTCTTGGCTGGCACGGTTCCCCTCCCATGTCCGATCCGCTGCCGGAACGTGATGGGAGACGGGCAGCCCAGGAAAAGGTTCCCAGACTCATCCTGACGCCGCCCTCCCCCAGCAACCTCGCCCACTCCCCGACATGCCAGTAATTAGCTAATGAACTTCCAGGATGATTACAGGGTGCCGGGGGCCCAGATGACGCGGAGGGGGAAGGGAGGCTTCTGCAGGCTCCAGATGGGGTGGGGGTTGGGCGAGGAGATGCTAACTCTCAGGATGACCTCAATTATGGGGTGTGGGGCCTTGGAGGTGGGGGCAAGGCAGGGCAGGAACCCCATTTGGGAGCTCTGTTTATCCCAGTTTCTTCTGACATCCCTCCCTTTCACCTTCCCTGTCCTGCTCTCAATTCCTGCAGCAAATCATGAAAGACAAATGGATCAACATCGGCTATGAGGAGCTGAAGCCATACACAGAGCCGAGGAGGACTTGGGGACACCAAGCGAATCGGTGAGGGTCAGGCAGAGCCTCCCATCGCGGTGGCCTCTCGCTGCAGAGCACCGGCTCTGGGGCATCCAGGCCCGAGTAGTTGGCGATCGGTCCAGCCATTCCACAGCACATGGGATCTTCCCAGGCCAGGGATCAAACTGGCACCCCTTGCACTGCAAGGCGGTGCCCTTACCCACTAGACCACCAGGGAAGCCCCCTATGTTGATTTTTAAAACGACTATTTTGAAAACTGCTTCATCTGTGGCAATGCTCCCCTTTTGCAGATGGAAACTGAGGCCAGGAGAAAGTGGCAGGGTTTTTCCCACTGCATCAGGGCTAGGAGTCGGAGTCCCTGCCACTTCTGTTGGGAGGATAAGGAGAAGGCGAGTGTGTGTGTGTGTGTGTGTGTGATGGGCGGGAAGGCGAGGTGGACCTCTCCCCCAGTAACCCCGTCCCCACAGGAGCTGCGGGAGCGAGTCCTCAGAGGCAAGTACCGGGTCCCTTTCTACATGTCAACAGACTGTGAGAGCATCCTGAGGAGGTTTTTGGTGCTGAACCCAGCTAAACGCTGTACTCTCGAGGTGAGCCCGTCCCCAGCCCCGCGCCCCTCCCACTGAAGCCTTCTTGGCTGGCACGGTTCCCCTCCCATGTCCGATCCGCTGCCGGAACGTGATGGGAGACGGGCAGCCCAGGAAAAGGTTCCCAGACTCATCCTGACGCCGCCCTCCCCCAGCAACCTCGCCCACTCCCCGACATGCCAGTAATTAGCTAATGAACTTCCAGGATGATTACAGGGTGCCGGGGGCCCAGATGACGCGGAGGGGGAAGGGAGGCTTCTGCAGGCTCCAGATGGGGTGGGGGTTGGGCGAGGAGATGCTAACTCTCAGGATGACCTCAATTATGGGGTGTGGGGCCTTGGAGGTGGGGGCAAGGCAGGGCAGGAACCCCATTTGGGAGCTCTGTTTATCCCAGTTTCTTCTGACATCCCTCCCTTTCACCTTCCCTGTCCTGCTCTCAATTCCTGCAGCAAATCATGAAAGACAAATGGATCAACATCGGCTATGAAGGTGAGGAGCTGAAGCCATACACAGAGCCCGAGGAGGACTTCGGGGACACCAAGCGAATCGGTGAGGGTCAGGCAGAGCAGGGCCATGGGCCTCGGAGCTGGAGTAGGGGTTTCCAAGTACCTACCCGTGTGGCTAGTGCATCTGAGAAGCTTGCAAGGCAAATTCGGGACAACAGAGACGTCTGGGCTCCAGTCTCTGCCCGACTGCTTTCTAGCTGTGTGACCCTGGGCCAGTGACTTGCCCTCTCTGTGCTTCTGTTTCCTTATATATAAAGTGGAATAATTATAGAACCTATCTCATAGGTTTGTTGTGAATATGAAATGAACAAATTTATACAAAGCACTTATATTACACATACAATAAGTGCTTTTGTGTCATATTAAGCATGTAGAAAGTGCTTTTGTGAGAGCTTTGACTATTAAGACCCAAGAAATCACAGATGAATTCCAGAAGAGTTTAGACAAAGCCTTCAGTCATCTGTGTGTTTGAGAAAAACTCCCACCTTGGCACATGCCTCACTCAACCACGTTTTTGGTCCCAAACTCTTCAGCCCAGAGCCCTCAGACACTTGGCCCTAAAGCATTAGCCCCAGAAATGCCCCTTGGGAGCCACCGAGTAAACCTCCACTCTGCAGCTGACGAAACTGAGGCCACCATCAGATCCGGCTGTATTAATCAGGACTTCACGGTCACAACAGAAAACCCAAACCATTCTGGCGTCAACCAGATAATAATAGGTTGAAACATATGAAATCGTCATTTTCATTGCTCAGATATTGTCAGTACCAGCAATTTCATGTGTTTTAACCTAATAGGTTATTCATTCACATTAACCAAAAAGGCCATAGTGACGGGGGGGAAGGGAGGCTTCTGCAGGCTCCAGATGGGGTGGGGTTGGGCGAGGAGATGCTAACTCTCAGGATGACCTCAATTATGGGGTGTGGGGCCTTGGAGGTGGGGGCAAGGCAGGGCAGGAACCCCATTTGGGAGCTCTGTTTATCCCAGTTTCTTCTGACATCCCTCCCTTTCACCTTCCCTGTCCTGCTCTCAATTCCTGCAGCAAATCATGAAAGACAAATGGATCAACATCGGCTATGAAGGTGAGGAGCTGAAGCCATACACAGAGCCCGAGGAGGACTTCGGGGACACCAAGCGAATCGGTGAGGGTCAGGCAGAGCAGGGCCATGGGCCTCGGAGCTGGAGTAGGGGTTTCCAAGTACCTACCCGTGTGGCTAGTGCATCTGAGAAGCTTGCAAGGCAAATTCGGGACAACAGAGACGTCTGGGCTCCAGTCTCTGCCCGACTGCTTTCTAGCTGTGTGACCCTGGGCCAGTGACTTGCCCTCTCTGTGCTTCTGTTTCCTTATATATAAAGTGGAATAATTATAGAACCTATCTCATAGGTTTGTTGTGAATATGAAATGAACAAATTTATACAAAGCACTTATATTACACATACAATAAGTGCTTTTGTGTCATATTAAGCATGTAGAAAGTGCTTTTGTGAGAGCTTTGACTATTAAGACCCAAGAAATCACAGATGAATTCCAGAAGAGTTTAGACAAAGCCTTCAGTCATCTGTGTGTTTGAGAAAAACTCCCACCTTGGCACATGCCTCACTCAACCACGTTTTTGGTCCCAAACTCTTCAGCCCAGAGCCCTCAGACACTTGGCCCTAAAGCATTAGCCCCAGAAATGCCCCTTGGGAGCCACCGAGTAAACCTCCACTCTGCAGCTGACGAAACTGAGGCCACCATCAGATCCGGCTGTATTAATCAGGACTTCACGGTCACAACAGAAAACCCAAACCATTCTGGCGTCAACCAGATAATAATAGGTTGAAACATATGAAATCGTCATTTTCATTGCTCAGATATTGTCAGTACCAGCAATTTCATGTGTTTTAACCTAATAGGTTATTCATTCACATTAACCAAAAAGGCCATAGTATGTCAGCCTTCAGGCGTGACTGGATCCAGGTGCACAGAGGCAGTTATTTGGGATCTTCTCTGTGTTGGCTGCTTTCGCAGGCAGCTCTCCCTGCAGGAGCAAGCTGACGACAGCACACCATAGAGTCCTGGACCCCATCAGGAGAAGTCACTCTGCTAGTGCTTCAGTAGAAGCCCTTGGGTGGTATCCATTGGCTGCCCGTGAGCAAGTTGACCTTGGGGATGGAACACTCTCATTGGCTAGACTTTGCTCATATGCCCACCTTGAACCAATCAGTGTGACTTTGGGTATGGTGTGTTCTGATTGGCTGGGCCTGGGTCATGTGCCTATCCTGAACCAATCAGTGTGGCCGTAGCGATGGGACACTCTGATTGGCCAGAGAAGAGTACTGTGCCTGCCCCTGGGGCTTGGAGCAGGTGGGAGTCAACCAAGTGCTCTGGGCAGAGAAGAAATGTTTTTGCAAGGAACAGCAGAGTGTTGCTAGCAGGAGGGGGAATGGATCCTACACAGGCCAAAGTGCAGGCATTACTGTGTGATGCAGAAAAGAGTGGAAGGAAAGGATATGGGGAGACTGAACCTCCTCTCCATCCCCCTCTCCCAGAGGTGATGGTGGGTATGGGCTACACGCGGGAAGAAATCAAAGAGGCCTTGACCAGCCAGAAGTACAACGAAGTGACCGCCACCTACCTCCTGCTGGGCAGGAAGACTGAGGTCAGAAGGCGTCAGGGACATTTGGGATGCGCGATGCCTGGGGTGGAGGGAATTTGGGGGCAGAGGGGAGGGGACTAAGGGTTCCTGTCTTGTCATCTTCCTGCAGGAGGGTGGGGACCGGGGTGCCCCGGGGCTGGCTCTGGCACGGGTGCGGGCGCCCAGCGACAGCACCAATGGGACAGGCTCCGGCAAGGGCACCAGCCACAGCAAAGGGCAGCGGAGCGCCTCCACCTACCACCGCCAGCGCAGGCATAGCGACTTCTGTGAGTACTAACCCCACATCACACACGCCGTCCCAGGCCCCACCGCCCTGGACCTGCGTCATGTCAGGGTTCTCTGGCTCGTAAGCAGGGGAAACCTGCTCGAGCCAACTGCAACAAAGGGACAAATGTCTTATAAAGGTGCAGGGACATTGCATGGAGTGTGGAGGCATCCAGACTCAGGGAGGGACTAGGAACTGGAAAAGCTTCCAGCCCTGGAACAGACTCTGTGTCTTACTTCTTCTTGACTCAACTGGTTTTCCCTTTCTTTCTGTTGTATCCCACCTTACTTTTTTCACAGTCTCTTTAACTTCTTAACAACTGAGTGTTAGAGATCAGCTCAAATAGTAGCTGAGATCTCTTTGGCCCACTAGATACCAGGGTCCAGTTGGGCTTCATTCATTTGACTGGGCCATAGGACTCACTGTACAAAAAGGCTGCAGAGAGCCTGCCCGCTTGCGTCTCCCCTCCACTTACTGATGGGAAGGGGCTGGGGAGACACCGGCTTGTGTCCTATATTCAGGTATCTCACCCCTGCAGAAAATAGACCCACTGCCACCCCCACCACTAACAGACATGGGAACTTCCGAAAGGTCTCTTATCTATAGCCTCCTCAAATGCTGATAACCCCCAGTATTTTTTAAACAGCTATTTTTTTTAATTGTTTATATATTTGGCTGCGCGGGGTCTTAGTTGTGGCATGTAGGATTTAGTTCCCTGACCAGGGATCGAACCCAGGCCCCCTGCATTGGGAGCATGCAGTCTTAGCCACTGTACCACCAGCGAAATCCCTAAACCGTTTTATTGAGAAGTCATTCATATACCATACAGTTCACCCATTTAAAATACATAGTTAAGTGGTCATAAATACATGCCTCCTTCACCACAGTCAACTTTGGAATATGGTCAGTACCCTGGAAAGAAACGCCTCCACCCTTAGCCATGTGTTTCAAATCTCCCATCCACGCCAGCCCCGAGCCCCTGGAAGCCACTAATCTATTCACTGTCTCTATAGATTTCCCTGTTCTGGACATTTCCTGTAACTAGAATCTTATAATCCATGGCCTTTTGTGACTGGCTTCTTTCACTCAGCGTGTTTTCAATATTCACCCGTATCATAGCATCTGTCAGTGCTCCCTCCTTTTTTATTGCCAAATAATATTCCATCACGCGGATACACCATGGTTTGTATATGCATCATGAGCAGAGGGTTGTTTGGGTTGTTTTCACCTTTGGCTGTTGTCAGTAAGTTTTTTGTGTGTGTCTTTGTTTTCGTTTCTCTTGAACACATGTCCACCTAAAAGTGGATTTGCTGGGTCGTATGGTAACTATGCTTAAGAGTTAAATAATTGCCAAGGTGGTTTCCAACTTCCCATTATTTTTGCAGCCCTACTTCTCTCTGGGGGTGAAGTTCCTTACTCTGGGGCGGGCACTAGTACAGGGAGAGAGGAGTCGGGGAGGCCTAGTCTTTAGCAGGAAGTGTTCTGGATGGTCAGCCATTCCCCTCCCCTGGGTCTCCTTTTCCCCACCTATAAAATAGTGAGATTGGGCTTCCCTGGTGGTCCAGTGGGTAAGGACACCGCCTTGCAGTGCAAGGGGCGCCAGTTCCATCCCTGGCCTGGGAAGATCCCACGTGCCGCGGAGCGGCTGGACCGATGTGTCCAATTGCCGAGCCGGAGCTCTGGAGCGCATGCGCCCAGAGCCGGTGCTCTGCGACAACAGAGGCCACCGCCATGGGAGGCCCACACAGGCCGAAGACAAAGATAGATGAAAATAGATAAATGAAGGACCAGTAGAAGTGGCCAAAAAAACCAAGATAAAAAAGTGGCCAAAAAACAGGCCCCTCCACTGGGAGCATGCAGTCTTAGCCACTGTACCACCAGCGAAATCCCTAAACCGTTTTATTGAGAAGTCATTCATATACCATACAGTTCACCCATTTAAAATACATAGTTAAGTGGTCATAAATACATGCCTCCTTCACCACAGTCAACTTTGGAATATGGTCAGTACCCTGGAAAGAAACGCCTCCACCCTTAGCCATGTGTTTCAAATCTCCCATCCACGCCAGCCCCGAGCCCCTGGAAGCCACTAATCTATTCACTGTCTCTATAGATTTCCCTGTTCTGGACATTTCCTGTAACTAGAATCTTATAATCCATGGCCTTTTGTGACTGGCTTCTTTCACTCAGCGTGTTTTCAATATTCACCCGTATCATAGCATCTGTCAGTGCTCCCTCCTTTTTTATTGCCAAATAATATTCCATCACGCGGATACACCATGGTTTGTATATGCATCATGAGCAGAGGGTTGTTTGGGTTGTTTTCACCTTTGGCTGTTGTCAGTAAGTTTTTTGTGTGTGTCTTTGTTTTCGTTTCTCTTGAACACATGTCCACCTAAAAGTGGATTTGCTGGGTCGTATGGTAACTATGCTTAAGAGTTAAATAATTGCCAAGGTGGTTTCCAACTTCCCATTCTTTTTGCAGCCCTACTTCTCTCTGGGGGTGAAGTTCCTTACTCTGGGGCGGGCACTAGTACAGGGAGAGAGGAGTCGGGGAGGCCTAGTCTTTAGCAGGAAGTGTTCTGGATGGTCAGCCATTCCCCTCCCCTGGGTCTCCTTTTCCCCACCTATAAAATAGTGAGATTGGGCTTCCCTGGTGGTCCAGTGGGTAAGGACACCGCCTTGCAGTGCAAGGGGCGCCAGTTCCATCCCTGGCCTGGGAAGATCCCACGTGCCGCGGAGCGGCTGGACCGATGTGTCCAATTGCCGAGCCGGAGCTCTGGAGCGCATGCGCCCAGAGCCGGTGCTCTGCGACAACAGAGGCCACCGCCATGGGAGGCCCACACAGGCCGAAGACAAAGATAGATGAAAATAGATAAATGAAGGACCAGTAGAAGTGGCCAAAAAAAAAAACAGCAAGATGGGCCGAGAAAGGCCCCCAGAAGCTGGTGAGTCCAGCAGCCTATGATTAGAACATGGTAACCTTTCAGAATAACCCGCATGGAGAGCTTCTGGGTCCCAGGGTCTCGAGGTGAAAGAGGGTTGATGTGTGCCTGTGCCTGTCATTACAGAGCTTGCTATGGTTCCGGGCGTTTGAAGATTGCGTCTCTTAGACCCGACGTCCAGAAGTGCTGACTCTCTGAAGTCCTAGGACATGTTTAATCCCTGGTTTCTAAAACCATACATTTCCAAGATGTTCTAAAAGACCAAATTTGTTCTGTTTTTTTTAAACTAATAGTCACATCTTCAAAACTTGATAGTGCAGAAGGGGTGGACAGTAAACATGTCTTTGTCGTCCCGTTTCCCCAGCCCTCAGCCTCCACTGGAGCAGCCACTGTTCCTGGCTTTACGTGAATTCTTTGGAGAAGTTTTATTCATATAGGAGAAAGAGAAATGAAAAATACATAAAAATGTATAAATACACTATTAATATACTATAATATACCATAAAGATGTGGTCTATTAATAGAAATGATAGTCTGTTAAAAGACTGCATTTCTTTTAATAGAAATGATAGTCTTTGGGTAACATTCATTATTAGCAAGTATAGATAAATAAATATAGACAGGTATATACTTTCTCCTCTTTTTTACACCTGATAGCCCACTGTAGACCTCCTACCTGGCCTTGCCCTTTTTGCCTCACAGTCTGTCTTGAAGATCTTTCTGTGGGAACATTTTTCATAGCTGTGTGGTACTCCATTGGGTGTCAGTATCTTAACTTACTTAGTTATTTTCATATTAAGGGATATTCAGGCTGTTCCTAATCTTTTGGTCTGGGAAGAAAGAAGAAGGATTCAGTGGATAGCCTGTGTGTGTGTGATGTCATTTTATGTGGAGCCTCTGAGTCAGTAAATAGATGTCACTTAGATATTATCAGAATGTCCTATACAGAGGGTATAGCCTATGCGAGGAATTCTGAGGTTCTCGGGGTCACCCAGAGTAGACTTTTGATTTTTCTTGTGAAGCCAACACTGAACTGTCCCCTCCCTCTACCAGGTGGCCCCTCCCCTGCACCCCTGCACCCCAAGCGCAGCCCAACCAGCACAGGGGAGGCGGAGCTGAAGGAGGAGCGCCTGCCGGGCCGGAAGGCGAGCTGCAGTGCCGCGGGGAGCGGGAGCCGGGGGCTTCCCCCCTCCAGCCCCATGGTCAGCAGCGCCCACAACCCCAACAAGGCCGAGATCCCCGAGCGGCGCAAGGACAGCACGAGCACCCCTGTGAGTGGGCCGGGGACGCCCGCGGCTGCCACCGCTGGCGGCCAGCCCGTCAGGGTCGCCTGGGGCCCGCTTCCCACCCTCTGCCATCTCCCGTCCGTCCTGTTCCCAGACCACCGCACAGGACTCTGATACCGCCGTTCCCTCCTTCCCTCGGCACACGTGTACCGAGGGTGCTCTGCCTGCGCTTGCACTCGGTTCTAGTGTAAGAGGATTCAGTGTCAGAAAGAGGTGCTCTGTGCTTTCCACTTGAAGGATTTAATGTGGGGAATTAGGCCTGGTGCTTCCGCAGCTGGAGGACCAGGCGCTAGACAAGGCTTCCAGAAAGGAGGCACTACCCCCGCAGACCTGAGCTGCTGCAGGAGCTGCTGCCTCTCGCTGGGTGGAGTTCAAGAACATAGAGTTGGGCTTCCCTGGTGGTCCAGTGGGTAAGGACACTGCCTTGCAGTGAAGGGAGAGCCGGTTCGACCCCTGGCCTGGGAAGATCCCACGTGCCACAGAGCGGCTGGACCGATGTGCCCAACTACCGAGCTGGAGCGCGTGCACTCAGAGCCAGTGCTCTGCAACAAGAGAGGCCACTGCGATGGGAGACCCACACAGGCCAAAGAACAAAGTTAAATAAATGAAAGATCAGTAGAAATGGCCAAAAAAAAAAAAACAAACAACCAACATACAGCCATGGCTGCAATGCAAGACTCAGAAACTTTGTTCCCCACCCAAAGAGCCTCTTGCTACCCAGAAGTCTGGAAACCGTCACAGGTGCCCTGCTGAAGCAAAGACCCTCAGCGAGGAATTCTGAGGTTCTCGGGGTCACCCAGAGTAGACTTTTGATTTTTCTTGTGAAGCCAACACTGAACTGTCCCCTCCCTCTACCAGGTGGCCCCTCCCCTGCACCCCTGCACCCCAAGCGCAGCCCAACCAGCACAGGGGAGGCGGAGCTGAAGGAGGAGCGCCTGCCGGGCCGGAAGGCGAGCTGCAGTGCCGCGGGGAGCGGGAGCCGGGGGCTTCCCCCCTCCAGCCCCATGGTCAGCAGCGCCCACAACCCCAACAAGGCCGAGATCCCCGAGCGGCGCAAGGACAGCACGAGCACCCCTGTGAGTGGGCCGGGGACGCCCGCGGCTGCCACCGCTGGCGGCCAGCCCGTCAGGGTCGCCTGGGGCCCGCTTCCCACCCTCTGCCATCTCCCGTCCGTCCTGTTCCCAGACCACCGCACAGGACTCTGATACCGCCGTTCCCTCCTTCCCTCGGCACACGTGTACCGAGGGTGCTCTGCCTGCGCTTGCACTCGGTTCTAGTGTAAGAGGATTCAGTGTCAGAAAGAGGTGCTCTGTGCTTTCCACTTGAAGGATTTAATGTGGGGAATTAGGCCTGGTGCTTCCGCAGCTGGAGGACCAGGCGCTAGACAAGGCTTCCAGAAAGGAGGCACTACCCCCGCAGACCTGAGCTGCTGCAGGAGCTGCTGCCTCTCGCTGGGTGGAGTTCAAGAACATAGAGTTGGGCTTCCCTGGTGGTCCAGTGGGTAAGGACACTGCCTTGCAGTGAAGGGAGAGCCGGTTCGACCCCTGGCCTGGGAAGATCCCACGTGCCACAGAGCGGCTGGACCGATGTGCCCAACTACCGAGCTGGAGCGCGTGCACTCAGAGCCAGTGCTCTGCAACAAGAGAGGCCACTGCGATGGGAGACCCACACAGGCCAAAGAACAAAGTTAAATAAATGAAAGATCAGTAGAAATGGCCAAAAAAAAAAAAACAAACAACCAACATACAGCCATGGCTGCAATGCAAGACTCAGAAACTTTGTTCCCCACCCAAAGAGCCTCTTGCTACCCAGAAGTCTGGAAACCGTCACAGGTGCCCTGCTGAAGCAAAGACCCTCAGCTCACAGGCGTGCCTGTGTGACCAGAAGTCAGAGAGGGCAGGAGGGTGGCCGCCACCGCACTTCCACCTTCCAGATCCTGGCAAGAGCTAAGGTTGCCAACACCTGGACTGTAGAGGTGTTTTGGCTTTCTTGCACCTCCAACTCCCTAGAATGATCTAATACAAGCTGGAGGAACCCAGATATCCTCAACATCAGGGGACAAAGGTGAAGGCAAGTTACAAGAAGGTGGTCGGGATGCTGAAGCCGCCTGGAGCTGAGTTTGAACTGCACTGATGAGCTGTGTGACCTTGAGCAAGTGACTTGCCCTCTCTGAGCTTCACTGCCACCCTGTGGCATGAGCTCATCAAAGAAGTCCGGTCCAGGAGGAGCTTGTGCAATCTCCACATGGTGCCTGGCTCAGTAAGCGCTCAGTGAATGAAAGCTATTGTTATTGTTGAAATACACCCACACGAAAGGAACAGCACATGATCCTTGCCCCCAAAAAATAGAAGGAAGGAAATAATAAAGAGAAGAAATCAATACAGGAGGAAACAGAGGAAGTCAACAAGCCAGAAGTTGAGCCTTTGAAAAGATTAATAAAGTCAGTGGACCCCTAGCAAGACTTAAATAAGAAAAAAGCACACAACATTGTAAATCAAATCTGCTTCCGTTTTTGAAAAAAAACAGAAGATAAACAGAAATAACCAGTATCAGAAGTGAAGGGAAGAACTTTGTTCTGATATAAAAAGAAAATAAGATGCTCCTAGGAACTACTTTATGCCATAAATTTGACAGTTTAGACAAGATGGACAAGTGTCTTGTAAAAACACACCAAAATCTGACCCAAGAAGAAACAGAAAACCTGAACAGTCTCAGTGCTTTCCCGTAAAGAAAGCTCCAGGCCCAGATGGTTCTAATCTGGTGGAGCTCTTCCAAACATGGAAAGAAGAGATAACACCAGCCTCAGGCAGACTTGTAGAGGAAAGAAGGATCGCTTCACAGCACATTTTCTGAGGCAACAGAATCCTGCTCTTCCTGTCCTTGGAGAGCTCAGTGCAGTGTTACGAACAGATGTGGTCAATGCAAGGCGATCCCAGGCTGTAGCGCGGAGTGCAGAGAAGGTGGCTGACTCAGCCTGGGGCCAGGACAGGGATATGTTATGCCCTGTCCCCCGAAAGATCGCTAGGAGTGAGCCAGAGGGGAAGGTAGGAGGAAGACCCAAACCGAAGAGATGGCACATAGAGAGGTAGAGAGACAAGAACTTCCCTGGCGGTCCCGTGGTTAGGATTCTGCCTTTCCATGCAGAGGCCCAGGTTCAGTCCCTGGTCCAGGAACTAAGATGCCACGTGCCTCTCAGCATGGCATGAATAAGTACGTTTGTAAAAGTTGGGTACAGATGGAGGTGACAGAGGTCTGAGAGAGGAGAGGTGGGCAAAGCGGCCCGCTGGGAACTCTCCCTGGCCTTCTCTCCCAGCTCCAAGGCTCCCCTGACTCAGCCTGCGTTGCTGGAATGGCTCATTCATACGTGTGTGCGTGCATGCTGAGTTGCTTCAGTCAAGTCCAACTCTTCACGACTGCGTGGACTGTAGCCCTCCAGGCTCCCCTGTCCATGGGATTCTCTGGGCAAGCATTCTGGAGTGGGCTGCCATGCCCTCCTCCAGAGGGTCTTCCTGACCCAGGGATTAACACCACATCTCTCACACCTCCTGCACTGGCAGGCGGATTCTTTACCACTAGCCCCACCTGGGAAGCCTTCATTAACCTTTCATGTCTTTAGCCAAAGTAAACCATCACGAATTCACTTTTGGTTCACCCAGAGTCCCCTCCCTCGTCCCTAGTGAGGGAGGCTGGAGAGAGTAAAAGGGATTCGGGATTGCTCCTTTGCCCCCTCACGCGCCTCCTGGCTTTGTCTCCTACAGAACAACCTCCCTCCCAGCATGATGACCCGCAGAAACACCTACGTTTGCACAGAACGCCCGGGGGCTGAGCGCCCATCCTTGTTGCCAAATGGCAAAGAAAACAGGTAGGAAGGGAGGGCAGCCATGGGGAGGGAGCGATGGGGTGTAGGGGAGCAGGGCCCCCCAATATAAGAGGGTAGACGATGTGGGGAGGTGTGCCATGGGAACTGGGGAGTCGGTGTGTTTGCCCTTTGGCAGAATCTACCCATGTCCTCCTCCCCTTTTAATTAGTTAGTCATCAGCCCCAGCCAAGCAGTCTGCCCCATTCTCTGCCCACGAGCTTGGGAAGGTGAGTTGATTTTTTTTCTGAATGATCCATTTTTAGAGCTGGAGAGAAGCCCTAGAATGTCACAGCTTCAGCATCCTCTGGTTGGCAGGGTTTCAGACTTGTTTGCCTGAGTTGGTTCAGTCTCCTGCAGCTGGCAAGTGAGGGAAACCAGTACAGACTGGCTGGAGCAGACAGAGAGAAGGACTTGCTTCCCAGCACAGTTGAGGTCCCAGAGCGGGGCTGCAGGATTAGAACGCTTGCGCCCACCAGGACCCGAGGGTGTGACAGCGAGGTGCACTCTGGGAAACACCCAGTGAAGGGATGCGGGTGTCGCTCTGCTGCAGGCAGGGTCATGGAGAGGTGGAGAACCATGACTTTGTGGCTACTGGGCTCTGAGTTCGAGTCTTACGTCTCCACTCTGCTAGCCGGAGTACCATCGGCAGGAGTCTGAGCCTCCGTTTCCTCCTGTGTGAGACGGAGCGATGTTCTCTGCCTCCAGATTGCATTAGAGGGATCCAGTGGAGATCAGGTGTGTGCTGTGCCAGGCACAAGGTCTGAGCCACAGTAGGCATCAGTGAGTCAGAGCTTATTTTGGGGGGTTATTAAGTAAAAACAGTAATAGCCCACATTTACCAAGTAGTAACCATGTGGCAGGCCTCCTGTACGGTGGCTGATTGAATGCCCCTAACAATTCTATGAGATCAGTCCTGGTCTCCATTTCACAGCTGAGACAAGGAGGCGCAGATAGGTTGAATAACTTGTCCAAGGCCACACAGCTGGTAAGTCAAGGAGGAACGATTCCAGACTGACTCCAAAATCTGTACTTCGAAAATACTACCATATATGGCCCCCCAGTTCTGACAAAGAGATAGCATATAGTTTGGTTATCGGTTCAGGAGTGAAGAGACCCCAAGACACACTGGATGCAATGGAGGTTTCGTCCTCTGTGATGCAAGCATCCAGAGGTGGGAGGCAGGGTCCTCCAAGGATTCAGGACCAGTCTTAACATGGGCATCGGAGACCACTGCCTCACTGGGCAGCCAGACAGGTGCCCTTTGGCAGAATCTACCCATGTCCTCCTCCCCTTTTAATTAGTTAGTCATCAGCCCCAGCCAAGCAGTCTGCCCCATTCTCTGCCCACGAGCTTGGGAAGGTGAGTTGATTTTTTTTCTGAATGATCCATTTTTAGAGCTGGAGAGAAGCCCTAGAATGTCACAGCTTCAGCATCCTCTGGTTGGCAGGGTTTCAGACTTGTTTGCCTGAGTTGGTTCAGTCTCCTGCAGCTGGCAAGTGAGGGAAACCAGTACAGACTGGCTGGAGCAGACAGAGAGAAGGACTTGCTTCCCAGCACAGTTGAGGTCCCAGAGCGGGGCTGCAGGATTAGAACGCTTGCGCCCACCAGGACCCGAGGGTGTGACAGCGAGGTGCACTCTGGGAAACACCCAGTGAAGGGATGCGGGTGTCGCTCTGCTGCAGGCAGGGTCATGGAGAGGTGGAGAACCATGACTTTGTGGCTACTGGGCTCTGAGTTCGAGTCTTACGTCTCCACTCTGCTAGCCGGAGTACCATCGGCAGGAGTCTGAGCCTCCGTTTCCTCCTGTGTGAGACGGAGCGATGTTCTCTGCCTCCAGATTGCATTAGAGGGATCCAGTGGAGATCAGGTGTGTGCTGTGCCAGGCACAAGGTCTGAGCCACAGTAGGCATCAGTGAGTCAGAGCTTATTTTGGGGGGTTATTAAGTAAAAACAGTAATAGCCCACATTTACCAAGTAGTAACCATGTGGCAGGCCTCCTGTACGGTGGCTGATTGAATGCCCCTAACAATTCTATGAGATCAGTCCTGGTCTCCATTTCACAGCTGAGACAAGGAGGCGCAGATAGGTTGAATAACTTGTCCAAGGCCACACAGCTGGTAAGTCAAGGAGGAACGATTCCAGACTGACTCCAAAATCTGTACTTCGAAAATACTACCATATATGGCCCCCCAGTTCTGACAAAGAGATAGCATATAGTTTGGTTATCGGTTCAGGAGTGAAGAGACCCCAAGACACACTGGATGCAATGGAGGTTTCGTCCTCTGTGATGCAAGCATCCAGAGGTGGGAGGCAGGGTCCTCCAAGGATTCAGGACCAGTCTTAACATGAGGCTCCAGCTCTAGGTCGGAGACCACTGCCTCCACTGGGCAGCCAGACAGGTGGAAAGAAAGTGGAGTGAAAACTGCTTTGCTTTTTAAAGGCTTGACCCAGAAATGGTCCAGAGCTCTTGTGCTTATATCCTAGTGGCCAGAGCATGGTCCTATGACCATCCCTACCTGCAAGGGGATCTGGGACATGTAGTCTCTGGATGGGTAGCCATGTGTAATGTTCATACTCTAAGGGGTTTGGTTACTAAAATGAGGCGTGTGGATTCCGAGGAGAGACGCAGTGGCATCTGCCCGTCGGGGCTCCCTCGCGAGCTCTGGCTGGCCCTGGAGTCCCTGGAAGGATCGTCACTAGAGGTCTGGCTCCTGCTGGACTGGAGAATGGCAGGGTCAGAGGGCCTGGAGGGAGGTCCTGGGATGGCAGAGTCACAGCATCTTGAGAATTAGGGAGAAGGTTCCTTCCTCTTTGTTTCCACCTGTTGAAAAATTTGCATAATGAATATACGTTTGCTTGATGTTCAAATCTCTTGCTTTCCCACGTTTGAGTAATCAAAGTTCCGAAGTGTTTGCATGATTGGTTTGGTTCCTGATGTTTAATGGCAAATAACAGGAGATTCATCTAAGCGTGTGTCTGAATCTATTCAGTTGCCGAGTTCAGAGGGAGGAGAGGTGGGATGGGGGTGACTTAGCGGGGCAGTGTGAAGGCAGGATGACTTAGGAGGTGAGAGGAGTCAGTGGGATGATGCTGAGCTTATCTGGCCCCGCGCCTGCACAGCTGTTCGCAGCAGCCGTGTCTCTGAGCTCCGGGTGGGTCGAGGCGTCCGAGCTCAGAACAGACCAGCAAAGCATCAGAGGGACGGAGGCCTTGGCCTGCCTCAGGGCCCCACCCTGACGTGTGCCTCTCTGCCCACAGCTCGGGGACCCCACGGGTGCCCCCCGCCTCCCCCTCCAGTCACAGCCTGGCTCCCCCAGTAGGGGAGCGGAGCCGCCTGGCACGCGGGTCCACCATCCGCAGCACCTTCCACGGCGGCCAGGTCCGAGACAGGCGGGCAGGGGGCGGGGGAGGTGGGGGCGTGCAGAATGGGCCCCCCGCCTCTCCCACACTGGCCCACGAGGCCACGCCCCTGCCCACGGGGCGGCCCCGCCCCACCACCAACCTCTTCACCAAGCTGACCTCCAAACTGACCCGAAGGTGAGCCCTATGGGACGGGGGGTGGGGGTGGGGGAGATGGGTGGGGGGCTGATGGGGCCTAACCTGTCTTCTGCTCTACTCTGCCTCCTGCACCCCGACATCTCCGTCTCCTCCTCCTCCTCCTCTTCCTCCATCACCCTGCACCTCCGTCCTCACGCTGCAGGGTTACCCTCGATCCCTCTAAACGGCAGAACTCTAACCGCTGCGTTTCGGGCGCCTCTCTGCCCCAGGGATCCAAAATCAGTAAGTCCCTGCCACCTTCTGCTCTCCCTGGCTCTGCCTCCTGCTGGACTGGAGAATGGCAGGGTCAGAGGGCCTGGAGGGAGGTCCTGGGATGGCAGAGTCACAGCATCTTGAGAATTAGGGAGAAGGTTCCTTCCTCTTTGTTTCCACCTGTTGAAAAATTTGCATAATGAATATACGTTTGCTTGATGTTCAAATCTCTTGCTTTCCCACGTTTGAGTAATCAAAGTTCCGAAGTGTTTGCATGATTGGTTTGGTTCCTGATGTTTAATGGCAAATAACAGGAGATTCATCTAAGCGTGTGTCTGAATCTATTCAGTTGCCGAGTTCAGAGGGAGGAGAGGTGGGATGGGGGTGACTTAGCGGGGCAGTGTGAAGGCAGGATGACTTAGGAGGTGAGAGGAGTCAGTGGGATGATGCTGAGCTTATCTGGCCCCGCGCCTGCACAGCTGTTCGCAGCAGCCGTGTCTCTGAGCTCCGGGTGGGTCGAGGCGTCCGAGCTCAGAACAGACCAGCAAAGCATCAGAGGGACGGAGGCCTTGGCCTGCCTCAGGGCCCCACCCTGACGTGTGCCTCTCTGCCCACAGCTCGGGGACCCCACGGGTGCCCCCCGCCTCCCCCTCCAGTCACAGCCTGGCTCCCCCAGTAGGGGAGCGGAGCCGCCTGGCACGCGGGTCCACCATCCGCAGCACCTTCCACGGCGGCCAGGTCCGAGACAGGCGGGCAGGGGGCGGGGGAGGTGGGGGCGTGCAGAATGGGCCCCCCGCCTCTCCCACACTGGCCCACGAGGCCACGCCCCTGCCCACGGGGCGGCCCCGCCCCACCACCAACCTCTTCACCAAGCTGACCTCCAAACTGACCCGAAGGTGAGCCCTATGGGACGGGGGTGGGGTGGGGGAGATGGGTGGGGGGCTGATGGGGCCTAACCTGTCTTCTGCTCTACTCTGCCTCCTGCACCCCGACATCTCCGTCTCCTCCTCCTCCTCCTCTTCCTCCATCACCCTGCACCTCCGTCCTCACGCTGCAGGGTTACCCTCGATCCCTCTAAACGGCAGAACTCTAACCGCTGCGTTTCGGGCGCCTCTCTGCCCCAGGGATCCAAAATCAGTAAGTCCCTGCCACCTTCTGCTCTCACTGGCTCTGCCTCCCTGTCTGCATGTCTGATCTGTGTGTGGGCCTGGTGGGAGGGGGCACTCAGAGTCAGGTAGGGGTGGGCTCTCATCGTCCATGTCGTCATGCAGATAATAAACAACAGTCTGGCCTCTGGAGCCAGACTTTCAGGGTTCAGACCCCGAGCACTGCTGAGTGACCTTAAGCAAATGACTCAACCTCTCTGAGCCTCACTTTTCCCCTAAAATGGGGATAGTAACAACAGTACCTTCCTCATAGGGTTGTTGAGCAGACTAAGTAAGGTAATACATGGACTGAGTCTAGAATGTTGCCATGGAAAATATAGGTGTTTGCTATCATTATTATAACTTGAGTGCCAGGCCCCATCGTGGGCCCAGACTAAAGGAACAAAAGGGGGTAAAATCCTGCCTGGGGCATTCTTCTAGGGGACCAGGACAGTAAACAATACATAAAATATATAGGCTATCAGGAAGTGTCAAGTACTGAGGAGAAAAATAGAGCAGGGAACAGGGGGTCAGAGTGTGGGGAGGGGAGGGTTGAAAAGGGGCAGGCCGCACGTGAGCCCAGGCTGAAGGAGGTGTGTGTGTGTGTGTCTCCTTGTATATGTAGGCGTGTCTCTGCCCACCCCCCTCTCTTCCGTTCTACAAATTCTGCAGTATCTTTCCTCCAGCCTGCACTAACCATTTCCGAATGGGCCCCCCTTCTGGGCATGAAGAGGGAGACCAACTCCATTCCTCCAATCGGACTGAGGCAAGGGCGACCCTGAGTCCTAAACACAGTGGGTTGAGCAAGAGGCCCTTGTGTGCAAACTAGACACTCTTCCCTCCTCCCTTCCTGTAGGGTCACAGACGAACCTGAGAGAATCGGGGGACCTGAGGTCACAAGGTGAGTGCATGCGCCTGCCCCGCCAGCCCCTTCTCCCTGTCTGCCCCCCCCCCCCCGCCCTTGTGTGAGTACCTCTCCTTACTGCGCCCCACAAGACCCCTAGATGGGGCCTGAGCCTCATCCTCCAAGGCCAATTTCCTGCAATGCTCCTATGACCCCTGCCTCTGCTGCCTCCTCTTACCCAAGCCCCCACTGAATTCCCCTCATGGCCACCGCCATCCCTGAGCATCATCGCTGGACCATGTTTAACTTGAGCCTCTCCCCTCTGTAACCCGCTCCTCCGGTTGACACCACACCTCCTTTCCCCGCTCATCCAGTGCAGCACAATGGTTGCCTACAGCTTTGGGCCCTCCTAGAAACCTCAGTGCAAATAGCGAGCCTCCCCGGCGGGTCCAACAGTCCCAGGACCCAATCTCATTGGCTGGAACTGGGTCGTGTGTCCGTAAACCAATGCCTGTGTCCAGAAGGGTAGTGTACTCTGATTGGTCGGACTTGGTCCTATGCTCATCATTATACCAATCAGAGTGGGGTGAGGTGTGGCCAATGAGGCATTCTCTGAGGGCCCGGAAGTGAGTCACTTTCACCCTTGGCGCTGGGAGGCGAGTCCTCCCCACCCAAACCAGAAAGACTAGATCTGCCACGCTTTTCAAGGTGGACATTCTTGGTATTTTAGGCAAGACATTTCTTTCTCACTACAGAATGTGTGTCGTTCCTGACCCGTCCGTCATCCTACTAAACGCCAGCAGTGCTCCAAATTTTAATCAACTCACAGAAATTCACTACTATCCACTGAGGAGGTACTGATCCTAGGTGAGAACCCCTAGCCTAGAGTGATGAGGATTTGGCCTCCAACGGTCTCTGCCCACCCCTCTCTTCCGTTCTACAAATTCTGCAGTATCTTTCCTCCAGCCTGCACTAACCATTTCCGAATGGGCCCCCTTCTGGGCATGAAGAGGAGACCAACTCCATTCCTCCAATCGGACTGAGGCAAGGTCGACCCTGAGTCCTAAACACAGTGGGTTGAGCAAGAGGCCCTTGTGTGCAAACTAGACACTCTTCCCTCCTCCCTTCCTGTAGGGTCACAGACGAACCTGAGAGAATCGGGGGACCTGAGGTCACAAGGTGAGTGCATGCGCCTGCCCCGCCAGCCCCTTCTCCCTGTCTGCCCCCCCCCCCCGCCCTTGTGTGAGTACCTCTCCTTACTGCGCCCCACAAGACCCCTAGATGGGGCCTGAGCCTCATCCTCCAAGGCCAATTTCCTGCAATGCTCCTATGACCCCTGCCTCTGCTGCCTCCTCTTACCCAAGCCCCCACTGAATTCCCCTCATGGCCACCGCCATCCCTGAGCATCATCGCTGGACCATGTTTAACTTGAGCCTCTCCCCTCTGTAACCCGCTCCTCCGGTTGACACCACACCTCCTTTCCCCGCTCATCCAGTGCAGCACAATGGTTGCCTACAGCTTTGGGCCCTCCTAGAAACCTCAGTGCAAATAGCGAGCCTCCCCGGCGGGTCCAACAGTCCCAGGACCCAATCTCATTGGCTGGAACTGGGTCGTGTGTCCGTAAACCAATGCCTGTGTCCAGAAGGGTAGTGTACTCTGATTGGTCGGACTTGGTCCTATGCTCATCATTATACCAATCAGAGTGGGGTGAGGTGTGGCCAATGAGGCATTCTCTGAGGGCCCGGAAGTGAGTCACTTTCACCCTTGGCGCTGGGAGGCGAGTCCTCCCCACCCAAACCAGAAAGACTAGATCTGCCACGCTTTTCAAGGTGGACATTCTTGGTATTTTAGGCAAGACATTTCTTTCTCACTACAGAATGTGTGTCGTTCCTGACCCGTCCCGTCATCCTACTAAACGCCAGCAGTGCTCCCTTCCCAAGACATTTTGACAATCAGAAAGCTCACAGAAATTCACTACTATCCACTGAGGGACGGTACTGATCCTAGGTGAGAACCCCCTAGCCTAGAGTGATGAGGATTTGGCCTCCAACGGAAAAGGAATTACCACCAGAAGAAGGATATATTAGGAAACAGGCTGAGCTGCAAAGGGACCGCAAAATAAAAACGGATAAATTTCTCTCACACACAAACCATGTGTCCAGGCCCCGGTGGGGGTGCCGCGCTGTTTCAGGAGCTCTTTCAAGTGCCCAGGGCGCTTGCGTCCACGTCCGAGGATCTGGTGACGAGACCACGCGTAGCCGCAGCGGAGGCTGGGAAATGTAGTCTCCAGGTGGACAGCTGTAGGTGCCACTGAAACTCTGTCCTGGAGTCTGGCGAGGTTTTGCGAAGACGTATAGGTGTCTGAGCTATCTTGCTCTCGCGCACATCTCTAACCCATACTGTCTTTCCCTCTCAGTTGCCATCTACCTTGGGATCAAACGGAAACCGCCCCCCGGCTGCTCCGATTCCCCTGGAGTGTGAAACTGACCAGCTCGCGCCCGCCCGAGGCCCTGATGGCAGCTCTGCGCCAGGCCACGGCGGCTGCCCGCTGCCGCTGCCGCCAGCCACAGCCGTTCCTGCTGGCCTGCCTGCACGGGGGTGCGGGCGGGCCCGAGCCCCTGTCCCACTTCGAAGTGGAGGTCTGCCAGCTGCCCCGGCCGGGCCTGCGGGGCGTTCTCTTCCGCCGCGTGGCAGGCACCGCCCTGGCCTTCCGCACCCTCGTCACCCGCATCTCCAACGACCTCGAGCTCTGAGCCGCCACGGCCCGGGTCCCTTCCTCTTCCTCGCCCCCTTCTCTTCGACAGGAGGGAAGGAGAGTCAAGGAGGGGTGTCTCCCTTTGTCGTCACCTTGGTTTCCTTGAAATGGATTTGGGGGCAGAGACTGTCCCCGCTGCTGCTCTCTGGCGCCACTGGGCAGGAGAAGAGAGCGAAGGGGCTTAGCAGGGGGAGCTGGCACCTTCCTGGAGCCCCCAACCTGCCCGGTCCCCCCCTCACCGTACCGTGGGGCGCCTGAGGAGACTCTGAGGGCAGGACGGGGGCCGAAAGGGAAACTGAGGAAACTTCCATTCCCCGAGAGCTCAAATATTAGGCATTGGGCAGGGGCAAGAAGAGTTGCTGAGCCTAAAGACTGAAACACTGAGGTTGAGGGACTGGGAGCGGGGGTCAGAGAGGCAGATTCCTTCCCCCTCCCCTCCTGCTCGAACCCCTCCTTCCTGCCCCAGGCTGGCGCGGGGCACTTTGTACAAATCCCTGTAAATACCCCCACACCCTCCCCTCTGCAGAGATCTCTTGAGGAGCTGCCGCTCTCACCTCTGGTTTTTAAGTTATTATCCCCCACCCCACCCCCGTCAGCCCCCCTCACCTGCAGCCTGTTGCCCAATAAACTTAGGAGAGTCCCCCCTCCCCCACGCTGACCCAGGGGTTTTCCTTCCCTGCCCTCACCTGCAAGTGAGATGAAGGGGTGGGGGCACTGGGGCGGTGGTTTCTCCTTTCTGAGCCTCGATCTTCTCACCTGCAGAATGGGGGTTGTGGGGGTGTGGGCTCAAGAATGATTGTGAAGAGGGCAGGACGGGACTCGGCCTCATCCACGAGGCCCCAGTTCCTCTTTCAGACCCCCGTTCAGCCGCTCACATACTCACCCACATGTTATACTGGACTCTAAGCCACTTCTTACTCCAGTAGTGCATTTATTCAATAAATAGTCATTGACCGGTGCCTACTCCATGCCAAGCCCAGTGCTCGACACGGAGCCGCAGGGAACCCCTGTCTGTGGGGGACATGGGTTCTGCAGACACTAGAAAAACCATTGATTTGGGGGTAGGCATGGGCTAGAAAAGCAAGTGGGGAAGTTAGGGGAAGGCCCTCCAGAGGAACTGAGGCTAGTGTCGGCCTCTGAAAAATTAGGACTGGGGGTGTAGCCCCTTCTCTTGACAGGAGGGAAGGAGAGTCAGGAGGGTGTCTCCCTTTGTCGTCACCTTGGTTTCCTTGAAATGGATTTGGGGGCAGAGACTGTCCCCGCTGCTGCTCTCTGGCGCCACTGGGCAGGAGAAGAGAGCGAAGGGTCTTAGCAGGGGGGGCTGGCACCTTCCTGGAGCCCCCAACCTTCCCGGTCCCCCCTCACTGCACGTGGGCGCCTGAGGAGACTCTGAGGGCAGGACGGGGGCCGAAAGGGAAACTGAGGAAACTTCCATTCCCCGAGAGCTCAAATATTAGGCATTGGGCAGGGGCAAGAAGAGTTGCTGAGCCTAAAGCCTGAAACACGGAGGTTGAGGGACTGGGAGCGGGGGTCAGCGAGGCAGATTCCTTCCCTCCTCCTCCTGCTCGACCCCCTCCTTCCTGCCCCAGGCTGGCGCGGGGCACTTTGTACAAATCCCTGTAAATACCCCCACACCCTCCCCTCTGCAGAGATCTCTTGAGGAGCTGCCGCTCTCACCTCTGGTTTTTAAGTTATTATCCCCCACCCCACCCCCGTCAGCCCCCCTCACCTGCAGCCTGTTGCCCAATAAACTTAGGAGAGTCCCCCCTCCCCCACGCTGACCCAGGGGTTTTCCTTCCCTGCCCTCACCTGCAAGTGAGATGAAGGGGTGGGGGCACTGGGGCGGTGGTTTCTCCTTTCTGAGCCTCGATCTTCTCACCTGCAGAATGGGGGTTGTGGGGGTGTGGGCTCAAGAATGATTGTGAAGAGGGCAGGACGGGACTCGGCCTCATCCACGAGGCCCCAGTTCCTCTTTCAGACCCCCGTTCAGCCGCTCACATACTCACCCACATGTTATACTGGACTCTAAGCCACTTCTTACTCCAGTAGTGCATTTATTCAATAAATAGTCATTGACCGGTGCCTACTCCATGCCAAGCCCAGTGCTGGACACGGAGCCGCAGGGAACCCCTGTCTGTGGGGGACATGGGTTCTGCAGACACTAGAAAAACCATTGATTTGGGGGTAGGCATGGGCTAGAAAAGCAAGTGGGGAAGTTAGGGGAAGGCCCTCCAGAGGAACTGAGGCTAGTGTCGGCCTCTGAAGGATGAGTAGGAGTTGACCAGGTGTGGGGCATTCCCTGGGCACAAGCCTAGACATGGGAGCGTCTGGTGTAGCGCAGAGAACTGTGGGTGATTTCAAGGTGGTTGCTGTGTTGGGGGTGGGTGGAGAATTAGCAAGAGAAATGCTGTAGTAAGCTTAACAGTCCATCTGCACTTAAGCAAAAAGGTATTCGTTTGCTTGTTTCTTAGGCCAGGGGTGTCTGGCTTCAGGTATGGCTGGATCCAGGCCGTAGGCCAGCTTATCTCAGCTTTTTTCAGTGTTTGTTTCTAGTGGTTTCATTCAGTAGGCACTCCCTGGTGTCACAGTGACACCAGCAATTCCAAGCCTTCATCCTCCCAGCTTAGTAGCAGAAACTCCCTCATGGCCAACATCAAGCAGAAGACCTGAGGCAGACTCATTGGCCCGGATAAGTCATGTGATTATCCCGGAACCAGTCACTGTAAACATGGCCTGTGCCTAGAACTGGACTTAGATAGGATTCCTCAAAGACAAATCAAGGCGTTAGGAGCAGGAGGAGGGAAGTGGAAGCACAATAGAGTTAGGCAGTAGAGAGCAGTCCATTGCAGGAGGGCAGGGTAATTCACCAGGGCCTTTTGGACCAAAGAGAGAAGGCTGAACTTTCATCCGAGGGCACTGGGGAGCCATGGAAGGTTGCATGCAGGGAAGATACATAGTCACACTCACTGCCTCATTTGCCTGTTTAGGTCATGGTGGGGTCACTGTTTTATTCTTCACGGAGCAGGCAGAAATGAGATGAGAACTGAAGAGTGATGAAGATTAAGAGTGGCCAGCGTTGAAAAATTTAGGATCTGAGGCAGACCAAAGTCCTATCATGAGTGAAGCCATAACAGAACTCTGCTGAAAGATGTTAATAGTTGAGAGAATAGGGTGTCCCTGGTGGTCCAGTGGGTAAAGAGTCTGCCTTGCAGTGCAAGGGGTTCAGTCCCTGGCCTGGGAAAATCCCACATGCCGCAGAGCGGCTGGACTGGTGTGTCCAATTAAGAGCCAGCGTTGGGCTTCCCCTGGTGGTCCAGTGGGTAAGGACACCGCCTTCCAGTGGAAGGGGCGCCAATTCGAGCCCTGGCCTGGGAAGATCCCACGTGCCGCGGAGCGGCTGGACCGATGTGTCCAATCACCAAGCCGGAGCTCTGGAGCGCATGCGCCCAGAGCCGGTGCTCTGCAACAACAGACGCCACCGCGATGGGAGGCCCACAGGAACCAAAGAATGAAAACGAATGAAAATAGAGAAATGGGGCTTCCCTTGTGGCTCAGTGGGTAAGAACCCGTCTGCCAATGCAGGAGATCCAGGTTCGATCCCTGATCCAGGAAGATCCCACATACCACAGAGCAGTTAAACCCACACAACAACAAAGACCCAGCACAGTCAAAAATAAATAAAAGTTTAAAAAAAAAAAAAAAAGAAAAGAAAATAGAGAAATGAAAGACCAATAGAAGGGGCCTGCCCACTCCCCTCCCTCCCCAACCCGACCCCTGCCCAATAAAAAAAAAAAAAGCCAGTGTTTTGGAGCACATGTGCCCAGAGCCTGTGCTCTGCAATACACTGCAATGGGAGGCCCACACAGGCCAAAGAATAAAGATGGATGAAAATAAATAAATAAATAAACAATAAAAGAGGCCAAAGACTTAAAAAAAAATAGTTGAGAGGATAGAAAAATGAGGTGTGTGGAGAGGAAGCCAATGCTGTCACAAAACCTCAATCCCTGAGGCCTCCCTCAGTGCCCAGTCCTGGGCTGGGGACACAGTGGTGGCCAAGACAGCCCCAGTCCTGCCTTCACAGGGCTCACAGTCCAGGGGAGGGGGCAGACATGTCCTCAGTGATGAGTCCAGAGTGGGCAGGGCTGGTATGGGGGGGCCCAGAGCCTGGGGGAGTGCAGAGGGGAACCTGCCCGAGCCAGGGCGGGCTTCCTGAAGGAGGAGGGGCTTCCCTGGAACAGGGAGAATGATGAGTGGCTAACCCGACATGGCGGGATGGGGTGGGTGGGCATGTGCTCTAGGCAGAGAGAAGCAACAGTACATGTTCTTCAGCAAATGGCGCCTGACTGCGCATGCCGACACTGTGAGAGATGAGACTGGAGATGCTGGCGGGCCTTGAAAGTCGTAGAGTTGCCTGGGCTTTGTTCCTAGAATACTGGGGTCCATGGTGAGGTTGTGAGGTTTGTGCTGTGAAGGGAGGGAGGGAATCAGGTCAGAAGGGTAGGGGGGACAGAAGGTTGGGAGAGAAGGGGTGGATTTCAGGCTTACGAGGCAAAATGGGAGGGACAGACATGGTAGCTGACAGGGGCCTGGACGGCAGATTTGGCTGGCTCGGACGATGGTCTGTGGTCCATGTGGCCTTGAGCGTGAAGCTCCGAATAGTGATGGCATTTTCACTTGGGGATAATATTGTAAAAGACAGTCCATCATCTTCCAGGTGCTGTGGGACCTTGAAGATCCCACATACCACAGAGCAGTTAAACCCACACAACAACAAAGACCCAGCACAGTCAAAAATAAATAAAAGTTTAAAAAAAAAAAAAAAAGAAAAGAAAATAGAGAAATGAAAGACCAATAGAAGGGGCCTGCCCACTCCCCTCCCTCCCCAACCCGACCCCTGCCCAATAAAAAAAAAAAAAGCCAGTGTTTTGGAGCACATGTGCCCAGAGCCTGTGCTCTGCAATACACTGCAATGGGAGGCCCACACAGGCCAAAGAATAAAGATGGATGAAAATAAATAAATAAATAAACAATAAAAGAGGCCAAAGACTTAAAAAAAAATAGTTGAGAGGATAGAAAAATGAGGTGTGTGGAGAGGAAGCCAATGCTGTCACAAAACCTCAATCCCTGAGGCCTCCCTCAGTGCCCAGTCCTGGGCTGGGGACACAGTGGTGGCCAAGACAGCCCCAGTCCTGCCTTCACAGGGCTCACAGTCCAGGGGAGGGGGCAGACATGTCCTCAGTGATGAGTCCAGAGTGGGCAGGGCTGGTATGGGGGGGCCCAGAGCCTGGGGGAGTGCAGAGGGGAACCTGCCCGAGCCAGGGCGGGCTTCCTGAAGGAGGAGGGGCTTCCCTGGAACAGGGAGAATGATGAGTGGCTAACCCGACATGGCGGGATGGGGTGGGTGGGCATGTGCTCTAGGCAGAGAGAAGCAACAGTACATGTTCTTCAGCAAATGGCGCCTGACTGCGCATGCCGACACTGTGAGAGATGAGACTGGAGATGCTGGCGGGCCTTGAAAGTCGTAGAGTTGCCTGGGCTTTGTTCCTAGAATACTGGGGTCCATGGTGAGGTTGTGAGGTTTGTGCTGTGAAGGGAGGGAGGGAATCAGGTCAGAAGGGTAGGGGGGACAGAAGGTTGGGAGAGAAGGGGTGGATTTCAGGCTTACGAGGCAAAATGGGAGGGACAGACATGGTAGCTGACAGGGGCCTGGACGGCAGATTTGGCTGGCTCGGACGATGGTCTGTGGTCCATGTGGCCTTGAGCGTGAAGCTCCGAATAGTGATGGCATTTTCACTTGGGGATAATATTGTAAAAGACAGTCCATCATCTTCCAGGTGCTGTGGGCCCTGACCTTTGGGGTCTCTTCAAGCCTGTTTCTGTAATCTCTCTGGGAACTCTTGGAGACATCCCTGGACTTCTCTCACTTCTGACCCCAAACCAGAGCCCCTTTCTGCTCTTTCCTGGTACCAAGCTCTCCAAAAGGCCCGTCCTTAAAGACTTCACAAGAATGCTGTGACCCTAGCCCCAGCCTGGAGGAGAAAAACGCTTGGGCGTACATTGAGGTGGCAATTGCAGGGTGTAAGGAATGAGAGCATATAGAGAGGAACATCATGGGAAAAGAACTAGTAAGACGAGCCTTCAGCAGATAGACATTCATTTGACCTTGAAGATTCATAATAGAGTATTCTAGCAGATGTGGGAAACCGTGGCATCCTCTTGAGCAAAGTAAGGGAAGTGGAAAAGACTGGTAGCAGCTATAGAATCTGAGCTGAAGTCAGACTGCACAGAAGGAGGCCAGGGAATGCACAGTGAAGTGGACAGTGATGATATGCACCAAACCAGAGGCTCAAACCAGAGGCTCAGGGGGGCACATTCAAATCTCCTTTTGTTTGGCCTCCTTTTCTCCCTCACGTGGACCCTGTGTTTGAGATCTGAGCATGAGCGATTGGGAGCTGAGGTTGGGAAGGGCCCAAGCTCAGTATGTGATGCTGGACCACACCTCTCTGTGTCTCAGGTCTCCATAAAGCCTTGCAATGTTTGAAAGAGATGCTATACACTAAATTTGCCTCATTTTAGAGATGGGATAAGACAAGAAACGAATGGCAACCCACTCCAGTATTCTTGCCTGGAGAATTTCATGGACAGAGGAACCTGGTGGGCCACATTCCTTGGGGCTGAAAAGAGGGGCACGACTGAGCGACTAACATGCTGGAGGTGTCAGGAAGGTAGGGGGACAGAAGGTTGGGAGAGAAGGGGTGGATTTCAGGCTTACGAGGCAAAATGGGAGGGACAGACATGGTAGCTGACAGGGGCCTGGACGGCAGATTTGGCTGGCTCGGACGATGGTCTGTGGTCCATGTGGCCTTGAGCGTGAAGCTCCGAATAGTGATGGCATTTTCACTTGGGGATAATATTGTAAAAGACAGTCCATCATCTTCCAGGTGCTGTGGGCCCTGACCTTTGGGGTCTCTTCAAGCCTGTTTCTGTAATCTCTCTGGGAACTCTTGGAGACATCCCTGGACTTCTCTCACTTCTGACCCCAAACCAGAGCCCCTTTCTGCTCTTTCCTGGTACCAAGCTCTCCAAAAGGCCCGTCCTTAAAGACTTCACAAGAATGCTGTGACCCTAGCCCCAGCCTGCAGGAGAAAAACGCTTGGGCGTACATTGAGGTGGCAATTGCAGGGTGTAAGGAATGAGAGCATATAGAGAGGAACATCATGGGAAAAGAACTAGTAAGACGAGCCTTCAGCAGATAGACATTCATTTGACCTTGAAGATTCATAATAGAGTATTCTAGCAGATGTGGGAAACCGTGGCATCCTCTTGAGCAAAGTAAGGGAAGTGGAAAAGACTGGTAGCAGCTATAGAATCTGAGCTGAAGTCAGACTGCACAGAAGGAGGCCAGGGAATGCACAGTGAAGTGGACAGTGATGATATGCACCAAACCAGAGGCTCAAACCAGAGGCTCAGGGGGGCACATTCAAATCTCCTTTGTTTGGCCTCCTTTTCTCCCTCACGTGGACCCTGTGTTTGAGATCTGAGCATGAGCGATTGGGAGCTGAGGTTGGGAAGGGCCCAAGCTCAGTATGTGATGCTGGACCACACCTCTCTGTGTCTCAGGTCTCCATAAAGCCTTGCAATGTTTGAAAGAGATGCTATACACTAAATTTGCCTCATTTTAGAGATGGGATAAGACAAGAAACGAATGGCAACCCACTCCAGTATTCTTGCCTGGAGAATTTCATGGACAGAGGAACCTGGTGGGCCACATTCCTTGGGGCTGAAAAGAGGGGCACGACTGAGCGACTAACATGCTCTTTGTTAGGCGTGTGTAACCCTAGTGTACACGTCTAGAGACAACCAGCCACTTTGAGGTCACACCATGGCCAACTGCAGAAGTCTTTCCTCCTCCTCCTCCCTCAGTATTAATAACGACGGAACACAGTGCTAAGGCCACCATTGCTTTTATTTGTTCCTTTGAGTGGAGAAAAAGCAGGAGCTCCAGGTGAGCTCTATCAGCCGGAGCTCCTGGTGGTGGGCGGAGCTTAGGGAAAAGAAGCGGGACCGTAAGGGAGGTTTTTCATTGGCCAGCACCCAGAGAATGGAGCCCATTGGTTGGAACTCTAGTCGGAACTGGAACGATGGATAGAGTGGACCAAAACTTTATAGGCTGGGCTCCGGGAGGAAGGGGCGGGGAAAAGGATGATGGGGCGGGCCTCCGGTGGGCTGGATCCTCCCTGGGGCTGGGGCTCCAGCGGTCCGCGGCAGGCTGGCAGTGCGCCTATTTCTGGGCGGGGATCATGTCGTCGATGGACTGGCCCTTTTCTAGCTTCTTCTCCATCTCCACCATGAGCTTGACACCATCCACCACCAGCTGCACCTGTTCTACCTCGGACGAGCCCAGCCGGTCGGCGTTGGAGACGTCGAACACTGAGCCCACGGCAGCCGTGTCGACGCCGCCTGCAGGAGGAGGAGGCAGGGGCTAAAGGAGCCAGCAGGGATTCCCGAGCGCGGCCTGGGACGAGGCCCCCGAGCCAACAGCGCAGGCGCACGTACTGGGTGAGTGCCCAGCTGTGTTGAGTGCACGCCGTTTCCTGAGCGTCTGTTTTTTCTCGGGCTGGCTTTAGATACCTAACCCTTCAGCCATCCAACCTGGTGGGTAACAGCTGAGTTCTGGAGCCGGGCTGCCTGGGGTCGATTTCCTGACCATCCTCCCCTCTACAGATAGGAAAGTGAGGCCTCTAGGCGGCCAGGGACAGACTCACTGCTTATTAATTATGTAACATGACGGTATATTGACTTTCATGGACAGAGGAACCTGGTGGGCCACATTCCTTGGGGCTGAAAAGAGGGCACGACTGAGCGACTAACATGCTCTTTGTTAGGCGTGTAACCTAGTGTAAATGTCTAGAGACAACCAGCCACTTTGAGGTCACACCATGGCCAACTGCAGAAGTCTTTCCTCCTCCTCCTCCCTCAGTATTAATAACGACGGAACACAGTGCTAAGGCCACCATTGCTTTTATTTGTTCCTTTGAGTGGAGAAAAAGCAGGAGCTCCAGGTGAGCTCTATCAGCCGGAGCTCCTGGTGGTGGGCGGAGCTTAGGGAAAAGAAGCGGGACCGTAAGGGAGGTTTTTCATTGGCCAGCACCCAGAGAATGGAGCCCATTGGTTGGAACTCTAGTCGGAACTGGAACGATGGATAGAGTGGACCAAAACTTTATAGGCTGGGCTCCGGGAGGAAGGGGCGGGGAAAAGGATGATGGGGCGGGCCTCCGGTGGGCTGGATCCTCCCTGGGGCTGGGGCTCCAGCGGTCCGCGGCAGGCTGGCAGTGCGCCTATTTCTGGGCGGGGATCATGTCGTCGATGGACTGGCCCTTTTCTAGCTTCTTCTCCATCTCCACCATGAGCTTGACACCATCCACCACCAGCTGCACCTGTTCTACCTCGGACGAGCCCAGCCGGTCGGCGTTGGAGACGTCGAACACTGAGCCCACGGCAGCCGTGTCGACGCCGCCTGCAGGAGGAGGAGGCAGGGGCTAAAGGAGCCAGCAGGGATTCCCGAGCGCGGCCTGGGACGAGGCCCCCGAGCCAACAGCGCAGGCGCACGTACTGGGTGAGTGCCCAGCTGTGTTGAGTGCACGCCGTTTCCTGAGCGTCTGTTTTTTCTCGGGCTGGCTTTAGATACCTAACCCTTCAGCCATCCAACCTGGTGGGTAACAGCTGAGTTCTGGAGCCGGGCTGCCTGGGGTCGATTTCCTGACCATCCTCCCCTCTACAGATAGGAAAGTGAGGCCTCTAGGCGGCCAGGGACAGACTCACTGCTTATTAATTATGTAACATGACGGTATATTGACTTCTCTGAGAAAGCGTGCTGATGCCTATTTTCAAAGAACCCGCCTGCTACTGCAGGAGGTGTGAGAGACGCGGGTTCGATTCCTGGGTTGAGGAAAATCCCCTGGAGGAGAGCTCGGCCACCCATTCCAGTATTCTTGATTGGAGAGGAGCCTGGCAGACCCCAGGCTATGGTGGGGGTGTCGCAAAGCTCACAGAGGGGTAGCCCTTGGTGACCCCCAGAAGCCGTGCGGATGCCCGCCCCCCCTCCCCGGGAAGGGCCAGCGCCGGAAGCCGCCGGAGGGGACACGGGCCGCACCTGTGCCGCGCTTCTGCAGGCGCAGGCGCGTGAGGATCTCCTCGAACTTAGGATGCTTGCTCAGGTGCGCCAGCTTGACGTGCACGCCTCCGCGCAGCCCGGTGCCCAGGTTAGAGGGGCAGGTGAGCACGTAGCCCAGGTGCTCGTTCCACATGAAGGGGTGGCCGGCTTTCTTGAAGATCTCCTCAATCTGAGGCGGGAGAAGAGGACCCGGGATCAGCGCTGCGGCGCCCCGATACACCCACCCCGGACAGGCTTCAGAGGGACACGGGGTGAGAATGTCGGTGGGGTAAGACTCCGAGGAGGAGAGTCTGGAAAACCTTGGAGGCACGAGAGTCTCGGGGCAGGGGTCCGACCGCACAGGTGGTAGTTGGATTCTGAGAGGGCTGGGCTTGAGGACGCCTTGAAAGCAGGTTCAGATCAACCTGCCGGTTTCCAAGGGGCGGGGCCGGTGCTGAGGGGCGGGGCTTGGGGTCGGGGAGGAGCCGGGTTCAGAGGGCGGGGCCTCGGGAAGCGGCTGGGGCGATTCCCGGGTCCCGAGGACAGGCACCCACCTTCTGCAGCCCCACGCAGAAGCGGCGGAAGACCTCCTTCATGTTGCCCCCTTCGCAGGCCCGGGGTACTGGGTGAGTGCCCAGCTTGAGTGCACGCCGTCCAGTTTTCTCGGGCTGGCTTTAGATACCTAACCCTTCAGCCATCCAACCTGGTGGGTAACAGCTGAGTTCTGGAGCCGGGCTGCCTGGGGTCGATTTCCTGACCATCCTCCCCTCTACAGATAGGAAAGTGAGGCCTCTAGGCGGCCAGGGACAGACTCACTGCTTATTAATTATGTAACATGACGGTATATTGACTTCTCTGAGAAAGCGTGCTGATGCCTATTTTCAAAGAACCCGCCTGCTACTGCAGGAGGTGTGAGAGACGCGGGTTCGATTCCTGGGTTGAGGAAAATCCCCTGGAGGAGAGCTCGGCCACCCATTCCAGTATTCTTGATTGGAGAGGAGCCTGGCAGACCCCAGGCTATGGTGGGGGTGTCGCAAAGCTCACAGAGGGGTAGCCCTTGGTGACCCCCAGAAGCCGTGCGGATGCCCGCCCCCCCTCCCCGGGAAGGGCCAGCGCCGGAAGCCGCCGGAGGGGACACGGGCCGCACCTGTGCCGCGCTTCTGCAGGCGCAGGCGCGTGAGGATCTCCTCGAACTTAGGATGCTTGCTCAGGTGCGCCAGCTTGACGTGCACGCCTCCGCGCAGCCCGGTGCCCAGGTTAGAGGGGCAGGTGAGCACGTAGCCCAGGTGCTCGTTCCACATGAAGGGGTGGCCGGCTTTCTTGAAGATCTCCTCAATCTGAGGCGGGAGAAGAGGACCCGGGATCAGCGCTGCGGGCGCCCCCGATACACCCACCCCCCGGACAGGCTTCAGAGGGACACGGGGTGAGAATGTCGGTGGGGGTAAGACTCCGAGGAGGCGAGTCTGGAAAACCTTGGAGGCACGAGAGTCTCGGGGCAGGGGTCCGACCGCACAGGTGGTAGTTGGATTCTGAGAGGGCTGGGCTTGAGGACGCCTTGAAAGCAGGTTCAGATCAACCTGCCGGTTTCCAAGGGGCGGGGCCGGTGCTGAGGGGCGGGGCTTGGGGTCGGGGGAGGAGCCGGGTTCAGAGGGGCGGGGCCTCGGGAAGCGGCTGGGGGCGATTCCCCGGGGTCCCGCGAGGACAGGCACCCACCTTCTGCAGCCCCACGCAGAAGCGGCGGAAGACCTCCTTCATGTTGCCCCCCTTCTGCATGGAGATGACTCGGAGGTGGTCCTCCTCGTTCACCCATACCAGGAAGGTCTTGTTGTCATTGTGCCTAGGGCCGGGCGCCGCACAAGGTCAAGAAATCAGCTCCGCGAGAACCCCCTTCCCCTCCCTCTGGTAAACCACATCCACCGCTAGGGGGCAGCGGGCCTGAAGGGCACGAGGTGCGAGCATCTCGAAGGTTCAGAAGCCTACACCTGTGCTGGAATGTCACAGGACCTGGGTCAGGGATTTTTAGGGTCTTAATTCTTTGAACAATATGAGACTCGTAGAAAAGTGGAAACCTGGAATCAGATGTTCCCATCACATTGTGACATCTCGGAAAATCTTAGAACTGTAAAACTTTAGGATCGGGAAATATTTGCAACTAATGAACCACAAAATCTGAAATTACTGAAATCTAAAAACATTTAAAATCTTGAAATCGTACAACCTAATACTCTCCAAATTCTTTGAAACCGAGATCCTGAAAACCCTTTAAAACCTTTGACCATCAGAATCAGGGATTCAAAAATTACCAGAAAGCCCAGCTAGCAACAATAGTTAGTAATACAAATCATGTTAATGACCCGTATGAGTACTTCTCCCAACACCTTGCATAAATTAGCTCATTTAATTCTCTCAAGAACCCCAAGAGCTATGAAGCATCGTGATCTCTTGGAAGAGAAGGGGCAATAGAAGATGAGATGGTTGGATGGCATCACTGACTCAATGGGACACGGGGTGAGAATGTCGGTGGGGTAAGACTCGAGGAGGAGAGTCTGGAAAACCTTGGAGGCACGAGAGTCTCGGGGCAGGGGTCCGACCGCACAGGGGGTAGTTGGATTCTGAGAGGGCTGGGCTTGAGGACGCCTTGAAAGCAGGTTCAGATCAACCTGCCGGTTTCCTAGGGGCGGGGCCGGTGCTGAGGGGCGGGGTTTGGGGCCGGGGGAGGAGCCGGGTTCAGAGGGGCCGGGCCTCGGGAAGCGGCTCGGGGCGATTCCCCGGGGTCCCGCGAGGACAGGCACCCACCTTCTGCAGCCCCACGCAGAAGCGGCGGAAGACCTCCTTCATGTTGCCCCCCTTCTGCATGGAGATGACTCGGAGGTGGTCCTCCTCGTTCACCCATACCAGGAAGGTCTTGTTGTCATTGTGCCTAGGGCCGGGCGCCGCACAAGGTCAAGAAATCAGCTCCGCGAGAACCCCCTTCCCCTCCCTCTGGTAAACCACATCCACCGCTAGGGGGCAGCGGGCCTGAAGGGCACGAGGTGCGAGCATCTCGAAGGTTCAGAAGCCTACACCTGTGCTGGAATGTCACAGGACCTGGGTCAGGGATTTTTAGGGTCTTAATTCTTTGAACAATATGAGACTCGTAGAAAAGTGGAAACCTGGAATCAGATGTTCCCATCACATTGTGACATCTCGGAAAATCTTAGAACTGTAAAACTTTAGGATCGGGAAATATTTGCAACTAATGAACCACAAAATCTGAAATTACTGAAATCTAAAAACATTTAAAATCTTGAAATCGTACAACCTAATACTCTCCAAATTCTTTGAAACCGAGATCCTGAAAACCCTTTAAAACCTTTGACCATCAGAATCAGGGATTCAAAAATTACCAGAAAGCCCAGCTAGCAACAATAGTTAGTAATACAAATCATGTTAATGACCCGTATGAGTACTTCTCCCAACACCTTGCATAAATTAGCTCATTTAATTCTCTCAAGAACCCCAAGAGCTATGAAGCATCGTGATCTCTTGGAAGAGAAGGGGCAATAGAAGATGAGATGGTTGGATGGCATCACTGACTCAATGGACATGAGTCTGAGCAAATTCCAGGAGATAATGCAGAACAGGGAGGCCTGGCGTGCTTCCATCCATGGGGTCACAAAGAGTCAGACATGACTGAGCAGCTGAACCCCAACAACCATAGACGGGGACCTGGAGCAGAGAAACGTTCCATCATGTGCCCAAGGTCCCACGGCTCATACGTGGTAGCACTGGGGTTTGAACCTAGGGAGTCTGGTTCAAGTCTTAGTTTCAATGGGACATGCAGACCGCAGGCGTGGAGGGCAAGATCACCCTGGAGAATTACCATCACAGTCCTAACCTGGGTGGAGGGTCATGGGACACCTAGAGAAGGCAGGGCAGAAGGGGGCCATCGGGCAGGGGCCTCACCAGATGCCCCGGGCATCGGGCCAGTCTCGGGCCATGCCCGAAGCCAGCAGCAGCGGGGACACGGGCTTGTCGAACAGGAAGTGGTCATCGATGAGCTGCTGCTGCTCCTGCTCTGTCATGCTCTTGAGAGGGTAGTATTTCCCCTTGAACTCTCCCGTCAGGCTGTTGAGGGCTGAGGGGCACGGGAAGCAGCGGTCAGCAACCCGCCCTGCACGTGGGGTGCAGCGGCCCTGGGGACCCCACACGGCTGCCCCTGAGGGGCCTGGGCCTCGACCCCGTGGAAGTCCGAAAGGCACATCAACATTGGGTCTAGGCCTAGACTCATGACCCCTTCCCCAGACATGCTCCTCTGCCGTCTGCCCAGGCCTGGACATAAACACCTGTGTGCTCAAGACCCAAAGCAGGGGTCCTCCCTGGCCCGCCACCCACCCTCACACCCGGTCCATCTGCGGGCAGCGGGGTGCTGGTGCCCGCTCCTGCTGGTTGGCAGGACAGACTCACGGTCTCGGGAATCTGGGAGCCATCAGGGAACATGGATATTCTATGGCACAGTAAATGTAGTATCTGGGTGTAGTCACACGTATTCATAATACAAAGTAAGTATGGATCATGTCTTGGAAGAGAAGGGGCAATAGAAGATGAGATGGTTGGATGGCATCACTGACTCAATGGACATGAGTCTGAGCAAATTCAGGAGATAATGCAGAACAGGGAGGCCTGGCGTGCTTCCATCCATGGGGTCACAAAGAGTCAGACATGACTGAGCAGCTGAACCCCAACAACCATAGACGGGGACCTGGAGCAGAGAAACGTTCCATCATGTGCCCAAGGTCCCACGGCTCATACGTGGTAGCACTGGGGTTTGAACCTAGGGAGTCTGGTTCAAGTCTTAGTTTCAATGGGACATGCAGACCGCAGGCGTGGAGGGCAAGATCACCCTGGAGAATTACCATCACAGTCCTAACCTGGGTGGAGGGTCATGGGACACCTAGAGAAGGCAGGGCAGAAGGGGGCCATCGGGCAGGGGCCTCACCAGATCCCCCGGGGCATCGGGCCAGTCTCGGGCCATGCCCGAAGCCAGCAGCAGCGGGGACACGGGCTTGTCGAACAGGAAGTGGTCATCGATGAGCTGCTGCTGCTCCTGCTCTGTCATGCTCTTGAGAGGGTAGTATTTCCCCTTGAACTCTCCCGTCAGGCTGTTGAGGGCTGAGGGGCACGGGAAGCAGCGGTCAGCAACCCGCCCTGCACGTGGGGTGCAGCGGCCCTGGGGACCCCACACGGCTGCCCCTGAGGGGCCTGGGCCTCGACCCCGTGGAAGTCCGAAAGGCACATCAACATTGGGTCTAGGCCTAGACTCATGACCCCTTCCCCAGACATGCTCCTCTGCCGTCTGCCCAGGCCTGGACATAAACACCTGTGTGCTCAAGACCCAAAGCAGGGGTCCTCCCTGGCCCGCCACCCACCCTCACACCCGGTCCATCTGCGGGCAGCGGGGTGCTGGTGCCCGCTCCTGCTGGTTGGCAGGACAGACTCACGGTCTCGGGAATCTGGGAGCCATCAGGGAACATGGATATTCTATGGCACAGTAAATGTAGTATCTGGGTGTAGTCACACGTATTCATAATACAAAGTAAGTATGGATCATGTCTTGGAGAAGGCAATGGCAACCCACATCCCGTGGACAGAGGAGCCTGGAGGGCTACAGTTCATGGGTTTGCAAAGAGTCAGACAGGACTGAGTGGCCGAGCACATGCACATACACATGTATTATGTGTATAATAAGTATACTTATAATATATTTATATATTTGTATAGATTCGTATGTATTCATAATACATGACAAGTATATATTATATATATAATTATTCATATGATATGTGTATATATTTTAAAGTCTATGTCATACATATTTGTATACTATACTATATAATATGTTCTATATCATATACTACACACTATATTATATTCTTTTTTTTTTTTGGCCCTTTCTATTGGTCTTTCATTTATTCTTTGTTCTTTGGCCCGTGTGGGCCTCCCATTGCAGTGACCTCTTTCCTTACAGAGCACCGGCTCTGGGCGCATGATCTCCAGAGCTCTGGCTCAGTAATTGGATACATCCGTCCAGCTGCTCCACAGCATGTGGGATCTTCCCAGGCCAGGGATTGAACCGGCACCCCTTGCACTGCAAGGCGGTGTCCTTACCCACTGGACCACCAGGGAAGCCCCTATATTATATTCTTAAAAATAAATTATAAAAACTAACAAGTAAATTACATTGGGCTGGCCAAAGCATTTGAGTTTTCCCATAACGTCTTACAGAATGAGCTTTTGGGCCAACCCAGAGTTTAAAGCGAAGATAGTCAATACTCAGAACAGTCACTGGTGGATCACTTTGCTCCACTGAGGATTTTCTCTGCTCTAAATTCATCCGCTGTACCTGTGTGGCGGGGTGTCTACATGATACGCTACTGCACATCTCTTCCCATCGCCTCTGCCTCTGCCCAGGCCTGGACATAAACACCTGTGTGCTCAAGACCCAAAGCAGGGGTCCTCCCTGGCCCGCCACCCACCCTCACACCCGGTCCATCTGCGGGCAGCGGGGTGCTGGTGCCCGCTCCTGCTGGTTGGCAGGACAGACTCACGGTCTCGGGAATCTGGGAGCCATCAGGGAACATGGATATTCTATGGCACAGTAAATGTAGTATCTGGGTGTAGTCACACGTATTCATAATACAAAGTAAGTATGGATCATGTCTTGGAGAAGGCAATGGCAACCCACATCCCGTGGACAGAGGAGCCTGGAGGGCTACAGTTCATGGGTTTGCAAAGAGTCAGACAGGACTGAGTGGCCGAGCACATGCACATACACATGTATTATGTGTATAATAAGTATACTTATAATATATTTATATATTTGTATAGATTCGTATGTATTCATAATACATGACAAGTATATATTATATATATAATTATTCATATGATATGTGTATATATTTTAAAGTCTATGTCATACATATTTGTATACTATACTATATAATATGTTCTATATCATATACTACACACTATATTATATTCTTTTTTTTTTTTGGCCCTTTCTATTGGTCTTTCATTTATTCTTTGTTCTTTGGCCCGTGTGGGCCTCCCATTGCAGTGACCTCTTTCCTTACAGAGCACCGGCTCTGGGCGCATGATCTCCAGAGCTCTGGCTCAGTAATTGGATACATCCGTCCAGCTGCTCCACAGCATGTGGGATCTTCCCAGGCCAGGGATTGAACCGGCACCCCTTGCACTGCAAGGCGGTGTCCTTACCCACTGGACCACCAGGGAAGCCCCTATATTATATTCTTAAAAATAAATTATAAAAACTAACAAGTAAATTACATTGGGCTGGCCAAAGCATTTGAGTTTTCCCATAACGTCTTACAGAATGAGCTTTTGGGCCAACCCAGAGTTTAAAGCGAAGATAGTCAATACTCAGAACAGTCACTGGTGGATCACTTTGCTCCACTGAGGATTTTCTCTGCTCTAAATTCATCCGCTGTACCTGTGTGGCGGGGTGTCTACATGATACGCTACTGCACATCTCTTCCCATCGCCCCTCTCTGTATGTTGTCTGTATGTGGTCAGCTTAGACTGGTCTCTGAAGAGAATTTACACTGGAGGAATTGGCAGTGGCTGGCCACAGATCATGGCGGCTCCTGCTGCTGCTTTTCTCTGAGAGCCAGTTGTAAGACATTCAGCAGAATGACACTGCCTGCCAGTCCCCAGGCCTCTGCCTCCAAACACGCCCCCTGTTTCCCCCATCCCATCGCTCCCTCACCTCCACCCCCGGCCTGGACCCTGGCAGTCGCCCTCCTCTGTCTCTCCTACCTCTGCCCACTTTCTGTTCCCTGGTAGAGGGACCCCTATACGTCTGAAACTGTCCCTCCTCTACTCACCAGCCTCCCATGGTTTCCTTCTCTGACAGGGTCAAAGCCAAACTCCTCCTAACAGCCCACAAGGCTCTGCATGACCTGGCCCCCCACAGCCCTCTGACCTCCTTTCCTTCCCTCTCCTCAGCACCCACTCGGCTCCAGCCACACTGGTCTTCTTGCTTTTCCTCCAACACACCTTCCCACCCCAGGGCCTTTGCACTTGCTGTTCCCCTGCCTGGTATTTTTTCCAAGGTTGGCTCCTTCCTGCCAATCATGTCTCAACTTCTTTCTAACATAACTACCCACCATCATTCTGTGCCACAACCCTTGTTTCTTTTTCTTTAATTTTTTTTTTAAATTATTTATTTTTGGCTGTGCTGGGTCTTTGTTGCTGCTTATGGTGGTGGTGAGCAAGGGCTACTCTCTAGTTGCGCTGCTTGGGCTTCTGATTGCAGTGGATTCTCTTATTGCAGAGCTCAGCCTCTAGGGCACTTAGTTGCCCTGTGATATGTGGAATCTTTCTGGACCAGGGATGAAACCTGTGTCCCCTGCATTGGCAGGTAGATTCTTAACCCTTGGACCACTATGGAAGATCATAGCCCTTGTTTCTTGACTTCATGGCGTTTGGGGATGATCTTGTTCTCCTGTTGGCTTCAGTCTTTCCTCTTACCTCCCCACCCAGCTGACAGCTCTGTGAGAGCAGGACCTTGTCCATCTCAGTCATCATGGGAGCCCCAGCTCCCCACACAGGGCCAGGACAATCCTAAGTGCCCGATGGATGGATGAATAGATGGGTGAAGGTCAGGACTCTGGTCTAGAGGGGAGCCAGGTCTTGACGTCTGACCTCCAGCAGGGGTGACGCCGCCAGTCGTCACTCACCAAGCAGTCGTGAATTATCAAGGTCTTGCAGAGTTTTGGAACGTGGGGGACCCTCCTTGTATGCGGGGCGGGGGCTCTCACCTTCCACGGAGAGCTTCTCCACGGCCCGGCGCTCCCCACGGGAACAGTGTGGGGGCAGCGTGTAGCCCTTGATGCTGCGGCCCGTGCGGACACGGCTGCTGAGCACATAGTTGGGGTCCAGGTCGTCTCCACCCTAGAGAACAGGCGGGGGTCAGGGCGCAGTGGGCCTCCCTGGGTGTTCTGCCGCCTCCCCTCCAGGATCCTCTCCCTCCGGCCGCTCGAGGCTGCTTCCTTTGGCCCCGCCTTCCCCACTGGCCTCTCCCCGCGCCCTCCCTAGCTCTGTCTCTTTTCTCAAACTCTCTCCATCTTTATCGCGCTCCATCTCTGCATCCCTCCCTTTCTACATGTCTGTTTTGTACTCTCTTTTCCTCTCTCCTCCCAGCCTCCGTCTCCTTGGCTGTCTTTGGGTCCGTCTGTCCCTCTCTCTGCCCATCTCCTGCTGCGTTTCTGCCCATCTCTGTCTCCACGGCCATCTGGGTGGCCCTCCCGCCGCCCCTCCCGTGCCCCGGGGCGGCCGACCTTGAGGTTCTCGTGGTTGAGGTCAGTCTTGTGCTTGTCGGTGGGTTTGTAGCCCCCGTGGCGGTCCTGGATGATGGGGTCAAAGAGGTCCTTGAAAACCACATAGGACTCCTCGTCACCGGCCACACAGCCCACGGTCATGATGAAGGGGTGACCTGGGGGTTAGGCAGGAGGGGTGTGGAATCTTTCTGGACCAGGGATGAAACCTGTGTCCCCTGCATTGGCAGGTAGATTCTTAACCCTTGGACCACTATGGAAGATCATAGCCCTTGTTTCTTGACTTCATGGCGTTTGGGGATGATCTTGTTCTCCTGTTGGCTTCAGTCTTTCCTCTTACCTCCCCACCCAGCTGACAGCTCTGTGAGAGCAGGACCTTGTCCATCTCAGTCATCATGGGAGCCCCAGCTCCCCACACAGGGCCAGGACAATCCTAAGTGCCCGATGGATGGATGAATAGATGGGTGAAGGTCAGGACTCTGGTCTAGAGGGGAGCCAGGTCTTGACGTCTGACCTCCAGCAGGGGTGACGCCGCCAGTCGTCACTCACCAAGCAGTCGTGAATTATCAAGGTCTTGCAGAGTTTTGGAACGTGGGGGACCCTCCTTGTATGCGGGGCGGGGGCTCTCACCTTCCACGGAGAGCTTCTCCACGGCCCGGCGCTCCCCACGGGAACAGTGTGGGGGCAGCTTTAGCCCTTGATGCTGCGGCCCGTGCGGACACGGCTGCTGAGCACATAGTTGGGGTCCAGGTCGTCTCCACCCTAGAGAACAGGCGGGGGTCAGGGCGCAGTGGGCCTCCCTGGGTGTTCTGCCGCCTCCCCTCCAGGATCCTCTCCCTCCGGCCGCTCGAGGCTGCTTCCTTTGGCCCCGCCTTCCCCACTGGCCTCTCCCCGCGCCCTCCCTAGCTCTGTCTCTTTTCTCAAACTCTCTCCATCTTTATCGCGCTCCATCTCTGCATCCCTCCCTTTCTACATGTCTGTTTTGTACTCTCTTTTCCTCTCTCCTCCCAGCCTCCGTCTCCTTGGCTGTCTTTGGGTCCGTCTGTCCCTCTCTCTGCCCATCTCCTGCTGCGTTTCTGCCCATCTCTGTCTCCACGGCCATCTGGGTGGCCCTCCCGCCGCCCCTCCCGTGCCCCGGGGCGGCCGACCTTGAGGTTCTCGTGGTTGAGGTCAGTCTTGTGCTTGTCGGTGGGTTTGTAGCCCCCGTGGCGGTCCTGGATGATGGGGTCAAAGAGGTCCTTGAAAACCACATAGGACTCCTCGTCACCGGCCACACAGCCCACGGTCATGATGAAGGGGTGACCTGGGGGTTAGGCAGGAGGTCAGAGGTGGCTTGTCCCCAGCAAGGAAGACCTGGGCACCCGGGTCCAGTGCAGACTGTGTGGGCACATCCGTGTGTATGTGGGCGTACGCACTTGCAAGGGGGTTCCCCCGACACCGTGGTCAGGCTGGGGAGGCCGAGGGTGGGTGGGAGCGAGGAGGAAAGGCTGGGGGAGGTCAAGGTGGTACGGGGGGGGGAGGGAAGCGGGGGGCAGGACAGGGAGGAAAGAGTTTGGGGAGGGGGTGTTACTGAAAATATTAGCACGTCAGAGTACCCAAATCAAGAAATCTTCCCGTAAAGTATCTCAGAACCTGAGACTATCAGCCCCACCCATAATAAGAGACTCGAAAGACCCTCATGGGCGTCCCTGGTGGTCCCGTGGTTAAGACTCCACTCTCCCAATGCCGGGGGCATGGGTTCAGTCCTTGGTTGGAGAACTAAGATCCTGCATGCATCGTGGCCAAAAAGAAAGAAAAAAAAGGAGAAAGGGCCTCTCCTCTCAGTCACACCGTGTGTGGGAAGCAGCCGCCAGGAGCCGGTCTCCTGCCCAGTTCCACCCGCCCTGGTGGGGTGTCCCCAGGGAGGGAGCCCCTGTCTGTGCGACCGCTCGCTCTGTGCCAGCTGTCTCTCCACGGGCACCGGCGCCTGTGTGTTCCTAGCCTGCGTGCCCACTTTCCAGATGAGGAGCCTGAGGCCTGGGAGAGGCAGTAGCTTCCTCAGGGGAGCCTCCCACGATACTGGTTGCTCAACCCCGCGAGTATGGTCCCCATTGTATAGATGGGAAAACTGAGGCCTGGGGAGGTGAGATTGAAGCCTGGCCGGCAGCCTCCAGAGCCCACCCCTCACCCCAGCCTCCTGGTCCCTGGCATCCCCCGAGGAGGCTTACCTGGGTTGTCCACACCTGTCTGGATGACGTCATCCAGAGTGAAGCCAGATGGCGTCTCCTTGTCCCGCAGCTTCTTGTAGATGTCAGGGGTCAGCGCCTTGGCCATGTGGTTGTTGTGCTTGCTGAGGTCTGGGTATTCCTCCTCAGGCTTGAAGTTAAGCTTGTACTTGTTGTGGGTGTTACCGAACGGCATGGTGGCGGCGGCGTGGGGGGCCTGGTGGGTGGGGTCGGGGGGAGGTGAGGTCCCGTCCACAGAGACCAGCAAGAGAGCAGGGTCAGGCGGGCCTGAGGGCCAGTCCTGAGGCCTGGGCTGTGTGACTTGGAGCCAGAGAGATCCCCTCTCTGAGCCACGACATCTCGAAGGATGTATCACAAGTCCTGGGTTAGGATCTTAGCTCTGCTGCATCTTGGCAGGTGACCTCAGACTGGTAACCTTGCTGGAGACTGTTTCTCCAGCTGGAACGTGGAGGGGGCACATCAGGCTGGAGTGGTAATGTGGCATGGATAAGAGTTTAGGTTCTAGAATCAGACTGCCTGGCTTTGAATCCCAGCTGTGTGCTGTGTGACCTTGGGCGAGTTGGTTAACCTCTCTGTGCCTCAAAGGACTCACCCATAAAATGCGGGTAGAATAGCATTCATCTCATGGAGGTGTTGGAAGGATGAAGTGAGTTAATCATATAAAGCATTTGAAATAGTGCCTGGCACACACTAACTTATTTCGCTAGCTATTGTTGTTGTTTTAAATTGTGAGGAGCTGGCGAGCAGACGGAGGGTGCTGCTGGAAGTGAGTGCGTGAGCAGAAAAGGGACAGGGTTGCTGAAGGCTCTTGGGCTCTGGGCGGAGGGATGAGGGACGGGTGGGAGGGGTGGCTGGTGCCCGGCCTCCCTCTGCGTGCTGACCCCTATCCTGCAGGGCTCAGCTTGGCACAGCTCAGCCTTTGAGGTCGGCAGAGCTGGGTTCAGATATCATCTATGCCATCTCTAGGCTGTGTGGCCCCAGGCCAGTTGCTCAGTCTCTCTGAACCTCTGTTTTCCCTGAACCAAACCAGTTGAGCACCGGCCCCGGCGTGGAGCCGGGGCCAGTAGAGCACCCGCCTGCCAACGCAGGAGATCGGAGAGACGCGGGTCCGATCTCTGGGTGGGGAGGATCCCCCGGAGGAGGGCATGGCCCCCCGCTCCAGGAGTCTTGCCTGGAGAACCCCAGGGACGGAGGAGCCTGGCGGGCGGCAGACACACCTGAGCGACTGAGCACGCAGCACCTACAGGGGCGACTGCTGTTATTGCTGTTATCACTTTATTCACAAGACCCAGGCGGAGGAAGAGCCCTTCCACGGTGCTGGGAGGGATGGGACGCTTGTTCCCAGCTCTGGGAATGGGAAGCCGGCGGGACGGAAGGAAGGAGAGGGGGACGCGGCCGGTCAAGGGGGGTGGAACCCACAAAGCCTTTGGAGTTGATGTCCAGGGTTGGGGATTTATTTTTAGAACCTGGCAGCCGCCTCCTCCCCCACCCCCAGCTGCCACCCCGCCCCCACATTCCAGGGGCTCAGTTTGCACCACGTCAGCCAGGCCAGCGACAAGTGAGCCAGGGTGGCCGGGAGGACACGCACTCGGGCCTTGAGGCTCAAGGGCTTTCAGCGCAGAATGCCCCCTGCAGAGCGTGTCCCCACCCCCACTCCTGCGGGGCCCGCGGGGCGAAGGCAGAGAACCCAGGCGGCTGAGCCTGAGAGACAGCAGAAGACAAAGCCCAGAGCCCCTCCCCCGCGGCATTGCCGCAGCCCCCAGGGCCCCTCAGAAAGCCACCCGCAAGCTCACAGCTCCCCGCTCCTCCGGGAGGAGCCCCCGGGCCCAGGGTCCACGTGCGGGAGCCGCGGAAAGCCAGGCGCACACAGGCCACGGCGTGCCGAGCACTGTGGGGCCCGCGAAGACCCTGACAGGTGGCCGCAGACCCCTCCCCGGCGCATGGCGCCCTGCTCTGGTGACAGGCCGTCGTCCAGAGCCTGGCCCGCAGCCCCTCGTGGGGGACGCCAGCCAGCTGCCGTCAAGACGCCCCCCCGCTCTGCGGTGCCTCCCCTGGACGCCGGGCCCCAGTGCTCACAAGTCAGAGCCGGGAGTCAAGGGCTGGCGGGCGAGGGGGCGCTCTCTGATGCACGTCCACCTTGCCGCCCACTGAGCCCCCTGAGCGCAGCGGCCCGTGCCGGTGGCCTGCAAGGCGCCTTCCAGAGGCAGCTCGGCCTCTGGTCCCCCTAGAGGAGCCCACTCTGGAGCCCACCCCGATGCCCACCGCGGGCAGTACCTGGCTGGCGGCGCTGGAAGGGGCTGTGTGTATCCGGGAGGTGACACGGACCCAAAGGCAGGGCCTGCAGCCCTGGCCTTATATAGGGGGGGCCCCGGCTGCGCGATTGGCTGGGGAAGGGCTGCCCCCCGGGAGCGGGCTGCAGGGCAGCTGAGCTCCTCACCTCGGTGCCTGGGCGTCGTGCCCACCCTGAACCCAGGCCTGCCTCGCACCCAGCCCCATGGCCTTGTATGGGCCGCCCCAGGGTCAGGGCCCAGACCCCCCTCCTCCCACCACGCTGGTCCCCCGACCAAGTGCTGAGTCGGGCTGGCGGGGACAGCTGGAGCCCCGCCGGGGCCACGGGACTGTGTCAAGGGACGTCCCAGGCACGTAGAAGCCACCCACCTCCCCTGCCCTCAGCTAGGCCGCCGGCCTCTCTGGAGCCCTCGGTGGCCTTGACCCCTCAGCCCACAGCCCGTCCTGAGCCCTGCCCCAGGGGAATCTTGCCACAGCCCCGAAGGTCCGGTCTTTACTTTTCCAGCAGAGGAAAGGGCACAGGGAGGGCCGTGGGCCTTGCCTGCTGTCACCCAGCTACGGGGAGCGTGTGACCCAAGCCGAGGTGGGAACAGGGGTGGCCTGACCCCAGAAGGCTGGGCTAGGGTGCACTTTCTTCCTTGGAAGTGCGTGGCAGGGAAACCGAGGCGGAGGCGAGCTGGGATGGTTCTACTCAAGGCCAGCTTGGAGGTGGTGGCCACCCTCCCGCTCCCGGCGGCCAGCCCAGTGAGCGGGGAGATTTCCCCTTCGGAGGGGACGGGAGGGCCAGACTGCCGGGAAGGGAGCTTATTTTTAGAGCTCCTGCTTGCTGTCTCCTCTGGGAGACCCGTGGCGCTGGCGCTGGGGGCCGGCGGGGGCAGGTGTTGGTGGGGCGAGGTCGCCACGTGTCCGGTTTAATTATAACCCGGCATCTCGGGTGTCCCCTGGCCTCGCCTCCTTACAAGGGCAGCCGGGAGCCGGAGAGCTCGCGAGGCCAACCCCAGCCGCAGAGGAAGGGGGCAGAGCGCCGGCTCTCAGCACCTGACGGGACCTGGGGACCAGGGATCTCAAGGACCGAGGAGATTGTACAGAAACGGGACGGCCCAGTGGGAACGGCTTCCTCCGCCTGGAAGGCGCCAAGACTGCCGGGCCAGAGCAATGGGCAAGTCCAGCGAGCAGGAAAGCAGGGAGCACCCCGGATTCAAATAAGGCGAACATTCCTTTCCCTCCGGGGTACCTCCCACCTCCAGGCGCTCCCCCACTTCTTCCCAGGCAGGGAGCACTAATTTAGGGAAAGGGGGCCCTCTCTGCCTCTCCCGATGTTCCTGGTGATGTCTCCTGTTTAGAGAACTTTTCCTCGGGACCCAGTCCTGATCGCTCCGCTCACAGTCCCTTGCCAGGAAGCTCAGAGTGGCAAAGCTGTCCTCCATAGTTAGGGACACTGAGGCCCAGAGAAGTAAAAGGAACTAGCCTAGAATCCTTATGTGTGTCATGTCAACAATTATTTATTCAGCACTTACTGGGGACCCAGCAGAAAATACCAAAACCCTTGACCTCACGGAGGTGACATTTTAGGGGGGTCTTGCCACAGCCCCGAATCCTTTTATTTTCGCAGAGGAAAGGGCACAGGAGGCCGTGGGCCTTGCCTGCTGTCACCCAGCTACGGGAGCGTGTGACCCAAGCCGAGGTGGGAACAGGGTGGCCTGACCCCAGAAGGCTGGGCTAGGTGCACTTTCTTCCTTGGAAGTGCGTGGCAGGGAAACCGAGGCGGAGGCGAGCTGGGATGGTTCTACTCAAGGCCAGCTTGGAGGTGGTGGCCACCCTCCCGCTCCCGGCGGCCAGCCCAGTGAGCGGGGAGATTTCCCCTTCGGAGGGGACGGGAGGGCCAGACTGCCGGGAAGGGAGCTTATTTTTAGAGCTCCTGCTTGCTGTCTCCTCTGGGAGACCCGTGGCGCTGGCGCTGGGGGCCGGCGGGGGCAGGTGTTGGTGGGGCGAGGTCGCCACGTGTCCGGTTTAATTATAACCCGGCATCTCGGGTGTCCCCTGGCCTCGCCTCCTTACAAGGGCAGCCGGGAGCCGGAGAGCTCGCGAGGCCAACCCCAGCCGCAGAGGAAGGGGGCAGAGCGCCGGCTCTCAGCACCTGACGGGACCTGGGGACCAGGGATCTCAAGGACCGAGGAGATTGTACAGAAACGGGACGGCCCAGTGGGAACGGCTTCCTCCGCCTGGAAGGCGCCAAGACTGCCGGGCCAGAGCAATGGGCAAGTCCAGCGAGCAGGAAAGCAGGGAGCACCCCGGATTCAAATAAGGCGAACATTCCTTTCCCTCCGGGGTACCTCCCACCTCCAGGCGCTCCCCCACTTCTTCCCAGGCAGGGAGCACTAATTTAGGGAAAGGGGGCCCTCTCTGCCTCTCCCGATGTTCCTGGTGATGTCTCCTGTTTAGAGAACTTTTCCTCGGGACCCAGTCCTGATCGCTCCGCTCACAGTCCCTTGCCAGGAAGCTCAGAGTGGCAAAGCTGTCCTCCATAGTTAGGGACACTGAGGCCCAGAGAAGTAAAAGGAACTAGCCTAGAATCCTTATGTGTGTGTCATGTCAACAATTATTTATTCAGCACTTACTGGGGACCCAGCAGAAAATACCAAAACCCTTGACCTCACGGAGGTGACATTTTAGGGAGAGTGAACAGGTCGTTTATGCGTGAATGTCGGGGACAAAGGGGCTTTGAAGGAAAGAGAGGGTAAAGGAGGAGAGCGATGGCCCCGCGGAGCAGGTCAAGTCAGACCTCTCGAGGGACATCGGAGTCAAGACTGGAGGGAGCCAGCCGTGTGGGGATCTGGAAGGCGGACAGCAGGTGCAAAGGCCCTGAGGTGGGAGTGGCTTGGCATGTCAGAGAGGCAAGGAGGAGGCTGGAGGACTGTAGCAGATGGGGCGGAGGGGAGCCTGAGAGGACTAAGATGAGGCTGGAGAGAGGCCAGGAGCATCCCACTGTGCGTTGTGAGCAAGGGGGAGACGGGATCCAACAGTATCACACACAGCCCAGCCCCTGGGACCCCTAGTGACCCCTTGCGTGTTCATTTGATATTCCTTTTGGCCACACAGCATCCGAGCCCTTTCTATATTTGGGGAGTTCCCCATCACCACCTTGGGAGAAGCCCAGATATCAGAAACTCAGTTTCCCAGGACCCTTTGCGGCAGAGGCTCAATCATGTGACCTGGGCTGAACCAATCAAACACTCCAGTGGGACCTTGCATCAGAGGCTGGACCTCCTTCAACTTTGAGTCTCACAGGAAGGGTTGGCCTCGGGGAGCACTGTGATTCTCATCCCACAGCTGCCTCCCTCCCCCTGAGCCCCTCAGTCTCCGAGCCGTCCCTCCCGCCCTACCTCAAGAGCCCCCTATTCCCTCCTCTCTAGCCTCTTTCCTTCTCTCCTGCCCCGCCCCCCATCTTGGCCCCTCCCATCTACTCCCTACCGGCTCAGAACCTGCCATGGCTCCCGGGTGCTCTCAGGATAAATGAGTATCTACTGACGGAAAGGGGCCTCTCTGCCTCCCGATGTTCCTGGTGATGTCTCCTGTTTAGAGAACTTTTCCTCGGGACCCAGTCCTGATCGCTCCGCCACAGTCCCTTGCCAGGAAGCTCAGAGTGGCAAAGCTGTCCTCCATAGTTAGGGACACTGAGGCCCAGAGAAGTAAAAGGAACTAGCCTAGAATCCTTATGTGTGTGTCATGTCAACAATTATTTATTCAGCACTTACTGGGGACCCAGCAGAAAATACCAAAACCCTTGACCTCACGGAGGTGACATTTTAGGGAGAGTGAACAGGTCGTTTATGCGTGAATGTCGGGGACAAAGGGGCTTTGAAGGAAAGAGAGGGTAAAGGAGGAGAGCGATGGCCCCGCGGAGCAGGTCAAGTCAGACCTCTCGAGGGACATCGGAGTCAAGACTGGAGGGAGCCAGCCGTGTGGGGATCTGGAAGGCGGACAGCAGGTGCAAAGGCCCTGAGGTGGGAGTGGCTTGGCATGTCAGAGAGGCAAGGAGGAGGCTGGAGGACTGTAGCAGATGGGGCGGAGGGGAGCCTGAGAGGACTAAGATGAGGCTGGAGAGGCCAGGAGCATCCCACTGTGCGTTGTGAGCAAGGGGGAGACGGGATCCAACAGTATCACACACAGCCCAGCCCCTGGGACCCCTAGTGACCCCTTGCGTGTTCATTTGATATTCCTTTTGGCCACACAGCATCCGAGCCCTTTCTATATTTGGGGAGTTCCCCATCACCACCTTGGGAGAAGCCCAGATATCAGAAACTCAGTTTCCCAGGACCCTTTGCGGCAGAGGCTCAATCATGTGACCTGGGCTGAACCAATCAAACACTCCAGTGGGACCTTGCATCAGAGGCTGGACCTCCTTCAACTTTGAGTCTCACAGGAAGGGTTGGCCTCGGGGAGCACTGTGATTCTCATCCCACAGCTGCCTCCCTCCCCCTGAGCCCCTCAGTCTCCGAGCCGTCCCTCCCGCCCTACCTCAAGAGCCCCCTATTCCCTCCTCTCTAGCCTCTTTCCTTCTCTCCTGCCCCGCCCCCCATCTTGGCCCCTCCCATCTACTCCCTACCGGCTCAGAACCTGCCATGGCTCCCGGGTGCTCTCAGGATAAATGAGTATCTACTGACTACGTAAATAATAGCCTTATCAGAGACTTCCCTCGTGGTTCAGTGACTAAGATTCCATGTTCCCAATGCAGGGGGCTTGGGTTCAGTCTCTGGTCAGGGAACGAGATCCCACCGTCTGCAACAAAGATGGAAGATCCTGCATGCTGCAACTAAGCACAGCCAAATCGTTGTTTTCTTAAATAACCTTATCAGTCCATTGGAAACCCCTCCACCCTGCTTAAGCAGAGAGGGCTTTCGTACCAGATGCTTACAAAATTGTTACAAGGGCTGAAGGAACCGGCTCTAGGCTGGGCCTTCAGGAACACCTCTTGCCCCCAGAAGCACGGTTCCTCTGGGAGACTCGGCATGCTAGAAAGCAGGTTAGCACGGAGGTTAAATGGCTAGTCCATTTTCTGCACCCTCGCAGATCCGTCTCATGGAGCACTCCTTACATTAAGTACTAGGCTAACAGCTTGACATATATGAACTCATTTCCCATTCCCAACAATAAGGCTCAGAGAGGTTAAGTGACTTGCCCAAGGTCACACAGCTGGGAAGGGGGAGAGCTGGGAATCCAACAGGCACAGGACTGCTGAGAAGGGGTCCAGACTTTGAAGATAATTTCCAGGCTTCTCAGCAAAGTCAGGCTATGTTGTCAGTCCGGAGTTCCTGTCTAGGACTTCAGGCCCTAATAATTTGTACCTACACCCCCTTGCCTCCCACCACCTGCCCCTCTTCATCGCCCTAGCAGTGTGACTTCAGGATTTAATCGCTGTATGTGTATTAACCAGTTTGGTTCTCCAACAGTCCTATGAGGTAGGTCCTGCGAATTTTACGGAGAGTTTAAGTCACTTGCCCTAAACTGGGAAGTCAGCTAGACGGGGACTTTCTCATCCCACAGCTGCCTCCCTCCCCTGAGCCCCTCAGTCTCCGAGCCGTCCCTCCCGCCCTACCTCAAGAGCCCCCTATTCCCTCCTCTCTAGCCTCTTTCCTTCTCTCCTGCCCCGCCCCCCATCTTGGCCCCTCCCATCTACTCCCTACCGGCTCAGAACCTGCCATGGCTCCCGGGTGCTCTCAGGATAAATGAGTATCTACTGACTACGTAAATAATAGCCTTATCAGAGACTTCCCTCGTGGTTCAGTGACTAAGATTCCATGTTCCCAATGCAGGGGGCTTGGGTTCAGTCTCTGGTCAGGGAACGAGATCCCACCGTCTGCAACAAAGATGGAAGATCCTGCATGCTGCAACTAAGCACAGCCAAATCGTTGTTTTCTTAAATAACCTTATCAGTCCATTGGAAACCCCTCCACCCTGCTTAAGCAGAGAGGGCTTTCGTACCAGATGCTTACAAAATTGTTACAAGGGCTGAAGGAACCGGCTCTAGGCTGGGCCTTCAGGAACACCTCTTGCCCCCAGAAGCACGGTTCCTCTGGGAGACTCGGCATGCTAGAAAGCAGGTTAGCACGGAGGTTAAATGGCTAGTCCATTTTCTGCACCCTCGCAGATCCGTCTCATGGAGCACTCCTTACATTAAGTACTAGGCTAACAGCTTGACATATATGAACTCATTTCCCATTCCCAACAATAAGGCTCAGAGAGGTTAAGTGACTTGCCCAAGGTCACACAGCTGGGAAGGGGGAGAGCTGGGAATCCAACAGGCACAGGACTGCTGAGAAGGGGTCCAGACTTTGAAGATAATTTCCAGGCTTCTCAGCAAAGTCAGGCTATGTTGTCAGTCCGGAGTTCCTGTCTAGGACTTCAGGCCCTAATAATTTGTACCTACACCCCCTTGCCTCCCACCACCTGCCCCTCTTCATCGCCCTAGCAGTGTGACTTCAGGATTTAATCGCTGTATGTGTATTAACCAGTTTGGTTCTCCAACAGTCCTATGAGGTAGGTCCTGCGAATTTTACAAGCAGGAAAGTGAAGCCCGGAGAGTTTAAGTCACTTGCCCAGAATCACCCAGCTGGGAAGTCGCAGAGCTAGACTGGGCGAGGTGGTTACGCCCTTTGATTTCGCCTCTCTCTGCTGAAGCCTCGTTTTACAGAGGTGGAGGCCGAGGCTGAGAAAGGGCCAGGATCTCAGACATCGTGTATCCTCAGGTGGCAGAAGGTACAAGGGAGCTTTGCGGGATCTCTTTTACAAAGGCACTAATCCCATTCATGGAGGCTCCACCCTCATGATTTGATCACCTCCTACTAATATGAAAGGCCCCGCCTATTAATGCCATCACCTTTGAAGGTTAGGATTTCAACATAGGAATTCTGAGAAAAATCATAGTTGGTGGTTGCTGTTTGGTCATTGAGTCATGTGACCCCATGGAATAGCCCATCAGGCCCCTCTGTCCATGGGATTCCCAGGCAAGAAGCCGGGAGTGGGTGGCCCTGGCCTCCTCCAGGGGACCCTCACGATCCAGGGATTGATCTGGGTCTCCTGCATTGTGGGCAGATTCTTTACCATCTGAGCCACCAAAGAAGACCCCTAAGTTTGGGGGGGAGGGATATATTATACACACACACACACACACACACACGTTACCACAAAAATACTGTGAAACACGCCACCACACAACGCAGGACTTTAAAACGGAGGAAGGGTGGCTGACAGTTGGCTGACTTGGGCTGGGGGCAACTGGGAAGCGTCGCCCCATACTATTATGTTAACCATAAGATAACAGGCCCAAAATGTTAAGTCCCACGTCATCAGAGCAAGGCTCCGCTTGATGACAGTCGCGGCTCTCCCAGAGGTGGAATGATGCAGACCAGACACTCAGATCAGCCCTGACGAGGTCATCTGATAGGTGCCTGCCGTCCCTAAAGGAGAGTGACCTTGCAGTAACCAGCCTGCTTTGTTGTTCCGGGAACTTTCTTGTTCCTGCTCCCTTCCGCCTATTATTTATTTGTTTATTTTTGGTTATTCTGGGTTTTCACTGCTGCTGCAGGCTCTTCTCTAGTTGCAGGGAGTGGGGGCTACTCTCTAGTGGAGGTGAGCAGGCTTCTTGTGACGGTGACTTCTCTTGTGAAACTCAGGCTCTAGGGCTCACGGGCTTCAGTAATTGTGGCCCATGGGCTCTATCGTTGCGGCCCCGAGGCTCCAGAGCACAGGCTCCATAGTTGTGGCTCACGGGCCTAGTTGCTCCACAGCACGTGGGATCTTCCTGGATCAGGGATCGAACCCGTGTCTCCTGCATTGGGAGGCAAACTCTTTACCACTGAGCTACCAGGGAAACTCTTCATGGAATTTTAAATGCCTTCTTTCAGTTTTACCACAACAGTACCATTACTCATTGTGAAAGGTGATCCTATGCTCCAAGTAGCAAATGCTAACTTCCAACAGGAGCTCCAGGAATTATTCGCAGTTGTCAATCCTGCTTTGGAAAAGCATTTCCCACAGTTTGTGCAGGATTAATGCCTGTTTCATGTGGGTAATAACTGTAGCTATGGGTTGTTGGAGGAACTTGAGATTCCTCTGTTACAAACGTTAAGACTGATGCAAAAGGTGTGTTTTTGGGTACATGGGGTATTTTACAAGGCAATTGATGGTCTGACGTCAGCGTGATCATAAAGGAAATCTGCAACACGGGGAGCCGGTTCAAACCCCACCAATCTGCCGGGTAGCCCCACATCCTCCAAGGTGCAGCCTGGCCCCGTTTCCTCCTCTTTAAAAATGCACCACGACATTTAAAACGGAGGGGGGCTGAAGGCTCGGGGGGCAACTGGGAAGCGTCGCCCATACTATTATGTTAACCATAAGATAACAGGCCCAAAATGTTAAGTCCCACGTCATCAGAGCAAGGCTCCGCTTGATGACAGTGCGCTCTCCCAGAGGTGGAATGATGCAGACCAGACACTCAGATCAGCCCTGACGAGGTCATCTGATAGGTGCCTGCCGTCCCTAAAGGAGAGTGACCTTGCAGTAACCAGCCTGCTTTGTTGTTCCGGGAACTTTCTTGTTCCTGCTCCCTTCCGCCTATTATTTATTTGTTTATTTTTGGTTATTCTGGGTTTCACTGCTGCTGCAGGCTCTTCTCTAGTTGCAGGGAGTGGGGGCTACTCTCTAGTGGAGGTGAGCAGGCTTCTTGTGACGGTGACTTCTCTTGTGAAACTCAGGCTCTAGGGCTCACGGGCTTCAGTAATTGTGGCCCATGGGCTCTATCGTTGCCCCGAGGCTCCAGAGCACAGGCTCCATAGTTGTGGCTCACGGGCCTAGTTGCTCCACAGCACGTGGGATCTTCCTGGATCAGGGATCGAACCCGTGTCTCCTGCATTGGGAGGCAAACTCTTTACCACTGAGCTACCAGGGAAACTCTTCATGGAATTTTAAATGCCTTCTTTCAGTTTTACCACAACAGTACCATTACTCATTGTGAAAGGTGATCCTATGCTCCAAGTAGCAAATGCTAACTTCCAACAGGAGCTCCAGGAATTATTCGCAGTTGTCAATCCTGCTTTGGAAAAGCATTTCCCACAGTTTGTGCAGGATTAATGCCTGTTTCATGTGGGTAATAACTGTAGCTATGGGTTGTTGGAGGAACTTGAGATTCCTCTGTTACAAACGTTAAGACTGATGCAAAAGGTGTGTTTTTGGGTACATGGGGTATTTTACAAGGCAATTGATGGTCTGACGTCAGCGTGATCATAAAGGAAATCTGCAACACGGGGAGCCGGTTCAAACCCCACCAATCTGCCGGGTAGCCCCACATCCTCCAAGGTGCAGCCTGGCCCCGTTTCCTCCTCTTTAAAAAATGCAACAAAGAAACAGTGCCTATCTTAGGGGGTGACAGTATGGATGTGGGACCCTGGACAAGTCGCTTAACCTTCCTGTGCCTCATCTTCACCTGAGGGATGAAGACACTCACAGCACCTACCTCGTCAGGTTGGTGTGAGGATGGACAGAATCGACCTACAAGACAAAACCTGTCTTGTAGGACCTGTCTTGGGTAAGAACTCAGAAGTGCCAGCCCCAACTGACATTTTGCAAAAGTGCTTGGCACAGGGCCAGCCCAAAGAAATGGTCACCTTAGTGAGCATCCTCCTTCAGCTTTTATCTCATTGAATCCAATCATTCCTGGGTTTTTTTAAAACCATATTTTTATTTTATTTATTTATATATTTATTTATTTTTGGCTATTCTGGTTTTCACTGCTGCCACAGGCTCCTCTCTAGTTGCAGGGAGTGTGGGCTCCTCTCTAATGGAGGTGAGCAGGCTTCTTGTTGTGGTGACTTCTCTTGTTGTGGAACTCGGGCTCTAGGGCACACGGTCTTCAGTAGTTGCGGCCCATGGGCTCCATAGTTGCAGCTCTGAGGCTCCAGAGCACAGGCTCCATAGTTGTGGCTCACAGGCTTAGTTGCTCCACAGCATGTGGGATCTTCCCGGATCAGGGATCGAACCCATGTCTCCTGCATTGGTAGGCGAACTCTTTACCACTGAGCTACCAGGGAAGCCCCATCCCTGTTTTACAAACGAGGAAATAGGGGCTCAGAAACATCATGGCTTGGCCCGGGGACATGAGAAGGAACTGTGAAGATGAGGGTGTGAAGGAGGTCCACCAGCTCCAGTTCCTCCCACCCCACCCCCAACCACAAACACACAGTGCTTACCACGGGCCCCTCTGTTCTAAGCCTTTTCCAGGGATTACTCATTAATCCTCACATCAGCCTTACAAAGTAGGTTGCCCCTGTGAGTCCATTTCTGTAGACCAGGAACCGCAGGACCAGAGCACTGAGTTCTTGGCTCAGGGATCACACAGCCAGCTAATGACCGCGCAAACCCCACCAATCTGCCGGGTAGCCCCACATCCTCCAAGGTGCAGCCTGGCCCCGTTTCCTCCTCTTTAAAAAATGCAACAAAGAAACAGTGCCTATCTTAGGGGGTGACAGTATGGATGTGGGACCCTGGACAAGTCGCTTAACCTTCCTGTGCCTCATCTTCACCTGAGGGATGAAGACACTCACAGCACCTACCTCGTCAGGTTGGTGTGAGGATGGACAGAATCGACCTACAAGACAAAACCTGTCTTGTAGGACCTGTCTTGGGTAAGAACTCAGAAGTGCCAGCCCCAACTGACATTTTGCAAAAGTGCTTGGCACAGGGCCAGCCCAAAGAAATGGTCACCTTAGTGAGCATCCTCCTTCAGCTTTTATCTCATTGAATCCAATCATTCCTGGGTTTTTTTAAAACCATATTTTTATTTTATTTATTTATATATTTATTTATTTTTGGCTATTCTGGTTTTCACTGCTGCCACAGGCTCCTCTCTAGTTGCAGGGAGTGTGGGCTCCTCTCTAATGGAGGTGAGCAGGCTTCTTGTTGTGGTGACTTCTCTTGTTGTGGAACTCGGGCTCTAGGGCACACGGTCTTCAGTAGTTGCGGCCCATGGGCTCCATAGTTGCAGCTCTGAGGCTCCAGAGCACAGGCTCCATAGTTGTGGCTCACAGGCTTAGTTGCTCCACAGCATGTGGGATCTTCCCGGATCAGGGATCGAACCCATGTCTCCTGCATTGGTAGGCGAACTCTTTACCACTGAGCTACCAGGGAAGCCCCATCCCTGTTTTACAAACGAGGAAATAGGGGCTCAGAAACATCATGGCTTGGCCCGGGGACATGAGAAGGAACTGTGAAGATGAGGGTGTGAAGGAGGTCCACCAGCTCCAGTTCCTCCCACCCCACCCCCAACCACAAACACACAGTGCTTACCACGGGCCCCTCTGTTCTAAGCCTTTTCCAGGGATTACTCATTAATCCTCACATCAGCCTTACAAAGTAGGTTGCCCCTGTGAGTCCATTTCTGTAGACCAGGAACCGCAGGACCAGAGCACTGAGTTCTTGGCTCAGGGATCACACAGCCAGCTAATGACCGCGCAAGGATTTGCACGGAAGCCATCTGGCTCCGGTCCCTGCCCTGCTTCTAAGTAAGCATGTGGCCGCTCCAGATCCCATGTCCAGTGTCCTGAGGCCAGAACGATCGTGGACAAGGGCACCGCTGCCCTCTTCCACCCTGTTCCCTAGACACACCTGGAGAAGTAAGAGCGTGAGTTTGAGTTTTATTTTCCATCAGCGAGTCAACAACCATTGTCCCGCGGGCCTTCTCTTGTGTTCGGACTGTGCTGGGGCTGAGACTGCCTTGGCTCTCTCATCCCTCCGGAGTCTTAAAATCACCACATGGGGTGACCTGGGGGAGCAAGCAGTGTTGGAATGTGGGAGCCCAGGAGGAGGCAGCAGCCCAGGTAGGGCGTTTCCCCCAGCGCTTCCTGCAGAGGGGAGCATCTGTGTTGAGGCTGGGAGAACCAGGAGCCGCGCGAGCGTCTGGTGCCCGGGCCACCGGCGCCCTCTGCTGGACGCCATCCTGTAGTGCAGCGACTGGGTTACTGCCAGGGTTGACAAAGCTCGCGATGCTCTCAGCTCGATGATGTGCGCCCAACCTGGGCCAATTTCGAAGACTTGATTTACTGAGTCCGTCACTCAGCCAGTATTTATTGAGCACCTAATTTGCGACACATTGTTCCAATGCTAAGGATGACGTGCTGACCATATAGAGCCCTGCCCTTGGGGGGCTGACTGGGGGTGGGGGTGGGGACGGGCCGATAATGCGTGCAGAAGTGCAAAGTCGCTTCTGTCCTGTCCGACTCTTTGCGACCTCAAGGACTGTTTAGCCCGCCAGGCTCCTGTCTCCCGTGGGATTTCCCAGGCAAGAGTACCGGAGAGGGTTGCCATGCCCTCCTCCAAGGGGTCTTCCAGACCCAGGGATGGGAACTCGGCGTCTCATGTCACCTGCTTAGGCAGGTGGATTCTTTACTGTAGCGCTACCAGAGAAGCCGAACCAATAATATAGCACCATAAAATCAGCAGCCAAGACTTGCTAAATGACTCTGACCCATATATTAACGCATTCAGTCCTTGCAGCCTTTGACTAATCTATTTCACATTAGGAAAACGGAGACAGAGAAGTTAAGTTACTTGTCTAAGGCCTGTACAGCCAGTAAGTGCAGAAATAGGATGTGAACTCAGAGCCCAGTTTTTAGCCTTGCCAATAATGTGATATAACATAACATCAGAATTACCATGTTATATAGCATAATTCTTGGTCCTGAAAACTTTTTTAAATTTTTACTTTATTTTACTTTTTATATTTACAGAGTTTTGTTGTTTACAGATATGTATAAGCCCAGATTGGCTGAAAACTTTTATGAACAAAATCAAGCACAGAAATGAGGTTGGGTTTTGGTGGGAGGGTGTAATTTACAAGCGGCAAGGAAGGCCTCTCGGAGGAAGCGGCCTTGGAAAAGGGACTAACGTCGAGATCTGTATGGAGAGATGTCCAAGCAGAGAGCACAGCCAAGGCGAAGGGCCAGAGGCTTAGCGCTCCAGGAAGGCCATTCGTCTGGGATCCAACGTTTTTAAGATTCCGAGTTTCCAAGATTCTAGTTTCGCGTTTTCTGCGCGCCTGAATTCGACGAGTCCCTGAGACTGCAGGCTAAGCGCGCGCTCGACCTTCTGCTATTCCCCCTGCGCGGGGCTACTAGGCTTAATTTTCCGCGAGCGGTGGGCGGGGCGGGGCGCACCTGCGATGGGCGGGGCCCCAGGCCGCCCCGCCCCCCAGGAGCCTCCCGCGGCCGCAGCCTGCCCGCGCAGCTGGGAGCGGCGGGTCGAGTGCTGCGGGCGCGCTTGCACAGAAGCGGCATCTGGAGCCGTCCGCGGTCAGGTGGGCGCCGGGAGTGCGAGGTGGGAGTCCCGGGAGACGAGAGGATGGAGGCGCGGGCAGAGGGTGTAGGCTGGGCCTGGCACACCCCTGGGGCCGCTGGCCTGGAGCCAGAGACGGGCGTTGGGGCCCCTGGACGCCCCCTGTCCCGCTCTGGGGCTCCCACGGGTCTGGAGGCCCAGCTGGGCCCGCGCCCCTCCCTCGGGCGCGGGTAAACAGGCTCGAGGACGGGGCGGGGCCTGGGGGAGGGAGGGGGCCCTTGTGACGGCGGCCGGGCCACCTGGCAGGCTGGCACACCAAGAAACCGGGGTGCGCGGGGCTCAGCCGAACAGCCAGGGATAAGTTGTGTTGATTTGGGGTCTGCCCACGATGGGACGTCCCGCCTGCAAGTGTACGTGTGCGTGGAGATGGTGCGTGTGAGTGTGCACGAGAGACGGTGTACTAAGCTCAGGTATGTGTGTGATGATGTCAGACTGTGGGTGCAGGTGTGCACAGGAGATGGCCTGTCCGTGTAACCCTGGGAGGAGGCGGAAGGACTGTGAGTAATGTGAAGCTTCCAGTGGTGTGAAAGTGTGGCCGACCTCTGATGGTGAGTCTGTAATGCTCTGTGTGTGTGTGTGTGTGAGTGTGAGTGTGTGTCAGGGAGTTAGTTGAACTGTCCGTAGGATTAAGTGTGTGGCCAAGAGATCGTGGGGCCGGGGGGTCTGTCTGTAAGACTGGGAGGGAGGTGGGCGCTGTGGGGTGTGGGATGGATGTGCAGGTGTGACTGGAGTCATCCATGTCCGCCGTGTGGATGTGCGCCGGGGCTGAGCAGGTGAAGCGGAGTGTGCTCTTTGGAGGACGGTGGGCGTGTGGAGGCCCCGTCGAGGAAACAGTGAACCCGCGCGACTGTGAGTTTGACCAGTTTTGTGACTTGTGTGTTGGGTGCGAAACTATTCCTAAGTACGGGGTGAGGCACACAGGCACCCATCCTGGGGCCCAGAGATCGTGTATGCGTGAACACGTCTACAAGGAGAGGGGGGAGATAGGCGGAGAGGCTGCAGTCTGTGAAACCCTCGGGGTTACACACCTGCCCTGGCTCTGGGTCTGCGTGGAGGCAATTGTGAGCATGCGCGTGGATGCAAAGGCACCAGGCTGCTTCTAGGGGGCGCCACGGCTTGAGTGACGTCAGCCTGAGAGGGTGTGTGCGGGGCACGGAACTGCGGGGTCTCCGCCGCTGTCTGTGCTGCGCGCCCCCGCTTATGAGGGTGAGAGCCTGGCCGCGGGGTGATTCCCGTGTCCGTGTGTGAAGCTCTTTAGAGTGTGTGTGTGTGTGTGCGCGCGCGCGCGAGTCCCGGGCCGGGGCGGTGGCGGAGGTAGGAAGGATGGCGTGGGTCCCCCGTGGGTCCCGGGAGCCGGCGTCGGCGTGGGATGGCGGGCTGGCTGCCGGCAGGATGCGGGGGTGTGGGAGAGGGCGTGTGTTGTGAGCCTAAGAGTTCAAGGAGACAGTCCAGAGGGGAGTTTGGAATTTGGTTGTGTTTTCGCCGGTGAGGGAGGACACAGACGATGTGTGGCCGGCTTTTAATTTTTTAGTTTTTATGGGAATTGATTTACAATGTTGTGTTAGTTTCAGGCATACAGCAAAGTGATTCCGTTGTGGGTATTATATAGATGCATCTATTATTCATATTCTTTTCCATTATAAATTCTTATAATATATTGGCTATAGTTCCCTGTACTATACAGTAGGTTCCTATTGGTTCTCTTTTTTTTGGCCACTTCTACTGGTCTTTCATTTATCTATTTTCATCCATCTTTGTTCTGTGGCCCGTGTGGGCCTCCCATCGCAGTGGCCTCTGTCGCTGCAGAGCACCGGCTCTGGGCGCATGCGCTCTAGAGCTCCGGCTCCGTAATTGGACACATCGGTCCAGCCGCTCTGCGGCACATGGGATCTTCCCAGGCCAGGGGTCGAACCGGTGCCCCTTGCACTGCAAGGCAGTGTCCTTACCCACTGGACCCCCAGTTGGCTCTTGACTTTATATATGTTAATCCCAACCCCCGAATTTATGCCTCCCCATCCCCTTTGGTAACCATACACTTGTTTTCTGTCTGGTTTTTATTTATTTCTTATAATTTTATTTTTTTTTTTTGGCCATGCTGGATCTCTGTTGCTGCGTGGGCTTTTTCCTAGTTGTGGGGGAGCACGGGCTACTCTCTCGTTGTGGTGCGTGGACTTCTCATTGCCACGGCTTCTCTTGTTCCGGAGCTCGGGCTCTGGGTGCGTGGGTTCAATCGCTGCAGCTCCCGGGCTCTAGAGCCCAGCTCAGTCGCCATGCACGGTCTTCATGGCTTTGTGGGATCTTCTCGGACCAGGGCCTGAGCCTGCGTCTCCTGCACTGTCAGGTGGATTCTCTACCATCGAGCCACCTGGAAAGCCCATAGCTTTTATTTCTGAAAGGAAAATGTACCTGTGTGTTGGGTTGTGTTTCTCAGAAGGGAGCATAAGTGTGTGGTTTATATTCTTTTTAAAAAAATGCTTATTTATTGAATTGGCTGGGCTGGGTCTTTGCTGCAACAGCCAGGATCTTTAACAGCAAGATGCAAGATCCGGTTCCCCAACCAGGGACGGAACCGGCCCCCTGCGTTGGGAGGGCGGCGTCTTCGCCACAGGGGAAGCCCCTACCTATGCTGGTTCTGAAAGAATATATCTGTGTGTGTACCTGAGTTACTGTGTTGCGTTAGGTTGTATTTTGAAAAGAACATGTGGGTGTGAGTGGGTGTGTTGAGTTGTATTTTTTAAAGAAAGTGTGTGTGTCGTGTTTCTGAAAGGAGAGTCTGTATTGTATTTCTGGGATGGCGTGTGTGTAGAGGTGTATTTCTGAGAGTGTGATGAGTTGTCTTTGAAATAAGGAAGAGGGTCACAGGTCTGAGAGGAGAATGTGTGTGTCCTGTTGTTGGGAAGAGGGTGTAGAAAGCAGAGGGCGCTGAGGTCTGCCTCTCAGAGGGGAGTGGGAGTCACTGGCGTCCGGGTCTGTCACCACATGCGACCCCGTGCCATCCTCCGTGGAGACCCCAGCCTGCCCCTTATGATCAGGGCCTCAGACGCTCCGCTGTGGCGCGGCCCGTGTGACACCCCTGGGCCACGCCTGCCACACGTGTGTCCCGACACGCCTTGGGCTGGCCGGGCCTGTCTGCACTGGAGGGTGGAGCCCGTTTCCTCGGGTCTGTCAGCTCCTCGGGCCCCTGGGAGCCGCCACGTGGGGTCCCCTCCTGGACCTCCCCTGTCTGGAGGCTTCCTCGGCTTCCGGCCAGCGCCCCAGCCCCGTGGCCCTCTCCTCTGCCCCACCCGCCCCCAGTGGTCGGACTGGTTCCCGACAAAAACTCCGAGCATGAGCTCACGGGAGAGGCTGCCGCCTGCACACATCCCACCCCACACGCCCCGCGGAGGGGAGGCAGCCCTGGAAGCCAGAGTCGCCTGACGGTCTTCATGGCTTTGTGGGATCTTCTCGGACCAGGGCCTGAGCCTGCGTCTCCTGCACTGTCAGGTGGATTCTCTACCATCGAGCCACCTGGAAAGCCCATAGCTTTTATTTCTGAAAGGAAAATGTACCTGTGTGTTGGGTTGTGTTTCTCAGAAGGGAGCATAAGTGTGTGGTTTATATTCTTTTTAAAAAAATGCTTATTTATTGAATTGGCTGGGCTGGGTCTTTGCTGCAACAGCCAGGATCTTTAACAGCAAGATGCAAGATCCGGTTCCCCAACCAGGGACGGAACCGGCCCCCTGCGTTGGGAGGGCGGCGTCTTCGCCACAGGGGAAGCCCCTACCTATGCTGGTTCTGAAAGAATATATCTGTGTGTGTACCTGAGTTACTGTGTTGCGTTAGGTTGTATTTTGAAAAGAACATGTGGGTGTGAGTGGGTGTGTTGAGTTGTATTTTTGAAAGAAAGTGTGTGTGTCGTGTTTCTGAAAGGAGAGTCTGTATTGTATTTCTGGGATGGCGTGTGTGTAGAGGTGTATTTCTGAGAGTGTGATGAGTTGTCTTTGAAATAAGGAAGAGGGTCACAGGTCTGAGAGGAGAATGTGTGTGTCCTGTTGTTGGGAAGAGGGTGTAGAAAGCAGAGGGCGCTGAGGTCTGCCTCTCAGAGGGGAGTGGGAGTCACTGGCGTCCGGGTCTGTCACCACATGCGACCCCGTGCCATCCTCCGTGGAGACCCCAGCCTGCCCCTTATGATCAGGGCCTCAGACGCTCCGCTGTGGCGCGGCCCGTGTGACACCCCTGGGCCACGCCTGCCACACGTGTGTCCCGACACGCCTTGGGCTGGCCGGGCCTGTCTGCACTGGAGGGTGGAGCCCGTTTCCTCGGGTCTGTCAGCTCCTCGGGCCCCTGGGAGCCGCCACGTGGGGTCCCCTCCTGGACCTCCCCTGTCTGGAGGCTTCCTCGGCTTCCGGCCAGCGCCCCAGCCCCGTGGCCCTCTCCTCTGCCCCACCCGCCCCCAGTGGTCGGACTGGTTCCCGACAAAAACTCCGAGCATGAGCTCACGGGAGAGGCTGCCGCCTGCACACATCCCACCCCACACGCCCCGCGGAGGGGAGGCAGCCCTGGTCACACGGCCGGGGGGGCCGGGCCAGGGCTCCCGGGGCCTAGGGTGGGCAGACCCGTGAACTGAGGGCAGGTGGGCCGCCGTGAGAGGCTGCTTGGCCTGCTGGGTCATGCCACGCGGGAGGTTTGGGCGTTGTCCTCGGCGCCGGCCCGTGGGCTGAGGCTGGCTCAGCTTTCCGGTCCTGGGCTTGCGGGATGGGTTCGGGACAGGGTGCCGGCTGGAGTGAAGAGGGCACGGGGGCAGAGGGCTGGTGGGGAGGGGAGGGCGGGGCAAGGCCAGGGAGGAGACCCGTGGCCCGGAGACCCAGAGGCTGAGGGGCGGACTTGCTCGGCCCTGGCAGTGACCCCTCAATCTCGGTCCCCCCAGGAGCAGCCATGTCCGTGCAGGTGGCCATGCCGGGAGACGTGGGGCTGGGCCCAGAGCGCCTGAGCCCGGAGGAGCTGGTGCGGCAGACGCGCCAAGTGGTGCAGGGGCTGGAGGCCCTGCGGGCGGAGCACCGGGGCCTGGCCGGGCGCCTGGCGGAGGCCCTGGCGGCACAGGGCCCGGCGGCTGGCCTCGAGCTGCTGGAGGAGAAGCGGCAGGTGGTGAGCCACGCGCTGGAGGCCATCGAGCTGGGGCTGGGCGAGGCCCAGGTAGGAGGGGCTGCTGCACGGGGGGTGGCTCAGGCCTGGGGGGACGCCCAGGGGTGGGGGGCCGCGCGTGCTAGGGACGGGTCTGGGCTCGGGGGATCCTAGAAGAGCCAGGCCTGGGACGGGGAGCCGCTGGTGCCCAGATGGGATCCCTGGCCTGTGTGGGGGTTCTTACTGTGACAGGGACCCCTGAGCAAAGTGAGGTCTTCCACAGAAACGTGGGGTCCTGGGGAGACTTGGGGTTGCCAGAGTAGAATGTGCAGTGGCCGCGTGGGTAATTTGTGTGCCTGGGTGAAATCAGGGGCCCCCCGGCAGGATCGGGGTGTCTCTGGGATTCGCCCAGCATCCCTGGAGCCACATGAGAGGCGTCTCTGTAATCTGGGGGACCCTGGGGAGAAGAGGGGTGCTCTGGCTTGACCTGAGGCCCTGGGCTGTGTCTGGCGGGGTGGGGTCTGGGCCTCCGACGCCCCCCGTGCCCCCCCGCAGGTGCTGCTGGCCCTGTCGGCGCACGTGGGCGCGCTGGAGGCCGAGAAGCAGCGGCTGCGAGCGCAGGCCCGGCGGCTGGCCCAGGAGAACGCGTGGCTGCGGGAGGAGCTGGAGGAGACGCAGCGGCGGCTGCGGGCCAGCGAGGAGGCCGTGGCCCAGCTGGAGGAGGAGAAGCGCCACCTGGAGTTCCTGGGGCAGCTGCGGCAGTACGACCCGCCCGCCGAGAGCCAGGTGCGGCGGGGCGGGGGGCCGGCTGCGTGCGCTGGGGCCCCGTCCTTCCGTGAGCCCCTGGGCCCGCTGAAGGGCCCCACCAACCCTAGACCCCCTAGAACTTCCCTGGAGGCCCGCGCCACCCCCAGCTGCCCCAGGTTGCCCCCCGAGCCCCCAGGAGACCGCTGACCACCACCTCCCTGAAGCCCTGGGACTCAGGCCCCCGTCCTGGAGGGAAACGCCCAGTCCCCATGCCGCTCACCCGTCCTGTCTGCAGCAGCCCGGGTCCCCGCCTCGCCGGGACAGCCTGGCCTCCCTGTTCCCCAGCGAGGAGGAAGAGAGGAAAGGTGGGTGCAGGGAGCCCGGCCACGGCAGAGAGGCTAAGGGTGGGTGCTGATGTGGGGGCTCTGGTCGCTAGATGCCAAGGTGTCTTGGGAGGATGGGGAAGGTCAGGGGCGTGAGGAGGATGAAGCAGGCTTGGGGGACAGCGGGCAGCTGAGGGTGGAAGCTGGGAGCCAGGCCTGTCACGGGGCTGCAGCCCCGGGAAGCAGTGTGGCCCCGTGTGGCCCTCCCACAGACCAGGCATATCCCGTGAGCCAGTTAGCTATGCCTGGGGCCCCCGCCTCGGGAGGCCGTGCAGGGCCCCTGGTCCCGGGGCCAGTCAGACAGCTGTGGCTTTGGGGGGACATGTGTCCCCTCACGTGGGGCTGGCGGAGCCAGGAGGCCTGCGATGACTTGGTGCCCCGGCGCCCCCAGGTCCCGAGGCAGCGGGGGCCGCCGCGGCCCAGCAGGGCGGCTATGAGATCCCGGCCCGCCTGCGGACCCTGCACAACCTCGTGATCCAGTACGCGGGCCAGGGCCGCTACGAGGTGGCCGTGCCGCTGTGCCGCCAGGCCCTGGAGGACCTGGAGCGGAGCTCGGGCCACTGCCACCCTGACGTGGCCACCATGCTCAACATCCTGGCGCTGGTGTACCGGTGAGGGCTGCGGCCACCGCGGCGGAGGGGCAGGAAGGGCAGGGATGCTGTTGGGCAGGAGGGGGGAGCCCTGTGTCCTGCAGGGCCAGCACAGGGCACCGGCGATGGTGGTTAGCGGGGAGATGGAGACCTGGGGAGGCCACAGAGACCCCCGACAGAGGCGGGCAGACCTGCGGTGGCAGCGGCTTGGCAACCACCTGAGCGTACCGGGACCATGTGCCAGATCTGGGAGGTGTGGGGACACCTAGAAGAGACTCCTGGGCCACCACCCACGCTTGGTTCAGCCAGGTCCCGGGCCTCCCGGCCTCACCACCCACGTTCCCCGCTGCCCCACAGGGACCAGAACAAATACAAAGAGGCCACAGACCTGCTCCACGATGCCCTGCAGATCCGGGAGCAGACGCTGGGCCCCGAGCACCCCGCGGTGAGGGAGGGCCCGGGAGGGAGGCAGCGGGGCTGTGGGCTGGGCTGAGTACCCCCACCCCTGAGCCGCCTCCCCCTGCCCCCGCAGGTGGCCGCCACCCTCAACAACCTGGCCGTCCTCTACGGGAAGCGCGGGCGTTACCGGGAGGCAGAGCCTCTGTGCCAGCGCGCCCTGGAGATCCGGGAGAAGGTACTGCTGGCCCCGTTCCTGCAGAGCCCCGTCCTGCATGGCCCTTCCCTTTGATCCCGAAGGGCCCGACTGACTCTGTGGCCCGGATTTCGTGACCTCTGACCTTTCATGCCCCTCCTACGTGGTGCTGTGAAGCCCCACTACCTAGAGCACCCAGTCCCCTGACCCACCCCTCTCGACGCTAACCCACCCATTCTCGATCCCATAGCCACCCACTCGGGAGCCTCGTGACGGCTCCTGGGAGCACGGGCCCCGCCAGCCCCAGTGACTTGTGACCCCACGACCCCTAGGTCCTGGGCACCGACCACCCGGACGTGGCCAAGCAGCTCAACAACCTGGCCCTGCTCTGCCAGAACCAGGGCAAGTTCGAGGAGGTGGAGCAGCACTACGCCCGGGCCCTGAGCATTTACGAGGCCCTGGGCGGGCCCCACGACCCCAACATAGCCAAGACTAAGAACAACCTGGTAAGGGCGCCTTGGGGTGCGGGGGTCTCAGTCTTGGGGGCCTGCTTGGTGCTAGGCCCCCATCAGCTCAAGGGAGGGATCCCATAAAGACCGGGGGCCCCATCCTTGCCCAGCCCTTCAGCTTCCTGGCCAAGCTTGGACAGGTGAGGCTGCTCAGCTCTGAGGACGTGGGAGGATCGGGAAGCTGGCAGGCGGGTGGGGGCCGGAGCACTGCTCCAGGGAGAGAGGCGGCCAGAGAGACAGGCCGGGAGCAGCGGTGGACTGAGCTCGCTCCCCCAGGACTTCCCTGGACCCTGTCTTCAAAGGCCCTGTGAGGTAGGTGTTCCCTCGCCAGGAGGTCACTTGCCCTGTGCGAGTGACCAAGCCCACTCTGCGGCCAGCCAGGGCCTGGAGTGCAGGGCGAGGTTGGGCTCCTTCCTGGGGGGCCAGGAAGGAGCTGCCCAGGTGCAAGGCTGGGGCTGCGCCCACGGGGTCAGCCAGGCCGTCCCTCCCCGCAGGCCTCGGCCTACCTGAAACAGAACAAGTACCAGCAGGCAGAGGAGCTGTACAGAGAGATCCTCAGCAGCGAGGCCCTGCCTGCCCCGCTCGGTGAGCCCCCGGCCCCGCCTCTCCCCCGGGGGGCTGCTCAGCCTCCCCACCACAACGTCCCCATCTGTCCCCAGGAGCCCCCAAAGCAGGCACCGCCGGTGACGCACAGCAGCAGGTGAGGCGGGCTCCCGGGGTGGGGGGCCCAGATGGCATGGGGGGCCTGACCAGCGTCCCCGACGCCCTCCCCAGAGCCTCCGTCGGAGCAGCTCCTTCTCCAAGCTCCGAGAGTCCATCCGGCGCGGGAGCGAGAAGCTGGTGTCCCGGCTCCGAGGCGAGGGGGCGGCGGGGGCGGCTGGGTGAGTGTTGGGTCTGCCGCCCACCGCTCTCCCCGTCCCGCCTGGCTCCCCTGTCCCCAGCGACCCACCCCTTCACACCTGGCGCCCGAGGCTTTTCCGGGTGGGAGCCAGACTCTCTCGGGCGCCTGCCCCGTTTCCTCCGCAGGATGAAGAGAGCCATGTCGCTGAACATGCTGAACGTGGATGGTTCCAGGGCGCCCGGGGGCCAGGTGAGGGGACACCCAGGTCAGGGACAGAGTGGGGGGCCGTGCTGACAGGCCAGAGGCGGGGGGAGGAGGGTGGTCAGGCTGGCGTTAGAGTGGACCCCGGAGAGGAGCAGATGATGGGTTTTATTACAGACAGGGGCACCAGAGCCGTCAGGGCAGGCACGCGGGCTGCCCGGCTGCAGGGGAGTAGCCCCGGGGGGCTGGGCGGCGCCGTGTCCCGCCCTCACCCGCCCCCGTGCCCGTCCCCAGCCCCCCAGCCCGCACCTGAGCAAGGCCTCGCGGACCCTCAGCACCAGCATCCAGGACCTGGGCCCCCACTAGAGGCGGAGGACCACGTGGCCGCGGCGTCTCGGAGGAGCAGGCGGGGCGGGGCGGGGGCCCCTTCGCCTCCCTGTCGGCGCCCCACTCTTGGGGCCGGAGTCTTGGCCTCCCTGAGATTAAAGGCTGTAGACCTGGCAGCTCGCACGTCTGGTCTGCCCGCGCGTCCCCCCGAGGCGCCCTCCGCCCTGCGGGGCCGGGCAGGGAGACTCGGCACCACAGCCCCAGCGCCTACAGCTGCTGGGCGATCTGCTCGATCCTGCGCAGCGTCTCCTCCGACTCCAGCTGCTCCAGGCTGAGCAGGGACAGGCCCAGCTGGTCCTCCTGGGGGGCGGGGTGAGGGTGCCAGTGACCGCCCGCCCCAGTACAGGGCTCCGCGCTGGCAGGCGGCGGGGCCTGGGGCCACAGGACAGGATGCTCGAGCTTGAAACGCCGCGGAGCACGGGGCCCGCCGCCCCGGAGGTGGAAGGCAGGCCCGGGAGGGAGGCGGCCTCCAGAGCACAGGGCCGGCCTGCCAGAGGCCTTGCTGGGGGCACCTGTTGGGGGCACACTGACGTCTGAAGCCCTCGACTCCCCCCCCAGCTCCCAGGCCGGGCACAGGGGCGCACACACCCCTCTCCCTGCTGGGGGCAGCCTGGGGCGGAGGCTCTGGGAGAGGCGGGCTCACCCGGTGGAACGGCTGTGCCATCTGCCTCAGGAAGTACTTGGCGACCTGGACGCCCTCGTCGACGGTCAGGTTGAGGTTGGCATCCGTGAGGTGCTCCTGGATCCAGCGGGGCAGCTTCCCCCTCTTGTCGGCGCGGGCGAACCTCTGAGCGCGGAGGAGGGGTGCATCAGGACCCAGGCGTGAGCCCAGGCACCCTCGGCCCGGCCCCTCTGGGGGGCGGGGGCCCTGCCCTCACCTTGTCCGCGAAGATCATGAGGCCGTAGTCCGTCTTGCCCCGGATGGCCCGCCCCACGCACTGGGCCGCGTGGCGCATGGCGTCAAAGGTGAGAAAGTCGTTCTCACGAATCTGGAACTGGTCCCGGAGGTACTCCAGCCGCGCCTGCGGGCGTGCAGACCGGGGGCACAGGCCCTGCCTCACACAGGGCCCAGGGGCGTCACGTCCCCCCGCCCCCCGCGCGGCTCACCTTGAGGATGCGGCTCTGGGTGTAGACGTAGGGCACTCCGAACATGATGACGGCCCGCCCGAAGTGATGCACTGCGGGGAGAGAGGGCTGACCTCGCGGGTCCAGGGCTGGCAGGAGGCCTCTGTGCACCCAAGGCTGTGGGCAGGGGGTCCTCGGGGACAGCAGCGGCCACAGGGCCACTCAGAGGAGAGGAGGGCTGGGTCCACTCACCAAAGTCGATTCCCTCGGACACTTTGCCTCGGGCCACCGAAAGCAGGATGGCCCCGCGGCCGTTCTCGCAGGCCTGGGTGGGAAGGCCAGGACAGACGGTCGCCAGGAGCTGCCGCCTCTGCCCCTCCCCCCGGGTTCTCCGCTGGCCTTCGTGATGCTCACCTCCTGGTACTTCTCCAGGGCCACGCTCGTCTCGGCCCCATCTTGGGTCTCGATCAGTTTGTTCCTCTCCCGCCGCCCGGAGGTGGAAGGCAGGCCCGGGAGGGAGGCGGCCTCCAGAGCACAGGGCCGGCCTGCCAGAGGCCTTGCTGGGGGCACCTGTTGGGGGCACACTGACGTCTGAAGCCCTCGACTCCCCCCCCAGCTCCCAGGCCGGGCACAGGGGCGCACACACCCCTCTCCCTGCTGGGGGCAGCCTGGGGCGGAGGCTCTGGGAGAGGCGGGCTCACCCGGTGGAACGGCTGTGCCATCTGCCTCAGGAAGTACTTGGCGACCTGGACGCCCTCGTCGACGGTCAGGTTGAGGTTGGCATCCGTGAGGTGCTCCTGGATCCAGCGGGGCAGCTTCCCCCTCTTGTCGGCGCGGGCGAACCTCTGAGCGCGGAGGAGGGGTGCATCAGGACCCAGGCGTGAGCCCAGGCACCCTCGGCCCGGCCCCTCTGGGGGGCGGGGGCCCTGCCCTCACCTTGTCCGCGAAGATCATGAGGCCGTAGTCCGTCTTGCCCCGGATGGCCCGCCCCACGCACTGGGCCGCGTGGCGCATGGCGTCAAAGGTGAGAAAGTCGTTCTCACGAATCTGGAACTGGTCCCGGAGGTACTCCAGCCGCGCCTGCGGGCGTGCAGACCGGGGGCACAGGCCCTGCCTCACACAGGGCCCAGGGGCGTCACGTCCCCCCGCCCCCCGCGCGGCTCACCTTGAGGATGCGGCTCTGGGTGTAGACGTAGGGCACTCCGAACATGATGACGGCCCGCCCGAAGTGATGCACTGCGGGGAGAGAGGGCTGACCTCGCGGGTCCAGGGCTGGCAGGAGGCCTCTGTGCACCCAAGGCTGTGGGCAGGGGGTCCTCGGGGACAGCAGCGGCCACAGGGCCACTCAGAGGAGAGGAGGGCTGGGTCCACTCACCAAAGTCGATTCCCTCGGACACTTTGCCTCGGGCCACCGAAAGCAGGATGGCCCCGCGGCCGTTCTCGCAGGCCTGGGTGGGAAGGCCAGGACAGACGGTCGCCAGGAGCTGCCGCCTCTGCCCCTCCCCCCGGGTTCTCCGCTGGCCTTCGTGATGCTCACCTCCTGGTACTTCTCCAGGGCCACGCTCGTCTCGGCCCCATCTTGGGTCTCGATAAAGAGCAGTTTGTTCCTCTGGATGTTCTCAAGGATGCCCTTCGGGAAGGAACCCGGAAAGGTCAGGGTGTGGGCAGCGGAAGCTGGGCTCAAGGACGGGTGGGGGTGTCCTCCTTAAACTCACGGCCATGGGCTCCCCCGAGACCGCTTCCCTCCCCGCCCACCCTCTGGAGACCGGGAGGGTCCAGCCCCACTTCTTTGGAGGCCCCGGTGAGCCAGGGAAGGAACCAAGCCCCAGCTCTTGGGCAGGCGGGGACTGGCGGAGAGGCTGGCGTGGGCCAGGCAGAGCCAGGCAGGCTGCCTCGAGAGTCCACCAGCACTGAGGCGTGGTACTGATCACAGAAGGACACACGGAGACCAGTGAGAAAAGGGGTCCAGAGACACCCCCAGCACAGTCACTGGTGCCCCTCAGTGGGGTGGGGCCTGTTCCGCAAACAGAATCCCACGTGGAAAAACCTGGACCCTGACTCACATCCTGCACCAAAAGGAGCCTACGGTGCCTCACAGACCTCAGCTGTGAGGGTTAAGACTACAGGCTTCTGGAAGAAACACAGGTGACCCTCTCTGTGACCCCGGGGTAGGCCAGGCGCCAAGGCTGGGGCTCGGGTGGCTGGCGCTGTGTGGAAGCGCCGGAGGATGAGACCCAGGTCTCGGCTGCGTGGACGGGGCTCCACACGCTCCCCGCTGCTCACGTCAGCCTCGGTCACTCATCCCTCCCCCAGGCAGCACGTGCTCTAAGCGACCTGAGAGCTGGGCCCGCGGTGTATGCAGAATCCTGTCCCATCGAGGCCAGCGCGCAGCCGTGGTGAACTCCGTCTCCAGCACGGCCCCCGAGCTCACCCGCGCTCCCCACAAGGCTCTTTGACCCGAGTCTATGTCCAGCCCTAATCCTCCCGAACCTTCCTCCACCGGCACCACACCCAGCTGGTCGCCTGCTCCCTGGTGTCTCCACACCATGCCATAGGAGCTGGGAGGAGAGTTGGGGTGACCCCCAAAAGAGCAGAGAGGGAACCAGGACCTCCTAAGGTGGGGGCGGCCAGCCCTCCAGAGAGCAGGCCCTTGAGGAGAGGCCGCTGGAGTCCCAGCTCTTGACCTGGACGTGCAGGGAGAGTGAGCCCTGTTCTCTACAGTGCCCTCTGTGTATGCGCGCTGTCCTGTCGCCTGTGATACCTTAAAACACGAGGAAAGAAGCCAGCGCTCTCAGGAGCAGAGCCGAGAGGGGCCGCGCGGGGCGGGAGGCGGGCGTACCTGCTCGTACCACGAGGCCACGGTGCTCTCCATGTACTGGTAGCTGGTGAAGAAGGCCACGATCCCGTCAGGGACCACAGCGGACATCTCCAGCAGGAGGTTTCCGTAGTTCCGGATCACCGCTGGGAGGGGTCAGAGGTCAGACTCCCAGCCTGGGTCCTCCTCCCACTGCCTAGCAGAGCCTGCCTAATGTCTGGTCTTGAACTTGGGGCTCCTAGAAACCCGACCTGAGACGTCTACAGGGTTGTGCACATGTATTCCAATTCTCCTGGACCCATAGGAGGACTGCCCCTCAATCCCCAAAGCTAGGTGTGGCCAGGTGACCTGCCTTGGCCAGTGAAGAGAGTGCAGGAAGGGCTCCGAGCCCCTGCCGCTCCCAGGCCGCCTCCCCCCAGCCGGCCACCGCGGCGACGTTATCACACGGAGGAGGGTCCCGGAACGAAGCACTGTGGCAGGCCCCGCCGGCCTTCAAGGGCTGAAGTAACTTCTGCGTGAAGTCACTTGGATTTGTGGGTCATGTGTTCCTGTGTCATGACCCAGACCATGCTGACTGACCCGCCTCCGCCTTGGGACCCCTTCAAACCTCCCCCGTGGGAACCATACCAATATCTTCCCGGGTCTCAAATTTGGAGCTGATGGCCACCTGGTCATTGCCACGGCCGATGATCTAGAGAGGGCGAAAGAGGGTGTGGTAAGCAAAGTAGCAACGACCCCAGCGTGTGGCCGCGGGGCTCCTGCTGGCCTGGTCTGTGCTTTTCACACCGTCACTGAGGGAGCCTTCGGCTACCCCGTCATCTGCACGGCGCAGTGAGTGTCCTCAGGCTCACAGGAGGCGCGCACCCGGCCAAGGCCCCACGGCAGAGACGGGACTCAACCCGTCTGTCCCGGTGCCTCCCCAGCAAGGACCCGCCGGTCCACCCTGCCTCCTGTCAGGCGGTTCCCAGAAGCTGCCCCGCACCCGCCTCGACCAGCCCTGGGGCAACCCCACCACAACTGCACAAAGCAGCACGCGGTGCGTCTGCAGGCCAGAGCACTCACATTCACGTGTGGCCCTAACGCGTCCGGTAGCAAAAGCTGCCCCCCGGAGCTGACTCAGAGTGCTGGCGGATCTCCCTCAGGCTAACTCTTCAGAACAGGTGCTGAAGTGTGACTTCCCAGACCCCCCTGGGACTGCTTCCAGGCTGGGAAATTCTCAACTCTCACACACACCTGCCCAGAAACTTCAGAAACGTGACTGAGGGCCACTGTTACCATATTCACTTTATAGAGAAGACGACTGAGGCCGAGTGGCAGGGTCACTTAGCAAGGTCACTGCTAGATGACGGACCAGGAAAAGCCCCATCAGCCAAGCAGCAGGCCGTGGGCCACCAAGGCTGTCCACACTCACTGTCTCACCACGTGCCCTCACACCTGGGGCGTCAGTGGGGATGTTCCCACTTCACAGATGAGAACACGGAGGCCTGGGGAGTCAAACGCAAGCCCAGGATCATCTGAACGCACAATCCGTGCCCTTAGCTGCCTGAACAACGGGGGCGTGGAGGGAGGAAGAGGAGCCCTCCCTCCCACCTCCCCCCATCACATCCCTCTCCCCCACGTACCATAGGGCAGAGGCAGACCCGGGCCAATGTCATGGTGAAGGTTGCCATGGTGACGGGGTGGAAGTCCAGGATCTTGGGGTAGATGTCCAGCGGGGACAGTGTCTGCAGCATGGACAGGAGAGGGGTCTCAGCAGGACTGGGCAGGAACCAGGAGCCCCAGAGGAGGGCCGGGGGCCTGTGGGGAGGGTCCTCACCCCAGATGTGATGATGACAGACTGGAAGCGCTCGAACACGGGCTTGATGGCCAGCGAGGCGTCCATGCAGCTGCGAGGAGCAGAGCAGCGTGGTGAGGGCCAGGCCACAGGGGCTGGGCCCCGTGGCCCCTCAGCACCCCAGGAGTTGGGGCTCACCTGAAGTGTAAGATGGGGTTGGCGATGGTCGGGGTCCTGTCGTCGAAGGGCTCGATGATGATGGTGAAGCCTACGGGGCCAGCGAGACTCCCTGGGCTGGTCACGACCACTCCCACCCGGCCGCCCTTCTCCCTCCGTCCCGGCGCCCCTCCTCTCCGCGTCCTCAGTGACTGGGCTCAGCCACCAGCAGCCCAAACCCAAACCCCAGGCATCTGAGTCCAACGTATGCCCCAGCGTGCCGCCTCTCCCCCGGGCTGACCCCTGTGCAGACATTCAGAGGCCCCTGAGCCGAGCACCAGAGGCTCAGCCCTCCCGCCCTGGGGCCCGGGGCCCACCACGCCGCTCCAGCCAAAGCCCCCAGCCGTCTCCCACCAGCTTTCTGTCTAAGGCACCGGAAGGCCGGTCAGCTCTGCCTCCAAAGTTCAGCTGCCCTCTGACCCCTTCCCCCGCCAGCCCAGCCGCCATCACCTCCTCACTGGGCTCCCGTTCCCACCCGAGTGCCCTTCACTCAGCCAGAGGCCCCGTGAAGTCATGTCCGGTCGCATCTCTCCCTGCTCAGAAGCCCCCGGGGCTCTCCACGCCTCCTCTCCCAGGGCCCACGCTGTCTGTGGGACTCTGCCACGACGACCCCTTTCCCTCCGTGCTCACAGGCTTCCTGCCTGCCTTTCAAAACCACCAGGGTCCTCCCGTCGCCAGGGCCTCTGCACCTGCCCCGTGGCCTCGAAGGCTTCCCGAGGCAGCTGGCTCCTCTGGTCCTGTGGAACGCGGCTCAAATGTCAGCTCCTCAGGAAGGCCACCCTGGCCAGCCTGTCCGCTGTACGCACGCTCCGGCACAGCGACAGGTCTGTTTCTCGTGAAAACTGGCACTTTCTGGAATTATCTTCCTTTGTATCTTTGCTACCTCTCTTGTCCCTGCTAAAACATACGTGCTGGGAGGTCAGGAATGAGGTCTGTCTTGGTTCCTGCCACTTCCCTAGGGCTGAGCCTAGCCCATTTATTGAACAAATAAATGAAGGAAGGAATTCAAATAATTTCACTCAGTAAAGATTTTTTTTTAAATTATCACGTCCCCTGCCTAGCCCTGAACTAGAAACTAGAAACACAGCGGGGACTGAGACGGCCCTGGCCCTGCCCTCTCAGGACTCAACAGTCCAGTGATGGGGACATAGACCTGTCCCCACAGAGTGACCATGCTGAGGGGGAAAGGCTGGGACAGGGGAGCCTAAAGGAGGGGGCCTGACCCAGCAAGGGAGCCAGAGGGACTTCCTGGAGGAAGAGGCGGCGTCTCTCCTGAGCCCAGAATTGAGGGACGAGGAGGAGGCAGCTAGGGGCTGAGGAAGACGGGGAAGGACGTTTCAGGTGAAAGAATGTGGGGTGTTGGTCGATGGAGAAGTGGGGAAGAGAGGAGACAGACAGACCAAGAGGGAGGACAGAGCAGACAGAGGGATGTGGGCAGAAGAAAGATTCCAGTGAGACTTGCTGCCCACTGGCCCCAGGGTGGGGGACAGCTCTCTATCCTCCTGCCAAGGCCAGGCCCAGCCGCAGTGTCAGGCAGGCTGACCTAGATCGCTGGATAGACGAGTAATCCCCGGGGATCAGACCGAGCCCTTGGCAGCTTAAAGCTGAGGAAGGGGGGGAGCGCTCCCCATCCCCGGCAGACTAGAAATCCGAGCATCCTCTCCCAGGCCCCACAGTCCTGGCCTGTCACCTCCCGTCTGTCTCCAGCTCCTCCCACCCTGGCCCAGCCTCTGCCAGGAGAACCATCCTAAAGTGCAACCTGACCCTGCCTCTCCTGGTCAGAACCTGCCATGGCTCACAGTGCCGCTGGGAGCAGAATGACCTTTACCCGGCTCCCCAGTGTGAGTGGACCGCCCCTCTACAACACAACGCCTCCCACCCATCTCACGCCCCTGCCAGCCCCCTTCTGCATCTGCCGCCAGAGGGGGCCACTGAAACACAAACCTGAGCTCACTCAAGAGCTGTTTGTGGGGCTTCCCTGGTGGTCCAGTGGGTAAGGACACCGCCTTGCAGTGCAAGGGGCGCCGGTTCGATCCCTGGCCTGGGAAGATCCCACGGGCCGCGGAGCGGCTGGACCGATGTGTCCAATTACCGAGCCGGAGCTCTGGAGCGCATGCGCCCAGAGCCGGTGCTCTGCAACAACAGAAGCCACCACGATGGGAGGCCCAGGTGGGCCAAAGAACAAAGATGGATGAAAAATAGATAAACCAAAGACCAATAGAAGTGGCCTGCCCGCGCCCCTGCTTCCCCAATCCACATCCCCCACCACCAAAAATAAAAATTAAAATTAAAAAAAAAAAAAAAAAAAGCTGTTTGTGGCTCCTTACTGCCCCCGAAAGAAACCCAAGGGACCTCCCTGGTGGCCCAGTGGCTAAGACTCCATGTTCTCAATGCAGGGGGCCTGGGTTCAAGCCCTGGTCAGGGAACGAGATCCCACATGCCACAACTAAGATCCCACAGGCTGCAACAAAGACCCAGCGCAGCAAATACAACGCAAAACAGTAACGCACAAATGCTGAAGCCCACCCTGTCCACATCCCTGGGGCGGCCCTTGAGGCTCTGCTGGATTCCGATCCCAGCTGCTGGAGGCCTGCACAGGCGCACTCACCCTTGGCGTAGGTGCTGACAAGCGTGGCGAAGTTAGCGAGGAGGGTGAGGGGGGAGAAGTCAGTGAGGTCCGAGATCTCCAGGGTGTGGAGCAGGGAGCGGAGGCGCTCAGCGCAGAACCTGCCGGGGTGGCGGGGAGGGCAGGTGAGGGGGCGGCAGGCCCGGCCCCCCGCCATCACCATCAGAGCACGTGCTCGCGTGCCGTCTCCCCAGCTGCCTGGCAGTCCCGGGAGGGCAGGGACCTGTGTGCCAGTCACCTGTGTCCCCATGGTGTGCCCATCACACGGGGCCACAGCCACAGAAGGGCACACAGAGCAACACCTCACAGCCCAGGGGTCCGGGGGCCACCCACAGTCCCCACGTGAAGGCTGCACGGCCGCACCGTGGTGCACTCCCGCCCAGAACTCTCACAGTCCTGCCCAGTGGCCCAGAGCCAGAGGCCCACTCGCTCGCAGGACGACCTCCCAGCCTGACCCACGCTCCGCCAGCGGCACTCAGGCAAGGCCACCGGGCTCGAGGCGCCCATCCTCCAGGGAGCACCCAGCTGTAGGGTCAGGCAAGTTCACAACCGGCCTCCTGGGACCTCCCCGCTGGGCCAGTGGACTCCCAATGCAGGCGGCCCAGGTTCAGTCCTTGGTCATGGATCTAGATCCCACATGCTGACCAGTGTGGTCAAGACATACGAGAAATTAAATCAATCAAAGCTGCCTCCTGCGTGTCCCTTCTTCAAATCTGCCTTTCCCATCCCGCAGCCTCAATCAGACGGCCCCTCTGTGCTCCCTCAGGCCCCAGGACGCCCCATCTCAGCCCTGGATCGTCCCCGTCTGGGACAGGTCTGCCTCCCGATCTGGCCCGCGACCCAGGTGGGCAGGGGCAGAGCTGTCTCAGCCACTGCTGGTCCCCAGCACAGAGCAGCCCCTCGGAACACATGTCAAGTGATCCAGGTCCCCTCTGTGCTCACAAGTCTCTCAGACCCAGCGCAGAAATAAAACAGTAACGCACAAATGCTGAAGCCCACCCTGTCCACATCCCTGGGGCGGCCCTTGAGGCTCTGCTGGATTCCGATCCCAGCTGCTGGAGGCCTGCACAGGCGCACTCACCCTTGGCGTAGGTGCTGACAAGCGTGGCGAAGTTAGCGAGGAGGGTGAGGGGGGAGAAGTCAGTGAGGTCCGAGATCTCCAGGGTGTGGAGCAGGGAGCGGAGGCGCTCAGCGCAGAACCTGCCGGGGTGGCGGGGAGGGCAGGTGAGGGGGCGGCAGGCCCGGCCCCCCGCCATCACCATCAGAGCACGTGCTCGCGTGCCGTCTCCCCAGCTGCCTGGCAGTCCCGGGAGGGCAGGGACCTGTGTGCCAGTCACCTGTGTCCCCATGGTGTGCCCATCACACGGGGCCACAGCCACAGAAGGGCACACAGAGCAACACCTCACAGCCCAGGGGTCCGGGGGCCACCCACAGTCCCCACGTGAAGGCTGCACGGCCGCACCGTGGTGCACTCCCGCCCAGAACTCTCACAGTCCTGCCCAGTGGCCCAGAGCCAGAGGCCCACTCGCTCGCAGGACGACCTCCCAGCCTGACCCACGCTCCGCCAGCGGCACTCAGGCAAGGCCACCGGGCTCGAGGCGCCCATCCTCCAGGGAGCACCCAGCTGTAGGGTCAGGCAAGTTCACAACCGGCCTCCTGGGACCTCCCCGCTGGGCCAGTGGACTCCCAATGCAGGCGGCCCAGGTTCAGTCCTTGGTCATGGATCTAGATCCCACATGCTGACCAGTGTGGTCAAGACATACGAGAAATTAAATCAATCAAAGCTGCCTCCTGCGTGTCCCTTCTTCAAATCTGCCTTTCCCATCCCGCAGCCTCAATCAGACGGCCCCTCTGTGCTCCCTCAGGCCCCAGGACGCCCCATCTCAGCCCTGGATCGTCCCCGTCTGGGACAGGTCTGCCTCCCGATCTGGCCCGCGACCCAGGTGGGCAGGGGCAGAGCTGTCTCAGCCACTGCTGGTCCCCAGCACAGAGCAGCCCCTCGGAACACATGTCAAGTGATCCAGGTCCCCTCTGTGCTCACAAGTCTCTCATCAGGGGAGAAGGGCGCAGCCGCACCGAGCGCTCCCCGCCCCTGGGAGGAGAGGCAGCCAGCAGCCTCAGAGCCTCACCGGCCGCGCTCTGGGTCACAACCAGCCCACGCAGCGCTGTGCGCTTCCCCACCGGGCACAGCGTCTCGTCCGCAGCAGCAGGCAAGCACGCTGGACTGAGCTCACGAGACACGTCTCAGCTCATCAGCGCTCTAGACCAGGCGGGGCTGGCTCCTGCCCACTACAGAGGAGGGACCTGACGTTCAGAGACGACCCTGCACTTGTGGCAAAGCTGCAGAGGGCGAGTGCAGGCGCTTCACCCCACCCCAGGCCCTTCATCACCCGCCCTGCGAGGGGGGACTGACCTGCCCCCAGACAGCACTGAGAGGGCCCACCGGCCTGGGGACAATGACAGAGGCTGGTGGGAGGAGACACAGTCAGCGTGGGAGGGGTCCCCAGCATTTTCTCCAGCTTCCACCCTGCTGGGCCTCATCAGGAGTCTCTCTCCAGGGTCGCGCCCCGCTCCCCGCAGGCCTGGGCTGGGAACACCGCTGAGCCCTGGCAAGGTCCCCGGGGTCCCGGCGCCCGCCCCTGCTCCCTCCGGCCCTCTGTTCACAGTCCTCCCTCACACCCGCCCAGGCCGACTCTGCCCACGGCTCCCGCCGCTGCTGACGGGGACGAGGCTCGGGGAGCGCCCGCCCCCACCCCTGCCGGGCCCAGGCCCGGCCTCGGGCGCACCTGAGGGGCTTGCGCTGGATGCACACGCGCTGGGCCAGGCCGCTGAGGAAGGCGGGCGGGCTCTCCTGCACCACGTGCTGCACCCGCAGCCGCCACTTGACGTACTCCAGCAGGCGCCGCAGGAAGCCCAGGAAGTGCTCGGCCGTGCGGATGGAGCCGGGCACCGCCTCTGCGGGCGGGGGCAGGAAAGAAAGAAGACAGGTGAGACTCGTGTCCTCCAGGTCCTTCCTTCACACCTGCCTCCTCTGTCCCCAGGGCCCCGTCAGGTGGCCCCTCTGCGTCCCCTAAGCTGCCAGGACGCCCCATCTCAGCCCTGGATCCCTGTCTGCCTGTCCGGCTCTGCCTCCCGATCTGGACCGTGAGCCGGAAGGGCAGGACAGGGCTGCCTCCGTCACCGCTCCGTCCCCACACACAGCAGCTGCCTGGCACCATGGGACCCAGCTCCGCTCTGTCCTCACAAGTCTCTCGTCAGGGCAGAAGGGGGCAGCCGCCCCGAGGGCCCCCAGCCCTCAGAGGCGGAGCCGCCGGGGGCCTCAGAGCTGGGGGAGAGGGCCGGTGCCCGGGAGGGGGGGCTCACCCTGCAGCACCTCATCGGGCAGCACGGGGTTGGCCAGGTGGGCGTCAGTCTCCCGGGCGGCGCTGGCCTCCCGCAGCCCCTCCACCAGGCGGCGGTACTCGTCTCGCAGTCGCTGCTCGTCCGTCTCCTTGATCCTGCGGGGAGACGGGTATGGGAAGAGCTGGGACCCCCGTGGGGCAGGGCAGGCGCCAGGGCCGACTGGCAGCGGCCCCCACCTGAGCACCGTCTTCTGCAGGGTCTCCAGGTTTCCCTGGCACCGATCCAGGGTCCGGCGGGTGAGGTTGACGCTCATGGAGTCGATGCACACGTTGTCTGGAGGGACGGAGAGAGGGCCGGGCTCAGGCAGGTGGACGCGGCCGGGGGCGCCGCCCGCCTCCGTGCCCGGCCCCTCCTCACCGATGTTGTGGGCCTCATCGAAGACGACGACGGCCTTGCGGGCCAGCTCCTTAGACACCAGATCGGCGATCTTGGGGTCCAGGAGGTAGTGGTAGCTGTAGACCACCACGTTCGCGTGTAGGATCTGGGGGCCGAGAGAGTAGGGTCAACCCGGCCCACCTGCCAGAGCCTGCCCCTGGGGTCCCGCTGCTCCTGCCCACACCAGAAGGCCACATCTCCCCCTCGAGGCCCACAGAGGCGAGGCGAGCCAGCCAGCCAGGGGAGAGGCACGAATACAAGCAAGCAGACAGACTGCTGAACAGATCTAGGCACAGGCCAACAGACAGATCTAGGCAGACAGACAGACAGACAGACGGAGAGGCAGCCTGTAACCCGCCCCCCGCCCCCCACCCCAGCCCGGCCAGCCTCCTCACCGAGTATCGGGCGAGGAAGTACGGGCACCAGCCCTGGCGCCGGCCCACGGCCTTCAGGTCATCCAGGTTGTAGATGCCGGCGGGGAGGGGCACCTGGCGCCCGTGGACGTCAAACTCCTGGGGTGAGAGGGGGCCTGGGGGTCAGGGAGGCTGCCTGTCGCAACTCGCCCTCCCTCGCTCCCCGCTGGCCCAGGGGTACCTCGTAGAAGCGGCAGTGGGGCAGGCTGGAGTCCCGCTGGTACTGCGCCCGCACATACGAGGCCGTGAGGCTGTGGCATTTCCCGTCCACGTCCTTCCCAAAGCGCAGGGGCGTCACCTGGGGGCCGGGGAGCATCTTAGCCCTGGGACAGGCTGAGAAGCCCGAGCAACCCTGAAACCTGCGGCTCAGCACCTGGGGTCAGGGTAAGCCGCCAGGCCGGGGTGAGACTCGGGAGTTTCTGGCCAACTTGTAGCTGAACCTAGGACTCCCCTGGTTGTCCAGTGGATAAGAACCTGCCTGCCAACGCAGCGCACATGGGTTCGATCCCTGGTCTGGGAAGACTCCACATGCCGCGGAGCAGCCAAGTCCATGCACCACAACTCCTGAGCCCTTGAGCCTAGAGCTTGCGCTCCGCCACAAGGGAAGCCACTGCAGTGCGGAGCCCACACGCCACAGCTAGAGAGTAGCCCCCAGTCGCTGCCACCAGAGAAAGCCTACACGCAGCAACGGAAGCCCAGCAGAGTCAAAAATAAACAAAATAAAATAAACAGACGGTAAGCCCTGTACAATGTCAATTATGTCCCAGATTTTTCAAATACTAAGGCTTGAAGATCCTTTCCCACTTCAGTAGAGAATTAATGGACTGGATTAGGTTTTCTGGATATGTGATGAGGGTATACGTAGTAGTGTAGTACATTTCAGGGTGGTGTCTCAGTTGTCTGGGTTTTTTTAAGGAATTTTTTAATATTTGTGTTTATTTATTTATTTATTTGACCGTGTCAGGTCTTAGTGGTGGCATGTGGGCTCTAGTTCCCCGGCCAGGGATCAAACCCAGTCTTCTTGCACTGGGAGCACAGAGCCTTAGCCACTGGACCACCAGGGAAGTCCCTGCTTTATCTTTTTTTTTTTTTAATTGTTTTTTAAAGGTTTTACAGAGTTTCGTTGTTCACAGACATGTACGTTCCCAGATCAGTCATATGCATATCCCTGGCCCCCACCCCCCCCCAATTCCCCTCACCCCACCCCCCTGGCTTTGGCTTTTTAAATGCCCCAGCCAGAGCCCTGAGAAGCAAGGCCTGATTATCAGAGGAGGCTCTGACCGCAGCTGGAGAACGGCCTGCCCTCGCCCGGCCCCGGCCCTCCGGGGTCCGCTGGAGGCACCGGCACGGTCCAGGGCTGCCCTTCCTCTTCCCCAAAGTGGGAGCTCTGAGACTGTGGGAACCCCCGCTTCTCCCTTTCCCATTTCATCCGACCATGCTCCTTCCTTCTCTTTCATAAGTGCCTTCACACTTTCTTTCTTTTAGATAGGTAATGCAGGGGCTTCAGTGGTGATCCAGTGGTTAAGACTCTGCACTGCCCGTACCAGAGGGTGTGGGTTCGATCCCCGGTCCAGGAACTAAGATCCCACACGCCATAGGGTGCGCCCAAAAGACAATAAATAAATAAAACAGGTACTACAAATAAGACATATGAGGCGCACAAGGTTACACGTCACAGATGTCCCCACAGGAAAGTACTTTAAGAGTCTGAGACTTCTACTAGGGTTGAAGCAGAGAGCTAACGGCATGTCTATTTTGAAAACCTAAATTCAACCCACAAGAAGACGACAGCGATGCTGTCAGTCCGTTCAAGGAAGAGTCTCCTCGACCCTGAGGCACAGAGCGAGGGGAGGAATGAGCACCCACCTCGGGATGAATGCACAGGTTCTTCCGGGAGCTCAGAGCCAGCCCCAAAAATGACAGCTTCTCACCCTCCTGTTTCTCATAGAAGCTGAGTAACTTCCGAAGCTCTTCGATCACCTGTTCCAGTTGATGAGGGAGGCGGGTACTGGCCTCACGGGAAGCCCAAGCCCCGCCCAGGCAGGCCCCAGCCCTTTCCCCAACTGTCCACATACCCAAAGCTAAGATGGCGACCACCAGGGGGACGCTGGGTCAGAGGGGAGGGGAGGAAGAGGGGCATGAGAACTGGCCCCGGGCTCACCTTCTCGATCTCAGGCACAGTCCTGGAGCAGTAGATGAGTTTAGTCACCTCCAAGGGGTACGCCTGCCGACGGCAACAGGCTCAGCCTCAGCCCCTGACCAGCCTCCTCCCTCCGCCCCTTCCTCGGGCCCCATGGGTCCCTCACCCGCTGGTACGCCATGATCAGGGCCAACAGGGACACAGTCTTCCCGGTGCCTGAGGGCATCTCCAGGACTCCGTGACCCTGTGTGCGGTGGGCAGGAGAGACGTGACACAGGCGCTCAGAACCCCAGAAACACCAACTCTGGAAACCCCCCTACATTCTTCCAGAACGCCACCATCTTGGAATAGCAGGACACCAAAGGCGTTAAAAGTCTGGGCCCCCGGGGCTGTGACCTTGAACCCTACTTCTGCCACGTGGCTTGAGTGAGTAGTCCTAGGCTACTCAAGCTCTCTGGGGACTCAGTATCCTCATCTCTAAAAATGGGATTAGAGCTGAGGACTCCAAGCTGCAGAGGACCTGGGTTCAAACCCTGGTCGGGGAACTAAGATCCTGCAAGCCAGCCAGCCTGACAAAAAAAAAAAAAGGTCAAATAAGCTATTCTTAATCAAGTGACTATGAGGATTAGCGAGAAACTGGGGGTTACTTATTACAATATTCATCTGGTATGTGAAATCAAAGTCGCTCAGTCGTGTCTGACTGTGCGACCCCAGGGACTGCCACCCGCCAGGCTCCTCTGTCCATGGAATTCTCTAGGCAACCATCTTGGAGTGGGGCTTCCCTGGTGGCCCGGTGGATAGAGTCCGCCTTGCAGTGCAAGGGGCACCAGTTCCATCCCTGGACCAAGATCCCACGTACAGCGGAGCGGCTGGACTGCTGCATCCAATTATGAGCTGGCGCTCTAGAGCACGTGTGCCCAGAGCCGGTGCTCTGCAGCAAGAGAGGCCACTGCAGTGGGAGGTCCACGCAGGCTGAGGAATAAAGATGGATGAAAATAAATGAATGGAAAACCAATAAAAGAGGCCAAAATTTTTTTAAAAAATCAACTAAAAAAAAGAGGCCAAATAGTCTAGGCTCTAGATAGAATCTAGAACCTATCATAAAAAGTGAAGTCAGTCAAAAAGAGAAGGACAATTACAATATACTACCACATATATATGGAATCTAGTAGGATGGTGATGATGGCACATGCAGTGAAGCGATGGAGAAACAGACATGGACAGTGGACATATGGACATTGAGCCTCCATGGGTCCCTCACCCGCTGGTACGCCATGATCAGGGCCAACAGGGACACAGTCTTCCCGGTGCCTGAGGGCATCTCCAGGACTCCGTGACCCTGTGTGCGGTGGGCAGGAGAGACGTGACACAGGCGCTCAGAACCCCAGAAACACCAACTCTGGAAACCCCCCTACATTCTTCCAGAACGCCACCATCTTGGAATAGCAGGACACCAAAGGCGTTAAAAGTCTGGGCCCCCGGGGCTGTGACCTTGAACCCTACTTCTGCCACGTGGCTTGAGTGAGTAGTCCTAGGCTACTCAAGCTCTCTGGGGACTCAGTATCCTCATCTCTAAAAATGGGATTAGAGCTGAGGACTCCAAGCTGCAGAGGACCTGGGTTCAAACCCTGGTCGGGGAACTAAGATCCTGCAAGCCAGCCAGCCTGACAAAAAAAAAAAAAGGTCAAATAAGCTATTCTTAATCAAGTGACTATGAGGATTAGCGAGAAACTGGGGGTTACTTATTACAATATTCATCTGGTATGTGAAATCAAAGTCGCTCAGTCGTGTCTGACTGTGCGACCCCAGGGACTGCCACCCGCCAGGCTCCTCTGTCCATGGAATTCTCTAGGCAACCATCTTGGAGTGGGGCTTCCCTGGTGGCCCGGTGGATAGAGTCCGCCTTGCAGTGCAAGGGGCACCAGTTCCATCCCTGGACCAAGATCCCACGTACAGCGGAGCGGCTGGACTGCTGCATCCAATTATGAGCTGGCGCTCTAGAGCACGTGTGCCCAGAGCCGGTGCTCTGCAGCAAGAGAGGCCACTGCAGTGGGAGGTCCACGCAGGCTGAGGAATAAAGATGGATGAAAATAAATGAATGGAAAACCAATAAAAGAGGCCAAAATTTTTTTAAAAAATCAACTAAAAAAAAGAGGCCAAATAGTCTAGGCTCTAGATAGAATCTAGAACCTATCATAAAAAGTGAAGTCAGTCAAAAAGAGAAGGACAATTACAATATACTACCACATATATATGGAATCTAGTAGGATGGTGATGATGGCACATGCAGTGAAGCGATGGAGAAACAGACATGGACAGTGGACATACGGACATTGTGGGGAAGGAACAGTGGGTGGGAGGCGTAAAGGAAGTAGCATGAAAACCTGTACTATCATATGTGAAGAAAATAGCTATAATCATTGCTCTGTGAGAAAAGGGGATCCTGCAGGGGCGTTGTGTGACGGTCTGGAGGGGTGGGATGTGGGGGATATACATATGACTAATCGGGGAACATACATATCTGTAAACAACAAAACTCTGTAAAAGTTAAAAGCAAAATAAAAGTTAAAAAAAAAAAAAAGGCCAAAAATTAAAAAAAAAAGTCTCCTTTCTTAAAAAAAAAAAAAAGAAAGAAAAAAGGATACTGGAATGCTTTGCCTTTCCGTCTTCAGAATCTGACATTCTAACATGTAGGAAGCCCTGTTTCTCTTTTTTTGGCCACTTCTATTGGCCTTTCATCTATTTATTTTCATCCATCTTTATTCTTTGGTCTGTGTGGGCCTCCCATTGCAGTGGCCTCTCTCGTTGCAGAGCATGGGCTCTGGGCGCATGCACTCCAGAGCACTGGCTCGTAATTGGACACCAGTTCAGCTGCTCCACAGCACGCAGGATGTTCCCAGGCCAGGGATTGAACCCGTGACCCCTGCACTGCAAGGCGGTGTCCTTACTCATTGGACCACCAGGGAAGCCCCTCTTTTTCTTTTAATGCAGCACGCACCACCGCCCCCCAGCACTTACTCTGTGCAGGGCACTGTTACTCAGTGTCTTACATCAGCGTTTCTCAACCTCGACTCTCTTGACAACTGAGAGCCGGGAAACAGTTGACTCTGGGGGCTGTCCCGTGCACTGTAGCAGCCTCTGTGGCCTCCAGACGCCAGCAGCATCCTACTCCACTCTTACTGACCACTAGGAACGTCTCCAGACCTTGCTGAATGTCCTCCGGTCAAAATGGCCCCCAGCTGAGAACCTCTGCCTTACTCAGTGAATTAACCCCCACGCCCTCATATTAAGCTGAAAATGAAAGTAGTGAAAGCGTTAGTAGCTCACTTCTGTCCTCAGGGACTGCAGCCCCACCAGGCTCCTCTGTCCATGCAGTTCTCCAGGCAAGAATACGGGAGCAGGTTTGTCATTCTCTCCAGGGAATCTTCCCAACCCAGGGATCGAACCTGGGTCTCCGGCATTGCAGTTAATTCTTTACCACCTGAGCCACCAGGGAGGCCCCACATTAAGCTGAGGTAGGTACTATTATTAACGCCATTTTAGAAAGGTGAGCATCGTGGAGGCAAGCTGAAGTGATTTACCTGAGGACTCACAGCTGTGGGTAGTCAATTCCAAAGGCTCTATACTCCTAAGCCAAGCACTGGGCAGCTCAGTCTTTGATGAATGTCAGCTGCTGTTAGTTTTAATTACTATTATTTGAGATAACTGGAAGCTTGGCTGCGCTGGCTATCACAAGGACCTAAGCTTTCTGAACGCTCAGACCAGGGGTCCCCAACCTCCAGATGCCTGATCATCTGAGGTGGACCTGATATAATAATAATAATAGAGAGCACAGTATATACAATGAGCTTGCATTTGCCCTCCTCCCCCACTGTCTTCCAAGAAACTGGTCTCTTGTGCCGGAAAGGCTGGGGACTGAGGCTCTGGACGCCCTGCAACCTCAGTCTTACACGCGCGTGGGGCACCCCCACCTGTCCCGTATGCAGCAACGGGCGCGGCCCACCCACCTTGGCATCCAGCGTGCGTTTGAGCTCCAGCATGTACGAGAACTGCTCCGGGTAGATGTAGTCGTAGGGGAAGTAGACCAGCAGCCCGTCCACGTTGAGCCTGGCGGCGGGGGCTGCCGGGTCAGTCTCCCATCCCTTTGCCCCTCTCCAGCCCCCACACTCCCCTGCCGTCGGACCGAGAGGGTTCAGCGGCCCGGCGCAGGCCCGCTGGTCCGCCCCGCACATCCGCCAGCTCTCTAGGAGCCTCCAGGTCCCTTCGGCATTCCTTCGCTGGCCCTCCCCGCGGCTCTCCCCACTCCACCCCGTCGGCCTCCCTTCGCCCCGCCGGGACCCGTGGTCTGCCCGTGAGTCCCCGCATCTTCCAGACCCCCACGCCCGCTCGCCAGCGGAGAACCCAGGCTCCCCTCTCACTTCATGGCGCCGGTCGCGGCTTGAAGCGGCGTTGACCCGCCTACCTCGTGAATATTCAGTAAAGCAGGATCCGCAAGGCGTCCTCGAGGCGCCACTAAACCTTCTTCCCGACGCCATTGGCTGGCCCTGCCCGTCACTCTATTAGAACGACGTCCGACGGGATAAATCGCGTGCGGCCAACCGTGGCGGGAGGCGGGGCTCCGGGAGAGGCGGTGTGGAAGGCATCGCGGAGGATCGCCGAGTGACAAAAACAAATTGAAGGAAGAGAACCGAAGAATCGATCTCATTCTCTTGGGATTCAGTCAATTCCAAAGGCTCTATACTCCTAAGCCAAGCACTGGGCAGCTCAGTCTTTGATGAATGTCAGCTGCTGTTAGTTTTAATTACTATTATTTGAGATAACTGGAAGCTTGGCTGCGCTGGCTATCACAAGGACCTAAGCTTTCTGAACGCTCAGACCAGGGGTCCCCAACCTCCAGATGCCTGATCATCTGAGGTGGACCTGATATAATAATAATAATAGAGAGCACAGTATATACAATGAGCTTGCATTTGCCCTCCTCCCCCACTGTCTTCCAAGAAACTGGTCTCTTGTGCCGGAAAGGCTGGGGACTGAGGCTCTGGACGCCCTGCAACCTCAGTCTTACACGCGCGTGGGGCACCCCCACCTGTCCCGTATGCAGCAACGGGCGCGGCCCACCCACCTTGGCATCCAGCGTGCGTTTGAGCTCCAGCATGTACGAGAACTGCTCCGGGTAGATGTAGTCGTCGGGGAACTAGACCAGCAGCCCGTCCACGTTGAGCCTGGCGGGGGGGGCTGCCGGGTCAGTCTCCCATCCCTTTGCCCCTCTCCAGCCCCACATCCCCTGCCGTCGGACCGAGAGGGTTCAGCGGCCCGGCGCAGGCCCGCTGGTCCGCCCCGCACATCCGCCAGCTCTCTAGGAGCCTCCAGGTCCCTTCGGCATTCCTTCGCTGGCCCTCCCCGCGGCTCTCCCCACTCCACCCCGTCGGCCTCCCTTCGCCCCGCCGGGACCCGTGGTCTGCCCGTGAGTCCCCGCATCTTCCAGACCCCCACGCCCGCTCGCCAGCGGAGAACCCAGGCTCCCCTCTCACTTCATGGCGCCGGTCGCGGCTTGAAGCGGCGTTGACCCGCCTACCTCGTGAATATTCAGTAAAGCAGGATCCGCAAGGCGTCCTCGAGGCGCCACTAAACCTTCTTCCCGACGCCATTGGCTGGCCCTGCCCGTCACTCTATTAGAACGACGTCCGACGGGATAAATCGCGTGCGGCCAACCGTGGCGGGAGGCGGGGCTCCGGGAGAGGCGGTGTGGAAGGCATCGCGGAGGATCGCCGAGTGACAAAAACAAATTGAAGGAAGAGAACCGAGAGAATCGATCTCATTCTCTTGGGATTCAGTCTACCTGCATCTCTCTAGGATACCTACTAGATTTCATTCTATTATTGGTTTTCAAATGTCCTCCTTCCTTCCCCCCCAGCTTTGATAAGGTAACCAAGGCTAGAATGGGGGAACTCAGAAAGGATTCCTGACTCCTCCTGGAGGATCATGGAAGGGTCCCTGAGAACTAAAGGAGAGGAGCAGGAGTGAGGCCGGGTGAGGTGGGGCAGAGGACGCTGCAGGCCCAAAGGAAAATGGAAAACAGAGAAATGAGCAGCAAGATACGACTGAAATCCTGCAGGGGGAACACAAACTTCTCTGAAATGGAAATCATCACCATGACTTACTCCCAATTACCTGATGTTTCAAGTGTTTGCTCTTCCTGACTTCGGGGCCATGCAGCAGTAAGCGGCAGTGAGCAGTAGCTGGGAGCCAGATCTTAGATCCCCGACAATGAATCTTAACCCCTAAGACCTCAGAGGCCAGTAGCTAGGGCCTGGATCCCCCATGGTTGACTGACTTGTTAAGAAAAAATTCAGGCGAGGAGGCAGAAGGTAAACAAAAAGTAAAAACTTTACTGGAAAAGTATGTGCAGAAAGACGCATGGGTGAACTCGGAGAGTTGCACCTTTGGGAAGCTTAAGTCTGTTTTAAGAGCACAGTTTTCCAGATCTTAGTCTTCCTTCAGGCCAATCATCTTGCTTTGTCACCCCTCCTTGCCCTGAGGTGCCCAAGCAACCCTCAGCCAAGAGGGATCTGGAAGTGAAGGCTTCTGGTATGAGCAAGACTCATTATGGTCTGGCATTATCTCCTGGCTTTTTTTTTCTTATCCCCTGACTTTTGAAGCCTAAGGAGCCTTTCTGCATCATGGCGTGTCTCCCTTGTCCCAGAAAGGAGAGAGATCCCGTAATCCTTTTCACAAAGAAGGCTTTGCTCCTCTTTGTCCTTGCCATGATTATTATCTTAAAGGTATTTACAAGAGACAAAGACTGGCCACTTACCATTCCCATTGTTACTTCCATTTCTAAAGGACAAACAGGAGGCTTCTGGTACAGGCTTTACCTGGAGCCCACCTATCTCTTGTCTGGGAAAATGTAAATAGGAGGCTAGTTGTAGATATTCAGCCTGAAGCCCATTTCTCCCTGCCCCAGGACAGACAACCAGGAGGCCAGTTGTAAATGTCTAACCTGGAGCTCCTCTATCTCCTGCCTCATTCCCAGCTTATTCTGCTACATTGTACTGCAAAGAGCCATCTCTTCAAGCTGACGGTCATGTCAGCAACCTCACTAACTGGCTCAGCACCCACCACCACCATCACGAGTTCAACAAGCTCCCTAGCCCCATCTTCAGAGCCTTTACCTAACTTTGGAAGTATACTCTCGTTTATATGACTGCAATAAACATGCTTTGTTGACAGGTCATTATCCCCACTTTAGAGATGAGGAAACCGAGTCTCAGAGAAAAAACTTGCCCAAGGCTTGACAGCTAGGCCAGATGCTGCTCCGGAGCTCTCCTTTAGCCCCGCCCCACCGCACCCACCTGGGTCATCATCACCAGGGTCTAGGGATGGCTGTTTCCCCTACAGGACTGTGAGCTCCAAGGGGTAGGGCTGAGACTGTCTAGTTCACGAATGTGTGTGCCTTTTGCCACCCAGGAGAGGGTGTGCACAGAGCAGGGGCTCAGTGAATATATGCTGAAGTTCCTCACAGGCAGCCTTACTAGCACATTTCTTTGAGGGGCTTCGGTAGTCAGAGATTTTTGATATCCGTGGGGGTCCAGAACCAATCTCCTCCACTTAGACCAAGGGAAGACTGTATTTTCAGTCTCATGGGTAACCTAGTGAATTCTATTCCTTTAGAAGACAACAGTACAAGCCCAGGATCAAGGGGAGGGGCTACTCAAGGATATCTGTACAGGGAGGCAGGGCTGATGACGGCCGTCTTAGGATGACAGACTCCTACCTGCTCCCGGTCTCTGTAGTTGCTGCGTCCTGTGTCTGGAAGGCTCTTCTGTCAGATCGCTGAGTGGCTGACTTTCTTTCTATACCTCTCCAGAACTGTCATTTTAGAGAGGTCACTTAGCAATACTGACTTCATTTTCAGTTCCCCTCCACATAGGGCAAAAGGGAATTTGCAGCTGTAATGAAGGTAAGGAGCTTGAGCGATCCTGGTGCGTCCTACATATAATCAGGTGTCCTAAGAGGGAGATTTGGCTGCAGGACAGAAACAGAGGCAGTTGGACACGGAAGCAAGATACCAGGCTGTGAGCTTTGAAGTTGGAGGAAGAGGGCTGAGCCAAGAAATTCAAAGAATGCAGCTCAAAAAAAAAAAAGAATGCAGCTCTAGAAGCTGGAAAAGGCAGGGAAATTGATTCTCCCCAGAGAGGGAGTGCCGTCCTGCCTAGATTTCTGCCCAGTGAAAGGAACTTCAGACATCGGATCAGAAAATAAATGTGCTTTGGGGCTTCCTTGGTGGCTCTGTGGTAAAGAATCCGCCTGCCCGTGCAGGAGACATAGGTTCGATCCCTGGTCCAGGAAGATCCCACATGCCTCGGAGCAGCTAAGCCTGTGAGCCACAACTATTGAGCCTGTGCTCACTATTGAGCCCACAAGCCTAGAGCCCCTGCTCAGCCACAGGAGAGGCCACTGCAATGAGAAGCCCGAGGACCGCAGCTAGAGAGTAGCTCCTGCTTGGTGCAGCTAGAGAAAAGCCCATACAGCAACGAAGACCCGGCACAACCATAAATGAATAATACAATTATTATTTTTTTAAATGTGTGTTGTTTTAAGCCTCCGAGTCTAGGGTCATCTGTGACAGTAGACATAGGAGATGAATGAATACACCTGCAATCAGGCCCAATCTATTCACGTCTGCTTTCGTTTATTCCATAGCAGTGATCAGCATCTGATTTTTATTTTCTTATCATTTTAATTGTCTGTCTCTTCTCTACAAAAGCAGGGGCATTTTAACACCAGTTGTTAATAATAGAGACAGAATGAAGGGACAAAATAGGTAATTAAATACTTAATCCCACTAAGGGATTGTAAGTAGAAAAATTTGGAAGACCCCTGTATATTAATGATTACTCCAAAAGGCAGGCTTGCTTAACCAGAAAACTAAGCAGGCTTGCTTAGCAACAGAAGCAGAAGACACACCCCAAAACAAAAAAACAATGGTGGCCTGAGTCTCACTTCCTGCCCAGTGAGTTCAGTAAGTCAATGATCCCTGAGATATGCTCTCTGTATACATAAAAAACAATTTGTGGATCTAGCTTGACCAAGCAGAGACAAGAAAACTTCCCTGCTCCATCTAGAGAAGGATCTCATGATAAAAACATGACAGCTCCTCAAGAAAGACAAAGGTCTTTTCTTCCCCACTTTTCCTTTGATTCTAAAACTGTAGCCCACTAAGTTCTCATCCATAAGCCAGAATGCAGCTCTAGAAGCTGGAAAAGGCTTTCCCCAGAGAGAGTGCCGTGCTGCCTAGATTTCTGCCCAGTGAAAGGAACTTCAGACATCGGATCAGAAAATAAATGTGCTTTGGGGCTTCCTTGGTGGCTCTGTGGTAAAGAATCCGCCTGCCCGTGCAGGAGACATAGGTTCGATCCCTGGTCCAGGAAGATCCCACATGCCTCGGAGCAGCTAAGCCTGTGAGCCACAACTATTGAGCCTGTGCTCACTATTGAGCCCACAAGCCTAGAGCCCCTGCTCAGCCACAGGAGAGGCCACTGCAATGAGAAGCCCGAGGACCGCAGCTAGAGAGTAGCTCCTGCTTGGTGCAGCTAGAGAAAAGCCCATACAGCAACGAAGACCCGGCACAACCATAAATGAATAATACAATTATTATTTTTTTAAATGTGTGTTGTTTTAAGCCTCCGAGTCTAGGGTCATCTGTGACAGTAGACATAGGAGATGAATGAATACACCTGCAATCAGGCCCAATCTATTCACGTCTGCTTTCGTTTATTCCATAGCAGTGATCAGCATCTGATTTTTATTTTCTTATCATTTTAATTGTCTGTCTCTTCTCTACAAAAGCAGGGGCATTTTAACACCAGTTGTTAATAATAGAGACAGAATGAAGGGACAAAATAGGTAATTAAATACTTAATCCCACTAAGGGATTGTAAGTAGAAAAATTTGGAAGACCCCTGTATATTAATGATTACTCCAAAAGGCAGGCTTGCTTAACCAGAAAACTAAGCAGGCTTGCTTAGCAACAGAAGCAGAAGACACACCCCAAAACAAAAAAACAATGGTGGCCTGAGTCTCACTTCCTGCCCAGTGAGTTCAGTAAGTCAATGATCCCTGAGATATGCTCTCTGTATACATAAAAAACAATCTGTGGATCTAGCTTGACCAAGCAGAGACAAGAAAACTTCCCTGCTCCATCTAGAGAAGGATCTCATGATAAAAACATGACAGCTCCTCAAGAAAGACAAAGGTCTTTTCTTCCCCACTTTTCCTTTGATTCTAAAACTGTAGCCCACTAAGTTCTCATCCATAAGCCTCAAGGTCCAAATTTTAAAATATATATCACACTGTATATATGAACTTTTAAGAAAAGACTAGAAGGAAGTATACCAAAAGAAAAAATGTTGAAGCTTAATAATTTGTAACAAGATACAAGTCAGAAGAGAGAAAGGCTTATGATTTGTCAAAAATCTTCACAGAGCAGTTTATGAAATAAAGAAGTAGAGCAGAAACTGAGGAAGATCACTCTTTGGGGTCAGCCCCTTCCTCAGGATATGTGATAAAAACCTGTTGAATGGCTTCCCTGGTAGCTCAGTGGTGAAGAGTTTGCCTGCCAATGCAGGCGACACGGGTTCGATCCCTGATCTGGGAAGATCCCACATGCTGCGGAGCTACTAAGTTAGTGAACCACAACTATGGAGCCTGTGCTCTAGAGCCTCGGAGCCACAACTACGGAGCCCATGTGCCACAACTACTGAAGCCCGTGTGCCCTAGAGCCCGAGTTCCACAACAAGAGAAGTCACCGCAGCAAGAGGCCTGCTCACCTCAACTAGAGAGGAGCCCCCACTCCCTGCATCTAGAGTAAAGCCTGTGGTAGCAGTGAAAATTCAGAATAGCCAAATATAAATAAATAATTTTTAAATTTTTTTAATTTATTTATTTATTTTTGGCCACTTCTGTTGGTCTTTCATCTATTTATCTTTGTTCTTCAGCCTGTGGGGGCCTCCCATTGCAGTGGCCTCTCTCGTTGCAGAGCACTGCCTCCGGGCGCATGCGCTCCAGAGCTCCCGCTCGGGCATTGGACACATCGGTCCAGCCGCTCCGTGGTACATGGGATCTTCCCAGGCCAGGGATCGAACTGGCACCCCTTGCACTGCAAGGCGATGTCCTTACCCACTGGACCACCAGGGAAGCCCTAATTTTTTAAAAAAAAAAGTCTGTTGAAGATGATCTCACAATTATTTCAATACACACGAGAAAACAAGTCACCATGAGTGAGAACCAGCAGAGCCAACAAATTACAGAAGTAGAGGTCCCCACGCTTCAGATGACAGAGTTATCTGACATTTTATGTTTTTTAAGCTTAAAGATGCTTAAAAAGAAAATCCAGGAACATCCCTGGCAGTCCAGTGCTTGACTCCGGGCTTCCACTTGCAGAGGCGTGGTACAGTCAAAAAAAAAAAGAAAGAAAAAACGTAGCTGAAAGAGTGAGGATTGATTGCACATGAGAGAAATCTCTTCCAAAAGGGACAACTTCAAGCTAGGTTACCAAACATAGCAACAATGACAAGTGCTTATTAAGTCAGGATGGAATTCAAAGAGAAGGAAATCAATTCCTGTGCAAACTACCTTTATTTATAAAGAAAAACTCCCCGCTGTGTTATGAAACCAGCGCTCTGTGAAGGCACTCGACTGGGGAGAGGTAGAGCCAGGATGCTGACAGAGACCAATCTGCCTCACCTGGCCCCTGAAAGCCGCTGGTAGAGATGGGGCAGAGGTGGCTCTTGGGGAAATCGGGGGCGGTGACCCACTCTGGGCTCTGCTGGGATGGTGGGTGAGCTTGCTTTGGGGGGAGCAGGGAGGATGGTTGGCAGTAGGAGTAGGAGGCACTTTGGACGGGTTCTGATTTGGCAAATAGGGGGGTCTCTCTCGTCCCCTGATGATTCCCGGGCCCACCACGACCTCCCACAACCAAGGCAGGCTTCTAAGTTTAAGGCTGGCGTTTTCGTTCTCCCTGGGGCTCCCAGGGAAGTGGAGAGCTGTGGGCAAGGACTCCACCCCTGCCAGGGCTTGGGGTGCAGAGAGATGCAGCAGCAAGGGGCCAGGAGGGGCCTCCCATTGCAGTGGCCTCTCTCGTTGCAGAGCACTGCCTCCGGGCGCACGTGCTCCAGAGCTCCCGCTCGGGCATTGGACACATCAGTCCAGCTGCTCCGTGGTACATGGGATCTTCCCAGGCCAGGGATCGAACTGGCGCCCCTTGCATTGCAAGGCGGTGTCCCTACCCACTGGACCACCAGGGAAGCCCTAATTTTTTAAAAAAAAAAGTCTGTTGAAGATGATCTCACAATTATTTCAATACACACGAGAAAACAAGTCACCATGAGTGAGAACCAGCAGAGCCAACAAATTACAGAAGTAGAGGTCCCCACGCTTCAGATGACAGAGTTATCTGACATTTTATGTTTTTTAAGCTTAAAGATGCTTAAAAAGAAAATCCAGGAACATCCCTGGCAGTCCAGTGCTTGACTCCGGGCTTCCACTTGCAGAGGCGTGGTACAGTCAAAAAAAAAAAAAAGAAAGAAAAAACGTAGCTGAAAGAGTGAGGATTGATTGCACATGAGAGAAATCTCTTCCAAAAGGGACAACTTCAAGCTAGGTTACCAAACATAGCAACAATGACAAGTGCTTATTAAGTCAGGATGGAATTCAAAGAGAAGGAAATCAATTCCTGTGCAAACTACCTTTATTTATAAAGAAAAACTCCCCGCTGTGTTATGAAACCAGCGCTCTGTGAAGGCACTCGACTGGGGAGAGGTAGAGCCAGGATGCTGACAGAGACCAATCTGCCTCACCTGGCCCCTGAAAGCCGCTGGTAGAGATGGGGCAGAGGTGGCTCTTGGGGAAATCGGGGGCGGTGACCCACTCTGGGCTCTGCTGGGATGGTGGGTGAGCTTGCTTTGGGGGGAGCAGGGAGGATGGTTGGCAGTAGGAGTAGGAGGCACTTTGGACGGGTTCTGATTTGGCAAATAGGGGGGTCTCTCTCGTCCCCTGATGATTCCCGGGCCCACCACGACCTCCCACAACCAAGGCAGGCTTCTAAGTTTAAGGCTGGCGTTTTCGTTCTCCCCTGGGGCTCCCAGGGAAGTGGAGAGCTGTGGGCAAGGACTCCACCCCTGCCAGGGCTTGGGGTGCAGAGAGATGCAGCAGCAAGGGAGGAGGCGGTCTGCAGCCAAGGCAGCTGCGGGTCTGTCCTGTCTCCCCTGGAAACGTGCTTCTCTCCAGCTACACCCTACTCCTCGGAGGCTTCACCCTGGGGAAGAGCTGAGGGAAGACAGGTTCTTCAGAGCTCTACCCTTCGGATCCACCCCGAATTTAACACAGTCATCTAATCCACCCCCAAACACGAGGACTGTCTCCATCCTCCCCTCCCTTCCTAATGGACTGTCTCTGTATCTCCCAGACCACACCGGAATCGCCTGTCACCTGCAAATACCAAACGGAGCCTTCCATTCAGCAGTGAGCTTGACAAAATGGAATCTTCTCAGTTGTCAACAAGAGCCCCGCCTCTCCCGCCCACCATGGCGGCAGCGGGCTTGATGAAATGGAATCTTTCCAGTAGTAAACACGTCGCCCAGCTCCCCCGCAAACCACGGCCACGGGACTGGGACCCACCTGCACCTACTCCCCGATGAAAGGCACCCTCTTCTCTCCCAGGAATGTAGTGAGATCTTCCTGGCTCCTCCCCTAACCCAGCAGGCTCTCCCTCCACCCCACTGCAAGATATGAATGGAGTCTTCCTCACTCTGCCGGACGCAGGGCCACAAAAAGCTTCCCCGTCTGTAATACACAATCCTTTCACAGCCCCCACCACCAAAATGGGAATTTTCTTCATTTCCTCTCCATTGGAGAAGGAAATGGCAACCCACTCAATCGGCTTGAGAATTATGGCCGGAGGAACCCGGCAAGCGTAGAGATGGGGCAGAGGTGGCTCTTGGGGAAATCGGGGGCGGTGACCCACTCTGGGCTCTGCTGGGATGGTGGGTGAGCTTGCTTTGGGGGGAGCAGGGAGGATGGTTGGCAGTAGGAGTAGGAGGCACTTTGGACGGGTTCTGATTTGGCAAATAGGGGGGTCTCTCTCGTCCCCTGATGATTCCCGGGCCCACCACGACCTCCCACAACCAAGGCAGGCTTCTAAGTTTAAGGCTGGCGTTTTCGTTCTCCCCTGGGGCTCCCAGGGAAGTGGAGAGCTGTGGGCAAGGACTCCACCCCTGCCAGGGCTTGGGGTGCAGAGAGATGCAGCAGCAAGGGAGGAGGCGGTCTGCAGCCAAGGCAGCTGCGGGTCTGTCCTGTCTCCCCTGGAAACGTGCTTCTCTCCAGCTACACCCTACTCCTCGGAGGCTTCACCCTGGGGAAGAGCTGAGGGAAGACAGGTTCTTCAGAGCTCTACCCTTCGGATCCACCCCGAATTTAACACAGTCATCTAATCCACCCCCAAACACGAGGACTGTCTCCATCCTCCCCTCCCTTCCTAATGGACTGTCTCTGTATCTCCCAGACCACACCGGAATCGCCTGTCACCTGCAAATACCAAACGGAGCCTTCCATTCAGCAGTGAGCTTGACAAAATGGAATCTTCTCAGTTGTCAACAAGACGCCCGCCTCTCCCGCCCACCATGGCGGCAGCGGGCTTGATGAAATGGAATCTTTCCAGTAGTAAACACGTCGCCCAGCTCCCCCGCAAACCACGGCCACGGGACTGGGACCCACCTGCACCTACTCCCCGATGAAAGGCACCCTCTTCTCTCCCAGGAATGTAGTGAGATCTTCCTGGCTCCTCCCCTAACCCAGCAGGCTCTCCCTCCACCCCACTGCAAGATATGAATGGAGTCTTCCTCACTCTGCCGGACGCAGGGCCACAAAAAGCTTCCCCGTCTGTAATACACAATCCTTTCACAGCCCCCACCACCAAAATGGGATTCTTCATACTCCTTCTGGCTAAAACACGTTCACATTTACCTCTCCATTGGAGAAGGAAATGGCAACCCACTCCAATCGTCTTGCTTGGAGAATTCCATGGCCGGAGGAACCCGGCAAGCTATAGTCCATGGACCATAGTCGCGAAGAATTGGACAGGACTGAGCGACTGTCACTGACCTCTCCATGAATATAGTTAGGAAGTACTGTTGAGAACCCCAAGAAGTACCACCAGCAAGGGGCTCTTCCTTTTCTAACTAAAAGGAGTTTCCCTTACCTCCGCCATTATTAGAATGGGCTCTTCCTCACCTCCCCACGGCGGGTAATGGACTCTTCTCACCTTCTTCTCCCTCTCCCCTCTCTCAGGGAACAGCCCTTTCCTCAAACAGCCTGCAGGAGACCCCCACAATCTCTCTCCTGGGCTCACCCCGAAGTAGTTGCGGGGCACGTAGCCCTCCTGGCCGTGCAGCGTGGCCCACCACCAGTCCGTCTCCTCCGGCCCGTCCCTCCGCAGCACGGTGACCGAATCGCCCTCTCGGAAGGACAGCTCGTCTCCAAACTCGGCGCTGTAGTCCCAGAGGGCGTACACCACCCCGCTGTACATCAGCCCCATGCTCTGCTCCACGTCTGAAACAGGAAAGCGGCAGGGATGGTCAGCGCCCTGGCTGGGCGGCCGGGGACACTCAAGGACGCTGGGGGCAGGGACAGACTCAGAGATCTGACACCAGCCACACCTGGGGGAGTGAGCCACTTGGAAAGCTGTGTGTGTACCCCTGTCTGGAGAGGGGCGCCTGGGCTGCCGTCAGCGGCTAGGGCTGACAATCTCTAAATCAATGGGGTGCGTCTGGCCGGGCCACCAACCCCCGAGGAGGAGTCGGTGGTCCCCACGTCCTCTTGTACCTGGTTAGGTCCCGCATCACTCCTAGAAGTACAATCATCTGCAGCCCCCTCTTAACTGCTGAGGTCTCCATGGCTGACTCAATCCCCCCTTCAGATCGGATGGCCCTACTCCTCCCCAGGAAGTGGTCCCAACGCCCGCTTTCCTGATGGTGCAGGGCACACTGCGCACCCCATCCCCTCCCCCAAAATAAAGTCTCCAAAGAGGATGTAGCCATTTTTCATATAGGATAGCCCACCCGCACCGACCCCCGCTTTAAGTGATAAAATGCCCAAAGGTTTACCCCCTTTCCAGATGGTACAATCCACCAGGCTCCCTCCTTTAATGGTTCTGTCCATTGCGCTCCAGTTTCTCCGCCCCCCTCTTCCTCCCGCAGGTGCGCTGTCCAATCTACTTCATCCTCAGAACTCTCCAACTCCGGGCAAGTTGGACGGGCCGCTCCCCTCTAAGGCAGGTGCTACAGACCCACGGCTCCCCCGACGTCCCGCCACAGCACAGTACGCAGATGCGTAGTCCCCCTAGGCTCGCGTCTCAAATACACTGGGTCGTCCAGCCTGCCTCAATTCAAGTGTGTGAAGCTCCGGAGTCCACCTTAGCATACAGCTGACCCCATCACGTGCGCTCTACATCCCCATGATAGGGCCTACCTAGTTCCTCCTGCCACCTGTTTAGGTGATGTGATTTCCCCCCTCCTCCTGGAGATACACGGTACAGTCTTCCTACAAGTGGTAGAGTCCCCAGCCCCTCCCCAGAAGCCTCGGCCTGCTCACCTGTCACCTGCATGATACTGGATCTCCCCCAGGTAGCACAGCCCACGTGCCCAGCCCTAGGCCAGTAGATGGTACAGGTGGAACGTCCAGCTCCCCACCCCCACAGATGAGAAGGCAGATGAAGTTGCACAATCTCCACATCACTCTTCTCCCCACCGGCGTCCAGCTTGCCGGGCACATTTCCCTGTCTCCTTTCCCTGGAAGGTGGCAGTCTGCCGCCCCCGCTCGCCCTTCTAGCACCTGCCATGTGGGAGGCCCCGTCCCCCACGCCCGCAGGTGGTCACTCCCGCCGAGGCCTCTTGGGAGATGCTGCCACAGGTCGGTGCAGCCCCTGCGTCCTCTCCTGGGAGCCACAGTCGGCCACCTTTCCCGGCCCAGCATCTGCCAGCCGGGCGCCCCAGTTCCCGCGCCCTACCCCCGCCCGCCTCGCACCTGCCAGGTAAGTGGCACAGTCGGCGTAACCCTCGCGGTAGGGGTCGCACTTCTCGATGGCGGTGGCGCCGTCACTGAGCGTGGTGGCGAAGATGGCTGCGCCGTGCTGCACCAGAGCTGTGCAGATGGCCGTGTCGTTGCAGGATGCCGCGCAGTGCAACGGGGTCCTAGGTGTAGGGGGCGGGCGTGAGAAGCCGCGCGGGGGGCCCCGGGGCCGTCCCCGCCCCACGGCGTCTGCGCGCAGTCAGGGCTCACCAGCCGTGGCTGTCCGGGGAGTTGACGTTGGCCCCGGCCGCGATGAGGAAGTCCACGATGGGGTAGTTGGCGCCGCAGATGGCGTTGTGCAGGGCCGTGATGCCCTCCTCGTTGGGTTGGCTCGGGTCGTTCATCTGGATGGGCCAGGGGACAAGGGAAGCTCAGTCCCGCGGCTGCCCTCCCGCGTCCGGCCGCCCCACCCCGCCAGCCCGTAGCAGCTCACCTCCTTCACCGCCTGCTGCACCACCTCCAGCTCCCCGGTCAGCGCGGCGTCCAGAAGCAGCACCAGCGGGTTGAGGCGCGCACGCCGGACCTTGCGCGGGGAGCCGGCCTTCCGCAGCACGGAGCGCATCTCCTGGGGGACAGGGCGGGGATGCCTCAGCGGCTTGGGGGGGCGGATGGCTAATATACCTATGCCTTGGAGGAGGAAACAGGCTCAGGGGCCAGCAGACCGCTCCGGGTCATCCACCTTGATGGGGCTGGAATTGGAGCCTAGGCAGGTACGGAGTTGGAGTTCTGGGAGTCACGGGAGGAGGTGCCACAGTTCTACAGCCTCTGGCTCCCTACAGCACTCAGGGAATAGGGGATTTAGGAATCCACGGCCCCGAGGCCTGAGAGGAGGCTGGAGACCACCAGCCTGATGCTTGTGGAAGCCAGCTATCCAATTCTTAGTTTCATTTCTTTTAGATAATAAATGTGATGAGGCACACAGGAGAAGATGTTACCAGGTGTCAGGGATTCGAATATTTATCATACTGTTCCTTCTGCTTTCTTATTTTTGATTTTCAAGTGTCGTCCTACACATTTATGAGCACATAGCATTTATGATTCCAGCCTTTGATGGCAATCATTTCAAGATTCTGCAATCTGAAGATCCCAAGAGTCACTGATTTCAAAATTCTCTGATGTTGTTTCCAGTATGTTTTGAGTCCCAAAATGCTAAGTTGGGGCATTTCGAATTGCTGAGAACCCAGGATGCTGCATTCCCAAGATTCTATGATTGAGAACTTGAATATTTTATGGTTAGAATTTCATTCCAAAAGACTGGAAGGAAATACTCAAAATGTTCATCGTGACTCTGAGTACTGATTTCGGTCTCTTTGTTCAATTTTATCTATTTCTTCCTGGGTACTATGTGTGTGCATATTCCTTTCTAGTGGAAAATGTTCCTTAAAAATAAACTATTTCCTGACTAGTGCCCTCCTCGTTGGGTTGGCTCGGGTCGTTCATCTGGATGGGCCAGGGACAAGGAAGCTCAGTCCCGCGGCTGCCCTCCCGCGTCCGGCCGCCCCACCCCGCCAGCCCGTAGCAGCTCACCTCCTTCACCGCCTGCTGCACCACCTCCAGCTCCCCGGTCAGCGCGGCGTCCAGAAGCAGCACCAGCGGGTTGAGGCGCGCACGCCGGACCTTGCGCGGGGAGCCGGCCTTCCGCAGCACGGAGCGCATCTCCTGGGGGACAGGGCGGGGATGCCTCAGCGGCTTGGGGGGGCGGATGGCTAATATACCTATGCCTTGGAGGAGGAAACAGGCTCAGGGGCCAGCAGACCGCTCCGGGTCATCCACCTTGATGGGGCTGGAATTGGAGCCTAGGCAGGTACGGAGTTGGAGTTCTGGGAGTCACGGGAGGAGGTGCCACAGTTCTACAGCCTCTGGCTCCCTACAGCACTCAGGGAATAGGGGATTTAGGAATCCACGGCCCCGAGGCCTGAGAGGAGGCTGGAGACCACCAGCCTGATGCTTGTGGAAGCCAGCTATCCAATTCTTAGTTTCATTTCTTTTAGATAATAAATGTGATGAGGCACACAGGAGAAGATGTTACCAGGTGTCAGGGATTCGAATATTTATCATACTGTTCCTTCTGCTTTCTTATTTTTGATTTTCAAGTGTCGTCCTACACATTTATGAGCACATAGCATTTATGATTCCAGCCTTTGATGGCAATCATTTCAAGATTCTGCAATCTGAAGATCCCAAGAGTCACTGATTTCAAAATTCTCTGATGTTGTTTCCAGTATGTTTTGAGTCCCAAAATGCTAAGTTGGGGCATTTCGAATTGCTGAGAACCCAGGATGCTGCATTCCCAAGATTCTATGATTGAGAACTTGAATATTTTATGGTTAGAATTTCATTCCAAAAGACTGGAAGGAAATACTCAAAATGTTCATCGTGACTCTGAGTACTGATTTCGGTCTCTTTGTTCAATTTTATCTATTTCTTCCTGGGTACTATGTGTGTGCATATTCCTTTCTAGTGGAAAATGTTCACTTAAAAATAAAATCCTGTATTATATTAGTGCTCTACTCTGTGATTTTTTTGACTCAAACAATGAGTCTTTAATTTTCAGTTTTGGGCATTTCAAGGATCAGGAATGACCAGGGTTTGTGCTACTAATTTCTTCTTTTGTTCCCATCATTAGTGTCCTAGGATTCCGAAATTTCAGTCTTTTGAGTTTGCGATACAGGGATTTAATGATCGAATGCTATGAGTTTTCAAGTTTCTCTGTGATTAGGACTTGGTGGTTCTACCATGAAGCAACTTGACCATTTTAAGGCATTGTTATCCTTCCATTCTTAATTTCAGATTTCTGAGTCTCAACATTTCTTGGCTCCACCCTCAGGAGGGCCTGGGAACAGGCATTTTTGGGGGTCCACCTGGCTCCCACTTCTCTGGAAATTGTTTCCCTCCCCCTGAACACCTACACCAAGCAGGTAGAACTGTTCCCTCACCCAGCATAGGTGCAGAAACTGCAACAGGATCAGCAGGAGACCATCTCCTGATCAAATGGTAACAGCAACAACAGAAGTTAACAGTTGCGTGCCCGGCACTATCCTGAGCATTACATTTACCTATTAAATTCTTATTGCCACTCTGTGGTCACTCTCATCCCCATTTTACAGATGAGGAAGCTGAGGCCCAGGAAGTCTGTGCCTGGCCCAAGGTTGAACGGCTGGTAAGTGCTGGGGATCTGGAATGTGAACCCAGGCAGCCTGATACACTTAGCCATGAAACCCACAGGCTCAGAGACCGGAGGCTTGATCTTGAAAATTTGAATGGAAGAAGCTCCAACTAGAGTCAGAGGACACCATGGACTTGAACTAAGAGATCATTAGGAATCGGGGCTGAGGGGCCACTTCTAGCCATGGCTCGGGCTTGCTGAGGTGTAAGAGGAAAGAGCAGGTCTCTGGAGAAAGAGAACACAAGAGGCTGTGTAGAGAAATGGGGATGGCCTTGATTCAGGCCGGCTCGTCAGATCCCAGAACAGACCCTCTGTTGCGCCAAGACTAGTCATTTCCAGGCTGGGAGACTCTAAGATCCCTGAAGGGAAGCCCTGAGAGGACAGGTTACTGGAGAGGAACAGACAAAGTCTCTATGTGGCCAAGACTTTTAGATGTCCTGCTATATATGAACATAGTACACTTTGAAAGACTACATTTCCCAGCCTCCCTTGCTACTGGGTTCCTGGTCAGTGGAATGCCACGGAGGTGAGGTGTGCAATTTCCAGGTTCCATCCTGAAAGGGAAGGAACACTTCGGTTCCTCCTGTAGTACTTACCGTGCTCTGTGGTTGCTCTGGAGGGCTGCTCTGGAGCGGGGTGGACGGTGGGACGGGAGCCGGCGGGGCTGGAGCCGGGGGCCCCGCCCTGGCCTCAGGGCCTTCGGTGATCGGGGACAGCTCGGGCTCAGGGCCCCCCGGCCCACCATGACGATGGAAGAGGCGGCTGATGATCTGCTGGTACTGCTTCTTGTGGGTGGGGGGCAGGGCTAGGGCAGGGCTCTGCTCCATGGAGCCCCTGCGTTTGAGGGGCCGAGGAATCTCAGCCAGCACCCGCGCCACCTCCTCCAGCTCCGGCACGGACTGGGCCTCCGGGGGCAGCGCTGGCTGCAGCCGGGTGGGGCTCAGGGGCCGAGTCACAGCGCCTTCGTCTGCATCCCCGGCCTCCAGCGCTGGTGTCAACAGCCCCTCCAGCTCTGGCTCAGGCTCCAGCTCAGTGGGAGGCCTGGCGAGGCCTAGAAGAGCAAGAGCCCCATCAGAGGAGGGTCCCCTGGAGAGGCCCTTAAGACGCCTCACACACACAGCTTCCAGGACCTGCAACCAAGGCCTGATTTGCTGTGTGTCCTCAGGGCAGGTCTTGCTCTCTCTGGGCTACAATTTCCTTGGGTTGTGAATAATAGACAACTATGACATCCCCCATTTATCAAACACTCAGCATGTGCTTTGTGCCTTCCATGGCTGTCTCGCTGAATGCTCACGGCTACCATGTGAGGCTGATGTGGCCATCATCTCATTACTAAAGGAGATTGTGTCTGAGAGAGGGCAAGGCAGTTGCCCAAAGCCACACAGCTGAAATTTAAACTCAGTTCTATCTGATTCCAGAATCTTGGCTCCTACCATTATGATAGACTTGACTTCTAAGACTGTAAAAATTTCCTCAACTAACATCTCAGGCAGAAAACTGCTAGGACTATAATCCTGGTATTTGATGGTCTCGTCTCTGTTTCGTGCCTCTTAATCAGAGCTTCTAAAGCAGGTAGAAATATATCATGATCATTTTTTTTACATGGTTTCATTGAATGTCTGTCATAATTTATGAAGCATTATTCATCTCTTTTCACAGATGAGAAAATGGAAGCTCAGATGGGTTGATTTATCCTGAGTCACACAGAAGGTCAAACACAGAGAGGAGCTCAAAACTGAGCCTGTTTAAATCCAGGCCCTGAGCTGGTCTCACACCAAACTCTATGAATAATTATTATGACTAATATGATAGCTATTGAGGACTTAGTATACATCAGGCCCTGTTTTAATGCCTTTATATGAATTATATAATATGTAGTACCATACCCCAAAGAGGTAGGTTCTACCACCAGTCACCTTTTCCACTCAAGGAAATTGAGGTCCAGAGAGGTTAAGTGACTTGCCAAAGTTCACACAGCATGGAGTCAGCCAGTCTGACTCCAGAGTTCCTGCTTAAGCACTGTGCTATTGCTAGTTTCTGAGCAAATCCCCCAGCTCATCTAGCCTCCTGCTCTGCAGGGAGTGTCTGGAAACAGGTGTTTGGTTGTGACGGGTCCCCCCATTTGGTCTGGTCCCCAGCCACCAGTCTTCCCTTCACCCATCCCCTCCAGAACCCCCACTGCTGACTCACCTTCACTTACAGGGGCCCAAGTCTGTTGGGGAGCCTGGGGAGCTGGGGCAGGGGCTTGAGGCTGGGGCTGCGGCTGGAGTTGTGGCTGGGGCTGGGGGTGCAGCTGGGGCTGGGGCTGGGGCTGGGCTTGGGGCGGTGCCTGGGGCTGGGGGTGCAGTTTAGGTGGAGGCGCTCGAGAGAAGAAGGAAGAGCCTGGGAGCATGCCTCGGCTGGCTCCATGCTCCCAGAAGGCATTCTGCAGCTTGAATATCATGCTGAGGGGGATGGGGCGCTGGCGGGGGGCACTGCGGGGCTGGGGGCTGGAAGGAGGCATGGGGATGCGGCTGACAGGTTGCCAGCTGCGGGGCAAAGTGCCTGATGGCCCCGCGGAGCCCAGAGATCGGCGGTAGCTGCCCACATCAGAACGCCTGTCGCTGGCCAGAGGGGAGACCTTGTAATTGCGGGGCAGAGTGGCGCTGGTGAAGCTGTCCTGGGGAAGAGAGAGGGAAAGCTGGAAGACAGAAGGGGCTCGGGTGGGAGGACCATAGGCCCAAGGGAGTGGAGGAAAGGACAGGGAGGTAAAGGCAAAGGCAGGAAGGGGGAGGAGGGGAGGGAGACGGGGAGGAAAAGAAAAGAGGGTCAGGGAGGGGATGGAAATCCAGGATACAGGAAGAGCAGAGAGTGGGGAAGGGTATGGAAGCTGCGGGTGCTGACCGTGCTAGCCCCCTCCCCAAGTTTCTCCGGCCCCTCACCTTGCCGGAGGCCCCCAGCCCATCCAGGCTGCTCTCTCTCCAGGGTAACAGCTGCAGGCCTGGCGAAGCAGGCCGCGCGAACACATCCAGGCCTGTGGGGCGAGAATCAGGGGCGTCTGGAGGCTGCCTCTCCGGCTCCCCCACCCTTTGGGCTCCCATCGCTCACGTTCATAGCTCGAAGTCTGCGAGGACTTCTTCTCATAAGCCACGTCCAGGTCGGACTCGTTCCAGGCTTTGGGGGGCCGCCGGCGGAGGGTTAGGTCGTCTGCGGGAGAGGCTGCTCATGAGGATCCGGGCCGGGGGCGGGGAGAGGGGCTGATCCCCGGCCTTGTCCCCCTCCCACCTGCCTAATTCGGCCCTGTGGTTCACCTTGCGCGCGCAGGGGCGGGGCGAAGGCGCTCCCGCTCGCGCCCAGCAGGGGGTTCCCAAAGGCATTTGGCACTTCGTAGGCTGCGGTCTGGGGGCGAGGCGAGGGCCCGCGCTCCGGGAAGAAGGCCTGGGGCCCATCCGCCAGGGGGCTGCCACGAGGGGAGCCGGCGCGGCCCAAGAAGTCAAAGGGTGTGGGGGCACCCTGCTGTCGGAGCGGGCCGGGCCGAGGAGAGGGCGCACGGCCGTGGGAGCTGCCGGCGCCATCGAAGGCGCGGGGCCGGGGCGAGGGCGAGCGGTCTAGGCTGCCGTAGGCGTCCGGCTGCAGGTAGAGCTGGGTGCGCGGTGACGACGGCCGGCCCTTCGAGGACAGCGAGCTGTAGGGGAGCAGAGTCGGGGCGCTCTCGGAGCGTCCGAAGCCGGTGTCAGTGCCGTCGGTGGTCGCCTTCCGGGAGGACCCGCGGCTGCCCAAGGGCTCGGGGACCGGGCTGGAGCTGTACCGGGAGAGCTGTGGGGACATTGTGGAGTCAGAGAAGACATCAGTAGAGGGCTGGCAAGTCGATCGATAGCGGTGATCGAAAATCAGCCCTGGAGGGGCTGCAGGGACATCCACAGGGAGTCCTGCAGTCGGAGCTGGGGCCAGGCCACGCTTTCCGTCCTGCCGCTTAGAAAAAGGCCCCTTTTCTTCCGAGGGTCCTGTAGACGTTCGCTTGCCCTGGCCCCTTTTATCAGACGCTCTTAAACAGCCTACTACCTGCACAGCCCCATGGGACAGGCTTTCTGAACTTCTGGCAGAAAGAAGCTGACTCAGGAGGCCAGGGTGGGGACCAGGGCCAGCAGGCTCACCCTAGCCGGCGCTGCAGCCTGCGAGCCGAGAGGCGCCGCCGGAGAGTCTGACCACAGTGACTCCAACTGCTTGGTCAGTTCGTCCACCTTGGCCGCCGCCGTGTCCAGCTCCATCTGCTTCAGGTCCATGTGCTTCATGGCTAGAGCTGGGCCGGCGGGAGCGGCAGTGAGGACCGCGACTTCTGGGCCTGGCCCGCTCCCGCCCCGCCCCCGAGGGCCGCGCCCCGGCAAGCCCCGCCCCCACCCCCGCTCACACTGGAAGTTCAGGTCCAGAAGGTCCCCTGAGCTCTGGAACGCCTCGCTGTCCATGGTGCCGGCCGGCCGGAGCTGGGCGCCTGCGTTTGGGGAGGCGGGGTCGGGGGAGAGTCCGCTAAGAGCCCGCCCACAGGGAACCTGGGGCCGTCAGGGAGCGCGCGAGGTCTTCACGCTCCTAGTTGCTTCCACTGGAAGCGCTGTGCCCCTCCACTTGCCCTGCTGGGAAACGCCAACTCCAGAGAAAGCCGCCGGGAAGGCTCAGGACAACTGGCTCTCTTTAGGTAGCTCTTTGTCCATCTCTCTATCTCAGCCTTAATAAAACTTGATCATTCCTTCAACAACTATCCACTGACCACCTACGATGTGCCAGGCATGACAGTGAACAGAGGTTGCAATATAATAACTATTGATTCCTGAATGCCTGTTAGGGACTAAGAGACACTGTGCTAGAGGCTGGGAAATCTACAAGGTACCAGGACTTTTTGGGGGGGGAGGGTGCGGGTTGGGGAGGAGGGGGGCGGGCCACTTCTGTTGGTCTTTCGTTCATCTATTTTTCATCCATCTTTGTTCTTTGGCCTGTGTGGGCCTCCCATCGCAGTGGCCTCTGTTGTCGCAGAGCGCCGGCTCTGGGCGCATGCGCTCCAGAGCTCCGGCTCAGTCGTTGGACACATCGGTCCAGCCGCTCCGCGGCACATGGGCTCTTCCCAGGCCAGGGATCGAACTGGCGCCCCTTGCACTGCAAGGCGGTGTCCTTACCCACTGGACCACCAGGGAAGCCCAGTACCAGGACTTTTGCTCGTTGCTTGAGGATTTATTGAAATAAAACAACATTTATTGAGAGGACACTGTCCCCTAGAGCTGTGCTAAGCGCTTTATACCCTTATACCCAATACCTTATTCCATGATCAAAACCACCATAGCAGGCAAGAAAGTGAGGCTCAGAAACACATTTTCCAGATCACCCTGCAAGAAGTCAACATACTAGGCTTCATACCCAGACCTAACTTGACATTCTGGGTCATCTCCATCCATCTGGAGGGGCTCCAGGGGACAGGAATCATTCAGCTTCCTCTCCCCAGAGTCCCACCCAGAGGAGACTCAGTGTGTTCACACGGGTCCAATGTCAACAGGAAGAGCAGGGAGGTGGCCAGGGACCATGGGAGTCGCCCAACCCAGTGGGAAGGAGCCAGGGCCCCAGGAACCAGTCGGACCAGCACCATTCCCATCTCCATGGTAGCCGCCACGCCCGCCAGCTCCGCCACCTCCCCGCTGCACCAACCGACCGCTTAGCTGTGATTTGGGGTGCAGGCGTGGGCAGCAGGGCGGGCTGAGGCATGCTGATTCTGGCCTCAGTCTGGGAAGCCTCGGAACAGAACCTGTTGGGGCTGGTGGCTCATTTGGGTGTGTCAGGAGTGTGTGACCTTGGACAGGAAGCCCCCTCCATTCCTTGGGCCTCAGTTTCCCCAGATGTGAAAGGAGGAGGCAAATCAGCTCTTCTGAGAGGTCTCCTCAATCTCTCAGGGCCCTAGATTCTGAAATTATAAGGACCTTGAGGTCGTAATTAAATTCCTACAGAGCCTAAAATCCTCCACTTGAGAGTCTATGGTTTGAAAGTTCTGAGTCCAAGATTCCCTCTTTGGAGCATTCTAGAATTCTCCACTTTGGCTAGCCTAGATTTCTCCATCTTCCTGCACCAAGTTCGATCTATCCCAGGATTCCGAGGTCCTAAAAGTCTAGATGAACATCTGGTATAGTGGCATCACTAAAAGCACAGGTAAGGAAAGTTCGGACCCGGTGGCACCACTGTCCCACCTGTTTCCTGAACTGTAAAGTGACAATAAATAGCAATTCACCTCAGAGGACTGTTGTGAGTGTCCAATTGGTCAAAAGGTGCACGAGGAATTAAGGCTCTGAGAACTGAGGCCTCACAGAGTAGAGACTACAGTAAAGAAAACTCACTTCTCTTAGAATCCCAGAAATACCCAGGAAAGATTGTGTTTGCTAAAATACAAAAACGAACAATCTATGCTACCTTCAGGACCTGCCTTCTGGTAGCGAGTGGTTCTCTGAGGGAGTTCATGATTCTCAAATTCTAAGACGCATCCCACGCTGAGATCCTCTGGGTCTAAGGAAATGCCAGGGTTGGGCGTGGAGCTGTCCCTCCCCGGGCTAACGCGGGAGAAGAGGGCATCGGGGCCGCCAGGGGGCGCTCCAGGTCACAGTCCGACCCCAGCTGGGCGAGCGGACAGCGCCTGAGCTCAGACCCTGGGAATGCGCGGCGGGCCTGGGCAGGAGCAGCACCTCCAGCTGCAGGGAAGCGGGGACCGGGCGGGGCGCAAGGGTGGTGTGGACCGCGCCTCAGCTCCAGGCCCCTGTCCTCTACTCCCAGGTCCTCTCCGCCTGGGCTCCCCTCTCCTCCGCCCTTAGGTCTTCCTCCCTGGCATCTTCTGCGGTCCAGTCAGACTCTTTGGAATTAAAAATCAGGCATAGAGGTGGAAGTCCTGGAAGAGTCATCCTCCACAGGAACCGGATCAGAGTGCTAGGCTGCGCTGGCAGTACCCAGACTGGAATCCTCCAGCTCGGCATAGACAGATGCTGGGAGAGGCCCCACCCTCTCTGGGACTTGGTTTCTCCCCTGTGGACACCTACGCAATGAGCAAGGGCCTTCTCCCCTCTTTAAATCTCTATCTTGGGCTAGTTATTTAGCCATTGTATGCCTCGGCTGCCTTAAGTGTATAAAGGGGGAATGAACAGCTTCACCTCAAAGTTCGGGATTTGAATGACACATTTCATGTACAGATTTTAGAACCATACAGAGCAGAGCAAAGTTCACCTAGATAAGATTCCTAATTCCCGGGCGTGGAACAGACTGAGAGATCAACGCCCAAAGTGATTGTCTCCGAAAAGGCCCTTTCAAATCTTTCTGAGATTCTAAAAGTCTTAAGCTTTGACCCTTCCATCTTGCCTTCAGTCCTTGGATATCAGAACCCTAACTGTGCACTCTAAGACTCAGCTTACTAAGTCCTCTCTCTATATAATGGCTGCATTGTGTCCAGCCATGCAAGCCCCTCCCCTCAATTCTACCCCATTTTCTCCCCTGCTTTCCTGAGTTCTGGCCATTCCCCTATTCTGGCCCACTCCAGGGCATAGGTATCCCTGGAAGTTTCTAGACAGAAGGTGGCAAAAGCCTAGGGAGTGGGCTGTGCCCACGCTCCTGCCTCAGTTTCCCCATTGGACCAAAGAGATGTCATTCCCTGGGGTGGGCTCAGCAAACCCCAGTGGATGTGAGACCTTTGGGCAGTGGCTGGAAGCTTCTGTAGACAAGGGGAACCATCCGTGTCTACCCGCCAGCCCTCAGCCTGGCACGCTGTGAGCTCAGTCTTGGCAGCCACGGCCATTATTTTGAATTTCATCCCAGGCTATCAGCAAATGTCCTTCAAGCCCAGACATTAGGAAGTTCTTCCCTCCCTCACCAGAACCCCCTGCCTCCCCCAGTCCTATGTTTAATCCCTTCACGTGACACAGGGGGGTGGTGAGAAGGGGGAGTCTTGGGAGGGAGGTGCCTAGGGAGTGCCCTCCCCCAGCTTCAAGGACAGACACGCACCTCCAGAATTAGCCTCTGTCCTCCCTTATCTGCGCACTACCTCAGGTCAGGCAGATGGCAGGAGAGGTGACATTTCTCACCTCTGGGTCAGAGCCGGGAGCCGGAGGAGGGAAGTTAGTCAGAAACTCCGGTGGGAGGGGATGGAATTATGACGCCTAGAGAGCTGGTTGTGGAAGAGGGGAGGGCAAATCCTGACCCCCAAGTGCTGTCATTGTGACCTGTATGACTCAGCTTACCCCCTCCTCTCTGTGTACTGGCTGTATTGTGCCCAGCCATGCAAGCCCCCCGGAGCCACACCTCACCTTCTGGAATTCTGCCCTGGACTCCGTCTTTGCAAAGACCAGATATTTCCCACCTTCAAGGGGTAATAGAAGGTTTCCAGCCCCCGCCAGGGGGCGCCCTGGGACGGAGGTCCCTCTTCTGGTTAAGCAGGTCTGACGCCCCGGTTAATGACATGTTGGGGATCCTGCAGCGGCACAGAGGAGGCTGGAGAGCTGCCCAGGTCCTCTCCACCCGAACCCCGGCCCCCACCCCAGAGCCAGAAAAAGGGGGGACACCGCCACACAGTCTCCAGAGAGACCCTGGGTGTTACTTCTGCTTCATTTCAAGAAACCAGGTTCCACTATCCCCACACAACCCCTAATTCTGCTCCCAGACCTAGACGCTCCGTCGAGAAGGCAGCTGAAGGGTGGCAGGGACGGCCGCCCATTCCAGAACCCCAGCAGCCCGAGTCTCCCATTTCTCCCCAAGAGATCCGATACCCCAGTTCTAGTCAAGGACTCAGGATTCCTAGAACTCTCAATTCCATAGACTGAGGAGCCCCACCTCCGAACGTTTCCCCGAGACCACGGCGCCCAAGCCCACCATTCCAAAAACTCAGGCATCCGAGCCCCCTTTCCTTCTGCCCAGTAAACCAGGCATCCAAGTGCTAGCCTTCTAATGTCCCTGGCAACTGCGCATCCCCAATTCCGCGCTGGGACCTGGCGTCCGAGTCTCTTCTCGACCCTCCCAGGGAGGCGAGTCTCGGGCTCTACCAGAGCCGCGGAACCCAGGGAGGGTGTAACTTACAGATCCGGGGCAGATCTTGGCACCGGGGGGCTTCCTCCGCTCCGGCTCCGGCTGCGGGAAGCGGAGGACGGGGCGGGGCAGGCGCCGGGAACAGGTTAGACGACGTGACTCCGACCGGAGGGAGGCGGGTCTCGGAGGGGAGGGGTGCGGGAGAGGGGGTCGCCCCGAGCACCTTGGGATTTGTAGTCCCGGAGGGACAGGACCTAGACTGGTACGTTCCCAACTGAACCGACATAAAATCCATTTCACAGACAGGAAGGGCGAGGGCGAGAAAGCCAAGCCTGACCTAGCTAAGTAAACAGAATCCAGATTCTTACCTCGCTGTGGTTGCGAAAGACGAATTCCTGAATCCCTGCTCCACCCCTCAACTTCTCCCTTCTTGAATGAAGATGTGGGCGCCACCAAAGAGGTAGAAAGTTATGGAGGCTGAGGGATACACGTATCCCGCCCCCAAGGCTAGAATAGAGCCTCGCTAAAATTAGTATCTCCCGGAGTCTCTGAGGTTCAATCTTTCGATCGGTAAAAAGAGTGGTTGGGATCTTTACAAAATCTCCCAGCATCAGCTCCCAAAGTTGGAGGCTGAGACTACAACTCCCAGCAGCTTCCGTGACCGACGTCGGGCGCCACTCAGTCTCGCCTGCTCTGGGAATTGTAGTCCTGGAGTTCGCAGGGGCGGCCCCCGCGTGTCGCGCCCACGCACGGGAAACTGGCCATCCCGGGATGAGGCGACCTGTCCTCTTTCCCTGACCCTCCTTCTGCTCTGGGCAGCCGCTGGCTCGGTTAGGAGGTGGGAGCCCCGGTTCTAAAGTAGGATCCGCAATCTCAGCAGAGGGGGCGGGAAGCAGTGCTGACACACCGGTCTGGAATGCAGTCTGGTCACCCTGTCTAGCCACCGTCCCAGGCTCCGCCCGTTTCCCCACGCGGTACGATTCCAGTGGGAAGGGAAGTGGGCGTGCCTCCCAAGTCTACATCCACGTGCCGCTGTTTACACGCGCCCGGGGTCAGGGAAGAGGTGCTGGTCGGGACTTCCACTCGCTCTCCCTTTCTCAAAGCCTTTGGAAATACACCCCCACGCACGAGACTAAACAATCGAAGGCATCTACCCGTCTTTGGTCCACGGTCCCTCCCCTTAGTCCGCATCGCCCCACGCGTGTCCAGCTCCGGAGCCCCAAGGCTCCTCCCCGGGACCCACGGGCTCCTCCCCCTATGTTTCCCGCTCCCCTGGAGCCCAGAAACCCCGCCCCCGGCAGAAAGTTAAAGCCCTCAGGAGGAATTAGCCTCATTCCTCCGCTTTCCCACGTCTCCCACTCAAGTTCTGAACCTCCGAGGCATCTGGGCCTCCCTAGAGGGGACTGTAACACTGAAACCACAGCCCTGCCGACCTAGACTCTTACCTGTCTCGTTAGGGACTTTGGCTCACTCGATCGTCCTGTGTCTTTAAGAGTTAGATCCTATCAATGTGGCGGCGGCCCCTTTAAGGCAACGTTGGACCCGATCATGTCTGAGAGACCATAGGGATACCCGCCGGAACCTGACGCGGCTCTAACTCCCGAAAAACAGCAAGTCAGCTACATTGGGGAGCAGAATTTCAGTAGACGATTAATTTCTCGGTTGCATGCCGCGTACAAGTGGAAATTTCCCCCAACTGTGCTCACAGAGACAGCGGGCTCCGGGCGACACCCCCCGCGCTCCCGTGCCACATGGACGCTCCCAGATTAGGCCCCGCCCCCTCCCCAGACCCTCTTCGCTCTGGGCAGCGCGCCCCGCGTGTCGCGCCCACGCACGGGAAACTGGCCATCCCGGGATGAGGCGACCTGTCCTCTTTCCCTGACCCTCCTTCTGCTCTGGGCAGCCGCTGGCTCGGTTAGGAGGTGGGAGCCCCGGTTCTAAAGTAGGATCCGCAATCTCAGCAGAGGGGGCGGGAAGCAGTGCTGACACACCGGTCTGGAATGCAGTCTGGTCACCCTGTCTAGCCACCGTCCCAGGCTCCGCCCGTTTCCCCACGCGGTACGATTCCAGTGGGAAGGGAAGTGGGCGTGCCTCCCAAGTCTACATCCACGTGCCGCTGTTTACACGCGCCCGGGGTCAGGGAAGAGGTGCTGGTCGGGACTTCCACTCGCTCTCCCTTTCTCAAAGCCTTTGGAAATACACCCCCACGCACGAGACTAAACAATCGAAGGCATCTACCCGTCTTTGGTCCACGGTCCCTCCCCTTAGTCCGCATCGCCCCACGCGTGTCCAGCTCCGGAGCCCCAAGGCTCCTCCCCGGGACCCACGGGCTCCTCCCCCTATGTTTCCCGCTCCCCTGGAGCCCAGAAACCCCGCCCCCGGCAGAAAGTTAAAGCCCTCAGGAGGAATTAGCCTCATTCCTCCGCTTTCCCACGTCTCCCACTCAAGTTCTGAACCTCCGAGGCATCTGGGCCTCCCTAGAGGGGACTGTAACACTGAAACCACAGCCCTGCCGACCTAGACTCTTACCTGTCTCGTTAGGGACTTTGGCTCACTCGATCGTCCTGTGTCTTTAAGAGTTAGATCCTATCAATGTGGCGGCGGCCCCTTTAAGGCAACGTTGGACCCGATCATGTCTGAGAGACCATAGGGATACCCGCCGGAACCTGACGCGGCTCTAACTCCCGAAAAACAGCAAGTCAGCTACATTGGGGAGCAGAATTTCAGTAGACGATTAATTTCTCGGTTGCATGCCGCGTACAAGTGGAAATTTCCCCCAACTGTGCTCACAGAGACAGCGGGCTCCGGGCGACACCCCCCGCGCTCCCGTGCCACATGGACGCTCCCAGATTAGGCCCCGCCCCTCTAGTTCCACGTGGTCGGCGGCGGGGCCTGAGTGGCTCCGGTTGCTTGGTCTACCTGAGGAATGGGTCCCGGGATGGCGGGGACCCCGGCCGGCGGTGAGTTGCTTCACAGCGGGCCGACAGGGTGCAGAGAGTTGGCCGACGGGAGGAGGGAGAGGAGCCCTGAAGCGTTCAGAGGCCGGATCGTACTCCTCACTCCAGTGGCTAAACCTGGGGGAAATTTAAGAGGGGCTTTCCAGGGAAACCGAGAAATGCCGCTTCTCAGCTGCTGTCCCCTGTCCCACTAGAAGAATCTGACCTAGCGGAGAGCGTAGCCCCGAGGGAATGGTGGAGGGGGGAGGAATTCGGATAGAGAGGAAATTGGTCGGGGGGAAGGATGTGGGAGGAGATCCTGGTGGAGAGAACGTTTGGGTTGGCGACAAAGGGCTGCCTCTCGGCAACCGACGGGAGAGAGGAAGTTGCGGGCAGTAAGAGGATTGGGGCGCTCAAGAAGTTGAGACCAATGGACCGATAGGTGCCCTGGAGAACTGGACCCGCAGTTAAGTGTCAGCAAATTGCCATTTCCCCTTCTGCAGGCGCTGCTCGGTTTTCTTGTCCCCCCAACTTCACTGCGACGCGCCCAGCCTCCCAACACACCCGTTTCTCTTTGGAGGCACTGACCAGCCCAGATACGGAGCTGTGGCTCATTCAGGCCCCCGTAGACTTCGCCCCAGACTGGTAAGTGGTCCCCTGCCAGTTCCCCGGAAACCCAGAAATGCCGCTTCTCAGCGGCAGTCCCTGCCCCACCAAAAGAATCTGACCAAGCTTCTGCTCTCCCCTTTTCCCCTTTCAGCCTCAACGGGCGGCTCGTGCCTCTCTCTGGCTCCCAGATCGTGAAGGGCAAGTTGGCAGGTGAGCGGCACCACTACCGGGTTCTCAGCAGCAGTGGCCCCCCGGCCGAAGGAGAAACAACCCTGCTGGCCCCCTCAGCAGAGACAGGAGGGGGCCTCACCTGTGCCCCGGCACCCCAAGGCAGCCTAAGGATCTTTGAGGGTCCCCCAAAAAGAGGAGATTAGGCCCCGCCCCTCTAGTTCCACGGTGGGCCCGGCACATGGACGCTCCCAGATTAGGCCCCGCCCTCTAGTTCCACGTGGTCGGCGGCGGGGCCTGAGTGGCTCCGGTTGCTTGGTCTACCTGAGGAATGGGTCCCGGGATGGCGGGGACCCCGGCCGGCGGTGAGTTGCTTCACAGCGGGCCGACAGGGTGCAGAGAGTTGGCCGACGGGAGGAGGGAGAGGAGCCCTGAAGCGTTCAGAGGCCGGATCGTACTCCTCACTCCAGTGGCTAAACCTGGGGGAAATTTAAGAGGGGCTTTCCAGGGAAACCGAGAAATGCCGCTTCTCAGCTGCTGTCCCCTGTCCCACTAGAAGAATCTGACCTAGCGGAGAGCGTAGCCCCGAGGGAATGGTGGAGGGGGGAGGAATTCGGATAGAGAGGAAATTGGTCGGGGGGAAGGATGTGGGAGGAGATCCTGGTGGAGAGAACGTTTGGGTTGGCGACAAAGGGCTGCCTCTCGGCAACCGACGGGAGAGAGGAAGTTGCGGGCAGTAAGAGGATTGGGGCGCTCAAGAAGTTGAGACCAATGGACCGATAGGTGCCCTGGAGAACTGGACCCGCAGTTAAGTGTCAGCAAATTGCCATTTCCCCTTCTGCAGGCGCTGCTCGGTTTTCTTGTCCCCCCAACTTCACTGCGACGCGCCCAGCCTCCCAACACACCCGTTTCTCTTTGGAGGCACTGACCAGCCCAGATACGGAGCTGTGGCTCATTCAGGCCCCCGTAGACTTCGCCCCAGACTGGTAAGTGGTCCCCTGCCAGTTCCCCGGAAACCCAGAAATGCCGCTTCTCAGCGGCAGTCCCTGCCCCACCAAAAGAATCTGACCAAGCTTCTGCTCTCCCCTTTTCCCCTTTCAGCCTCAACGGGCGGCTCGTGCCTCTCTCTGGCTCCCAGATCGTGAAGGGCAAGTTGGCAGGTGAGCGGCACCACTACCGGGTTCTCAGCAGCAGTGGCCCCCCGGCCGAAGGAGAAACAACCCTGCTGGCCCCCTCAGCAGAGACAGGAGGGGGCCTCACCTGTGCCCCGGCACCCCAAGGCAGCCTAAGGATCTTTGAGGGTCCCCAGGAACCCCTGACCAGGACCCTACTGAAGCCCATACCCACGAGTCCCCCACCGCAGGTCCCCCCGGGCCTGAGGCCTCGGTTCTGTGCCTTTGGAGGCAGCCCACCAGTCACGGGGCCTGGGTCCATCTCAGCCTCGAAATCCCTGGCCTCGGGGAAGAGGAAAAAGAAGAGGCACCTGCCAGAGGCCTCAGGTGCTCAGGAGGCTGTGCACGAGCACGGGGCCCTGGAGGTGGACAGTGCTCTGGGGTCCCCCAAGATGGATGGGAAGAAGAAGAAGAAAAAGCAGCTGCTGCAAGAACTAGAGGGGACAGAGCCGCTGGCGACGGAGCCCCCTGCTGAGACAGTGGAGCCCCTGGGAGCACTGCCCCCGTCCACCACCAAGAGGAGGAAAAAGAAGCCCAAGGAGGTAGACAGGGTCAAGCCAGAAACAGGGCTGCCGGAGTCGGAGGAAAAGATGGTGGAACTAGAACTCGTGGTCAAAAGTGAGCCTCTAGAGGAGACCATCCTGTCCCCCAGAAAGAAGAGGAAGAAGCAGGAGACAGAAGGGATGGAGCCGGTGGAGGGGACGGCAGCCGCGCTTTGGCTGCAGGTGAAGATGGAGCCACAGGAGGAGGCCATCCCACTGCTGGCCTCAAAGAAGATAAAGAAGGAGAAGAGGTGCAGAGGGGTGAGGGAGCCAGGGACGGAGGCCATGGAGCCAGAGGTGACGCCTCCCCTGGAGCTCCCAGCGGGGACAGTGGAGCCTCAACTGCCACAGGAAGCAGAGCCACGGCTGGAGACCGCTCTAGGGTCCCCCAAAAAGAGAAGGAAGAAGGAGAAACAGCAGGACACGGTGATGGAGCCAGGGACGGAGGTGGTGGAGCCCCAGCTGCCAGGTGGTGTGGAGCCTCAGGCAGCTCCAGCATCCATGAGGAAGAAGAAGAAGAAAGAAAGAGGGCACCTAGCAATGGAGCCCGGGACTGAGGTGACTGACCCCCAAGGTGAGAGGATGGAGCCTGAGCTGCCAGAGGAGGGGCTGCTCGGGGCTAGGGCAGATCCAACCTCCGCCAGGAAGAGGAAGAAGCCGGGCCAGGCAAGCCAGGTGCACGAGACAGCAACCCGGGGGGAGATGCCCGAGCCCCCGCTGAACCCTGAGCCCGGGGAGGTGGCTCCCGCAGGACCAGAAAAGAAGCGGAAGAAGAAGGTGCGGCAGGATCCCGTGTAAGTCTCCATCAGGGAAACTGAGGACTGCAACTCAGACACACCGAAGGTGGCCACCTGGGCCTTCAGAAGGCGCGGCTAGAGGAGACCCCTCCCTCTGACCGCACCAGCACACCAGCCGGGGCCGGGACCAGGAAAGTGCTTTATTGTTACACCAGGGCCTCCTAGGCAGCTGGGGTCATCGGGGCCCTTTCAGAAAGGGCTCGTGGAAGACATCAAACAGCCTTCGGGCCTGGAAGGGAGGGAAGAAGGAAAGGAATCAGTCATTAAATGAGTCATTCGTTTGATACATCAGAGTGGGCTTTTGGTTCTTTTTCTCCACGCTTAGAGGGGACTCTCGGGGCTGGGAGAGTAGCCCGATCTAGATTCTTTTTTTTAAATTTTGGCCTCTTTTATTGGTCCTTCATTTATTTATTTTCATCCATCTTAATTATTTGGTCTGTATGGGCCTTCCATCGCAGTGGCCTCTCTCGTTGCAGAGCACCAACGCTGGGCGCATGCGCTCCAGAGCGTTGGCTGGTAACTGGACACACCGGTCCAGCCGCTCCGCGGCACGTGGGATCTTCCTGGGCCAGGGATCGAACTGGCGCCCCCTGCACTGCAAGGCAGTGTCCTTACCCACTGGACCACCAGGGAAGCCCATCGGTCTAGATTCTATCCCAGCCTGGCTGTGTGAGGTAGGGCTGGTCCCCACCTTCTCTGGGCCTTCAAAAACCTCAGGACTTTGGGATCTGAGGTCCCATTTATTTGGGGCTCCCTGCTGCTCTCAACCCCTCAAGCCCGTTCCCCAGGCTCTTACCTTCTGGGGTCCCAGGCCCGGGCACAAGGCCAGATCTTCCCGCGATGCAGCTATGAGCTGTTCCAGAGACTGAGGGAGGTAGGAGCCAGCCATCAGGGGAGGTGAACATGAAACCCTCCCCTGCCCCAGCTGCTTGGGGGTTGGGGTGGGGGGGTGTTGGGGGGGAGGCATACAATATTCCTGGAGGGAAGGGAGATCCTGTGGGAGGGCAGAGGAGACAGAAGGATGGGGGAGGGCTGGGAGGGCGAAGAAAGTAGGTGGGGGGCTTCCTCAAAAAACAAAGGGGGCAGAGATGCTGGTTAGCACAAGGGAGTTGTTTCTCACCCCGAAAGTGGTCAGGAGGGTCTGGCTGTCCGTTTTGTTGACCGACTTGACAGTGGTGAGACAGTCAGTCACCTGGAGGGGAAGGAGGGGCAGGGCGGGTGGGAGAAGAAAGGAGAAGAAGACTTAGCCTGTGAGGGTGGCGCTGGGTCACTGCTGTGTCCCCAGACTGCCCTGCGTGCAGGAGGCGCTCAATAAATGCTTTTGGGGGTGTTTTCAGGTGATTAAAAGGTCATCTCAGAGTGACGCCCAACTAGCTGAGCAGGTGCCAGTCTTGGGATAAGAAGATGAAGTCTTATCTTGAGCTGGTTCTGCCCCGGGGGCAGACTGCAGACTCTCAAGTTCGGCTCTCCCTCGAGCCGGCCAGCTGTTCTCAAAGGCTCACTGTTCTCACAGCATCTCCCTTTCTTCCTTCCCTTCCCCCACTCTATAATCAACTTTCCTCTCACTCTAAACAAACAAAACCCAGGTCCCTCTGCTTACTCCCTGGGAAACCCTGGGCACAGGAACTGACCTCTCTGGGCCTCCATTTTCAGGCAAATGAGGGTCCTCACAGCACCCTCCTCATGGGTTGCTGGGGGCACCCTCCGTTACCCAATAGTGAACCCCAATTCAGAAATTCATTCAGCAAAGATTCTGAAGCACTGCCTGAGTGTGTGGCAGTGCTGGGGACACGGCAGGTCCACAGCCCCAGCCCTGCCCTGGAGCTCCGAGCCCAGTGTGAGAGATGAATCATTTCCACAGTGACCCAGACAGGCAGGGCTGAGCAAGCCCGGAGGGGACACTTGGCCTGACCTGGAGATCCCGGAGGACTTACTGGGGAAGGAAGCCCCGGAGCCGGAACGGGGAAGACCAGATCAGGAGGTGAACATGAAACCCTCCCTGCCCCAGCTGCTTGGGGTTGGGGTGGGGGGGTGTTGGGGGGGGGGCATACAATATTCCTGGAGGGAAGGGAGATCCTGTGGGAGGGCAGAGGAGACAGAAGGATGGGGGAGGGCTGGGAGGGCGAAGAAAGTAGGTGGGGGGCTTCCTCAAAAAACAAAGGGGGCAGAGATGCTGGTTAGCACAAGGGAGTTGTTTCTCACCCCGAAAGTGGTCAGGAGGGTCTGGCTGTCCGTTTTGTTGACCGACTTGACAGTGGTGAGACAGTCAGTCACCTGGAGGGGAAGGAGGGGCAGGGCGGGTGGGAGAAGAAAGGAGAAGAAGACTTAGCCTGTGAGGGTGGCGCTGGGTCACTGCTGTGTCCCCAGACTGCCCTGCGTGCAGGAGGCGCTCAATAAATGCTTTTGGGGGTGTTTTCAGGTGATTAAAAGGTCATCTCAGAGTGACGCCCAACTAGCTGAGCAGGTGCCAGTCTTGGGATAAGAAGATGAAGTCTTATCTTGAGCTGGTTCTGCCCCGGGGGCAGACTGCAGACTCTCAAGTTCGGCTCTCCCTCGAGCCGGCCAGCTGTTCTCAAAGGCTCACTGTTCTCACAGCATCTCCCTTTCTTCCTTCCCTTCCCCCACTCTATAATCAACTTTCCTCTCACTCTAAACAAACAAAACCCAGGTCCCTCTGCTTACTCCCTGGGAAACCCTGGGCACAGGAACTGACCTCTCTGGGCCTCCATTTTCAGGCAAATGAGGGTCCTCACAGCACCCTCCTCATGGGTTGCTGGGGGCACCCTCCGTTACCCAATAGTGAACCCCAATTCAGAAATTCATTCAGCAAAGATTCTGAAGCACTGCCTGAGTGTGTGGCAGTGCTGGGGACACGGCAGGTCCACAGCCCCAGCCCTGCCCTGGAGCTCCGAGCCCAGTGTGAGAGATGAATCATTTCCACAGTGACCCAGACAGGCAGGGCTGAGCAAGCCCGGAGGGGACACTTGGCCTGACCTGGAGATCCCGGAGGACTTCCTGGAGAAGGAAGCCCTGGAGCCGAGACGGGGGAAAGACCAGATCAGGCAGCTAATCAGGGCAGAGGACAGACACACAGAGAAGTGGCAGAATGGGGGCAGGGAGCAGATGGGGCTGCTGGGTCCAACAGGCAGGGGCCTGGAGAGCATGGTGGGGCCACTGGGAAGCCACAGGAGGGTTTGGGTGGTTGAGGTTTTTTTGTTGTTGTTGTTTAATTTTGGCCTCTTACTGGTTTTTTGTTTACTTGTTTTCATCCATCTTTGTTCTTTGGCCTGTGTGGGCTTCCCATCGCAGTGGCCTCTCGCTGCAGAGCACCAGCTCTGGGCGCATGCGCTCTAGAGCTCTGACTTGGTAATTGGACACATCAGTCCAGCCAATCCGTGGCACGTGGGATCTTCCCAGGCCAGGGATCAAACCGGCGCCCCTTGCACTGCAAGGCGGACTCTACCCACTGGACCACCAGGGAAGCCCCTTGTCTGTTGTTTTTTTTTTTCCTAATTAAACATTTATATATTTATTTATTTATTTTGGCGGGGGTGCGGAGGGAGGGGTGTGGGCGGGCCACTTCCACTGGTCTTTCATTTGTCTAGTTTCATCCATCTTTGTTCTTTGGCCCGTGTGGGCCTCCCATCACAGTGGCATCTGTTGTCACAGAGCACTGGCTCTGGGCGCATGCGCTCCAGAGCTCCGGCTCAGTAATTGGACACATCAGTCCAGCCAATCCGTGGCACGTGGGATCTTCCCAGGCCAGGGATCAAACCGGCGCCCCTTGCACTGCAAGGCGGACTCTACCCACTGGACCACCAGGGAAGCCCCTTGTCTGTTGTTTTTTTTTTTCCTAATTAAACATTTATATATTTATTTATTTATTTTGGCGGGGGTGCGGAGGGAGGGGTGTGGGCGGGCCACTTCCACTGGTCTTTCATTTGTCTAGTTTCATCCATCTTTGTTCTTTGGCCCGTGTGGGCCTCCCATCACAGTGGCATCTGTTGTCACAGAGCACTGGCTCTGGGCGCATGCGCTCCAGAGCTCCGGCTCAGTAATTGGACACATCGGTCCAGCCGCTCCACGGCACGTGGGATCTTCCCAGGCCAGGGATCGAACCGGCGCACCTTGCACTGCAAGGCGGTGTCCTTACCCACTGGACCACCAGGGAAGCCCCCTTGTCTGTTTTTTAATATTTATTTGGCTGTGCTGAGTCTGAGTTGTGGCATGTGGGATGTTTAACTATGGCTCTCAAACTCAGTTGTGGCATGTGCGATCTAGTTCCCCCGACCAGGGATCGAACCCAGGCCCCTGCATTGGGAGCTCAGAGTCTTAGCCACTGAACCAGCAGGAAAGTCCCCACAGGACAGTTTTGAGCAGAAGTGAGTAGAAGCTGAAGGTGGGGCTGGGGAGGGAGAGCTGTGACTTTTGATCAGGACTACAGCTCGGACGCCCCCAAGAAGGAGCTGGGGGAGGCCCAGGCAGGGAGGGAGGGGCCTCACTCGGGAGACGAAGTCCTGCTCCAGCTTTTCCATCAGAAGGTCTGCCGGCTTCTGCTCGTAGGCTTTGTACGTCTCCAGGTACCGCCCGGCCTCCTCAGGGCTGGGGTGAGACATTCAGATCAGGGAAAGCAGAGTGAGGTCATGTTTTAGATTAATTTCATTTGCTGATGCTAAAATTCCAAACTCTAACATATAGAGAGAACCAAATGTTCTCAGCCTCCCCTACATGTCTCCTGGCAGTAACCCCTGCTGGGCGGGTGCTCTGAACACATCTGTTCTAGCTAAAGACTGGAGCTTGGGCACCTGATCAGTTGGGTTCAGGCCCCACTTCCCACCTAAGTTACCCTGGGCCAACAACTTTCATCTCTCTGGGCCTCAGTTTCCTCATCTGTAGAGTGGGGTGGACGCTAATGACAATTAAACAAGTCCACACTCTAAAGTGCCTTCCTGGCACTTAGAAGCCTATTTAAGAAATGTTAGCTGTTCTGGGAGCAGAGCACCTTCAAAAGGAAAGTTCTGGAAGCTGACTGCTGCAACAAACCTCCCAATCACTCTTCATTTATCCATTAGGCACTGGGCTTTCCTGACAAGTAATTAACGGTTTCAAAAATAGCTGAAACAGCTAAATCACTAACAGGGGCTGTCTGTGTGCAGAATAAAAGCACCCACGTTTACTCTCATGGTGGGGGTGATCAACTTGGCCTTTTTCCTCAAGTATTTGTCTTGAGGCATTTTCTTAGCCCTCAAAGTCTAGCTAGCGAGCAATGCTTGTTGATTAAACATGGATTTATATTCTTGAGAGACATGCTCACTTCTCTAACTCTGTCTTTCCATGTCCTTGCTTTCATTTTTGCCCCCACGGCACAATCAGGACGTTCTTCCACATCCACATCCGAAGGTGGAGCTCGATCCCACTGACTTTTTACAATTTTCTGTGCTGGGTCTTAGTTCCGGGAGTCTCCTGACTGGTTCCTGAAGGTGGGGCTGGGGAGGGAGAGCTGTGACTTTTGATCAGGACTACAGCTCGACGCCCCAAGAAGGAGCTGGGGAGGCCCAGGCAGGAGGAGGGGCCGCACTCGGGAGACGAAGTCCTGCTCCAGCTTTTCCATCAGAAGGTCTGCCGGCTTCTGCTCGTAGGCTTTGTACGTCTCCAGGTACCGCCCGGCCTCCTCAGGGCTGGGGTGAGACATTCAGATCAGGGAAAGCAGAGTGAGGTCATGTTTTAGATTAATTTCATTTGCTGATGCTAAAATTCCAAACTCTAACATATAGAGAGAACCAAATGTTCTCAGCCTCCCCTACATGTCTCCTGGCAGTAACCCCTGCTGGGCGGGTGCTCTGAACACATCTGTTCTAGCTAAAGACTGGAGCTTGGGCACCTGATCAGTTGGGTTCAGGCCCCACTTCCCACCTAAGTTACCCTGGGCCAACAACTTTCATCTCTCTGGGCCTCAGTTTCCTCATCTGTAGAGTGGGGTGGACGCTAATGACAATTAAACAAGTCCACACTCTAAAGTGCCTTCCTGGCACTTAGAAGCCTATTTAAGAAATGTTAGCTGTTCTGGGAGCAGAGCACCTTCAAAAGGAAAGTTCTGGAAGCTGACTGCTGCAACAAACCTCCCAATCACTCTTCATTTATCCATTAGGCACTGGGCTTTCCTGACAAGTAATTAACGGTTTCAAAAATAGCTGAAACAGCTAAATCACTAACAGGGGCTGTCTGTGTGCAGAATAAAAGCACCCACGTTTACTCTCATGGTGGGGGTGATCAACTTGGCCTTTTTCCTCAAGTATTTGTCTTGAGGCATTTTCTTAGCCCTCAAAGTCTAGCTAGCGAGCAATGCTTGTTGATTAAACATGGATTTATATTCTTGAGAGACATGCTCACTTCTCTAACTCTGTCTTTCCATGTCCTTGCTTTCATTTTTGCCCCCACGGCACAATCAGGACGTTCTTCCACATCCACATCCGAAGGTGGAGCTCGATCCCACTGACTTTTTACAATACGTATTTATTTGGCTGTGCTGGGTCTTAGTTGCAGCACGTGGGATCTAGTCTCCTGACTGGTTCAGGGATCGACCTGGGCCCTGCCTAGGGTACACTGAGCCTTAGCCAGTGAGCCACTAGGGAAGTCCCTCAACCCCATTTATTTAATATTCCCTCGTTTGGATGTAAAGACAGGAAATACTCCCCGAGTCGGGGCTGAGCTGCATTCCAGGCACTGTCCAGAGCCCTGTATGCTCGGAAGCTTCTGGGCTGTCCTGGGAGATCCTGTGAGGCAGGTATTATTTTCAGCCTATGACGACGGAGGGGAACGGAGACCGGCGGGCTCGTGTCACACGCCCAGGATCACGCACAGCCAGGCTCTCCACACTCCACTGCGCTACTTCCCACAGTAAAGAGAGGAAGTTTCCTACTTGCTTTTGTCTTAGTACATTAACTAATACAAAAATACATTTTTCTAAGTAGTCAAACAGTATAGAGGTAACACACCCCTGGGAGGCGCATAGAATGACAAATGCATTTGCCCTTTGGCCTAAAAGCCTGTTCCTGGGGCCCAAGGCAGGAGTGGCCGTGCTGCCGTAAGAGCAAAAGCCTGGGGACCAGCCGAGCACCCACCAAGAGAGGGCTACTGAGCTGGTCCCTCCACCTGGTAGAATACGACACAGCTGACCGAGTGCGGAGAAGGACGTGCAGAGGGCCCTCACTGGTGGTCCCGTGGCTGAGACTTCCTTCCTGATGCAGAGGCCCGGGGTCCGTCCCTGATCTGGAAGCTAGCTCTCACAGGCAGCTAAGAGGGTGCATGCTGAACTAATGATCCAGCACATACAGCAGCTACAAGAGCCCACTGCCACAAGGCCCCATGCAGCCAAATAAAAAGACACAGGGGAACCTGAAGGAAGCCAGTCTGAAAAGGCTTCTGCGACCTAACGTTGCTTGTTGATTAAACATGGATTTATATTCTTGAGAGACATGCTCACTTCTCTAACTCTGTCTTTCCATGTCCTTGCTTTCATTTTTGCCCCCACGGCACAATCAGGACGTTCTTCCACATCCACATCCGAAGGTGGAGCTCGATCCCACTGACTTTTTACAATACGTATTTATTTGGCTGTGCTGGGTCTTAGTTGCAGCACGTGGGATCTAGTCTCCTGACTGGTTCAGGGATCGACCTGGGCCCTGCCTAGGGTACACTGAGCCTTAGCCAGTGAGCCACTAGGGAAGTCCCTCAACCCCATTTATTTAATATTCCCTCGTTTGGATGTAAAGACAGGAAATACTCCCCGAGTCGGGGCTGAGCTGCATTCCAGGCACTGTCCAGAGCCCTGTATGCTCGGAAGCTTCTGGGCTGTCCTGGGAGATCCTGTGAGGCAGGTATTATTTTCAGCCTATGACGACGGAGGGGAACGGAGACCGGCGGGCTCGTGTCACACGCCCAGGATCACGCACAGCCAGGCTCTCCACACTCCACTGCGCTACTTCCCACAGTAAAGAGAGGAAGTTTCCTACTTGCTTTTGTCTTAGTACATTAACTAATACAAAAATACATTTTTCTAAGTAGTCAAACAGTATAGAGGTAACACACCCCTGGGAGGCGCATAGAATGACAAATGCATTTGCCCTTTGGCCTAAAAGCCTGTTCCTGGGGCCCAAGGCAGGAGTGGCCGTGCTGCCGTAAGAGCAAAAGCCTGGGGACCAGCCGAGCACCCACCAAGAGAGGGCTACTGAGCTGGTCCCTCCACCTGGTAGAATACGACACAGCTGACCGAGTGCGGAGAAGGACGTGCAGAGGGCCCTCACTGGTGGTCCCGTGGCTGAGACTTCCTTCCTGATGCAGAGGCCCGGGGTCCGTCCCTGATCTGGAAGCTAGCTCTCACAGGCAGCTAAGAGGGTGCATGCTGAACTAATGATCCAGCACATACAGCAGCTACAAGAGCCCACTGCCACAAGGCCCCATGCAGCCAAATAAAAAGACACAGGGGAACCTGAAGGAAGCCAGTCTGAAAAGGCTTCTGCGACCTAACGTTGCTGTTCAGTCGCTTAGTCTTGTCCAACTCTTTGTGAGCCCATGGACTGCAGCAGGCCAGGCTGCCCTGTCCTCCACCATTTCCCAGATGGCAACCTAATAGAAAACATACTGGTCTCTGCCCCTGTCTCTAGCACAGAGCTCCGAACCCTTGCAAATTCCTAAGTGATAAGAGCCCCCGCGGCATCTTCTGTTCCACAGAGGTGACCCTGGGTAACTCCTGGATGCGGGCTAGTCGCTGGAAAGTCCAAGCCAGGATTAGAAGCTTGAAATTTTCCACCTCCCCTCCTGCCATCCTGTCCCCACACCCTGATCTTCCAGAGGGGAGAGAGGCTGGAAATACAGTTAATAAGTGACCATGCCTACACGAGAAGCCGCCATAAAATCTCAACACTAATACCAGGGCTTAGGGAGCTTCCAGGCTGGCAAACGCATCTGCATCAGGAGGGTGACACATCTCAGCTCCATGGGGGCAGAAGTTCCCACATGCCGGACCCTCCCAGAGCTTGCCCTGTGTACCCCTTTGTCAGTATCCTTTATCCTATCCTGTAGTGAAACTGGTCCACAGAAGTGTTTCCCTGAGTCCTAAGAGCCACGCTAGCTAAATAATCAAACCTGAGGGAGGGGCTTCCCTGGTGGTCCAGCGGGCAGGGAGTCCGCCTTGCAGTGCAGGGGGCATCAGTTTGATCCCTGGCCCAGGAGGATCCCACGTGCCACAGAGCGGCCGGGTCAGTGTGTCCAATTGCAAGCCGCCGCTCTGGAGCACATGCGCCCCGAGCCGGTGCTCTGCAGCGACAGAGGCCGCTGTGATGGGAGGCCCACACAGGCCAAAGAATAAAGATGGATGACAATAAATGATGACTTACAGGCAAAAAAAAAAGAAAAAACCCTGAGGAAGGGTCACCGGATCTTTACCTATAGCCATTGGTCAGAGCACAGGTGATTCCCTGGGCCTGCCATGTGTGGGGGATGGGGCAGGGCTTCGAGCCTTTAACCTGGGGGAGCTGACCTGCAGGCAGTGTTAGAACTGAGCTAAACTGTGAGGAGGACAAGAGACTCACAGGATAAAGAACTGCACTGAAGAGTGTGCCTATTTTCTATTCTAATCGCCAGTCAAGCCTCCTGCCAACCAAACATGCAAGTGCCAGTATTATCCATCTTGACGTTTTTGCTAAATTAATGGGCAAAAAATAACATCACATGTTCTGAAAATCTACTTTTCCTAATAAGCTGTTTTTTCTTGTACTCTTGGCACCCTACATTAGACTTTTAAAAATGGACTTTTTTTTTTGGTTGCATCGCATGGCCTGCAAGATTTCAGCTCCCTGACCAGGGAGTAAGTCCAGGCCACCGCAGTGAAAGCCGAGGACCCCCTTACCACTAGGCCACCAGGGAACTCCTGAGCTATCTTTTTCTTACCAATTTGTAGAAGGTTCTTTCTATATACAATAAATGTTTATATTCCTGTGAATAGAAACATTGAAATGATAAGAACTGCATAAATTTAACATTTATATATAAACATAAATTAGGGATCTTAGAACTTCCCTGGTGGGCAGTGAATAACAATCCGCCTGCCAATGCAGGGGACGCAGGTTTGACCCCTGGTCCGGGAAGATTCCACATGCCACAGAGCAACTAAGCCCATGTGCCACAACTATTGAGCCTGTGCTCCAGGGCCTGGGAAATGCAATACTGAAGCCTGAACATTCTAGGGCCTGTGAGCCACAACTACTGAACCTGTGAGCTTTAGAGCCTGTGCTCCACAAGAGAAGCCACTGCAATGAGAAGCCCATGCACCACAACTAGAGAGGAGCCCCCGCTCGCTGCATTGCAACTAGAGAAAGCCCTTACACAGCAACAAAGACTCAGCACAGCCGAAACCAAATAAATAAAATATTTTAAAAAGAAAGAAAGAAATCTGAAGCCCAGAGAGGCTTGCCTGGACCAGGCTCACACAGGGAGTTCCTGGGAGGAAAAAGGAAGGGCTGGGAAGACCTGGGGGTGGGAGAGGGGAACAGCTCTCCAGAAGGACCCTAACCTGAGGGGGGCCTTCATCTCACCTCCAGGCAAGGACCAGGGTGCAGTCGGCCAGGATGCACATCTTAGCCAGCTCCTTGAGCGCCTGCTGGGGATCTTTCTGAGGAGAGAAGAAAATTAGATGAGGGATCTGGGAGAAAGCAAGAAACTGTAGTTTGGGAGGCAGAGCAGCTTAGGATGCCAAGAGCTGTTCACTCAGCTGACACTCCTTATTTTCCAATGGGGTGCCTGTCCCGGGCGGGCCTGACCCAGCAGTGACCAGGACAGCCCTGACTCTGCCTTCCTGGGGTCCACAGTCTGATAAGGGGGACAGACCCATCCTTAGATAGTGATGACCCAGAGTGCCTGGAGCTGAGGTGGGGAGGACAGTTTTTTTGGTTGCATCGCATGGCCTGCAAGATTTCAGCTCCCTGACCAGGGAGTAAGTCCAGGCCACCGCAGTGAAAGCCGAGGACCCCCTTACCACTAGGCCACCAGGGAACTCCTGAGCTATCTTTTTCTTACCAATTTGTAGAAGGTTCTTTCTATATACAATAAATGTTTATATTCCTGTGAATAGAAACATTGAAATGATAAGAACTGCATAAATTTAACATTTATATATAAACATAAATTAGGGATCTTAGAACTTCCCTGGTGGGCAGTGAATAACAATCCGCCTGCCAATGCAGGGGACGCAGGTTTGACCCCTGGTCCGGGAAGATTCCACATGCCACAGAGCAACTAAGCCCATGTGCCACAACTATTGAGCCTGTGCTCCAGGGCCTGGGAAATGCAATACTGAAGCCTGAACATTCTAGGGCCTGTGAGCCACAACTACTGAACCTGTGAGCTTTAGAGCCTGTGCTCCACAAGAGAAGCCACTGCAATGAGAAGCCCATGCACCACAACTAGAGAGGAGCCCCCGCTCGCTGCATTGCAACTAGAGAAAGCCCTTACACAGCAACAAAGACTCAGCACAGCCGAAACCAAATAAATAAAATATTTTAAAAAGAAAGAAAGAAATCTGAAGCCCAGAGAGGCTTGCCTGGACCAGGCTCACACAGGGAGTTCCTGGGAGGAAAAAGGAAGGGCTGGGAAGACCTGGGGGTGGGAGAGGGGAACAGCTCTCCAGAAGGACCCTAACCTGAGGGGGGCCTTCATCTCACCCCCAGGCAAGGACCAGGGTGCAGTCGGCCAGGATGCACATCTTAGCCAGCTCCTTGAGCGCCTGCTGGGGATCTTTCTGAGGAGAGAAGAAAATTAGATGAGGGATCTGGGAGAAAGCAAGAAACTGTAGTTTGGGAGGCAGAGCAGCTTAGGATGCCAAGAGCTGTTCACTCAGCTGACACTCCTTATTTTCCAATGGGGTGCCTGTCCCGGGCGGGCCTGACCCAGCAGTGACCAGGACAGCCCTGACTCTGCCTTCCTGGGGTCCACAGTCTGATAAGGGGGACAGACCCATCCTTAGATAGTGATGACCCAGAGTGCCTGGAGCTGAGGTGGAGGAGCCAGAGGAGCACCTGTCTGACCTGGGGGATCAGGGAGAGCTTCCTGGAGGAGGGGACATCTGAGCTGGGAGGATGGGGAGGGAGGGCAACAAAGGAGACCAGAAAGGGGAATTCCAGACATGGGGTACAGCATGCGCAAAGGAAGGGAGGGGAAGAGGGCTTGAGGAAACACAATTCACCGCTGGGGGATGGAGAATGTGAAATGAAAGGGTCATCTTTAGAAGCTTAGAGATGAGCGGGAGAGTGGGGCAGGGATCCGGTTACACAGAGCCTCACAGACAGATCTGTGCCAGAAAACCCCTCTGACTACAGAGGAGTGGAAGCTGGAGGCCAGAAGGGCTGGGCCTGGCTGAAGAGAGGGTGGGGAAGGAGGAGATGGGTGGTCTGACCCTCCCACCCCCTCACCAACACAGGCGTGGGAGAAACTCCCCACTGAGGATCCAACTCGCATTTCTCCTTGGAAGGGATTCGGCAGTCCACCTGGCAACCAGGAGGTCCAAGGCTGCCCGTTTCACAGATGGGGACAGTGAGGCCCACGAGGGAGTGATTCCTGCTTACCACGTCCACCTGGACAAGAAGGACCCGCAGGGCGTAGCTCTTCCCCAGGCTCTGCAGCCGCTGGTGGATGTAGTCCGGGTGGAGGTTGTGGTAGCGGAGGCTGGCGGGTGGGGACAGGGAGAGGCTGGGAGGTCTCCAGCTCAGAGACCCCAGAAGCCCTTATTTTTCCAGCTGTAAGGCAGAAGGCCTGGGGAGCCAGGCAGACAAGCTGACAGGATCTGAGGCTCAGAGAGGTTCAGTGGCTTGCCCAAGGTCAACCCGCAAAGCGGGCCTAGCGGGACTGGCAGCAGGCTGCCTGGCTCCACCTCCCTAGAAGTGCCCGACTTCACGGAGAGGAAACATTTAGGCTTGGTGGGAACAAGCATGGGGAAACGGGGGTAGTTTGGGAGGCAGAGCAGCTTAGGATGCCAAGAGCTGTTCACTCAGCTGACACTCCTTATTTTCCAATGGGGTGCCTGTCCCGGGCGGGCCTGACCCAGCAGTGACCAGGACAGCCCTGACTCTGCCTTCCTGGGGTCCACAGTCTGATAAGGGGGACAGACCCATCCTTAGATAGTGATGACCCAGAGTGCCTGGAGCTGAGGTGGAGGAGCCAGAGGAGCACCTGTCTGACCTGGGGGATCAGGGAGAGCTTCCTGGAGGAGGGGACATCTGAGCTGGGAGGATGGGGAGGGAGGGCAACAAAGGAGACCAGAAAGGGGAATTCCAGACATGGGGTACAGCATGCGCAAAGGAAGGGAGGGGAAGAGGGCTTGAGGAAACACAATTCACCGCTGGGGGATGGAGAATGTGAAATGAAAGGGTCATCTTTAGAAGCTTAGAGATGAGCGGGAGAGTGGGGCAGGGATCCGGTTACACAGAGCCTCACAGACAGATCTGTGCCAGAAAACCCCTCTGACTACAGAGGAGTGGAAGCTGGAGGCCAGAAGGGCTGGGCCTGGCTGAAGAGAGGGTGGGGAAGGAGGAGATGGGTGGTCTGACCCTCCCACCCCCTCACCAACACAGGCGTGGGAGAAACTCCCCACTGAGGATCCAACTCGCATTTCTCCTTGGAAGGGATTCGGCAGTCCACCTGGCAACCAGGAGGTCCAAGGCTGCCCGTTTCACAGATGGGGACAGTGAGGCCCACGAGGGAGTGATTCCTGCTTACCACGTCCACCTGGACAAGAAGGACCCGCAGGGCGTAGCTCTTCCCCAGGCTCTGCAGCCGCTGGTGGATGTAGTCCGGGTGGAGGTTGTGGTAGCGGAGGCTGGCGGGTGGGGACAGGGAGAGGCTGGGAGGTCTCCAGCTCAGAGACCCCAGAAGCCCTTATTTTTCCAGCTGTAAGGCAGAAGGCCTGGGGAGCCAGGCAGACAAGCTGACAGGATCTGAGGCTCAGAGAGGTTCAGTGGCTTGCCCAAGGTCAACCCGCACAAAGCGGGCCTAGCGGGGACTGGCAGCAAGGGCTGCCTGGCTCCACCTCCCTAGAAGGATGGACCCCCAGATTCTTCACCAGGGGAGAGGAAACATTTAGGCTTCGGGTGGGGAACAGGAGACCCTAGAGAGTGTGCTCCAGAGGGGCGCTGCGTAGCTGGACGGGAGAAAGAACCCCGCCCCTCCCTCAGACTGTAGGCTTCGGCCTCCGAGGCGCCGGATGGGAGGGGTGGGGTGGCTGTGCCCCCCAGGAACAAGGAACGCCCCTGCCCTGAGCCGCCCCTCCTGCTCCCAGCGGGCGGGCGGACAGGAACTTAGACGCTTCGCCTCCCCTGTCTGGCTCTCTCTGGAGGCCCCGGAGGGGCGGGGTAAGCGCGGCTCACAGGAGACGTTACAGAAACCCCGGCTGGAGTCTCGGATGTCTGGGACACGAAGCCCCTCGTTCCAGAGGCAGGAGTCCAGGCCCCCAGTCTCCTCCTCCCTCCGACCCAGACTCCCCTCCTCCCAGAATCCAGGGGCCCCCAGACTCTCCTCCCTCGGGCCTGGGGCCTCAGCTCTTGTTCTGGGCACCTGCGGGCCAAGGTCTCTGCCTCCTACGCAGGGTCACACCGAGGCCCAGAGCAGACAGGGCCAGGCCCAGAGCGCTCCCCACCAACAGCCTGGAACACCAGGAGCGTCCCTCCCAGGCCACCTCGAGGGTAGGCGGCCCCTGCGCTCACCTGAGGAAGAGGGCGCAGGTGCTCTGGCCCAGCACGTAGTCGGGAAGGACGTCTCCGAACTCCCAGGGCACGTTGCGCACAAACCTCAGCACGGGGTTGCCCCTCTGGAGGGAGGGAGGAGCAAAGCCCATAGCAGACGGCCCGGGACCACCCACAGCCGCCCCAGGGCCCTCCTCCCACTTCTGCTCGACCCCTCCCCGCCTCCTGCTTTGCACCTGGGGCTCCTCCAGTCCGGCTCTCCTCTCCCCAGCCGGCTCTCCTCTCCCCAGCCGCGCCTCAGCCTCAGCCTCAGCCTCAGCCTGTAATGCTCTCGGTGCTGGGGCCCTGACCGGAAGCCCTCCTTCCCAGTCCTCTTGTGGTTCAGTCGCTCAGTCACGTCTGGCTCTTGTGACCCTATAGACCGCCAGGCTCCTCTGCCCATGGGATTTCCCAGGCTAGAATACTGGAATGGGTTACCAAGCGGCCTGCGGACTGGAGCAGGGCTGCCCACCTCCCTAGAAGGATGGACCCCAGATTCTTCACCAGGGAGAGGAAACATTTAGGCTTCGGGTGGGGAACAGGAGACCCTAGAGAGTGTGCTCCAGAGGGGCGCTGCGTAGCTGGACGGGAGAAAGAACCCGCCTCCCTCAGACTGTAGGCTTCGGCCTCCGAGGCGCCGGATGGGAGGGGTGGGGTGGCTGTGCCCCCCAGGAACAAGGAACGCCCCTGCCCTGAGCCGCCCCTCCTGCTCCCAGCGGGCGGGCGGACAGGAACTTAGACGCTTCGCCTCCCCTGTCTGGCTCTCTCTGGAGGCCCCGGAGGGGCGGGGTAAGCGCGGCTCACAGGAGACGTTACAGAAACCCCGGCTGGAGTCTCGGATGTCTGGGACACGAAGCCCCTCGTTCCAGAGGCAGGAGTCCAGGCCCCCAGTCTCCTCCTCCCTCCGACCCAGACTCCCCTCCTCCCAGAATCCAGGGGCCCCCAGACTCTCCTCCCTCGGGCCTGGGGCCTCAGCTCTTGTTCTGGGCACCTGCGGGCCAAGGTCTCTGCCTCCTACGCAGGGTCACACCGAGGCCCAGAGCAGACAGGGCCAGGCCCAGAGCGCTCCCCACCAACAGCCTGGAACACCAGGAGCGTCCCTCCCAGGCCACCTCGAGGGTAGGCGGCCCCTGCGCTCACCTGAGGAAGAGGGCGCAGGTGCTCTGGCCCAGCACGTAGTCGGGAAGGACGTCTCCGAACTCCCAGGGCACGTTGCGCACAAACCTCAGCACGGGGTTGCCCCTCTGGAGGGAGGGAGGAGCAAAGCCCATAGCAGACGGCCCGGGACCACCCACAGCCGCCCCAGGGCCCTCCTCCCACTTCTGCTCGACCCCTCCCCGCCTCCTGCTTTGCACCTGGGGCTCCTCCAGTCCGGCTCTCCTCTCCCCAGCCGGCTCTCCTCTCCCCAGCCGCGCCTCAGCCTCAGCCTCAGCCTCAGCCTGTAATGCTCTCGGTGCTGGGGCCCTGACCGGAAGCCCCTCCTTCCCAGTCCTCTTGTGGTTCAGTCGCTCAGTCACGTCTGGCTCTTGTGACCCTATAGACCGCCAGGCTCCTCTGCCCATGGGATTTCCCAGGCTAGAATACTGGAATGGGTTACCTGCTCCTTCTCTAGTGCATCTTCCCCCACCCAGGGATGGAATTCAAGTCTCCTGCATTGGCAGGCGGATTCTCCACCACAGAGCCACCGGGGAAGCCTTCCTTGGCCCTCAGCCTTAACTAAAGGGTCTCCAGATCTCTCTCCAGCTCCGCCTTCTCCCCCAGCCCCTGCTTGTGTGTCCTGGGCCCAGTGGATACCTGTCCCCAGATGTCCAGTTCACTGGGCCCCACCCCTGCTCCCCTCCTGACCCCAACTCAGGGACGGCCCCTCTATCCAGAGACCCAGGCCTTGTCTAGATGCTTCCCTCTCCCCTTTCTCCCCCAGGTGGGATATCTAGCTTCTAAGCAACTCCCAGGAAATGCCTTCCCCTCCACTGCCACGGGTCCCAATCCATCTCCTCCTGGTCCCCTGCCCCATCGGTGTCCCCTCCGGGCCAGCCTCCAAGCAGGAGCCAGACAGCAAGTCCTAAAGCATAAACCTGCCCCTCCCCTGCTCTAAGCCCTGCTGTGGCTCCCCAGTGCCCTCAGCAGGTGTATCTCTCTAAACACCTCCTCACACTCTGCTCTGCAGCGCAAGACTGAAATACTCTGAACAAGTCTATTTCTGATCTACTTAGATGTCTGAGTGCCTGTGCTCAGTCGCTTCAGTCGTGTCCGACTCTTTGTGACCCCCACAGACGGGAGTCCACCAGGCGCTTCTGTCCATGGGATTCTCCAGGAAAGAATACTGGAGTGGGTTGCCATTCTCCTCTCTAGGGGATCTTCCCAGCTTAAGGATTGAACCCAGGTCTCCCACATTAGCACATGGATTTTTTTTTATTATTATTTTTTTTTTTCCTTTTGTTCTTTGGCCCATGTGGGCCTCCCGTCGCAGTGGCCTCTGTCGCTGCAGAGCACCGTCTCAGGGCACATGCGCTCCAGAGCTCCCACTCGGTAGTTGGACACATCGGTCCAGCCGCTCCGCAGCACGTGGGATCTTCCCGGGCCGGGGATCGAACCGGCGCCCCTTGCACTGCAAGGTGGTGTCCTTACCCACTGGACCACCAGGGAAACCTGGAAGGTGGTTTCTTCACCATCTGAGCCACCAGGGAAGTGCACCTGAGTGCCTACTGCGTGTCTAAGTGCTAGGGACAGAGTGGTGACCAAGAGGACACAGATCCCTGCCCTTTAGGGGACATAGACATTAAACAAAAGCATCTTGGGGGCTTCTCTGATGGTTCAATAATAAAGAACCCATCTGCCAATATAGGAAACATGGGTTTGATCCCTGATCCAGGAAGACCCCACATGCCGTGGAGCAACTAAGCTCATGCGCCACAACTACTGAGCCTGTGCTCTAGAGGCCGGGAACCACAGCTCCTGAAGCCCGTGCGCCCCAGGGCCTCTGCTCTGCCACAAGAGTAGCCCCTAGCCCCTGCCTGCCACAATTAGAGAAAAGCCCTAGCAGCAATGAAGACCCAGTACAGACCAAAAAATTTAAAAAACTGTTCCTCAGGGAGGAACATGTAATTACCAAGTGAAGCGGAATCTAGCTCTAACCAGGGTGTGGGATCTGCTCTGGTAGGGGAAAGGGTGTGGGGCGGTCAGGGTAGCTGGCGTGTGAAGGCTTCACAGCCCTGAGCCATCTGGACCTGAGGCACCGGAGCCGTGGAGGGGCTCTGGGCAAGGGAGGAGCGGGATCCAGTTTTAATGTTTAAAGGATTGTTCTGGGCACTTCACCACCGATGGCCAACATCCAAATGACAGACACTGCCAAGTGGTCAGGACAGGGCAGAGGTGCGAGCTTCATCCCCTGCTGGGGGGGGAACGGAAGGGGATACAGCCTTTGAGAAGACAGTTTGGGGGTGGGTGCCTGATAAAGTTAAACACAGAGTTACCACATGACCCAGCAAAATCTACTCCTAGGTAAATACCCAAGAGAACTGTACAAACATGTCCACACAAACATGGGTACCCGAGTGTTCCAGCAGCATTTTCACGATAAATAACAAGTATAAACCGAAATGTATGTATCTAGTGTATATACTTAAAGGCAGGATTGCAGGCTCATGCGGTAACTCTGTTTAAATGTTTGAGGAACAGCCAGACAGTTTTCCAAAGTGGCGGCACCAGCTGATATTCCCGCCAGCAGCGTATGAGGGTTCCAGCCTCTCCCCCCACCCCCTCCCCGGGTATTGTTCATCCTTTTGATCCATGCTGTCCCTGTGGGTATGAAGTGGGACCTTATTGTGGTTTGAGCTTGTATTTCCCTGATGGCTCCCAGTTTTGAGCATCTTTTCATGTCTGTGGCTCCTATCATTATCTTTGCATACTGCTGGTCTCCCTCTAGAATGTCAGCCCCATCGACAGACTTTACCTGCTGTCCCCAGAGCCTAGAACAGGATCAGGTCAACTCTGACCACCTATGTAGATTCTAAGTGAGTTGAGCCCTTACTTTAAAGGCTGAGAGGGGCTAACTCACTTGCACAAGATAACACAGCTACCGTGTGGCAGAGTAGGATTCACCTTGGGCCTCTGTTAAACAGTTTTTGAATAAATGAACAAACCTGAGGTCAGCAAATGTGACAGAATGAACTCAGTCACACCCCCAACCAGAACAGTTGGGGCAGGATTTCCCTGGTGGCCCAGGGGCTAAGACTCCATGCTCTTTATGCAGAGGGCCTGGGTTCATTCCCTGGTCAGGGAACTAAATACTTCCTGCTGTAACTAAGACCTGGTGCAGCCAAATATATATATATATTAAAAAGACATAATATTTAAAAATACATAAATTAAAAAAAAGAGTTGGAGCATTATGGACAGAATGTCTGTGTCTCCCCAAAATTCATAGGTTGAGGGGCTTCCCTGGTGGTCCAGTGGGTAAGAACACCGCCTTGCAGTGCAAGGGGCGCCGGTTCGATCCCTGGCCTGGGAAGATCCCACGTGCCGCGGAGCGGCTGGACCGATGTGTCCAATCACCGAGCCGGAGCTCTGGAGCACATGCGCTCAGAGCCAGTGCTTTGCGACAACAGAGGCCACTGCGATGGGAGGCCTACAGGAGCCAAAGAACGAAGACGAATGAAAATAGAGAAATGAAAAACCAATAGAAATGGCCCGCCTGCTCCCCTCCCTCCCCACTCCTCCCCAAAAATAAATAAATAAATAAATCTTTAAAAATAAAAAAATTCATAGGTTGAAATTTGAACCCCCAGTGTGATGGTATTAGGTGAAGAGGGGCGATTTGGTCTCGAAGGTCGAGGCCTCAAATATGGGACTAGTGCTTTTATAAGAGACATCAGAGAGTCCCCTCGCCGCTTTCTCCGCTGTGAGGACACCGTGAGAAGACAGCTGTCTATGAACCAGGAGGCAGGTCCTCACCAGACACGGAACCTGCTGGCACTTTGTCACAACTCCAGAGTCGCAAGAAATCAACGCTGACTGTCTAAGCCACATAGTCTGCAGTAAGTCGGCCTCAGCAGCCGGAAAGGACTAGGGCGTGGGCATCCTCGGCTGCACCCTAGCGCAATGGATGAGCGGTGCCGCAGCCCTTACTTTAAAGGCTGAGAGGGGCTAACTCACTTGCACAAGATAACACAGCTACCGTGTGGCAGAGTAGGATTCACCTTGGGCCTCTGTTAAACAGTTTTTGAATAAATGAACAAACCTGAGGTCAGCAAATGTGACAGAATGAACTCAGTCACACCCCCAACCAGAACAGTTGGGGCAGGATTTCCCTGGTGGCCCAGGGGCTAAGACTCCATGCTCTTTATGCAGAGGGCCTGGGTTCATTCCCTGGTCAGGGAACTAAATACTTCCTGCTGTAACTAAGACCTGGTGCAGCCAAATATATATATATATTAAAAAGACATAATATTTAAAAATACATAAATTAAAAAAAAGAGTTGGAGCATTATGGACAGAATGTCTGTGTCTCCCCAAAATTCATAGGTTGAGGGGCTTCCCTGGTGGTCCAGTGGGTAAGAACACCGCCTTGCAGTGCAAGGGGCGCCGGTTCGATCCCTGGCCTGGGAAGATCCCACGTGCCGCGGAGCGGCTGGACCGATGTGTCCAATCACCGAGCCGGAGCTCTGGAGCGCATGCGCCCAGAGCCAGTGCTATGCGACAACAGAGGCCACCGCGATGGGAGGCCTACAGGAGCCAAAGAACGAAGACGAATGAAAATAGAGAAATGAAAAACCAATAGAAATGGCCCGCCTGCTCCCCTCCCTCCCCACTCCTCCCCAAAAATAAATAAATAAATAAATCTTTAAAAATAAAAAAATTCATAGGTTGAAATTTGAACCCCCAGTGTGATGGTATTAGGTGAAGAGGGGCGATTTGGTCTCGAAGGTCGAGGCCTCAAATATGGGACTAGTGCTTTTATAAGAGACATCAGAGAGTCCCCTCGCCGCTTTCTCCGCTGTGAGGACACCGTGAGAAGACAGCTGTCTATGAACCAGGAGGCAGGTCCTCACCAGACACGGAACCTGCTGGCACTTTGTCACAACTCCAGAGTCGCAAGAAATCAACGCTGACTGTCTAAGCCACATAGTCTGCAGTAAGTCGGCCTCAGCAGCCGGAAAGGACTAGGGCGTGGGCATCCTCGGCTGCACCCTAGCGCAATGGATGAGCGGTGCCGCTGAGAGCTCAACGGCTGGAACTCGGACCTCCTGCCCTCCCGAAAGCCCAAGGCCCACTTCTCCATTCCCCTCCTCACCTGCCGGGGGCTCACGATGATGCTGTTGGACTTAGCTCCTGGTTTGGGGGCCTGACTGGGGGTCTCTCCTGCCAGGGGTTCCGGCCCTGTGGGGAGTGGGGCTCCAGTCCCCGCTGGAGGTCCTGAGATGGCATACTCAGCGTAGGTCTGAGGGGCCAGCTGGGGCGAGGTCTCCTGGGAGGGTAGGCTCCGTGAGGACCTGAATAAAGGCTTGGCCTGGGGAAAGAGACGTGGGAGGGCACAGAGTCTGGGTCTAGCCCCTTCTTCCGACCTCCTCGGCCTCCACCCTGGTCCCACCTGCCTTCCTCTCTCCTGAGGCCCACTGCAGCCACCGCCCACCCCGTCCCTCCGCAGCCCCCATTCCCCGCAGTCGGCTCCCACACTGAGTCATAGTCTGTCCCTCCTCTGCTCAGAGCCCTGAAGTGGCTCCTGCCTCAGAGTGAAAGCCGAAGCTATCCCCACGGCCCTCCAGGCTCTTAAGGATCTGGCCCTGCCCTTGCCTCAGGGGCCTTCCCTTCTACCTCTACCCCACCCTCCCTTCTTTCTCTAGTCTACCCCACTTGTCTTCTGGCTGCCCTAAAACTCATGAGATTTTTCTCTGACCTCAGGGCCTTTGCACGGCCTTTCCCCACTGATACCACAGAGCTCACTCCTGTGCCTCTTTCCCATCTCAGCAAAGGCAAGGTCTCCTCCAAGAGGCCCTCCCTTGACTGTTCTAAGGTGGCTCTCCTCTCACCTCACTCCCTAGATCCCAAGCCTACTTTTCTTTTCCTCCTAGCACATTGGTGACAGCCAATTGTGTTCCCGTGGGATTGAGATCTCAGGGCTGACAGATCCTTTACTTACCAAAAGATGCTAGCTGTCCAGACTGTTTTTTGTTTTTAATTGTAAAACCTTCCAATTCTTAAAGATCAGCAATAAATTCATGCCTTAGAGAAGCAGGGTGCTGACCATAAAGAACATTACAGGACTTTATGTCCTGAGATGGATGAGCGCACATAGTCTGCAGTAAGTCGCTCAGCGGGAAGGACTAGGCGTGGGCATCCTCGGCTGCACCCTAGCGCAATGGATGAGCGGTGCCGCTGAGAGCTCAACGGCTGGAACTCGGACCTCCTGCCCTCCCGAAAGCCCAAGGCCCACTTCTCCATTCCCCTCCTCACCTGCCGGGGGCTCACGATGATGCTGTTGGACTTAGCTCCTGGTTTGGGGGCCTGACTGGGGGTCTCTCCTGCCAGGGGTTCCGGCCCTGTGGGGAGTGGGGCTCCAGTCCCCGCTGGAGGTCCTGAGATGGCATACTCAGCGTAGGTCTGAGGGGCCAGCTGGGGCGAGGTCTCCTGGGAGGGTAGGCTCCGTGAGGACCTGAATAAAGGCTTGGCCTGGGGAAAGAGACGTGGGAGGGCACAGAGTCTGGGTCTAGCCCCTTCTTCCGACCTCCTCGGCCTCCACCCTGGTCCCACCTGCCTTCCTCTCTCCTGAGGCCCACTGCAGCCACCGCCCACCCCGTCCCTCCGCACCCCCCATTCCCCGCAGTCGGCTCCCACACTGAGTCATAGTCTGTCCCTCCTCTGCTCAGAGCCCTGAAGTGGCTCCTGCCTCAGAGTGAAAGCCGAAGCTATCCCCACGGCCCTCCAGGCTCTTAAGGATCTGGCCCTGCCCTTGCCTCAGGGGCCTTCCCTTCTACCTCTACCCCACCCTCCCTTCTTTCTCTAGTCTACCCCACTTGTCTTCTGGCTGCCCTAAAACTCATGAGATTTTTCTCTGACCTCAGGGCCTTTGCACGGCCTTTCCCCACTGATACCACAGAGCTCACTCCTGTGCCTCTTTCCCATCTCAGCAAAGGCAAGGTCTCCTCCAAGAGGCCCTCCCTTGACTGTTCTAAGGTGGCTCTCCTCTCACCTCACTCCCTAGATCCCAAGCCTACTTTTCTTTTCCTCCTAGCACATTGGTGACAGCCAATTGTGTTCCCGTGGGATTGAGATCTCAGGGCTGACAGATCCTTTACTTACCAAAAGATGCTAGCTGTCCAGACTGTTTTTTGTTTTTAATTGTAAAACCTTCCAATTCTTAAAGATCAGCAATAAATTCATGCCTTAGAGAAGCAGGGTGCTGACCATAAAGAACATTCCAGGACTATGTCCTGGCTGCCAGCTTGCAGTCTCTGCCTTAGCTCACCCAATTATGATGCTTTTTTTCTTTTTTTTTTCTTCTGGCCTCTTTTATTGGTTCTTCATCCATTTACTTTCATCCATCTTTACTCTTTGGCCTGTGTGGGCCTCCCATTGCGGTGGCCCCTCTCCTTGCAGAGCACTGGCTCTGGGCACATGCGCTCCAGAGCGCTGACTCATAATTGGACACACCAGTTCAGTTGCTCTGCGGCCCCTGGGATCTTCCAGAGACAGGGATCGAACTGTTGCCCCCTGCACTGCAAGGCAGACTCTCTACCCACTGGACCATCAAGGGAGCCCTGACTATGATGTTTTACAGATAGAGAAACTGAGACCTGCAGAGGGCAAAGGACTGTTTTCTCAAGGTGAACCAGTCCCCAACTTCCTAACCTACACCCTGGTCCCCCAGGCTTCTTCCCATCCCCCTTCCTCACACCCAACCCCCTCATCTCTTAGTCCTACCCCAGGTGGAGGGACCATATCCTCATCCATTGGGATGAGGAATTTCTTCCTGGCAGGTGGGCCAGCGGCCTTCTGCACTCGCTCCTCTTCCATCGCCAGATGCTTCTGGGGCCTGAAAATGAAATAGTGGCGTTTGTAGCCAGTGAGGCACCGGCATTCCCCAGCAGGAATCCCAACTCAAACCAGTAACCCGCACCCCCCCCCCCCCCCACCTCGCCAAAGAATTCCACGGCTCAAGCGGGTCCAGCTCCAAACACCCAGGGAGCCAGGTTCTATAAGCCTCTGCCCCACCGAGCCTCCACCTCCGGCTTGCCCCGCCCCTTACCGGTTCACACTTTCCACTCGCTGGGCTCCAGGGTTCTATCCTCCCGCCCTCACAGTTCCCTGCCCTCCGTTTGCCAGGTCGGACCACTGGCCCCTCAGTCCGCTCCGCCCGCAGGGCTCTCACCTGAATCTTCGCCTCGCTCCACCTCCTCAATCGCTCACACACCGTATTGATCGATTGGCTTCCGCAGCTGCCAATCGCCACCGGTAGTCTCCACCCCTGGTGCCTCTTTCCCCAGCTTGGCTGTCTCCGCGCCCCAGGGGAACTGTGCTCCTTGCCCCGGGATAAAGAACATTCCAGGACTATGTCCTGGCTGCCAGCTTGCAGTCTCTGCCTTAGCTCACCCAATTATGATGCTTTTTTTCTTTTTTTTTTCTTCTGGCCTCTTTTATTGGTTCTTCATCCATTTACTTTCATCCATCTTTACTCTTTGGCCTGTGTGGGCCTCCCATTGCGGTGGCCCCTCTCCTTGCAGAGCACTGGCTCTGGGCACATGCGCTCCAGAGCGCTGACTCATAATTGGACACACCAGTTCAGTTGCTCTGCGGCCCCTGGGATCTTCCAGAGACAGGGATCGAACTGTTGCCCCCTGCACTGCAAGGCAGACTCTCTACCCACTGGACCATCAAGGGAGCCCTGACTATGATGTTTTACAGATAGAGAAACTGAGACCTGCAGAGGGCAAAGGACTGTTTTCTCAAGGTGAACCAGTCCCCAACTTCCTAACCTACACCCTGGTCCCCCAGGCTTCTTCCCATCCCCCTTCCTCACACCCAACCCCCTCATCTCTTAGTCCTACCCCAGGTGGAGGGACCATATCCTCATCCATTGGGATGAGGAATTTCTTCCTGGCAGGTGGGCCAGCGGCCTTCTGCACTCGCTCCTCTTCCATCGCCAGATGCTTCTGGGGCCTGAAAATGAAATAGTGGCGTTTGTAGCCAGTGAGGCACCGGCATTCCCCAGCAGGAATCCCAACTCAAACCAGTAACCCGCAACCCCCCCCCCCCCCACCTCGCCAAAGAATTCCACGGCTCAAGCGGGTCCAGCTCCAAACACCCAGGGAGCCAGGTTCTATAAGCCTCTGCCCCACCGAGCCTCCACCTCCGGCTTGCCCCGCCCCTTACCGGTTCACACTTTCCACTCGCTGGGCTCCAGGGTTCTATCCTCCCGCCCTCACAGTTCCCTGCCCTCCGTTTGCCAGGTCGGACCACTGGCCCCTCAGTCCGCTCCGCCCGCAGGGCTCTCACCTGAATCTTCGCCTCGCTCCACCTCCTCAATCGCTCACACACCGTATTGATCGATTGGCTTCCGCAGCTGCCAATCGCCACCGGTAGTCTCCACCCCTGGTGCCTCTTTCCCCAGCTTGGCTGTCTCCGCGCCCCAGGGGAACTGTGCTCCTTGCCCCCGGGACGAGAGAGTCAGACCGGAGGGTAATAGTGGCGTCCCACCGCCGGCGCGGCCAGCGCGGCCCCGGGCTGGCTACACTTCCGGCCTCTCTAGCCCTACAGCCCTGTTCCGACGTTCCCCGAAGGAGTATAGAGCATCGAGAGGGGCGGTCCCAGCGCTGCTCTCTATGGTCCTGGAGGACTGCGGAGAATTGGGCAGAAGAAAGCTGTCGATCTCCCGCCCTGAGCGTCACTGGTTGCCAAGACGTTTGACATCTGCTTTTTTTTTTTTTTTTAAAGATTTATTTATTTATTTATTTTGGGCGGGGGTCGGGTTGGGGAGGGAGGGGAGCGGGCGGGCCACTTCTATTGGTCTTTCACTTCTCTGTTTTCATCCGTCTTTGTTCTTTGGCTCCTGCGGGCCTCCTATCGCGGTGGCGTCTGTCGTTGCAGAGCGCCGGCTCTGGGCGCATGCGCTCCAGAGCTCCGGCTTGCTGATTGGACACATCAGTCCAGCCGCGGAGCGGCACGTGGGACCTTCCCAGGCCAGGGATCGAACCGACGCTCCTTGCACTGCAAGGCGGTGTCCTTATCCACTGGACCACCAGGGGAAGCCCTGACTTCTGCTTTTATTGAACGCCTCCAAGTGTGCCTGGGCTCTGGGCAGGGCTGAGACGTCGGGATACCAAACTAGGTTCCTTCTCTCAGAACAGACTTGGTTCTGAATCCCTGTTCCCTCATTAACTTGGTCTCAGTTCTCCCGATCACTCATTCCTTAATTCCACGTACATTCCCTGAGTGCCTCCTCTGTTCCTGGTTCTGTGCGAGGCACTGCTAGTGACACAGTGGTGACCGAGGATAATGATTACCCCACTCTCCCTCTTGGAGCTCACAAGGTATTATGAGAGACAGACATGTTCCCAAGCAGTGATGGGCCAGAGTGGGCTGGAGACACCAGAGGGCCAGGAGCTGGGCAATCGCTCACACACCGTATTGATCGATTGGCTTCCGCAGCTGCCAATCGCCACCGGTAGTCTCCACCCCTGGTGCCTCTTTCCCCAGCTTGGCTGTCTCCGCGCCCCAGGGGAACTGTGCTCCTTGCCCCCGGGACGAGAGAGTCAGACCGGAGGGTAATAGTGGCGTCCCACCGCCGGCGCGGCCAGCGCGGCCCCGGGCTGGCTACACTTCCGGCCTCTCTAGCCCTACAGCCCTGTTCCGACGTTCCCCGAAGGAGTATAGAGCATCGAGAGGGGCGGTCCCAGCGCTGCTCTCTATGGTCCTGGAGGACTGCGGAGAATTGGGCAGAAGAAAGCTGTCGATCTCCCGCCCTGAGCGTCACTGGTTGCCAAGACGTTTGACATCTGCTTTTTTTTTTTTTTTTAAAGATTTATTTATTTATTTATTTTGGGCGGGGGTCGGGTTGGGGAGGGAGGGGAGCGGGCGGGCCACTTCTATTGGTCTTTCACTTCTCTGTTTTCATCCGTCTTTGTTCTTTGGCTCCTGCGGGCCTCCTATCGCGGTGGCGTCTGTCGTTGCAGAGCGCCGGCTCTGGGCGCATGCGCTCCAGAGCTCCGGCTTGCTGATTGGACACATCAGTCCAGCCGCGGAGCGGCACGTGGGACCTTCCCAGGCCAGGGATCGAACCGACGCTCCTTGCACTGCAAGGCGGTGTCCTTATCCACTGGACCACCAGGGGAAGCCCTGACTTCTGCTTTTATTGAACGCCTCCAAGTGTGCCTGGGCTCTGGGCAGGGCTGAGACGTCGGGATACCAAACTAGGTTCCTTCTCTCAGAACAGACTTGGTTCTGAATCCCTGTTCCCTCATTAACTTGGTCTCAGTTCTCCCGATCACTCATTCCTTAATTCCACGTACATTCCCTGAGTGCCTCCTCTGTTCCTGGTTCTGTGCGAGGCACTGCTAGTGACACAGTGGTGACCGAGGATAATGATTACCCCACTCTCCCTCTTGGAGCTCACAAGGTATTATGAGAGACAGACATGTTCCCAAGCAGTGATGGGCCAGAGTGGGCTGGAGACACCAGAGGGCCAGGGAGCTGGGTGGAGATGGGAACACCTAATCCCACCCGAGGGCCAGGAAGAGCTTCCTAGAGGAAGGGACATCTGAGCAGAGACCTGGTTGATGACTTAGCATTAGTCATTTCCTGAAAGGATGGTATCACATTGTTCCAGCTTGTAACTCTCTGATTACTAAGAGGAGAGAACATCTTTCTGTGAGTTTATTGGCCTTAAATATTGTTATCTATGAGTTGGTTGCTCATATCCTTTGCCCATTTTTAAAATGGGGTTGTATGCCTTTTTTAAAAAAATCAATTTGCAGGAGTGCTTTATGAATTCCAATCCTAATTGTTAGTCAGTTACCTACATTCCAAATATTTCCTCGTAGTTTGCACTTTATATTTTAACTTTAGTAATGTTTCTCACACAGAAATTCTTAGTGTTTATGTGTATCTATTTATCAGTCTAGTCTGTCCTGCTGTTTGGTATGTTTAAGAGGCTTCCATACCCCCAAGGAGGCTTCCCAGCCCAGGGTGACGCGAGTGGTAAAGAACCTGCCTTCCAGTACAGGAGACATAAGAGACATGGGTTCAATCCCTGGGTTGGGAAGTCCCCCTGGAGGAGGCCATGGCTGTCCAATCCAGTATCTTGCCTGGAATCCCATGGACAGAAGCGCCTGGCAGGCTACAGTCCATTGGGTCGAAAAGAATGGAACACAACTGAAGTGACTTAACATGCACCCATGCATACCCCAAGGTTATAAATATAGGCTATCATTGTCTCAAAATATTTTACTAGTTTTGATTTTGTTTCTGTCTTAAATCCACACAAGACATTTTTGAACATGTAGGGATTTGTGGTGGATAGAACCAATTGTCCCAATACCATTTATTTGATTTTTTAAATTGGCTTTTTGTTGATTATTTTCATCCATCTTTATTCTTTGGCCTGTGTGGGCCTCCCGTTGCAGTGGCCTCTCCTGCAGAGCACCAGCTCTGGGTGCAGAAGCTCCTGTGCGAGGCACTGCTAGTGACACAGTGGTGACCGAGGATAATGATTACCCCACTCTCCCTCTTGGAGCTCACAAGGTATTATGAGAGACAGACATGTTCCCAAGCAGTGATGGGCCAGAGTGGGCTGGAGACACCAGAGGGCCAGGGAGCTGGGTGGAGATGGGAACACCTAATCCCACCCGAGGGCCAGGAAGAGCTTCCTAGAGGAAGGGACATCTGAGCAGAGACCTGGTTGATGACTTAGCATTAGTCATTTCCTGAAAGGATGGTATCACATTGTTCCAGCTTGTAACTCTCTGATTACTAAGAGGAGAGAACATCTTTCTGTGAGTTTATTGGCCTTAAATATTGTTATCTATGAGTTGGTTGCTCATATCCTTTGCCCATTTTTAAAATGGGGTTGTATGCCTTTTTTAAAAAAATCAATTTGCAGGAGTGCTTTATGAATTCCAATCCTAATTGTTAGTCAGTTACCTACATTCCAAATATTTCCTCGTAGTTTGCACTTTATATTTTAACTTTAGTAATGTTTCTCACACAGAAATTCTTAGTGTTTATGTGTATCTATTTATCAGTCTAGTCTGTCCTGCTGTTTGGTATGTTTAAGAGGCTTCCATCCCCCCAAGGAGGCTTCCCAGCCCAGGGTGACGCGAGTGGTAAAGAACCTGCCTTCCAGTACAGGAGACATAAGAGACATGGGTTCAATCCCTGGGTTGGGAAGTCCCCCTGGAGGAGGCCATGGCTGTCCAATCCAGTATCTTGCCTGGAATCCCATGGACAGAAGCGCCTGGCAGGCTACAGTCCATTGGGTCGAAAAGAATGGAACACAACTGAAGTGACTTAACATGCACCCATGCATACCCCAAGGTTATAAATATAGGCTATCATTGTCTCAAAATATTTTACTAGTTTTGATTTTGTTTCTGTCTTAAATCCACACAAGACATTTTTGAACATGTAGGGATTTGTGGTGGATAGAACCAATTGTCCCAATACCATTTATTTGATTTTTTAAATTGGCTTTTTGTTGATTATTTTCATCCATCTTTATTCTTTGGCCTGTGTGGGCTTCCCATTGCAATGGCCTCTCCTGTTGCAGAGCACCAGCTCTGGGTGCATACGATCCCAAGCGCTGGCTCCTAATTGGACACAGGTCCAGCCGCTCCGCGGCACGTGGCATCTTCCCAGGCGAGGGATCAACCCGGTGCCCCTTGCATTGCAAGGCAGCCTCTTTACCCACTGGACCACCAGGGAAGCCCTTGATTTATTTTTATTTTTATCATTTTCATTTATTTGGCTGTGCTGGGTCTTAACTGCGGAACTCAGGATCTTCCATCTTCACTGCGGTATGTGAGATCTAGTTCCTCAACAGGGATTCAACCATGGGTCCCCCTGCATTGCGAGCTCAGAGTCTTAGCCACCGAACCCCAGGGAAATCCCCATTTCAAGACTTATTTGAAAAGCCAGTCCTGGGAATTTCCTGGTGGTCCAGCGGTTAGGACTCAGCACTTTCACTGCTGAGGTTCCATCCCAGGCTGCGGAACTAAGATCCCACAAGCCTTACTACCCTGCAGCCAAAAAAGGATGGGGAAAAAAAAAAAACAGTCCTTTCCCTGGGTTTTGATATTTCACCTTTGTCATTTGCCAAATTCCCATATATCCACAGGTCTATCTCTTCTCTGACCCTTTTTTTTTTTCTCCAGAGGAATTGTGTGTGTGTGTATGTGTGTGTGTGTCTATTCTGGGCTTTCACTGCTGCTGCAGGCTCTTCTCTAGTTGAGAGTAGGGGCTACTCTCTCGTTGAGGTGAGCAGGCTTTTTTTTTTTTTTAATTCTTTTTTTTTTTTTTTGGCCACTTCTATTGGTCTTTCATTTATTTCCATCTTTGTTCTTTTGGCCTGTGTGGGCCTCCCCTCGCAGTGGCCTCCCTTGTTGCAGAGCACCGGCTCTGAGCGCATGTGCTCCAGAGGTCTGACTCGGTAGTTGGACACATTGGTCCAGCCGCTCCGCGGCACATGGGATCTTCCCAGGCCAGGGATTGAACTGGTGCCCCTTGCACTGCAAGGCGGTGTCCTTACCCACTGGACCACCAGGGAAGCCTGAGCAGGCTTTTTGATATGGTGACTTCTCTCATGGAACTCAAATCTAGGGCGCATGGGCTTCAGTAGTTGCAGCTCCAAGGCTCTAGAGCACAGGCTCGATAGTTGTGGCTCATGAGCTTAGTTGCTCCGCAGCATGTGGGATCTTCCCAGATCAGGGATCAAACTCATGTCTCCTGCATGAGCAGGCAAACTCTTTACCACTGAGCTACCAGGGAAGTCCTGACACTTCTATTTTGTTTTCTTTATCTCTAAATCTGTTCCTTGCCTCCATGGCAAACTGCTTATTTTATTTAGATCACACAAGGGGTCTCTCCCACCTCTGCTCAGTTTCAAACATGTCTTTCTTGTCCATTTTCTCTTCTAGACAGATTATAGTAACTGCTTTTCTAGTTCCCTTAAAACTCCTATTGAGATTGGTTTGGGAATGGCATTGAACTGATGGATTAACTACAAGAAGATCGACATCTTTTTCATATACATAAACATAATGTCTCTATCTCTCCATTATTTTCACCTTTTGTTAGTAGCCTAGACTAAACGATTTTTTTCTAATTAGTTTTTCTTTCTATAATTGGTTCTTAGTATCAGTTTACTGGGCTTCCCTGGTAGCTCAGTGGTACAGAATCTGCCTGCCAATAAAGGCCCCCCAAGTGGGGTACAGAATCAATAGAGGGCCTAGCATACCCTTTTTAATCCAGGGGAATTGTGTGTGTGTGTATGTGTGTGTGTGTCTATTCTGGGCTTTCACTGCTGCTGCAGGCTCTTCTCTAGTTGAGAGTAGGGGCTACTCTCTCGTTGAGGTGAGCAGGCTTTTTTTTTTTTTTAATTCTTTTTTTTTTTTTTTGGCCACTTCTATTGGTCTTTCATTTATTTCCATCTTTGTTCTTTTGGCCTGTGTGGGCCTCCCCTCGCAGTGGCCTCCCTTGTTGCAGAGCACCGGCTCTGAGCGCATGTGCTCCAGAGGTCTGACTCGGTAGTTGGACACATTGGTCCAGCCGCTCCGCGGCACATGGGATCTTCCCAGGCCAGGGATTGAACTGGTGCCCCTTGCACTGCAAGGCGGTGTCCTTACCCACTGGACCACCAGGGAAGCCTGAGCAGGCTTTTTGATATGGTGACTTCTCTCATGGAACTCAAATCTAGGGCGCATGGGCTTCAGTAGTTGCAGCTCCAAGGCTCTAGAGCACAGGCTCGATAGTTGTGGCTCATGAGCTTAGTTGCTCCGCAGCATGTGGGATCTTCCCAGATCAGGGATCAAACTCATGTCTCCTGCATGAGCAGGCAAACTCTTTACCACTGAGCTACCAGGGAAGTCCTGACACTTCTATTTTGTTTTCTTTATCTCTAAATCTGTTCCTTGCCTCCATGGCAAACTGCTTATTTTATTTAGATCACACAAGGGGTCTCTCCCACCTCTGCTCAGTTTCAAACATGTCTTTCTTGTCCATTTTCTCTTCTAGACAGATTATAGTAACTGCTTTTCTAGTTCCCTTAAAACTCCTATTGAGATTGGTTTGGGAATGGCATTGAACTGATGGATTAACTACAAGAAGATCGACATCTTTTTCATATACATAAACATAATGTCTCTATCTCTCCATTATTTTCACCTTTTGTTAGTAGCCTAGACTAAACGATTTTTTTCTAATTAGTTTTTCTTTCTATAATTGGTTCTTAGTATCAGTTTACTGGGCTTCCCTGGTAGCTCAGTGGTACAGAATCTGCCTGCCAATGCACGAGACACGGGTTCCACCCCCGATCTGGGAAGATGCCCTGGAGAAGGAAATAAAAACCCACTCCAATATTCGTACTTAGGAAATCCAATAGACAGAGGGGCCTGGTGAGCTACAGCCCATGGGATGGCAAAGAGTCGGACACGACTAAGCACGCAGGCACAGGCACTATTCAGATTTGTCATAAAAATAAAATAGTCCTTGACCACGTCCTGGGAAAGCGTGGGCTGAAGTTATTGTGACCACCAATGTTTCTCCAGAATTTCTAAGAATCCTGGAGTGGGTTGGCATACCCTCCTCCAGGAGATCTTTCCCCTCCCAGGGATCAGACCTGCGCCTCTTAGGTCTCCTTCATTGGTAGGGGGGTTTCCTTACCACGAGCGCCACCTAGGAAGCCCAGCTGGAGGTACAGCTGACAGCAAATCAGGCGAGGTCCCTGCCCTGTGGTGCTGATCGGTGGTTTCATAGGATACAGACCATAAGAAGGAAACACACAAATCAAAGAATTCCCCCCCCCCCCAAAAAAAGAGCTCCAGACAGTCATTCTGGAGATGATTTAAAAAAAAGAAAAACAATGAATGTGAAGTTGATGATGGGGGAGGAGACCACACAGTCGCAGGTAGAGGGGCTTTATAAATTTAAAACAAATGTGTGTCTATTACCATCAACGAGATAAGCGTTAATATAGAGTGAGCACTTACTATGAGCTACATCTTCACAACGATCTTCTTCACAATGACCTTCCTCTTAGGTATTGGTGGTAAAGAATCTGCTTGCCAATGCTGGAAACTTCCATTTAACCATTTACAGGGCTATTATAGTAACTGCTTTTCTAGTTCCCTTAAAACTCCTATTGAGATTGGTTTGGGAATGGCATTGAACTGATGGATTAACTACAAGAAGATCGACATCTTTTTCATATACATAAACATAATGTCTCTATCTCTCCATTATTTTCACCTTTTGTTAGTAGCCTAGACTAAACGATTTTTTTCTAATTAGTTTTTCTTTCTATAATTGGTTCTTAGTATCAGTTTACTGGGCTTCCCTGGTAGCTCAGTGGTACAGAATCTGCCTGCCAATGCACGAGACACGGGTTCCACCCCCGATCTGGGAAGATGCCCTGGAGAAGGAAATAAAAACCCACTCCAATATTCGTACTTAGGAAATCCAATAGACAGAGGGGCCTGGTGAGCTACAGCCCATGGGATGGCAAAGAGTCGGACACGACTAAGCACGCAGGCACAGGCACTATTCAGATTTGTCATAAAAATAAAATAGTCCTTGACCACGTCCTGGGAAAGCGTGGGCTGAAGTTATTGTGACCACCAATGTTTCTCCAGAATTTCTAAGAATCCTGGAGTGGGTTGGCATACCCTCCTCCAGGAGATCTTTCCCCTCCCAGGGATCAGACCTGCGCCTCTTAGGTCTCCTTCATTGGTAGGGGGGTTTCCTTACCACGAGCGCCACCTAGGAAGCCCAGCTGGAGGTACAGCTGACAGCAAATCAGGCGAGGTCCCTGCCCTGTGGTGCTGATCGGTGGTTTCATAGGATACAGACCATAAGAAGGAAACACACAAATCAAAGAATTCCCCAAAAAGAGCTCCAGACAGTCATTCTGGAGATGATTTAAAAAAAAGAAAAACAATGAATGTGAAGTTGATGATGGGGGAGGAGACCACACAGTCGCAGGTAGAGGGGCTTTATAAATTTAAAACAAATGTGTGTCTATTACCATCAACGAGATAAGCGTTAATATAGAGTGAGCACTTACTATGAGCTACATCTTCACAACGATCTTCTTCACAATGACCTTCCTCTTAGGTATTGGTGGTAAAGAATCTGCTTGCCAATGCTGGAAACATAGGAGACGCGGGTCCATCTCTGGGTCAGGAAGGCCCTCTGGATGGAGGAATAGTACCCCACTCCAGTACTTGAGCCTGGGAAGTCCCATGGACAGAGGAGTCTGGCGGGACTGCAGTCCATGAGGGCCGCAGAGTTGGACACGACTTAGCGACTGAGCATGCAGGTAGATATCAATAGTTTATGTAATAGATGTAGGAACCGAGGCCCCAGGGACACGGAGATGGACTATGAACTGCATCTCTGAATCTAAGGGCAGAGAGGGTTTCTAGAAGGAACCCAACCAGGGCGGGACTCAGTTTCTTCCTTGGGGGAATGGAAATTACCAAACCAACCTGCAAGTCGTGCCTTCTCCGCCAGGGGGCGACGGCACCCCACAAGAGGATCTGGGCTGTAGGGGCGCCGAGAACAACTTCTCCAGAACCCACTCCCGGGCAAAACCCCGCAGAAAAGACGGCCGGCAGTCCCTTCGCTTCTCCGGACGGGTTTCTCTATCACAGAAGTGCGGCAAAGGCCTCTCAGAGCACAGTTTAGGTTAACTCTGCCTATTTGCATTAGTTAAAGCCGGGGGAAAGTTGCTCTCAGCTCTACAATTTATTTCCAAGTTGGATTCCTACACTCAATTCTTAAATTGAACTTTCGGATCCTGGATTCGAAAGTTCCCGGCTCCCAGAGTTGCGAGTTCGAGTCTAACTCTGTACTGTGCTCATTTGCCCATCCTTCTCGCAAACACTCCAAATTCAAAGTTCAGCCCCAACCGAAGTTCCTGGGCAACTCCTGGAGTCCAGATCTTGCTCCACTCCCAAACCTTCCCCTAACCCCAACTTCGAGTTTCTTTTGCGCTTCCAAAGGACTGAGGTGAGGATGGTGAGCATGACACCTCGCCCCTGATTTCACCCGAGAGACCCTAGGCGGGTGCCGGGGGGGTGGGGGTGGGGTGCCGACTGCCACCGGACCGGAGGCTCTGGAGGCGGGGGCGAGGCCGAGGGGCGCAGTGACCCGGCCAGCGTCCCCACCTGCCTCTAAACTTAGCCGCCGTGACGTGCGGCCCGGCTATCGCGCCGGGGCCGGGGACGCAAGGGGGCCCGAGCGGAGAGGGAGCGGCTCAGCTCCGCTAACCTCTATTTATAGAGCCCGGAACCCGAAATAGCGCGGAGCCGAGCGGCCGGGATGACGCGGGAGCCGCCGGGGGCTGACTCACCCGGCCCGGAGCGGCGGCCCCCGGATGGAGGACCGTGGAAGTGCTGGACTCGACCCCGTGCCATCCCAGGCACCCCTTTTGCTAGCTAGGACGTCCCGGGTTTCCACGGGGGTACTGTGGTGGATACGCGCAAAAGGAGGACCTGCAGCACGAGAGACTGAGGTTAGATCAGAGGTGGAACTTTCCTCAAAGAGCCCAGAATCAAGGAACTAACTTCAAGCAAGAAGAGGGGTTGGAGGCTTCCCTGGCAGCTCAGTGGTGGGGAGATCGCCCGCCAATGCAGGAGACATGGGTTCGATCCCTGATCCGGGAAGATCCCATATGCTGCAGAGCAACCAAGCCTGTGAGCCACAACTATGGAGCCTGTGCTCTAGAGCCTCGGAGGGTTTCTCTATCACAGAAGTGCGGCAAGGTTCACAGTTTAGGTTAACTCTGCCTATTTGCATTAGTTAAAGCCGGGGGAAAGTTGCTCTCAGCTCTACAATTTATTTCCAAGTTGGATTCCTACACTCAATTCTTAAATTGAACTTTCGGATCCTGGATTCGAAAGTTCCCGGCTCCCAGAGTTGCGAGTTCGAGTCTAACTCTGTACTGTGCTCATTTGCCCATCCTTCTCGCAAACACTCCAAATTCAAAGTTCAGCCCCAACCGAAGTTCCTGGGCAACTCCTGGAGTCCAGATCTTGCTCCACTCCCAAACCTTCCCCTAACCCCAACTTCGAGTTTCTTTTGCGCTTCCAAAGGACTGAGGTGAGGATGGTGAGCATGACACCTCGCCCCTGATTTCACCCGAGAGACCCTAGGCGGGTGCCGGGGGGGTGGGGGTGGGGTGCCGACTGCCACCGGACCGGAGGCTCTGGAGGCGGGGGCGAGGCCGAGGGGCGCAGTGACCCGGCCAGCGTCCCCACCTGCCTCTAAACTTAGCCGCCGTGACGTGCGGCCCGGCTATCGCGCCGGGGCCGGGGACGCAAGGGGGCCCGAGCGGAGAGGGAGCGGCTCAGCTCCGCTAACCTCTATTTATAGAGCCCGGAACCCGAAATAGCGCGGAGCCGAGCGGCCGGGATGACGCGGGAGCCGCCGGGGGCTGACTCACCCGGCCCGGAGCGGCGGCCCCCGGATGGAGGACCGTGGAAGTGCTGGACTCGACCCCGTGCCATCCCAGGCACCCCTTTTGCTAGCTAGGACGTCCCGGGTTTCCACGGGGGTACTGTGGTGGATACGCGCAAAAGGAGGACCTGCAGCACGAGAGACTGAGGTTAGATCAGAGGTGGAACTTTCCTCAAAGAGCCCAGAATCAAGGAACTAACTTCAAGCAAGAAGAGGGGTTGGAGGCTTCCCTGGCAGCTCAGTGGTGGGGAGATCGCCCGCCAATGCAGGAGACATGGGTTCGATCCCTGATCCGGGAAGATCCCATATGCTGCAGAGCAACCAAGCCTGTGAGCCACAACTATGGAGCCTGTGCTCTAGAGCCTCGGAGCCGCAATCCATGTGCCGCAACTATTGAAGCCCTATGCCCTGGAGCCCGAGTTCCACAAAAGAAGTCTCTGCAACAGGAAGCCTGCTCACCTCAACTAGAGAGGAGCCCCCACTTCCTGCAACTAGAGAGGAGCCTGTGGCAGCAGTGAAAACCCAGAATAGCCAGAAATAAATAATTTTTTTTTTTTTAAAGAGGGGTTGGGAAGGAGAGGAGAGGAATCAGATATACACAACTATTTCTCACCAGCAAAAGAACGGAGGGCAGAGAAATGGACCCAACCCAGCCAACCCTCTGGTCACAAATGCCTCCCTCTTGCTTTTTTGGGAAAAAATGGTTAGTTTTGTTTGTTGGTTGGTTTTTCTTTTTGCCATGCCTCAAGCCTTGTAGGAGTTCCCTGACCAGGGATCAAACTCATACCCCTTGCAGTGGAAGCTCCAAGTCCTAACCACTGGACTTCCGGGGAAGTCCCCTAAATATGGCTGTTTTAAATTAAAAATACAGGATTTATGTTAATCTGAAGGGGGGGTTATTCTTTTTAAATTATTTTTAAATTAACCAATAAATATTCCATAAATATCTGTTGTAATTTCTAATACAGTAAATATGGATGGATGTAATCCACATCAGCAAAAACTCTCTGGAGTCTTCACTACATTCTATTTTTTTTTTTAATTTTGACTGCGCTAGGTCTTCATTTCTTGCCCCATGCTTTCTCCAGTTGCGGCAAGCAGGGTCCCCTCCTCCCTGCGGCGCAAGGGCTTCTCACTGTGGTGGAGGACCGTGGAAGTGCTGGACTCGACCCCGTGCCATCCCAGGCACCCCTTTGCTAGCTAGGACGTCCGGGTTTCCACGGGGGTACTGTGGTGGATACGCGCAAAAGGAGGACCTGCAGCACGAGAGACTGAGGTTAGATCAGAGGTGGAACTTTCCTCAAAGAGCCCAGAATCAAGGAACTAACTTCAAGCAAGAAGAGGGGTTGGAGGCTTCCCTGGCAGCTCAGTGGTGGGGAGATCGCCCGCCAATGCAGGAGACATGGGTTCGATCCCTGATCCGGGAAGATCCCATATGCTGCAGAGCAACCAAGCCTGTGAGCCACAACTATGGAGCCTGTGCTCTAGAGCCTCGGAGCCGCAATCCATGTGCCGCAACTATTGAAGCCCTATGCCCTGGAGCCCGAGTTCCACAAAAGAAGTCTCTGCAACAGGAAGCCTGCTCACCTCAACTAGAGAGGAGCCCCCACTTCCTGCAACTAGAGAGGAGCCTGTGGCAGCAGTGAAAACCCAGAATAGCCAGAAATAAATAATTTTTTTTTTTTAAAGAGGGGTTGGGAAGGAGAGGAGAGGAATCAGATATACACAACTATTTCTCACCAGCAAAAGAACGGAGGGCAGAGAAATGGACCCAACCCAGCCAACCCTCTGGTCACAAATGCCTCCCTCTTGCTTTTTGGAAAATATGGTTAGTTTTGTTTGTTGGTTGGTTTTTCTTTTTGCCATGCCTCAAGCCTTGTAGGAGTTCCCTGACCAGGGATCAAACTCATACCCCTTGCAGTGGAAGCTCCAAGTCCTAACCACTGGACTTCCGGGGAAGTCCCCTAAATATGGCTGTTTTAAATTAAAAATACAGGATTTATGTTAATCTGAAGGGGGGGTTATTCTTTTTAAATTATTTTTAAATTAACCAATAAATATTCCATAAATATCTGTTGTAATTTCTAATACAGTAAATATGGATGGATGTAATCCACATCAGCAAAAACTCTCTGGAGTCTTCACTACATTCTATTTTTTTTTTTAATTTTGACTGCGCTAGGTCTTCATTTCTTGCCCCATGCTTTCTCCAGTTGCGGCAAGCAGGGTCCCCTCCTCCCTGCGGCGCAAGGGCTTCTCACTGTGGTGGCTTCTCTTGGTGCAGCACTCAGGCTCAGTAGTTGTGACTTGTGGGCTTAGTTACTCCAAGGCATCTGGAATCTTCCAGGATCAGGGATTGAACTCATGTCCCCTGCATTGGCGGGTGGACTTATCCATTGTCCCACTAGGAACATCCAGTCCTCTTATTTTTTTAAAGTATAAGAATCCAGTTTAAGGATCACTGACCCAACAGTCATATATACCTAAGTGTTATATGAAGGACCAGAGTGTGGAATATCATTTTAACTGGGAGTGGGGAATAGGCGGGAGGGGAAGGAGAGTTTTTTTCTGTGAAAGGAACATTTAAGAGACCTAAAGGACCACTGGTAATATGCTCGGTGAAAGGAGGAGGGCTTTCAAGGCAGTGGGAACAGTTTGTGCAAAGACCCTATGGTATGAAGTTTGCTAAGCCTACATAGTAGGAACACAGGGAGTGAGGGGGAGAGTGGCAAGAAATAAGGGTAAGCTATTAAGGGACTAGGTCGTGTAAGGTTGGGAAGGTCATGGAAAGTATTTTGGATTTTATTCTCAGTGGAGAATGGACAATACGGAGCCAGGGACAGAAGCAGGAAGCCCAGTGAGGAAGTGACCTCAGTTGCCCAGAGATCAGATAGTAGGATGGATGAGGGTGATAGGAAATCAAAAGAAATACTTAGGAGGTAAAGCGCTTATAGTGCAGGTAGAAAAAAAAGTTAAAAAGAAAAAGAAATGCTTAGGCGGCTTCCCTGGCGGTCCAATGGTTAAGAATCCACCTCGCAAAGTGGGGGACAGCAGCCTGATCCCTGGTCCAGGAAGATCCTCCATGCCAAGGAGCGACTAAGTCTCTGCACCACAACGACTGAGCCTATGTGCTGTAGCTACTGAAGCCTCCCCACCTAGAGCCTGGACTCTGAAACAGGAGAAGCCACCGACTGCCATGAGATGCCTGCTCACTGCAAGGGGCAGCCCGCCCTTACGGCAGCTAGAGAAAGCCAATTCAAAGCAATGAAGATCTAGTGCAGCTAAAAATACATAATAAACAAATCTTTAAGAAAAGAAAGAAATACTTACGGTTTGAGGGACTGGCAGTAACATGATCCAGAAGAGCAGACTGAGGAAGAAGGTTGAGAATTCCAGCTGAACCCCTTGGCATTGGAGAAACCTTTGAAACACCCCAGGGGAAATGTCAAGTAGGCAGAGGGTAGCTCTGCGCTCAAGGTTGAAATGTGTGGAATTTACACAGTGTTATACTTCAAGGTAAAAAAAAGAAAAAAAACCTGAAATCTGAGAATTCTCTGGCGGTCCAGTGGTTAGGACGCCGGCTTCCCCTTCAGGAAGCGTGCATTTGGCCCCTGGTCAGGGAGCTCAGATCCCACACCTGCACAGTGAGGTCAAAACTCAAAATAAATTGAAATCTGAAAGTCACCAGTGTATATGCAGATTAACTTTCCTTAACTCTTGTCTTGTTTCTATTATAATTCCTAGTTGATTAATGTTATTTTACATTTTTTTTTCTTTTCTTCTTTTGCCTCTAAGTCATCATTTTTGGCCTTTAAATTTATTTCATAAGGGATGAGGGAGAGTAAGAAATAGGTAAGCTATTAAGGGACTAGGTCGTGTAAGGTTGGGAAGGTCATGGAAAGTATTTTGGATTTTATTCTCAGTGGAGAATGGACAATACGGAGCCAGGGACAGAAGCAGGAAGCCCAGTGAGGAAGTGACCTCAGTTGCCCAGAGATCAGATAGTAGGATGGATGAGGGTGATAGGAAATCAAAAGAAATACTTAGGAGGTAAAGCGCTTATAGTGCAGGTAGAAAAAAAAGTTAAAAAGAAAAAGAAATGCTTAGGCGGCTTCCCTGGCGGTCCAATGGTTAAGAATCCACCTTGCAATGTGGGGACAGCAGCCTGATCCCTGGTCCAGGAAGATCCTCCATGCCAAGGAGCGACTAAGTCTCTGCACCACAACGACTGAGCCTATGTGCTGTAGCTACTGAAGCCTCCCCACCTAGAGCCTGGACTCTGAAACAGGAGAAGCCACCGACTGCCATGAGATGCCTGCTCACTGCAAGGGGCAGCCCGCCCTTACGGCAGCTAGAGAAAGCCAATTCAAAGCAATGAAGATCTAGTGCAGCTAAAAATACATAATAAACAAATCTTTAAGAAAAGAAAGAAATACTTACGGTTTGAGGGACTGGCAGTAACATGATCCAGAAGAGCAGACTGAGGAAGAAGGTTGAGAATTCCAGCTGAACCCCTTGGCATTGGAGAAACCTTTGAAACACCCCAGGGGAAATGTCAAGTAGGCAGAGGGTAGCTCTGCGCTCAAGGTTGAAATGTGTGGAATTTACACAGTGTTATACTTCAAGGTAAAAAAAAGAAAAAAAACCTGAAATCTGAGAATTCTCTGGCGGTCCAGTGGTTAGGACGCCGGCTTCCCCTTCAGGAAGCGTGCATTTGGCCCCTGGTCAGGGAGCTCAGATCCCACACCTGCACAGTGAGGTCAAAACTCAAAATAAATTGAAATCTGAAAGTCACCAGTGTATATGCAGATTAACTTTCCTTAACTCTTGTCTTGTTTCTATTATAATTCCTAGTTGATTAATGTTATTTTACATTTTTTTTTCTTTTCTTCTTTTGCCTCTAAGTCATCATTTTTTTAAATTTTTCATCCATGTTTATTCTTTGGCCTGTGTGGACCTCCCATCGCAGTGGCCTCTCTGGGTGCAGGGCACCAGTTCTGGGCGCATGTGCTCCAGAGTGCGGGCTCGCAACTGGACACACCGGCCCAGCCGTTCCTCGGCATGTGGGTTCTTCCCGGGCCAGGGATTGAACCAGTGCCCCTTGTACTGCAAGGTGGACTCTTCATCCACTGGACCATCAGGAAAGCCGTAGTTGATTAATCTTATTAAACATTATTGGCCGACCTTCTAACAGCCATCTAGCTGAATTCTCAATTTAAAATAGTTTGTGGATTCTCTTAGTTTTTCTTTGAAATAGTAGCCTTATCTCTTGCCTTTCCATCTTTACATTTTCATTTATTTTTCTTGTCCTGTAGCATTTATAAAGGCTTTCAGGATTATGTCAAATGGCAAAGTTAATCATTTCTTATATCCTCCACATCGCGTCTTTTTTTTTTTTTTTTTGGCTCTGTCAGGTCTTAGTTGTGGTGTGCTGGCTCTAGAGCACATGGGCACAGGAGTTGCGACTTGCAGGTTTAACTGCCCTTTGGTATGTAGGACCTTAGTTCGTTAGCAATCCAACCTGTGACCCTGTATTGGAAGACGGATTCATAACCACTGACCACTAGGAAAGTCCCTGAGATGACTTATCTCGTTATTCCTACTCTATAGAAGGAGCAAGTGAAGCACCAGAGAGGTTGTCTCTTGACCAAGGACACACAGTAAGTAAGCAAACAAATCAGGACTCCGACCAAAGCTTGTGTTCTCAACCACTGCCTTAAAAGAAAATTCAGTAGGCATTCTGTATTTTTTTTTTTTAACAGGCAAAATATGCTGCGAGTTTCCACAGGGGCCCCTGGATCTTGAATGAGGTTCTGGGAACCTGAGTTCTGGTTCTGAGTCTGCCTTCTTTCTGAGCCTCTGTTTCCTCCTTTGAGACCGCACTTGAAAGCCACAGAAACGCCGTCTTCAGGGTGGAAAGGGACAGGCCCCCCCCAAACTGACAGCATTCACTTCCTGTGGTTGCCTAACACATTACCATAAACTTGGTGGCTTACAAAACAACAGAAATTTATTCTCTCTCAGTCCTGGAGGCCAGAAAACCTATTATAAATCAAAGTATTAGCAGGACCACACTCCTTCTGAATTGTTTTGATACTTTTTTATCTGTTTACTGCTGGCGGCACTGGATTTTCGTGGCTGCGCTCCGGCTTTCTCTAGCTGTGGTGCTCCAGCTTCTCACTGCAGGGGCTTCTCTTGTTGCAGAGCACAGGCTCTAGAGCATTGGCTCAGTAGCTGTGGCTCCTGGGCTCTAGAGCACATGCTCAATAGTTGTTGTGCGTGGGCTTAGTTGGTACAAGGCATGTGGAATCTTCCTGGACAGGGGTCGAATCCGTGTCCCCTGCATTGGGAGGCCTTAACCAGAGGAAGCCTCCTCTGAATTGTCGATGGGAAGATCCTTCCTTGCTTCTTCCAGCTTCTGGTGGCCCCAGGTGTTCCTGGGCTCTATCATTCTCAACTCACTCTCCATCTTCCCATGACCTCCTCTTCTCCAATCCATGTGCAGTTTCCCCCTGCCTCTCTCTCTCTCTCTTTTAAAATACACTTCTCCATTTACTTAGGTTTTCCCTAATTTCTCTCAGCAATGTTTTATTAGTTTTAAGTATACAACTCTTGCACATTTTTTTCCTTTTTGGCAATGCTGCAAGGCATACGAGATCTTAGTTCCCCTACCAGGAATTGAACCTGGGCCCCCTGCAGTGGAGCCCTGAGTCCCACCCACTGGACCTCCAGGCAATCGCCCCCTGCTGTCTTTCTCTTGTAAGGACACTTGGCACTGGGTTTAGGGGCTGTTTGGATAGTCCACAGTGACACCATCTCTAGATGCTAACCTTAATTATATCTGAAAAGCCCCTTTCTCCAAATAAGTTCCCATTCCCAGGTCTCTGGTGGGCTTCTCTTGGGTTGGGGAGGGGCGGGTCATTCAACCACTCTACCGATCAAAACAGAAACACGAGAACAGGAAGATCCACGGCAGAGTTTAGCCTGGGAGATGCCCAAAGGTCTGTGCGTGCAGACGCCCACTCCCACGGAGCACACTGAGGCACGTGCCCCTGAGAACCCAGAGGGGTCTGTGCGTCCAACATGTGACAGTGAGAAGTCGTGTGTGTCCACCACGGTCTGACATTTTCTGAGAGCATAGGAAGTCTTGAAGGGAGCTTGTCATTCTTCAATGGTTAAAGTGGAGTGGAGACAGCTTCCCTTTCATCAAATGCCAAATAATGATAAAAGTCAAGGGAGGGGGCTTCCCCTGGTGGTCCAGTGGGTAAGGACACCGCCTTGCAGCGCAAGGTGCGCCGGTTCGATCCCTGGCCGGGGAAGATCCCACGTGCCGCGGAGCGGCCGGACTGATGTGTCCAATTACCGAGCCGGAGCTCTGGAGCGCATACGCCCAGAACCGGTGCTCTGCAGAGAGAGAGGCCACTGCATTGAGAGGCTGACACAGGCCAAGGAATAAAGATAGATGAAAATAAATAAATAGAAAATCAATAAAAGAGGCCAAAATTAAAAAAAAAAAAAATCTACAGATAATAAATCCTGGAGAGAGTGCGGAGAGATAGGGAACACTCCTGCATTGTTGGTGGGAATGTAAATTGATACAGCCGCTATGGAAGACAATATGGAGATTCCTTAAAGAACTAAAAACAGAAGCACCATACAACCCAGCAATCACACTTATACCCTGATGAAATCAAAACTGAAAGACACACTTGTACCCCAATGTTCATTGCAGCTCTCTATACAATAGCTAGAACATGGAAGCAACCTAGATGTCCATCGACGAATGAATGGATAAAGAAGCTCTGGTACATACACACAATGGAATATTTCTCAGCCGTAAAAAGAAATGCAGAAGAATCAGTCCTAATGCGGTGGATGAATCTAGAACCTATTATACAAAGTGAAGTAAGTCAAAAAGAAAAGGACAAATACAGTATACTAACGCATATATATGGAATCTAGGAAGATGGTACTGATAAATACACACGCAGGGCAGTGATGGAGAAACAGACTTAGAGAACAGACCTATGGTCATTGGGGGGAGGGAAGATCAGGCGAGAGGTATGGAAACAGTAACAAGGAAACCTACATATCATATGTAATAGAGATTACCACTGTGATTAAGCTGTAAGACTAAAGGAACCTACATGGGGACTAAGCATCAATCTGGCAGGGTCGGAAGGGTGAAAAGGGAGGGAGGACTCAGGTGGGAGGGGTCAGGGATGTACCTATGACTGTTTGGGGATTATGTATACCTATAATCAAGAAAACTCTGTAAAAACGTATCATAGTAACTTCCCTGTACACCTGAACCTAATGCAACATTGTAAAACAAATATACACCAATTTTTAAAAGTCCACACCACATTTCATGGACTTCATGTGATTAAGAAAATGTAAACTATCTCATCAAGAAGAAAACTGCTGCACTTCCCTGGTGGTCCAATGGCCCAATGGTTAAGAATCTACCTGCCAATGCACGGGACAGGGGTTCTATCCCTGGTCCAGGAAGATTCCACATGCCCTGGGGCAACTAAGCTTGTGTGCTACAACTACCAAAGCCCACAGTCTAGAGTCCATGCTTTGCAACTAAAGAAGCCACCTCAATGAGAAGCCTGTACTCTGCAACCAGAGAGTGGCCCCCACTCACCGCAACTAGACAATGCCCTTGTGCAGCTACAAAGGTCCCAGGCAGCCAAAAATAAATAATTTTTTAAAAGAAAACTGTTGATATTAAGTACATGTTGAAATAATATTTGACATTTATCTGGTTAAATAAAATACAGGAACAGTTATTTTCACCGTCTCTTTTGGTGTTGGCAGGGGCAGGGGAGCTACTAAGACATTCAAGCTTTTTTTTTTTCTCTAAACATTATTTTTTTAAATTTTGACCTCTTATATTGTTTTCCTTTTAATTTATCTATTTTCATCCATCTCCACTCCCCGGCCCCTGTGGGCCTCCCACCACAGCGTCCTCCCTCACTGCAGAGCACTGGCTCACAACTGGACACACCGGTCCAGCCGCTCCGCTGCACATGGGATCCTCCCGGGCTAGGGATCGAACTGGCGCCCTGCGCACTGCAAGGCAGACTCTCTACCCACTGGCCACTGGGGAAGCCCCAGCATTCAAGCTTGACTGAGTGGCTCCTGTCCTGTTTCTCGGGGACAGTACTGGTCCATGGGATCTGCTGTCTCTCCACCCGGGGGGACATCAGATGAAGGGGTGCCATTTGTTCCAGCAGCCACTGAGCCTCAGGATTTATTGTGATGTTCTGTAACAATTCATGTCAGAAGCACATTCAAACAGATCGGTTGATGTGCATGTGCAAAACGTGGCCTGAAAGAGCACTCGCAATCTCCCCTCTGCACCAGACGCAGATGAAGCAGCTCCTTAACTGAGAGGCCTGCAGTGCCAGGCAGTCTTTGCAGCCACTGAATATATGGAGAACATTTTTTATTCATAAATTAGATACAGTATGCCTTTATTATAAACATTAGAAAAGCTGTTATAGTAAGTTTTAAAGGCTGGGTAAAGTACAAGCTGGAATCAAGACTGCCAGGAGAAATATCAATAACCTCAGATATGCAGATGACACCACCCTTATGGCAGAAAGCAAAGAGGAACTAAAGAGCCTCTTGATGAAAGTGAAAGAGGAGAGTGAAAAGTTGGCTTAAAACTCAACATTCAAAAAACTAAGATCATGACATCCAGTCCCATCACTTCATGGCAAATAGATGGGCTAACAGACTTTTCTTGGAAACTCACGCAACTAGACAATGCCCTTGTGCAGCTACAAAGGTCCCAGGCAGCCAAAATAAATAATTTTTTAAAAGAAAACTGTTGATATTAAGTACATGTTGAAATAATATTTGACATTTATCTGGTTAAATAAAATACAGGAACAGTTATTTTCACCGTCTCTTTTGGTGTTGGCAGGGGCAGGGGAGCTACTAAGACATTCAAGCTTTTTTTTTTTCTCTAAACATTATTTTTTTAAATTTTGACCTCTTATATTGTTTTCCTTTTAATTTATCTATTTTCATCCATCTCCACTCCCCGGCCCCTGTGGGCCTCCCACCACAGCGTCCTCCCTCACTGCAGAGCACTGGCTCACAACTGGACACACCGGTCCAGCCGCTCCGCTGCACATGGGATCCTCCCGGGCTAGGGATCGAACTGGCGCCCTGCGCACTGCAAGGCAGACTCTCTACCCACTGGCCACTGGGGAAGCCCCAGCATTCAAGCTTGACTGAGTGGCTCCTGTCCTGTTTCTCGGGGACAGTACTGGTCCATGGGATCTGCTGTCTCTCCACCCGGGGGGACATCAGATGAAGGGGTGCCATTTGTTCCAGCAGCCACTGAGCCTCAGGATTTATTGTGATGTTCTGTAACAATTCATGTCAGAAGCACATTCAAACAGATCGGTTGATGTGCATGTGCAAAACGTGGCCTGAAAGAGCACTCGCAATCTCCCCTCTGCACCAGACGCAGATGAAGCAGCTCCTTAACTGAGAGGCCTGCAGTGCCAGGCAGTCTTTGCAGCCACTGAATATATGGAGAACATTTTTTATTCATAAATTAGATACAGTATGCCTTTATTATAAACATTAGAAAAGCTGTTATAGTAAGTTTTAAAGGCTGGGTAAAGTACAAGCTGGAATCAAGACTGCCAGGAGAAATATCAATAACCTCAGATATGCAGATGACACCACCCTTATGGCGGAAAGCAAAGAGGAACTAAAGAGCCTCTTGAGGAAAGTGAAAGAGGAGAGTGAAAAAGCTGGCTTAAAACTCAACATTCAAAACACGAAGATCATGACATCCAGTCCCATCACTTTGTGGCAAATAGATGGGCTAACAGACTTTTCTTGGAAAAGAAAAGTCTTCCAAAATCACTGCAGATGGTGACTGCAGCCATGAAATTAAAGGATGCTTGCTCCTTAGAAGAAAAGCTATGACAGACCTAGACAGTGTACTAAAAAGCAGAGACGTCACTTTGCCGACAAAGGTCTGTATAGCAAAGCTATGGTTTTTCCAGTAGTCATGTGTGGATGTGAGAGCTGGACCATAAAGAAGGCTGAGCATGGAAAAACGGATGCCTTCCACCTGTGGTGCTGGAGTAGACTCTTCTGAGCCCCTTAGACTGCAAGGAGATCAAACCAGTCTATCCTAAAGGAAATCAACCATGAATATTCACTGAAAGCACTGATACTGAAGCAGAAGCTCCAAAACTTGGGGCACCTAATGCAAAGAGCCAACTCATGGGAAAAGACCCTGATGCAGGGAAAGACTGAAAACAGGAGAAGGGGCTGATGAGATTCTTGGATGGCATCACTGAGTCAATGGACACGAGTTTGAACAAGTTCCTGGAGGTGGTGAAGGACAGGGAAGCCTGGGGTGCTGCCGTCCATGGGGTCGCAAAGAGTCAGGCATGACTGAGGGACTGAACAACAATACAAAGTTACAAAATGGAGATAAAGGGACTTCCCTGGTAGAACGGTGGTTAAGACTCCACGTTGCCAATGCAGGGAATGCAGGTTCAATTCCTATCCCACACCGCTGTGTGGCGTGGTCAAAGAAACAAAATCCCCTCCACACAAACAAACACAACAGAGATAACATACTCCTGGATGAAACGTGCTGTGTGAAGTCATGAGTTCACATCCTGACCCTGTTACTCCCTGCCTCTGATTCCTTCCATGAGTCTCAGTGTCCTGATCCAGAAACTGGAAGTGTTTGTTCCTGTGCCCTCAGGGGTGTCGAGGGAACTCAGTGAGATCATGTGTGTACTGGGCCCATCTTGCTGCCAAGCAGAGAGTGAGCTACGCCAGTCACCAGGTTTCTTGAGAGGCTGGGACCCGGTTTAGGTCGGAGGTAGTCACGTTAGGTTTCTCTGTGGAGGGAATGGCTGTGTGGAACTTTGAAGCACGGAGAAAACCTGAGCACAGCCATGAAGACCCAGCACAGCCAAAAAAAGAAAAAACAACAAAAAAAAGCTAGGATGGAGACGAGCGATGGGCTATGGGAGGTAAGGGGAGGAAGGCACCGAGACGAGGCTCCAGACGTCGGTTCAGGAGACAGGGTCTACATGGGACTAAGGATAAGCTGGGGACCTGGGAGAAGGATCCTATAGGAGGAAGATATTGAGGACAGCGTGAAACTCTGAGGGACAACCACAAGGAGGCATCCAAGAGGCTTCTAGATGCCCAGGTCTGGAGCCGAGAGAGATGGCAAAGCAGAGGCTGGGAGGCCGGCAGGGCTCAGACAGGGCTGACATCCTGACAGTGGGAGAAGGTGAGGGCTGCAGTAGAGTAAGCTCACCATCAGCCAGTGATGAAAGGGGGAAGAGCTTCTGAGTCAGGTTCTCAACCTACTCTGGACGGGGGACAGGAAGTCGAGCAGACCCAGAACCCCACAGGAGGGCCTGTCCTATGAGGGGTGGGGGCCCAGATGGATACAAGCACTCCGGGCTTCCATGGTGGGATGTGTGTACGTGTAATCAGTGGGTTTTTCAGGGGATCCAGCAATCCACTGCCAAGGACGAGAGGTGGTGGAAAGTTCCTGGTGGGGGAGAGGGGCAGTGGTTAGAAAGGGAAAGTGAATTAATTGGGAGTCTCTTAGTTTCCAATGCAAACTGTTTTGGGTGTGTTTTTTTAAAATTATTTATTTATTTGGCTGCTCTGGGTCTTAGTTGTGGCATGTGGGATCTAGTTCCCTGACCAGGGCTCGAACCCAGGCCCCATTGTATTGGGAACACAGAGTTTTAACCACTGGACCACCAGGAAAGTCCCGCAAACTGGTTTTTAGAAATGGATTGACTCACATGTTTCTTCCCCAAAAAGTCAAGGAGTAAAACCAGTTTCCGTCCCAGCTTCATCCAGGAGCTTAAATGATAAAATGAAGTCACTGTCCCGTATCTGGGTTTCTTATTTCTCTGATTTTCTCCTCAGGAAGACATTCCTTGGAGCAGCAAAGATAGCCCTAAGTGCTTTAGGCTCATGTCTCATCCTCTTAGCCACCCCAGAGGGAAGAAAGCACTCCTGATCAAGAGGTCCATCCTTCATTGCCTTCCCTTGAACCCAATCACTGTCCTCAAAGGTCAACCAATGGAAAACTCTGATTGGTTGGGCCTACGTCATTGCACTTTTCTGGAAAGGCAGGATGGGGTGAGACCCAAGACACCCAGCTGAACTGAACTTGAGAAAGGGGTGGTTTCCCAAAAACACAAGCAGAAGGTGGGCAAAACCGTAGATGCCCGTGTGACTGGAAGGAAAGGGAGGTAGGGAAAGCATTTTCTCATCTGTTAGTGAGGTGTAGGAATATGACCTCCCCTCAGAGGATGAGTGAGGATTACACAGATTAATGCAGGTGAGACATTTTGTAGATGAGTAGAGTAGGTGCTGCACAAGAGGTAGCTATTATTTAAAAACTAGTAGTCAGTATTACAATTGATGATGAATGGCATCTAGATGCTGGGAGGTAATGAGCACCCCGGCTCAGGAAGAAACCAAACTGAAGCTGAACAATCACGCAGTTAAAACTCATACAATCTGCATTGTACAAGCTCAGTCCCCAAGTGGCTCTCATCCGTGTTTCTGTGTGCCAGTCTATGAAACAGGGTCAGGGGACTGAGGGAAGCCAGAAGGTAATTTTAGAGTGTCACCTCCTCAGAAAAAGGCTTTCCCTGGAGGCCTCTTCCTGCGTGTGGGTGCTCAGGCCTCTCCCACTCTGCAACCCCGTGGACTGTAGCCCACCTGGTTCCTCTGTCCATGGAATTTTTCAGTCAAGAATACTGGAGTGGGATGCCATTTCCTATTCCAGAGGAGTCTTCTCTACCCAGGATGGAATCCAAATCTCCTGTGTCTCCTGCATTGGCAAGCAGGTTCTTTCATCACTGAGAAGCCCATGGGATGCTCATTCTTACCAAGTATTCCTTTTATTATAATAGATCCTTCCTCCCTTTTTATTTTCTTTACAGTGCGTACCACAATCTGAAATCAACTTACGGTCTTTTTCTTAGGAAGGCTGTCACATATCATGTGAAATCTCAGTTCCCCAGCCAGCAATGGAACCTATGCCCTTGAAGGGGAAGTACCCTCTTAACCATTGGACCACCAGGGATGTCCCAAATCATTTATTCCTTGCCTTCCTCATTAAAATGTCAGTCCCACGACAGCAAGGACATCTCATCTGTCTTGTTCACTGCGGTGTCCTCCTCACCTAGCGCACTGCCTGGTACACAGCAAGCCCTTGATAAAAAATTTGTCTAATGGCTAGATACTGTTTATTAAAACATAGGGTGCCTAGTTTTCTGATAGGTAGGGAGTTCTCCATTAAGTGTCCAAGCTGAAGTTGAACAAGCGTACCTTGCATTTCATGATGCCAGGACCCCAACCGCAGTTCCTGTCCCGGCCTCAGTTTCCTCATTCAGAAATAGGGGTGTGCGGCCGGCAAGGGGCTTGGGGGTGGGAGTGAACTCCTGGCCCGGCCCCCGCCTGCGATCCCCAGATCGGCCACCAGGGGGCGCGGCGCATCTGCCCAAAAGTCAGTCCTCAACCACTGGAGCCCGGTGGAAGCGTCCCGACGGTCCTGGAATATTCTGAGCGGCGCTGGCTTCCAGGCGTTTAGGAACCCAAGAGTTTGTGCGGATCGGGGGGTGTCTGCGCTCCTCGCAGGGGGGCGGGCGGGAGGTGACTCAGGCGCGCGGCCCCCAGTTCTCGCGAGGGAGCGTGCACGGCCTCGGGAACTCGCGCGGCACCGCGTCCATTTTTACCCGGGCGCCGCTAAAAATAGTCACCGCGCTCCTAGCGGAGCCCGAAATAGCGGCCCCCAGATAAGGCAGGACGACTCAGCGCTTCCGGGGAGCGGAAGGGGGAGGCAGCGCGGGGCGGGGGGAGTGGGGCTGGGCTCAGCTGGGCCTCTGGGCGTAGCTCCTGAGGACGACCCTGCACTGCCCACAGCTGCGACCCCACCCGCCTCCCCTGACCTACCCCCAGCCTGGAATCAGCCCCCCGGCCCCTCCCTCTCCGCAGTTTCCTGTCTCCTGGTCTCCCCGCTTCAGTTTCCCCTCCATTCTTCATCCCTGACCATTACCCACCTTCCCTTACGGTATCCTAACCTTTCTTCCTAACCCGGCCTCCCCTTCTCATCTGCATCCTTCAACTTGCCCTTCCGAAGCCCTGTCCCTGGTCTCTCTCTCGCCTCTCAGAATTCCACATCCACCCTAGCTTCCAGTCCTCAGCACCACTTCTTTAAGGGGAGGATGTGGAGGTCACAGGAAGTCATGCCAGACCAGCAAGCAGAGGGCTGAGAGTGAGTGAGGCTCTTGGTTAGTTTCAGTGATGGTTTGGATGGGCTTAGTTGTGGGTCTTGTCCAGTTTCAGGGCTCCTGCTATGGTCAGGGTCAGGTATTCAGGCCTGGACTAGGGTTGGGGCTCAGACTGGGGAGAGACGCAGGTTTGCTGTCACTGAAGGTGGGATCTCTGTGTCACCAGAGTCAGGGCTCAGCCTGGCAACCACTGTTTGCCCACCGAGCCCAATTCTATCGTGATTCTTTCCTTCCTTGCAAGTCAGTGACACAACAGCTCAGGCAGCGGGAACAACCAAGAACCCTGCTCCTTCGTGGCCTGGGTCACCCCTTTGCCTTGGGTCCTCTTGGCCACCTCCCCATTCTGGTATCCCGCGACTCTGTCCGTGCCTACTCCAAGAATCAGCCGCCAAGATCTGACACCACATTCACCAGGAACCCAAGAGTTTGTGCGGATCGGGGTGTCTGCGCTCCTCGCAGGGGCGGGCGGGAGGTGACTCAGGCGCGCGGCCCCCAGTTCTCGCGAGGGAGCGTGCACGGCCTCGGGAACTCGCGCGGCACCGCGTCCATTTTTACCCGGGCGCCGCTAAAAATAGTCACCGCGCTCCTAGCGGAGCCGAAATAGCGGCCCCAGATAAGGCAGGACGACTCAGCGCTTCCGGGGAGCGGAAGGGGGAGGCAGCGCGGGGCGGGGGCAGTGGGGCTGGGCTCAGCTGGGCCTCTGGGCGTAGCTCCTGAGGACGACCCTGCACTGCCCACAGCTGCGACCCCACCCGCCTCCCTGACCTACCTCCAGCCTGGAATCAGCCCCCCGGCCCCTCCCTCTCCGCAGTTTCCTGTCTCCTGGTCTCCCCGCTTCAGTTTCCCCTCCATTCTTCATCCCTGACCATTACCCACCTTCCCTTACGGTATCCTAACCTTTCTTCCTAACCCGGCCTCCCCTTCTCATCTGCATCCTTCAACTTGCCCTTCCGAAGCCCTGTCCCTGGTCTCTCTCTCGCCTCTCAGAATTCCACATCCACCCTAGCTTCCAGTCCTCAGCACCACTTCTTTAAGGGGAGGATGTGGAGGTCACAGGAAGTCATGCCAGACCAGCAAGCAGAGGGCTGAGAGTGAGTGAGGCTCTTGGTTAGTTTCAGTGATGGTTTGGATGGGCTTAGTTGTGGGTCTTGTCCAGTTTCAGGGCTCCTGCTATGGTCAGGGTCAGGTATTCAGGCCTGGACTAGGGTTGGGGCTCAGACTGGGGAGAGACGCAGGTTTGCTGTCACTGAAGGTGGGATCTCTGTGTCACCAGAGTCAGGGCTCAGCCTGGCAACCACTGTTTGCCCACCGAGCCCAATTCTATCGTGATTCTTTCCTTCCTTGCAAGTCAGTGACACAACAGCTCAGGCAGCGGGAACAACCAAGAACCCTGCTCCTTCGTGGCCTGGGTCACCCCTTTGCCTTGGGTCCTCTTGGCCACCTCCCCATTCTGGTATCCCGCGACTCTGTCCGTGCCTACTCCAAGAATCAGCCGCCAAGATCTGACACCACATTCACCTGAGGTTCAAAGTCTGCATCTTTTTCGTTTCTGAAATAGCTTGGGACAGAAGCTTCCCTGTCCCGTGTGACCCCAGGGAGCAGAGTGTAGTAGATAGAGGTCGTTTCAGGGAACATTCAGGCAGAACCCTTTGGCTGTGATGGAAGGCAGACCCAAGTGCTGTTCCTGCCTCTCATGGACACCAGGCTTTAGCCAGGTGTCTGATTGTTCTGTCATCTGGATGAGACTCAACTACCAGGCAAAGGGACTGAAGGATCCTTTAAGGCAAGAAGCAACGTGACACTGGATCAAAGAATTAGGAGGCTGGAAATGTCCACAATGACGAGACAGCACTGGGCCCGGCGGGCCCTGGTGAGGAGCCTGGACTGTTTGCCCTCAGGGCCCTGGGGAAGCCATGGCAGGTTGTTAGCCCAGAGGGACACAGGCAGGTTTGAAGACATTTCTGACCGCTTCTTGGAGGTAGACAGAGGATGGAAGGGGCAGAGGAAGGGCCTGGACCTAGATAGGCGTGAGAGGAGAGGAAAGAGGAAGAGAGAGCAGATTTGAAAGACAGTGAGAAGGCAAGAAGAACCAAACTTGGTGGCTGAGAGGCTGTGAGGGGAGAGAGGCACCCAAGAGGAGACCCAGCTCTCTGCTCAGGTGGGAGTGGGGTGGTGGGGTCATCCCTCACATGAGGCCCAGGAGGAGGAGGTATGGGTAGAGGATGTCCAAGTAAGTTGCAAAGTCAGCCCAGAGAGGGTTATTTTAAAACTTAAAAAAAAAAGGATTTTTTAAAAATTAGGGGAACATTATTGGCAAATGCAAAAGAGTATACCTTGAGATCGTAAATTCCCCTCTGCCCTCTGAGCTCCCCCTCTCACTGTGAACGGCTTCTTGTGTACCTGGGCCAGCAGAATTCAGTGAGCTCTCACCGCGTCCCCCGCCCGTGCGAAGCCAGTCACAGAAGCAACATGGCTCCAATCACTGGTCATCCAGCGTGTGGGCCAGGTGCCCTGCTGTACCCATTCTAGAGCAGTGAAAACGCAGGTGTGGAGAGATGCAGGGATGTGTTCTCTCAAGGCCTGGCTATGACGGCTCTTCAAAACTGAAGGTAGGGGAGCAGGTGAGATCAGAGAAGAACAAGTCCAAACGGCGAGGGTTCAGAGCCCAGGGAACTGGAGGGAGTTCGAGGGAGGCTGCCGGGAGGAGTGAGGAAAGCTGGGAGGGTGCCTTCCAGAGCCTTCTCATGAACGGTTTGGATGGAAGTCAGTCACTCCCTTGGGGGCCAGGGCATCCCTGGCAGTAGGGCAGTGCCCCTGCTCACGCCCCAGGGGTGTCCACAGGAAGAGACTGAGGCTGTTCGATGACATCTCAGGGACACCGTGACAGCACAGCCGGCTGTAATGACGTCTGAGTGATTCGCCAACTGCTGTTAAGGACCAGCGTCTCTAGTCATGCCCTGCAGAGGGAGAGGAGGGCAGGAAGTGACAGGCCACGGGGGTGGGTGACAGGGATGCAGTCATTCAGAGACCAGGGGCTCGGGAGCTGAGCGATGGGTTCTGCCCCTGCACTGGGGAAGGGTGGGTGAGGATCCGTGAAGTGGGGCTCTGTGTAGTGAAGAAGTTCTGGCTTCAGCCCCACCTGGCTGGGGTGGAGGAGGTCTGGGTGCAGAGGCAGGGGTCAACCCAGGGATGGCTGGGGTCAGAGACTTCGGTTTTGTTCGCTGCTGGGTCCCCATCACCTAGGAGGTAACTGGCACACAGTAGGGGCCCAATACACAATGACATGTTCAATGAATGAATCAAATGAATGAACGCAGTCACCATTCCCTGGAACCTTTTCTCCCTCACATGGCCCGGGGGTATGTTGTAGTACCCCTAAAACTTAAAAAGGATTTTTAAAATTAGGGGAACATTATTGGCAAATGCAAAAGAGTATACCTTGCGATCGTAAATTCCCTCTGCCCTCTGAGCTCCCCTCTCACTGTGAACGGCTTCTTGTGTACCTGGGCCAGCAGAATTCAGTGAGCTCTCACGCGTCCCCGCCCGTGCGAAGCCAGTCACAGAAGCAACATGGCTCCAATCACTGGTCATCCAGCGTGTGGGCCAGGTGCCCTGCTGTACCCATTCTAGAGCAGTGAAAACGCAGGTGTGGAGAGATGCAGGGATGTGTTCTCTCAAGGCCTGGCTATGACGGCTCTTCAAAACTGAAGGTAGGGGAGCAGGTGAGATCAGAGAAGAACAAGTCCAAACGGCGAGGGTTCAGAGCCCAGGGAACTGGAGGGAGTTCGAGGGAGGCTGCCGGGAGGAGTGAGGAAAGCTGGGAGGGTGCCTTCCAGAGCCTTCTCATGAACGGTTTGGATGGAAGTCAGTCACTCCCTTGGGGGCCAGGGCATCCCTGGCAGTAGGGCAGTGCCCCTGCTCACGCCCCAGGGGTGTCCACAGGAAGAGACTGAGGCTGTTCGATGACATCTCAGGGACACCGTGACAGCACAGCCGGCTGTAATGACGTCTGAGTGATTCGCCAACTGCTGTTAAGGACCAGCGTCTCTAGTCATGCCCTGCAGAGGGAGAGGAGGGCAGGAAGTGACAGGCCACGGGGGTGGGTGACAGGGATGCAGTCATTCAGAGACCAGGGGCTCGGGAGCTGAGCGATGGGTTCTGCCCCTGCACTGGGGAAGGGTGGGTGAGGATCCGTGAAGTGGGGCTCTGTGTAGTGAAGAAGTTCTGGCTTCAGCCCCACCTGGCTGGGGTGGAGGAGGTCTGGGTGCAGAGGCAGGGGTCAACCCAGGGATGGCTGGGGTCAGAGACTTCGGTTTTGTTCGCTGCTGGGTCCCCATCACCTAGGAGGTAACTGGCACACAGTAGGGGCCCAATACACAATGACATGTTCAATGAATGAATCAAATGAATGAAAGCAGTCACCATTCCCTGGAACGTGGTTTACCCTTTTGCCTAACAGCCCTGGTCATGCTGGCGGGTCAGCCAGCGGTGCGGCTAGGGATACCCCGCGCCAGCAGGGCCTCGGATCTCAGTCCCTGCGTCCGGAGTTGGGGGGGCGGCAGGCTGGGGGGGACGGGGCAGATGAACAAGAAACAATGAGTTCTTGCTTGGGATGAACTCCGCCCACAGGTGATGTCACAAGCCGCTTGGGGATCCCAACCCCTGTCCCTCCCTTGGGATGGGCTGTGGAGAGGAACCCAGGAGTCCTGACTTCCGCCCCTCCCCAGGGCCTGGCAGCATTACATAACCCCGACGTCGCGTCCCCAGGGATGTCTCCGGACGTCCTGGCCAGGCTGGGGACAATGGGCGGGGAGAGGCCCTCCCGCCAGGAACCTGGAAGTGGCAAGGGCGCCCTCGCCTCTGATTCACCCTTGTTTCCGGCCCGTTTAAGCCTCCTTCGTCTCCTGAGGGAACTGTATCTCCCCCAAGCTCTCAGCCCTCAGTTCTTGCACCCCGCTAAATTTCAGCTCGCTCCCTGAGCCTGCAAATATCAATCCTCAAACTCCCTGCCCTCACACCAGCCCCTTGTGATTTCTGAATCCCCTAAATGGCCCGTTCCCACGCCCTCCTTCACGCACCCATCCTGGGGCAACTCTACCCCAAGTCCTTAAAACTATCGCCAACTTCCTACCCCGCCCCTCTAGTGGCTTCTCCAAGCTTCCTCCATCAACTGTCTTCCCCCAAACCCCTCCCACCTCCCTCAAACTGACCCCTAATATTCTTTGTCGTCCCTAATCCCAGCCCCCTTGTCTCCCTGAAACTACCCTAATATCCCTACTTCATTCCCCCAAATCGGGTCTCCCATTCCCTCCCAGCCCCAGACATCCGCGGGGTCCCCTGGTCCCAGGCCCCCGGCCACGCGCGCCCCTCGCGGCCCGCTCCCACGCCCGGCTCGGGTTCCCAGGCTGCCCCCCCGCGGTGGCCCAGAGACCCAGTTTGCGGCGGCAAAACATTGGTCTCCGGGCAACAGGCCCCGCCCGCCCCAGGGCGGCCCGCTGCGAGCCGGGCCGCGCCAGGGCCGAGACTGAGCGCCGAGGCGGGGCGGGAGCACCAAACTGAAGCCTTCGCCTCCGGAGGTCCGCCGGGGCGGGGACTCCGGGAGGTGGCAATGCGGAAGCGGAGGTTCAGGGCCCCAGAGCCAGAAACGCCGAGAAATTCGTAGAAGCGGAAGCCACAGGGACCTAACTGGGGCGCAGTCATAAAGAGAGACGACGCAACCAAGCAAAGAAGGACCGGACCCTGCAGTAAACATGGGGATAGTGAAGCTAAACACAGACAGCTCTCCGGTCTGCAGGGACGTCCCGGTAGGCAGGATAATCTATCGCGGGTCGTCCAGGCCTTCGGGCTTCTGTGTGAGGGATTTCCCTCTCTCTCAGTTTCTGTATTTGTAAAATGGGCAACGCTTAGCACACAGGGCTGTTGTGACGATAGGGATTCAACATAAAGCTTCAAGGCATTCACCGAACTCGTGGCACACTACTGGAACATCCCATCCGTCATGCATTCCTTCAACAGATATTTCTGGACTAGCCATTAGGTGTCAGGCACCGTGGTAAGTGCTGGCAATTCAACAGTGAACAAGACCGAAGCCCCTGACCTCCAGGGAGGACGTTGGAATGTAGTAGTGCCTGGGAAGTAGAGAGGGAGGGATGCTCGACGCTGCCGGTTTAAAGAGGGTGGTCCGAGAAGGCTGACGTGCGAAAGTGATGTTTGGAGCAAAGGCTGGAAGTTGATGAGAAAGGAGCCTTGCAGATATCTGGGCCAAGAACATCCTAGTCAGAGAGAGCAGCAGATGCAAAGTCCGTAAAGATGGGAACATGGCTGGTAACGTTGGAGGAACAGGAGGAGGCTGGTGTGGCTGGAGCAGGGAAAGGCAGGGGAGGGCAGGTGGCAGAGAAAAGGGGCCTATGGGCCATGGTGAGGGCCTTCATTTTTACTCTGAGTTTAGGAGCCATGGGAAGATTCTGAGCAAAAGAGGGACATGAACTGATTTTGATTTAAACAGCATCCCTCCCAGCCATATGTGGGGAATGGACTTTAGGAGGCCAGTGTGGAGGCAGGGAGACCAGTGAGGAGCCCTAGGCAATGGTTCAAGCAAGAGGTGACAGCGGTTGGCTCAAGGGGCAGCAGGGATCAGATTCTGGAGGTGTTTAAATGCTGAGCACATTCATGGCAAGCCCTCAGTAGATGGCAGCAGTTACCATTATGTCAGAGAGAGCTCACAAAATCCTCATAGGAGTCCTTATCATTCCCATTTTACAGATGCAGAAACTGAGGCCCCACGAGGTCACTCACCTTGCCCAAGGACTCAGCTCAATCTGGCTCTAAAAATGGTATCTCTATTAGGTTGGCTGTTCCACAACACCCTCAGGGACTGGAGCTATTCCCAAAGTTATCCATGTGGGCCCCAGGACCCCTGGAGCTATCTCCTCATCAGCCGCACCCAGTGGGTGTAGAAAGCGGTGGCCCGGTGGAGAATGCTGCCTGACGGGTGTTCCAGTTGTCAGGTAGTCACCCACACTGGCCCAGGACACCTGCTTAAAGGCAGGCAGGTACATGTAGAGAGGATCCACCCAGAACCTCCCAACCCAGCATCTGCGTCTCACACTCAGTCCCAGCACTGGACCCGGCACACCCCAGTGCTGCCTGCAGCGACCTGTTGAATCCAGTCACACTCGCACGCAAGGAAGTACCTAGCCTCCACCGTGGAGGTCCATTTCCAGGTGGTGTGCAGAAAATGCAATTTCTGGCTTTATCTCTTTGTGTTTTCCTATCTCTCTACCCCTGTATCTTTTTTGGTCTCTGTCTCTTTCTGTCTTGCTATCTTTGTCTCTCTTTGTCCTAACCTTGACCCCCGGCTCTGTCCACGCTCAGGACCCTCTACCTGCAGGAGAAATCACTCTTGTCCCTGGCCATGTCTCCACAGAACCTCACCTATCATGTGAGATTAGAACTTGGCATCAGGGGCCTCCCTTGGACAAAGAATCTGCCTGCTAAAGCAGGAGGCACAGGTTCAGACACTGGCTCAGTAGTTTAGGAGCCATGGGAAGATTCTGAGCAAAAGAGGGACATGAACTGATTTTGATTTAAACAGCATCCCTCCCAGCCATATGTGGGGAATGGACTTTAGGAGGCCAGTGTGGAGGCAGGGAGACCAGTGAGGAGCCCTAGGCAATGGTTCAAGCAAGAGGTGACAGCGGTTGGCTCAAGGGGCAGCAGGGATCAGATTCTGGAGGTGTTTAAATGCTGAGCACATTCATGGCAAGCCCTCAGTAGATGGCAGCAGTTACCATTATGTCAGAGAGAGCTCACAAAATCCTCATAGGAGTCCTTATCATTCCCATTTTACAGATGCAGAAACTGAGGCCCCACGAGGTCACTCACCTTGCCCAAGGACTCAGCTCAATCTGGCTCTAAAAATGGTATCTCTATTAGGTTGGCTGTTCCACAACACCCTCAGGGACTGGAGCTATTCCCAAAGTTATCCATGTGGGCCCCAGGCCCCCTGGAGCTATCTCCTCATCAGCCGCACCCAGTGGGTGTAGAAAGCGGTGGCCCGGTGGAGAATGCTGCCTGACGGGTGTTCCAGTTGTCAGGTAGTCACCCACACTGGCCCAGGACACCTGCTTAAAGGCAGGCAGGTACATGTAGAGAGGATCCACCCAGAACCTCCCAACCCAGCATCTGCGTCTCACACTCAGTCCCAGCACTGGACCCGGCACACCCCAGTGCTGCCTGCAGCGACCTGTTGAATCCAGTCACACTCGCACGCAAGGAAGTACCTAGCCTCCACCGTGGAGGTCCATTTCCAGGTGGTGTGCAGAAAATGCAATTTCTGGCTTTATCTCTTTGTGTTTTCCTATCTCTCTACCCCTGTATCTTTTTTGGTCTCTGTCTCTTTCTGTCTTGCTATCTTTGTCTCTCTTTGTCCTAACCTTGACCCCCGGCTCTGTCCACGCTCAGGACCCTCTACCTGCAGGAGAAATCACTCTTGTCCCTGGCCATGTCTCCACAGAACCTCACCTATCATGTGAGATTAGAACTTGGCATCAGGGGCCTCCCCGGTGGCTCAGTGACAAAGAATCTGCCTGCTAAAGCAGGAGGCACAGGTTCAGACACTGGGCTGAGAAGATCCCCATATGCCTTGGAGCAACTGAGCCCATGCATGACAACTACTGAGCCTGTGCTCTAGAGCCTAGAAACCGCAACTACTGAAGCCTGTGAGCCCTGGAGCCCATACTCCCCAACAAGAGCAGCCACTGCAATGAGAAGCCCTTGAACGGCAACTAGAGAGCAGCCCCTTCTCCCTGAAACTACAGAAATGCCCACACAGCAACGAACAGCCAGCAGAGTAAAAGTATATAAATAGTTAAAAAAATAAAAAGAACTTGACATCAGCTGACAAGAACCTACGTACATACAGCATTAAGAACTACATTCAATGTTTTGTAATAACCTATAAGGGAAAAGCATCTAAAAAAGAGTATGGAGAGTGTGTGTGTGTGTGTATATATATATATACGTATGACACACACATATGTAACTGAGTCAGTTTGCTGCACACCTGAATCTAGCACAACACTGTAAATCAACTATACTTCAATTTAAAAAAAAAAAATTAAAAATAAAGAACCATAAAAAACCCCCAACACCTGGCATCAGAGTATGTGCGTGGAGGCCTCAGATGAGCTGCTCAGAATCACTGAGGCAGGACTCCCCATGTCCTAATCTCCAGCACCTCTTTCTCTGAGACTCTGACCCACAGTTTTGGGTGTGGGCCTGGGGCCATGCACCTTTATCAAGTTGCCCAGGAGAAGGGACTCCCTGTCGCGTGCACTGGCCTGCATGTGTGTGTGTGCTAAGTCACTGCAGTTGTGTCTGTCTCTCTGACCCTGTGGACTGTATCTGGCCAGACTCCTCTGTCCGTGGCATTCTCCAGGCAAGAAGCCTGGTGCGGAATCTTCCTGAGCCAGGGATGGAACCCGCAGCATTTACATCTCCTGCATCGGCAGCGGGGTTCTTTACCAGGAGTGCCACCTGGTACTCCATTGAATTTTGCACAAAAGGAAGACCATAGGCTCAAAGGGCAAAGGAACTGTCCCGATACCCTGCAGCACTCAGCAGTGAGGGGCTTGGTGCTGTCCAGAATCAGGGAGTGCGATCTGGGAACAAACTTGGGAGTCAAACGAAAAATTAAAGAGAACCACAAAGACTCAGAGGGAGACTCAGAAATGGATAAAGACCCAGAGAAAGGCGAGTGGGAAGGAAGCAGAAACCCAGAAAAGGACTCAAGGGAACAGAGACAGACAGTGTCAGAAGTACACAGAGATGGTACAGCAGAGACAAAGAGACAGGAGTCAGAAAGATGCAGAGAGAAACTGGAGACATATCAAGAGAGGAGATTGAGAGACAGGGTTTAGGGTGATAGAGAGACCCCAAAAGGGGCACATTTTCAATGAGGCAGTATACATGTGGCCCACATTTTATAGACAACTTCCTAGAAGCAGCCAGTGCCACAGTTTGGCAATTACAGGCTTACCAAGCCAGGTCCCCTCCCTAGGCCCGACATGTAGGATGCACATAGAACACGTTTATATAACCTGCCCTCTGTGCAGAAGCTAAGAGCTTTACATAACAGCGCCCCGTGAGTCATGCTGCAGACATGGGGCAGTGACCTGACACACCCCGTGAAAGAGGACCCCTCACCCAGGACCGTTACCTGAGAGTGACTTTGTGAGACGTGAGAGATCCTAGGTTTCACTAAGGAGAAAGCAGAGGGTCAGAGAGGGCAAGGCACTGGTCTGAGGTCAAACAGCCAGAGGCCACTAGGACAAAAGGTCCAATTGTATCTGCCTATTTCCTTTCCTTTTGTACCCCAAGACACAAAGAAAGGCGATGACTGCCAAAGCTCTGTGATGTGTTCTTTTACAGAGAAGAGGAAACAATAGTTAGAACATCAGTAATAATACAACAGTGCCTGTGTATTTAGCACGCTGTGTGGCAGTAAGTACTTTACAAACACCATCTCATTTCAAATCCCAGTGAAGTAGGGAAAGTACTCAGTTATTAAATAGCATAATGTTACCTGTTACCTACAGAACACTTAGTATGTACTAAGTGCTTAACAGGATTTCATGCAGAGAGACTTCTGGAGGCGGGCTATGCTATCGCTCCCATTTCAGGAAGCAAAGAGGCTCAGGAAAAGGAAGTGACAGGTCAAGGTCACAGTGTGGGTATTTGAACCCAGATCTCTCTATCGATTTATCTCTGCCACCCACTCCCCCGTGGACATGCGTGCCTACAAGTGCACCTATGCACGTGTGCAATCAATCTTAACATCTTGCAGGAACATCTTAAAAACTTTAGTTCAAATATCAACAGCTCTTAGCTCGATTATTTCTCTTCTCCAGGAGGGCGTAACCCAGCCTCCAATCCCCTAAACCTCCCCAACACCTGGGGAACGACCCTCTCCTCTCTGGAGAGCCTCAGTCCCACCGCGCGATCGGAGCCGGATCAAGTAAAATGTTCCTGCTTCTTTAAGAAAACGAACAGTCGGCCGGCGTTGCCAGGCAGCGCCTCGGCGGTCGCCAGGCAACGTCAACAAACGACTCAGCCGCCGTCTCCGCGCTCACGGCTCCCCCCGGCCACGCAGACGCGGTGACGCGACGGGCTGTGGAACGCCGTCGCTTAGCAACGTGAAGGCTGTTTGTCCCGGGCCTGGCCGCGCGGCCGCGCTGGGTGCAACCAGGACCGGCCCGGGCGGACAGACGAGCCGGCTGGGAGCCTGGTGTGGGGGGGCGCTGCGGTGATGAAGCGGGGGAGAACCAGGTCCCCAAATTGCCGGTTTCCCTTTAGACAGCCGCCGTCTGCTTGTCACGCGCTCCTCCTGTCTGACCTGGGACCGCCTCCGCTGGGTATCTGTCCGTCTGCGCCCCCTCCTCCCCAGCATGTCTGTCTGTCCAGTATCTCCCGCGCGGTGGCTGTCTCACCACGTTCCCCCAAATTATCAACAACTAAAATAGATCCAAGCACACTTCTCTGGCCTGCTTTTGCCTCGGACGCCCTGGTTTCTGGGTGCACTGCTGCACTGGGGGTCCCAACCAGTGGAGACAGGCACGGGGTACACACAGACACCGGAGTCACAGCGCGAGAGCTCCCTCCCGTTCCTTTCCCTGTTTCCCTTGCGTTTTCTTGCCTGTCTTTCTTGAGGCTCTTTCATCGACAGCAGCCCGAAGTCCATCCATCCTGTGTCCTGTCCGGGAAGCTGTCCACAGCTGGGAGGTTTTAATAACTCATCCCTAACACACACCCCTGACATCCCCCGACCAGTCGCTTCATGTGACCAGGGCTGGAGCGAATCTCCAAACAGAAAAAAAACTGGGTGTTGGACTGTGAATGGTTGTGACTGTAGGTGAGTGATTCTGTCCGTGACAGTGCCTCTCTGGGGTTTCCCGTGTGAGAGCCTGCTCACGAGGGCTTCCTTCATGTGTGAGAGCAACTGCTGGACTCAGTCAGTGGTTTCCCCAGTTTGCATTTGTGTAACTGGATGTATTGGAGGAGGCAATTGCAACCCACTCCAGTATTCTTGCCTGGGAAATCCCATGGACAGAGGAGCCTGGCGGGCTGCAGTCCATGGGGTCACAAGAGTCGGACACAATTTAGCAACTAGACCACCACCAGCAGCTAGGTGGATGGGTAAAGGATCCCTGCTGACTGTGTATTTGGATGTGTGTACTCGTGCGTCTTTTGGGGTCTTCACGTGTGATACATGACGGTCCATACCTATGATGTGTACGTGTGGCTTTGCCTCTAGCTTGCCTCTCTGGCTGTGTGTGTGTGTAGGTCTGGATCTCTGTGCATGGCTCCCTGTGGGCACCTATGCAGGTAGCTGTTTGTCAGCCAGTTCTCTCTCACAGTTCTTTCCATAGTGTTTCTCACAACGTTTAGTTATGTATTTGTTTGCTTACTGTTTTCCCCTGGGCTGTGTGCCCCCTGAGGACAGGGCCCGGGGCGGTCCCAGTCTCCGCGGGGTCCTCAGCACCGTCCCGCACACAGAGGTACTCCATGCAGTGATTACTGTTGAGTAAATGAACCCGTGACACATGTGTGTCCACATTGACTGCACATGTCTGTGGAACGGTGTGAATGGTTTTTAGGTCTCCCGTGTGTGTCTTCCAGCTTTGTGGATCTTGGTAGCTTGCCCAGCTGTGTAGCTCTAATTTTCAGCACTGAGAAACAACATAGTGCAGTTTTAGTCAGTATTTGTGGATTTGAACTGTATCAGCCTTAGGGCCTCTATATATTTCAGTTTTTTCTTCTGTAAAAAGGGAATAGGAATGGTGGGTGGGGCTTCCCTGGTGGTCCAGTGGGTAAGGACACCGCCTTGCAATGCAAGGGACACCGGTTCGATCCCTGGCCTGGGAAGATCCCACATGCCGCAGAGCGGCTGGACCCATGTGTCCAATTACCAAGCTGGAGCTCTGGAGCGCATGCGCCCAGAGCTGGTGCTCTGCAACAACAGAGGCCACCGCGATGGGAGGCCCACACGGGCCAAAGAACAGAGATGGATGAAAATGGACAAATGAAAGACCAATAGAAGTGGCCCGCCTGCTCCCCTCCCTCCCCACCCCCACCAAAAATAAATAAATAAATAAATAAAAAGGAATGGCAGGTGCTCATGGGCCAGTTGTGGGGAGGAAATAAGTTCCTATGGAGAACATTGAGAAAGGGCTTTTGAATAAACCTTTACAAAACATCACATTCGACTGTCAGCAGTATTATTACTTCCTCTCTCTGTGCCCCTGTTTGCTTGTGTCCGGAATGTGAGTTACAGACTCAGGCGTTAGCTGCGTGATTCTGAGGTAGTGTCAGTTTCCTTCCTATAAAATGGGTATGACGACCGGCTTCCTGCAGGGCTGTGACCAAATGAAGCCCTGTCTCTAAGTCTTGACGCTGGTGTCAGCCCTTAGGGAGCCCTCGGTGTCTGCAAGGCCAGTTGGGATCATTCCTGTGAAGCTCAGGTTCTGGGGAGGGCAGTGGAGGGATGGAGTTTGGGGGTGAGGAGAAGAGAGGCTCACAGCATTCATTGGGAGCCGGAAGGAGGCGAGTCCAAGAGGAAAGGAAAGGGACCTGCTGCAACAGGCTGGCTGAAGGTCAGGGCCCTGAAAGGCCTTCCTCCCAGGGATTGTTTGGGGGTAAGGATTAAAAGTAACTGGAACCCTTTGGAGAGCTGCCTTGAAAGAACAGAAACCAGCCTGAGTCTTGCAGGCTGGTGGAATCTGGGGAGGGGGAATAACAACAGCAATAACTGGGCTTCCCTGGTGGTCCAGTGGGTAAGGGCACCACCTTGCAGTGCAAGGGGCGCAGGTCCCTGGCCTCGGAAGATCCCACGTGCTGCGGAGTGGCTGGACAGATGTGTCCAACTACTGGGCCGGAGCTCTGGAGCGCATGCGCCTGGAGCCAGTGCTCTACAATGAGAGAGGCCATTGCGATGGGAGACCCACATGGGCCAAAGAACAAAGATAAACAAATGAAAGACCAATAGAAGTGGCCCCCCCAAAAAAAGTTTTAAAAAATTGCAATAATAATAATAAACAATGTTCAGGCTCTGATGGGGCTCTATGAGGAATTCCTGTCTCATTCTCAGCTCTTTCCCAGTGTCTGGAGAGCCTGACACAGGAGAAGTGCTGAGAGCATGTGTCTGAATGGGTGGCTGAATGAATGAATGGATGAATGAATTCCATCCCACAGCACCCTGTGAATCCTGGTCTCCAGGGGAGGTGGGAAGGTCCTGGTGGGCTGTGGGGCTGGTCTGGGGCCCGAGCCTCTGGGATCTGCCTTATTCTGGTCCCCCAGCCCGCTGTTCCCACAGTTCAGGGGTGTGGAGGGCGTGGAGGGGGCCGGGAAGGGAGTGTCGGACTGCCTGCTGGCCAGCCGTCCTGGAGAGCTGCCCGGAGTGTGCAGGAGGGAGAGGGTAGCTCAGGGCCTGAGTCACACTCGGAGAAACCCCGGCCGCATATCTGGCCGCTGACATCATTGGCCAGGGCACCCCCGGCGGCCCAGACAAGCCGACTGAATCACAGGCGGAATCCAGCCACCCGGGGTGCGGGCACGTGGCCCGCTCTGACCCACCCCCCCAACACCACCCCCGCGTGGCTGTCTGGCTGCGGAACCGGGCAGGCCACATTCAGGTCAGTGAGGGAGCCTGAGTCAGGGACGGGGCAGTCCCAGCCTGAGACCACCCAGTCCAGCCGCAGGCATCCTCGAGGTGCAGGAAGGGGAGGCGGGGGAGGGGGACAGCCGGTGTGGAGGCCCCTGGGCCAAAAAGAGGAAACCCGAGAGGGTGTGACGGGGGGGTTGTGGGTTGTGGCCAGCAGCTGGATGACCTGCTAGGGGCGGGATGGGGTCTGGGTGTTTGCGCAGATAACAGTGGAATCACCCTACGTGTCCCCAGGCACGCACACACACCGGAGCGGGGAGATCCTGCCTCCTCCTTCCGCCCACGACCCTGGAGCCTCACTACCTGGGTTGGTAGCAGCTTTAACTACGCACAAACCCGCTGGTCGGGCAATTTCCCTAAGGGCTCCTGGCCTCAGTTTCCTCATTTGTTAAGTGGGGATAATAATAATAATTATTGTCATTGCCGCTTACACTGACTGGGAACATATTTTCTGCCAGGCACTGGTCTGGGCATTTTTACACAGAAATACATTTACTCCTCAAGATGCTAGGATGGAGATGCAATTATTATCCCCACTTTACAGATGAGGAAACTGAGGTCCAGAGGAGGTGCTTGCCCAGTGTTGCACAGCTAGTGCCCTCCATATAGTGGTGAAAGTGACAGTGTTAGTTGCTCAGTTGTGTTCAACTCTTTGCAACCCCCATGGGCTGTAGCCCACCAGGCTCCTCTGTCCATGGGATTTCCCAGGCAAGAATACTGGAGTGGGCGAGCCTCTGGGATCTGCCTTATTCTGGTCCCCCAGCCCGCTGTTCCCACAGTTCAGGGGTGTGGAGGGCGTGGAGGGGGCCGGGAAGGGAGTGTCGGACTGCCTGCTGGCCAGCCGTCCTGGAGAGCTGCCCGGAGTGTGCAGGAGGGAGAGGGTAGCTCAGGGCCTGAGTCACACTCGGAGAAACCCCGGCCGCATATCTGGCCGCTGACATCATTGGCCAGGGCACCCCCGGCGGCCCAGACAAGCCGACTGAATCACAGGCGGAATCCAGCCACCCGGGGTGCGGGCACGTGGCCCGCTCTGACCCACCCCCCCAACACCACCCCCGCGTGGCTGTCTGGCTGCGGAACCGGGCAGGCCACATTCAGGTCAGTGAGGGAGCCTGAGTCAGGGACGGGGCAGTCCCAGCCTGAGACCACCCAGTCCAGCCGCAGGCATCCTCGAGGTGCAGGAAGGGGAGGCGGGGGAGGGGGACAGCCGGTGTGGAGGCCCCTGGGCCAAAAAGAGGAAACCCGAGAGGGTGTGACAGGGAGGTTGTGGGTTGTGGCCAGCAGCTGGATGACCTGCTAGGGGCGGGATGGGGTCTGGGTGTTTGCGCAGATAACAGTGGAATCACCCTACGTGTCCCCAGGCACGCACACACACCGGAGCGGGGAGATCCTGCCTCCTCCTTCCGCCCACGACCCTGGAGCCTCACTACCTGGGTTGGTAGCAGCTTTAACTACGCACAAACCCGCTGGTCGGGCAATTTCCCTAAGGGCTCCTGGCCTCAGTTTCCTCATTTGTTAAGTGGGGATAATAATAATAATTATTGTCATTGCCGCTTACACTGACTGGGAACATATTTTCTGCCAGGCACTGGTCTGGGCATTTTTACACAGAAATACATTTACTCCTCAAGATGCTAGGATGGAGATGCAATTATTATCCCCACTTTACAGATGAGGAAACTGAGGTCCAGAGGAGGTGCTTGCCCAGTGTTGCACAGCTAGTGCCCTCCATATAGTGGTGAAAGTGACAGTGTTAGTTGCTCAGTTGTGTTCAACTCTTTGCAACCCCCATGGGCTGTAGCCCACCAGGCTCCTCTGTCCATGGGATTTCCCAGGCAAGAATACTGGAGTGGGCGGTCATTTCCTTCTCCAGGAGATCTTCCCAACCCAGGGATGGAACCTGGGTCTCCCGCACTGCAGGCAGATTCTTACTGTCTGAGCCTCCAGGGAAGCCCCCGATAGTGATACTGGAAGACCTGAAGAAGAAAATAAAGTGGGGTCTGTATGCAACACCTAGCATGTGGTTAGTTTTCTCAAGTGACTGCCAGCTCTATTATTATTATTCCTATTCTGTTCATTCAAAGTGCAGCTAGAAACGTGTCCAAAACTGGTTCCCTCACCACTTTGGTCAGATCCTTCCTCTTAGCTTCCCTGCCGTCTCTCCGGCTTCCTCTTCTTTGGTCTTGTGTCTACAGTAGGGAGAGAGTGCTTCAGGGACTCCTTTATCTAAATCGTCTCAGGATTTGACAGCTGTGGTCCAAACCCACCACCACCAGAAGTCCTGACCCGGTCAGGCTTCCCTGAGCACTCCTGCCCCTACGGCCTGGAGTGGCTATAGCCAGCGATACACCATCACACTGCCTGGGTCTGAGCTGGGATGGGTAAGAGACCGGCTCTCACAGTTGAGGGGGTTCACAGCATCCCTGTACCAGGGCCCGAGACAAGTCAGCATCTGAGAGTAGCCTCTGCTTAGCTGTGTCTGCATGCCCATACCGGTGAAACTCTGTGTGCGGCTGTGAGCATGCCCGGGACAGAGCACGTAATAATAGATAGATAGTAGAGAATAACAGATCGACCCCCAGCAATGGGGTCTGAGTGTGGGGCGCTGTGTCTGTATGCCTTGTTCTGGAGGTTTTTATGCAACTCTGAGCAACACAGGGGAACTTCCTTGTGTCCCTGGGACTTGAAGGGGGAACATCCACATAACTGTAGGTAGCTAAGAAATTCTGTGATTCCACAGGTCTGGGGGCATTACTGGGGCAGTGGGGGTGCCTAGCTCTGCCTGTTTGTGGGTATAGAGCTGTGGGCCTGTCAGTGTCTGTCGTCTGGGGTCTATATGTGTCTATGGTGTTTGTGCAGGACAGCAGGTTAAGTTCTGTGTGTGATTGTGTGTTCGTTTAGTTATTTGTGTGTCTGTGCATACAAAGGGGAGAGGTGGGGCTGCACATCTGTGTGGTCTGCCTGTGCACCTGGCTTTCTGTCTCCATGCTTTAGAGTCTGAAAACCGAGCCTCCTTCTTCCCACCCCTGATGCACCTGACCGAGGGCCACCAGCTCAGCAGGGAACAGGCAGGAAGGCCAGGCAGGCGACTGTTTATCAACACTGAGAGCCAAGCCCCACACTGGTGGACAGCCTCCCTGCTTGTCAACGGGTCTAAGGCATCTTCCCCCTTCCATCCATGCAATGGAGGAGGAAAAGACAAGATTTGTGTCCAAGGCAGTCTATAGAGTTTATAAATGAATAAATGAGTCAATGGTGAGGCTTCATTTCATCAACAAATATTTACTGAGCACCTGCTGAGTGCCTGGCACTATGCTGGGGACTTGGCTGTGACTTGGAGAGCCTTGGCTTGGGTCTGAGTAATAATACAGCCCAATGAGGAAGACCAAATTATCCCCAGAGAGGGATGAGCCCAGACAGGCAGAGAGGGGCGGGGGGACTCTTGGTGGGGGAAGAATAGTGACCCAGGGAGGGCTTCCTGGAAGAGGGGATACAGGAGCTGAGACCTGGAGGAGGAGAGTATGAGCTAGAGGGAGGGGCGTGCTCCAGACAGAAGGATAAGCGTGTGCATAGACTTGAAGACCAGCATGAGAGATCATATGGAGAAGAGGGGGAGGGAAGACTAGGGTGGTTGACGCCAACCAGGTCATGCTGGATCCTGTGGGCTGTGGTGAGTGAGGATTTTGAATGCAAGATGCAGGAGTATTGAGAACCAAGCTAAGATTCCCTAATCTGGACCACTCTGCTTCCTTGAAACTCCACAGACACCCCCTGCAGGAGGCCCTCCAGGATTGCTCAATGGGGAGCGGGCCCAGCCAGCCAGTAACACTCACTGGGCAAGTGCTGGGCAAGTAGGAGCCAGCAGTTCCTAACCAGCTGGGCTCTTCCCTCTTGGAGGTCACGGTCACGGAAGCAGAACACACAACTACACTTGGACACACACACGACGCACTTGTGCACCCCTCCTCTCCAGCCTCAGAAATTCGCCCAGACCTTTCTTTTGGAGCCAGAGCCTTGGCATCACCTGGGGGCTGCCTGGCAACACGAAAGACTACCCCACATGTGCGTGTACCCAGATTCCCCAGCGGCCTTGATTTCACATAAACAGCTGAGAAGTCCTGTTCTCAGGTCTCACCTCCTGTGCCTCGTTTTCCTTCTCTGCGCCATGGGGATGAGATGTGAGGATTAACTGAGATAAGATACGGGAGCAGAGCTAAGTGTGTCCTTCCATTCCCTTCCTCCTCATCTTTTTAACAATTTCATTTATTTATTTTTGGCTGTGCTGGGTCCTCTGTGCAGGCTTCCTCTAGCTGTGAAGAGCAAGGTACTCTCTCGTCACGCTGTACATGTCTGCCCAGTGCAGTGGCTTCCCTTGTTGCGGAGCACAGGCTCTCGGTGCGTGGGCTCAACAGCCGCAGCTCCCGGGCTCTAGAGCACAGGCTCAGCAGCTGTGGCACACCGGCTTAGGGCTGAGTTGCTCCGCCGCGTGTGGGATCTTCCCAGATGAGGGATGGAACCTGTGTCTCCTGCACTGGTAGGAGGACTCTTCACCACTCAGCCACCAAGGAAGCCCCTCCTCATTTTTATCATTAAAATTTCCGAACCGGAAAGGACTTCCAGAGCCCATGGCCATCCAACCTTTCGGTTCTAGGGATGGGGATTCTGAGGAATAGGGTAGCAAGGGTTTTGCCAGGAGAACAATGGAAGAGCGTGCTAAGGACTCTCTTTGGTAGAGTTGAGTCCCTGGGGTTGTTTGTAGGATGCTCTGAGCAAGCCCAGTTGACAATGTCTCCCCACCCCAAACAGGAGCAGAAGACTGAGGGCTCCCCCTGCTCCTCCCTAGGCTCTGGCAGAGCCCAAGCCATGGGGAGCCAGACCAAGGCTCCTGCCCTCTCCCCTACACACAAGTCCTCCTCCTCCTGGAAGCTCTCTGGGATTGAGCCTCATGAAGAAAGACTTGCCTTGCCTCCGCCATGCTCCAGGGCAAGGTGTGCACATCCCAGTGTAGGTCTGAGTGAGACTGCGAGAGTGTGAGAGTGTGCGTATGAGTGTGTCTCCAGGGCTGATTTACCCTTTAGGCACAGAGGGCATGGTACAAGGGCCTATGAGCATTTTAGGGGCCCATGCAAGTGTTTAACTTATTTTATTGGGTTAGCCAAAAAGTTCACACGGGTTTTTCCATAACCTCTTCATCTTCTGGAAAAACACAGAAGAACTTTTTGACCAACCCAATAAAATCCAAGAAGTGAACTTCTAGGTCAAATGAAATGTTGCAATGTTCAATATTTTTCTTTATACCAATGCAGTCATTAAAAATACTTTTAAAGATGTCTTTATGGAGAAAGAGGCCTAGGAAGGCCAAAGTGCTCAGGACCCATGACAGCTGTAATGTGACCTTATGTGTCTCTGCTTCCAGTGATGTCTACAGGAGGGTCTCTGTCTGCAAAGGTCAGGGTGGCTGTGTTTTGTGGCTTTTTTATTGTTATTTTTTAAGTTAATTAATTATTGTTGTTATTTGGCCATGTGGCATGCGGGATCTTATTTCCCCAACCAGGGACTGACCCCACGCACCTTGCCTTGGAAGTGCAGAGTCTTAATGACTGGCCCACCAGGGAAGTCCCAGGACAGCTTTGTTTTAAAAACAAAACAGGCCCCTCCGTTGTGCCCAGCCTGGTCCAGAAGCTTTACTGATACTCACTTCACAGAATCCTCCCACCAGCAAGATGAGTTGGGCACTATTCCTGCCTTCTTTTCCTCAGAGAGAAAACTGAGGCACTAAACATCCCAAGCTCAAGTTCACACAGCTACTAATGGGCAGGGGCAGGCTGTAAGCCCAGGCCGGCTAGCTTCTGGGTCTGCCTGTTGGCAGGGTGGGCAGTAAGTACCCAGTGTCTGTGTGAGTGCTACCATTTGCGTATGAATGTATCCACATATATAACTCTTTTAATAATAATTTAAAGCACAGTCTCTGAAGGCCCATGGGCTACATTTTTATCCCAGCTCTGCTACTAATTTGCTGTGGGACTCTAGGCAAATGACTGTACCTCTCTGGGCCTCCATTTCCTTTCCTGTAAAATGATAGTTCCCTCCTCGCAGGAGAGTTGTGAAAATTCAATGAATTAACACAAAGGCTCAGAAGAATGACCTCTTGGGGCTTCCCCTGGTGGTCCAGTGGGTAAGGACACCGCCTTGCAGCGCAAGGGGTGCCAGTTTGATCCCTGGCCTGGGAGGATCCCATGTGCCGCGGAGCGGCTGGACCGATGTGTCCAATTACCGAGCAGGAGCTCTGGAGTGCATGCGCCCAGAGCCGGTGCTCTGCAATGACAGACGCCACCGCGATGGGAGGCCCACAGGAGCCAAAGAGCAAAGACGGATGAAATGGACGAATGAAGGACCCATAGAAGTGGCCCGCCCGCTCCTCTCCCTCCCCAACCCGACCCCCGCCCAAAATAAATAAATAAATAAATCTTTAAAAAAAAAAAAAAAAAAGAATGACCTCTTCACTGTGTGTAAAGAGCAACCACCGAGCAACCACGTGTATCTACAGTGACAATGTGCATGTCGTGTGTGCTGGTAACCATGTGAAGGTGTGTGTTTCTATATGCACACCCATACATGCAGGTGTGTGTGTAAGTGAAGCCTGAATGCCCGAGTGTGCCCCTATGAGTCTACACCAGCAGCTGTGTGGACGTATGGGCCACCTGGTCGGAGTGTGAAGGTCTCTGGGCGGCGGGGGTAGGCATTTGTGCGCCTCCTTTATTCCATGGGAGAGGACATGAGGGGTTTGGCCAGGACGGGAATGAGGGGTCACTCCCTGTCTGATGCTGGAGCCGAGTCACCACCTGCTGGTGGCTGCTGTGTCATCTCTTAGTCCCTGTCCCTGCTCCCAGACTGCTGGCAGACAGAGGGGGCGTGGGGAGCGAGGTGTTTGAGGCTGGGCTTTTGTCTGGAAACCTCAACCTCCCTGTGTGTCCTCATGTCCCTTCAGCCTTCCACATCCCCCTACCCTCCTCCCCATGCTCTGAGGACGGAGAATCCAAAGTCTCCTGGGAATCAGGAACCACCTGCCTCCTCCAGCGCAGCTTCATACCTACTGTGTGACCAGGACCCAGGCCCTCCCCTTCTCTGGGCCTGTGGGAGTCAAGGATTTTACAGTGCGTCTCCCTCTGTGCCTTGGCTGAGCCTGGGTGGCAAGTGCCGGGAACTCAGGTTCATAAAGCAGCGAGTGAGATCCTTACCAGTGGGTACATAAGAGGTGGAGGCTGTGGTGTCTCAAATACCCTAAATAGACTCCTGAACCACATTTCCTAACTGGACAGACAGGTAAGCTGCTTACCCCCGCCCCCAACAGACCCCACTCCCGCCCAGAGCCTGGGTTATGATAGTATACGCTGTGAGCAGACACGGATAGGCTTGCAAGGTATACCGCTCCCCACCGATGGAAGTCGTCATTTAAACAATCCCAACACACAGGTTTTTCAGGGCATTTCGCTGAAATATGCAGCTCTCGGAAGTCAGGAAGACAACGGGAATCCTGGGTTTGAATTTCTTGAGATGGGATCTCAGGCAAGTTGCAATCTATCATTTACCTCTTTTATAAAATGAAGATTTTCCTCCCTTCAACTTCTGAAGCTGTTTTAAGGATTGAAAATCTTCTGTTGAAAGGCTTAGTACAAGAGCCGGTATTTGGGTGGGTGCTGACTGCGTGGCATCTATTATTATTATTATATCATCGTTATTATCATTTATCATGACCCCCACAGCCACCACACACATTATTTCTGACTACGGATAGGAATGTACAGCAAAAAGGAGGGGTTGAAAGCACTATCAGCAACAGGGACATTTCACCCTAAGTTTCATTTCCCTTCCCCCTCCAAACCCGCGTACCTGCCAGACGCCACACCTCTGGGGGCAGCTGGGTCCAAGATATATATCCTTTGTCCATCCAGGAAAAGTAAAGCTGAAGTTCAGAGAGAAAAAAAAAAATTTTTTTCAAGGTTGCACAGCCAGTCAGGTCAGAAGCTGGTGTGAGCCTTGGGACTCCACGCCAACCTCCACTTTCACCAGGAGCATCGGAGCGCCACCCACCCGGCTCGGGACTCAGTTTCCCCACCTAGGTGACTACACCATAAAACCAAAAGTCTTGTTTTGGAGATGGACTTTCCTATCAAGAGAGGGCGCTGCACCATCAGGTGAAACGGGAGGGGCGGCCAGAGGTGAGCGGGACCCCCAGCAGGGGTCTTCCCAGCCGGGATCTTCAAGGGATCAGTCTAATAGCCTATTAATACCAGCCCCCGGGGCGGCGCTGCACCGCGCAGGCGCTGGCGGGTTCCGCAGGCGCGCGGGGCGAGCGCGAGAGCGAGCGAGGGATTCCCTCTGACGTAATTGCTAGGATACCAAACAAACACTCAGCCGCGCCGGCCGAGCTCCTTATATGGCTAATTGCGTCACAGGAACTCCGGGGAGACCGGCCGGGATCCCCTCCCGCCGAGTGGTCCAGAACGCAGCCCCCAAGACCCCCAAGGCCACGAGGGTGATGCAGATGATCAGATTGAAGCTAAAGGAGACCTCTTGCCGGGCGATGCGGGGCTGCGTTCACCAGGGCGACACTGAGAAGTCGGCCGAGAGAGGGACGGGTGACGTCAACCGGGGGGGCGGGCCCCGGGCAAATAAATACAGGCTGGCGGCTCGGAGCTTCATTCATAAGACTGAGAGCTACGGTCAAGGCTGGGACACGCGGAGCTGGAACTTGATTGTTGTGGTTCTTCTTCTTGGGGGCTGTGAAATCCGATTTATTTTCTTCCGGAAAGTTTTTGGAAGGATTCTTCTAGATAATTCTACGTTTTATTTTGGAAGACCGATTTACTTTCTCTTCGTCTTCTTTATTACTCCCCCCACCCCCGTGGGACCGGCCGGACGCGTGGAGAGGACTGCACCCGAAGCAAATTCTGTACAGCAGGACAGAGCTTTCCGTCTCTGGGGGAGCGATCCCCACTTGCCCCCGTGTCCTACAGACCCTGGACTACCAGGACGCACAGCGGCATCTTGTGGGGGCCTGGGCACCGCAAAGGAATTACACAGAAACTTTGTCATTGTTGGAGCGGGACGCTGCCTCTACTCTGAGTTGCCTCGGGCAGCGCACTTTGGGGACGCGCTCGGCTCACCCCGGACTGGCACCTTTCTCCGCCCACCCGGCCCTAGCATTGGCTTCCCGGCGACCTCAGCGTGGTCACAGGGGCCCCCCTGTGCCCAGGGAAATGTTTCAAGCTTTCCCCGGAGACTACGACTCCGGCTCCCGGTGCAGCTCTTCACCCTCCGCCGAGTCTCAGTATCTGTCTTCGGTGGACTCTTTCGGCAGTCCACCCACCGCCGCCGCCTCCCAGGTAAGTTCTAGAAATTGGGGTGCTCCTTGTAGTTTATAATTGTTTTATAAAGTCAAGGGTGTAACGAGAAATCCCCTCACCTCGAATAAAAAGCGTCAAAATTTAGAACCTGAAAGGGAATATAAGCTCCCGGCGCACTTTGCAAAGTGCAGAGTCCGGGCGAGCTTGCAATTGGTTGTGTGCGTGGAGCGCAGGGAGGGAACACCAAGGGGCGAGCTTTGGAGGTGGGAGAGCGCGCCGTTCAGTGCAACGTGTGTGAGGTAGCAGGGCTGAGAACTTTTAGCCGCTTCGGGGACTGCCCCCCGACAGGTCACCAACCTGAAGCTAGGGCGGTGAGGCAGGTGGGGGAAATCCCAGGAGAAGCTTCCAGTAGCCACCTCTCTTTTTCCTTCTCTGTCCGAGCGCCTATTCCGGCGCCGGGTCACCCTCCACTCAGCGGGAAGGCGGGCCTCGAACCCTCTGTGGCGCTGCCTCCGCCTCCTGCGCGGAGACGTAACGGGGGACCCGTGCGTAACGGCTGACGCGCTGGAATCCTCCGTCTGACGCGGGGCACGCACGGCGCGTGGCGCCCCCTTCGTCCGCCCCGCCCCTGACGTCCCGGGCGCGTTCTATTTTGGAACGCCGGGCCACGTTGCTAAGAGAGGGGGCAGCTCGGCGCTCCGATTGGTCGTCGCGGGTCGAGCCTTGGCCAATCAACTTTCGCTTCCTATTTGTGGGGCGCAGTTTCCTTCCCACAGTTCGTCCCCGGAACCTGTGGTTCTCCGGCGCTAGGGTCTCTTTTACGAGCCTATAGAGGCAAGCGAGGGGCGTCCTGTTGCCACAGGAGCTAGATTCTGCAGCCAAATGAGTCCTCAAGGACCTGACAGGGATCCTGTCCCTCCGCTGTCAGGGTCAGAGGATGTCTGCGTGCCAGGGTTTCTTTGGGAGACATAGTGACCGTCACCCACTTCTCCAGGCACATACTGACGCATTCCCACTCCCTCTGCTCCGGACGCCGGGTGCCTCCAGTGTGTCAGAAGACAGGACCAAAATCGCTAGCCTCTAGGGGAACCAGCCAGGTGGTCCCCAGGAGCCCCGCCCCCTCTGAGTTTCCAGGACGCTGATTGGCCAGTGAGCCAGCCCATCCCTCACCACGCCCCCTAGGAGAGTAGTTAAGCCTTCCGAAGCAGTTCTAGGATTACATTTTGAGGGGGGGGGGGGGAGATGAACGCTGCTTGGACTTGGGGTCTCAGGACCTACACCGCCCCACCTCCGAGACAGTCTCAGGGAGCCTGGCTGCTCAGTTTCGCTCCTTGTCGGGCCACCGTAACCTGTCGCTTGTCAGTCTCACTCCGGGAAGAGACAATTACTTGAAACGTTGTTCTAAACTCCTAGGCCCGTCCCCCAACATCCTCTTAACTGGGACCTCCGCCCCTGCATGGGGGAGGGTCTCATGGACCCTCCAGTCCCTCATCCCCTCGCACAGAGGGGTGTGTATCTGTGTGTGAGTGTAGAGGAAGGCTTAGCCTAAGGCCTCTCCCTCTCCCTCCCGTTGCCTCTGGGGTGGGGGTGGGGTGTTGTGGCTGTGTGTGTGGCTGTGACTCCATCCCGGGGGTTCTGTCACCCGGCTGTGTCCAGCCTCCTCCCCGCCCCCCACACCTAAGAGTCACCAACCCGGGTTGTGATTCACCACCCGCTGGAACCGTGCAACCTCTCCCCGAGGAAGAAGGAGGAGGTAGACGCCAGTTGCACAGAAATCCTCTCATTAACCACTGCGTCACGGTGTAGTGGAAGGGTGGGTGTTGTGGCTTCTTGCCTGTGACACACACATCCACACCCGCTGGCCCTGTGCTCACTCGCCGGGTCGGTGTGTGTGTGTGTGTTGGGTGTGTGTGTGTCGGTGTCTCTGTGTGTGTGTCTACGCCTGTGTGTATGTGTCACCCCGTAGGAGTGCGCCGGTCTTGGGGAAATGCCCGGTTCCTTCGTGCCCACGGTCACCGCGATCACGACCAGCCAGGACCTCCAGTGGCTTGTGCAACCCACCCTCATCTCTTCCATGGCCCAGTCCCAGGGGCAGCCTCTGGCCTCCCAGCCCCCGGCCGTCGACCCCTACGACATGCCAGGAACCAGCTACTCCACACCGGGCATGAGTGGCTACAGCAGCGGCGGAGCGAGTGGCAGTGCTGGGCCTTCCACCAGCGGAGCCGCCAGTGGGCCTGGGCCTTCCCGCCCGGCGCGAGCCCGGCCTAGGAGACCCCGCGAGGAGACGGTGAGTAAGGGGCATCGGAGCTTGCTCTGGGGGCTGGGGTGGGAGGAAATAAGAGAAGCAGGAGCTGTCCCCCTCGTGGGGTGAGGGACCACCTGCAACTTCAATGCAGCAGAAACCCTGGCCTCCTTCCTACAGTCAGTAAGGCCTCGAGGCCCTCTTCTGACTGCTGGGGGCTTTTGAAGAAGAGGAGGTTCAGCATGGATGGGGAGGTACACCGTGTCCCTACATCTCACCATCTTTATCTCTCCTACTCAGCTCACTCCAGAGGAGGAGGAGAAGAGAAGGGTTCGCCGTGAACGTAACAAACTGGCAGCAGCCAAGTGTAGGAACCGACGAAGGGAGCTGACTGACCGACTGCAGGCGGTGAGCAGGGTCCCAGGGTGGAGGGGGGAAGGCTGAAGGAGGGCTCGCTCCCCCTCTGCTACTCACCACCACCCGTGCCTTTATCCTGACCTGAGAGCCAGAGGTCTACGTGTGGAACTGGATGCAGACGGGGCTACCCAGCTCCCACATGCTGACCCTCACATACTCCTGGCCACGCCCTGTCCGGCTTGATGCCCCCCTCTCCGCCCCAGACCACTTATCTGGCCTTTACTTCATCCTGAGGGGACCTGTGAGCAACCTTTAAGAGAGGGGTGCTCCAGTCATGTCCCTTTTTTGGTCCTGGGCAAGTGATAACCCTTTTTGCCTCAATTTGTCTATCTCTTCATCTCCTCGTTGAGACTCCCAGGTTCCCCCTAGCTTTAACATTCTGGAGAGTCTGTGAAACGAAACCCTTTAATCCTATGTCAATTCCCACCACCTGCCCCCCACCGCCAGTTCTGTCTTGGATTGGTGGCCTCTGCCAAGGCACTCCTCTGTGTTTATGCCCTACCTCAGTCTGAGAGTTTTAGGCTTGCAGGGTGACCTGCTTACCTTGGGGGAAATCAGGAAAAATCTCTACTTGCCTGAGCTACCGGGTCTCTTCCCCAGGAGGAGGAGGGGAAGGGTCACAGACCAGAATCGGTGGCATTAAAAGCATATAATGATGCAGTTAACAGTCCTCTGCATGCCTCTTGCAACCAGAGACTTCTCCAGTGTACCTGCCCCTTTCCCAACCAACCACTGGACACATGGGGAAACTGAGGCTCCTAGAGGGCAAGACCCCTGCCCCAAGTCTCATAGCGCACCAGGCTTCCCCCTCAGGAGGTGGGCTCTTTCCATCCCGAGCCCACCTTCCAGCCCAGGGACTCAGCCCTCAGTCTAGGAGAGCTCTTCTCAGTCATGACCCACCTTCGCCAGTCGCTCACGGCCTTTTTCTCCTTCCTCACTCTCCTCCCCGATGATGTCGCTCACGCCGGGACCTCAGGAGACAGACCAGCTAGAGGAAGAAAAGGCAGAGCTGGAGTCGGAGATCGCCGAGCTCCAAAAGGAGAAGGAACGTCTGGAGTTTGTGCTGGTGGCCCACAAACCGGGCTGCAAGATTCCCTACGAAGAGGGGCCCGGGGGGCCCGGGCCGGGCCCGCTGGCGGAGGTGAGAGATTTGCCGGGGTCAGCATCCGCTAAGGAAGATGGTTTCAGCTGGCTCCTGCCGCCCCCGCCACCACCGCCCCTGCCCTTCCAGACCAGCCAAGACGCACCCCCCAACCTGACAGCTTCTCTCTTTACACACAGTGAAGTTCAAGTCCTCGGCGACCCCTTCCCCGTTGTTAACCCTTCGTACACTTCCTCGTTTGTCCTCACCTGCCCGGAGGTCTCCGCGTTCGCCGGCGCCCAACGCACCAGCGGCAGTGACCAGCCTTCCGACCCCCTGAACTCGCCCTCCCTTCTTGCTCTGTGAACTTTAGACACAAAACAAAACAAACACACAAGGGAGAGAGATTTGGACGAGGAGGAGTTGGAGGAGAGAGGGGAAGAGACAAAAGCAGGCGTGTGGTTTCCCTGCCTCTCCTGTTGACCCTCCGTTGCCGCTGCCGCTGCCCTCGGACTCCTAGGAGGACTTCCTTGTGTTATGTGCCGCCTCTTGTTTCTGCGGCCCGGCGAGGCCAGAGAGCTGGTGACTTTGGGGGCAGGGGCTGGGGAGGGAATGGACATCCCCGGGCTGCCCACGGCTGCCTGTGGGCAGTTTCACGTGAACCCAACCTCGGGGGATGGGGGTGGGGGTAGCGCGGGCGATGCCCACCTTTGGGCTGGAGGGAATGGGGGTGGAGCCGGCGGGCTGTGGGGTGGGCTGGAGTTTTCTCAAGAGAGACCCAACAAGGAAATGCCAATGGACCCCCAGAGTGTCTCCCACGCCCACCCTTCCAGGGGTGACTAGGCTGGTTCTCCCTGCACCCCTCCCCCAGGACCTTAGCTTATTTATCCATCATTTCCACGTGGTTAGATCCTTCTCTGAATTGAGCCCCCCTTTAAAGGGAAGTTGATGCTCCCCTAGGATAATCTTCCCTCCACCCAGACTTAGTCTGAAATGTGAACCTCCCTCCCGAGCCGTCCAGCTGCTCCGTCCCAGCAAACCGGGCTCCGATGTGAGTTTCCCGCTTCCTGAGGCTACCCAGCCCTCCTTTCTGATTGCAGTATTATCCCCCCGCCCTCCACCACCTCCCTCAGCCTCCCCTCCTGGCCTTCCTTGTTGGGCCTCTCTGATTCAGGCAGCAGGGGCGCTGTGACGGCGGTCCCGCTGGAGAGTTTTATACTGTGAAATGAGTCGGCCGGATGGTGGGGGGAGCCCGGGGGGACAGAACCCCTCCGGAGGGATTGTGCCCCCAACCCCTCAAAGCCTTTCCGTGGTTTCACCTCTTCCCGACCTGCCTCCTTCCAACCCCTCGAACTGAGTTAGACTCATGGGGGTGACAGAACCCATAAGGGGTGACAGTTACCATCTTCGTAGCCTCTCTCCTCAGGACCCCCCAGACCAAGCCCCGGCCTTTTTCTTTAAGGCCTGTCACCCTATCCCAGCCTAGGACGCCAGCTTCTCCCTTCCCGTGGCCTCCCAGCTCTGGAAAGGGAGCATGGGAAGATGGCCGGGGGGCCGGCATTTTCCCGGAGAAGATGTAAAGGCTGAGGCTTTGACCCTCACCCCCTAATATTTTTGGACAGGCAAACTCAGAGGGGCTGGGCTCGCCAGATCCCAGCTTCTCCTTGCCCAGCCCCAGCTCCAATTCTCAGTTTAGGCTCCCCGACCCCGCCTTTCCTTCTGTTTTACCTCATGACGATTTTATCATGAGGCCAATTGATATTTTTTAATATCGGGTGGGTCCCGCCGCCCTCTGTGCTGCATGGAGAACATTCCACTGCCCCGTCCCACGCGGCTCCCGCCCTGAACCCAGACTCCCCCACCCCTCCCCGTGGCTATTTATCCCTTTCCTGATTTCCGAAAGGCACCTATATCTATTATGTATAAATAAATATATTATATATGGGTGTGTGTGCGTGCGCGTGTGAGTGTGTGAGTGCTTCTGCATCCTTGGCCTAGGCCACGTTGGCCCTTAAAGCCATGCCTTTGAATTGGAAACACTGCTTCTGGAAACTTCCAGGCTGCCCGGCTTGGGCTGCCTCTGTGTCTAGCTGTCTCTTTTCTGTTTCTAGTTGTTTTCTGGCCGTCTCTTTCCTGAGTGTCTCTCCTCCCCTGTCCTCTGCCAGTTTTTACCTGACTGTTTCAAAGTAGACGGTCCCCAACTCTCCAGCTGTCTTCTGACTCTGGATGCGTGGGGACCTGAGATTTTATTTGTGTGAGTAAGCCTGAGGGATTATAGATTTTTGCAATCTGTATCTTGGAGAATTCTGGGTGCAAGTGTGAGGCTGTGAGCAGGGTCTGCCCCTGCAGACCACAATTTATTGATTGCCCAACCCCCTCCCTACCCCATGCTGTATTTGTGATTCTTTTTGTATTTTGCACCTGACCCTTAGGGGGCTGGGGCTGGTTGGCAATGGGCCACTACCCCCCTCCTTGTGGTTCTGCACTGTCGCCAATAAAAAGCTCTTAAAAAATGCATCCACCAAGCTTAAGGGTCTGTTTGCTCCTGACACCCATCACCTGGCTTCCTGGCAGCATGAGGGAGTGAGCTGACATTGCTACAGGACTACACGCACACACACACACACACACACACACTGGAACTCTTACTGGTGAATCAGCCAACAGCAGGATGGAGGGAGGCTAGACAGTCAGCAGGACTTCCCACACACACAGGCTATACCTCCTCCTTGAAGAAGTAATGAGGCAGAATATCAGCCATGAGGTGTCTGAAACCAAAATACTAAAGACTTGGGGAGGTTTCTGGGTGAGGGAAGAGTTTATATGTCACCCTGTAATGTTCTGGGGTTAGCCTGAGAAAAAGTGAGAGGTAGAAAAAGAAACTTGAGGAGTTGAAGACATGGCATTACTGAGTCAATGGGCATTAGTTTGAACAAGCTCCTGGAGAGGGTCAAGGACAGGGAAGCTTGGCATGCCGCAGTCCATGAGGGCGCAAAGGGCTGACATGACTGAGCGGCTGAACAGAGCTGAAGACCACTCAGGTACTTTGGGAGTCCTCAGGGTCGTGTGCATCATCAAACTTGGATCATTTTATAGTGACGATGGCTTTCCTTTTGCTTTTTTCACATGATCACTTATTCTGGGTTAGGAACATGTGGGGGACAACCCAAGACTGAGTAAACCAAAAGTACTACCACTTTGTCCAAAGGTACAACTGAGCCATCCCTACCGCAAGATCCAAGCCCACTCTCGTTTGCATAGCAGCAAGCACTCTTGAGAATTGAAGTATTGTTCCAGGGGTCAGATGTCTTAGTAACATGACTAAGCAGTGGGATTTGTCATGATGGAATTCCTCAACTGATTCATTAGTTCAAAAATATTGCCAAGCATCTATTGTGTGCCCAGCCCTGTGCTGGGCAGGGTTGGAGACACAGCAGAGACTGAGGCAGTCCCAGGCTCCCCCTCCCAGGGCCCACAGTCCCGTGGGGTACACACACCTGTTCCCAATCAGGGGTGATCTAACGGGCTGGATTGGGGAAGTCCATGGGACTTGAGGGGCCCCATGGGGGCACCTCACCTGGTCTGGGAGTCAGGAAAGACTTCCTGGAGGAGAGGATCCCTAAGCTGAGTCTTAGAGGATATGTAGAGGACATAGAAAGAAATAGAAAAAGACTGAGCCTAATGAAATAGTGCAAAGAACAGATGCGAGAGGACTTGGTACCTCGAGGAAGATAGACGTTCACCGAGGCTAGGACGAAAAGTGTGAAGAGAGAGGTTTAGCGGGAACCAGGTTCTGCTAACATTCCAGCCAAAGAGTTTAGATCTTCTCTTGAGAGTCCTGGAGAGCGAGGGCAGATTTTGGACATAAGAAGTTCAAGGACAGCTTTGTATTTTAGAGAGACTCTGGCTTCCACCTTGAGGGTAGCTGGGAGAGAAAAGGGCAAGGATGAGGCAGAAGACCACGGAGGAGGCTAGGGTGAGAAGACTGAAGTGGGAGGGAGTCCCTGGAACAGCGCCAGGGCTGTGGGCTGGAGAGGAGGGGAAAGAGTCAAAAGATTTTGAGGAGGCAGAGCGGGCAGGATCCGGTGAGTAGCTGGCTTTGGAAAGACGGCAGGGGACAGTGGTAATTCGCACGGCCCAGAGAGATCTGAGAGCCCTGGGGCTGGAGGACTCCCAAAGCTTGGTGATCTTAGACAGGAGGTTTCCTCCTTCCGAACCTCAGTTTCCTCAGCTGAGAATGGGCAGAGGGGACTCAGTGAGATCGTACATCATACCAGCGCTGAGCACAGAGAACAGGTGCGGTTATCACCATCCTCATCGCCGTTGTTCCCACCACCCTGTTACCCTGTCAGGAATATTATCCGCTTCTGCTGACTAATCCACACGCATCCAGGTGTAGGTTGGAATGGTACCCTGACACCCTACCTGAACTCAGGTCTCCTCCTGAGACGTTCTCATAGGTTCTGTACCTGTGTTCCCCGTAGTTACCACTTCGGTAGTTGTGAATTAATTATTGTTTAAAGTTTATCTCCTCCACCTGCCTGAGAGCACCCCGAGGTCAGGATCAGGGTTTCCTTGTCATCAGTGGGTCCCCAGGACCGCTCAGTGCAGGGCTGGGTATGGAGCAGTCACTCAGCAGATCTTTGTTAACATGATCAAACGAATAAATAGCCGCACTTATAAGTGCGTGCGTGATTAAATACATGAGTGGGTAAATGACTTAATAAGTAAGTAAGTAAAGGGGATGTATGGAGAATCACTTTCTGACTAATTATCCTCGAACTGACAGTATAGACGAGTTTACCTTTTGGAGTTCTTTGGTCTTCCCCGGGGGAAAAAAATGTACTCACAAGGAAAGACGTGAGCGGCGAAAGATGAACCGCGAAGCAGAAGTCCACAGCGACTTCTCCAGGCGCGGGTCCGAAATCCTCTGTGCCAACTCGCATTATAATGTTCCACTTTGGAGGAAGGAAAAAAAAGAGGTAAAGAAACCGTCCGTCGCCCGAAAGGTGGAATTGAACCACTCTGTCGCTAGACAGCTACAGGTTTGAAGCCTGCACCCCAGACCACTGAGGATCATCCGGGCAAATGAAACGTTTTCCTGAACAGCTACATAAAAACCGCAAAGCTCTGCAATTTTACAGTTATGGTGATGTTCTTTGGGGGTGGGGGGGCGGGAGACTGTTGCCTTCAATATCTATAAACTCTCCGAAGTTATTTTATTACAGCAGACATCCTCCCAAAATGTTGCGTTTGTCTCATATGGGTTGAATCATCTCTCTTTGGACACTGTCTTATTTGCATAGCGCCGCGCATTCTGGGAAACAGCGCCGGGTGACCAGCCCCCTCGCGCCTGGCTTTTAAAGAACCTGAAGCCCCTTTTATCCAAGGGGAAGTCCCCGCACCCACCTTTTTCTTTTAACCAGAAAAGATTCATAATTTGGCATTCAGAAGCTTCTTTCCTGAAAAAAACTGAATTCGTGTGGGTGGGTTCCTGCTAAAGTCTGATTCAGCCTAGTCCTGGAGTCTCCGCGCTGGCGACCGTAGAGCTGGTGCGACGCCTGCTGTGCTTTTGTGGAACTTCAGCGACCTAAGGCGCCTATCTTCCGATTTCAAAAGTTTAGCGAGAGCCCAACAAAGTCCCAGACACAGTCCTAGTGCTGGGGGGTGACAGAAATTGTCCCTATTGAGCTTAGACATTTAGAGATCATCCGTTTCTGAGTTTGCATTTTATGGCCGAGGCAAGTGAGGCGTAGAGACGGATAGTACCCTAACCTATCACACAGCCCACCCACTTGGGAGAACAAAACCTGTGCCATAGTATTTATCATTACAAGAAAAAAAAAAAAAAGTGATCCTTTTAGAATCCAAATCGATGATCCTTTGACAACAATGTCATCTCCCAGCATGAATCTTCCCACGGCTCCCGCAGCCTTTCAGTCCCGACGACCAGCCTTTTCCCCGCCCTGTCCCCATGTCCTGCTCCTCTCTCCTGATGTACTTGGCTTCTGGCAGCACACCGATCTCTTGCTGCGGACACCAGGCATGCTCAGTTCCCAGGCCCTTTGTGTCTGGTGATGCCCTTGTCTGAATCTCCTTTCTTCCCCATGTTCCCATGACTCACTGCCTCCCTTCACCCTGGCCTCTGCTTAAATATCACCACTTAATGAGGCCTTCCCTGTCCACCCTGTTTAAAACAGCAAGCTCTATCTCTCTATCCCCTTCCCCTGTTGGACTTTACCTCCATCACTCTGATCACCACCTGTCCTACCCGATATATATTTGCTTATTGTCTAGCTGTTCCCGCTAGAATACCAGCACCATGAAACCACGGAGTTTGTTTTGGTCCATGTCTGTGTTCCTAATACCTAAATTGTGCTTGAGGATTTGCCAGCTGTTCACTAAAAACCTATAGGGTGAATATAAGAATACTGGGACTTCCCTGATGGTCCAGTGATTAAGACTCCAAGCTCCGACTGCAGGGGGCACAGGGCCCATCCCTGGTTAGATGGAACTAAGATCTGCCTGCTGTGGGTCCCCAAATAAAACATATCATCACCATCTTTCTCTGAGCCTCAGTTTCCCCATCTGGAAAGCAAGACTAGTGTAACTATGAGGAATCATAATGAGCAGATGGATATATTTTATTTTATATATATATATATATTTTTTTTTTTTTTTTTTTTTTTGCTTGGGGCATTTGGTGTTTGTTGCAGCATGTGGGCTCTAGTTCCCTGACCAGGGATGAAACCCGGGTCGCACTGAATTGGGAACACAGTCTTAACCACTGTAACACGAGGGAAGTTCTGCAGATGGATATAAAAGCCAGACAGGGCACCAGGCAACTGGAAGTCACCCAATAAAGGCTATTTCCATGTTCAACCTGTTCCTTGCCTCCAGTGGGAGTGCCAAGGGTGGGCTTGGGGACATTCATGGACCAGTCTCTCTTCCTCCAGTCTTTGATATGGATAAATAGACTTTGTCTTATCAAAAGTATGAATAAAAATATCTTTAGGAAATGTTGCTATTTTATTTGGAATTTTAAAACACTGCCCCTAAGGACTTTGGAAAAGTCATGTACACACTGCCACGTTTGCACTGGATAACCAACAAAAAACTACTGTATAGCACATGGAACTCTGCTCAATGTTATGTCCTAGCCTGGATGGGAGGGAGGTCTGGGGGAGAATGGACACATGTATATATATATGTATGGCCGAGCCCTTTCACTGTTCACCTGAAATTATCACAAGATTGTTAATTGGCTCTACCCCAATAAAAATGTTTTTGGTGTAAAATCAATATAAAAAATAAATAAAAATAACAAAATAAAACACTGCACCTAAAAAAAAATTTAAAAAACCCAAACGAACAAACTCCCCTAAAACACTGCCCCTGCTAGCCAAATTCAGATTCAAAAGCCTCCCAAGTCCTCTTTATTTTAGTTAGTGAGCTGCTGCTAGGCAACCTCGGGAAACAAAATCTGAGACTGTAACTATGACCTTTTTAGATTCAAAAGGGCTCCCAAAGTGCACAATTAAACATTTTCAATGGTAACAGTTTTTATTGTTAGTCTGGGCCAGGATAAGACTCCAAGCTCCGACTGCAGGGGGCACAGGGCCCATCCCTGGTTAGATGGAACTAAGATCTGCCTGCTGTGGGTCCCCAAATAAAACATATCATCACCATCTTTCTCTGAGCCTCAGTTTCCCCATCTGGAAAGCAAGACTAGTGTAACTATGAGGAATCATAATGAGCAGATGGATATATTTTATTTATATATATATATATATTTTTTTTTTCTTGCTTGGGGCATTTGGTGTTTGTTGCAGCATGTGGGCTCTAGTTCCCTGACCAGGGATGAAACCCGGGTCGCACTGAATTGGGAACACAGTCTTAACCACTGTAACACGAGGGAAGTTCTGCAGATGGATATAAAAGCCAGACAGGGCACCAGGCAACTGGAAGTCACCCAATAAAGGCTATTTCCATGTTCAACCTGTTCCTTGCCTCCAGTGGGAGTGCCAAGGGTGGGCTTGGGGACATTCATGGACCAGTCTCTCTTCCTCCAGTCTTTGATATGGATAAATAGACTTTGTCTTATCAAAAGTATGAATAAAAATATCTTTAGGAAATGTTGCTATTTTATTTGGAATTTTAAAACACTGCCCCTAAGGACTTTGGAAAAGTCATGTACACACTGCCACGTTTGCACTGGATAACCAACAAAAATCTACTGTATAGCACATGGAACTCTGCTCAATGTTATGTCCTAGCCTGGATGGGAGGGAGGTCTGGGGGAGAATGGACACATGTATATATATATGTATGGCCGAGCCCTTTCACTGTTCACCTGAAATTATCACAAGATTGTTAATTGGCTCTACCCCAATAAAAATGTTTTTGGTGTAAAATCAATATAAAAAATAAATAAAAATAACAAAATAAAACACTGCACCTAAAAAAAAATTTAAAAAACCCAAACGAACAAACTCCCCTAAAACACTGCCCCTGCTAGCCAAATTCAGATTCAAAAGCCTCCCAAGTCCTCTTTATTTTAGTTAGTGAGCTGCTGCTAGGCAACCTCGGTAAACAAAATCTGAGACTGTAACTATGACTCTTGTAACATCATTATGTATCTTCTAAAATGTGGCACGCGTCACTAGAGGCATGATTTTAAGTGATGCACAATTAAACATTTTCAATGGTAACAGTTTTGTGTTGAACTGTTATCGTCTATTGCTGGCAAGCAATACTGACTTCCTTGGTGGTGGAGTAGTGTTTCGTTTTAAAAGACGTTTTATTTTTCAATAAACCACTGTAGGGAATTCTCTGGTAGTCCAGTAGTGAGGACTCGTGGGCTTCACTACGGGCCCGGGTTCAATCCTTAGTTGGGGGCTTAAACCCTACAAGTCATGTGGTACAGCAAAAAAAAAAAAAAAAAAGGTAACTAAACTAGCAGAACAGGTGTTACATAGATCATCAAAGTCCCGAGGAACTGACAGGGATGTAGGTAGCTTAAGGTGACAACTTTTCATTTGAGGAAATGGAGGCTTGTTGCTCGAGGTCACGCCATCAAAAAGTAGTGAAGCTGATTCAAAGCCAGGTCTGTTTGGGTTTTTTTTTTTTCCCCCTTCCCCTATTTTTTGGCCAAACCGCACTGCTTGTGGAATGTTCCTTCCCCCGCCAAGGATTGAGCTCCTCAGGGGAAATGCAGCGTCTCAACCACTGGACCACTAAGGAAGTTTGTGGACCACCAAGGAAGTCTGTGGGTCTTTAAGACTCCAGTCTCCTGCCTCCTCCTCCCCGGGTTCAGTTTTGGAAACAGGCCAGGAGGCCCTGTGTTTATTCCCAAGGCAGTTGGAATGGAGAGAAATGGGTGGATGAGCGACATTTGAGAGGGAAAAAGATGTGGCTTCCTGACTGATATATGTATGGCCGAGCCCTTTCACTGTTCACCTGAAATTATCACAAGATTGTTAATTGGCTCTACCCCAATAAAAATGTTTTTGGTGTAAAATCAATATAAAAAATAAATAAAAATAACAAAATAAAACACTGCACCTAAAAAAAAATTTAAAAAACCCAAACGAACAAACTCCCCTAAAACACTGCCCCTGCTAGCCAAATTCAGATTCAAAAGCCTCCCAAGTCCTCTTTATTTTAGTTAGTGAGCTGCTGCTAGGCAACCTCGGTAAACAAAATCTGAGACTGTAACTATGACTCTTGTAACATCATTATGTATCTTCTAAAATGTGGCACGCGTCACTAGAGGCATGATTTTAAGTGATGCACAATTAAACATTTTCAATGGTAACAGTTTTGTGTTGAACTGTTATCGTCTATTGCTGGCAAGCAATACTGACTTCCTTGGTGGTGGAGTAGTGTTTCGTTTTAAAAGACGTTTTATTTTTCAATAAACCACTGTAGGGAATTCTCTGGTAGTCCAGTAGTGAGGACTCGTGGGCTTCACTACGGGCCCGGGTTCAATCCTTAGTTGGGGGCTTAAACCCTACAAGTCATGTGGTACAGCAAAAAAAAAAAAAAAAAAAGGTAACTAAACTAGCAGAACAGGTGTTACATAGATCATCAAAGTCCCGAGGAACTGACAGGGATGTAGGTAGCTTAAGGTGACAACTTTTCATTTGAGGAAATGGAGGCTTGTTGCTCGAGGTCACGCCATCAAAAAGTAGTGAAGCTGATTCAAAGCCAGGTCTGTTTGGGTTTTTTTTTTTTCCCCCTTCCCCTATTTTTTGGCCAAACCGCACTGCTTGTGGAATGTTCCTTCCCCCGCCAAGGATTGAGCTCCTCAGGGGAAATGCAGCGTCTCAACCACTGGACCACTAAGGAAGTTTGTGGACCACCAAGGAAGTCTGTGGGTCTTTAAGACTCCAGTCTCCTGCCTCCTCCTCCCCGGGTTCAGTTTTGGAAACAGGCCAGGAGGCCCTGTGTTTATTCCCAAGGCAGTTGGAATGGAGAGAAATGGGTGGATGAGCGACATTTGAGAGGGAAAAAAGATGTGGCTTCCTGACTGATGAGATGCGAGGGAGCCCAGGGCCTTACCCGGGTCTCTGGCTGGGCGACAACGAGGGCAGAGCGGGACGACCCGGAGTTGGAAATCAGGTAGGACCGGAAGAGATTCCGATATGTTTGAAGGGGGAGTCCTCCTAAAAGCAGTTGGATACATGGGTCTGGGACTCAGGTGAAGTGGCTGTACGGCAGGCGGAGTGTGGGGATCGACTAGTGATGGCTGCCATGAGGACAGGCTTGGGAAGCGGCTGTCAAGGCCTGACTAGCTCTTGGGTCCGCCACCTCTGAGCTAGTAGACGGGAAGGTTCTTCTGCAGAGATGGGGAAGGTTCCTTCTGAAGTATCACTTACGTGCTTTTCAGCGCAGGAAGATGAAAGCTGGAGGAGGCTGGAAGCACAGGAGGCCTTGGGTTTTCCACAGAAGTCTTTATTACAGTGTAAATCCAAGCTCAGGCCTCCCCTGGGCCCCATGCAAAGCCCCAGCGTAGGGGCTGGTGGCGTCCAAGAGACACCAAGCCCTCACGGCGCCCCTAGCGGTGGGGTCTCGGAAGTGCAGGGCGTGTGCCCTAGCTAGGCAACTACAAGTCCCAGCGGGCTCCGCGGCCAAGGTGCCTCGTTTTTCCTGGACTCCTAGAGCAGAGCCTCTTGGGAAATGTAGTCCTGACCAATCTGGCAATTTGCGCAAACTCCCTGGTGTGAGTGATCCTGACACCCACTGGGAAATGGCTCGGGCTGAGGCTGGAAAAGGGTAGGGATGGAAGGGAGATGGGGGCGGGGCACGGGGCTACAGGAGATGGGGGCAGGCGTCCCGCTGGCACAGACACCCCTTTCATTCGGCTTTGGCTTTGGATCCGGAGACTGCAGCTGCTACTGAGGCAAGGGCTCCAGTCCCAGGGATCTTAGCTCGGATCCTGAAGGAGAAACAGGTGGAGTCAAGGGGTGGGGCAAGACACAGGATAAGTATCTAAGAACTGAAGGGAACACTGGATGGAGGAACTGAGAGCCCAAACCAGCCCCGGCCCTCCACTACCCTTTACAAAGGAGGCATTCAACCCCTGGAGATTTAGGGACAGGAATATGGGAGGGTGAAGGGAGGAGGGGCAGGGCAGGTTTCCCCATTCTGCATCCCGTCCATCTCCAGCATATGCCCTTACTTAGCTTTGATGTGGCTCAACTGATTGGTCACCAATCCCACATACTGGTCAATCTGGGCCTGGGGAGATAAGAAGGGGCGAAAGGAGAGATTGGAAGGGGTTCTTCCCTCTAATCCATTAAGGAGGCTCCTGCCCTCCCCCACCCCAATCAGGAGTTGGGAGGAGTGGCCCACTGCACCGCCCTTCAACTCAAAACCTAATAAAACACCCTTGAAAGTCCAAAATTCAAGTTGAAGTGTCAAGTTGAGAGTTGAGTGGATTATACTCTGCGGGAAAGTGATGATGGACAGACACAAGAATTTACCAGTGAGTTTGTGTCCTGGATGCTGTTGTTAATCTTTGAAGTGTGTGTGTGTGTGTGTGTGTGTGTGTGTGTGTTTTAGGGGCAGTGCAAGAGTGCGAGGCATTGACTGTCGTGAGTGGATTGATTTAAATATGAGTTTAATTCACAACATTAGTTGACTTTGTGAGTCTCAGAGATTCCAGCATGTAAGGGAAGTCAGTTAGGACTATCTCCCTGGCAGGGGTGTGTATCACTGCTCTCAGCTGTGCTGGAGAATGTCAAAAATGGAATGTGGTCCATCTGCCTGATAGGATACATGTCAATTGGCCCTGGTTCTGTCAGCGTCTGGGTAACAGACATCCCACCTGATTTAACTCTAATGTCAGTCCCTCGCCGTTTCAGGGAGTGAGGACATCAGTCAGTCCACCTGATTGGCTGGGATGAGTACCAGTCAGACCCAGACTATGTGTAGGGATAGAAGACATCAATCTGTCTGTCTGTCTGCAAATGGAATGTGTTTGTCAGTTGCTGATGGTACCCCAGGTGACAGGGGGTCATCAGGGTTTCAGGAGAAGGCATTTATCTGTGCGTTTCTGGCTAAGACAAGTGGTGTTCGGCCTCCTGCTGTGTCAGGAAAGAAGACACCAGCTAGGCTGCCTCTCCAGAGCGAGCACATATCAAGGCAGGCCTTGGATTATTGTCAGGGAGGAGCCTCAGTGAGTCCCCTTGCCTCGCGTTGGGATGTGTCTGCTAGATCCTGGCTCTGTCGTGGGACACTCATAGACACGCCTATCTCTGACTGCTGAGATACACTAGGTAGACTCCAGCTGTGTCAGGGAGGGGCAGCAGGCAGACCCCCTGCACCTGGAAGGGGTCAGGGAGACGCTGACTCTGTCATGCGCTGGGAACACCAGCTGGTCCTCTTGTCTCTGGCTAGGATATTTGTCACAGACCCTGGCTGCTGGGGGACACAGGACCATCAGATCAGCCATGTTTGGTCAGCTGAGGGCCTGTCCTACTCACCTGGTGTTGCCGGTACAGCAGAGGGACTGTGAATAAACCGATCACTCCTGAGGGCACAGAGATGGGGTCAGGGTCCTCCCAGAAGAGTAACAGTTCCATTCATAACCTTGTCCCCCATCAAGCCCCAGCTCCCCTCTTCCTCCCCGGTCCCCCACAGCCTTCCCAGCTCACCCAGAATGAGAAGAGTCAAACCATTGAAGACGGCACCCACGAAGGTCAAGATGTAGAAGAGAAGGGCCAGCTGAGGGTGAGGGTCAGGGTCAGCAGAGCCTACGGAGTGCCCCTCAGGCTGGGAACTCACCCAGCAATGGCCCTCCTCCTGCACCCAGGGGCAGGGAGGTGCATGTAGGGGACCCAGGAGGGAATGGGGCTTCAGGGCACCTTGAGGGAGTCCACGAGGTCTTCTACCAGGAAGAAATGCCGTAGCTGTGTGACCGCAGAGACCACGCGGGAGGCGATCTGCTGGGATAAGCGATCCGTCTGCTCCTGAGTCAGGGTCAAGTCCACGTCCAGGTAGGCCCTGAGAGAACAGAGGCAACTCAGTGGATGGAGGGGGCCCAGGCTGAGGGGTGTGGCTGAGACAGGACAAGAAATGAGGGTTGGGGAGAAGGCCAGGGGTAGAGGGCTAGGGTAGAGGTCAGGGTCGGGAGAGGATGTCAAGGATGAAGGATCAGAAGTTAGGGCCAGAGGTTAGGGCTGGACATCAGGGGTCAGAGTCTGGTTGAATGTCAGGGTCAAGAACAGGGCGAGGATGGGTCTGGGCCAGGGTGAGAGGTCAGTGCCTAATCGGAGATCATGGGTAGTGACTTATGGTCAGCACTGGGGTCTGAACAGAGAGAAAGGGTTGGGGGCTGAGCTGGGGGTTCTCACTGGAAGGGGTTGGCACCGTCCCCCCGGTGCACAGCCTGCAGCACTTTTCGTAAATGCACCTGGAAGGGGTCAGGGAGACGCTGACTCTGTCATGCGCTGGGAACACCAGCTGGTCCTCTTGTCTCTGGCTAGGATATTTGTCACAGACCCTGGCTGCTGGGGGACACAGGACCATCAGATCAGCCATGTTTGGTCAGCTGAGGGCCTGTCCTACTCACCTGGTGTTGCCGGTACAGCAGAGGGACTGTGAATAAACCGATCACTCCTGAGGGCACAGAGATGGGGTCAGGGTCCTCCCAGAAGAGTAACAGTTCCATTCATAACCTTGTCCCCCATCAAGCCCCAGCTCCCCTCTTCCTCCCCGGTCCCCCACAGCCTTCCCAGCTCACCCAGAATGAGAAGAGTCAAACCATTGAAGACGGCACCCACGAAGGTCAAGATGTAGAAGAGAAGGGCCAGCTGAGGGTGAGGGTCAGGGTCAGCAGAGCCTACGGAGTGCCCCTCAGGCTGGGAACTCACCCAGCAATGGCCCTCCTCCTGCACCCAGGGGCAGGGAGGTGCATGTAGGGGACCCAGGAGGGAATGGGGCTTCAGGGCACCTTGAGGGAGTCCACGAGGTCTTCTACCAGGAAGAAATGCCGTAGCTGTGTGACCGCAGAGACCACGCGGGAGGCGATCTGCTGGGATAAGCGATCCGTCTGCTCCTGAGTCAGGGTCAAGTCCACGTCCAGGTAGGCCCTGAGAGAACAGAGGCAACTCAGTGGATGGAGGGGGCCCAGGCTGAGGGGTGTGGCTGAGACAGGACAAGAAATGAGGGTTGGGGAGAAGGCCAGGGGTAGAGGGCTAGGGTAGAGGTCAGGGTCGGGAGAGGATGTCAAGGATGAAGGATCAGAAGTTAGGGCCAGAGGTTAGGGCTGGACATCAGGGGTCAGAGTCTGGTTGAATGTCAGGGTCAAGAACAGGGCGAGGATGGGTCTGGGCCAGGGTGAGAGGTCAGTGCCTAATCGGAGATCATGGGTAGTGACTTATGGTCAGCACTGGGGTCTGAACAGAGAGAAAGGGTTGGGGGCTGAGCTGGGGGTTCTCACTGGAAGGGGTTGGCACCGTCCCCCCGGTGCACAGCCTGCAGCACTTTTCGGTAAACCCTGAGAGAGATGGTGCCGCAGAGCAGCAACAGGGCCACGTGGGCGGCCACGGACACGATGCTAAAGTGCAGGAGGCTTAGCAGGGAGACCATGAGGCCTGTGAAGACCACTCCTGACGTCCTCGGGTCCTTCCAGTACAGCAGGTCTGCCACTGTGGAGCAAGAGAGCAGCAATCACCCTGGGGTGTGGAGCTGCCTGGGCTGACCTCTAGACCCCCTGTTTCCTGTCTCAGGGCTGAACCATGACCTCTTGACACACCAGGAGGAGCCTTAACCCAATTTCCAGATTTTTATTTGTCTTCTCTTATTCCACGCTTGGGGCTACCCAAGTGGCTCAGATGATAAAGAGTCTGTCTACGATGCTGGAGACCCAGGTTCGATCCCTGGGTAGGGAGGATCCCCTAGAGAAGGGAAAGGTGTCCACTCTAGTATTCGTGCCTGGAGAATTCCATGGACAGGGGAGCCTGGTGGGGTCACAAACAGTTGGACACGACTGAGCGAGTAAAACTTGCATTCCATGCTTGCCTCGCGGAAAACCCGAGCTAACTACGTAGTGAGTCCCCACAAGTTTACTCCTACCCACAGATTCTGACTGAACACAAGCTTGGCTGAAAATCACTCTTTTGCCTCACGCATATCTCACTCTATTTTTCTTCTTAGAATTCCTTTCTAATCAACTGGAACAGCTCTTAATTCATTCTTTTTAAGGGCTACCCAATATTCCATGGTGTGGCTATCCCGCCAGCCATTTCATTCAACCATATGTCTGTTGCTGGCTCATTTACTTTATTTTCTCTCTCCATCTCCTCCCTGCACAGTACTGCAAGCACCAACCTTTTGCAAGATATTCTTACCTCTCAGAGGTTCTACTTCTGAGATACAATCCCAGGGGTCGGATCGCTGGGTGGACTAATTACGTATTTTCTGAGAGTTCTAACTTTTATAGGATGGCTTACAAACAACACTCGAGCAATCCTTATGTCTGTGACATGAAAACAATCTTTTCCCAGAATTCTGCCCAGCGATGGGTGTTATAGTTCTTTCTATTTTTTGCACCCTGACGCGTGTGAAGTACCATCTCCTTAGTACCCCTACTAACACATATATCTGAATGCTAAATGCATTAATAACAGCATTCCCCTATCTTAGGCTCTAACGCAAAGTTCTGACCTCTTTCTGAGACCCTAAACTCACCTCCCAAGCCCAGCCTAAGCTTTGATCAGTGGCCTTTGGACCCCAATGTTTCATCTCACTCAGCTTCTAACATCCCTCACGATAATCGGCTCTCCTTTGAGCCCTGAACTGAGACCCCGGTGTAGCCTGCCACCTATTTCCAGAAAGTCTCCAAGCTAACCACCCTTACTCCAATCAAACTGACCCATCCCAACCAGTTCCCCTCAGCGTCTGACTCTTTTCATTTCTGTATCCTCCCTAAACACATCCTTCCCTCAGCCCCGCCCCTGCAGGCTCCCCAAGCCCTGCGCCAGTAGGTGGGGGGAAGGGCCGGGTCGCCTGAGGCGGGGGCTAAGTTTAGGCACGCTGGGGGGAGGGAGCCTCTCCTGCAGCTGTGCTGGCCTGTCCCGCTACTGACTGACAGCGGCGCCTGGACCAGAGGCTGGAGGAGGGGGCCTCGGTGCTCTGGGGCCCCACAGCTCCGGCTGGAGAGAGAGGGGAGCCCACACTCCCTGCACGCCCTCCCTAGACACCCCCGCAGCCCCTCAGCCCCAACCTGAAGTTCTGGGAAAGCTGGGACCAAGAGGAAACATCCCTCAAAGTTGAAGGCGACAAAATGCGAATCTGGGTTCCTTTTCACGGTCTCCCAGCCCCCGCGTCCAAGACCGCCCCGAAAGCCCACCTTTACTCCCCATCTCGGCTCCGAGTGACAGGCTACAGACACCGCAGCTTCTCAGGGATTTTGCCCACTTGAGTTGGAACCCGAACGGAGGGAGTAGGGGGCGTGGTCCCCTCTGTACTCAGCCAATGGCTCTCCATAGAGGTGGGAACAATTCCAAAACAGGGTGGCTCTCTTTGTAAACAGCCAAAAGCCGTGAGGTCTACAACCAACCTATAGGAACCCTTCGTGGGCAATAAGCCTATTTTAAAGAAAGGCGGGGTCTATCTACAATTGCCAATGCGAGTGGTCAGGGAAGAGGAGAGTTTCTAAAAGGCGAGGGTTTTTTTTTTACTAGCCGGGTGGCCACATTTGGAAGACAGCCTGACTTTTTTAGGAATTGGCCTCAGCCTCTAGGGGGCGTACTACAAAAGAGGTGTGGTTTTGTTCTTTTTTTTTTTTTTTTTAGCAATTAGCCAATCGCCATCCTAAACTCTCAAGTGGGAGGGCTAATTTCCCAAGTAGGCGTGGTAGTTATATAGAAAGAGCCAGTAACAATATCCTGCCAATAGCAACACCTCCTCCCTTTCTCCACTCTCCCTGGTCCCTTCACGAGGTTGGTCCCTTTAAATATCCATCCTCCACCCTCCCTGTAGTCCAAAGTAGCTGTTCCCTCTTGGAATTTACCTAGAACATATGGTTCCAATGTGAATTCTGATTGGTCCTTCCTATCGAGGCACTGCCCCGTGATTGGCTCCCGTTCCAGCTGTGCCCACGGCTCTTCTTCCTTCTCGTCCAGCAAGGGGTCATCTGGCCAAGAGTTCGAATCCCGGGATCGCGGTGGGGATGGGGTGGGAGCCTGGGGAATCCCAGAGACAGGGCTGGGCTGTGGAGTCAAGACTTCAGGCGGCGAGGACTGAACAAGTCCGAGTTTTAGGTCCAATTCTGGCGCGTTAGAGAAAGAAGTCTGTGAGCTTTCACCTTGGAGGTGCCCTGAGGAGAGACCACCCACCCCTTGGTTCTTCAGTTCCAGCACCTCAGACATCTCACCTTTCCCAGCCTCTCCAGCCTCTGATCCTTCGGGCTCCTCGTCTTCTAGCGGAGTGGAGCTACTGGTGGCAGAGTCGTCCCCAGGCCCTGCTCCCCGAGTTGCCCAGCCCAGTTGATCCAGCTGGAGCCCCAGGTCCTCCAAGGGGCGCTCAGCTGGAGGGGCAGACTCGGGGTCAGCGCGACGCCCGGGCTCCGGGGATTGGCTCAGGCTAGGAATGCTCTCCAAACTGTCGCCCAGGCCAGGTTGAGGGGGTGGGTCTCGTGGCTCTGAGACTGAGCGGCCCTGAGGCCGTGGACGGCGAGTGGCTGAATCCCTGCGAGTCCCAGAGCCCACCACACCGTCAAAAGCGATGTACGAGAAGGTCAGCTCCCGGGGAGTGCCCCAGTCTTGCGATGTGGTCTCCTCCTCGTCGTCCTCTGAGAATTCCCGGGCTGTATGCAGCTCCCGAAAATCTGAGTCGTCGTTCCCTCCTGCCGTGAGCAAAGGAGGGCATGAGCTTCTCTGATCAAGGCCCTAACCCATTTCCCTTAACCCCTTGGCCCAGCTGTGAGCCTCCAAATCCCACTCTCCATCCTCTCTTCTTACCTTCCGTGGAATCAGGGGTAGAGGAAGCTGTAGACGGAGCTTCTTCTGCAAGAGGAAAAGTATCGAAGACTCTTAGAAGTTAAAGACTGCCCAAACTGCAGGAGTGAGGCAGTCCCGGAAACTTGTCTGAATTAAAGAACCTTGGACTTTCAATCACAGGACCTTTAGAACATTCTGTATAGAGACTGTAAAACTTTCCTATTCCTGCTACCTGAAGCTCGGTCTTAGAAGTTCAAATCCAGGAATCTTGATCTTAGAATCTTTAAGGGTGGCTACAGTCCTGTCCGACTCTTTGTGACCCTGTGGAGTGTATCTCGCCAGTCTCCTCTGTCCATGGGATTCTCGAGGTAAGAATACTGGAGTGGTTGCCCATGCCTTCCTCCAGGGGATCTCCCCAACCCAGGGATAGAACCCATGTCTCCATGTCTCTTGCATTACCAGCGCCACCTGAGAAGCCCTTAGGGATTTTAGGAGGGTTCAATTCATTGATTCTTTCAACAACCATTAATTGAGTGCTTCATACATGCCAGCCGCTGTTTTAGATCCTGAGGATACAACTGGGAACAAAACAAAGATCCCTAGACTCCTAGAGTTTACACTCTATAGGGGAGATAGACAATAGACAATTAAACTTACGTGTTGGTGCTAAATTGGTGGAGAAACATCAAGGCAAGAAAAGAGAAAGTAAGGGGATGCTATTTTAGACAGGTTGGTGAGGAAGACTTCTGGACGGCGTCTGAGCAGACATCTGTATGGTGTAAGGAAGCCATGAGGATATCTAGGTAAGAGTTTTTTGGGCAGAGGGAAAGGATGGTGCAAAGGCCCTGAGGCAAGCACTATGCTTTGTGAGCAGGGAAGTGCCTGACTGGAACAGGGTGATTAATGGGGAGATGAATGGGAGATGAGAGCAGAGAGGCAAGGGTGGGGTGGGGTGGGGAGATCACCTAGGGTCTTCCTTTGTAAGCCCAGGCAAGGGCAAGATCTTAGAATGTTAGAATGACACTCTAACACGTTGAAATAACAAATCCTCAGAACTTCGGCATCTGGATTCCCAAGACATGCAAGGGGCCAGGTCGGCATTGAAATTCCCAGTTCTAAGAACCACGGGGGTGTGAGACAGAAAATATTAGACCAGGACCGTTAGAACTCTGGGTTTAGAAATCATGAGGCTCAGACAAGGCAATTTCCATTATGGAATTCAGCTCGTTAGAGCTAATTTGGGACTTTGCCTACAGAAGACGCTCAATACCTTTTGGAAATTGAAATCGGATATCCCCCGCCCCCACCTCGTTTCCTCAGCTGGGGAATAGGAGGCCAGGAATGAGAGACCTGGAGTGGTAAAACCCGCTAAGGATTCAGGAGTCCTAGTCCCAACCCAGGGATGGTTGTTTCCCGGGGACAGGGGATTGCCTCTGGACTTCAGGCAAGACAGGGACTGCCTCTGGACAGAAAACGGAGGTGGGATGTGAAGGTGGGTAATGCAGGAGATGGGGGAGTCAGACCCCTCTTCTCCATCCTGGCTCTACTGCTCCATTGAAATCCTTTCCTAGCCGGCTGCGGCCAGCACCAAGGCGAGGGGACAGCTCCTGGACAGCATCCTCTTCCCCGGGGCGGAGCCCGGCGGCACATCCAAGAGCCCAGCGCGCCCCTTCGGCTATCTCAGTGCCCCCAACCTCTGCCCAGTCTCACTCAGGTTCTCCGGGCCAAGTTGCCCATCGCTGATGGGGACATAACTTACGTTGGTAAAGGAGAAACATCAAGGCAAGAAAAGAGAAAGTAAGGGGATGCTATTTTAGACAGGTTGGTGAGGAAGACTTCTGGACGGCGTCTGAGCAGACATCTGTATGGTGTAAGGAAGCCATGAGGATATCTAGGTAAGAGTTTTTTGGGCAGAGGGAAAGGATGGTGCAAAGGCCCTGAGGCAAGCACTATGCTTTGTGAGCAGGGAAGTGCCTGACTGGAACAGGGTGATTAATGGGGAGATGAATGGGAGATGAGAGCAGAGAGGCAAGGGTGGGGTGGGGTGGGGAGATCACCTAGGGTCTTCCTTTGTAAGCCCAGGCAAGGGCAAGATCTTAGAATGTTAGAATGACACTCTAACACGTTGAAATAACAAATCCTCAGAACTTCGGCATCTGGATTCCCAAGACATGCAAGGGGCCAGGTCGGCATTGAAATTCCCAGTTCTAAGAACCACGGGGGTGTGAGACAGAAAATATTAGACCAGGACCGTTAGAACTCTGGGTTTAGAAATCATGAGGCTCAGACAAGGCAATTTCCATTATGGAATTCAGCTCGTTAGAGCTAATTTGGGACTTTGCCTACAGAAGACGCTCAATACCTTTTGGAAATTGAAATCGGATATCCCCCGCCCCCACCTCGTTTCCTCAGCTGGGGAATAGGAGGCCAGGAATGAGAGACCTGGAGTGGTAAAACCCGCTAAGGATTCAGGAGTCCTAGTCCCAACCCAGGGATGGTTGTTTCCCGGGGACAGGGGATTGCCTCTGGACTTCAGGCAAGACAGGGACTGCCTCTGGACAGAAAACGGAGGTGGGATGTGAAGGTGGGTAATGCAGGAGATGGGGGAGTCAGACCCCTCTTCTCCATCCTGGCTCTACTGCTCCATTGAAATCCTTTCCTAGCCGGCTGCGGCCAGCACCAAGGCGAGGGGACAGCTCCTGGACAGCATCCTCTTCCCCGGGGCGGAGCCCGGCGGCACATCCAAGAGCCCAGCGCGCCCCCCTTCGGCTATCTCAGTGCCCCCAACCTCTGCCCAGTCTCACTCAGGTTCTCCGGGCCAAGTTGCCCCCATCGCTGATAGAGCACCGGGGGAAGGCAAATCTTCCTTTGTCTCCTTCGCCTCCTCCCCCATCTCGACTCTCCCGCGACCCAGGTCGGAGGGGAAACCAAAGAGGAGTCCACCCGGGCCCCTGGGCCCCACATCAGGCCTGAGCCTCCCCTACTCACTGCAGTGGGCGAAGACCGGCAGGACCTGCCCCATGGCCCCCCTCGGGCCTGCATCGGGACCCCCGCCCACTCCGGCCACGCCGCCCTGGGCCTGGGGCCGCGAGCGCTCATCTCCGCCGCGCCCAGGACGCCGCCGCCGCCATCCTCGCCGCCTTCTCCTCCCGGGCCGCTCCAGCAGCCGCCGCCGCCCTCAGTTCGGCTCGGCAGGGGCGGGCGGGGCCGCTGGGGGGCGGGCGCACTGCAGCGCGGGGCCAGGGGCGGGGCCACAGAACGGGGGCGGAACCTGAGGGGGGCGGGGAAACGCTTGGGAAGATGTAGGGGGTGTGGTCTTTCTAATAGAGGGGCGGAGCTATAACGGGAGGCTATTGGCCGAGAAGACGTGGAAGGCGGTCTGAAGGGCGGGGCCTAGACGGCAGAGGGAGGGGCCTTTAGTGGGAGAGAAGCGGGGCCGATGATGGCATTAGGGGCTCTTAGAGACAAGGATGCAGGAGCCTAGACCGAGAGGATGGAGGCATGGAACTCAGGCCGGGCTCGGCTGGAGCTAGAGGTGGCAGTGGGTGAAGGGAGGGTTCAAGGATTCTACCGCTGGGAGGTAAAGATAGGAGCCTAGATTCTCAATGGGAGAGGGAAAGGGGGCGGGAAGACGGAAAGTTTTGAGACGAGGGGAGCTCAGACTTGGGAGGCCTTAAGCCTATTTAGAATTATTCAGAGTTGGGCGGAGTCAGTCCGAGACAGAGGAACTAGAGGCGGGTCCTAGGGGTAACAGGAGAAAAACCACAAGGGAGATGGTGACAGAAGGTGAGTGCAACCCGGAGTGAGGGGGCTGGGTCTGTTGCTAAGAGGCGGAGCTAAAGGCCAGTCGGGACTAAGAACGGTAGGAGCTACTGCAACTGTGTGTACGAATGGATAGGCGGGACCTGGAAGAGAAGCGACTGAAACCCAGGGGCTAAGACCGAGAGGCGAGAGGTAGAACTTAAGGTTAAGGATTTAAAACTTTTGAAGCCCGGGATGGGACCACTGATGTGGGAGAAGCAAGGCTGGGTACCTGAAGCCGAGTGTTACATTGAGAATACGGTTCTAGAAATCGGTTCCCACTAACACTGGTTACTTCTGTGACTCAGTTTCCTCTTCAGTACACTAGAGATGATGATGCAAAATAGTGTGTAGCTATGGTAAACGCTAGCTTGGTACTATTATCATTTTTCTCTGCCCCAAACCCCAAAGCTCACCTTGAAGATGCAGAAGAGAGATGAGCTAAGAGTTTAGTCCTGTCTAGTGACTTGAGGGCACACAAAGGGCACAGGAAAGAGATTTGAAACGGTTTAAAATGTCACAGGGCAGGGGATTAGTGGCGGTGAGTGGGCAGGGCAGGGAGGGTTAGCAGGTGCAGAGGGTGGAGTCTTCCTGATCCCCCGGCCGAACGATGGCGGCCCTTGCCCGCCTGCTGGAACGTCTCCTTTGGCCAGCTCGCAAGGAAGAGAAGGTGGAGGAAAAAGGGGAGGGGTGCAGATCTCCCAATCGGCCTAAATCCCTCCTAGACGCGCCGCGATGCGCCCAGCGGCCGCGTGGGGGTGCGGCGGCGACGTGGGGTCTGCGCTTCGGGGCGAGCGCAGTGCAGGGCTGGCGCGCACACATGGAGGATGCGCATTGCGCCTGGCTTGAGCTACCGAGAGGTGGCAGTGGGTGAAGGATTCAAGGATTCTACCGCTGGGAGGTAAAGATAGGAGCCTAGATTCTCAATGGAGAGGGGGCGGGAAGACGGAAAGTTTTGAGACGAGGGGAGCTCAGACTTGGGAGGCCTTAAGCCTATTTAGAATTATTCAGAGTTGGGCGGAGTCAGTCCGAGACAGAGGAACTAGAGGCGGGTCCTAGGGGTAACAGGAGAAAAACCACAAGGGAGATGGTGCCAGAAGGTGAGTGCAACCCGGAGTGAGGGGGCTGGGTCTGTTGCTAAGAGGCGGAGCTAAAGGCCAGTCGGGACTAAGAACGGTAGGAGCTACTGCAACTGTGTGTACGAATGGATAGGCGGGACCTGGAAGAGAAGCGACTGAAACCCAGGGGCTAAGACCGAGAGGCGAGAGGTAGAACTTAAGGTTAAGGATTTAAAACTTTTGAAGCCCGGGATGGGACCACTGATGTGGGAGAAGCAAGGCTGGGTACCTGAAGCCGAGTGTTACATTGAGAATACGGTTCTAGAAATCGGTTCCCACTAACACTGGTTACTTCTGTGACTCAGTTTCCTCTTCAGTACACTAGAGATGATGATGCAAAATAGTGTGTAGCTATGGTAAACGCTAGCTTGGTACTATTATCATTTTTCTCTGCCCCAAACCCCAAAGCTCACCTTGAAGATGCAGAAGAGAGATGAGCTAAGAGTTTAGTCCTGTCTAGTGACTTGAGGGCACACAAAGGGCACAGGAAAGAGATTTGAAACGGTTTAAAATGTCACAGGGCAGGGGATTAGTGGCGGTGAGTGGGCAGGGCAGGGAGGGTTAGCAGGTGCAGAGGGTGGAGTCTTCCTGATCCCCCGGCCGAACGATGGCGGCCCTTGCCCGCCTGCTGGAACGTCTCCTTTGGCCAGCTCGCAAGGAAGAGAAGGTGGAGGAAAAAGGGGAGGGGTGCAGATCTCCCAATCGGCCTAAATCCCTCCTAGACGCGCCGCGATGCGCCCAGCGGCCGCGTGGGGGTGCGGCGGCGACGTGGGGTCTGCGCTTCGGGGCGAGCGCAGTGCAGGGCTGGCGCGCACACATGGAGGATGCGCATTGCGCCTGGCTTGAGCTACCCGGGCTGCCCCCAGGCTGGGCTTTCTTCACAGTCCTCGACGGCCACGGCGGGGCCAGAGCCGCCCTCTTTGGCGCTCGCCACCTGCCGGGCCAAGTGCTCAAGGCGCTGGGCTCGGCGCCTAGCGAGCCCCAGGGCGTGTGCGAAGCATTACGCTGCGCCTTTCTCAGCGCAGACTCACGCCTGCGCGCGCTCTGGCCCCGTGGCGAGCCGGGGGGCTCCACCGCTGTGGCGTTACTGGTTTCCCCGCGCTTTCTGTACCTGGCGCACTGCGGTGACTCCCGCGCGGTGCTGAGTCGCGCCGGTGCCGTGGCCTTCTGCACCGAGGATCATCGGCCCCTCCATCCCCGGGAACGCGAACGCATCCACGACGCGGGCGGCACTATTCGCCGTCGGCGCCTCGAGGGCTCTCTGGCGGTGTCCAGAGCACTGGGAGACTTTGCCTACAAAGAGGCTCCGGGAAGACCTCCTGAACAGCAGCTCGTTTCTGCGGAGCCTGAGGTGACCTCCCTGGCACGCCAAGCTGAGGACGAGTTCATGCTCCTGGCTTCCGATGGCGTGTGGGACGCGATGTCTGGCCCTGCCCTGGCGGGACTGGTGACTTCGCGACTCTCTTTGGGCTTGGCCCCAGAGCTTCTCTGCGCGCAGCTGCTGGACACGTGTCTTTGCAAGGTCCTGGGGGCAGGGCTTGAGATCTTTGAGGGAAGAACCCAGAGACAGCGGGAGGAGGTTTGATGGAGGGAGAGAGTAAAACTAGAGGATGGAAAGGCTCCACGAGGAGGCGGGACCTGCTGCAACGGGACAGGTCCAAATTGTGCAGGGGGCGGAGGCCAGATGGGAGAGCTGTAGTTCTAGCTAAAAAAGTGGGAAGGGGCTTCCCTTGTGGCTCAGTGGATAAGAACCCGTCTGCCAATGCAGGAGACACAGGTTCGAGCCCTGATCTGGGAAGATCCCACATACCGCAGAGCAGCTAAACCCACACATCAACAAAGACCAAGCACAGCCAAAAATAAATAAACGTTTTTTTAAAAAAAATGGGAAGGATTTAAGAGAATGGGCGTGGTCTTTTGAATGCGAAGGCCCGTAAGGCCTAGAGGTGGGCACTGAGGTGTGCTAAGTGGCGAAAGGAAGAGCAGCTAAACAGGAGAGCTTTGGAGAAGGACAGTAGTTCTCCTTAATAGGAAAGGACTAGGACGGTGAGAGCGCGTGGCCTAAGAAACCCGTCTTTGCTAGAAGCTTGGTTTAGAATGGCAGAAGTGTGGGATTGGGGAGAAATGGGCATAACCAGATTGGGAAGGAGGCCCTAGAGCAAGGGGAGTGTTGGGAAACTTTGCCTTCTAGGGCCTGGGGCCCTGTGCTGGGGCATTCGGCCGTGTTCCACCAGGCTTTCTTTTCTCCCCCTTCCCCAGGGCAGCCTGGACAACATGACCTGCATCCTGGTCTGCTTCCCGGGGGCTCCCAGACCTTGTGAGGAGGCCATCAGGAAGGAGCTAGAGCTGGACGCAGCCCTGAGTCGCAGGGTTACTGGTGAGCAGGGATTGGAAGTCCAGCGGAAGGGGTAGGCAGCAAGCTGAGCACGCTCACAGTGCTTGTCTCTTTCTCAGAGCTGTGTGCCTCTGGCCCGGAGCCCCCCAGCTTGAACACAGTTTTCAGGATTCTGGCTTCTGAGGACATCCCGGATTTACCTCCTGGGGGAGGGCTCTGCTGCAAGTGAGTGGGGGTGGGGTAGCGTGGCACAGGAGGATGGGTGGGAGGAGGAGGGTGCCCTCCTGAAGGCCTTCCTTTCCTCTCCAGGGCTGCAGTCATTGCTGAAGCTTATTCTCGGGTCTGCGGGGCTCAGGAGAGTGCTGGGTGGTAAGGACCCTGTGTTCTTTTTTTTTTTTTTAAATGAAAATATTCCAAGACCCCATGAAGTCTTTTTTTTTTTAAAGATTTATTTATTTATTTGGGGATGGGGTTGGGAGGGAGGGGAGCAAGCGGGCTACTTCTATTGGTCTTTCATTTGTCTATTTTCATCCATCTTTGTTCTTTGGCCCGTGTGGGCCTCCCATCGCGGTGGCCTCTGTTGTCGTAGAGCACCGGCTCTGGGCGCATGCGCTCCAGAGCTCCGGCTTGGTAATTGGACACATCGGTCCAGCCACTCCGCGGCACATGGGATCTTCCCAGGCCAGGGATCGAACCGGCGCCCCTTGCACTGCAAGGCGGTGTCCTTACCTACTGGACCACCAGGGAAGCCCCGACCCTGTGTTCTTGAACGTTTCTCATAGAAGCATACAATTCAGGCCCCTACTTCACCCCCTTAAGTGATGGGTAAATTACGACCAGAGGGGACGCGCCTCATATATGAGTAAATTCTCACATCTGATCCTGAAGAATTGTGCTAGGTGTGTTGAGGGGTTGGGATGCAGAAGCAGAGGAGAAGAGATTGTGCTTCTTCTCTGGGAAAGAACGCCCCCCACCTTACTCCGTCATTGGAGAAGACCCTGATGCTGGGAAAGGCAGAGGACAGGAGGAGAAGGGGGAGACAGAGGAGGAGATAATAACATTGCTCCGAGAAGCCCCATCATCCCAAGCACCACCCCTTCCATCCAGGAATAAGGCAGGAAAATTCAAGGAATGTCGATGACCAGTCAGTCTGGCTCCACTGCAGAAACCAGGATGTCTCTGAGGGTGGTCCAGGTCTTAGAGAAGAGAGCTTGTGAACTGGGCCTAAATACCCTATTTGAAGGGCTTCCCTAGTGGTTCAGAGGGTAAGAACCTGCCAGCAATGCAGAAGACCTGGGTTCGATCCCAGGATTGGGAAGAGCCCCTGAAGGAGGAAATGGCAACGCACTCCAGTATCCTTGCCTATGGGCTACAGTCCATAGGGTCACACAGCCTATGTGGAGATGTCCAGGGAGGTGATGGTTGAAGCCATATGAACAAGGGTATAGGGTGGGAGGGTGGGGGTCTGGGAGGAAATATGAGGAAGGAACCTTGAAGGCCTTTGCAGGGCAGAGAAGGGCCGCGGGTTCTGACCCGTTGGGGTCGGAGGAGTGCTGACAGTTTCTTCGCAGCAGAAAAAGAGATCTTCCTCAGGATCCTTTTGATTTGTGAGCGACAGAAACCCCATTCAACCTGGGAAGGCGAACCAGGGGGTTTACTGGGCCATGTCATGGAAGGGTTCAGGGACTTAAGGCATGACTGCATCTGGTTGTCCAATGATGTCATCGGTTAGTTTCATTCTCTCTGAGTTGGCTTCATTCCCTGGCAGGGTCTGCACATGACGTGGCAGGGAGTTGCTGCTCCAGGCTCACATCCCATGAGCCTAACACCCCGCCAATCCCGAGAGCGTGCAGGTTTCCCGGCAGTTGCCACCACGGTTCCACAGCTGGTCCTCATTGGCCACACTGGATCACGTGCCTGCCCAGTCTCCGTGTCTCTGATTGGCCAGTCATGGGTCCTAGGCCCATCCCTTAGTGTCCGGCCTTGAGGCCCACACCCCCTAAAACTGAGGGGTTACAGAGACCCGGAGTGCTGGTTTCTCAAAGCAGAAATACACGTGGTGCTTTCAGAACGCAGGGGAGTAAATGCTGAGAGGCGAGAAGGGGTTTCTGTTCACCGTGTTCCATATTTTGTTTTCACAGAAGGGACAGAACGGGGCTGAGAAGCCCGCTGGCACCCATTCAAGCTTTGCCTTGCACTTGGAGGCTTAACAGCGTTCCTCCTTTGAGGACCCTCTGCTCAGCTGGAGCCTCAGCGGAATTAAGGAAGAGAACTCCCCTTCCCCAGCTATGTAGACCAGCGGAAGGAAAAGAAGCTGATGGAGGAACTCTAGAAAGTTTATTTCCCTTTCTTCTACTTTTCTCTCATAAGACAAAAAGTCTTATGAGAGAGGGGAAATTCCACCCACTAGGCAGAACCAAAAAAACCCCAAACCCCCAAACCAAATGCCTAATATTTAGAGCTTAATGGACTCTGAAAAACACCCAGTTTAATAACCTTCCTATTTTTCATGCTTGAAGAAGTAGGGGAAAGTTTTTCTGATTAAATTTTAATTACATAATTAAAAATACATTTTTCTTATGGAAATGAAAAACCCCACATGCATTATTTGCCCAATCATTTGGCAAATATGTATGGGGCACCTGCCGTGTGCAAGGGCCCTGCTCATGGCCATCAGCCTGGCAGACCCACTGAAGCTCCTCCCCATGGAGCCTCCTAGCGTCAGTGGGGTGGGGCAGGGGGTCAGCAAACAAGGGACGCCATCAACAAGGTCTTCTCAGACATTGACAAGGGTCCAGAAACAAACAAAGGGAATGGGATGCGATTAAGAAAACGTGTAGGGGAGCTATGTTGGTTTTTTACATTGTTATTTATTTTTTGAATGGGTAATAAATTCACTTCGTTTGAAATTGAAAGGGCACAGAATGGTATACAATGAAAAGTTGCCACGCACATTCACTCCATTTTGCACCTGTAGATGGTCGCTTTAGACAAGAGGGTCAGTGAAGACCTTTGAGAAGGGGACAGCCTAGCAGAAACCTAACAGAGAACTAGCCAGCCAAGCAAAACCCCCAGAGAACTGTGTCCGGGGGCAAAAGGAACAGCTAGCATGAAAGCCTAGAGGCAGGGTTGAACGTGGCGTTTTCTTTTTTCATAATAATCCTAGTCTGCATTTTTTAAAAATACTGGTTTCCTTTTTTTAATTTTGGTGTGTGTGGGGGGGCAGGTTGGGGAGGGAGGGGGCCGGCGGGCCACTTCTATTGGTCTTTCATTTATCTGTTTTCATCCGTCTTTGTTCTTTGGCCCGTGTGGGCCTCCCATTGCAGTGGCCTCCGTTGTCGCAGAGCACCGGCGGCTCTGGGTGCACGCGCTCCAGAGCTCCAGCTCGGTAATTGGACGCATCAGTCCAGCTGCTACGTGTGGGATCTTCCCAGGCCAGGGATCGAACCGGCGCCCCTTGCACTGCAAGGTGGTGTCCTTACCCACTGGACCACCAGGGAAGCCCCTAGTCTGTATTTTTAAAATTTTTTTTTCATATTTATTTATTTTACTGCAGCAGGTCTTCGTTGTACCATGTGGGATCTAGTTCCCTGACCAGGGATCAAACCTGACCATGGATTGAAACTGTGCCCCCTGCATTGGAAAGTTTTTCTGATTAAATTTTAATTACATAATTAAATACATTTTCTTATGGAAATGAAAAACCCACATGCATTATTTGCCCAATCATTTGGCAAATATGTATGGGGCACCTGCCGTGTGCAAGGGCCCTGCTCATGGCCATCAGCCTGGCAGACCCACTGAAGCTCCTCCCCATGGAGCCTCCTAGCGTCAGTGGGGTGGGGCAGGGGGTCAGCAAACAAGGGACGCCATCAACAAGGTCTTCTCAGACATTGACAAGGGTCCAGAAACAAACAAAGGGAATGGGATGCGATTAAGAAAACGTGTAGGGGAGCTATGTTGGTTTTTTACATTGTTATTTATTTTTTGAATGGGTAATAAATTCACTTCGTTTGAAATTGAAAGGGCACAGAATGGTATACAATGAAAAGTTGCCACGCACATTCACTCCATTTTGCACCTGTAGATGGTCGCTTTAGACAAGAGGGTCAGTGAAGACCTTTGAGAAGGGGACAGCCTAGCAGAAACCTAACAGAGAACTAGCCAGCCAAGCAAAACCCCCAGAGAACTGTGTCCGGGGGCAAAAGGAACAGCTAGCATGAAAGCCTAGAGGCAGGGTTGAACGTGGCGTTTTCTTTTTTCATAATAATCCTAGTCTGCATTTTTTAAAAATACTGGTTTCCTTTTTTTAATTTTGGTGTGTGTGGGGGGGCAGGTTGGGGAGGGAGGGGGCCGGCGGGCCACTTCTATTGGTCTTTCATTTATCTGTTTTCATCCGTCTTTGTTCTTTGGCCCGTGTGGGCCTCCCATTGCAGTGGCCTCCGTTGTCGCAGAGCACCGGCGGCTCTGGGTGCACGCGCTCCAGAGCTCCAGCTCGGTAATTGGACGCATCAGTCCAGCTGCTACGTGTGGGATCTTCCCAGGCCAGGGATCGAACCGGCGCCCCTTGCACTGCAAGGTGGTGTCCTTACCCACTGGACCACCAGGGAAGCCCCTAGTCTGTATTTTTAAAATTTTTTTTTCATATTTATTTATTTTACTGCAGCAGGTCTTCGTTGTACCATGTGGGATCTAGTTCCCTGACCAGGGATCAAACCTGACCATGGATTGAAACTGTGCCCCCTGCATTGGAACACAGACTTTCCTTTTTTTTATTAAAAAAAATTTTTTATTTACTGTTGGCTGTGCTGGGTCTTCATTGCTGCCCACGGGCTTCCTCTAATTGCCAGCAGAACAGGGGCATTTCTTATTGTGGGAGCTCAGGCTCTAGGTCACTTGGGCTTCAGAAGTTGCAGTGAGTAGGCTCAGCAGTTGAGTTTGAAGGTTCTAGAGCTCGGGCTCCGTGGTTGTGGCACACACATGGGTTTAGTTGCCCTGAGGGATGTGGAAATCTTGCCAGACCAGGGATCAAACGCCTGTCCCATGCATTGGCAGATGGATTCTTAACCACTGGATGACCAGGGAAGTCTTGAACATGGTATTTTCAAGATAAGGGTTGAGATTATGATCATCAAATGCTCCATGATCTCATGCTCTGTCCTATTGGAAACCCTGACAAAGAGTTTGGAGTGGATTTTTCGAGAACTTCTATGGAGCGTGTAGACACACATATATGGTAACTTAAGGTGTTGCTTTGATTTTTTTTTTTTATACCCTATGTATCATTTGGCAATTTGTTTCCTTTTGCTCAATAAAGGGTTGGAGCCTTCTTTCATGCCATTTACACACCTTGCTCTTTTTAGCTGTTTCTCAGCACTTCAGACAAGAGACGTGGAATGGTTTCATGACCTGTCATTTTCTTGACAGATACTTAGGTTGTTTCCAGTTCCTTACCCTTGTATCGGTGCTGCCATAAAGATCCTTGACCGAGCTCCTGTGTGCAGGTGCAAGAGCTTCTCTAGCGTAGGGGTCCTGCACCTGTTTTGTACGCACTTGAGCTAAGAATGGTTTTTACGTGTTCAAAGGGTTGAAGAAAAATACACAAAAGAGGCCCTATGTCTAATACGCCTAAAATATTTACTATTTGGACTTATTTATTTGGCTGCTCTGGGTCTTAATTGCATTACGTGCGATCTAGTTCCCTGACCAGGGATGGACTCCCCACCCCCTGCACTGGGAGCGTAGTCCTAGCCACTGGACCACAGGGTAAGTCCCTATTTGGTCCTTTTATGAAAAAAATTGCTGACTGTAGTGCAGGTGGCACACAGAAGCACCACCTTCCCATTTCACAGATAGGAAAGCTGAGACCCAGAGACGGGAAAGGACTTGCCCCCGCTCAACCAGAACTAGGCTTAAGTCTATCTTGGTTCTCAAAAAACTCACAGCATGAGACACGCTGTGAAACAGTGATAACCTGCTGTGGATCAGCGCTGACCGTCCTCCAGAGTGGGATGGAGAAGGGGAGAGGATTACTCAATTCTTCAGTGAAGAATTAATGTCAGAGACCGACCTAGAAGGATGAGGTAAAGAAGATCAGGTCATCACCCAGGCATTTCCAGACTCTTGGAAAAAGGCAGGAAGCTTGATTCCCTCACCTAGTCCGCTGGGCCCTGAGGATTGCTTTACACTCCTCCTGGTACGTCGCACCCTCGCACCACTGGAGTCCTGGTGGCTCAGGCAAGAAGGCTAGAGTTAGACCGATTGCCTGCCTCCAGGCCTCAGTTTACCCGTTTTTAAACCTCGAGCTGCTCTCTCAGGCTTCTGTCCCCAGGCCAGGTGGCTCTGCACGGGAGGGGCGTGGTCATATTACAGGCGTCACGTGGGGTGGAGTGTGCGGGTCCCAGGGCGGAAGCCCGGGAGGGTGTAGGGACTCAGCCTGAAGCCGGCGCGTGGGAGAGGGGTACCGTGGGAGCCGGCACACGGAGGGTTCTCCACCTCCGTGCCCTCGGATTGCGGGGCGATCCCACTGTCCTCCGCAGAACGAAACTGAGTCACTGAGGGGCGTGCGTGGGTAGGGGGCCAGAGGCCTTATTCACACAAGGATCCGGAGTCCCATTCCCACCCCAGGTCCACCGCCGCCGCACCTCCCCCCCACCCCGCCCTACACACACCCTGCGGTTGTGACTCAGCGGTCGGCCGCGCCCCCTCGGCCGACTTCCTCCTCACCTTCCCTGGGCGGGTGGGGCGGGGGGTAGTGAGAGGGGTGGGCCCGCTACCCACCCATCCCCCTCCTAGGGCGAGGGAAGTGGTTCGCCCCTTAGTAACCCCTCACAAATTGGGGGGAGGAAAGAGACGTTGGGGGCGGGGGTGTCCGAAATCAGGATTCAAGGGAGAAAATTTGAGAAAAACCCATGCTTGACCAGAGGGCCTTCCTCGCTCCCCAAATTGATTAGACTGTAAAGAAATGAAAAAGTCGAAGGGGAGAGAAAGAAGAAATTGTCCCCCCATTGATACTTCCCTAAGAATGTCTTCCGTGGGAGAGAACAAGGAAGGACCCCTTCCCCTCCATCAAGCTTCCCCTCTAATTGGGGAGTGACCCCCAGAGTGCATCGCTATGCAGCAACGTTGGGCAAGAGGGGAATAGCGGAAGTCGAAGGTTCCGCGTTGCCCTTTTAAGCGCTCTCCTCCCCCCACCCCACCGCCTTAAGGTGTCCGCGGCCCCTTTAAGGCGCAGGGCATTGTGGGTGCGGGGAGTGGAATTTTGGAACGAAATGTAGCAAAGAGAAGTACAGTAGTAAGAGTAACATTGTAGCTGCCGCCGGCCGAGGGGGCGCGCCGGCGAGGGGACGCCGCACCGTCTTTCTGCCGCACGGACCCCAGAGCAGACGCCCCTGAAGGAAGAGGTGCTCGAGGACCCGCCCCGGCCCTGTTCACGTTCCCCCCCAGGAAGCCGGACTCTATGGGGCGGGACCCTGGGGGAGACTGAGCAGAACCTGGAGCCAGCCCTGAACCCCTGAACCTCGAGCTAGGAGCGCCCCGGGAGCACCTACCCCGTGGGCGCTCCGCCCTCCCGCCGAGCAGCCATGAGGTGAGCTTCGTGTTGCCTTCAGACCTTTCGCCACCCGGCGCGGGCTCCTGCCGCCCAGCCTTTGTCCCCCTCCCCCCAGCTTGCCCGGGATTGGAATTTGGGGACTGGGAACTGGGAGCCTCAGATTTGAGGTCAAGCCTCCTTGGACGAACTCCGAATACAGATCACTTCCCCTTGACTCTCAAGACTGGGTGGTGCCGGTGTGGTTCTCCTGGGAGCCCTCAGATTTGGGGGCGCTCCGAGGACTCCCTAAATTTGAAGACTGTAGAGGACCTCCAAGTTGGCAGATAGTTCCAGTAGTGAAGCTAGGATTTAGGCAGGACTCAGAATGCCCCCAAGTCTCAACCTGGCCCTGAGAGGGATTATGGGGGCCGGTTTGGGGGGGGTCCCTGGAAGAGACAGGGATGTAGAGCTTCGTTTTTGGGGTTCCTCTTTACGTGGCGTTGGAAATTCTTCCCACGAGGGACTTTGGTCCTTAACTTCGGGGGTACTTAGCCCCCTAAATTTGGGGGATTCATCTCCCTGTGGAGGAGGTTGATGTGGACGAATCCACGGACCCAGACGCAGCCTGGAGGGTCTGATTGGAACTCCCCCCGCCCCCTTAGCCGCTCACCACTCAAAATTTGCTTAAAACAGGCTGTGCCTAGGATCGAGCGAGCGCTCTAGGCCGAGGGCGCCTCCCCGGCCCAGGCCCAAAGGGCGACCCTTCCCCCACCTGCGCGGCCCTGGAGAGGGAGGGGGCGCGGCAGCTGGGGGAAGGGGGCCTTTGTCTTCCTGACTCACCTGTCGAGACAGCTGGTACGGGGTGAGGGGGCAGACTAAGCCGCGGGCCGACTGCTTTCCCCACCGAGGCGCCTCCCTCTTCTCTCAACACCTCCCCCCCTTCCCAGCCGTCCCGGATTGTGCGGTTGGAGGAGGGGGGCGTTGGAAAGCTTCAAGGTCATAGCCCTCTCCCCCTGGGACCCAAGCTTCCCAGAGTTCCAGTTATCTTCCCAGGAATTTAATCCTGGGTGGTGGTGGGGACGCAAACGACCCGGGGATTTTGTTTTTCCCGGAGCCTCCCTCAAAACTCCTGGGCTCACCTGAGGGCGGGGCCAGTGCAGGCTTGGGGACCCGCCGACCCCCCATTCTCCCATCCTCCCTGGCCCCCCATAATCTCCCTTGAGGCCTGAGCCTGACAATACGATCTCCTTTCCTCTACTCTCTCAGGGACTTCCTGCTCCAAAGCCCCTAGCTCGAGGGGGAGGCCCCTGAGGATTAACCCCCTGGGGCCCACATCCTCCCTCTCCACCCCCCACCTTCCCCTTAGCCCTACTCTCTGATTTCTGGGTGGCATTCCTTTTCACGGTCCGTAGAGAATCCCCCTCCCACAATGGTTCCTTCTGCTGGAAATGGATTGTTGGAAAATTTGGAGCAAGCGGGGCACCCACAGACAGATACCCACCAGACTTCCTGCCTACCCTTTTCCCCAACATCTCTTCAAGGGCTGCCGGGGAGAGAGGGCAGTGTGGGGGAGTCAGGCCCTCTTCCTTCACCTTCTCGGTGGACTCTCCTCTCCCATTGCTCCCCCCAGCCTCGCCCCTTGTCCCCCACCACCTCCCCGCGTTTCCGGTCCCAGGCACGGTGGAAAGCGGATGGCGGATGTCCGAGTTAGTGCTGCCTCACTCAGAGACCGTAAAAGGCCAGGAGCAATGTCTGGGCCAGCCTCCCGCCCCCGCCTCCCCCAGTCCCAGAGGCCCTGGCCCTCCCACAAGGCCCCCTTACTGCTGGCCATGACCACACCACCACACCTCCCATCTCCTGGAGGTTGGGCAGAAGTTAGCTGATGGCCTGTCCCACCAGAGATTTACTCTCATCTCCTGAAGGGTCCTCCCTGCTGATGGCCACACTGGCCTTCTTAGGCTGGGCCCCTTTTTTCAGGACAGCTAGGATTCCAAAGGACCCATGGCCCTGCCTGAGGGGCTGCTGGGGAAACTGAGGCTCAAAACGAGAAAAAGGCCTGGCCCAAGATCCCTCAGAAATTCCTAGGCCGGATCAAGGGAGGGAAGGGCACTGAAGTCCTCTGATTTCTGGCTGGTTAGGCTGGGGACAGTTGGAAGAGGCTGTTACGATGGAAAATTACAGTTCTTTTTTTCCTCAGTTTGACAAATATTTATTGAGTGTCTGCTGTGTCCGGGATTCTGAGTTGGAATTCTGGGAAGTGGGGCAGAGGTCTGAGACTTTCAGGCCAGAGGAGACTTGGGAAGAATTTGGTTTGCTTCTCTCCAATAATAGTAATTGTTGTTGTTGTTAATGATGAGAGACCATTTGATCAAGCAGCTCCTTTGTGGCCAGGCCCTGTGCTAGGTGCCTGATTCAATTGAATCCGTATGGCAATTCTAAGAGGCTGATAAGATTACGATTGTCCCCCTTTCCCAGATGGGAAAACTGAGGCATGGAGAAATTAAGCAGGTTACCTGGTAAAGTCAGTTTGGAAGTCAGGCAAGCCTGAATGTGAACCTAGACCTTTCCAGACTATTATACTATTAGAGAAAAGGAAAATCAAACCTTTAGTGGTCTGGGGGGAAAAAAAAAAAAAGCAATATGCTTTTACTGTGCAAACACTTAAGATAATGCAGATAAGAAAGAAGGAACCTAGTTACCTTCCTGTTCACTTATGGGGAACTGAGGCCTGTCAGGGAGGAGGGACTAGAGTGAACCCATACAAGCCCCTCAGATCCTAAATCTGAGTTTCTATCCAGGGCTGCTTCAAAGATTTGTCATTTGGGAAGGCTGTGTGTGCCTAAGTCTTTGCAGTGTGGGATCACAATTTAAGGGGCTGTCGGATGAAGGGGTAAAAGAAAGGGTAAACCTCTCATCTGGAAGGTTTGAGTAAACCACAGTGACTATGCTTGATTGCCTCCCATGATGAGAGGTTCTCTCCTCAGCTCCCTTATATGTTGCCTGTGTGCTTAGTCACTTACTCAGGTCTGACTTTTGTGATCCTTTGAACTGTAGCCCACCTGATTCTTCCATCTGTGGGATTTCTCAGGCAAGAATTCTGGAGCGGGTTGCCATTTCCTTCTCCAGGGGACCTTCCCAACCTGTGTCCCCTGCGCTGCAGGCGGATTCTTTACCTGCTGAGCCATCTGGGAAGCCCTCCCTTGTATGGTCCTGTGCCAAATTCCAGGTCCTGTGCTTAGGGCTTTTCTTATCTCTTTCAGTCCTTACCAAGCCCCAGTGACTTATGGTTTCCAGAGAGGTGAAGCCACGCAGCAAGGGGTGACTTAAACCCTCCTTCACCAACCACATGCTAGAGATTTCCAGAATGGGAGGACCTGTGGGAGGATTAGAGGCTGACCAGGGAGTCAGGCTCTCTCATGTCAAAGGGAGGTTGTGAGACTCTGGTGTGAGATGTGGACGTGTTAAGTCACTCAGTCAAGTCCAACTCTTTGGAACCCAATGGACTGTAATCTCTCGGGCTTCTCTGTCCATGGGATTCTCCAGCAGGAATACTGGAGTGGGTTGCTGTGCCCTCCTCCAGGGGATCTTCCCGACCCACAGATGGAACCTAGGTCTCCTGCATTGCAGGCAGATTCTCTGCTGAGCCACCAGGGAAGCCCCCAGAAACCACTGGATAACTAGGCAGACCCTATTTCCATCTCACTCCCTGCTACCAGGCTGTGGGATTTTCCCGTTTTAGCTTTTTGTCTGGTTTGTATGGGTTGGTTTTTTTTTTCATACCTAAGTAATGAATTCATTTTTTACAGGTAATACCAGCCCATGGTAAAACCAAACAAAAAGAAAAGACATAATCAAGCAATTCAAGAGGGTAAACAGTAGGAACTATCCATTTCCTGTCTCCCCCAGGCCCCCGGTGCCCTAGTGCCTCCAAGGTGCCACAGTTACTCCCGTGAGAGGCAGCCTCTGCTTGTGTCACCACTCTGTGCAGAGGTATTTATATCCTCCCCACCTTTTAAAAAAACCCTCTGATACACACCACTTTATACCTTATCTTAAAAAAAACACACCCTCAGCTTAGCTGTTTTCTTGTCTTAAAATTGAGGTTAAGAACACTGGGGGAAAGCTTCCCTGGTGGTCCAGTGGGTAAGGACACCGCCTTGCAGTGCAAGGGGCGCCAGTTCGATCCCTGGCCTGGGAAGATCCCACGTGCCGCGGAGCGGCTGGACCGATGAGTCCAACTACCGAGCCGGAGCTCTGGAGCGCATGCGCCCAGAGCCGGTGTTCTGCGACAACAGAGGCCACTGCGATGGGAGGCCCACAGGGGCCAAAGAACAAAAAAGATGGATGAAAATAGATAAATGAAAGACCAATAGAAGTGGCCTGCCTGCCCCCCGCTCCCACCCCCCAAAAAAGACCCACCACAAGAAAAAATAAATAAATGTCTTTAAAAAAAAAAAGAACACTGGAGGTGGCGGGGATCAGGACCTGGGTTCAAATATGAGCCCCTCTGCTTGTCTGCTCTGTGAATAAGCAGACTGTCTTCACCCCTCTGGGGCCACAGCTCCCCATCTGTAAAATGGGTGTGCACTGGAGCCCATCTCTTGAGGTCATTGCAAAGTTCAGTGTGGCAATGGGAGCTCAGTATCTAGAATGGTGTCTAGGACACTGGTTAACCAATAAATTTCAGCCACTGTTGTTAAGTGAAACAAAAACTTTTTTTTTACAGAGGGCTAATTTAACAACTGGATACCTGCTAGGTTTTAGGCATGGGTCTGGGTTCTAAGAACACTGTATTAGACAGAAAGGACAGAAAAATCCCTGCCATCGTGGTCCTCACATTTTGGTAGAGTAGACAGACAGGGCCCTGTCAAGGGATCAGGTGCTATGAAACACGGTTCATGCAGTGAGAGGGAGAAAAATGTTTCCAGATAGGGTAGTCAGGGAGGGCTTCTTGGAAAAGGTGACCTGAAGGAGTTGAAAATCCAGGTTGAGGGAGACGCAGAGCACAGCCCCAGGGTGGGAATGTGTCTGGCATGTTGAGGCAACAGCCCCAGCCCCGGAGGCCAGTGGGGCTGAAACATCAGGGGGGAGGGGAGGAAGGAAGGACATCAGAGATCATACAGATCACAAAGACTCCAGAGAGGACTTAGCCAGACAAAAAATTCTGCGGGAGAGCTCCCCAAGAAGAGGAGGGACATGGTCTGACTTGTGCTTTAACAGGATCCTATTGCTGGAACAGGGACACCATGGCCTGGAGAGGGACAAGACCGGTCCAGGGTCACTCAGCAGATACCCAGCTCTCTGGCCAGTCCAGAGACTGAGCACGGCAGGGGCTCTTGGGAGAGCAAAGTGCAGCCAGGGTGGGGTAACTACGAAGGCCCTGGGCACCTGGCCAGAGTCTGCTCTGGGTGTGGGTGGCAGGTGTGGGTGAGGCCTCAACCCTGCCCTGCCGGGGGCAGTGGAACCCAGAAACAGCCCCTGAGGCTGTGCCTGTCTGGAACCAGCCCACACAGCCCCCGGTGGCTGAGACTGTGGACCTGGGAGCCAGATGTGACCTCGGTTCAGATCCTCGCTCTGCGACGCACGGACTGCCTGTGTGACCGCGGGTGAGTCATGCAGCCTCTCTGGGCCACTGTCTGCAGCCCTTACAGAATGAGGAAAGAGAGAGCCCACCTAGAAGGGCTGCAGTGAGAATAAGATGAGAGACTGGAGAAAGGGCTTCACTCAAGTGCCCGATAATATGAGGGAGGCCCCCCAATTATGTCAGCCTGGGCGGGGTGAGGGGAACCAGGGTCACCTCCCTGGCCTAAGAACCCGGATCTGGGTCGGCTGAGGGGACTTTCCCTGCCTTGTCTTTTATGGAGTCACTGTCACGCTTCAGCCCCCAGCCCTGGTAGAGACAGAGCCACTGTGGGGTATAATTTCTCTCCCCAGAACTTCTGGCCACCAACTTCCTCTTTTCAGGAAAAAGTCCGGTGGGGGTGGGGCAGGGCAGAGACTAGTGCTTCCCCCGCTGGTTTGTGGGTGACCTTGGCCAAGTCACTTCCCGTCTGGGAGCCTGAGTTTCCCCACCGAGAGAGGAGGACACTGAACCTTCCCAGAAGGACTGATGAGGGGCGGAGGGACGGGGCTGTTCAGGGTCCCTGGGTGCCTGTTCAGGGGGCCCGAGGAAGGCACACTGCCAAGCGCTCTGCATGCTGAGACTCATTGACTTCTGCCACTGCCCTGGGAGGTCAGGTCTGCCATCTCCTCAGTTTGCAGGCAAGGAAGATGACTTCTTATATGGGAAGGTTGCTTGCCTGAGTCACGCGGAGTAGGTGGCCCAGCGGGGATTTGAACCTATGTCTGTGGATATCAGATCCTGAGCCCTGAGCCAGTCTACTGACACCTGCCCCCACCCCCGCCCACCGCAGGCTAATAAGTCAGATGTCACCTCCTCCAGGCAGGCCCTCTGTCTGGGCACCTGGGGCGTGGTCATGGATTATCACCATGTGGGCACAGGACATTCCCTGTGATGCCCTCCTGCCGTGGAGGGTGGGGCTGGGCCATCTGGGTCACTGCCAGACATGGAGCAGGAGTGTCTGCTGATGGCCATTGGGGGGCGGGGGGTGAATGGGTACTGCCTGTCTGGAACCAGCCCACACAGCCCCCGGTGGCTGAGACTGTGGACCTGGGAGCCAGATGTGACCTCGGTTCAGATCCTCGCTCTGCGACGCACGGACTGCCTGTGTGACCGCGGGTGAGTCATGCAGCCTCTCTGGGCCACTGTCTGCAGCCCTTACAGAATGAGGAAAGAGAGAGCCCACCTAGAAGGGCTGCAGTGAGAATAAGATGAGAGACTGGAGAAAGGGCTTCACTCAAGTGCCCGATAATATGAGGGAGGCCCCCCAATTATGTCAGCCTGGGCGGGGTGAGGGGAACCAGGGTCACCTCCCTGGCCTAAGAACCCGGATCTGGGTCGGCTGAGGGGACTTTCCCTGCCTTGTCTTTTATGGAGTCACTGTCACGCTTCAGCCCCCAGCCCTGGTAGAGACAGAGCCACTGTGGGGTATAATTTCTCTCCCCAGAACTTCTGGCCACCAACTTCCTCTTTTCAGGAAAAAGTCCGGTGGGGGTGGGGCAGGGCAGAGACTAGTGCTTCCCCCGCTGGTTTGTGGGTGACCTTGGCCAAGTCACTTCCCGTCTGGGAGCCTGAGTTTCCCCACCGAGAGAGGAGGACACTGAACCTTCCCAGAAGGACTGATGAGGGGCGGAGGGACGGGGCTGTTCAGGGTCCCTGGGTGCCTGTTCAGGGGGCCCGAGGAAGGCACACTGCCAAGCGCTCTGCATGCTGAGACTCATTGACTTCTGCCACTGCCCTGGGAGGTCAGGTCTGCCATCTCCTCAGTTTGCAGGCAAGGAAGATGACTTCTTATATGGGAAGGTTGCTTGCCTGAGTCACGCGGAGTAGGTGGCCCAGCGGGGATTTGAACCTATGTCTGTGGATATCAGATCCTGAGCCCTGAGCCAGTCTACTGACACCTGCCCCCACCCCCGCCCACCGCAGGCTAATAAGTCAGATGTCACCTCCTCCAGGCAGGCCCTCTGTCTGGGCACCTGGGGCGTGGTCATGGATTATCACCATGTGGGCACAGGACATTCCCTGTGATGCCCTCCTGCCGTGGAGGGTGGGGCTGGGCCATCTGGGTCACTGCCAGACATGGAGCAGGAGTGTCTGCTGATGGCCATTGGGGGGCGGGGGGTGGATGGGTGGAGTGGGCAGCAGGAAGTGGGAGAGCCTGGAATCTCGCATTGGTCCCCAGCTTGCTGTAGGCCTCCCCCTCCCCCTCCCTGAGCCTCAGCTTCCTCCCCTACAGTGGAGAATATGGGAGGAGGGTCCAAGCACCCCAGCAGAGAGAGACAGGGAGACTCAGGTTCCCAGGGCATCAGGCAGGGGCCGGTGGCCAGCGGTGCCCAGAACACCAGCTGTGGCCCTCGCCTCTGCGGCCTCTCTGGCTCAGTCCCTCGGTCCATCTCTGTCCTCCATCTGCCTGTATCTTTCTCTGCTCCTTGCCTTTGCGTCCCTTCTCCCCATTACTCCTCTGTCTTTCAGTCTGTCTTGCCGTGACAACCTGACCCCCTTTCTTACCGCTCTCCCCACATCTTCCTGTCTCTTTCTCCCCATCTGACTGTCTTGTCTCTTCTCTTGTCTGTCTCATATCCCCTGCTTGTCTATGTGTCTGTCTCGCCCCCGTCTGTCTCTTTCTGTCCCACCTGTCTTTTTTCTCCCCATCTCCCTGTCTGGGTCTCTTCGAGGGTCTGTCCCCAGCCTCTCTCCCTGTCTGTCTTCCTCTTCCTCTCCGTGGGTCCCCCTTCCTCTCATCCTGTCTTTGAATCTCCCAGGGGGACCCAGATAGAGAGGATCCCTCTATCCCTCCCTGGCCCCTGGAGGGAGGGGGCCGGGCTCCTCACAGCTAACTGGCCTCTCTCCCTTCCCCTCTCTTGGCAGTGAGACAGTTGTGTGCACCAGCCGGGCCACGGTGATGCTCTACGATGACGGCAGCAAGCGCTGGCTGCCCGCCGGCACGGGCCCCCAGGCCTTCAGCCGCGTCCAGATCTACCACAACCCCACGGCCAACTCTTTCCGGGTGGTCGGACGGAAGATGCAGCCGGACCAGCAGGTGCAGCTCCCCGCCCCGCCCCGCCCCGCCCCCTCTGCCTGCTGCTCCGCAGCGCCCCTCACCCACTTGTCCTCCCTCTGGCCAGGTGGTCATCAACTGTGCCATCGTCCGGGGTGTCAAGTATAACCAGGCCACCCCCAACTTCCACCAGTGGCGCGATGCCCGCCAGGTGTGGGGTCTCAACTTCGGCAGCAAGGAGGATGCCACGCAGTTTGCCAACGGCATGGCCAGCGCCCTAGAGGCCTTGGAAGGTTAGAGATGGCGGGCGGAGGAGGGTCACCGAGCCCTGCCATGGGGCCTGGGGCCACCACCTTACCACTTGGCATCTGAAAATGGGGCTCCTTCACTGCTGCTATGGCGAATTATTGGGCTGGCCAAAAATTCATTCAGGTTTCTCCGATGTTATGGAAATACTCAAATGGACTTTTTGGCCAACCTGATATTACAAGAATTCTGTGGGCTCCTGTGTGCCCCGAGCTCATCCGCGGGTAAAACGCACGGTTCCTAAGAGTCCATTCTGCTCCATGAACTTTTACACTTGCACACTCCTGCGTGACCACCTCCCAGATCAGGACAGGACTATTTCAGGCCTCCGGGAACGCTCCCAGTGCCCTTTCTCCAGGTGGCCATTAGCGCTGACGTCATTCTCGGTTAGTTTTCAGGCAACAATGTTAAGAAGGAACTTCCAGTTGGTATTTCTTAAAACTGGAATGTGCCCACGGGTCATCTAGGAAAAAGGCAGATTCTAAATCAGGTACATTGGCCAAGGCCGGGAGCCTCTGCACTTCCATCAAGCTCCCTGGTGATGTCAGCGGTTACAGTTCCACAAACGGTTCTTTGAGGAGCCAGGTTTCAGCTGATGGCTGTGCACCTGGGGTTCCAGATCGCCAAAGGGTGGAGGTGTTTGCTGCTTGGAGCAACTTCAGTGCCAGTCTGTTGCAGAGAAAACACACGGGAGCCAGAGGCCTGAGGGCGGGTAGGGAGGGAGGGGTCAGCCTGTTCTGAGCTCAGGTCGTGGGTCTGAGCGCTGTGAGGCTGTGATGGTGCCTGAAGAGCCTGGATTCTGGAATCTGCCTGAATTCAAGTCTTGTCCCTGCCAGTTCCAGTCTGCAGCACTTGGGGCTGGCGGCTCACTTCTCTGGGCCTTCGCTGTCCCGCCTGTGACCTGGGTGTCCTCCCTCGCTCACCTCCATCAGCTCAGTTCAGGGAAGGGGTGGTGGGGCCCCTGGGAGTATACCAGGCCACCCCAACTTCCACCAGTGGCGCGATGGATGTGGGGTCTCAACGGCAGCAAGGAGGATGCCACGCAGTTTGCCAACGGCATGGCCAGCGCCCTAGAGGCCTTGGAAGGTTAGAGATGGCGGGCGGAGGAGGGTCACCGAGCCCTGCCATGGGGCCTGGGGCCACCACCTTACCACTTGGCATCTGAAAATGGGGCTCCTTCACTGCTGCTATGGCGAATTATTGGGCTGGCCAAAAATTCATTCAGGTTTCTCCGATGTTATGGAAATACTCAAATGGACTTTTTGGCCAACCTGATATTACAAGAATTCTGTGGGCTCCTGTGTGCCCCGAGCTCATCCGCGGGTAAAACGCACGGTTCCTAAGAGTCCATTCTGCTCCATGAACTTTTACACTTGCACACTCCTGCGTGACCACCTCCCAGATCAGGACAGGACTATTTCAGGCCTCCGGGAACGCTCCCAGTGCCCTTTCTCCAGGTGGCCATTAGCGCTGACGTCATTCTCGGTTAGTTTTCAGGCAACAATGTTAAGAAGGAACTTCCAGTTGGTATTTCTTAAAACTGGAATGTGCCCACGGGTCATCTAGGAAAAATGCAGATTCTAAATCAGGTACATTGGCCAAGGCCGGGAGCCTCTGCACTTCCATCAAGCTCCCTGGTGATGTCAGCGGTTACAGTTCCACAAACGGTTCTTTGAGGAGCCAGGTTTCAGCTGATGGCTGTGCACCTGGGGTTCCAGATCGCCAAAGGGTGGAGGTGTTTGCTGCTTGGAGCAACTTCAGTGCCAGTCTGTTGCAGAGAAAACACACGGGAGCCAGAGGCCTGAGGGCGGGTAGGGAGGGAGGGGTCAGCCTGTTCTGAGCTCAGGTCGTGGGTCTGAGCGCTGTGAGGCTGTGATGGTGCCTGAAGAGCCTGGATTCTGGAATCTGCCTGAATTCAAGTCTTGTCCCTGCCAGTTCCAGTCTGCAGCACTTGGGGCTGGCGGCTCACTTCTCTGGGCCTTCGCTGTCCCGCCTGTGACCTGGGTGTCCTCCCTGCGCTCACCTCCATCAGCTCAGTTCAGGGAAGCTGGTGCTGAGCCTCCCCGCAGGGCCCCCAGAGGCCCCGTGGGAGTGGGGGGAGGGGGGAGCGAGCCGCGGGGTGGGGCTGGCTGCCACCTGACTCACCAGACTTCACTCTCCTTCTAGGAGGTGGGCCTCCGCCCCCGCCCCCACCTACAGCGCCTCCCACCTGGTCTGCCCAGAATGGCCCCTCCCCAGAGGAGATGGAGCAGCAGAAAAGGTGGGGCCAGTCGCTGGGTGGGGAGCCTTCCCCTGCCAGAGTTCTAGGTTGTTCCAGAACCCCTGACTCCTGGAGTTCAGACCTCCCCCACCAACTTCGCGTTGTCAGAGGTTTTCCAACTCCCAGGGGACTTAGACACTGACATCTTGCAGAAACCTCTTCCCCACCCACAAAACTGGCATCAGTGCTACAGAACCTTGTGACCCTTCCAGTTGCCGTCCCCCAGATGCCCAGAGTCCAGAATTTGGTTGTGTAAAGGATCCTGGGGGTTGTGTAATTCAAGTGTTCTTGACGGCTAGGTTCCTCAAAGCATCTTGGCCTCTCTCCCTGACCCTCCCATCCCCAGCCCTCCCTTCCCTGGGCCCCTGGGAGACGTGGGTGGGGCTCAGCAGCCAGCCCTGCCAGGTGCCGCTGAGGGGCCACCTGGGAGGCTGCTGCCATCCTGAGGCCCCGAATGATGGCCACGTACCCCCCTCCCCAGGCAGCAGCAGGCGGAGCTCGTGGAGCGGGAGCGCAGGGCGTCCAGTGCAGGTGATGGCTCAGATGGCCTGGGGCGAGGGGCCACGGGGCCACCCAGCGGAGGGAGGGCCAGCCAGAAGTCAAAGGATGCTTCTCTCAGCACCCCTCCTTTCTCGTGTTTCTTACAGGAGGCCGCCTGCTCCCCCAGCAGGGGGACCACCCCCGCCTCCGGGACCGCCCCCTCCTCCAGGTCCCCCGCCACCCCCTGGTCTTTCCTCTTCGGGGGTCTCGGCTCCGGGGCAGGGAGCAGGGGGAGGCCCACCCCCGCCGCCCCCTCTCCCCTCTGCACAAGGCCCCGGGCCTGGGGGACCTGGGTGTCCTCCCTCGCTCACCTCCATCAGCTCAGTTCAGGGAAGCTGGTGCTGAGCCTCCCAGGGCCCCCAGAGGCCCCGTGGGAGTGGGGAGGGGGCGAGCCGCGGGTGGGGCTGGCTGCCACCTGACTCACCAGACTTCACTCTCCTTCTAGGAGGTGGGCCTCGCCCGCCCCCACCTACAGCGCCTCCCACCTGGTCTGCCCAGAATGGCCCCTCCCCAGAGGAGATGGAGCAGCAGAAAAGGTGGGGCCAGTCGCTGGGTGGGGAGCCTTCCCCTGCCAGAGTTCTAGGTTGTTCCAGAACCCCTGACTCCTGGAGTTCAGACCTCCCCCACCAACTTCGCGTTGTCAGAGGTTTTCCAACTCCCAGGGGACTTAGACACTGACATCTTGCAGAAACCTCTTCCCCACCCACAAAACTGGCATCAGTGCTACAGAACCTTGTGACCCTTCCAGTTGCCGTCCCCCAGATGCCCAGAGTCCAGAATTTGGTTGTGTAAAGGATCCTGGGGGTTGTGTAATTCAAGTGTTCTTGACGGCTAGGTTCCTCAAAGCATCTTGGCCTCTCTCCCTGACCCTCCCATCCCCAGCCCTCCCTTCCCTGGGCCCCTGGGAGACGTGGGTGGGGCTCAGCAGCCAGCCCTGCCAGGTGCCGCTGAGGGGCCACCTGGGAGGCTGCTGCCATCCTGAGGCCCCGAATGATGGCCACGTACCCCCCTCCCCAGGCAGCAGCAGGCGGAGCTCGTGGAGCGGGAGCGCAGGGCGTCCAGTGCAGGTGATGGCTCAGATGGCCTGGGGCGAGGGGCCACGGGGCCACCCAGCGGAGGGAGGGCCAGCCAGAAGTCAAAGGATGCTTCTCTCAGCACCCCTCCTTTCTCGTGTTTCTTACAGGAGGGCCGCCTGCTCCCCCAGCAGGGGGACCACCCCCGCCTCCGGGACCGCCCCCTCCTCCAGGTCCCCCGCCACCCCCTGGTCTTTCCTCTTCGGGGGTCTCGGCTCCGGGGCAGGGAGCAGGGGGAGGCCCACCCCCGCCGCCCCCTCTCCCCTCTGCACAAGGCCCCAGTGGTGGAGGGACTGGGGCCCCCAGCTTGGCTTCAGCCATTGCCGGCGCCAAACTCAGGAAAGTTAGCAAGGTGAGGGGCGGGCACGGAGCTTATGGGGTGACAGGCCTGACACAACAATGGGGTGAGGCCAGAGTTGCCTGGGAGCCTCACAGGAGGTTAGGGAGGCCAGGAGGCCTGCCCATAAAGCCCCTGCCTCTGTGATTTCTCCAGCAGGAGGAAGCCTCAGCTGGGCCTGTGGCCCCCAAAGCTGAGAGCAGTCGAAGCACGGGCGGAGGCCTCATGGAAGAGATGAACGCCATGCTGGCCCGGAGGTGAGCCTGAGCCCCAAGCTCTCAATGCTGGGAAAGCCCTCCAAACAAATGCCTGAGCCCAGCGGTTATCACCTGGAGATTCCAGTTCAGTCAGGCCTGAGGTGGGGAGGGCTCAGACTCCTGGTGAGTTTGAGTCTTTAGGTGAAAGGTCACCCTTTGATAGCCAGGTCTGAGACAGAAGGGTGGGGACTGCATTCCCTGGAGATGGCTACTTAGGTAGCCTCTGGAATGTTCTTAAACCCAGAATTCAATTCTTGGACCTTAGGCGATCCCGCCTCAGAATCTGGGGCCTCTGCCCTTAGAATTTTTGTGATTTCCAAATGCAGGAAACCTAAACCCCCACCCCAATTTGAGAACAGCATCCTCTGTACCTTCTAAAAGTAAAGTCTTCGCCTTGATGAACTCCAGAAGGCTGCACCCTAGGACCCACCTTTCCAGAACTCTGGGGAAGGGAGAACTGTTGAGTGAGGGCTGAGACTGTTCTTGCCTTTCTCTCCTGCAGAAGGAAAGCCACACAAGTTGGGGAGAAACCCGCCAAGGATGAATCTGCCAATGTGAGTTAGGGGATCTACTGGCCGGGTACACCTTAGGATGTTCCCCTAGGGTAGGAGCATTGGGCCAGGGGCTGTGATAGGGACGGGCTAGGTGTGAAGGTGGAGAGAGAAAGGAGCAGAGGAACGGTGGGGGCTGGCTCATGACAGTTCTATTTCCCACCAGCAGGAGGAGCCAGAGGCCAGAGTCCCAGCCCACAGTGGTGAGTGAGCACCCAGTCTAGTCACAGGAACTGTGAGTCCCAGAATGCCCTCTTCGCATATATGGTACACCTTCATGGGAGCGTCTGTACAGATAATTTTGGGGATTGTAGTCTCCTGAGATGAAGTCTCCTTTCTTTGAAAGGGGCTGATGAGGTTGGGGAAGACAGACTGAAGCAGGGCATTCCTTGTTCTTGACCATCTTGACTGACTTATTGCCTCTCCCCCAGAATCTGTGCGGAGACCCTGGGAGAAGAACAGCACAACCTTGCCAAGGTGGGCCATCGGTCCTGGGGCCCCACCCCCCCAAAAGAGCTGGACTTGCCACAAGACCCCTGGAATGGGAGGGGGGAGGCAGACCTTCTCTCTAACCTCAGTTCTGCCCCATGACACACCAATTCTCCCAGGATGAAATCGTCTTCTTCAGCGACCACTTCCGAGGCCCACCCCTCTACGCCCAGCTCCAGTGACGAGTCAGACCTGGAGAGGGTGAAGCAGGTAGCATGGGGAGGGGACGGGGGTGAAGTTCAGGGGATAGAAAGAAGATCTGGGTCTAGACTCTGCCACTGACCTGCCATGTGATTCTAGAAAGGGCCTGGGAACCCTCTGTGTTCCAGTCTGAGTTTGGAGAGATTGGGTCATCAGGTGTGACAGACACCATAACCGCCTTATCCAGTGCCTGTGACAGACCTTACTAATCTATCACTGCACTCAGTCCTGATGAGTACCCAGAATCCTTTTCAGCACACTGGCCTCCAACATTTATTACCAACTGGAGTTGGCAGGAGACCAGAATGTATATTTGCCAGCCCTAGTACTGGATGTTCTCCAGTACTTTTCTTCTGGCTCCAAGCATCTAGAATTCTCCTCTAGACTTCTCAGCCACTTTGTGGCCTTGCCAGTGATGTCATGGGGTGTGTGCAAGAGGGGTCTTGACCCTCCTTCCTCTGGCCCCTCAGTCATTAGGAAAGGGGGGGAAATTGATTTCTGCAAAAATCCGGGCACTCTTCCTCATTGGTTGTACCCCATTATTTTTAGGAGCTTCTGGAAGAGGTGAGGAAGGAATTGCAGAAAATGAAAGAGGAAATAATTGAAGGTGAGGTTTTTAAATTATTATTATTATTTTAAACATTTATTTAATTTGTAAGCATCGTGTTCCTCAGAAAGCCCATGTTTCCGAAGGGAGGGGGACAGGAAGAGGCTGTGCCCCTGACCTCTGCCCGCTGTTTCCTTCCAGCCTTTGTCCAGGAGCTGAGGAAGCGGGGTGCCCCCTGACTGCAGGGCCCCAGAAAATCCAGTTTCTCCTTTCTGCACACCCCCTCCGCCTGTCACCCTGCTTTCCCCACCTCAACCTGACTTGGAATTGGCTGAAGACTACATAGGAATGCGTCTTCCCCACTCCCTATCTCACTTGGAAAATTCCAAGGGGGTGTGGCTTCCCCAGCACCACGCCCACACCCATACTGGCTGCTGACTGGCTGGGGAAGCCCCCACCCTTTGCTCCCTTTGGTCCTTCCCCTCTGCCATCTCCTTGGGGCTGGTTCCTCTGCTGGGGATGTACCAAGTAACCCCACAGTAAGGGGGAGGGAAGGAGGGAATTTCACATTCCCTTGTAGATTCACTTTAACGCTTAATGCCTTTGAAGTTTTGTTTTTTTTAAGGAAAAAAAAAGTATATATATATATATTTAGGTTTGTGGGGGGGAGGAAATTTTTTTTTCTCTTTGGTTTTGATAAAATGGGGTGTGGGAGTTTTTAAATGCTGTGCCCCGGCTTGTCCCATTTGGGACAGCTGTCTAAGGAGGGTTGTCCCACCAGACTGGGGGCACCTCCCCCCACCCCAGGGACCTCCCTCCCTTCCCTCTGGCTCCTTCCCCTTTTCTATGAGGAATTAAGATGCTGTAACTTTTTGGAACCTCAGTTTTTTGGTTTTCTTATTTGGGTAGGTTTTGGGGTCCAGGCCATTTTTACCCCCTGGGGTAAAAAAAAGATGAGGGGGAAAGGAAGAGGGGAGGAAACCTCCCCTCCCCCACCTTCACCTTTAGCTTCTTGAAAATGGGCCCCTGAGGAATAAATCTGCCAGTTTTTATAAATGCTAAGATTTCTGGAGTCCTTTGAAGAGGTGAGGAAGGAATTGCAGAAAATGAAAGAGGAAATAATTGAAGGTGAGGTTTTTAAATTATTATTATTATTTTAAACATTTATTTAATTTGTAAGCATCGTGTTCCTCAGAAAGCCCATGTTTCCGAAGGGAGGGGGACAGGAAGAGGCTGTGCCCCTGACCTCTGCCCGCTGTTTCCTTCCAGCCTTTGTCCAGGAGCTGAGGAAGCGGGGTGCCCCCTGACTGCAGGGCCCCAGAAAATCCAGTTTCTCCTTTCTGCACACCCCCTCCGCCTGTCACCCTGCTTTCCCCACCTCAACCTGACTTGGAATTGGCTGAAGACTACATAGGAATGCGTCTTCCCCACTCCCTATCTCACTTGGAAAATTCCAAGGGGGTGTGGCTTCCCCAGCACCACGCCCACACCCATACTGGCTGCTGACTGGCTGGGGAAGCCCCCACCCTTTGCTCCCTTTGGTCCTTCCCCTCTGCCATCTCCTTGGGGCTGGTTCCTCTGCTGGGGATGTACCAAGTAACCCCACAGTTTAAGGGGGAAGGAAGGAGAGAATTTCACATTCCCTTGTTCTAGATTCACTTTAACGCTTAATGCCTTTGAAGTTTTGTTTTTTAAGAAAAAAAAGTATATATATATATATATATATATATATATATACACACACATATATATACATATATATTTAGGTTTGGGGGGGAAGAAATTTTTTTTCTCTTTGGTTTTGATAAAATGGGGTGTGGGAGTTTTTAAATGCTGTGCCCCGGCTTGTCCCATTTGGGACAGCTGTCTAAGGAGGGTTGTCCCACCAGACTGGGGGCACCTCCCCCCACCCCAGGGACCTCCCTCCCTTCCCTCTGGCTCCTTCCCCTTTTCTATGAGGAATTAAGATGCTGTAACTTTTTGGAACCTCAGTTTTTTGGTTTTCTTATTTGGGTAGGTTTTGGGGTCCAGGCCATTTTTACCCCCTGGGGTAAAAAAAAGATGAGGGGGAAAGGAAGAGGGGAGGAAACCTCCCCTCCCCCACCTTCACCTTTAGCTTCTTGAAAATGGGCCCCTGAGGAATAAATCTGCCAGTTTTTATAAATGCTAAGATTTCTGGAGTCCTTTGAATCTCTGCTTTCATGAAGATGGGGCATGTCCCTCCCTAGCCCAGTCACTCGCCTTCCCACACCTTACTCCTTCACACCTCAAACCTGCCTCTCTGCCCCCTCAGGCTCCTGGTGTTCCTCACCAGGCAGCTTCCTTACCTCCTTCGCACACCTGCCCCAACTGTTTCACCGTGCCAGAGAAAGCCAAGAGTGTCCCTCATTGACCGTGTGCCCTTGGACCAGACCCTTTGGTTCCCCTGGGCCTCAGTTTCTCCATCTGAGAACTCGGGCCTCCTCCCACCAGCACCCTTCCAGCTCCGTACTGTAGTGAGCTTTGTACCCATTTGGCAGATGTACGTCATGGTTCTCCGATACATTCTTAGAATGACTTCTTTTCCCTCAGAGCTCCTTTAATTATATAACATTTACAGTCTTAAAAAAAAAGAATTCAGGAAGCACAGAGCTGGTACACACCCTGTTCAGTGGTTCCGCGCATTGGCAGGGGGAGGTGAGACAGGTAACCCTACCTGGTGGAATTACTCCATTCGGCTGGAGTGGGGGAACTTCAGGGCTGAGGGCAGGTGGTCCCACTGGAGGAAGCCTTTTCATGAAGGGCAAGGGGATTGGTACTAAGAGTCCAGTTCAAAGGCAGGAAGTAAGGGGTAATCTCAGTACTCTGAGGAGCAGATTTGAATGAAGGAAAGGGTGGAGGGTGGATCTGCTGGAAGAATCCACTTAAAGAAGGGAGGACCCCAGACAGGGTATCAGGGTGACTCACAAGAGGTAATGCAGGCCAAGGTTCGTCCTATTCCTACCCACCTGATGGACTGAGGTAGATGGAAGGCCCTGGGGTCAGGCAGGCACCTGAGGCTTCTGTGTTTTCGCTACAATGGTCTGTACCAATGATGAAGAGGGAAGAGGCAGATGGGGGTCCCAGGGAAAAGAAGACTCCTCGGGTAGGCTAAAGGTGAGTGATAGAATGAGAGAGCATGCATGTGCCCAGCTGGCCGTCCTAGCGGCGGGGGTCTGATGGAAGACAGTAATTTTTCATTCCAATGTGCTAAGTCAGCGGATGGACGAGGGGGTGAGGGTTTGGCTGGAACTTCCACCAGTGGATGAGGGAGCCCCAGTGGAAGGCACTCCTCACGGGGCAGCTTAGTAGGGAAATGACCAAAAGCATGGTTGGGTTGGCCCCAGCCCAGGATCCCTTCTGCCCCTAAAGGGACTTGGTAGTACTAGCTGGGCCCCTTTAGGAAACGGCAGTGCAGACCTAGGCAGCAACCCAGACATCAGCCATGTCCGAAACCAGAGCCTCGTCCTAGCGCTTGGGCTCTGCCTGGGGCGTGGGTGGCGGATCTCTAAGGCAGAGCCGGGCACGCACCTCGCGCATCTGTGCCTGCAGCTCCTCCAGGGCGCCCTGCAGCGGTGCCGCCTGCACCCGCGCCTGCAGGGCCTCGAGCGCCAGTGCCAGGTCGTCCACCTCGTCCCGCACTGCGTCCCAGGAGGCGAGCTGTTCCCCCTCCTTGCGACGCTGTTGCGTCTTTTGGCGCGAGTACTCCAGCATCAGACAGCCGCAGGCCACCAGGAAGATGATGGCCTCGCCCAGCAGCTCAGCCCCCAGCTCTGCGGCCGCCTCCTCCTTTAGCGGCTTGATGGTTTCGGATTTGAAGCCCATGAGGCGCATCTTGGCCCGCATCTCGGCCCAGTGGTACACTGCGAGGGAGGAGAGGCGTCAGGGATCTTGCGCTGGGACTGCAAGCCCCACACCTCAACTCCTCGGTGAACCTGTTGGAGCAATGCTGACGGAGCAGCCAGCATCGTGGACGCTAGCGGGGAATGGGCGCCTTAACCAAGACCCGCACCGGACCTCGCACACAGAATGTGCAGTTAGTTATCTGGCCAGGGGTGGCTTGCAGGCATCTTATGAAAGCATCCAGAAGATTCTCGTGATCAGCAGCAGATGAGAATTGCTGCCCTGGAGGGGAGGTCCAAGGTTGGGGGCCGTATCTCTCTCCCGGAGGTGGGTGGTCACAAGTTTAGGGCAGGTGTAAAGCTTGCTTCTGCCTCACCCCCTCTCCCCAACCCACCAGCCGGGCTCTTTCCCTCTTCCTGAAGTGAGTTCATGGTGGGGTCTGGGGCTTGGGACCTAGCTCAGGGCTGGGGCACTGGCTGTAAGGCCAACTCCTTTATCCAATCACTTATTCACATGAACAAGGGTTGCCAGCATTGTCCACGCAAGAACAGCCTAGAGTTGATGTTCAAACCTGATTCACTGCAGTAATAGTTGATATTTACCCCTTGATACAAGAACTGATGGGAAAAATAGGCTCCTTGGGCTCATTCAGGGAAGAATCTCTGAAAACATGTACACTTGACCCCTTCCAACCACCCTCCACAGAGATCAGGCAGACCTAATGAGTTTTTCTTCAAGTTAGAAGGATAACATACACATGGGGAGGGGGGGTCATTTAGACTACACAGAAATGCCATAAACTGCAAGATGGAAGTCCATCTTTTCACCTCCAGGTTTAGTCCTCCTGTTCTTCAAAGCTTAGCCTCCTTTCTTTTGGTCTCGCGCTGTGACTTATGGGATCTCAGTTTCCCAACAAGAGATGGGGCCCAGGCCATGTCAGTGAAAGCATGGAATCCTAACCATCTGATGGCCAGGGAACTCCCAGAGATGGACTGCTTTTGATCTTTTTTATCTTTTTTTCTGTTAAATGTTTGTGGAGCAAAACATGATAAGGACTAGCTGTAAAGAAAAAGCTGGGCACACTGGAATGCAGTAAAATTAAGATCTTTCATTCCTCAAAAAGACACCAGAAGGGAATTCCCTGGCAGTCTAGTAGTTAAGATTCCATGCTTCCAATGCTCCGGGTGCAGATTCAATCCCTGCTCAGGGAAATAAGACCCCACATGCCAAGTCTATGTGGACAAAACAAAACAAAGACACCAGCCAAAGGAAAAGGTAAGTTCCAGGCTGAGAGAAGCCATTCGTCACACTCCCATCTGACCAAAAACTCAGATTCAGGTTATACAAAGACCTCCTGGCAATCCATAAGAGGACAGCAGACCAGACAATAGAGAAAGACATTTGGGGGCGTATCTCTCCCGGAGGTGGGTGGTCACAAGTTTAGGGCAGGTGTAAAGCTTGCTTCTGCCTCACCCCTCTCCCCAACCCACCAGCCGGGCTCTTTCCCTCTTCCTGAAGTGAGTTCATGGTGGGGTCTGGGGCTTGGGACCTAGCTCAGGGCTGGGGCACTGGCTGTAAGGCCAACTCCTTTATCCAATCACTTATTCACATGAACAAGGGTTGCCAGCATTGTCCACGCAAGAACAGCCTAGAGTTGATGTTCAAACCTGATTCACTGCAGTAATAGTTGATATTTACCCCTTGATACAAGAACTGATGGGAAAAATAGGCTCCTTGGGCTCATTCAGGGAAGAATCTCTGAAAACATGTACACTTGACCCCTTCCAACCACCCTCCACAGAGATCAGGCAGACCTAATGAGTTTTTCTTCCAGTTAGAAGGAGAACATACACACGGAGAGAGGGGGACATTTAGACTACACAGAAATGCCATAAACTGCAAGATGGAAGTCCATCTTTTCACCTCCAGGTTTAGTCCTCCTGTTCTTCAAAGCTTAGCCTCCTTTCTTTTGGTCTCGCGCTGTGACTTATGGGATCTCAGTTTCCCAACAAGAGATGGGGCCCAGGCCATGTCAGTGAAAGCATGGAATCCTAACCATCTGATGGCCAGGGAACTCCCAGAGATGGACTGCTTTTGATCTTTTTTATCTTTTTTTCTGTTAAATGTTTGTGGAGCAAAACATGATAAGGACTAGCTGTAAAGAAAAAGCTGGGCACACTGGAATGCAGTAAAATTAAGATCTTTCATTCCTCAAAAAGACACCAGAAGGGAATTCCCTGGCAGTCTAGTAGTTAAGATTCCATGCTTCCAATGCTCCGGGTGCAGATTCAATCCCTGCTCAGGGAAATAAGACCCCACATGCCAAGTCTATGTGGACAAAACAAAACAAAGACACCAGCCAAAGGAAAAGGTAAGTTCCAGGCTGAGAGAAGCCATTCGTCACACTCCCATCTGACCAAAAACTCAGATTCAGGTTATACAAAGACCTCCTGGCAATCCATAAGAGGACAGCAGACCAGACAATAGAGAAAGACATAAATCAGCTAAGAGGAGGAAAACTGGAAGGTCTGCCGTGTGTGTTTGTGTGCATGTGTTAGTCGCTAAGTCGTATCTGACTCTTTGTGATCCCATGGCTGGCGCCCGCCAGGCTCCTCTGTCCATGGAACTCTCCAGGCAGGAATACTGGAGGGAGTTGCCATGTCCTCTTCCAGGGGATCTTCCCAACCCAGGGATTGATTCTGAGCTTCCTGCATTGCCGGCAGAATTTTTACCATCTGAGCCAGTAGGGAAGCCCACTAGACATGTTAAAAATAAAAAATACTGACCTCCATTACACATCAGGAAAATAGTAATTCAAATCACAAAGAGAACACACTCCACACCCACCAGAATGGCTGGAATGAAAAACCTACACGTCCTAAGTGCCGCCAAAGACATAGACAAAGACATAGTCTCAGGGGAGGTAACTGAGAACACCCACTCTGGCTGCTGGTTGGCAGCGACTACTAAATTTAGCACCCAGTGCCTGATCAACCAGCAATTCTGCTCCTGGGTAGAAGCCCACTAAGACCCATCCCATGTTCTCCGAAAGACAAGTCCCTGCATGCTCACCTCAGTGCTATGAATAAAGGACTCGAGATCTGGAAAACACTGCTCTAGGCCATATTACTTCTTTAAATCTGGTAATGTAGGTGTTCTTTTCTTTCTATTTTTCTTTTCATATTATAATTCTGTCCTAAATACACAGATATTTCTAGATAATGCCAGCTTAACTCTTTACATTGTTTTAGAAAAGACATGGTCTCAATGGACTACCATTAATCACAGGACATTAAAGAAGTTTATTTACAAAAAAAAAAGGACAACCCAAATTCCCACCCACTGCAGGACTGGTTAAAATGAAACAATGTACAGAATGAAACACTCAACCACAGTGAGAACAAATGAACCACAAGGACATACAGCAAGATGAACAGTATTGAGTGAAAGAGGCCACACAAGCGTACATGGCTGTGTGAGTTCATCTATGGGACGCCCCACCGGGAGGCAATCTCAACCCACAGGGCTACAAGTCGGCATGGTAGCTACCCTTGGTGGGCTTAGTGAATGGAAGGGGGACATGGTAGAGATTTCAGGGGGCTGGTGAGATTCTGTTTCCCATACTTTCTGTGAGTTTATCAAACTGTACACTTAGGATCCATATGCTTTGCTTTAGGTATGTTATAATCCAGTTAAAACTTTTCATAAACCCACCTGCCTGGTCTCTCCCAAGTGAGTTTCACTTTTGACATCTGCTGTGTCCCAGAGAAATGCCACTGCCCAGCGCCTTGCCCTTCATCACTCTGCTCCTCCCTGTTGCCTGTGGGCAGTCAGATTTGCCCTTGGCCACCTGTCAGACAAGCCTGGGATATCCAAGTTTAAGGTGCCCGTCTGCATTTTTTTTTAAAACATTTATTTTTTATTTATTTATCTTTTGGGGGTGGGGTGGGGAGGGAGGGGGACGGGCGGGCCACTTCTATTGGTCTTTCATTTCTCTATTTTCATCTGTCTTTGTTCTTTGGCTCCTGTGGGCCTCCCATCGCGGTGGCGTCTGTCGTTGCAGAGCACCGGCTCTGGGCGCATGCACTCCAGAGCTCTGGCTCGGTAATTGGACACATCGGTCCAGCCGCTCCGTTGCATGTGGGATCTTCCCAGGCCAGGGATCGAACCGGCACGCCTTGCAGTGCAAGGCGGTGTCCTTACCCACTGGACCATCAGGGGAAGCCCCCACCTGCATATTTAATGCTCTTCAGGTTGGGAAATTAGACTGGCCCTTTCCAAGAGGAGCCCCGGTCTTATGAGGTCCTCCAAGCTCCTGCCTTCTTGCAGGGGGCAGGGAGCAGGGTTGTGAAGGAACTATGAATTCTTTACTCTCCCTGAGGGTCTGTTGGAAGGCAAATGGATTCAGAATACCAGCCTGAGAAATTTCAGCACCCCACTCAAAGTGGGAGGGGGAGGGGGTGACTATGGCCTTGTTAAAGGGACTCAAGGACACAATCCTTTTTTTTTTCCACATTTATAATTTTATTATTTTTTTCAAACTTTAAACTTCTTATTTTCTATGGCGGCACAGCCAGTTAACAATGTTGTGGCAGTTTCAGGTGAACAGTGAAGGGACTCAGCCCTATATACACGTGCATCCATTCTCCCCTGAACTCCTCTCTCCTCCAGGCTGCCACATGACACTGAGCGGAGCTCCCTGTGCCCTACGATAACCATGCTGGTTATCCATTTTGAATACAGCAGAAGACACATTTCTTCCTGCTTAAAAATCAAAATTTGGGGCTTCCCTGGTGGCCCAGTGGGTAAGGACACCGCCTTGCAGTGCAAGGGGCGCCGGTTCGATCCCTGGCCTGGGAAGATCCCACGTGCTGCGGAGTGGCTGGACTGATGTCTCCAATTACCGAGCCAGACCTCTGGCGTGCATGCGCCCAGAGCCAGCGCTCTGCAGCGAGAGAGGCCACTGCATTGAGAGGCCCACACGGGTCAAAGAACAAAGATGGATGAAAATGAAAGACCAATAGAAGTGGCCAAAAAAAAAAAAATAATTAAAATTTGTTGAGCAGTTAAGACGGTATTATTATTATTATTATTTTTGGCTGTGTGGCATGTGAGATCTTAGTTCCCCAACCAAGGATCCAAAATGCTTCCCCTGCATTGGAAATGCAGTCTTAACCACTGGCACCTGGGAAGTCCCCAAGAGAGTCTTTAAAATATAATTTTATTATAGGATTTGAACCACAAGTTTTAAAAATACTCAAATTCCACATGTCAATTACCTCCACAAATCTAGACAGTTCCTTAAAGGTAAAGGCTCTACAAGGACTCTCAGCCTGAAATTGAGGAGGATTTTATGTCACAATCTATAAATGCAGCTATGGTTATCAAGCACACTAGTTAAAACAAAACAAAGCAAAAATGATGTAATCACTCATGTTTGCTTCCCCACCAGTGCCTTATATCCCCAGGCATATTTTAGCCAACTTACCAACACTTCTGAGATATTTCACTACTAATAAATCTCATGATTTGCAAAAGAGTTTTATATAGTTCAACACGAAAAATCTCCCAAACATAACACAGACAGAAGAAACAAAGATCTAAACAATCCAAACAGTGTGATAAAAACAAGAATGTGGGGGGCTTCCCTGGTAGCTCAGTGGTAAAGAGTTCGCCCACCAATGCAGGAGCCACAGGTTTGATCTCTGACCCAGGAAGATCCCACATGCTGCGGAGCAACTATGCCTGTGGGCCACAACTGTTGAGCCTGTGCTCTAGAGCCTCGGAGCTGCAACTATGGAGCCCATGTGTCACAACTACTGAAGCCCGTGTGCCCTAGAGCCCGAGCTCCACAACAAGAGAAGTCACCACAACGAGAAGCCTGCTCACCTCCACTAGAGAGTAGCCCCCACTCCCTGCAGCTAGAGATAAAACTATGGCAGCAGTGAAAACCCAGAACAGCCAAAAATAAATAAATAAATAAAATTAAAAAAAAAAGAAACAAGAATGTGCACTGACTATTGGCACACACATATAGTTAGGAAAAGTAAAATCTAACATGGAATAATATTCAGCAACTTCAGGACAGATGAGGGAGGAAGGGAGAAAGGGGTAAGGCTTTTTAGCTTTATCTCTTAAAAAAGGGAAAAAACTCAAAGCAAATAGGGAAAATGTTAATATCTATTAACTCAAGTGGTAGGTACATGGGTGGTTATTATACCATTTTTTTCTATGCCTGCAATATGTAATGGTTCAAAGATTACAGACTTCCCTGATAGTCCCAGGGCTAAAACTCCACACTCCCAACGCAGGGGGCCGAGGTTCAATCCCTGGTCAGAGAAGTAGGTCCAAATGCCACAATTAAGATCTGCCAAAGCCAAATAAATAAGTAATTAAAATTAATTAATTAAATGTAAAAGATATTTCAAAAAAAGTAACAACTATCATTTTTTGTCATTGTGCAGGGGAAAGAAATGGTGATGAATGCACAGTGATAGAAATTAGGTCACTGGTTCCCTGAGGGCAGAGGTGGTGGGAGGGATGGACTGCAAAAAAACACAAGGAAGTCTGGAGAGTGATGGAAATATTTTTAACCGTAGTGATTTCATGGCAAATACTCATGATAAAACCCATCAAAGTGAACACTCAGAATAAGTACAGTTTATTGCATGTAAGTTATACCTCAAACAAGTTGCTAAATAAAAAAGGAAATTTATATGAATAAGAAAGTGAGAGAGCAAGTCATAGACTGAGAAAATATTTGCAAATCATGTATGAGGGACTTGTTCCAGAATATATAAAGAGCTCTTAAAACTCAACAACAGGAAGATAAGTAATCCAGTTAAAATGGGGGAAAGATCTGAACAGACATTTCACCAAACATGATCTGCAAACTGCTGCTAAGCAAGTGAAAAAACACTCAACACATTGATCAGCAGAGAAATGTAAATCAAACCCACAATAGGATTCCATTTCACACCCAGTCTGTTGTTGCTCTTCAGTCACTCAGTTGGGTCTGACTGTGACGCCATGGACTGCGGCACGCCAGGCCTCCCTGTCCTTCACTATATCCTGGAGTTTGCTCAGACTCTTGTCCACTGAGTCGATGATGCCATCCAACCATCTCATCCTCTGCTGCCCTCTCCTCCTGCCCTCCATCTTTCCCAGCATCAGGGTCTTTTCCAATGTGCCAGCTCTCTGCATCAGGTGGCTGAAGTATTAGAGCTTCAGCATCAGTCCTTCCAGTGAATATTCAGAGTTGATTTCCTTTAGAATTGACTGGCTTGATCTCCTTGCTGTCCAAGGAACTCTCAAGAGTTTTTTCCAGCACCACAGTTAGAAAGCATCAGTTCTTCAGTGCTCAGCCTTCTTTATGGTTCAACTCTCACATCCACACATGACTTCTGGAAAAACCATAGCTTTGACTATACGGGCCTTGGCAAAGCAATGTCTCTGCTTTTTAAAATGCTGTCTAGGTTTGTCATAGCTTTTCTTCCTAGGAGAAAGCATCTTTTAACTTCGTGGTTGTTGTCACCGTCGGCAGTGATTTTAGAACCCAAGAAAATAAAGTCTATCACTGTTTCCCCACCTATTTGCCATGAAGTGATGGAACTGGATGCCATGATCTTAGTTTTTTGAATGTTGAGTTTCAAGCCAGCAAGTTCTTTGTCCACTTTTCTTTAGTTACACGTACCTGAAGTTATTGATATTTCTCCAGGCAATCTTGATTCCCATCAAAGTGAACACTCAGAATAAGTACAGTTTATTGCATGTAAGTTATACCTCAAACAAGTTGCTAAATAAAAAAGGAAATTTATATGAATAAGAAAGTGAGAGAGCAAGTCATAGACTGAGAAAATATTTGCAAATCATGTATGAGGGACTTGTTCCAGAATATATAAAGAGCTCTTAAAACTCAACAACAGGAAGATAAGTAATCCAGTTAAAATGGGGGAAAGATCTGAACAGACATTTCACCAAACATGATCTGCAAACTGCTGCTAAGCAAGTGAAAAAACACTCAACACATTGATCAGCAGAGAAATGTAAATCAAACCCACAATAGGATTCCATTTCACACCCAGTCTGTTGTTGCTCTTCAGTCACTCCGTTTGGTCTGACTGTGACGCCATGGACTGCGCACGCCAGGCCTCCCTGTCCTTCACTATATCCTGGAGTTTGCTCAGACTCTTGTCCACTGAGTCGATGATGCCATCCAACCATCTCATCCTCTGCTGCCCTCTCCTCCTGCCCTCCATCTTTCCCAGCATCAGGGTCTTTTCCAATGTGCCAGCTCTCTGCATCAGGTGGCTGAAGTATTAGAGCTTCAGCATCAGTCCTTCCAGTGAATATTCAGAGTTGATTTCCTTTAGAATTGACTGGCTTGATCTCCTTGCTGTCCAAGGAACTCTCAAGAGTTTTTTCCAGCACCACAGTTAGAAAGCATCAGTTCTTCAGTGCTCAGCCTTCTTTATGGTTCAACTCTCACATCCACACATGACTTCTGGAAAAACCATAGCTTTGACTATACGGGCCTTGGCAAAGCAATGTCTCTGCTTTTTAAAATGCTGTCTAGGTTTGTCATAGCTTTTCTTCCTAGGAGAAAGCATCTTTTAACTTCGTGGTTGTTGTCACCGTCGGCAGTGATTTTAGAACCCAAGAAAATAAAGTCTATCACTGTTTCCCCACCTATTTGCCATGAAGTGATGGAACTGGATGCCATGATCTTAGTTTTTTGAATGTTGAGTTTCAAGCCAGCTTCTTCCCTCTCTTCTTTCACTTTCATCAAGAGGTTCTTTAGTTCCTTATGCTTTCTGCTGTTAGAGTGGTGCCACCCGCGTACCTGAAGTTATTGATATTTCTCCAGGCAATCTTGATTCCAGCCTGCGTTTCATCCAGCCCGGCATTTTGCATGATGTACTCTGCATATAAGTTAAATAAGCAGGTAACAATACACAGCCTTGATGTACTCCTTTCCCAATTTTGAACCAGTCTGTTGTTCCATGTTCGGTTCTAACTGTGCTTCTTGACCTGGATTTAGGTTTCTCAGAAGGCAGGTAAGATGGTCTGATATTTCCTTTAAGAATTCCTTTACTTGGCCTTTACTTTCTTCCTTGCCTATCCACGGCAACAAAAATGTGAAATTCTGCCCTCAGCTGAGCTGAGTAAGGGCGTCTAGGTATTGGCTGGAGATGGCTGTGGCATCTGTCTGTTTCTAGAATCACCTCAAGGGAGTGGTGGCCCAGCTGCAGTGACAAGAGGCAAAGGAGCTGAGTCCCCGCTTTGCCCTCTTGAGGGAGAAGACAGGCTAACATGGGGCATGTGCCCCTATCACTTGAGGCACAGAGCACCTGTGGACAGTATTAGAGGGCATGGGAGGGGAATAGTCTGAATGGAGACCTAATGATGGAAGCAGGCAGAGCCTGGTGAGTGATTCTATCAACAGGAAATTGCAATCACGCAGGGGCTGGGAGGGGTAAGATGAACTGGAGCCACTGGAGGGCAGGGGCAGGTTTAGATATGCCCCTTGATCTGGGGGTGGGAGGGAGCCGACTTCGGAGGGTGCGGGTGGGGCTGAAGGGAAACACTGAAGGCGTTAGACAGGTTTTTGCTCCTCATGAATTTGCCTGGGCCCAGGATTGGAGGGCTTCACACCTATACTCTGTGTATACAAGAACCAGATTTATAATACTCCCCCTTTTTTGTTACGTATGAACGCTATAAACCAAATTATTTTGAAAAAAAAAAAAGTATTTATACACATACATATGACTAATCTGGGAACATACATATCTGTAAACAACAAAACTCTGTAAAAGTTAAAAGTAAGATGAAAGCTTAAATAAATAAATAAATAAATAAATAAAAGTATTCCTTTAAGAATTTTCCACAGTTTGTTGTGATGGACACAGTCAGAGGCTTTAGAGTAGTCAATGAAGCAGAAGTAGATGTTTTTCTGGAATTCCCTTGCTTCCTCTATGATCCAACGAATGTTGGCAATTTGATCTTTGGTTCCTCTGACTTTTCTAAATCCAGCTTGTACATCCAGAAATTCTTGGTTCACATACCGTTGAAGCCTAGCATGCCTCAACTACGGAGCCCTGCCCGACTAGGCAGTCCCTGTGCTGCAATGAAAGATCCCGCATGAGGCAACAAAGATCCTGAGTGCTACAACTAAAACCTGATGCAGCCAAAAAAAAAGAAAAGACTGTAAAATGTTCTCATATGGAACTGGAGAGGAGGGGAGTGCTTCAGAGTCAGGGCAGCCGGCTCTGGCTCTGTGCTGTGACTGTTCTAGCCAGCAGGACACCCTCAGTCACTTCTGCCACTCCCACTCCAGGGCTACGCTCACAGCAAGACGCCGAAGGGAAACCGTGAGGGGACGACCCAGCTTCCTCCACAGGCCCTGTAACCTGACATTTTTCATTTTTCACATTGGAACATAGTTGATTTACAATGATTTATAGTGCTTCAGGTGCACAGCAAAGTAATTCACTTTTATAATCTGTATATATATATATATATATATATAAATTTATTCATTTTTTGAACTTTTTCTTGCGTATTAGGGTCTGCCTGATTAACGATATTGTGGTAGATTCAGGTGAACAGTGAAGGAACTCAGCCATGTATAAATATATACGTATACACACATACATGGATCCATTCTTCCCCAAATCCTCCCCCATCCAGGCTGCCACATAACACTGAGCAGAGTTTCACCTGGATAGCCACATATTCTTTTTTTTTTTTTTAAGATTTATTTATTTATTTATTTTGGTGGGGGTTGGGTGGGGAGGGAGGGGAGCGGGCGGGCCACTTCTATTGGTCTTTCATTTGTCCATTTTCATCCGTCTTTGTTCTTTGGCTCCTGTGGGCCTCCCAATGGTGGCCTCTGTCGTCGTAGAGCACCAGCTCTGGGCCCATGCGCTGCAGAGGTCCGGCTCAGTAATTGGACACATCAGTCCAGCCACTCTGCGGCATGTGGGATCTTCCCAGGCCAGGGATCAAACCAGCACCCCTTGCACTGCAAGGCGGTGTCTTTACCCACCAGACCACCAGGGAAGCCCTATTCTTTTTCAAATTCTTTCCCATTACGACAAAATATTGACTACAGTTCCTTGTGGCATACAGTAGGACCTTGTTGTTTACCTATTTAAAAAGATACTTGTTGGTCTGGCTGTGCCGGGTCTCAGTTGGGGCATACAGGACCTTTAGTTGCTGCCGTGTGGGGTCTTGCTCCCTGACCAGGGAGGGAACCTGGGCACCTGCACTGGGAGTGAGGCGTCTTAGCTGCTGGACTGCCAGGGAAGACCCTGTTTATTTTATATACAGTGTGTGTATCTGTTAATCCCGAACGCCTACTTTATCTCTCCAGTCCCTTTCCCCTTTGAGAACCCTAGCTTGTGCTCTGTGGATGCAACCTGATGTTTGTGATCTGTAATGAGAGGAGGCTGCTCAGCGGTTCCTTGGTGGGGGAGAGGGAGGGGCGTAAGGAGACTCGGGAGTGAGGAGATGTGACCACTCTCTTCAGTGGGGTGGTGGCTTCACAGGGACACACCGTGTGTCAAAACATCAAACTGGGGACTGTCTGGTGGTCCAGTGGTCAAGAATCTGCTTTCCCATGCAGGGGGCCTTGGGTTCGATACATGGGTTCGAAGCTCCCAAAGCTCACTGATTACAACTACTGAGCCCACCGTACTGCAGCTTCAGAAGCCTGATGTCTGGAGCCTGTGCTCTGCAACACAGAGAAGACACCGGGGTGAGAAGCTCAGCACCGCAGAGAAAGAGTAGCCCTTGCTCTCAACAACCAGAGAAAGCCCACACATAGCAAGGAAGACCCAGAACAGCCAAAAATAAATAAATAAATTTAAAAACTCATCAAAGTATACACCCTATAAGTAGATATTTTATATAGAGAAAAATACTTAAAATTGCATATCAACTATATTTCAATAAAATTAAGAACTTTAAACCATTAAATGATACACCTTACATACATGCACTGTACCATGGGCCACTTCTACTCCAATTAAGTCACTTTGACAATAATATTCGAGTTAAGGCAGGGTATGCACCTACTTAGAAACAGAGAAAAAGGACTGAAAGAGTCTGTGGCGGGAGAAGAGGGTACAGAGTGAGCAGAATGTGGCTGAGAATTGCTACTTTTTATGGGAAGCCTTAGAGAATATTTATTTTTTTAAGATCATTTAATTAATTAATATATTTTCTCTTAGGTTTTCGTCTATGGGCTTTCCCTAGTGGTGACAAGCAGGGGCTACTCTCGAGGATGAAGGGCTTGTCGATGGGATGGCTTCTCTTTGTGGAGCACAGGCTCTAGCTGCGCCTTCTGATCACCAAGGTGTCCTGATGCTGCCTCCCAGGTCAAATAGACGTGAACGGGACTGCACTGGGAGTGAGGCGTCTTAGCTGCTGGACTGCCAGGGAAGACCCTGTTTATTTTATATACAGTGTGTGTATCTGTTAATCCCGAATGCCTACTTTATCTCTCCAGTCCCTTTCCCCTTTGAGAACCCTAGCTTGTGCTCTGTGGATGCAACCTGATGTTTGTGATCTGTAATGAGAGGAGGCTGCTCAGCGGTTCCTTGGTGGGGGAGAGGGAGGGGCGTAAGGAGACTCGGGAGTGAGGAGATGTGACCACTCTCTTCAGTGGGGTGGTGGCTTCACAGGGACACACCGTGTGTCAAAACATCAAACTGGGGACTGTCTGGTGGTCCAGTGGTCAAGAATCTGCTTTCCCATGCAGGGGGCCTTGGGTTCGATACATGGGTTCGAAGCTCCCAAAGCTCACTGATTACAACTACTGAGCCCACCGTACTGCAGCTTCAGAAGCCTGATGTCTGGAGCCTGTGCTCTGCAACACAGAGAAGACACCGGGGTGAGAAGCTCAGCACCGCAGAGAAAGAGTAGCCCTTGCTCTCAACAACCAGAGAAAGCCCACACATAGCAAGGAAGACCCAGAACAGCCAAAAATAAATAAATAAATTTAAAAACTCATCAAAGTATACACCCTATAAGTAGATATTTTATATAGAGAAAAATACTTAAAATTGCATATCAACTATATTTCAATAAAATTAAGAACTTTAAACCATTAAATGATACACCTTACATACATGCACTGTACCATGGGCCACTTCTACTCCAATTAAGTCACTTTGACAATAATATTCGAGTTAAGGCAGGGTATGCACCTACTTAGAAACAGAGAAAAAGGACTGAAAGAGTCTGTGGCGGGAGAAGAGGGTACAGAGTGAGCAGAATGTGGCTGAGAATTGCTACTTTTTATGGGAAGCCTTAGAGAATATTTATTTTTTTAAGATCATTTAATTAATTAATATATTTTCTCTTAGGTTTTCGTCTATGGGCTTTCCCTAGTGGTGACAAGCAGGGGCTACTCTCTCGTTGAGGATGAAGGGCTTGTCGATGGGATGGCTTCTCTTTGTGGAGCACAGGCTCTAGCTGCGCCTTCTGATCACCAAGGTGTCCTGATGCTGCCTCCCAGGTCAAACAGACGTGGGGTCACTGCTGGGTGTGTGATGTGCCCGTCTTCTACGCTTAAAACGAAAGCTCCTGGGACACTTGGAAGAAGAGAGGCGCATACTCTGGGGTTCCTTCTCCACTGTCTCTTGGAGGGTCTCTGCCAGACTGAGCCCCAGGTCCAGAAGTAACCTGCTCACTAACACAGCCTATCAAGACTCCCTTTCTTTTCTGTCTCACTTCCCTTCCCAAGCACCTCTCGTCCCTCCCCTTCAAAGAGTCAAAGAAGAGCAGTAATTTATTTTTCCTGTAATTATTTTCTGAAGTAATGGGATAAAGGCCCTTATTTGCAGTACAAAAGGTCACTTGATTATTTAAGAGTCAGAGAGTTTCTGTTTGGAAAGATGAAAGAGGTCTGGAAATAGACGATGTGATGGTCCCACAACATTGTGCACATACTTAATATACTTAATGCCACTGAACTGTGCATTTAAAGATGGTTAAAATGACCAATTTTATGTTATGTATGTCTTTTTAAAAAAGAAATGAATTACTTATTATTTATTTATTATGTATTTTTGGCTATTCTGGGTTTTAACTGCTGCTGCAGGCCCTTCTCTAGCTGCAGTGAGTGGAGGTGAGCAGGCTTCTTTGTTGTGGTGACTTTTCTTGTTGTGGAACTCAGGCTCTAGGGCACGCGGGCTTCAGTAGTTGCAGCACATGGGCTCAACAGTTGTGGCTCTGAGGCTCTAGAGCACAGCCTCCGTAGTTGTGGCTCAAGGGTTTAGCTGCTCTGCAGCATGTGGGATCTTCCTGGATCAGGGGTCAAACCCATGTCTCTTGCATTGGCAGGTGAGCTCTCTTCCACTGAGCCACCAGGGAAGCCCTGTTGTGTCTATCTTCTTATTGTTTAATCACTAAGTCCCGTCCAACTCTTTGTTACCCCATAGACTGTAGCCCACCAGGCTCCTCTGTCTGTGAGATTTCCCAGGGAAGAATATGGGAGTGGGTTTCCGCTTCCTTCTCCAGGGGATCTTCTCCACCTAGGGATCGAACCTGCATCTCCTGCATTGGCAGGTGGATTCTTTGCTGCTGAGCCACCAGGGAAAATCATGTGTATCTTCACAATTTCAAAAGTGAAGGTACCTCGGTAATGAGAAATTGGTTTAGGTACTGCTCCAATTCACCCTCAACTGATCAACACCAAGCAGTTTTCCTGCATTATGATCTGGAGGACGATCACCTGGAGCTCATGCAGACCCCACACGGCAAGGGCTCAGTCCTGGGAGAAGGCCTCCACCCCAGACCTCAGCTGCCAATGGGGTTCCCAGGCCATGTGCACTTCTAACTGACTGGTTACAAATTCGGGGTTCCCACCATTTCCTCAGGTTCAAAACTGGTTAGAATGACTCACGGAATGCCCTAAATTGTCATAAACAGAACTTGCTCCAACAGATTCATGATAAAAGTGGCACAAAGGGTGAAGTCCAGGAGAGCTTCCTGGCTCTCTTCCTCTCTCCCTGTTCTGTATGAATCAGCAGAGGAATCAGGTCGCCACCCAGGACGCACTATTTCATCAAGAGTGATGAAATCTTCTGCCAAGTGATTGAACTTGGCGCTCTCACTATAGCTCAAGTCACAACCCTCTTGAGGTGGGGAGAGATAAATTAGGAGGTTGGGATTCACACATACACACTACTCTATGTGAAACAGTTAAACAGCAAGGACCTACTTTATAGCACAGAGAACTCTACTCAATATCTAGACTGGAAAAGAATCTGAAAAAAAAATCCTATGTGTAACTGAATCACTTTGCCGTACACCTGAAACTAACACAACATGGCACATTAACTATATACTCCAATACAATACGGATGAAATCACAACACTCTGTGTCTTCTACCTATACTTGATTACCTAGGTCTTTCTGGTGACCAGCCTGGTTTGTGTCATCTCATTAGTGTAACAAATACACACATCGTTTAGGAATTTATGAATGGGTTTGTTAGGAAAGTCAGTAACATCTGCACGTATTCTTTATCATTAATGCTCAAGGAGTTACTTGATACACTGGCTTCTGGAGCTCCTTGGTGATTGACTTTGCAAGGCAGACAGACAAGCTGTCTTTCCTGGGCCATGGGCCAACCGGAGCAGCCAGATGCAGGCCTGGGCCCAGGACCAGTGTCAGCAGGGAATCCCGACTCCTTATCTTCTCAGGTGCAGGCCTCTCCCCACTCTCCTCCTCTGGCCCAGCTCTCCGAACCTCACAGAACCTCATACCTCTCTCTCCTGCAGCTCTCTTCCTCCTGCTGTTCCCATGTCTGGAAGGTTGGTCCCACGTCTCCAAAGGTAAGCAGGGGTGTGGGGGTCAGGGAAGCCCGATGTGGCCAGGGTGGCCGGGCAGTGGCGAGAGCCAGCTTCCACCTCAGCACGCCTGCTCAGCTGCAATGCCAGCCTGAGGGTGGAATTCTGCCCCACTCTCCACCACCCGGTTCTGGAGTATGCCAGCCCCAGGTGCTGAATGTGGGCGCTGGGAGGGTAGGGAGGGCTTCGGGGGAGGGAGGAAAAACGGGGTGTCGGCTGGGCTGGAAGGGATCAGTTGAGTCAAATAATGAACTGTGCTGTGCTCAGTCATGTCCAACTCTTTGTGACCCCATGGACTGTAGCCCACCAGGCTCTTCTGTCCTTGGGATTCTCCAGGCAGGAATACTGGAGTGGGTTGCCATTTCCTGCTCCAGGGCATCTTCCCTACTAGGGATGGAAGCTGAGTCTCCTGAGTCTCCGGCATCGGCAGGCGGGCAGATCTTCCCCATGGCTAATTAAACAGTTAAACAGCAAGGACCTACTTTATAGCACAGAGAACTCTACTCAATATCTAGACTGGAAAAGAATCTGAAAAAATCCTATGTGTAACTGAATCACTTTGCCGTACACCTGAAACTAACACAACATGGCACATTAACTATATACTCCAATACAATACGGATGAAATCACAACACTCTGTGTCTTCTACCTATACTTGATTACCTAGGTCTTTCTGGTGACCAGCCTGGTTTGTGTCATCTCATTAGTGTAACAAATACACACATCGTTTAGGAATTTATGAATGGGTTTGTTAGGAAAGTCAGTAACATCTGCACGTATTCTTTATCATTAATGCTCAAGGAGTTACTTGATACACTGGCTTCTGGAGCTCCTTGGTGATTGACTTTGCAAGGCAGACAGACAAGCTGTCTTTCCTGGGCCATGGGCCAACCGGAGCAGCCAGATGCAGGCCTGGGCCCAGGACCAGTGTCAGCAGGGAATCCCGACTCCTTATCTTCTCAGGTGCAGGCCTCTCCCCACTCTCCTCCTCTGGCCCAGCTCTCCGAACCTCACAGAACCTCATACCTCTCTCTCCTGCAGCTCTCTTCCTCCTGCTGTTCCCATGTCTGGAAGGTTGGTCCCACGTCTCCAAAGGTAAGCAGGGGTGTGGGGGTCAGGGAAGCCCGATGTGGCCAGGGTGGCCGGGCAGTGGCGAGGAGCCAGCTTCCACCTCAGCACTCCTGCTCAGCTGAAATGCCAGCCTGAGTGTGGAATTCTGCCCCACTCTCCACCACCCGGTTCTGGAGTATGCCAGCCCCAGGTGCTGAATGTGGGCGCTGGGAGGGTAGGGAGGGCTTCGGGGGAGGGAGGAAAAACGGGGTGTCGGCTGGGCTGGAAGGGATCAGTTGAGTCAAATAATGAACTGTGCTGTGCTCAGTCATGTCCAACTCTTTGTGACCCCATGGACTGTAGCCCACCAGGCTCTTCTGTCCTTGGGATTCTCCAGGCAGGAATACTGGAGTGGGTTGCCATTTCCTGCTCCAGGGCATCTTCCCTACTAGGGATGGAAGCTGAGTCTCCTGAGTCTCCGGCATCGGCAGGCGGGCAGATTCTTCCCCACTGCGCTACCTGGGAAGCCCTGTTGAGTCCAGAGCCAAAGTCAGAAATCCTGTTCCACCATAGGCTCAGTTGGGGACAGGCTCAGCTTTGCTAGCATGGCCGCTGACATCCACTTTCCCTCTGCTGACACCCTCATGAAGCAGGCAATCCCCTTTTAGAGGTGGGGAAAATGTGACTTAGAGGGGTGAAGTTAATTGCCTGAAGTGAGGGGGAAAACAGGGCTTAAACCTTGACCTGACAAGCCTTCTCTCATTTTTTTTTAAAGTATGTATTTATTTGTTTATTTGTGCCGGGTCTTAGTTATTGCATGTGGGATCCCTGACCAGGGATTGAACCCAGGTCCCCTGCACTGGGAGCGCAGAGTCTTAGTCCTCCTCCTCTGGAGGAAGGAACGTGGGGAAGGAATCAGGAGAGGAGAAATCAGCCCCCAGTCGGGCTGAGGACTCTTCGAACGTGAAGACGGTGATGCCGTGATTCACTGGGACAATGTCAGACAAGCACAGAGGGGCAATGACCCATGAAAGGAGCACAACATTGTGAATCAGCTATCCTCCAAAAGAACCCAGGGCAGAGGCCCACCTCTCTGGAAGCCTGCCAGCCTGCCTCCTCCCAAGGCAGATGTGGTGTGTTTGTTGAAAGATGATGACTTGATACTTGCCCGGCCCAATCTGCTGTCCCTCCAGGGACAGGCGAGCGTGTTGCCCCTCAGTACCTCTGCCCAGCATTAACTTGATCATTTGACCAGTCCGATGGGCTGGTGGGACCTTCTTGTCATCCCAGTCTCTCTTTTCTTTTTTGGCTATACTTTGAAACATGGGATCTTAGTTCCCCAACCAGGGATAGAACCCACAGTCCCTGTATTGTGAGCATGGAGTCTTAAGCCATTGGACGGCCATGGAAGTCCTTCTTACTGTCCCCATTCTCCTTCTGGAACCCGAGGGAGGTTGATCAGCATCTTTTTTCTTTTTATGACCACTGGCTACGCGGCACCTCTTTCACTGTGAGCCCAAGGTGAGTGGTTGTAACCCTGACCACTGAGGGCTGGAGAGCTCAGCACAGAAGCCACGCCCCTGGGCCAAAGAAGAAGGCAGATGAGAAGGGGGCACAACTGCTTGGGGACAGAGGCAAACTGGACGTTGGACAGCAGTGCAGGGTAAGGGATAAATGGATGCAGGGAAATACAGATCAAAACCACAAGGAGATACCACTTCCCATCCACTAGGGAATGGCTATGATCAGAGAATTGGACATCACGGAGTGGCCAGGATGTGGGGAAATCGGCACTCATCCACTGCTGGTGGAGATGCAGAATGGGGCGGTCAGTGTCTAGAATAGACACAAAGGAAACTGGTGGTTGCTGGGGGCTGGGGCGTGTGGGGAGGCCGGCGGAAATGGGACGCGACTGCTAGTGGACCCAGGGCTTCTTCTGAGGATGATGAAGGTGTTCTAAAGTCAGTTGTGGTGGTGCCCACAGGACTCTGCAAAGATACTAAAACCCACTGAACTGTACACTTGCAATGGGTGAACTGCATGAAATGTGAATTATGTCTTTTATTGTTTGGGCTGCACGGGGTCCCAGCTGCTGTAGGCCGGATCTTCATTGCCACGTTGCGCACATGGGATCTTTAGTTTCGACGTGCAGGATATTTTAGTTGGGGCCACTCAAACTCAGTTGTGGCATGTGGGATCTAGTTCCCTGACTGGGGATTGAACCTGGGCCCACCCTGCATTGGGAGCTCAGAGTCTCAGACACTGGACCACCAGGAATCCCCTCAATTCTCTCTCTCTCTCTCTTTTTTTGCTGTTGTTAGTTGCTTTCTTTCTCAGTATTCATGGGTTCATCTGGCTGTGCCAGGTCTTAGCTGTGGCATACGGGGCCTTAATTTTTTGATGCAGCATGCAGAATCCTTTAGTTGTGGCATGCAAACTCTCAGATGTGGGATGTGTATGAGATCTAGTTCCCTGTTGTAGTTTAGTTGCTGGGCTGTGTCCCATTCTTTTCGGGACCCTATGGACCGTAGCCCACCAGGCTCCTCTGGTCTATGGGATTTTCTGGGCAAGATGGCTGGAGTGGGTTGCCGTTTCCTTCTCCAGGGAATCTTCCTGACCCAGGGATGGAACGCATGTCTCCACGTAGCTGGCACTGCAAGCGGATTCTTTTACCGCTGAGCCACTGGGGAAGCCCCGCTAGTTTCTTGAGCAGGAGTCAAACCTAGGCCCCCTACACTGGGGCCTTGGAGTCTTAGCCACTGGACCACAGTAAAGTCCCCTGATTCTGTCTTTATTTTTCTTTTTGGGCACTTCTATTGGTCTTTCATTTATTTATCATCCATCTTTGTTCTTTGGCCTGTGTGGGGCTCCCACTGCAGTGGCCTCTCTTGTTGCAGAGCACCGACTCTGGGCACTTGTGCCCCAGAGCTCCGGCTTGATAGTTTGTCACGTTGGTTCAGCCGTTCCGTGGCACGTGGGATCTTCCCAGGCCAGGGATCGAACTGGCACCCCTTGTACTGCAAGGCGGTGTCTTTACCCACTGGACCACCAGGGAAGCCTGAATTCTATCTTATTAAAGGTATTTAAGGGAAAAAAAAAAAGGGAAAAGGGAGTTCTTTGGTAGTCCATTAATTAGGACTCCGTGCTTTCACTGTCAAGGTCCCCTGGTCTGGGAACTAGGATCCCAAAAGCCAAAACAAGCACACACACACACACACACACAAACAATGAAACAACTGACAGAGAATTAATTTCCAAAATATACAAGCAGCTCAGACAACTCAACACTAAAAAAACAAACAGCCCAATGAAAAAATGGGTAAAAGGGAACACTGGTGGCCCAGTGTTTAAGACTCTGTGCTCCCAATGCAGGGGGCCCGGGTTCAATCTCTGGTCAGGGAACTAGAGCCCATGTGCCACAACTGAGACCCAATGCATCCAAATAAATATAAATAAAATATTTTAAAAATGGGAAAAAGACCTCAACAGATATCTCTCCAAAGAAGACATACAGATGGCCAACAAACACATGAAAAGATGCTCAACATCGCTCGTTGTTAGAGAAATGAATTTAAAACTACAATGAGATATCACCTCACACCAGTCAGAATGGCCATCATCAAAAAGTCTACAAACAGGGGCTTCCCTGGTGGTCCAGTGGGTAAGGACACCACCTTGCAGTGCAGTAGGTGCTGGTTCGATCCCTGGCCTGGGAAGATCCCACATGCTGTGGAGCAGCTGGACCGATGTGTCCAACTACCGAGCCGGTGCTCTAGGGTGCATGCACTCAGAGCCGGTGCTCTGCAATGAGAGAGGCCACTGCGATGGGAGGCCCACACAGGCCAAAGAACAAAGATGGATGAAAAACAGATAAATGAAAGACCAACAGAAGTGGCCAAAAAGAAAAAAAAAATCTACAGACAATAAATACTGGAGAGGGTGTGGAGAAAAGGAACCCTCTTGCAATGTTGGTGGGAACGTAAACTGATACAGCCACTATGGAAGACAGTGTGGAGATTCCTCAAAAAACTAGGAATATAGCCATCATATGACCCAGCAATCCCACTACTAGGCAAATCAAAATTGAGGAAATCAAAACTGAAAGAGACACACGTACCCCATTGTTCACTGCAGCACTATTTACAATAGTTAGAACATGGAAGCAACCCAGATGTCCATTGACAGATGAATGGATAAAGAAGCTCTGTTACATATACACAATGGAATATTACTCGGCCATAAAAAGGAATGCATATGTAAAAAGTGAAGTAAGTCAAAAAGAGAAGGACAAATACAATATACTAACACATACATATGGAGTCTAGTAGGACGGTAATGATACTACACGCACTGAAGCGATGGAAAAACAGACATGGACAGTAGACATATGGACATTGTGGGGAATAAACAGTGGGTGGGAGGTGTAAAGGAAGTAGCATGAAGACCTATACTATCATATGTGAAAAAAATAGCTATTGTCATTGCGCTGTGAGAAAAAGGGATACTGCAGGGGTGCTGTGCGACGGCCTGGAGGGGTGGGATGGGGGTATATACATATGACTAATCTGGGATCATACATATCTGCAAAAAACAAAGCTCTGTAAAAGTAAAAAGTAAAATAAAAATTTTAAAAAAGGAATGCATACGAATCAGTTCTAATGAGGTGGATGAATCTATAACCTATTATACAGAGTGAAGTATGTCAGAGAGAGAGAGATAAATATTGTATACTGACACATATGAATATAGAAAGATGGTGCTGATAAATGAATATGCAGAGCAGCAGTGGAGAGGCAGACATGGAGAACAGTCTTGTGGACATTGGGGTGAGGGAAGGGACTGTGCTGTGGACTAGGGGGTCTCACACAGGGGTTCTGTGGCCACCTGGAGGGGTGGGGTGAGGAGGTGGATGGGGCGGAGGTTTGGAAGGGGGGCAATATATGTGTACACCTATGGCGGATTCAGGTCGCACAATGTGTGGCAGCAAACAACAAAACTCTGTAAAATAATAATAATAAAGAAAAAAATACACCCCTCCCCCGGCCCTCCGCTCCCAGAAATGAATGGATGTGAGGGGGCTAAGGGACAGGAGCAAGCAGTGGGCAGGGGCCCTCCCCTGAGCTGTGTGTCTTGCCCCCAGGTGAGGTGCTGGTGGTGAGAGAGGAGCGGTGGCGGCTATGCGGCAGCCTGGCGCTGGACCCCAAGGACCGGGACTGGAGCTGCTGCAGGGACTTCTACCCTTTCCACCGCCCCACACAGAGGTGCTGCCAAAGCTGGTGGAAGTTCATGGTCATCCCCAAGAACCCAGAAAAGTCAGAGGCTGAAGACTGCAGGACACACACCCAGAAAGCTCTAGGTAGGTCCTGGCTCCCTGGCAGCATCCTTCTCTGCTCAGGGGAGGGGCGTCACTGGGACCCTTTTCTCTCTTCTTCCTTCCCCGGAGCTGTGCCCTCCATGGAGGGGCTGGTCTGCTACCAGACAACGGATCTGTGCCAGTAACTTAGCTGCTTTCCAGTTCCCTACTGTGTGATGTCAGACAAGTGTCCTGCCCTCTCTGGGCCCAGACTACCTGTCACCAGGAGAAGGGTGTGCACAAGCAATTCTCATCCAGCAGTGGAGTGGGGGAGGGTTGGGGCTCTCAAAGTTCCTTCCCACAGTTCCCGAAGTGATGACAGGGATAGTTTCTCTGGTGTTCTGCCAGCCTCTGAGCCCCTTTCCTGTCTCAGGTCTCACTTGCCCATGTGTAATGGGAAGTCCCTGGCGCATCTCCCAAGAATGGTCGACAAGAATGGCAGGGGAGGGGGTAAGGCAAAGACAAGAGGCTCGGCTCCTGGTTTTTGGAAGTCAATAACAGGTAGAGATCACCGGAGGGCTACCACACTGCAGTGGGGTCTGCCCTCCACACTGAGGGTCCCACAGACATTTCCAAGGTCACAGGCAGCCCTGGCTCTGAGCCTGAGCTGGTGGTAACCTGGGTGTTTGGTTTTCTCTTCTCCATATTATTAGAGAATAAAACAGAGACCGATGATTAGATTTGCATGGGTTCTCAAGCCAGCAAGTACTTGATGGAACAAGGCTGACTCTGATGGGCACACGTTCTGAACTTGCCTTGATGAAAAGCAAACCATACTGTTCAGTGGCTAAGAGTGTGGAACTTTCTTCTTTTCCTCCTGGCAGAAGAGGAACAACAAGACCAATCTCCTTTCTAGGAACTAGGGACCTCTGTGAATCCCCAAGTGTACTTCTCCCAGGAGCGTGAGCCCCATCAGCCCCGTGCAAGAAGGCCCCTGGCAACGGGCACTAACCCGCTCCCACAGCGTAGCACTCTGTATTGCAGGGCAGCCCATCCGCCTGCCGTCTGAGTCACGCTTGGGAATGAAGGTCGAAACCTTGGAACCAACGCCATGCTTCAGGTGTAACTCACCCATCCCGGGACCCTAGCTCCCCAACTGCAAGATTACATCAGGTAACTCCATGGAGGCTGGACTGAAATATTCAGCGTAAACATGATGGGTGAGGGTCTGCCCCTGAGTGTGGATGGCTTAGGTGAGTCGTCGGTGTTGGGGGTCCTGGGCCATGCTCCCCTGGAAACCTAGGCAACAATGGGAATGATGTCACTATGATACTCCACTCTGCCCCAAGGCCCCCTCTCTCCCTGCCTGGCTGCCCTTCTCTGCTCCTAGGAAACTGAGTGCCTGGCTTCTGTTTGTTCATTGCCCAAAGTCAGTGCCCTCAAGAGAGGAGGGGGCAGACACCCCTCTGATGGTCCAGTGGCTAAGACTCTGCCTTCCCAACGCAGGGGGATGTGGCGTCAATCCCTGGTTGGGGAGCTAAGATTTCACATGCCTTAGGCCAAAAAGCCAAACCATAAAATAGAAGCAATACTGTAACAAGATTTTTAAAATGGTCCACATCACAAATCTTTTTCAAAAATGCAGGATGGCTGAGCCTGAGCTGGTGGTAACCTGGGGGTGCCCTCCACACTGAGGGTCCCACAGACATTTCCAAGGTCACAGGCAGCCCTGGCTCTGAGCCTGAGCTGGTGGTAACCTGGGTGTTTGGTTTTCTCTCCATATTATTAGAGAATAAAACAGAGACCGATGATTAGATTTGCATGGGTTCTCAAGCCAGCAAGTACTTGATGGAACAAGGCTGACTCTGATGGGCACACGTTCTGAACTTGCCTTGATGAAAAGCAAACCATACTGTTCAGTGGCTAAGAGTGTGGAACTTTCTTCTTTTCCTCCTGGCAGAAGAGGAACAACAAGACCAATCTCCTTTCTAGGAACTAGGGACCTCTGTGAATCCCCAAGTGTACTTCTCCCAGGAGCGTGAGCCCCATCAGCCCCGTGCAAGAAGGCCCCTGGCAGCGGGCACTAACCCGCTCCCACAGCGTAGCACTCTGTATTGCAGGGCAGCCCATCCGCCTGCCGTCTGAGTCACGCTTGGGAATGAAGGTCGAAACCTTGGAACCAACGCCATGCTTCAGGTGTAACTCACCCATCCCGGGACCCTAGCTCCCCAACTGCAAGATTACATCAGGTAACTCCATGGAGGCTGGACTGAAATATTCAGCGTAAACATGATGGGTGAGGGTCTGCCCCTGAGTGTGGATGGCTTAGGTGAGTCGTCGGTGTTGGGGGTCCTGGGCCATGCTCCCCTGGAAACCTAGGCAACAATGGGAATGATGTCACTATGATACTCCACTCTGCCCCAAGGCCCCCTCTCTCCCTGCCTGGCTGCCCTTCTCTGCTCCTAGGAAACTGAGTGCCTGGCTTCTGTTTGTTCATTGCCCAAAGTCAGTGCCCTCAAGAGAGGAGGGGGCAGACACCCCTCTGATGGTCCAGTGGCTAAGACTCTGCCTTCCCAACGCAGGGGGATGTGGCGTCAATCCCTGGTTGGGGAGCTAAGATTTCACATGCCTTAGGCCAAAAAGCCAAACCATAAAATAGAAGCAATACTGTAACAAGATTTTTAAAATGGTCCACATCAAAAAATCTTTTTTTTTCTTTAAAAAGAAAGTGGGGACAGGAGGGGACAGGAGAAGGTGGAGGTGGGGCATATCTCCCGAGTCCCTTCCATGGCTGGGCTGCAAGTTCCTGGATCTGCCCATCTGGGTCTTGCTCCTGGCGCCATTTTGTTTTTCTTAAGACATTTACAAATATGTATTTACTTATCTAGGACTGTGTTGGGTCTTCATTGCTGCCCATGGCTTTCTCTAGCTGAGGTACGCAAGCAGGAGCAAGGTGGCTTCTTTTGCTTCAGAGCACGGGTTCTAGGCACATGGGCTCAGCAGTTGTGGCGCAAGGGCTTAGTTGCTCTACGGCATGTGGGATCTTAGTGCCCAGACTAGGGATCGAACCCATGTCCCCTGCATTGACAAGTGGGTTCTTAGTCACTGGAGTACCAGGGACGCCCTCCTGTGCCCTTCTGACATCTCGGGGTGGTGTCCATTCCCCAGGGGCCTTAACCCCCTGCCAGATCTCTCACCACACCAGCCCAAACGGCTGTCCTGCAGGTGCTTGAATAAACAAAACCAACAAAGCAAACACGAAGGAAAAACTCACCCAGTTTCCAGGGGTTCTCAGGGGCCCTGAGGTCCTGCGCAAATCTGCCACCCCAGCTCATCCCGCCCCACCTCTGCCCTGCTCCAGCTGCTCTGGCCACTCATGTGGTCACCAGAGCCTTGCACATTGCCGTGCCTTTCACTACGGCGTCCTTCTCTCCCATGCTGCTGCTCATAAATGGGAGGGGTTATGAATGCATCCACCCTTGCCTGGTCAAAGGGCTCCGATGCCGTCTCCTCCAAGACTGTTTCTTGGTCACTTAAAATACAGTTACAGAACATTTTACAGAGTGATTCTCACTTTGTATTAACACATATGTATATCTACTCATGTATATACAATGCATAAGTTTTTTTTTCCGTATACACACACACACACACACACACTTGTGTGTGTTTAGGAGCATGAAATACAGCTAAAAGTTAGCCAATGATCATCTCTGGGTAGTGGGATAATAGATGATTTTTTTCATTTCACTGTTTTTCAGTGGTTGCTGCTGCTTCTATACTGAACCTGCTATTTCTTGAACACTGGAGAAAATGTGATTGGGGAAACACAGCAATCAGAGTGGGATTCCTTTCTGTACTAACTCCAGGCCACCCAGTGCCCTCAGCTTCCACATCATGGAAGGTCGTACCCTCCTCTCCAGGGCCCCAAGCCTTGTGTGATCTGGTCACCACCCTTCCATCTTGCCCACTAAGCTCTAGGACTATGCCACAAAGTCTTAGGCTTTCTTTTGGTGATCCCTCCTCACTCTCATCTCTGGGGCTTTGCACCTGCACTTCAACCAATGTATCTTTTCTCCCTTTGTTAATAAAAAATGCTATATTGGCTGTTCTGAGTTCTGTGAGTTCTTTTTCGTAAATCATTTGGTCTGAGGATGGTTTGGGGGACCCTCAACACAGGGAGATTCAGGGATTCAAAGACAGGACTCTTATAAAATTCTTCTCGCAGTGCCCGGAACCTAAGAAATGTGAATTAGGAGCGACTGCACTCCTCTGAGCCTCAGTTTCCTCCTCTGTAAGATGAGGGTTATCATCATTCTGCATCTTTAGGGTGAGGATGCCTCTAACGCGGGGCAAAGAGGCTCTTCCCAAACAGGGAGGAAAAGTAAGAGCCATAAAGGAAAAGATAGGGAAACCTGTTTATTAAAATTGAAAAACTTTTATAAAAGGGCAGAAGACCTCACAAACAAGCATTAAGGATGAACAAAGCAAGCATTTCTTTTTTGGGGGGATTGGGGGTTGTGCCCATATGGTTTATGGGAATTTATTTTTAAAAAAGATTTATCTATTTATTTTGGGGGGGGAGGGTGGGGAGGGAGGGGAGCAGGCAGGCCACTTCTATTGGTCTTTCATTTGTCCATTTTCATCCATCTCTGTTCTTTGGCTCCTGTGGGCCTCCCATCGCGGTGGCCTCTGTTGTCGCAGAGCACCGGCTCTGGGCGCATGCGCTCCAGAGCTGCGGCTCGGTAATTGGACACATCGGTCCAGCCGCTCCGCAGCACGTGGGATCTTCCCAGGCCAGGGATCGAACCGGCGCCCCTTGCACTGCAAGGCGGTGTCCTTACCCACTGGACCACCAGGGAAGCCCGGTTTATGGGACTTTAGTTCCCTGACCAAGGATTGAACCCAGGCCCTTGGCAGTCAAAGTGTGGAGTCCTAAATACTGGACGGTCAGACAATTCCCCAAAGCAGACATTTCTCACAGAACTGAAAGTCCCAATCAACAGGTGAAAATAAATAGGCTGCACCCACGAGGGGTCATCTGGGAAGCTCCATCAGCTACTTGCCCCCAGGCCCCAAGCTTTTAGTAAGCTCTAGGACTATGCCACAAAGTCTTAGGCTTTCTTTTGGTGATCCCTCCTCACTCTCATCTCTGGGGCTTTGCACCTGCACTTCAACCAATGTATCTTTTCTCCCTTTGTTAATAAAAAATGCTATATTGGCTGTTCTGAGTTCTGTGAGTTCTTTTTCGTAAATCATTTGGTCTGAGGATGGTTTGGGGGACCCTCAACACAGGGAGATTCAGGGATTCAAAGACAGGACTCTTATAAAATTCTTCTCGCAGTGCCCGGAACCTAAGAAATGTGAATTAGGAGCGACTGCACTCCTCTGAGCCTCAGTTTCCTCCTCTGTAAGATGAGGGTTATCATCATTCTGCATCTTTAGGGTGAGGATGCCTCTAACGCGGGGCAAAGAGGCTCTTCCCAAACAGGGAGGAAAAGTAAGAGCCATAAAGGAAAAGATAGGGAAACCTGTTTATTAAAATTGAAAAACTTTTATAAAAGGGCAGAAGACCTCACAAACAAGCATTAAGGATGAACAAAGCAAGCATTTCTTTTTTGGGGGGATTGGGGGTTGTGCCCATATGGTTTATGGGAATTTATTTTTTAAAAAAAGATTTATCTATTTATTTTGGGGGGGGAGGGTGGGGAGGGAGGGGAGCAGGCAGGCCACTTCTATTGGTCTTTCATTTGTCCATTTTCATCCATCTCTGTTCTTTGGCTCCTGTGGGCCTCCCATCGCGGTGGCCTCTGTTGTCGCAGAGCACCGGCTCTGGGCGCATGCGCTCCAGAGCTGCGGCTCGGTAATTGGACACATCGGTCCAGCCGCTCCGCAGCACGTGGGATCTTCCCAGGCCAGGGATCGAACCGGCGCCCCCTGCACTGCAAGGCGGTGTCCTTACCCACCGGACCACCAGGGAAGCCCGGTTTATGGGACTTTAGTTCCCTGACCAAGGATTGAACCCAGGCCCTTGGCAGTCAAAGTGTGGAGTCCTAAATACTGGACGGTCAGACAATTCCCCAAAGCAGACATTTCTCACAGAACTGAAAGTCCCAATCAACAGGTGAAAATAAATAGGCTGCACCCACGAGGGGTCATCTGGGAAGCACAGCTCCATGTCAGCCTTCTCACCCCCAGGCTCTAACAGGAGGTTTACCAAAAGCTCATGGGTTTCCTTGTTGGCTCAGTGGTGAAGAATCCACCTGCTAATGCAGGAAATATGGGTTCGATCCCTGGTCCAGTAAGATCCCACATGCCTGGGAGCAACTAACCCCGGGCGCCACAACTACTGAGCCTGTGCTCCACAGCCCCGAAGCCCACACACCTGGAGCCCGTGATCCAAAACAGGAGAAGCCACACCTGGAGAACCCCACACACCACAATGACAAAGCCCCAGCCGGTCGCAGCTAGAGAAAAAGCCCTCGCAGCAACAAAGACGCAGCCCAGGCACAGGGAAATAAATAAAAAGTTTAAAAAAAACTCTCCTCATCTCAAATGAAGGGACAGTATGCAAATTTTGTGTAGAGCACCTAACAGATCATGATGGGACAGCCTAAAAAAAAAGTGGATGTGATACATGAAATAGTGGGTCCTCATCCCCGGGTCTCGTGACTCTTACTTGACATGGCAAAAAGGACGTTGCAGATGTGATGGAGTTAGGGTCTGAGAGGGGGAATGGTCCTGGACAATCCAGGTGGGCCCTAAATGCAACCCAGAGTGTCTACGCAGAGGAGGCCGGGGGAGACGTGATCACCGCAGTGGGTTAAAGGGCTGAAGGCACCCAAGTCCCTAGAACACGTGACTGTTACCTTATTTGGCAAAAGGGTCTTTGCAAGAATCTCAAGATGATGTCATCCTGGATTACCCGAGGCGGGGAGGTCGGGGGCGGGGGGTGCTAAATCCAGTGACAAGTGTCCTGATATGAGCGGGGAGAGGAAAAGTAAACACAGACAGACAGGGGAGGAGGCCGCGGGAAGATGAAGGGAGAGGGCGGACCGATGAGGCGGCCACAAGGCAAGGGAAGCCGGGAGCCACCAGAAGCTGGAAGAGGTGAGACATGGGTTCTCCCCTTCAAGCCTTGGGAGGGAACACAGCCCTGCCAACACCTTGATTCTGGCCCAGTGACACTGATCTCAGTTTTCTGGTCTCAGGATCTGTTAAGAGAATACATGTGCCCTTTCTTTTTTTATTTAAACTTTTAATTTTGTATTACGCTAGCTCAGCCGGTAAAGAATCTGCCTGTAATGCAGGAAATCCTAGTTCAATTCTTGGGTTGGGAAGATTCCCTGGAGAAGGAAACAACAACCCACTCCAGTATTCTTGCCTGGAGAATTCCATTGTTCATCCATTGGGTTGCAAAGAGTTGGACACAACTGAGTGACTTTCACATAGCCGATTAACAATGCCGTGGTAGGGCTTCCCTGGTGGTCCAGTGGGTAAGGACACCGCCTTGCAGTGCAAGGGGCGCTGGTTTGATCCCTGGCCTGGGAAGATCCCACGTGCCGTGGAGCGGCTGACCAATGTGTCCAATTACCGAGCCGGAGCTCTGGAGCGCATGCAAAGAACAAAGATGGATGAAAATAGATGAATGAAAGACCAATGGAAGTGGCCAAAAAAACCCACAAAAAACAATGCTATGGTAATTTCAGTGGACGGCAAAGAGACTCAGCTATACATATACATGTGTTCATTCTCCCCCAACCCCTCTCCCATCCAGGCTAGCACATAACATTGAGCAGAGTTCCTTCTGTCATACAATAGGTCCCTCTTGGTTATCCATTTTAAATACAGCAGTGCATACAGGCCAATCCCACACTCACTCACTGTTCCTTCCCAGAGCAAGTATAAGTTTGTTTTCTAAGTCTGTGAGGCTCCTTCCTAGAACACGTGACTGTTACCTTATTTGGCAAAAGGGTCTTTGCAAGAATCTCAAGATGATGTCATCCTGGATTACCCGAGGCGGGGAGGTCGGGGGCGGGGGGTGCTAAATCCAGTGACAAGTGTCCTGATATGAGCGGGGAGAGGAAAAGTAAACACAGACAGACAGGGGAGGAGGCCGCGGGAAGATGAAGGGAGAGGGCGGACCGATGAGGCGGCCACAAGGCAAGGGAAGCCGGGAGCCACCAGAAGCTGGAAGAGGTGAGACATGGGTTCTCCCCTTCAAGCCTTGGGAGGGAACACAGCCCTGCCAACACCTTGATTCTGGCCCAGTGACACTGATCTCAGTTTTCTGGTCTCAGGATCTGTTAAGAGAATACATGTGCCCTTTCTTTTTTTATTTAAACTTTTAATTTTGTATTACGCTAGCTCAGCCGGTAAAGAATCTGCCTGTAATGCAGGAAATCCTAGTTCAATTCTTGGGTTGGGAAGATTACCTGGAGAAGGGAACAACAACCCACTCCAGTATTCTTGCCTGGAGAATTCCATTGTTCATCCATTGGGTTGCAAAGAGTTGGACACAACTGAGTGACTTTCACATAGCCGATTAACAATGCCGTGGTAGGGCTTCCTGGTGGTCCAGTGGGTAAGGACACCGCCTTGCAGTGCAAGGGGCGCTGGTTTGATCCCTGGCCTGGGAAGATCCCACGTGCCGTGGAGCGGCTGACCAATGTGTCCAATTACCGAGCCGGAGCTCTGGAGCGCATGCAAAGAACAAAGATGGATGAAAATAGATGAATGAAAGACCAATGGAAGTGGCCAAAAAAACCCACAAAAAACAATGCTATGGTAATTTCAGTGGACGGCAAAGAGACTCAGCTATACATATACATGTGTTCATTCTCCCCCAACCCCTCTCCCATCCAGGCTAGCACATAACATTGAGCAGAGTTCCTTCTGTCATACAATAGGTCCCTCTTGGTTATCCATTTTAAATACAGCAGTGCATACAGGCCAATCCCACACTCACTCACTGTTCCTTCCCAGAGCAAGTATAAGTTTGTTTTCTAAGTCTGTGAGGCTCCTTCTGTTTTGTAAGGTCTAAATGTGTATTCTTTCAAGCCACCAAGTGTGGGGTAATTTGTTACAGCAGCCACAGGAAACTCATTATGACTGACAAGTGACTCGAACAATCTAATTATCATCAAATAACTGTATTAACAGATGCAATTATTATTTTTGCCAAAGAAGATGAGCATGGCCATTAAGCGCATATAAAAGCGCTCCACATCATTACTCATCCGAGAGAGACAAAGCGAATCACAGTCATTCCACAAGGGCTCAGCTTGGTGCTCTGTGATGACCTAGGGGCTGGGCGGGGGTGGGAGGGAGGGAGGCAGGTATGGGTGTGTGCTAAGTCACTCGGTCGTGTCCGACTCTGTGCGACCCTATGGACTGTAGCCCGCCAGGCTCATCTGACCATGATTCTCCAGGCAAGAATACTGGAGTGGGTTGCCATTTCCTTCTCCCCTCAGGGATCTTCCTGACCCAGGGATGGAACCCGCATCTCTTGCATTGGCAAGTGTATTCTTTACCACAGAGACACCTGGGAAGCCCTTTTGTAAGCCTAAAATATCTACATCTAAAAAAATAAAGTCTAATAATTTTGCAAAAAGTCTTATCAAGGAGTAAAAGTACTCAGATCAGTTTGAAAATAAAGATGAGATTGCCAAGTTGTCTTGAACAGACCAAACAATATTTTCAAGCTCTTGGCATTCAAATGGCCTGGTGCTGGTGCAGGATGGACCAGCGGTTGACAGAACAGGATCGAGAGAGAGGCACGTGTGTTTGGGGAATGTAGCAGACGCAGTTATCCAGTCTCAGCTGAGGGAAGGATACTCCATTCAGTGGGCTTGGAGATGCTAGTCACTCACATGTCTGGACATTGAGGAACGCAGATCCCAACCTTATACTCATCATAAGCCAGAAGGCGAGGCACCACAGGCTCAATGAATGACAAGCACAGAGGAAATGTCAGTACAAATACTAGAGGAAGGGAGAAGCTGAAGAGATCAACAGTTGGGGTATAAGAGACCTTCTCAAATAAACACAGAAAAAAAACAACTGCCCAAAAAGAAAAACTCATAGATTTGGTTACAAACTTCAGTAGGACAAAACACAGCAGAAACAAACATTAACTTCACGGTGAAAACAGGCTTTTTTTTTTGCTATACAATAGAATTTGTTGGTTATCCACTTCAAATGTGGCAGTGTGTACATGACTTTCCCAAAGTCCCCAAGCGTCCCCTTCCCCTTGCAACCATAAATTTGTTTTCTAAGTTTGTGAGTTTCTGTTCTGTAAATAAGTTAATTTGTATCATTTCTTTTTAGAATCCACATAAAAGGAATGTCATATGATATTTCTCCTTCTCTGTCTGACTTACTTCACTCAGTGTGACACTCTCTAGGTCCATCCATATTGCTGCAAATGGCCTTATTTCATTCTTTTTAATGGCCGGGTAATACTACATTATATATACCACATCTTCTTTATCCATTCCTCTGTCGATGGACATTTAGGTTACTTCCATGTCTTGGCTATTGTAAACAGTGCTACAATGAACACTGGGGAGCATGTATCTCTTTGGGCCATGTTCTTCTCTGGATATATGCTCAGGAGTGGGATTGCAGGGTCATATGGTAGCTCCATGTTCAGTTTTTTTAAGGAGCCTCCACACAGGTCTCCACAGTGGCTGTACCAATTCACATGCCCACTGACAGCACAGGAGGGCTCCCTTCTCTCCAGACCCTCTCCAGCATGTGTTGTTTGTGGAAACTTTGATGATAGCCATCCTGACTGATGTGAGGTGGTTTTAATTTGCATTTCTCTAATGACCAGCAAGTCTGAAAACAGGTATTTTTGAAAAGTAGTACAAATGGCCAATAAGTGGCCAAAAGGACGAGGACTCCAAGTCTCAAAAGGGGTGGGCTTGGAGATGCTAGTCACTCACATGTCTGGACATTGAGGAACGCAGATCCCAACCTTATACTCATCATAAGCCAGAAGGCGAGGCACCACAGGCTCAATGAATGACAAGCACAGAGGAAATGTCAGTACAAATACTAGAGGAAGGGAGAAGCTGAAGAGATCAACAGTTGGGGTATAAGAGACCTTCTCAAATAAACACAGAAAAAAAACAACTGCCCAAAAAGAAAAACTCATAGATTTGGTTACAAACTTCAGTAGGACAAAACACAGCAGAAACAAACATTAACTTCACGGTGAAAACAGGCTTTTTTTTTTGCTATACAATAGAATTTGTTGGTTATCCACTTCAAATGTGGCAGTGTGTACATGACTTTCCCAAAGTCCCCAAGCGTCCCCTTCCCCTTGCAACCATAAATTTGTTTTCTAAGTTTGTGAGTTTCTGTTCTGTAAATAAGTTAATTTGTATCATTTCTTTTTAGAATCCACATAAAAGGAATGTCATATGATATTTCTCCTTCTCTGTCTGACTTACTTCACTCAGTGTGACACTCTCTAGGTCCATCCATATTGCTGCAAATGGCCTTATTTCATTCTTTTTAATGGCCGGGTAATACTACATTATATATACCACATCTTCTTTATCCATTCCTCTGTCGATGGACATTTAGGTTACTTCCATGTCTTGGCTATTGTAAACAGTGCTACAATGAACACTGGGGAGCATGTATCTCTTTGGGCCATGTTCTTCTCTGGATATATGCTCAGGAGTGGGATTGCAGGGTCATATGGTAGCTCCATGTTCAGTTTTTTTAAGGAGCCTCCACACAGGTCTCCACAGTGGCTGTACCAATTCACATGCCCACTGACAGCACAGGAGGGCTCCCTTCTCTCCAGACCCTCTCCAGCATGTGTTGTTTGTGGAAACTTTGATGATAGCCATCCTGACTGATGTGAGGTGGTTTTAATTTGCATTTCTCTAATGACCAGCAAGTCTGAAAACAGGTATTTTTGAAAAGTAGTACAAATGGCCAATAAGTGGCCAAAAAGGCATTCGTCCTACAGGTTAAAACAAGAAAGTGCAAACTGAAAGAATCCTGAAATTCCACCGTGCACTTGCGTGGGCTGAACATTTTTTCAAGTTTCACTACTGCAAGGGTTGACAGTTACTTAGCACCTTACAGAGATTTCAGGGGGCTTCATTTTTGGCCGTGCCAGGCAGCTTGCAGGATCTGAAGTTTCCCAAACATGGATCAAACTCACGCCCTCAGCCAGTGGAAGCAGAATGCTAACCACTGGACCACCAGGGAAGTCCTACGGGCATTTTTTCCCCCTCTTTTACTGATTTTTTATTTATTTGTTTTTCATCCATCCTTATTCTTCGGCCCATGTGGGCCTCCCATAGCAGTGGCCTCACTCGCTGCAGAGCACCGGCTCTGGGCGCATGCGCTCCAGTGCTGGCTTGCAATTGGACACACCCGTCCAGCTGCTCCGCAGCATGTGGGATCTTCTCAGGCCAGGGATCGAACCAGTGAACCGCAAGGCAGACTCTTTACCCACTGGACCACCAAGGAAGCCCTACAGGGCATTTTTATATGAACTATAAATGGTTTTCATGTGTTCGGTTCTTTCAGCACTGGGCATCTCCCTGAGGAAACGCTTGTGGCTCGCCAAAGGGGCGTGGGCAGACCCCTCACTATCACCAGAGGGAAGAGGGGGACAGAACCCGTGCCCACAAAGGGATCTTGAGTAGACATGTCGCGGCCAGACCACTCCCAAAAGGGTTCTGCCAATGTTGCCCCCAAAACCAGAGGCAGGATTCCTTTTAGGGAGGGGACTTCAGTTTTTCTGAAATGGCTAAACTTTAGGAAGAGATTGTGCCATTTCAAAATATCGTAAGGATCAAGGCACAGGGATGTGCCCCGCGGGTGAGGCGGAACCCACAGTGCTCAGGTCCCCCAGGTCCATGTGAGACCTCACTCAAGGGAGGCACCTCTGGACTGCCTGGCCTGGGCCCTGCCATTCCAGCGGGGAGGGGAGCCCTAAGACCTGAGTCCCAGGTCCAAGGCCACACCTCCAATTGCCTCCTTCCTTCAGGACGTCCCTAATGGACCCTAGGAGTGGCCCCTGATGGAGACGGCCTAGAGATAAAGAATGTCAGTTACAGGGCTTCCCCTGGTGGTCCAGTGGTTAAGGAGACCGCCTTGCAGTGCAAGGGGCGCCGGTTCGAGCCTTGGCCTGGGAAGATCCCACGAGCCGTGGAGCGGCTGGACTGATGTGTCCAATTGCCGAGCCGGAGCTCTGGAGCGCACGCGCCCGGCGACAACAGACGCCACCGCGATGGGAGGCCCACAGGAGCCAAAGAACGAAAACGGATGAAAATGGAGAAAAGAAAGACCAATGGAAGTGGCCCACCCGCTCCCCTCCCTCCCCAACCCGACCCCTGCCCAAAACAAATAAATAAGTCTTAAAAAAAAAAAAAAAGAATGTCAGTTACAGCGTGAGGAGAGAGACCAGGACCAGCCCTGGCTGGCTACAATTCAGACCAGATGACCAAAGCCTGCCAGAGGGCACCCATATCTGAGGCGACCAGGGAGAGGGGAGGACAAGGCTGTCCACATCTCCTTACACTGGCTCTCCTGCAGCCTCACCCCTCAGCATCAACTGGTCCCTTCGCGGTACACAGAGCAAAAGCGTGGACGCCACCGATGACTCCCCATCTCCCCTCCCTGAGCAAACCCCGTCTGCTCTACCTTCAAGATATTAATATGCCACAGGATTCCACTTTTCCCTACCCACACTGTGACCACCTGGTCCAGCCAGTCACCTCCGCCTGGACAGTCAGTCACCTCTTCACTGGGCTGGCAGTTTCCAGCTTTGCTCCCCAGAGTGGGTAGGGGGCCCCTGTTAAAACTCAGCCGGCTCATATCCCTCCTCTGCTCAGAGCCCTCCCCTGGCTCCTGCTCACCCCACAGCAACAGCCAAAGGCTTCCCTGTGGCCCAAGGCAGCCTGCGTTATGGAGAGTTGTACAACCCACACATACATGTATGCTTTTCTTTCAAAAAAAAAAAGTGACTAGAAAGTAAGAAAAGTGCATCGCACACCAGTAAGAGCAATTATTGTTTAGTGAAGCTTTTGTTCTAACAAGATATTAACATACATGTATTATATAATATGATAGATTTTTATATACTTATGATACATATTAGGTACATGATACATATTTATGTGTAGTTTTTTTTTTTTTTTTTTTTTTTTTGCTATTCTGGGTTTTCACTGCTGCCACAGGCTCTTCTCTAGCTGCAGGGAGTGGGGGCTACTCTTTAGTTGAGGTGAGCAGGCTTCTCGTTGCAGCCACTTCTCTTGTTGTGAAACTCAGGCTCTAGGGCACCAGGCTTCTTAGTTGCGGCCCATGGGCTCCATAGTTGAGGCTTCGAGGCTCTAGAGCACAGGCTCGATAGTTGTGGCTCATGGGCTTAGCTGCTCCGCAGCATGTGGGATCTTCCTGGATCAGGGATCGAACCCGTGTCTCCTGCATTGGCAGGCGAACTCTCTACCACTGAGCTACCAGGGAAGCTGTGTAGTTTTTCCAAATGCAACACAATAAAACAAGAAACAGACCACACTGCACATTTTAAGGGTAGTTATTTACTGAAATGTTCATTCCAATGAAAGGCTTTTACACACACACACACATTATGTGACATATTACATAAAATACATTTTCATGTTCCATTCCATAATAGCCACATAATGCATGAATTATGCAATGTTCACCCTACATATATAATGGGTGAACTGTGAGTTACTACACAAATATACCATGGATTATATAAATGATATGTCTTATTGTGCCTTGCTGCCGCAGATTGAGATGGAAACTGTGATCTGAGTATGGCCGGGTCACTACAGCATCTCCAGGGTAGAGAGGTGGGGGGTGGGGTGACAGAAGCAGAACTGGGCAGGGGGCCCAAGAGCCGACCTGGTTGGGTGTCTGTCGGAGCTGGTCAGACCCTCCAGAGTTGTGCCAACTGAGACAAGGGACCAGCCTTTGTCCTCCTGAGCCCTTTGTCCCTCCTTCTCCCCCTGCTTACTCTGTTCCAAGGGTCAGTAAACTTTTTATGTAAAGAGGCAAATAGTAAATATTTGGATCTTTGAAGGCAAAATGGCATTTTTGTACAAATGACTCAACTCTGCCACAGCCATGCAAAAGCGCCCACACACAGAAAAACCCAAACAAATGAGCATGGTTGGGTTCCAACAAATCTTTATTCCCAAATACAGGCAGCACCAGGCCCTTAGTCCGACCCCCTACCCGGTGCCACCATACCGCCGCAGGGCCTATTAACCCTTTCTCCACCCTGGCAGCTGCAACAGGGCTCCTCTCAAGGGTCACCTCCTCCCTGACCAGCTGATCTAACTCGCCATCTCCATTACTCCTCAACTCTTCCTTCTCAGCCCTCACCACCCAGACCCGGATGCTCTTCCTTCCTCCGTTTCTTTCTTGGCTGCACTGGGGTCCCCGTGCTGGTGTGTGAGCTCTCGAGTTGTGGCCCTCAGGTTCAGCAGTTGCGACAGGTGGGCTCAGCAGCCCCGCCACATGTGGGATCTCAGTTCCCTCATTTCTCTACCACGAAACCACCAGGTAGTCCCTAGTTTGTTTCTGGTTCTCTTTTACTGTCCACGTCCCCACACCAGATGACAGCTCCGTGGTGTGGCAACACTGTCCCATTCTTGGCTGACTCCCAGCTACCAGAATGGGGCCAGGAGCGCAGTAGATGTTCATGCAGTGAGCAAGCGGAGGACTCCCTCTTGACTTGCCTCAGGGTAAGCGTCTCTCCTTCTGCCTGTGGGGGCTGGAGGACCCCAGCCTCGCCCGACAGCTTCACAGTAGCCAGCTCGGAGGTGACAGTCTGGGCCAATGGATCAGATGGTGGCTTCAGGAAGTCTGTGGTCTCCTGGGGTGGCTCTCCAGGCAAGGGCCCGCCCAACAAGACCAACATAGGGGCCAACAGGGCCTTCCAGGAGACGGCAGAGGTAGAGGCCTCAGGACACCGGATGAGGCTTTTGTAAGTCACTGTTGAATTTTTTTGTGGCCTACAGCCCTGAGTCCCTCAGGAGGGGAGGGGTCCCTTTACCCCAGATAATGGCAGGGCAGGTAACACTGGAAGTGTCTGCTGGTGCGCCTGTCCTCCTCCTGGACTGTAAGCTCCCTGAGGGCAAGGCTGGGGCTGTCTCTGTTACGGCTGGGACCCCAGCACTGCACAGAACATAGTGAGGGACACGGCAGGCACCTCGGTGACAGGTTTTTTTTGTTTTGTGGTCACGCGCGGCACGCAGACTCTTACTCCCCAACCAGAGATCAAGCTCGCACCTCATGCAGTGGAAATGCAGAGTCCTAACCACTGCACTGTCAGGAAAGTCCCTTGGTGACAGTTTTTTGAATTAAAGGATAAACGAAGGACACTTTCTCTCAGGTTAAGAGGGATTCTTAAATGTGGGAGAAAAAATACACCAAGTTGAAAACAACCAATTTGAATTACAAATTTATTCTAACCCTCTCTCCCCAAGTCACAAATGTATAACAAATCTTTAACCCTCAGGAAGCCAGAGTGATGAGCCACCCTCTGGTCCCGTGCATTTTGAGAGGGGACTCTTTCCCCTAACGCACGCTGACCCCATCTGCAGGCGCTAGAGGAAGTGGATCCATTCCAGAGGTCTCACTGCAGGTAAGTCCACGTCAGGGCCATGAGCACAGCACAATCTCAGGCCAGGTTGGGATGGCGTGGGGCTGGGGCTCCGACCCAGACTGTCCTCTCATCCCGCCTCTGCTTCTTCCCTCTGCCTGTGTGACCTTGGGTGGGTGACTTTCCCTCTCTGGGCCTCGGTTTCCTCATCAAGGAAACAAGAAAACAATGCCATGGAGTCTATGTGAAGCACCTGGAATAGGGCCCCGCACCTAACCAGAACTCAGTAAACCCCACCTATTCTGATCACGACCGCATCTAATTGACAAGAGAGGTCACCGACATTGGTATCATTCACTGACGTGATGTGAGGAGGGCAGTTACTAGTCCATGGTCTCCAGAGACGTGCCAGTGCCAGAGTGGACCCCCTCTCCCCGCCAAGGGTAACCATGGAACAGGCACTGAGCCATCTCACCTGGCTCCATTAACCACCCCATCATTCCATGGTGGCGCTGTCTCTTGCCTTCTTCCCTTCATCACTTAACCCACTTCAAGTTACTTCCAACTTTAAAGGTACCCCCACCTGGGCCCACCTGGGCCCACCTCCTCGGTTCCCTCTACGTCAGTGGGGGCTCTTCTAGAAGGAGTTAAGATGCTGTCTCAGATCCCCAGTTTCCTGGTTTACTCTCTGGGTGGGTCTTATGTCCAGACCGTTTTCACGCCCCTGGGGAAGTGAGGTGAGGGAGGACGGGGGAGAAAGAGGGCCCTTCCACTCTACCACTGCTGGGAAACGGGCCCAGGTGGAATGGACTAACCTCATTCATTAAATGTTAAGATCGTGGGTGTAACGGGGGCTGTGCTTGTGTAGAGATCGCCGCCCTCTCCCCCGGTAATCCGCCTCCCTCTCATCGTCCTCCTTGATTGCCCTAATCTTCATGAGCCTTGTGCCCATTTTGGAGATCAGCCCATGATTCTCAAACACATCCTTTGGCGGACTTCCTCACTTCAGGGCTCCTTTAATTAAGCAACAGCTACAGCCTGAAAGGGGCTTCCCAGGTGGCTCAGTGGTAAAGAATCTGCCTGCAGATGCAGAAGACACAGGTTCAATCCCTGGAGCAGGAAGACCCCTTGGAGAAGTAAATGGCAACCGACTCCAGTAATCTTGCCTGGGAAATTCTATGCACAGAGGACCCTGGTGAGCTACAGGTTCATGGGGGTTGCAAAAGTTGGACACAACTTTGTTGTTTAGTGACTAAACAACAGCCTGAAAGACAGAATCCAGGCTGGTGCGGCCCAGATCCCTCCCGCTTCAGAGTTGAGTCCTGGAAGAGAAGCCACATTGTGAAGGGTGGCTTGAGGACTGTTTCTCTCACCTTTGTGGTTCCCTGAACGTCCCAGGGTTGGCAGGAGTCCCCGCCTATGCCTGGGTTGCCTCAACCAGGAAAGTGAAGGGAGCTTATGTGGAAAAAGTCTTTGTGAATGTAATTAAGTAAGGATCTCAAAGTGAAAGCATCCACATTAGGGTGAGTCCTAATCCAATGACAGAATCTTTACAAGAGACAGGGAGGAAGAGGAGGCCACAGAAGATGGAGGCAGAGACTGGAGACATGTGGCCACAAGCCAAGGGATGCCTGAGGCCACCAGAAGCTGAAGAGGTGAGGAAGACTCTGCCCCTAGAGCTTGCGGAGGGAGTAAGACCTGCCGACACCTTGGTTTCAGATCTCTGGCCTCCAGGACCGTGAAAGAATAAACTCGTGAGATGGGGTTTGTTTTGGCCACTCCGCAACATGTGGGGTCTTAGTTCCCCAACCAGGCATTGAACCTGCACCCCTTGCATTGGAAGCACACAGCTTTAATCACTGGACCGCTAGGGAAGCCCCTAATCCTGCTGTTGTAAGCCACAGAGTGGCAACCCTGGGAACTAAAATAAGGAAGGTAAGAGCAACTGGTAGCCTAGCCCAGTGGGCTGGATGAGGGAGGAGAGGCGGAGGCAGGACAGTACCACTGCATGAAGGGGGCTGCTGGACTAGCTCAAATGAGAGGAGGGCAAGAGCGCACAGATCTACAGACTTGGGGGTATGGTCATCTAACCATTGGTGGCCAGGCCCCTGAGACATGCCACTGAAGAAGACTGTGGGAAGGCCTGAAGGACAGGTCAACAAAGGCCCGGGGACTCGGAGAAGGGGTATCCAGAGGGCTGAGGCTGAAAGACAGGTTGGACTAGGCATTGGCAGGATTGAATTTTCCACCAGAAGTGGGGTGGGCGATGCCCAGAGAGCCCACCTCAGAAGGTGAGGGAGGCAGAAGCACATTGAGAGATACTGCGTTTCCTCACGATGGCAGGCACCACCTGACCAAGGGAAGGAGGTATTCTGGTGAAAAGGCTGAGCGGCCCGGGGAAGCGGAACACTGATCAGGTAAATGAGGGGCTGACGGGCTGATCTGGCTCAAGTCCGGCTCCGTGTGTCCTTCTGCCAAAGAGATGAGCATGCTGTCCTGGTGGCCAGGCCCCCGGGTCTTCGTGGTTTGGAGTCGGTGTGGAGATGAGCCCTGCTGACTGCACCACCTGAGCCAGCGGCTAGAGGCCGTGCTGGAAGCTTTGCCTGCGAGGACTGGTCACAGAAGGAAGGTACCACTGTCAGTAGGGGGGTGACATCATCCAAGCTCCATCCACATCCCGGTGGTTGCCTCTGGGCCAGCACGGGCAGGGGTCCAAAACCCTCAGGGGAATCGAGACAGGGAGGAAGAGGAGGCCACAGAAGATGGAGGCAGAGACTGGAGACATGTGGCCACAAGCCAAGGGATGCCTGAGGCCACCAGAAGCTGAAGAGGTGAGGAAGACTCTGCCCCTAGAGCTTGCGGAGGGAGTAAGACCTGCCGACACCTTGGTTTCAGATCTCTGGCCTCCAGGACCGTGAAAGAATAAACTCGTGAGATGGGGTTTGTTTTGGCCACTCCGCAACATGTGGGGTCTTAGTTCCCCAACCAGGCATTGAACCTGCACCCCTTGCATTGGAAGCACACAGCTTTAATCACTGGACCGCTAGGGAAGCCCCTAATCCTGCTGTTGTAAGCCACAGAGTGGCAACCCTGGGAACTAAAATAAGGAAGGTAAGAGCAACTGGTAGCCTAGCCCAGTGGGCTGGATGAGGGAGGAGAGGCGGAGGCAGGACAGTACCACTGCATGAAGGGGGCTGCTGGACTAGCTCAAATGAGAGGAGGGCAAGAGCGCACAGATCTACAGACTTGGGGGTATGGTCATCTAACCATTGGTGGCCGGGCCCCCTGAGACATGCCACTGAAGAAGACTGTGGGAAGGCCTGAAGGACAGGTCAACAAAGGCCCGGGGACTCGGAGAAGGGGTATCCAGAGGGCTGAGGCTGAAAGACAGGTTGGACTAGGCATTGGCAGGATTGAATTTTCCACCAGAAGTGGGGTGGGCGATGCCCAGAGAGCCCACCTCAGAAGGTGAGGGAGGCAGAAGCACATTGAGAGATACTGCGTTTCCTCACGATGGCAGGCACCACCTGACCAAGGGAAGGAGGTATTCTGGTGAAAAGGCTGAGCGGCCCGGGGAAGCGGAACACTGATCAGGTAAATGAGGGGCTGACGGGCTGATCTGGCTCAAGTCCGGCTCCGTGTGTCCTTCTGCCAAAGAGATGAGCATGCTGTCCTGGTGGCCAGGCCCCCGGGTCTTCGTGGTTTGGAGTCGGTGTGGAGAGATGAGCCCTGCTGACTGCACCACCTGAGCCAGCGGCTAGAGGGGCCGTGCTGGAAGCTTTGCCTGCGAGGACTGGTCACAGAAGGAAGGTACCACTGTCAGTAGGGGGGTGACATCATCCAAGCTCCATCCACATCCCGGTGGTTGCCTCTGGGCCAGCACGGGCAGGGGTAGCACAGGGAAAAGGCCACATCAGGGCACACGAGGCCACGTCTAAGTTCAGGCGTCAGCAGGCTCCTTTTTCTCAGTTGAGGACACTGCCTGGGACGTGGATGTGGCCCGGGAGGTGGACGGCGGGTCCCGGGCGCCCAGGTGGGCGCGCACCTCTCGCATCTGTGCCTGTAGCTCCTCCAGGGCGCCCTGCGGCGGCGCCGCCTGCACCTGCACCTGCAGGGCCTCGAGCGCCAGCGCCAGGTGGCCCACCTCGTCCCGCATCGCGTCCCAGGCAGCGCGCTGCTCCTCTTCCTTGCGCCGCTGCTGCGCCTGGTGGCGCCAGTACTCCAGCACCAGGCAGCTGCCGCCCACAATGAAGATGGTGGCCTCGCCCAGCAGCTCAGCGCCCAGCTCAGCAGCCGCCTCCTCGTTCAAGGGCTTGATGACCGTGCCCCGGAAGCCCATGATGCGCATCTTGGTCCGCATTTCCACCCAGTGGTACACTGCGGGGGAAGAGAGGGGTCAGGTCGTGCGCTGGGAGACCCCTGCCAACCCTGCCCCTCCATGCCTTGATTGTCAGGTCAGAGAAATGGGGACACAGCAGCCACAATCACAGGGGTGGGGCGATTTAAGTAAGACCCCTGAACCTGGCTTTGTCCCAGGAATGCTGGTCACCCTACGTGGAGTGACCCCGAGGGCATCCTTTTTAAATCTCCCAGAAGCTTCTGGCAAGGAGCCAGGAATGAGAAACTCTGCCCCAAAGGAAGGAGGTCCTGAGACTGGGGACCAAGCTCCTAGAAGGTCATCAGGAGCTCCCAGGGCGCAAAGTCCCGGGGAAGTGTAAAGAAAGGGTTAACCGCTGAAAGCCCAGCTTTTTCTGCCTGTTCCTCAAGCCATCTCCCCTGGCAACATCACCCCACCTACTTCCCAGGAGAAAGGCAGACCCCTTTTCTTTCCAGATCTTCCAAAATGCAGCGGAGGGGGACCTCCTGGACCCAAAGAAAGGACAGCTGCATGTGGGAATGGATGCTAAGCAACTGTGAGCACAGGGTGATCAATCCTCTGCCCATTCTGGCTCCCATCCTAAATCTTCAGGACCCTGAAGATGGGGCTAAGAGCCGTGAGCTTATCATGCCGAGGCTCTGGGCACCTACCTTGAAAGAAGCTCAGAGCTGACTGACGCTGCTGGAACAAATACTTCCTGGTCTAGCTGCTTTTTTTTTTTTTTTTTTTTTAAGCTGTTTCCTTGTTAAGGACGATTCTCAGCATTTGTGTCTTTCTTTGTTATTTATTTATTTATTTATTGCGTCTTTCTAAACCAAGGCAGAATGGATACTGAACCCTGCCTCACTCCTGTAACAGTTAACATTCAGCCAGGGATACATGGGATTACTAGGGAGGCCCTACTTTCTAGCTCATCTGGAGATTCATTTCCTACATATCACTTTACTTTCAATATTTAACAATTATCTATGAAAATGTATAACATATAAAACATTTTAATTGTGAACAAATAATTTTATTGTTTTTGACCAATAATTTTAAAGGTAATTCAATCCAGAAGAAAATATTTCAACATTTAGAACCTGATGGTCACAAGAAATTAAACAAATTATAATTTTAATTTCTATACATATTTTGGTCACTGATACATCATTCATTAGACAGAATTCTTTGGGGAACAGAAACTGTAAGTATAAGTTCAAGGACAAAAAGGAACAACATAAAATTTCACTGTAAAAGAACTTGCTCAGTTTTTTTCTTTCTTATAAATCTGACATCAGCAGGCACCAATTCACAAAAGTATGTGGACTGCAGTAATTCATCAAATAAAGGATGCTCCAGGTGTTTGAAAATGTCATATTCCTACTATACCAGAAATGACTACACCTTTTGTATTTTCTGTTGTCTCCTAACCTCACCATAAGAGATGAGCACCTCGTCCCCATGCAGCTAATCCTTCCCTCTGCTCCCCATTCTTATAAGTGATCTGTAACATACTTCTTATTCTTATATTTATACTCTTTTCACCATCTCCCTCGGCTCCCAGCACGGCCAGGAAGGAAACCGGCGGCCTCTCTTTCCCTCTCCACCCCATGCCCTCGCCCCCATCTCCCTAGACCAGACCATTCTCTCTCATGATCAGGGTTTAACACGCTGGCAGTGTGTGGGGCTATAATACAGGCCCCCGTACTCTGTGCATCAGGCAACCAGAAAAATGAAAATAAATGGCACATATAATGCAACAATCGTGGAAACACTGTTTAGTGGTGACGTCACTAGAAAGGAGCCCCTGTGACGGGCTGCGTCAGGGTGGGGCTTCCTGGAAGAGGGCCCAGGCATCTCTGGCGGGGAGGGGCTGTACACTTTGATGTGTCCTCAGGATCAAGGTCAAACAGTTTCTCTACTCTTTACTCTCCCTGAGCACATGTCGGTTTGCTCTCATCTGGACAATGCTTTTCTAGGATGACCTAATCTTCCCTTGCATGGTAGTTTTTCAAACTGCCTGTCTCATGCCTAAGTGAGTCATGAGGTCAGTGTGGTTGCACAAACCAGCACTAAGAATGCAAGCAAGAATGTAATTGCTAGGGACTGCTGACTGCCCCTTGTATGGCAGTCACAACACGAGGTCCTGATAAAGACGGAGATGCTGTTGCCAGATACCAGGAGAACTCGGGAGGGGCCTGAGGAGCAGGCAGGAGATGACACCTTCGAAATCCTCACGCTGAAGCCCACCTCAGCGAGCGACGCACACACCATCAGCAAGGACCCTGAGTCAGAATGACTGGCCAGAGGCAACCTGGCAACTAACCCCATCGCCATAAAACCTGAGAGTGCGAGCCAGGAGGCAGAGCAGTTCTCCCGGGTTCCCTTGCCTCCTGCTCTCCACCCAGGTGGCCCTTCCCAATCAAGTCTCTTGCTTTGGTCAGCATATATGACAGTTCTCAAACTGCCTAACTCATCCCATAAGTGGGTCATGAGGTCAACATTTCAAGTATTAGAAAAGAGCCCACTCGAGCCTCAAGGTACCCTCCTGCAACTAATCCTTCCCTCTGCTCCCCATTCTTATAAGTGATCTGTAACATACTTCTTATTCTTATATTTATACTCTTTTCACCATCTCCCTCGGCTCCCAGCACGGCCAGGAAGGAAACCGGCGGCCTCTCTTTCCCTCTCCACCCCATGCCCTCGCCCCCATCTCCCTAGACCAGACCATTCTCTCTCATGATCAGGGTTTAACACGCTGGCAGTGTGTGGGGCTATAATACAGGCCCCCGTACTCTGTGCATCAGGCAACCAGAAAAATGAAAATAAATGGCACATATAATGCAACAATCGTGGAAACACTGTTTAGTGGTGACGTCACTAGAAAGGAGCCCCTGTGACGGGCTGCGTCAGGGTGGGGGCTTCCTGGAAGAGGGGCCCAGGCATCTCTGGCGGGGAGGGGCTGTACACTTTGATGTGTCCTCAGGATCAAGGTCAAACAGTTTCTCTACTCTTTACTCTCCCTGAGCACATGTCGGTTTGCTCTCATCTGGACAATGCTTTTCTAGGATGACCTAATCTTCCCTTGCATGGTAGTTTTTCAAACTGCCTGTCTCATGCCTAAGTGAGTCATGAGGTCAGTGTGGTTGCACAAACCAGCACTAAGAATGCAAGCAAGAATGTAATTGCTAGGGACTGCTGACTGCCCCTTGTATGGCAGTCACAACACGAGGTCCTGATAAAGACGGAGATGCTGTTGCCAGATACCAGGAGAACTCGGGAGGGGCCTGAGGAGCAGGCAGGAGATGACACCTTCGAAATCCTCACGCTGAAGCCCACCTCAGCGAAGCGACGCACACACCATCAGCAAGGACCCTGAGTCAGAATGACTGGCCAGAGGCAACCTGGCAACTAACCCCATCGCCATAAAACCTGAGAGTGCGAGCCAGGAGGCAGAGCAGTTCTCCCGGGTTCCCTTGCCTCCTGCTCTCCACCCAGGTGGCCCTTCCCAATCAAGTCTCTTGCTTTGGTCAGCATATATGACAGTTCTCAAACTGCCTAACTCATCCCATAAGTGGGTCATGAGGTCAACATTTCAAGTATTAGAAAAGAGCCCACTCTCGGAGCCTCGAAGGGGTACCCCCTCCTGCAACGTAAAAGAAAACATTAGACGGAGTTTGAGGGCATTCACTAATTCAAGTAAGTCGGAGAAAGACAGATACTCTATGATCCCACTCACACGTGGAATTAAAACAGCAACAACAAACCAAGCGTACAGATGGAACAACAGCGAAAAAGAATATAAAACCTCAAAGTCAACCTTGAGTGCTCAGGGCAAGGACTTTCACAGGACTCCTACTCTTGTTTTGTGTGTGGCTATGTGACTGTGTGTGTGACCGGTATATGGGCGAAAGGCTGAAAGTCACTGTCCTAGATTCTGGGTGGAATTCCCAAATCTACAGGTCATGTTCAGGACAGGGACATCTTCCCCACATTAAGTCTTTCAATCCATGAGTGTAGTCTCTCTCCCCATCTAGCCTCCCATTCTCTCCTGTACCTCTCTGATTTTACTTATTTCTAGGTACTGATACTTTTACCATTTACTATTCATGGTATTTTCAATTCCATTTTCAATTTGGTTGGGGCTGGTATACAGTGATGATACAGGCATGTAAATAACTTTCCAGTGACTCCCCCCAATCCATTCTTTTTTCCTTTTTAGTGAAATACAACTTACACAAAGCACACAAATGTTAAGTGTAGAGCTGGACACGTTTTTAAAATCTATTTTTTTAACTCTTTATTTTGTACTGGAGCATAGCCGATGAACAAACAATGTGATGGGGCTTCCCTGGTGGTCCAGTGGGTAAGGACACCACCTTGTAGAGCAAGTGGCGCCGGTTTGATCCCTGGCCTGGGAAGATCTCATGTGCCGCGGAGCAGCTGGACCAATGTGCCCAGCTACCAAGCCGGAGCTCTGGAGTGCATGCGCCCAGAGCTGGTGTTCTGCAGCGAGAGAGGCCACTGCAATGGGAGGCCCACACAGGCCAAGCAACAAAAAAGATAAATGAATGAAAGATCAATAGAAGTGGCCAAAAAAAAGGAAAACAAACAAACAATGTGATGATAATTTCAGGTGAACAGTGAAGGGAATTAGCCGTACATACACATATATCCATTCTCCCCCAAGAGCTGAATAATTTTGTAATAGGAAAGCATCACCCGGATTAAGATTTAGGACATTCCCAACACTCTGAATGGCTCCCACCCTCAAGCCCTCTTCCAGTTGGTACCCCTAAATATCACGATTCTACCTCTCATGATAGATGATAGGTACTCTTAAATCCTGTCTTTGTGATAGATCATTTGTGCTCTTTCTGTTCTGATCTCTTCTATTCAACAATGCGTGAGATTCATGGTGCTGCCATCCGTTCAGTTCATCCGCTGTGTGGACTGAAGGGTTCATTCACCCACGCCTGCAGATGGACACTCAGGGAGCCTAGAGGAGTAAGCTTTCCCAGGAGCAAGAGTGCTGAATCACAGGGCATTGCATCACCCGGACAATCCCAACACACATCTTAACAAGGATTTCTGTTGTGAGGGACAAGCTGACCCTAAAATTTACAGGAAATGCAGAGATCCTAAGAATAGAAAATTTTAAAGAACAACAAAGTTTGAAGATTTACACAATCGGATTTCAAGACTAACAACAAAGCTAAAGTAATTAAGACTAGAAGTACTGATACAGGGACACCGACAAATAGAGGTCTGGGAAAGAACAGACTGTCCAAAACTAGGTGCCACATATCTGACTCCTTTTCCAATGCTAGACCAACCATGCAGCTTCTGAATAAATTCCACTAGGTCCTAATGCTTTCTCTTTCTTACAAATTGCCAGATTCTATTTGCTGGTATTTTTGTTCAGGATGGGCCTCCCTGGTGGCTCAAATGGTAAAGAATTTGTCTGCAATTCAGGAGACCCAGGTCTGACCCTTGGATTGGGAAGATACCCTGGAGGACAGCATGGCCACCCACTCCGGGATTCTCGCCTGGAGACCCCCACAGAGAGAGGAGCCTGGTGGGCTACAGTCTGTGGGGTCCCAGAGAGTCAGACATGACTGAGCGACTGGCACTTTCACTACCTTCACTTGTTCAGGATATCCAAATCCATGTTCAGAAGAGATTGTGGCCCGAAATTTTTCTTTCTTATAATGGCTTTGTTAGGTTGTGGTATCAGTATGTCACTGGAGTCGTAAAATGAATAAGGAAGTCTTCCACTTTCTCTATTATTTAGAAGAGTTTGGGTGATGACATCATTTCTTTCTTAAATGATTGGAAGAATTTATCACTGAAGCTATCTGGGCCTGTGGTTTTCTTTACAGGAACGTTTTGAATTATACATTCAATGTCTTTAAGAGATACAGATTTTCTATTTCTTGTTAATTTAATTTTAATCTTGTCAAGATTGTTAATTGTGTTTTTCAAGGAAACTGTCCATTTTCTCTAGATTGCCGAATTTTTTGGTTAAAGTTGATCATAACATCCTCCTAGAGTTAGAATCCAAACTGATGTTTCATCTTTCTCCCCTTTTAATGGAAATGTATGTCTTTCCCCTCGAGAAGTATTAATCTTTTCAAAGAACTGTCTTTTGACCTTGTTGATTTTTCTCTGCTAAATGCCTGCTAACTCCTAGCTGTTCTTCAGGGTGTGTCACGGGTGCCTCCTTCTCCAGGACTAGGATCCTCTGAGTATCCTCAGTTCCCCGGGCTCCTCATTCTAGTCCTGATCAATCCTGGGTGTCGGGCTTCCCTGGTGGTCCAGTGGGTAAGGACACCGCCTTGCAGTGCAAGGGGCACCAGTTCGATCCCTAGCCTGGGAAGATCCCACATGCCGTGGAGTGGCTGGACCAATGTGCCCAATTACCAAGCTGGAGCTCTGGAGCGCATGCACCCAGAGCCGGTGCTCTGAGACAACAGAGGCACCGCTATGGGAGGCCCACAGGAGCCAAAGAACAAAGATGGATGAAAATGGACAAATGAAAGACCAATAGAAGTGGCCCGCCTGCTCCCCTCCCTCCCCACCCCTCCCGCACCAAAATAAATAAATAAATAAATCTTTAAAAAAAAAAAATCCTGGGTGTCACTGGTGACAGATGTGTCCCCACCACTGGATCATGAGCTCTGCCCAGGCCTGTTCTGCTCACCGTTCATCTCTCACTAAGCTTACCTCTGCCGGGATACCATCCCCCACTTCGCTTTTCTCACTGGGCCCCAATTCATCTTTTATATCTTAGCTGGAGCGTCCCTTCTTCCTACAGGAAGACACTCTCTGATACCTAGGCTGCATCACACACATCCTCTAGGCTCCCGAAGCTCCCTGGGCTTCCCTCATCACGATACTGTTTATTCTAGGTTGATATGCGTGTGTGCGTGCGTGTGTGTGTGTGTGTGTTTTACTATAGATGCAGAACTCCTTCCTTCTAAAATGAATACAGCAAGAAGTTTCACCCAGGCTTGTTTGACCTTTCACCAAAAGGTTGGTTTCACTGTTCTCAAGTCTCTTGAGGCCTCTGGCTAATTCTCCCAGCTTCTTGGGGAATGCCTTCGTCACTGCCTGGAGGCTAGACTGAAGCTCCAGAAGGGCAGGTCCCAGCCCCTGGCATCGGGAAGGCACTCGGGAATGTTAAATGAGTGGATGTATGGCTCATCTTTCCTTTGTGCTTTCTCAAATTGTACTGTATTTGATGTCACTGTAAGCATCCACATTTTGTCAAAATATTCTGATCTGTTTTGAAGTTTGCTAAGACTCCTAGCTGTTCTTCAGGGTGTCCTCCTTCTCCAGGACTAGGATCCTCTGAGTATCCTCAGTTCCCCGGGCTCCTCATTCTAGTCCTGATCAATCCTGGGTGTCGGGCTTCCCTGGTGGTCCAGTGGGTAAGGACACCGCCTTGCAGTGCAAGGGGCACCAGTTCGATCCCTAGCCTGGGAAGATCCCACATGCCGTGGAGTGGCTGGACCAATGTGCCCAATTACCAAGCTGGAGCTCTGGAGCGCATGCACCCAGAGCCGGTGCTCTGAGACAACAGAGGCACCGCTATGGGAGGCCCACAGGAGCCAAAGAACAAAGATGGATGAAAATGGACAAATGAAAGACCAATAGAAGTGGCCCGCCTGCTCCCCCCCCCCCCCACCCCTCCCGCACCAAAATAAATAAATAAATAAATCTTTAAAAAAAAAAATCCTGGGTGTCACTGGTGACAGATGTGTCCCCACCACTGGATCATGAGCTCTGCCCAGGCCTGTTCTGCTCACCGTTCATCTCTCACTAAGCTTACCTCTGCCGGGATACCATCCCCCACTTCGCTTTTCTCACTGGGCCCCAATTCATCTTTTATATCTTAGCTGGAGCGTCCCTTCTTCCTACAGGAAGACACTCTCTGATACCTAGGCTGCATCACACACATCCTCTAGGCTCCCGAAGCTCCCTGGGCTTCCCTCATCACGATACTGTTTATTCTAGGTTGATATGCGTGTGTGCGTGCGTGTGTGTGTGTGTGTGTGTTTTACTATAGATGCAGAACTCCTTCCTTCTAAAATGAATACAGCAAGAAGTTTCACCCAGGCTTGTTTGACCTTTCACCAAAAAGGTTGGTTTCACTGTTCTCAAGTCTCTTGAGGCCTCTGGCTAATTCTCCCAGCTTCTTGGGGAATGCCTTCGTCACTGCCTGGAGGCTAGACTGAAGCTCCAGAAGGGCAGGTCCCAGCCCCTGGCATCGGGAAGGCACTCGGGAATGTTAAATGAGTGGATGTATGGCTCATCTTTCCTTTGTGCTTTCTCAAATTGTACTGTATTTGATGTCACTGTAAGCATCCACATTTTGTCAAAATATTCTGATCTGTTTTGAAGTTTGTATCTTAAATAGAGTCTGATGTTTACCCTATTCCTGAGGAGTCAAGAAGGCTGCTCTTCCCAAGGGGGAGAGAATTTCACAGGTTGCTTTAGCCAAGGGACAGGCAGGATTCGCCTAACCTGTTTATCTGCCCTAAGTCACCCTACTGGAACCTCTGACATCATCCCATGGTAGCACACTGCCACCTTCCCATCTTCTTTTTGAATTGAAGTGTGCTGATTTACAACATTGTGAATATATTATGTACTGTGAACAACAGTTTCAGGTGGACAGCAGAGTGATAGTCTTTTTGCAGATCAGACTCCATCACAGACTGTTACAAAATAAAGTACATAATTCCCTGTGCTGGACTGTGAATCTTTCTATTTAATATATAGTTTGTATCATTAATTCTATGCCCCTAATTTGTCCCTTCCCATTTCCCTCTCCCCTTTGGTAACCACAAATTTGTTTTCTATAGCTGTGGATCTGTTTCTGTTTTACATAAGACATTCATTTGTATTATTTTCCGGATTCTACACGAAGGTGGTATCAAATAGTATTTACCTTTCTCTTTGTTTGACTTATTTCACTAAGCATAATATTCTTTAGGTTCATCCATGGTGCCGCAAATGGCACTATTTCATTATTTTTTATGACCAGGTAATATTCCATTATATATGTACACACACACACACACACACACACACACACACACACACACACGCACGCACACACATACCAAATATATATCTCACATTATTTTAATCCAGCTAAGGTAGCTGATAGATGGGGCCCCAGGCTGAACAACTGACTGATACTTGGAGATAAGATACCATCAGGAGTACTGGGCCTTAACTGGATAAAAGCCAAAGCAACTACATTCTTCTCAGTCTTATGACTAAGGGGGATTTCCCTGCATGACAGACCCGCAGAGAAGGTCCTCAGTCTGGAGGAAGGAAAAAAGAGAGAGAGGAGACACCAGCCCATAATTTGTCCCACCAACCTCTTCGAAACATTCAGCTGGAATTAAGCTTGGCTGAGACATGCACACGCACCCTGGGAAGCACCCTGATCAGACCAGATAGGGACACAAGAAAGATGGTGGTCACAGACAACACAAAGACTGCCTTGCTACAAGCAATTTAACCCTGTTCTGCGTAGTCACTTCAATCGTGTCTGACTTTGTGTGACCCCATGGACTGCGCCCACCAGGCTCCTCTGTCCGTGGGATTCTCCAGCACTAGAGTGGGTGCTCTTCCCAGTTCTGGAACAGGCAGGTTCCCTTGACCATTTTTGGTAGCACACTGCCACCTTCCCATCTTCTTTTTGAATTGAAGTGTGCTGATTTACAACATTGTGAATATATTATGTACTGTGAACAACAGTTTCAGGTGGACAGCAGAGTGATAGTCTTTTTGCAGATCAGACTCCATCACAGACTGTTACAAAATAAAGTACATAATTCCCTGTGCTGGACTGTGAATCTTTCTATTTAATATATAGTTTGTATCATTAATTCTATGCCCCTAATTTGTCCCTTCCCATTTCCCTCTCCCCTTTGGTAACCACAAATTTGTTTTCTATAGCTGTGGATCTGTTTCTGTTTTACATAAGACATTCATTTGTATTATTTTCCGGATTCTACACGAAGGTGGTATCAAATAGTATTTACCTTTCTCTTTGTTTGACTTATTTCACTAAGCATAATATTCTTTAGGTTCATCCATGGTGCCGCAAATGGCACTATTTCATTATTTTTTATGACCAGGTAATATTCCATTATATATGTACACACACACACACACACACACACACACACACACACACACACACGCACGCACACACATACCAAATATATATCTCACATTATTTTAATCCAGCTAAGGTAGCTGATAGATGGGGCCCCAGGCTGAACAACTGACTGATACTTGGAGATAAGATACCATCAGGAGTACTGGGCCTTAACTGGATAAAAGCCAAAGCAACTACATTCTTCTCAGTCTTATGACTAAGGGGGATTTCCCTGCATGACAGACCCGCAGAGAAGGTCCTCAGTCTGGAGGAAGGAAAAAAGAGAGAGAGGAGACACCAGCCCATAATTTGTCCCACCAACCTCTTCGAAACATTCAGCTGGAATTAAGCTTGGCTGAGACATGCACACGCACCCTGGGAAGCACCCTGATCAGACCAGATAGGGACACAAGAAAGATGGTGGTCACAGACAACACAAAGACTGCCTTGCTACAAGCAATTTAACCCTGTTCTGCGTAGTCACTTCAATCGTGTCTGACTTTGTGTGACCCCCATGGACTGCGGCCCACCAGGCTCCTCTGTCCGTGGGATTCTCCAGGCAATACTAGAGTGGGTTGCCATGCCCTCCTCCAGGGAATCTTTCAAACCTGGGTTCCTTGCATTGCAGGCAGATTCCTCACCACTGAGCCATCAGGGAAGCCACATACATACATACATACATACATACATATACACACACATACACACATATATTTGAAACCCCATGGACTGTAGCTCACCAGGCTTCTCCATCTCTGGAATTTTCCAGGCAAGAATACTGGAGTGGGCTGCCATTTCCTTCTCTGGGACACACTCACTCTGAGTTTCCCCTTGTTCTTCCAAACATACTTTGCTTCTAATAAATACTTTGTTTTTCAGTCTTAGTCTCTTTGCTAAATTCTTTCTTTAAAGGAGACAAGGATTGGGCTTCCCCTGGTGGTCCCTTGCAGTGCAAGGGGCGCCAGTGCGATCCCTGGCCTGGGAAAATCTCACGTTCCGCGGAGCGGCTGGACCGATGTGTCCCATTACCGATTACCAAGCTGGAGCTCTAGCGCACAGGCACCCAGAGCCCGTGCTCTGAGGCGAGCAAGGCCACTGCTACGGGAGGCCCACACAAGCCAAGGCACAAAGATGGATGAAAGACCAACAGAAGTGGCAAAAAAAAAAAAAAAAAAATTGAAAGGAAAAAAAAGAAGACAGGACTGCGGTGCCCCTTCTTCTCAGAAGAATCACAACCGTCTGCGGATGAACACTTGGGTTGTTTCCATGTCTTGGCTACTATAAATAGTGCTACTATGAACACTGGGGTGCATGTATCTTTTCAAATTAGTGTTTTTATTTTTTCCAAATATATGCCTAGCAGTGGAACTGTTAGATCATATACAGTTCTATTTTTTCATTTTTAAAGGAGGTTAAATTTGTCCCACCAACCTCTTCGAAACATTCAGCTGGAATTAAGCTTGGCTGAGACATGCACACGCACCCTGGGAAGCACCCTGATCAGACCAGATAGGGACACAAGAAAGATGGTGGTCACAGACAACACAAAGACTGCCTTGCTACAAGCAATTTAACCCTGTTCTGCGTAGTCACTTCAATCGTGTCTGACTTTGTGTGACCCCATGGACTGCGGCCCACCAGGCTCCTCTGTCCGTGGGATTCTCCAGGCAATACTAGAGTGGGTTGCCATGCCCTCCTCCAGGGAATCTTTCAAACCTGGGTTCCTTGCATTGCAGGCAGATTCCTCACCACTGAGCCATCAGGGAAGCCACATACATACATACATACATACATACATATACACACACATACACACATATATTTGAAACCCCATGGACTGTAGCTCACCAGGCTTCTCCATCTCTGGAATTTTCCAGGCAAGAATACTGGAGTGGGCTGCCATTTCCTTCTCTGGGACACACTCACTCTGAGTTTCCCCTTGTTCTTCCAAACATACTTTGCTTCTAATAAATACTTTGTTTTTCAGTCTTAGTCTCTTTGCTAAATTCTTTCTTTAAAGGAGACAAGGATTGGGCTTCCCCTGGTGGTCCCTTGCAGTGCAAGGGGCGCCAGTGCGATCCCTGGCCTGGGAAAATCTCACGTTCCGCGGAGCGGCTGGACCGATGTGTCCCATTACCGATTACCAAGCTGGAGCTCTAGCGCACAGGCACCCAGAGCCCGTGCTCTGAGGCGAGCAAGGCCACTGCTACGGGAGGCCCACACAAGCCAAGGCACAAAGATGGATGAAAGACCAACAGAAGTGGCAAAAAAAAAAAAAAAAAAAATTGAAAGGAAAAAAAAGAAGACAGGACTGCGGTGCCCCTTCTTCTCAGAAGAATCACAACCGTCTGCGGATGAACACTTGGGTTGTTTCCATGTCTTGGCTACTATAAATAGTGCTACTATGAACACTGGGGTGCATGTATCTTTTCAAATTAGTGTTTTTATTTTTTCCAAATATATGCCTAGCAGTGGAACTGTTAGATCATATACAGTTCTATTTTTTCATTTTTAAAGGAGGTTAAATGACATGTATTAGACAATCAATGGGTCAATGAAGAAATCAAAATTTTAAAAAAGTACTTTGATATGAATGAAAATGAAACACAACATTCCAAAGATCACAGGAATTAGCAAAAGCAGTTCAAAGAGGGAAAACAATTCTTAGAAATACAGTGGGACATACCCAAAACCAGCTGAAATAGTTACAATGGGAAATAGGAACCAAGGTAGAAAAGAAGGTTGAATTTTCTTCTTTTGATCATAAATCATACATGTATTTGACTCTTAAGGATTTAAACTCCTTGGACAACATTAGTAATTGACGTAATTTTCAAAACACAAATACATTTCAAAGACTTGTCCAAGCCAAATACTCCATCCAAAAGCCACAGAATTCACATTCTTCCCAAGTACATATAGAATGTTCTCCAGTGTAGATCATATGTTAGGCCGTAAAACAAGTCTTAACACAAAGACTGAAATCATATCACATATCTCTTCTGACCACAATGGTATGAAGCTAGAAATTAGTTACAAGAAAATCGGAAAATTTACAAATATATGGAGATTAAACAACACATATTGTACAAGCAATGGGTCACTGGAGAAATTTTTTAAGAAATAAGATGAATGAAAATGAAATACAACATATCAAAACTCATGGGCTTCAGCAAAAGCAGTTCTAAGAGAGAACTTCATCATGATAAACACCTACCTCAAGAAACAAAAATCTCAAACAACCTAACTTTATACCTCAAGGAATAGAAAAAGGATAAACGAAGCCCAAAGTTAATTAAAGGAAAGAAATAACAAAGATAAGAGCAGAAATAACAGACATTTTTTCAAAGGGGACATACAGAGGGCAGACAGGTACAGGAAAAGATGTTCAGCATCACTAAACATCAGGGAATGGCAAATCAAACCACACTGAGCTATTGCCTTATGCCTATGAGAATGACTGTTATCAAAAAGACAGGAGGGCTTCACTGATGGTCCAGTGGGTAAGGACACCGCTTTGCAGGGCAAGGGGCGCCAGTTCGATCCCTGGCCTGGGAAGATCCCATGTGCCACGGAGTGGCTGGACTGGTGTGTCCAATTACTGAGCCGGAGCTCTGGAGTACATGCGCCCAGAGCCAGTGCTCTGCAGCAACAGAGGCACTGCAGTAGGAGGCCCACACGGGTCAAAGAACAAAGATGGATGAAAATGAATAAATGAAAGACTAAAAGAAGTGGTTAAAAAAAAGAGACAGGAAATAACAAGTGAGGATGAGGATGTGGAGAAAAGGGAATTCATGGACATTACTGGTGGGACTGTAACTTGGTGCAGCCACTGTGGAGAATAGTATGAAGGCTCCTCAAAAAATTAAACACAGAACTATCACATGATCCAGCAATCCCCCTTCTGGGTATTTATCTGAAGAAAATGAAAACACTGAGTCACAGTTCTGATTCTAGGAATTTATCACCTTCTTCTCCAAGAAAGGAAGCATGTATAGACTTACAGAAAAAGATCTGGAGACCAGAGAAATCCATGCTGCCCCCACACCCACAATATCCTGGGACCATTTAGAGGGGCGCTTCTTTCAACTGCCAGGCCAGGGACTTGCTCTGCTTTCAGCCATTGGTACAGCCCGAGGGGCTGATCCACAGGACCAATATAGAAATTAAAAGACCACAATGGTATGAAGCTAGAAATTAGTTACAAGAAAATCGGAAAATTTACAAATATATGGAGATTAAACAACACATATTGTACAAGCAATGGGTCACTGGAGAAATTTTTTAAGAAATAAGATGAATGAAAATGAAATACAACATATCAAAACTCATGGGCTTCAGCAAAAGCAGTTCTAAGAGAGAACTTCATCATGATAAACACCTACCTCAAGAAACAAAAATCTCAAACAACCTAACTTTATACCTCAAGGAATAGAAAAAGGATAAACGAAGCCCAAAGTTAATTAAAGGAAAGAAATAACAAAGATAAGAGCAGAAATAACAGACATTTTTTCAAAGGGGACATACAGAGGGCAGACAGGTACAGGAAAAGATGTTCAGCATCACTAAACATCAGGGAATGGCAAATCAAACCACACTGAGCTATTGCCTTATGCCTATGAGAATGACTGTTATCAAAAAGACAGGAGGGCTTCACTGATGGTCCAGTGGGTAAGGACACCGCTTTGCAGGGCAAGGGGCGCCAGTTCGATCCCTGGCCTGGGAAGATCCCATGTGCCACGGAGTGGCTGGACTGGTGTGTCCAATTACTGAGCCGGAGCTCTGGAGTACATGCGCCCAGAGCCAGTGCTCTGCAGCAACAGAGGCACTGCAGTAGGAGGCCCACACGGGTCAAAGAACAAAGATGGATGAAAATGAATAAATGAAAGACTAAAAGAAGTGGTTAAAAAAAAGAGACAGGAAATAACAAGTGAGGATGAGGATGTGGAGAAAAGGGAATTCATGGACATTACTGGTGGGACTGTAACTTGGTGCAGCCACTGTGGAGAATAGTATGAAGGCTCCTCAAAAAATTAAACACAGAACTATCACATGATCCAGCAATCCCCCTTCTGGGTATTTATCTGAAGAAAATGAAAACACTGAGTCACAGTTCTGATTCTAGGAATTTATCACCTTCTTCTCCAAGAAAGGAAGCATGTATAGACTTACAGAAAAAGATCTGGAGACCAGAGAAATCCATGCTGCCCCCACACCCACAATATCCTGGGACCATTTAGAGGGGCGCTTCTTTCAACTGCCAGGCCAGGGACTTGCTCTGCTTTCAGCCATTGGTACAGCCCGAGGGGCTGATCCACAGGACCAATGGGACTCAAGGAGGGGTGTTTATGGGTGACTTTAAGCACCAGAGGCATGTGAATGGTACATGACACTGATGACTGAAAGTTTTACCACCATGTGATAAGATTACCTGGATTACCCTCAGAGGGAAGGTGGGTTCTTGGGAAGTTAATCAGGAAGTATCTGACAACACTTTGGATTTTTCTCAGGAAGCTTTGTCGTTGGAGAGTTGGTGTGCACCAGCCAGCAGAACCCCACAGGACAGCGGGCCCTGCCAGCAGCCAGTGTAACAGGGCCATGAGTTCTACTCCAGTGGGGGACTAGGCTCGTCACCTTCTATGGTAACTACCTCGCTGGAGCCCCCCTGCAGCCAGTCCTCACTCTTCTGTCCTCTGCTTCCCACTATGGCCATTCTCTTAACAGATTGACCTCCCTGAGCCAAGAACCCCAGGGTGAGTACAGGGGAAAGGAGGTGTGAAGGTGGGGATCTCCTGAGGGGCGGCCAACAAGTGCGGGTGACTGTGGGTATGAGAGCCTTCTAAGTGGGAATTTTAAACTGCAGCTCTATGATCATGAGCTGCAATATCAACTGGTGTATGCTAACCAGTATATCTTTAAAGAAGAAACATTTTAGTTCACATTGTGTAATTCCAATGACTCACAATTCTAAAACTGCCAGGGCTAATGGGCAAAAAGAGGGGAACTGTTTCATTTAACAAGTGAGGATGAGGATGTGGAGAAAAGGGAATTCATGGACATTACTGGTGGGACTGTAACTTGGTGCAGCCACTGTGGAGAATAGTATGAAGGCTCCTCAAAAAATTAAACACAGAACTATCACATGATCCAGCAATCCCCCTTCTGGGTATTTATCTGAAGAAAATGAAAACACTGAGTCACAGTTCTGATTCTAGGAATTTATCACCTTCTTCTCCAAGAAAGGAAGCATGTATAGACTTACAGAAAAAGATCTGGAGACCAGAGAAATCCATGCTGCCCCCACACCCACAATATCCTGGGACCACTTAGAGGGGCGCTTCTTTCAACTGCCAGGCCAGGGACTTGCTCTGCTTTCAGCCATTGGTACAGCCCGAGGGGCTGATCCACAGGACCAATGGGACTCAAGGAGGGGTGTTTATGGGTGACTTTAAGCACCAGAGGCATGTGAATGGTACATGACACTGATGACTGAAAGTTTTACCACCATGTGATAAGATTACCTGGATTACCCTCAGAGGGAAGGTGGGTTCTTCGGAAGTTAATCAGGAAGTATCTGACAAGACTTTGGATTTTTCTCAGGAAGCTTTGTCGTTGGAGAGTTGGTGTGCACCAGCCAGCAGAACCCCACAGGACAGCGGGCCCTGCCAGCAGCCAGTGTAACAGGGCCATGAGTTCTACTCCAGTGGGGGACTAGGCTCGTCACCTTCTATGGTAACTACCTCGCTGGAGCCCCCCTGCAGCCAGTCCTCACTCTTCTGTCCTCTGCTTCCCACTATGGCCATTCTCTTAACAGATTGACCTCCCTGAGCCAAGAACCCCAGGGTGAGTACAGGGGAAAGGAGGTGTGAAGGTGGGGATCTCCTGAGGGGCGGCCAACAAGTGCGGGTGACTGTGGGTATGAGAGCCTTCTAAGTGGGAATTTTAAACTGCAGCTCTATGATCATGAGCTGCAATATCAACTGGTGTATGCTAACCAGTATATCTTTAAAGAAGAAACATTTTAGTTCACATTGTGTAATTCCAATGACTCACAATTCTAAAAAATGCAAGCTGCTCTCTAGCCAATCATTGGTTGCCTGAGGACTGGGGAGTCACAGGCAGGGGCTGGGAGTACATGGGGCATAGGGATACTTCACCAGTGATGGATGTTTCACTCTCTAGATTGTGGTGATCGTATCTCGGGGTACATGTATATCAAAACTTACCAAGTCACATACTTTAAGTATGTGGTTTATGGTGTGTCAATTATACCTCAATAAAGCCATTAAAAACTCAAAGAGGAACTTCCCTGGCAGTCCTGTGGTTAAGAATCCACCTTCCAACGCAGGGAATGTGCATAAAACCCCTAGTCTGGGAATTAAGACTCCACACGCCATGTGGCGTGGCCCACCCACCCACACACAAAGACAGAGAAGGGAATAAAATAAAATAAGACAGACTAAGCCAGCCAGGAAGGAAGAAGAGCAGGCATTAGTCGGGTAAAGGGACAAACACCACAGGAGACAAGGGAAGTCCCCAGAATGAGGTAAGAGCTGAATTAGAGTGAGGAGGGGAGGGGCCCCGCCTCCCAGCTCTGCCCAGGCTGAGGTGATCCTGGCCCCCAGGCAATGTGTGGGTGACCCAAGTGGAGGCAGGGTGGCCCTGGACCCCAAGGAAGACACAAGGAGCGGCTGCAGGTTCCGCTGCTCCTCCCATCGAAGCTGCTCAGTTGAGATGAAGGAGTCCTGGTCATGCCCGAGGACAATGCCAAGGCAGAACAGGACAACTGCAGGAAATACAACAGGAAGAACATCCAGGCTCCGGGAAGGCAGCCTCCCAATCCTGACTCCCTCCTCTTCCTTCCTGAACCTTCACTTCGAGGACACGGCCTGGAGTCACCCATGGCCTCTTCTTTCCAAGAATCTAAGTTATGGGCCACAGGTTCCTGGGTCATTTCATATTTCTTGGCTTGGGTTCCTTGTCTGCAAAACAGACTGGATTAGAGAGGTTTCCAGTTCCAGCTGAGGTGGGGGAAGAGGATGGCCCAATGGGTGGGAAGATGAAGCAGGCAGGTCTAGAACTCTTTACCCAGACCTCTTCTGGTTGCACAGAAGATTTCTTTCTGTGAGCAAGTGAACATGCTGAGCTAAAGGCCCCAGTTTGCTGAGATCACCCCCAAGAAGGTGCAGAAAATTCTCTCTGTACCTTCTCTTTCCTTGCAATTCTCCTGAGCTGCAGGCCAGTCCCCTGGTCATCTTCCTAGCACCAAAGAGGCAAGAGATCCAGGAAGGGGAAAGATGGGCATTCAAGGATGTTCTTTTTTTTTTTTTTTGTCTGTATTAGGTCTTCATTGGTTTGTGAGGGCTTTCTCCAGCGTAGCTTCAAGGATTTTCTCGGCAGTGAGGTTTAGAGTGGTAAGAAGTGAGAAATAACTCAGTGGCCAGAGGCAGATGATTCTCAGTGCGGTGACAGTCCCCTGTGACTGCACCCTCCCGTACCAAGAGGTTGCAGGGCTCTGAGGGATACTCCCGACTGCTGGCCCATGCGAGCCCAGGACATGAGTTAGAGTTGGCCAATAAGACACATCACCCAGGATTTTCAAGGAGACTTGACTGAGACAGGGTCCTCCAACTGGAGTCCAGAATGAGGTAAGAGCTGAATTAGAGTGAGGAGGGGAGGGGCCCCGCCTCCCAGCTCTGCCCAGGCTGAGGTGATCCTGGCCCCCAGGCAATGTGTGGGTGACCCAAGTGGAGGCAGGGTGGCCCTGGACCCCAAGGAAGACACAAGGAGCGGCTGCAGGTTCCGCTGCTCCTCCCATCGAAGCTGCTCAGTTGAGATGAAGGAGTCCTGGTCATGCCCGAGGACAATGCCAAGGCAGAACAGGACAACTGCAGGAAATACAACAGGAAGAACATCCAGGCTCCGGGAAGGCAGCCTCCCAATCCTGACTCCCTCCTCTTCCTTCCTGAACCTTCACTTCGAGGACACGGCCTGGAGTCACCCATGGCCTCTTCTTTCCAAGAATCTAAGTTATGGGCCACAGGTTCCTGGGTCATTTCATATTTCTTGGCTTGGGTTCCTTGTCTGCAAAACAGACTGGATTAGAGAGGTTTCCAGTTCCAGCTGAGGTGGGGGAAGAGGATGGCCCAATGGGTGGGAAGATGAAGCAGGCAGGTCTAGAACTCTTTACCCAGACCTCTTCTGGTTGCACAGAAGATTTCTTTCTGTGAGCAAGTGAACATGCTGAGCTAAAGGCCCCAGTTTGCTGAGATCACCCCCAAGAAGGTGCAGAAAATTCTCTCTGTACCTTCTCTTTCCTTGCAATTCTCCTGAGCTGCAGGCCAGTCCCCTGGTCATCTTCCTAGCACCAAAGAGGCAAGAGATCCAGGAAGGGGAAAGATGGGCATTCAAGGATGTTCTTTTTTTTTTTTTTTGTCTGTATTAGGTCTTCATTGGTTTGTGAGGGCTTTCTCCAGCGTAGCTTCAAGGATTTTCTCGGCAGTGAGGTTTAGAGTGGTAAGAAGTGAGAAATAACTCAGTGGCCAGAGGCAGATGATTCTCAGTGCGGTGACAGTCCCCTGTGACTGCACCCTCCCGTACCAAGAGGTTGCAGGGCTCTGAGGGATACTCCCGACTGCTGGCCCATGCGAGCCCAGGACATGAGTTAGAGTTGGCCAATAAGACACATCACCCAGGATTTTCAAGGAGACTTGACTGAGACAGGGTCCTCCAACTGCAGCTCTGTGTGGGTTCTGCTGGCGAAAGTAGGTTAGGGACCTCAGGGTTTTCCAGGGTGAACTTCCAGTGTCCTATCACCAACTTCAGGGGTGGGGTGGCTTCACGGCCCCTGGATGGCATTAAATCGATGTGTTCTCCAACACGGAAGTCAAGCAGGCAGCCTCAGAGGCAGTGGCTCCCCTGATGGGTCATTTCTGTGGTGTTGTTCCTGGAATGCCAGCCGAGAGGCATTTTCTCTAGCCCTTCTCATGACTCTGCAAGCCTCATTCTTTGTATTAAATTGCTTTCTGCCTAATTTACTTTGAAATTCATGAAAAATGATAGATTAATAGATGGATAGAGAGATGGACTAGTGGATCAACACATGATAAAGGAAGTGCAGTAAAATGCTACTGGGAGGGCTTCCCTGGTGGTCCACGGGGTAAAGAGTCTGCCTTGCAGTACAAGGGACGCCAGTTCAAACCCCAGCACAGGAGGATCCCACGTGCCGTGGAACAGCTAGACCAGTGCATCCAGTTGCAGGCCAGTGCTCTGGTGCGCATGCACCCAGGGCCGATGCTCTGCAACAGGAGGCGCCACTGCAACGGGAGGCCCGCACAGGACAAAGAACAAAGATGGATGAAAATAAATAAATGAAAGACCAATAAAAGAGGCAAAAAAAATTTTTTTTTAAAATTGCTACTGGGCTGCTAGATTTGCTCTGCAATGGCCCACACTCTGTCTGTGGAGTGTGCTTTCTCTGAATCTGAATAAATCCATTTCTTACCTATCAAAAAAAAAAAACAATTGCTATTGGGAGAATCTTTGTGGTAGGTATGTCGGTACTTGGTGCAAACCTCTTTCAATGTTGTTCTATATTTGGTACTGTTTAAGGGCTTCCCTGTGACTCAGATGGTAAAGGATCCACCTGCAGTGGAAGAGACCTGGGTTTGATCCCTGGGTTGGGAAGATCCTCTGGAGGAGGGCATGGCAGCCCACTCCAGTATTCCTGCCTGGAGAATCCCATGGACAGAGGAGCCTGGTGTGTGAGTCCATGAGATCAAAGAGTTGAACACAACTAAGCGACTGACACACACACATAATAATACAATGTTGAGAACCATCCTTTCTTCTAGAAGAGCTGGAGTGTTTTCACTTTCCTGAAGGTGAACTCCAATAATGCAGTGGTCTCAGAAATGATGAACGCCCTCTGTGGACGATGTAGAAAGGCATTGTGAATATAACAGGTGAGCTGAGCAGCTGTCTTTTGTTCTCGGCCGGGTGCCCAGTACGGTGGAGAAATCTCCCCAGGGAACTACCTCAGGGGACACTGGGTCTCCGTCTCCCTCTGCTGGCCTGAGATGAAGGTGGGACGTCCTTCCTCTGGCTCCCTCATGCAGGGGAACCTGTTGTTTTAATAGTGTTGGGGGGGTTTCCCTGGTGGTCCAGTGGGTAAGGACACTGCCTTACAGTGCAGTGGGCGCCGGTTCGATCCCTAGCCTGGGAAGATCCCACGTGCTGTGGAGTGGCTGGACCAATGTGCCCAATTACCAAGCTGGAGCTCTGGAGCGCATGCGCCCAGAGCCGGTGCTCTGCAGCAAGAGGCCACTGCGATGGGAGGCCCACACAGGCCAAAGAACAAAGATGGATGAAAAATAGATAAATGAAAGACCAATAGAAGTGGCCCGCCCGCCCCCACCCTCCCCACCCCGCCTTCCCCTACCCACCATCCCCCGCCAGAAAAAAAAAAGAAAAAGTTTGTGTTGGGATTCAGTGGTTCCGGGGCTGGAGGCCTCCCTGTCCAAGCCTGTTTCCTGTTTTATAAAAAGAGTTTTAATAATAATAATCCTATCCATAAAGTGTGTGAGATCCATCAAGACTGTGTCTGGTTCCAGCTGAAGGTTTCCATATGGGGCAGCTACTGTTGTTATAATCAGGCCTGGGCTGGGGCTGCTGAATCTCAAAACTGAAAAGCTTTCACCAGTTATAGTGCAGGGGAGATGGCAGAAAATACACTGGGATGCGCTCCTCGAGGTTTGGGAGATGTAGTCACTGTTAGCAATGCCCAGCAGGTCCTATTTGCTCCTGGAGATGGCAGTCACTGTAAAAGAAAGCCCTCAGCCATTTTGGGATAGATTGTGAATGAGATCAAAGAGTTGAACACAACTAAGCGACTGACACACACACATAATAATACAATGTTGAGAACCATCCTTTCTTCTAGAAGAGCTGGAGTGTTTTCACTTTCCTGAAGGTGAACTCCAATAATGCAGTGGTCTCAGAAATGATGAACGCCCTCTGTGGACGATGTAGAAAGGCATTGTGAATATAACAGGTGAGCTGAGCAGCTGTCTTTTGTTCTCGGCCGGGTGCCCAGTACGGTGGAGAAATCTCCCCAGGGAACTACCTCAGGGGACACTGGGTCTCCGTCTCCCTCTGCTGGCCTGAGATGAAGGTGGGACGTCCTTCCTCTGGCTCCCTCATGCAGGGGAACCTGTTGTTTTAATAGTGTTGGGGGGGTTTCCCTGGTGGTCCAGTGGGTAAGGACACTGCCTTACAGTGCAGTGGGCGCCGGTTCGATCCCTAGCCTGGGAAGATCCCACGTGCTGTGGAGTGGCTGGACCAATGTGCCCAATTACCAAGCTGGAGCTCTGGAGCGCATGCGCCCAGAGCCGGTGCTCTGCAGCAAGAGGCCACTGCGATGGGAGGCCCACACAGGCCAAAGAACAAAGATGGATGAAAAATAGATAAATGAAAGACCAATAGAAGTGGCCCGCCCGCACCCCTCCCTCCCCAACCCGCCTTCCCCTACCCACCATCCCCCGCCAGAAAAAAAAAAGAAAAAGTTTGTGTTGGGATTCAGTGGTTCCGGGGCTGGAGGCCTCCCTGTCCAAGCCTGTTTCCTGTTTTATAAAAAGAGTTTTAATAATAATAATCCTATCCATAAAGTGTGTGAGATCCATCAAGACTGTGTCTGGTTCCAGCTGAAGGTTTCCATATGGGGCAGCTACTGTTGTTATAATCAGGCCTGGGCTGGGGCTGCTGAATCTCAAAACTGAAAAGCTTTCACCAGTTATAGTGCAGGGGAGATGGCAGAAAATACACTGGGATGCGCTCCTCGAGGTTTGGGAGATGTAGTCACTGTTAGCAATGCCCAGCAGGTCCTATTTGCTCCTATGAATGCCAAGACCACAGGCCTGGAGACAGGCCGGGCCTGGATCCAATCTCCATGTCCTCCATGAAGCCCCTTTCCCTCACTGCAGAGGGACTGGTAAGAAAGCACCCAAGAGGGAGGAACAGCTCTTCCTACAACAGACTTCCAGTTAATAAATGAAGAAGAAAAGAAGGAAACAGATAGGGGGAACTCGGGGGTGGGGACCAGGGATATGCATATGACTGATCTGGGAACATACATGTCTGTGAACAACAAAACTCTGTAAAACCTTTAAAATAAAGAAAATAAAAAATAATAAAATAAATAAATAAATAAATACCAATAAAAAAGAGAAGGAAACAGAATATCAACACTGGACAAATACCACAGTAATAACCATTGCAAATAAGATCCACAGACGACGCTAAAATTAGTGGGTAGAAGTCTAAGGAGAAACAGGATATTTATATAGTCTCAGAGTATCTTCTCCGAGAGATTTATTGCATTTTAAAAATTTCATTAATTTATTTATCTGGCTGTGCTGGGTCTCAGTTACAGAATGTGAGATCCAGTTCCCTGACCAGGGATTGAATCTGGGCCCTTAGCCATTGGATCACCAGGGAAGTCCCTTGTTTTATTTTTTATTGAGGTATAGTTGACATACGGTATTACATTAATTTCAGGTATATAACTTGTATATACTGAAAAATCAAGTTGACTATACATGGAAAAATGCTAACTTTACACTGGACAAACCCAGCAGACACCACCTCCACCATGTGACCAAGGTCATAACCTTGTTACCTAGCTACTGACAAATCAAGTTGACTATAAAAAGAGTTTTAATAATAATAATCCTATCCATAAAGTGTGTGAGATCCATCAAGACTGTGTCTGGTTCCAGCTGAAGGTTTCCATATGGGGCAGCTACTGTTGTTATAATCAGGCCTGGGCTGGGGCTGCTGAATCTCAAAACTGAAAAGCTTTCACCAGTTATAGTGCAGGGGAGATGGCAGAAAATACACTGGGATCGCTCCTCGAGGTTTGGGAGATGTAGTCACTGTTAGCAATGCCCAGCAGGTCCTATTTGCTCCTATGAATGCCAAGACCACAGGCCTGGAGACAGGCCGGGCCTGGATCCAATCTCCATGTCCTCCATGAAGCCCCTTTCCCTCACTGCAGAGGGACTGGTAAGAAAGCACCCAAGAGGGAGGAACAGCTCTTCCTACAACAGACTTCCAGTTAATAAATGAAGAAGAAAAGAAGGAAACAGATAGGGGGAACTCGGGGGTGGGGACCAGGGATATGCATATGACTGATCTGGGAACATACATGTCTGTGAACAACAAAACTCTGTAAAACCTTTAAAATAAAGAAAATAAAAAATAATAAAATAAATAAATAAATAAATACCAATAAAAAAGAGAAGGAAACAGAATATCAACACTGGACAAATACCACAGTAATAACCATTGCAAATAAGATCCACAGACGACGCTAAAATTAGTGGGTAGAAGTCTAAGGAGAAACAGGATATTTATATAGTCTCAGAGTATCTTCTCCGAGAGATTTATTGCATTTTAAAAATTTCATTAATTTATTTATCTGGCTGTGCTGGGTCTCAGTTACAGAATGTGAGATCCAGTTCCCTGACCAGGGATTGAATCTGGGCCCTTAGCCATTGGATCACCAGGGAAGTCCCTTGTTTTATTTTTTATTGAGGTATAGTTGACATACGGTATTACATTAATTTCAGGTATATAACTTGTATATACTGAAAAATCAAGTTGACTATACATGGAAAAATGCTAACTTTACACTGGACAAACCCAGCAGACACCACCTCCACCATGTGACCAAGGTCAATAGAACCAGAAATCAGGCTGATATCCTGACCCCCCTGATGTGGCGTACTGAGAAGCACATGCTGGTTCTATGGTATGTTTACCAAAAACATGGAGAGTGTTAGTTGCTCAGCCATGTCAGACTCTTTGGGACCCCATGGACTATAACCTAACAGGCTCCTCTGTCCATGGGATTTTCCAGGCAAGAATAATAGAGTGGGTTTCTTTCCAGTCATGAGAAATCCAATCAGATCAAAGGACAGTCTACAGAATTAACTAAGCTGTATTCTTAGAAAGGGTCAAGGATGTGGAGGACAAAGACAAACCCAGAAGCTGTCACAGATTAAAGAGGGCTGCAGAGACACAACTACTAATTCGGGATACTGGATGAGATTCAGGGACAGTAAGGACGTTGATGGTAAAACCGGTGAGATGGGAATGCCATGTGTGGCTGCGTTACCAGCACTGCACTTGTGCTCACCCCCAGGTCTGCTCCCTGTACCAGGTTTACAGAAGATGCCATCATGGGGGAAGCGGAAGGAAAGGCCTGCAGGAACTCTGCACCATTTTCACACCTTTCCCGTACATCTACCTCTGAGTTCCAAGGAACAAGATTAAAAAAAAAGAAAAGAAGGAATTTCCCTGTAGCCCAGTGGTGCAGGAGGCCTGGGTTCGATCCCTGGTTGGGGAACTAGACCCCACATGCCCTCACCAAGACCTGGTAATAATTTAAAAAAGGAAGTAGCCTCCAGGTGGTGAGACTGGGAGGAAACAGACCCTCAAGAACACGGGCGGTCGTCAGTGCAAATCCAGTTACACACCCCTGAGTCACTAGTTCTGCTGCTGGGGACTGGTGTCAGATTCAGCCGTGCAGTGTGAAAGGTGTGCGTGGCAGGCGAGTTCTGCAGCATCATTTATAATCACAACAAAAAAGCCAGTGAAGGCCCTACAAGTCCATCTACGGTCTCAGAAATTACAAGAATCTGTCAGCAGCTGAAATAAAGAGGAAGTTTTTTATGTTGCAGATAGATAATTCTCTCTGGGATGACAAAGAACACAGTCAGGGAAAAGCAAGGAGGACCCGCACAGTGTATACTGTTTGCTACTGTTCGTGGGAAAAGAAAGGGGAGGTGCATAGCAGCATCTGTTTGGAAATGCACAGTTGGGTTTTGTTTTGTTTTGTTTTTTCTGGAAAATTCTCAAGATGACAGTGGCTGTCTCTATGGAGGAGAGAGTGCCTGGGGAACAGACGTGGAAGGAGACTTACTCTTTTGAACCTTCAACCATGTGAACTTAAAACCAAAAACTGAAGACAAAACAGATAACTAAAATTTTTTTCCAAAATAAATCAACAAACAAGTCACCCTGGACCCAGAATTTGGGGTCAAGCCTGTTTAAATTAAATACTCTGCTCTTCCCTCAAGTCCCACTAAGATGGCAATCAGGTGGAAGGAAGCCAGACACAAGAACAGGGGGAAGAGGGAGGCATGGCCTGGAGGGCGTGAGTCAGGGCGCCCCAGAGGAAGCGGATGGTAGTAGCCGGAAGGAGACCCGGGCACCCGTGGGTGGGGTGGGGCAGGAGACTAGGACAGCAGGCTCCAGAGCCCCTGAGAGTGGGGATAAGTTGAAGACCCCCAGCACCCGTCCCCACCTGAAAGGAAGCTACAGTCAACCATGGGGACTCCAGGAAGAGACAAGGAGGGGAGTACCACGCTGAAAACAGGCCTGCCCCCTGGCCTGGGACTGGTGGCCAATGCCCAGAGGCCAAGAGTGAAGCCCGGCGGCCCTGGCGGGAGCTGCTGGAGTGAGACCAGACCTGCCACTGAGGCACAGAAAGGGGCTCTGCTCAGCTGTCACCTCGGTTGTCAGGGAGAAGGGAAAGATCCAGGCCAAGGACATCCCCGTGGCTCCCAGGCCCCGCTCTTTCAGAACACAGAGCCCCACTCTCTGTTCTCCCACAAAAGCCTCAGTGAAGTGGGTATCTGTTGGGTTTGCTGGCCTGGCATCCACTCCTCTTTTTCTGGAAACTTCCCTGCCTCTCCTGTGGGGAAGCCCCTCCCCCACCGTCCCTGCATGCTGTTCAGGTAAAACCAAGCCTCCCCTCTTCAGACGCTGGCATCAGCCCTGGGACTTTCCCTGGAATTTCAGGAAAGAGGCCCTCTCCTTCCTCTGGAGTTGCTTGGTAAAATGGATGTGAAACTGGAGTTACTGAGTCCATCTTGTTCCCAAAGGGAGAGACAGCTTGAGAAAGAAGACAGCACAGAGAAACCCATAGTCTGGGGACGGGACTGTTTTCCAGGAATTGTCTGAGTTCCTGGATGTAGTTGAGTCCAAAGCTGTACACTTCCGGAGCTCTTACGCACCTGCCGTTTAGCTTAGGATTCCATCACTGGTAAACAAGAGTCAAGGGAGGAGTTCAAAAGGGGGTCATCACCACTTCTTGACAAATATTTAGAGACAGGAGTCTCAAGGAGCACTGAGGGGAACATCCCTAGAAGTGTAGACCCCGGAGCCTGGCCACACAACAGGACACCGACTTCACAAAAAAGAGGCTAGACAGCCCTTCTGCTGCGAGCAAGCGCTACCTTTATACTCAACTTTCTTTTCAAAATAACAGAGTAAATGAATTGGTTCCTTGCTGTCCTTGATTTCTTCTGTCATCATAACCTATTGTCCCTGCTGCCTCCAGGATCAAGTCCAAAGGTATTTACAATCGCCCTGTATGACCTGTCCTTGGATGAACATCCAGTCTCTCCTCTTTCAGTCCCACTGCCTGCATTTCAGCCACAGCAGCCTCTTCTGATTTCCCGTTCACACCTTGACCCTTGCACCTGTGCCTCCAGCTTTCCACTGTGGCTCACTCCTCCCTGAGTTCCGAGTCACCCCTTTCTCCCCAAAGCCCTTCCCAAATCCACAGACTGGCAAAGGCCCCCTCAGGCTTCCCTGAGTGAGCACTGACCACTGTGGATCATCTAGGGATGGGCTTGTCTCCCATTCTGGACGGGGAGACCCATGAGGGCAGGGCTGTGTCCCCACTGCTGCTCAGCCCAGGCCCCGGCACAGAGAAGCTGCCGGGCAGTGTTGGATGGATGGAGGAAGTGGGGATGAACACAACAGGCAGGGACAGGGCTTGTTTCACCCCTGAGTCCCCAGCACTCAGCACAGGCCATGGGATAGAGAAGAGGCACACAGGAAGAGAGGCTGAAAGACTGCAACCAAAAGTAAAAAGGCTGGGGTGTGAAGACACATCAGTGTGGTGAGAAAAAGATGCTTTACTCGATCAGTGCTGTTGGGACAGCCGGGGAGCCAACTAGGAGAGAAAATAAGATGGATCCTGGGTGGGCTGAGGCATCTGTGGGAGCAGCTGGGTGGCGGGAGAAGCCGTTACGGGAACCAGAGCTGTGGATTAAACTTGATCAAGATGACAACCTCCCTGAAGCACTGAGCCTTCCGGGCAGAACCCATGGGAGAAAGCCAGTGGGACGCCTAGCCGGGACTGGCGAGGACAAGTGGACAAGAAGTGGGAGGAAAGGGGTTTTGACAAGGCCTATGTGATCACTGGCCGGTTTCTGGCGCTAAAGAAAGATGAAGACAACCTCTGCCAGGAATGGCTGGGGGACACGTGTGCTGACAGCGCCACGAGGGAGGGGGCCTGCTGCTGGAGGGACGAGGCTGAAAGCAGCGGTCCCCAAGCCACAGCCCACATTCCTGCAGACCCAGGCCCAGCAGCCACCGCCACGCACTCAGCAACAGCTACGGGGAGACACCCTGTGTGGGAGCCAATTAAGCGTTGCGTTGCTCCAGTGCATTCCCAATAAACTCTGGAAAAACTACTCGCCCTCTTGATATACTGTGAAGTTGTCACATCCATATTTTCATCCTAAGTTTAAATTATTGCAAAGAACATAATGAATTTAAAAGAAAAAATCCACTGCCTCATTCTTGCAAGCATAGGCAAAGGACTAAAGAGCCATAGAAATGGAACACCTTCCAGGTTCATCTTAAAGATGCAGACCAAGGAGCTCTTCTTTAACAGTGCTTGCACTATTCCTTACTCTTTTTAAAAAACATTCATTTGTTGTATTTTTGGCTGTGCTGGGTCTTTGCTGCTGCAGGGGCTTTCTCTGTGGTGACTGGGGGCTACTCTCTAGTAGCGGGCTTCTCATTGCAGAGGCTTCTCTTGTTCTAGAACCTTCGGGCTTCAATAGTTGCAGCTCGTGGGCTCTAGAGCACAGGCTCAGAAGTTGGGGTACATAGCTTAGCTGTCCTGAGGCATGTGGGATGTCCCCTGACTGGGGATGGAACTTGTGTCTCCACACTGGCAGGCAGACTCTTTATCACTGAGTCACCAAGGAAGTCCTACCACGGTTCCTTTTAAAGATACACACCAAGCAGTTCCTCCTTAACAGTGTTTGCACTGTTCCTTACTCTCTGATGTTCAATTTATATTCTAATTTCTCTATAAAATTTTATCCTAACATGACAATTTTTATGCTCAAGTGTCTTATTATATTTCTCTGAGACAAAAAAAAAAGTGCTCATGAATTAAAATCAAAATGTCCATTTTTTGTGATCTTAAGTTCTTCTCTAAGACTGAGTGACCCTTACAAGTATCATGAGTACGTGTGCATGCAAAGTTGCTTCAGTTGGGCTGACTCTCTGGGACCCTATGGACTATGGCCGCCTCCCCAAGGCTCCTCTTGTCCCTGGGATTCTCCCAGCGAGAATACCAGATTGGGCTGCCATTTCCCTCTTCGAATTAGTAGTATATCACTGATCAAAACAGCATATATGAAAGAATTTGACACATATTAATAACTATTAACTTTGACCACAGGTGCAGGCCTGATAAGGTGGACTGTGGAAAGCCTTCCTGCCATCGATATTCCAAACTGTTCCTTTGTTATGCTGGTGAGTTTTATATCTGGGGCAATGCACAACCAGGGAGGGAGAGGAGATCTGCCCCCCTTTTCATACTTCTCTCAGAATTTCCGTTCTTGGGAGCAGAGTCACTGAAAAAGGAGGAAAGCAAAGAAGGGAAGGAAAGAAGGAAGGAGGAAGGGAGGAAACGCAGCCGATTCCTCAGGCAAGTCAGGTGAAGCTAGAGCTCTGGAAAGGATTCCCTTAACACTCGCCCAGCAGGAGTGCGGAGAGTGGGGTGAATCCACATACCCAGCATGAAGGCTGCCTGCCAGGTGCCACACAGACTGGGCAACTGATGGCAGCGTTCTCTAGGAGAGCCTAAACCGGAAATCACCGAACGTTCACCATCAGGGACCTAGTACCAAGTGCTATGAGAAAGAATGAGGGGCGAGTGAATTTTCAAGGTCTGCAGGGAAAATATAGGACATAGAATAAGGTGAATAGCACATAATCGGTTATGTGAGTTGAAGACATATATATATAGATATATATAGATATACACACACACAATACACCTGATTACGCTCAGAACATCTCTGGAACGTCCCTGGGGAGTGATCTTTGGTGGGGCTGATCTCTGATCGCCTACTTTTCCCCTCAAACTCTGCCCCAGTCCCGCCAGCCTCTGCACTGTTCCAGGAATCTGACGGGTGTGCTCTGGCCCCAAGGCCTTTGCATTTACTGTATCTTATGCCTGAAACATTCCTCTTTAAACATCGATACTTCCTCATTTTACTCAAGTCTTCCCTCAATCACTAGAAACCCAAATGATTAAGAGAGCAGATAAACAAAATGCAGGCTATTCACATACGTATTGAAATAAAAAAGAATACGCACAAAAAAATAACTTAAAAAATGAACCACGATACATGCAGCAACAAGGAAATATCTCAAAAGCATCTTTTGAATAAAAACTAGAGGTGAGCTTCATCCTGCATGATTCTATTTACATGAAATTTATCAATAGGTAAAGTTAATCTATGGGCCTACCAAGCAGCTCAGGGGTAAAGAACCCGCCTGCCAATGCAGATGTGGGTTCGACCCCTAGGTTGGGAAGATCCCTGAGAAGGAAGTGGCAACCTGCTCTAGCAGTCTTGCCCAGAGAATCTCACAGATCGAGGACCCTGGCGGGCTATGGTCCAAAGAGCTGGACACAGCTTAGTGACTAAAACAAGAAGAAGGTAAATCTAAAGTGAATCTCAAAGTGAGAGAAATCATACGAGGCAATACGACAGGAAAGGAAGGAGCTTCTCCCAGTGTGATGGAAATGTTTTATATATTGAATGTTCGTTATATGGGCATATGCATTTGTTAATGCTCATTAAACTATACACCTTTATTAAATTATTAAACTTGAGATCTGTACTGCACTGTATCGTACTTCAATAAAGAATATGTAAAAAATCAAATATTAACAATTGAACATAAGAGGAGGAGTCTGGGAGCCCGGGAGGCTTTGTTCTTATTCAGTGTCACCTTGAGGAACTTAACGCTCTCTGGGCTATTTCATCACTCATAAAACCAGGACAGATATAAACTCCCTAATAAGGTGGTTAATATCATTTGCTGAGATCACAGAAAGCACCATAAGTGAAAACTATTATCATCAGTTAGGAAATTACTGTCCAGAGTAAAGGCAGCTTTGAGCCAGCCCCTGCGCTGGCTGCCCTTGCTGGCTCTCTTCCAGGCAGTTGAAAGCTCGCCCTGACCCTGTTAACAGACGTGTGCTGCCACTCTGATCGCCTACTTTCTAAATCGCCCCAGTCCCGCCAGCCTCTGCACTGTTCCAGGAATCTGACGGGTGTGCTCTGGCCCCAAGGCCTTTGCATTTACTGTATCTTATGCCTGAAACATTCCTCTTTAAACATCGATACTTCCTCATTTTACTCAAGTCTTCCCTCAATCACTAGAAACCCAAATGATTAAGAGAGCAGATAAACAAAATGCAGGCTATTCACATACGTATTGAAATAAAAAAGAATACGCACAAAAAAATAACTTAAAAAATGAACCACGATACATGCAGCAACAAGGAAATATCTCAAAAGCATCTTTTGAATAAAAACTAGAGGTGAGCTTCATCCTGCATGATTCTATTTACATGAAATTTATCAATAGGTAAAGTTAATCTATGGGCCTACCAAGCAGCTCAGGGGTAAAGAACCCGCCTGCCAATGCAGATGTGGGTTCGACCCCTAGGTTGGGAAGATCCCCTGGAGAAGGAAGTGGCAACCTGCTCTAGCAGTCTTGCCCAGAGAATCTCACAGATCGAGGACCCTGGCGGGCTATGGTCCAAAGAGCTGGACACAGCTTAGTGACTAAAACAAGAAGAAGGTAAATCTAAAGTGAATCTCAAAGTGAGAGAAATCATACGAGGCAATACGACAGGAAAGGAAGGAGCTTCTCCCAGTGTGATGGAAATGTTTTATATATTGAATGTTCGTTATATGGGCATATGCATTTGTTAATGCTCATTAAACTATACACCTTTATTAAATTATTAAACTTGAGATCTGTACTGCACTGTATCGTACTTCAATAAAGAATATGTAAAAAATCAAATATTAACAATTGAACATAAGAGGAGGAGTCTGGGAGCCCGGGAGGCTTTGTTCTTATTCAGTGTCACCTTGAGGAACTTAACGCTCTCTGGGCTATTTCATCACTCATAAAACCAGGACAGATATAAACTCCCTAATAAGGTGGTTAATATCATTTGCTGAGATCACAGAAAGCACCATAAGTGAAAACTATTATCATCAGTTAGGAAATTACTGTCCAGAGTAAAGGCAGCTTTGAGCCAGCCCCTGCGCTGGCTGCCCTTTGCTGGCTCTCTTCCAGGCAGTTGAAAGCTCGCCCTGACCCTGTTAACAGGTGTTAACAGACGTGTGCTGCCACAGGTGGCGCTGGAGCCTCGTCGGGCAAACCTGGTCTCATCCTCCATTTCTGCATCTGGAGGCACCAATGCCCAGCACACCAGAGGAAACACAATTGGTTCTGTCTTTCCAGCATCTCGGGGAATCTCATGTCCCACACTCTGGGTCTAAAGGATTTCGCAGGGGTTAACCCGGCTCCTCAGACTGGCCCATCAGAGCACTTGTGTTCCCGGGCCACAGTGACAGGCTGAGGGCTGGGGATGTGACCTAAGCTGGACCTCTGAGATTCACTCTGGGAAGAAGGACCTCTCTGGGCCCTGAATCACGAGGCAGGTAACTAGTATGTCCAAATGCGAGCTCCGTGAGAGGAGCGTCTTTTGTCCATTCCGTTGTTTGTCCTACTTCCTAGAGTAGTTCCTGGCCCACAGTTGGCACTGGATAAAGATCGAATAAGTCCATTATACAGCGGCTTACTGGCTCAAGCGAGTCCTTGTCCCAGAATGTAACGCCCCACCTACACCCTGCCCAGGTCCGGAGAGCCTGCAACTTAACTTAGTACAGAAGGCATGTGGGGACGGAAGAGGAACGACAGAAGTGGCTAACAGAGGCTAAGAGCGTAGCGGGCTCTAAGTTCTGGATCTGCTACTTCCACGCTGTGTGAGCCTGGAGACCTTTCTCAATCTCTCTGCACTTCCATTTCCTCTTTTTGTGTGTTGGGGGTGGGGGTGAAGGAAAGCGCAGTGTTCATTGCAGCGCATCAAGCAAGGAGTCCAAACAGCGAGTGCCTAAAACCACAGATTCTCTGATAGCTTTGGGGGAAAACTTTTTAAAGCAGAGTGAGGCAGGGGGATGGTAGGGCACATGATCAACTCGTGGACATTCTTCTGCTTGGCTGGTGATGAGGTCATTGGGGGTCAACATCATCAACCTTTTGGTTCCAATCAGGCTGGGGTCTGCCTGCTTGGGGAGAGCACACAGTTAACTTATCCCGCCTGGTGGGGGTTTCAGTACCTGCAAAACAGCTCAAAGGACATGGCAAAGAATATTACCTACAGCCTGTGAGGAGGAACTAATGCTCTTTGTCTAGCCATTTCCTCTTTTTCAAAATGGGGATCTTCATCTCTGGCTTGCGGGTATGTTAGTGCATTCAAGGCTTGTGCATGAATTAACTCTCTAGTGGGAGATTCAGCATGGCTGCCTGCAGAGCCTGGGAATGAGGCTGAGCTCAGTGGGCAGAGACTGGAACCAGACAATCTGGTCTCAGCCCGACCACTTAGCGCCTGTGGGCCTTGGGCAGGTTATGCAACAGCTCTGCTCTGTTTCTTCATCTGTTTAGCAATGTCAGTGATGGCAATCTACCTCATGGGGTGTGGTGAGAATAAATTAATATACAGAAAGACTACAACAATCTTTAGTGCTCATAATTATTAATACTACTTTATATCATTCTGCACTGTTTTATTGACTCCATCCTCTCCTGCCATTAGTCTAGAAACTATATTCACTGACCAACATGACCTTCCCATATAGCAAGAGGTGGTACATGACTCAATAATGGTCAATCAGCAGTGAGGGGAGTCCCCTGGGGGTTTCTGGGAAAATCCTTTTCTCCTTGCAGGGCTTTTTGTCATTTCCCTAGAACCTCCACCCCACATATCAAGGTGCACACGAGTACACACACACACACACACACACACACGAGTATACACACACACACTTCCTCCCTTTGGACACTTCGGCGTAAAGGCATGACGCCTGGCACTCCAGTAGCCCCTTTGAGGCCCTGAGGGGAGTCACTGCCTGAACACCAAGATGATAAAGGTAGAGTCCTCAAGTCCCTAATGACATCACCAAGCCACCAAACCAAACTCAAGCCACCTTCTCCACCAACAATCAATATCCCTTAGACTTAAGGTTTGGTTAAGATTCACTGGCTGGGTTTTCAATTCATCACAGATGGGCACAAACTGATTTGGGTTTTGTTCTCTCTTTTACAATAAGCATATATGACTTTTGCAAATTTAGTAAGTCTTCCCAAAAAACTTCAGAAGAGAAAAAAAACCTGAAACCCCAAAATAAAATAAAATGTGATTCAGTTTTGTTATTTTTTTGTGTGTGATTCAGCTTTTAAAAGAGATGAAACACAATCAGCATGGAATTCAGCACACATGTGGCCCCCAGTAGAAGGGAGCTGCTGTGGCTGCGTGCTCATCAAAGGCTGCACCAAGGGGGTCTGAAAGCCAGAGGATCATTGAGGAAAGAGGAGAATGCGGGGTCTGAAGAAATCACCAGCTATATGAAAGCTCAGGAGTCTGAGGGGGGATCAGCTGGAGCTGGGGAAGCAGGAACAGAGAGGGAACTAAAAGGCTAGACATGAGGGGTAAGACCTCGATTAGAGACAGGACCCCACCCTGGGAGGCCGAGCCATCTGGGGTTTAAAATGACCGTGGAGTCTCAAGGACAGGTGAACAAGGGAGGAACTGACCGTGGAGTTTCTTCTTAAAAGGTCACATCTTAGCTCATAATTATTAATACTACTTTATATCATTCTGCACTGTTTTATTGACTCCATCCTCTCCTGCCATTAGTCTAGAAACTATATTCACTGACCAACATGACCTTCCCATATAGCAAGAGGTGGTACATGACTCAATAATGGTCAATCAGCAGTGAGGGGAGTCCCCTGGGGGTTTCTGGGAAAATCCTTTTCTCCTTGCAGGGCTTTTTGTCATTTCCCTAGAACCTCCACCCCACATATCAAGGTGCACACGAGTACACACACACACACACACACACACACACACACACTTCCTCCCTTTGGACACTTCGGCGTAAAGGCATGACGCCTGGCACTCCAGTAGCCCCTTTGAGGCCCTGAGGGGAGTCACTGCCTGAACACCAAGATGATAAAGGTAGAGTCCTCAAGTCCCTAATGACATCACCAAGCCACCAAACCAAACTCAAGCCACCTTCTCCACCAACAATCAATATCCCTTAGACTTAAGGTTTGGTTAAGATTCACTGGCTGGGTTTTCAATTCATCACAGATGGGCACAAACTGATTTGGGTTTTGTTCTCTCTTTTACAATAAGCATATATGACTTTTGCAAATTTAGTAAGTCTTCCCAAAAAACTTCAGAAGAGAAAAAAAACCTGAAACCCCAAAATAAAATAAAATGTGATTCAGTTTTGTTATTTTTTTGTGTGTGATTCAGCTTTTAAAAGAGATGAAACACAATCAGCATGGAATTCAGCACACATGTGGCCCCCAGTAGAAGGGAGCTGCTGTGGCTGCGTGCTCATCAAAGGCTGCACCAAGGGGGTCTGAAAGCCAGAGGATCATTGAGGAAAGAGGAGAATGCGGGGTCTGAAGAAATCACCAGCTATATGAAAGCTCAGGAGTCTGAGGGGGGATCAGCTGGAGCTGGGGAAGCAGGAACAGAGAGGGAACTAAAAGGCTAGACATGAGGGGTAAGACCTCGATTAGAGACAGGACCCCACCCTGGGAGGCCGAGCCATCTGGGTAGGTTTCTGAGGAACTGACCGTGGAGTCTCAAGGACAGGTGAACAAGGAGGGGAGGAAAAGCAGTTTCTCTGGTACACAGGAAGAAAATATCAGAACTTCTGGTTATGTCTGCTTCTAAGGAGGAGGGAAGGTAAAGAAGAGGGAGAATGGAGAGGAAGATTAGAAGGAGAAGAAATTAGCTTTACTAGGCATATAGTAAAATCAAGTCTGAACATTCATTGGAAGGAGTGCTGCTGAAGCTAAAGCTCCAATGCTTTGACTACTTGATACAAAGAGCCAACTCATCAGAAAAGACCGATGCTAGGAAAGACCGAAGGCCGAAGGAGAAGAGGGTGACAGAGGATGAGACGGTTGGATGGCATCGCTGACTCAATGGACATGAGTTTGAGCAAATTCCAGGAGACACTGAAGGACAGGGAAGCCTGGCGTGCTGTAGTCCATGGGATTGCAGAGTTGGACCCGACTTAGCACCTGAACAGCAACAGACACATAGAGACACACCCTGACAGACTACAGAAAAGGCCTTGAGGGCGCCTCCACTGGCAGGTGTCAGCATCCCCAGGTGCTGAACCTGAAGGCAAAAGGGCTGACACGGATGCCCTCTCCTGTCCACTTGGCGCACTGCAGCCAGGCAAACTGATGCCCAGGGGCATTCTCAGGTCCTATACCAAGTCCTCACACAAAAGCTTCTTAAAGACCCCTGCTTAGAAACCAAGGACTGAAGATTTAACAAGGCCAGCACGAGCGAATTCCAACAAACGCTCCTCCATACAAAGGGTGGGGATGAAAACTGAGCAGGGGGATTAAATGCTGCTGACTGCATAATCTTCTCACTTGGATCTCTGTCTCAGGTCTCTGCAGCTGTGGCAGCTGTGCACAAAGTCACCACTAGAATCTCACAGAGGGTTACATGGAGAGTTTCCAAGTGCACTTAACAATGTATTTACAGGAAAATATCTTTAGTGAGAGCAAAAATATTTGAGGGGAGCTAGGAATACATAAAATAAAAATTTTATCTTTAAAATATTGGTTTCATCCCTCCTAATTTTCAAATGATTTAAAATGCACATAATGTATTTACAGTAATATGGCAGCACTATACATGACTCCTAATTGATTATACATATACCTTCATATTATATATATAATAATATAGTACAAATCTCATGGACAGAGGAACCTGGAGGGCTACAGTCCATGGGGTCGCAAAGAGTCAGACACAACTAAAGCAACTTAGCACACACAAACACACATTCATACTAGAGGAGAACGCTCAAAATGTTTCCTTACTAGGAGAGCATAACACAACTGCATGCAGGTCACCAGCAGCAGCCTGCTGCCGCATAACAGAACTGATGTGGTGCTCCGGAGATTATAAATAGACTTCAGGGAAGTGGTTTTCAAACGCTCATGTGCACGAGGACCCTGTCTAAAGAACACTGAAAATAAAAATGCCCAGCCCTTCCTTTCCCAGGTGGACCCAGTCAGGATCCTGGGTGGCCAAGCACCCCAAAGCTCACTTTTTTTTCCCTTCAGGGCATCTACCTTTCAGCTCACAGACCCTCTCAGCAGCTGTATGCAGCCGGTGTTTGTTTAGTTCTATTGAGCTCTGAACATCGATCTTTGTATTTGTCACTTCTCAGAGTTCTATTTCTCTTTTTTTCTAACTTCCTGGTGAATTCTGACTGTACTCATTTGAGTTTTTATAGCCCTATTTATCCTTTTCATATATAAGCAGAGATACTTTTTATCCACATCTGATCATTCCTGTATCCACAGCGTTTGTAGGTCTTGGCCTGGTATATTGTGTACCGGCTGACTCTCGCTCATGGTGCCTGCTTCTCTGTACTGCATATATAATTTGTTTTATCATGAGCTCATATGTGCTGGAACTCTACCTGAAGCAATTCTCCAAGGCCCAGCTAAAGGGGAAGGCCTCCTCCAGGGAGGCTTTATGTTTGAGCTGGCCAGGTACTTAGGGGCACACAACCCGGGTTCATTTTCAGCCTACTGTTTCCAGGACCTTTCAAAGAGGACAATGTTAAGTCTCAAATCCACAGGAGGGACAATCAGCGGCTACCAATTCACAGAGGAAGACTTTCTCCACCTCCATCTAGATTTAAGGTTGTGTGTCTTTGCAGGATGGTTTTGTTTCAGTCCACTCTTCCCCTGAGGAGTACCTTCCCCAGGAGCTGGCTGTGACAAGGCGGTCCCCTGCCAGGCTTTCCCACAGCACGGCCTCTGTTCCCAAGGCCATGTGAACCTGTCGTGTCCGTAGCTTCAGTGTTTGCGCCCCTCCTTGGCTCTGCTCTTGCTTTCTCCTTGCTCTGGGAGGAGTCCCTTTTCGTCCTTGCAGGTACAACCACTCATTCCAAAGGATGCTTCGAGTATTTCAAGAAGCTCTGGGTCATAGGAGGCTCTCTACTCAGCCATACTGCCCTCTCTCCCTTTGACTTTCTCACTTTTCTTTACTCAGAGACATACCGCCAGTTCCAGTTTCGAATCAAATAAACGTAACTGCCCTGTGCTAGTTAGGAATGTTCACAGGACAGCCAGACCCTCTGCCAGTGCAAGTCTGTGAGGGCTGACTGAGGAAGAGGGATCAACACCACCAAGGGTCTGAAGTACAGACAGCCAGGCTACAACAGTCCACCAGGGAATGCATCCTGAGGAGGAAGGCACTAGAAAGTTTAATATTAAGACAATGATGGGGCTTCCCTAGTGGTCCAGTGGTTAAGAATCTGCCTGCCAATGCAGGGAACACAGATTTAACCCCTGGTCAGAGAAGATCGCACATGCCGCAAGGCACCTAAGACTGTGTCACAACTACTGAGCCAGCACTCCAGATTCCGCGTGCTGCAACAAGAGGCCACTACAATGTGAAGCCCGAACACGGCAACAATAGAGGGTAATCGCCGCTCACTACAACTGGAGAAAGCCTGAGCATGGCAATGAAGGCCCAATGTAGCCAAAAATAATGAATAAATAACAAATTTTTTTTTTTTTTTTGGCGAAGGAGTGGGTTGGGGAGGGAGAGGGGCAGGCGGGCCATTTCTATTGGTCTTTCATTTATCTATTTTCATCCGTCTTTGTTCTTGGGCCCGTGTGGGCCTCCCATCGCAGTGGCCTCCGTTGTTGCAGAGCGCCGGCTCTGGCCACATGCGCTTCAGAGCTCCGGCTCGGTAATTGGACACATCGGTCCAGCCGCTCCGCGACACGTGGGATCTTCCCAGGCCAGGGATCGAACCGGCGCCCTTTGCACTACAAGGCGGTGTCCTTACCCACCAGACCACCAGGGAAGCCCAAATAACAAATTTTTAAAATTATTTTTATTATTATTTTTTAATGTTGACCTCTTTGTATTGATTTTTTATTTATTTATTTTTCCATCCACCTTTATTTTTCAGCCTGTGTGGGCCTCCCATTGCACTGGCCTCTTGTTGCAGAGCACTAGCTCTGGGCGCATGAGCTCCAGAAAGAAAGGCAGAGTGGTTCGCCCAGCACACAAACCAACGGCAGAGCGAAAAGCTGAGTGCAGGAAGCCTTTATCTGGAAGCTGTGCGTTCAGTCTCTGGACAGTAATGCCCACAGAAGATAAGAACAGATGATCACAGCCAGCACTAACGACCAGATGCACATGCTCTGGCCCAGGCCTTCATACCCACTGGCTCTTGGACCCTCACAAGAATCCTCACCCTCATTTGATAATCATGGATTTGGAGTCTAAGAAAGGTCAAGCTGCTTATCCAAAGTCACACAGCTCTTTAGTGGCGCCAAGAGGCCAAGCCAGGAGTGTCACCTCTATGGAAAACTGCCTTCGGTGACAGCCTGTATGGCGCTGGGTGGGGTCTCCTCCCACATACACGCTGGTCTGCGCCAGAGCTGCCAGATCAATACAGCACGCTGGAAGTGAGGCTGAGTGGGGCCCTGCCCTTAAACGGCCTTCAGCATCTGCTTCTTCCCTCACAGAAATCTGGCTTCTGGAGTCCAGAGCGACCATAAATGAAGAGACCACATGGAGAAGAGAGGCCCTGAGACAACACCGAGACCAAGAGAGGAACTGGATATTCCACCATTCCAGTCGAGCCTCCTGATGACAGGCCTGGCCACCCTCTGATGGAAACCCCAAGAGACCACCAAGCCAGATGGCAAAGGAACCACCCAGCTGAGCCCAGTCGAGCCACAAAACTGTGAGAGGAAGATAAAATGGTCACTGTGTAAAACTCTTAAACAGCAGGTCAGACTGCCCTGTAGCAAAAGAAAACTGAAACCCACTCCAAAGCCAAAACCTGTAAGAATGACCACAGAGCTAAGCTCTTCTGAAAATATTCTCCCAGTAGCCTGAGAGAATTATGTGGCAATTAGTCTCCTATTCCTTCTTTAATAAGTGACCACAAACACAGTGGCTTAAAACAATCCCCATTTGTTATCCACAGTTCCAAAGGTCAGGAGTCCAAAATGGTTTTCTCTAGGCTACACTCTGTCAGCAGGTGAGAGCTCCTTTCTGGAGGCCCTAGGGGAGAATGTGTTCCCCTGCCCCTTCCAGCTTCCAGAGGCTGCCTGCATTCCTGGCCCCACCCCACGGTCCCTCCTCCATCTTCAATTGGGTCCCTTTCCTCTCCCTCTTTTACCTATAAGGACCCTGGTGATTATGCTGGGCCCACCTGCACAATCCAGGCTACTCTCTCAATCCCCAAATAACTGATTCAATCACATCTGTAACATTCTCTTTGTCATCTAAGGTAACACATTCAAAAGATTCCTGGGATCAAGATGTGGGCATTTTTGTGCTGTGCTAAGTCGCCTCAGTCGGGTCTGACTCTTTGCAACCCCATGGACTGAGGCCATTATTCTGCCCACCAGGGTAGCAAACGGGAATAATGATCAGTGTTCTCCAAAGACTTCAGTGGAAACACACTAGAATTTTCCCACTGCCCAGGGACCTCGCACAGCTCCTCCCACAGTGCACTCTGCAAGCATGGCCCCAGCCTGCCTGGCATCAGCTTCCTCTTTATTTTCTCTTCCCAAGACATACTGGTTGAAAAGGATCGTTGGCTCCCCAGCACAGTGTGGCACCGATGATTTATCCTTCTTGCATTCACTGTTCTTTCTCCTCCAGCCTCAACTGTGAGGACCTCCACAGCCAGGCCCACCCTGCTGTGTCAAAAGGATCCTACCCAAAGGCACAGACCCTGGATGTGTGGGTCAGCTCCGGAGGCCTGCCATGGGAGAATACACAGGAGTCACAGCTCTGGAAAACTCCAACTGCCTGGGACGGGGGCCATGGCGAAGGGTGGTTAGCCTTATGAAGACAATGCAACAACAGAATTCAAAAAGCGTGAGTCTGACAAGTCAGTGCATTCCAACATCAAACAGCATCTCCCACCAAACCTGCCCCCCACTGCGCTCCTGGGGCTTTCTGTCCAGCCTGCTCCTCCTCCAGGCTCCTGTCACACCCCATCCACGGGAAATCCTGCAGGGGCTGCCTTTGAAACAAATCTACTGCTTATTCTTTACTAAGGGAAAAAGGAAAGCTTCTTTTAGTGGCCGCCACCTTTAACCAAGGGGTCCAAGTTACCACCACAAATAAAGGAACAAACAGACATCAGGAGCCCCCTGAGGTGATGTCCTTAGGTGTTCTGTGGTGTTCCAGCCAAATGTGCTCAACATGAATCAAATCAGCGGAAGCGATCAGAAAACCTCAGATTGCAGGACAGTATGGGACAACCGGCGCAATGTCAACATCATGAAAAACAAGCAAGGACAGGGATGCTGTTACAGAGGAAGGCCAGCAAACCTTCTCTGTGAAGGACCGCAAAGTAAATATTTTACACTTGTGGGCCACAGAAATCCATCTCTGTGTCCACAGACAATGTGCAATAAGTGGGCACAGCTGTGTTTCAATAAAACTTTACTTACAAAGACAGGTAATGGGCCTGTTATAGATCAAAGAATACTAAAAAAGCATGATCATCAAATGCAGTACATGATCCTTGACTTGACTCTAGGTTAAAAATAACAATAATACACAGTCCAAAAGGTCTTTTGGGGGATATAATACAGAGCTCAAAAGGAATATGACCTATATATTAAATATAAGCTGTATATTAAATCATATTGCCATCAATATTACTGTTATTAATGTTAAATTTCTCAGGTGTGATACTGGTTCTGTGTTATACAGAAGGTCTTTGTTCTTAGAAGATACAGGCTATAGCACTTAGGAGGTTAGAACCATGTCCAGGACTTATTTACAAATTGTTCAGAAAAACAGAAGACTGTATACACAGTCATACTCGCATACCTATATGACGGCAAAGACCAAGCAAATCTGCTGAAAGCTAGTAAGAGTGGATTAGGTGTTGAAGAGCATATAACTCATGATCATACCATTCTTTCTTTCGACTTTTCTGAGGATTTGAAATTTCAGAAAGAAGTAGTTGGTGATAAAGCAACTCCAGATCGGATCCCTCTCCCCGACTCACCTGGACTCCTGCAGTCATCTCCTCCAGCACCCACCCTCACCCTATGACTGCCAAAGGATCCCATGAAAATCGAAGACTGCTCAGACCCTCCAGGGAGTCCCAACCACTCAGAGTAAAGCCAAAGCATCTGCAGAGGTCCACTGGCCCTGCACGATCAGCCATCCTCCCACCATCTGCTCGGCCCGCAGCCTCCTCTCAGCCTCCGTTCAGTCACACTGGCTTCCTCGATGGTCACCAAACATGGCAGGCGCATGCTGACCTCGGGGCCCTGGCTCAAGTGGAGACTTTGAGTGAGAAAGCTCTGCCCCTAGACACCCGCGCTGCTTGCTCCCTCCTCTCCTCACGCAGTCGGTGAGGTCACCCTGATAATCCTATCTGAACTTCACAACTGTCCCCCAAATACGCCTCCTTCTGTATGTCCGATGTTTTCTCCAGAGTAGTTCATGCTATTGAATACACTTTACACTTCAACTGTTTTCTTTATTGTCTGTCTTATCCCCAGTGCTGAAAATGTAAGGGCTCTTGAAGACAAAGTGTTTCGCTTTTTCTTCTCTGCTGTATCCTAACATCTATACGGCAGCCACAACTCAGGGCCATGTGCTGACCTTCCATTCCACATGCACGTACTCCTTGCAACAATACGATGAGGTAAGGATTATTTACAGCATCAATGCATATGCAGCACATACACAAAATAGGAACAATAACAGTGTCTATCTCAGAGTAACTGGCGAGGATTTAACACTGTGAAGTGCTTAGCACAAAGTGAGTGCCCATTAAACGCCGCTATTATCTACTACCCACTGTACAGAGGAGGAAACTGAAGCTCAGAGGGGTTGGTGACCTGCCCAAAACCGTCTGGCTGAGAAGAGGGAAACCCAGTTCGGAACCCATGCCCGTTAAGACTCAAGCAGCCACTTTCTACACCACAACACTAAGACACCTCACAGTGTTTGGGAGAAAGGCAGTGGCAGGAAACAGAAACTGGCTCTGAGAATCCAGAACGCAGGGTGTGAGTCTTGCCTCTGGGAAAAACTCCACGCATGACCTCAGCAATTCCCTTCTGCTCTCGAGGTCTCAGTTCTCTCTTCTATAAACTGCGGGGAGTCATTTCTGCTCCCTGACATGGGGACAAAGCAATGTGAGGGCCAAATAGGGGAGCTGGCAGGAAAGCACTTTGGGAACTGAAATCCAGCCCTTTTCCATTCTAAGATCTGCAACTATGGCCGAGGACCGACCAAGCACCAAAAATTAAGAATTCCAGGCCCTGGAAACCAAATTTTAAGCCTCCAAACTTGTAAGGAAAAGAAGGGTGCTTCCCTTAATCACTGGGCCTTTGCACACACTCCTCTCTCTCCCTCAGCATCATCCCAGTCCCCAAGTTGTCTGGTGAGATTCTCCTCACCCTTCTGTTCCCCCCCCGATGTGAGGTCACCCTGATAATCCTATCTGAACTTCACAACTGTCCCCCAAATACGCCTCCTTCTGTATGTCCGATGTTTTCTCCAGAGTAGTTCATGCTATTGAATACACTTTACACTTCAACTGTTTTCTTTATTGTCTGTCTTATCCCCAGTGCTGAAAATGTAAGGGCTCTTGAAGACAAAGTGTTTCGCTTTTTCTTCTCTGCTGTATCCTAACATCTATACGGCAGCCACAACTCAGGGCCATGTGCTGACCTTCCATTCCACATGCACGTACTCCTTGCAACAATACGATGAGGTAAGGATTATTTACAGCATCAATGCATATGCAGCACATACACAAAATAGGAACAATAACAGTGTCTATCTCAGAGTAACTGGCGAGGATTTAACACTGTGAAGTGCTTAGCACAAAGTGAGTGCCCATTAAACGCCGCTATTATCTACTACCCACTGTACAGAGGAGGAAACTGAAGCTCAGAGGGGTTGGTGACCTGCCCAAAACCGTCTGGCTGAGAAGAGGGAAACCCAGTTCGGAACCCATGCCCGTTAAGACTCAAGCAGCCACTTTCTACACCACAACACTAAGACACCTCACAGTGTTTGGGAGAAAGGCAGTGGCAGGAAACAGAAACTGGCTCTGAGAATCCAGAACGCAGGGTGTGAGTCTTGCCTCTGGGAAAAACTCCACGCATGACCTCAGCAATTCCCTTCTGCTCTCGAGGTCTCAGTTCTCTCTTCTATAAACTGCGGGGAGTCATTTCTGCTCCCTGACATGGGGACAAAGCAATGTGAGGGCCAAATAGGGGAGCTGGCAGGAAAGCACTTTGGGAACTGAAATCCAGCCCTTTTCCATTCTAAGATCTGCAACTATGGCCGAGGACCGACCAAGCACCAAAAATTAAGAATTCCAGGCCCTGGAAACCAAATTTTAAGCCTCCAAACTTGTAAGGAAAAGAAGGGTGCTTCCCTTAATCACTGGGCCTTTGCACACACTCCTCTCTCTCCCTCAGCATCATCCCAGTCCCCAAGTTGTCTGGTGAGATTCTCCTCACCCTTCTGTTCCCAGCCCAGAGGTCTCCTCTGTCAGGAAGCCCTCCCTGGATGCCATGTCACGTGTCCAGTGGGCTCCCCTATCCAAGCTCTGCCCACTCTGGGTCATCACCAGCACTGCCCAGCACAACGCCAAGTACACGGCAGAGGCTCAGAAAATACTAACTAAATCAAGCACCAGATGGACTCATGGTGGTTCGCTGACCCAGCAAATTGTCTAACATTTCCATAGTCTTTGCTCCCACGGGCCCAAAGCACACAGATCACCTTCTGACAGTAGCTCATATTTTAAATGTTTACTACGCCCTTCGGATGTCAGCTCAGGCAGCCTTGCTCTGGAGTCTAGACAGACTTCCCGACCGCACGCCCCTGGGTCAGGAGGTCTCTCAGCTCCATCCTGACCATCCTGACCACTCTGGAGTGACGGACCATAAATGTGTCTCCCAGCTCGGCAAAAAGCCAACATGGTCTGTCTAATGAATAAATAGACCAGCAAACAGGGCGTATGGCTGATGAATGTCCACTCTAGTTAAAGTTACTCCTTTTAGCGATTCTCATGCCACGCCTCCAGACCCCAGACTTTGCCCCGGGGTACACATGGGGCAAACGAATGTCCTGAACAGATGAAAAAAAAAAAAAAACACCTCTGACTTCCCAGGACGGAGGGAAACTGTGGGACGAAGTAGAGTTTGGGGAAAACGAAACCACCTGAGGATGGTTCAGCAAATGACCCCGTCAGGTTTTTCCTCAGCTCTCCCCAGCGCCTCTCCGTCCCGACATGCCCCGCCCAAATAACTCCCATTCCCCACATTATTGGCTAGGCTAGACGTCAGTCTCCAAGCGCTCTTCTCCCCTATTGGATAGTATTCCCAACTCAAGCGCGGGCACTTTGTCCCGCCCGTTACCCCATGCCCGTTCTCACTATTGGGCTACCCATATGCCCCTCTCCCAAGAACCCTCCCTATTGGCCTCAAGACTTTGCCGGTTCGGGCTGTGATTGGTTATGCAGAGAAGTCCATCTCTTCAGCTAGCACCAGCGAGGGGGTAGAGAATGGAAGGGACGTGGGGTCAGACTCACGCTGAGCCGGCGGAAGGCAGATATAGGTCTTGAAGAACTCGCTTCGGCGGGCGGCCTCCTTAATGCGGTTGGCAAGCGGCTTGCTGACCTGCCGGATGCCCAAGTATAGCAGCTTCGCCATAGGGAACGCGCCCACCACCATCTCGGCGGCCGCAAGGGGCACACGCAACCTTGCTGACTGGGAGGGGCGCCTCAGAGCTCTCCCTCCTCCCCCGCCCGCTCGTCGCCGTGCGTGCGTACGTACGTACGTACGCCCCGTGGGGAACTGCTGGGACGCTCCATGGAGTCACGGCGTCGACGCTGACGCTCCAACGTCCGTTCTATGAATATGCAAATGTACGGCGGAAGTGAGGCTGTCAGAGGGTGCGGTTAAACGGCTAGCAGCGGCTTTGTTTCCATGGTTCGCCCGCTTCGGCTGACGTCCCATGACCACTCTGGAGTGACGGACCATAAATGTGTCTCCCAGCTCGGCAAAAAGCCAACATGGTCTGTCTAATGAATAAATAGACCAGCAAACAGGGCGTATGGCTGATGAATGTCCACTCTAGTTAAAGTTACTCCTTTTAGCGATTCTCATGCCACGCCTCCAGACCCCAGACTTTGCCCCGGGGTACACATGGGGCAAACGAATGTCCTGAACAGATGAAAAAAAAAAAAAACACCTCTGACTTCCCAGGACGGAGGGAAACTGTGGGACGAAGTAGAGTTTGGGGAAAACGAAACCACCTGAGGATGGTTCAGCAAATGACCCCGTCAGGTTTTTCCTCAGCTCTCCCCAGCGCCTCTCCGTCCCGACATGCCCCGCCCAAATAACTCCCATTCCCCACATTATTGGCTAGGCTAGACGTCAGTCTCCAAGCGCTCTTCTCCCCTATTGGATAGTATTCCCAACTCAAGCGCGGGCACTTTGTCCCGCCCGTTACCCCATGCCCGTTCTCACTATTGGGCTACCCATATGCCCCTCTCCCAAGAACCCTCCCTATTGGCCTCAAGACTTTGCCGGTTCGGGCTGTGATTGGTTATGCAGAGAAGTCCATCTCTTCAGCTAGCACCAGCGAGGGGGTAGAGAATGGAAGGGACGTGGGGTCAGACTCACGCTGAGCCGGCGGAAGGCAGATATAGGTCTTGAAGAACTCGCTTCGGCGGGCGGCCTCCTTAATGCGGTTGGCAAGCGGCTTGCTGACCTGCCGGATGCCCAAGTATAGCAGCTTCGCCATAGGGAACGCGCCCACCACCATCTCGGCGGCCGCAAGGGGCACACGCAACCTTGCTGACTGGGAGGGGCGCCTCAGAGCTCTCCCTCCTCCCCCGCCCGCTCGTCGCCGTGCGTGCGTACGTACGTACGTACGCCCCGTGGGGAACTGCTGGGACGCTCCATGGAGTCACGGCGTCGACGCTGACGCTCCAACGTCCGTTCTATGAATATGCAAATGTACGGCGGAAGTGAGGCTGTCAGAGGGTGCGGTTAAACGGCTAGCAGCGGCTTGTATGGGTTCCCACGCCCGCTTCGGCTGACGTCATCGCGTTCCTCCGTGACGTCGCGTACCTGGTGGCTTCTCCAAAAGAAGAGTCTTAATTAGTCCTAGTTAGGGCTTATGAGTCCCATGCACCTTCCCTCTCAGTTTAGACCTGTTACTCAGCGTAAGAAACTAGCTATGTAGTCATACAGACCTGTATTGAGATCCCAGCTCTTGCCGTTTATTTGCTGTGTATGGCGAGTAACTTAACCTCCCTGGGCATCAGCATTCCCACCTAGGAAATGGTAGTCATAAGAGCACATTCCTTATTAAGTTGTTATGAGGTCTGCATGAGAATCTTGAATATGAATACATCGTGAACTATGTTAAGTGCTTAGAATGGTGCCAGTCACTCAATAAACAGCCGTTATTACTATGCAGGTATTAGCATTATTGTTGCTAACTCCAGCCTGAGGGTGCAGTTCATCTCCGGAAACAGCTCCTCCAACTCTTTCCCAAGTAACTGACAAACTGAGGCCCAAAGAGGGGCCAGGGGGTGGCACAAGGTTCCTCAGCCAGCAGAGGTTGACAACCCAAGCATCTTGGCTAATAAACTGTACCGGTTCTCAAGCAGGCTCACTTCCTCCTTTGGAGGAGGGGGGCGGGGAGCGAGGGTCCCTAGGGAGCTGCCTCAGGAAAGAGTTTAAGGACTTGTCCTAGACTGTCCTCCATTACCCAGCAGGAAGCAAAATCATGTAAACAAGGTCAGCAAGGGGTTGAGAGAAATGCCTGTGTGGCGGCGCTGACGGATAATTGAGAGAGTCTCCCAAGACGCAGAGGGAGAGGGAAAGTCCAAGGAGCCGAAGAGTTGTGTACAGGAGGAAACAAACGTCCAGGACACAGAGTCAAGGGACCCAGGGCTTTACTCGGCAACCACTCGAACTCCCTGTGTGTCTTTTGTCACTTTCCTGGCGCGGATGGACTTCCACTTCTCTATCTGTAATAATGGGTGAGCCCTGATATTCTAAATTATTAAGAATGCCAAAACTCCAGGAAAACAATCCAGCTTAAGATCCCTATTGAACTGAAGGTGTGAAAAATGTTGGGACCTATTCAAGAGCCATCACCCACCCACTTGTGACCAGCCACCCCTCATTTTACAGACTGACCAACTGAGGCCAGAGGATGACAAGGATGTATCCAGAGTTCCGGGGGTAACAGGACAGAACGAAAGCCGGGGGTCCTTGAGTCCCCACCCAGAGTCTTCTCCTGATCCTGGCAGTGTTAGCCTGGGGTCCAAGAACCTCCTGGGGAGTGGGGCTGAGGTTCCACGTGATGAGTTTAGGAAACTTCCAAGCATATACATGACGTTTTGTGTATAATTCACTACTGCTTCCTCAGCTCTTACAACAATGTAGGTGCTCAATTTTTTTTGAATGAATGGGAATGAGCATTTGGTGAAGGGGTAGTGTGCAGGCTCTCATCTGATTCCCCGAGCAGACCATTGTTCAGAAAGCTTCCGACTCCCTACACGTCCATCTCGGTAGCTTTACGGCAGGGTGGGAAAGAGACAGGGTGGGAAAACTCCTAGCCCTAGTCGCACCTCCTAGATCCCAGGCCTCCCACTTTTCTTTCCCTGCCAACAACAAAGCCCCAACTTCCTGCATCTCAGTGACCCACCCCACCTCCTGCAGAAACATTATCCTCATTAAGTTCTTTTTTTTTTTCTCATTCCCCTTCTCCCTCCTCTTTCTTTCTCTGAGAAGGGTTTCCAGGAACCTCTTCTGGGAACTTCCAGGGCAAGGGCGTATTTATGCGCGCGCGTGTGTGTGTGTGTGTGTGAGACTTCCAGGGCAAGGGCGTATTTGTGCCTCTGTGTGTGTGTGTGTGTCTGTGTGTGTAGGCTTCACATCTCATCAAACTGGAACTTGTTCCACAGCCAGAGGGGCCAAGGTGTGTCCAGAACTAGGTGTTTCCTCCTGTTGCTCTCCAGTCCAGTTCTGGAAGGACAGCCATTCCTGGTTGACCCCTGAAAGCCAGGGCAGGGAGGGAATGCCATCAGTCGGGGCTGCAGCCCTGGCCACGTTGGGGCGTGAGAACAGAGGCAGAGGCTGGGGGTGGGGGGCAGGAAGGGAACCCAGGATGGTCCCAGTGCTGACTCACCGGCTATGTGACCCTGGGCTAATCACTTGGCCTCTCCGGTGAATAGTGCCTGGGATCATTCCCAGAGTTCCCTCTAATTGAGGTCCCCCGGTCACACTTTTCCCAGGATGGGCAACGGATTTGAATGACACAATCCCACAGGCCCTCATACTTCTTCCATCATTGGACTCCCTCATGAGAAATCCCAAAGCTGGCACTGATCCTTGCTCACTCCTCCCCCACCATGCACCCCAGCCCATCAGGCCATCCGCATCTCCTGCCTGGGCTCCTGGTTTCTGTCCTTCTCCCTGTTCCCTACTCAGCAGTCAGGAAATCCTATTAACATTTGAACCAAATCCAAAACTTTCTTTGCTAAAAGCCCCTCCGTGACTCCCATTTATCTTGGAAAAAAAGGAAAGTCCTCACATGGACTCACAGCGCTCTGTGATGTCGGCCCCTCTCCCCTCCCGTCTCCTCTGCATTCTCAACGTCCTCCCAGCCTCTGCTTCTGCCACGCTGCTGTGTGTACTTGCTGGCCCTTGACATTCCCGCTTCTTCTACTCCAGGGCTTTCCACTTGCTCTTCTTCTGCTTACACTTCTCTCTCATTGGACCCCTCACCTCCTTCTCCGTGAGCCCTCCCCAACCTCCTTATCTAGAGCAGACTCCACGTCACTCTCTGTACCCTCAATTGGCTTTGTTTTGCCTCGTTACCTTTAGCAATTCGAATTTTCTTTTGGCCACGTCATGCAGCGAGTGGGATCCTAGATCACAGACCAAGGATCAAACCCGCTACAGTGGAAGCGCAGAGTCTTAACCACTGGACCACCGGACGTTCTTCGATTCCAACTTTTATATTTATTGTCATTTACTCATTTACCATGAGCTCCATGGGGTGGCGGGGCCAGGGCTGTCTTGGTCACGGTTCTGTCCCCAGCCCCAACCAGCACAGGTATAAACAAATCCCTTTTGAATGAATGGATAAATACCCTGCTCTTGGGCTGAAGCCCGTTCCCAAGTCTCCCCCGCTCCGTGCTTCTCCAGACAGCTGAGTGACGGCCCTGCATTTAGGTTCTGAAACCTCCCTCCTCCTCCTCAGGTCTGGCTTGGAGAATGCTGTTTATCTCCAAGCTCTGAGATGCTCTGTCCTGCTCTGTCTTCACCTTGGATGACCAGGGGGCTTCCCAAAGGCACAAGTGATTGCTCAACACTCAATGAATTTCTCCTTCTATTTCCTCTTTGAACCACAGACTTTTACCCCTTGTTGGAAATAACCCTAACATCTGTGTCTTTGCCCCAACAACTCCCCATGAATTTCTCCCGACGGGCAGATTGCTCTGATTCCCATCAGGCCATCCGCATCTCCTGCCTGGGCTCCTGGTTTCTGTCCTTCTCCCTGTTCCCTACTCAGCAGTCAGGAAATCCTATTAACATTTGAACCAAATCCAAAACTTTCTTTGCTAAAAGCCCCTCCGTGACTCCCATTTATCTTGGAAAAAAAGGAAAGTCCTCACATGGACTCACAGCGCTCTGTGATGTCGGCCCCTCTCCCCTCCCGTCTCCTCTGCATTCTCAACGTCCTCCCAGCCTCTGCTTCTGCCACGCTGCTGTGTGTACTTGCTGGCCCTTGACATTCCCGCTTCTTCTACTCCAGGGCTTTCCACTTGCTCTTCTTCTGCTTACACTTCTCTCTCATTGGACCCCTCACCTCCTTCTCCGTGAGCCCTCCCCAACCTCCTTATCTAGAGCAGACTCCACGTCACTCTCTGTACCCTCAATTGGCTTTGTTTTGCCTCGTTACCTTTAGCAATTCGAATTTTCTTTTGGCCACGTCATGCAGCGAGTGGGATCCTAGATCACAGACCAAGGATCAAACCCGCTACAGTGGAAGCGCAGAGTCTTAACCACTGGACCACCGGACGTTCTTCGATTCCAACTTTTATATTTATTGTCATTTACTCATTTACCATGAGCTCCATGGGGTGGCGGGGCCAGGGCTGTCTTGGTCACGGTTCTGTCCCCAGCCCCAACCAGCACAGGTATAAACAAATCCCTTTTGAATGAATGGATAAATACCCTGCTCTTGGGCTGAAGCCCGTTCCCAAGTCTCCCCCGCTCCGTGCTTCTCCAGACAGCTGAGTGACGGCCCTGCATTTAGGTTCTGAAACCTCCCTCCTCCTCCTCAGGTCTGGCTTGGAGAATGCTGTTTATCTCCAAGCTCTGAGATGCTCTGTCCTGCTCTGTCTTCACCTTGGATGACCAGGGGGCTTCCCAAAGGCACAAGTGATTGCTCAACACTCAATGAATTTCTCCTTCTATTTCCTCTTTGAACCACAGACTTTTACCCCTTGTTGGAAATAACCCTAACATCTGTGTCTTTGCCTTCTGGAAGCTTAATCTATTATTAGTGCCTTACCCCCAACCTAGGAAGCTCTTTCTGTCCCCCAGACAGGGTCAGATGTGCTCTTGGATTCCTCCAGCCCATGGGCTCCCCTGTCTGAGCCCTGCCCTGTCGGGGGCATCACTGTCCAGGGACAGATCTGTCTCCTCCGCTGGAACGGGAGCCGGGAGGACAGGGCCAGAGCTGCCATCTGTCACTGCTGGGTCACTAGCACCACCCAGCACAGGGCTAGGCACGGTTCTGCTGAAATTTACAGAGTCACAGTAGAGGATGATGGTCGATCAGTGTCACATCAGTCTCACTCTTTTCCTTACATTTTATGAATTTTAGCAGATCCTTATTTACATATAATTTGCATACACCAGGCCAGAAGGGAAGAGAGTGTGGGATTAGACTGGAGAAGCGGGGGCTCGGCGGGATTCAAGGTTCACTGTGCTGGAAGCAGCATCTTCAGCTGCACCTGGTCCCCCTGGGCAGGTGGAGTGGCCACCCAGCCGGCGGCCATGGCCTTGGCCATGCTGTTCCTCTTGGAGGTGAGGGGGGTCTCCAGGGTGAGCGAGGCGTTGGCCATCTCCTGGGGCTTGTCACTGGCCAGAAAGCGGAGCAGGTGGTGCAAGGCCTTGGCCACGTCACTGCGGGCGCCCTCGTTGACGAGGCAGTAGAGGATGGGGTCAGCCACACAGTTGAGGCTGGTGAAGGCCAGCGAGCTGTGGTATGCCGAGAAGACACGCTCCTCGAAGCCACAGTCTCTGGGGCGGCGCAGGTAGACGGCACTCCGGGACAGCAGGAGCACATGGTAGGGCGCAAAGCAGACCAGCACGATGGCGATGAGGCTGAGTGCCAGCCTCTTGATCTTGACCTTCTCCTGGTGCTCGGTGGACACGCTGCCCCGCACGGCCCGCAGGATGCCGCGATACGACAGCAGCATGAGGGCCCAGGGGAAGAGGAAGCCCACGAAGACCCGGTAGAGGTTCATCCAGGCCACCCAGCCCTCCATGGGGAACTTCTCGAAGCAGAAGGTGTGGTTATAACGGTCGCGAAAGAGCTCATCATGGAACAGCGGGGCCGAGTTGGCACCGAGCTCTGTGGCCCAGACCACGGAGCTCACGGCCACAGCCGTCTTGACGCGGCGCAGGCGGGCGAACCGCAACGGGTGGGCCACAGCCAGGTAGCGGTCCACCGAGATGCAGCACAGGAAGGCGATGCTGATGTAGATGTTTGTGTAGAAGATGAACCCGAAGAGCTTGCAGGAGCTAGGTCCGTGGATCCAGTTGTCGTGGTGCAGGAAGTAGTCCACCCACAGCGGCAGCGTGCAAATGTACAGCAGGTCAGCGATGCTGAGGTTCATCAGATACACACCTAACTCGTTGCGCTGCCTCACCTGGCGGTAGGCGGCCCATAGGGCCAGGCAATTGGTGGGCAGCCCCACGCCGATGACGAAGATGTAGAGGGAGGGTGGGAAGAGGTGGTCCACGCGGGAGTCCACGTGGCAGCCCTCCAACGTGCGATTGCCCATCCTTGGCGCTGGGTCTTGACAGGTGCTTCCCCTGGCCCAGGGGGCAGTGGGGCCACGGGGGGGTGGGGGCCATTAGGCCCCCTGAGCCCCCTCCCTGGAGGCTCAGGGGATCATGGTGGGAGGTGGTTCATGGGGAGGAGATGAGGTGGACCATGAATCGTGGGCCAGGCCGGGCAGGGAAGGACACCTTCAGAGGGAAAAGTTGGAGAAGGGATAGTATTATGGATAGGAGGGAGGTCTGGGGATGGCAGGATTAACAAAGAGCTTTGTCAAGGGGGTTTTAGAGAGCCAACCAGAGCATATATGGGAGACCCCCGTTGAGGCTCCAGCGAGCTGTGGTATGCCGAGAAGACCCCCAGCAGTCTCTGGGGCGGCGCAGGTAGACGGCACTCCGGGACAGCAGGAGCACATGGTAGGGCGCAAAGCAGACCAGCACGATGGCGATGAGGCTGAGTGCCAGCCTCTTGATCTTGACCTTCTCCTGGTGCTCGGTGGACACGCTGCCCCGCACGGCCCGCAGGATGCCGCGATACGACAGCAGCATGAGGGCCCAGGGGAAGAGGAAGCCCACGAAGACCCGGTAGAGGTTCATCCAGGCCACCCAGCCCTCCATGGGGAACTTCTCGAAGCAGAAGGTGTGGTTATAACGGTCGCGAAAGAGCTCATCATGGAACAGCGGGGCCGAGTTGGCACCGAGCTCTGTGGCCCAGACCACGGAGCTCACGGCCACAGCCGTCTTGACGCGGCGCAGGCGGGCGAACCGCAACGGGTGGGCCACAGCCAGGTAGCGGTCCACCGAGATGCAGCACAGGAAGGCGATGCTGATGTAGATGTTTGTGTAGAAGATGAACCCGAAGAGCTTGCAGGAGCTAGGTCCGTGGATCCAGTTGTCGTGGTGCAGGAAGTAGTCCACCCACAGCGGCAGCGTGCAAATGTACAGCAGGTCAGCGATGCTGAGGTTCATCAGATACACACCTAACTCGTTGCGCTGCCTCACCTGGCGGTAGGCGGCCCATAGGGCCAGGCAATTGGTGGGCAGCCCCACGCCGATGACGAAGATGTAGAGGGAGGGTGGGAAGAGGTGGTCCACGCGGGAGTCCACGTGGCAGCCCTCCAACGTGCGATTGCCCATCCTTGGCGCTGGGTCTTGACAGGTGCTTCCCCTGGCCCAGGGGGCAGTGGGGCCACGGGGGGGTGGGGGCCATTAGGCCCCCTGAGCCCCCTCCCTGGAGGCTCAGGGGATCATGGTGGGAGGTGGTTCATGGGGAGGAGATGAGGTGGACCATGAATCGTGGGCCAGGCCGGGCAGGGAAGGACACCTTCAGAGGGAAAAGTTGGAGAAGGGATAGTATTATGGATAGGAGGGAGGTCTGGGGATGGCAGGATTAACAAAGAGCTTTGTCAAGGGGGTTTTAGAGAGCCAACCAGAGCATATATGGGAGAGTATTGGGGCAACACAAACCTGACACAGGGAAGTGCTTATACAGGGGATGAATGTGTTAGTGGGCAGTGGGGAGAAAGAGAGATTTGCGAAGGGTGGAGAAAGTCAGCACGGCCATGCTGAAGTGATAGTGGGTGCAGTGTACTAGAAGACGCAGGAAATGTATGGGGCAGTGCTGAGATAGGGCAGTCCACAGTTTGGGAGTGTTGAGAAGACCAGGCAAGGTGGATGGGGGTACCAACACCTCCCAGGACCCCAGTAAGAAATAAGGAAAGAAGGGAGGTGACCGGGGAGGAGAAGATTATGGAGAAGGAGGTGTCCTAGGAGGGATGAAAGCAAAGGAGGGCCCAGTCTGAGGAATGTGGAAAGGATTTAAAGAAAACAGGAAGATGGTGAGTAAGGGGTAGATCAGCAAGGGGTTACGAGTACAGGAAATGGAACGGGGACAAGGGAGGAGCTCCAGTCTGGTCCCGCCGGGGGTGAGCGGCTGGGATGAGGTGACCTCGCCTCACAGCTCAAAGCTGACTGTGCTGCACCTGTAGGGAGAGAGGACCCTGTGAGAGGCGTCAGGGACCGCCCCTGCTCCCCACACCCCTTTGCTATTGACTCTGGTGGGCTGCAGAAGGTAGGCGCCTTAATGATGCTTAATCCAGCCCCATTCTATGCCACTGATCACTGAAAACACAGATCAAGGATGTCAGAGCTATTTTTCCCCCTAATTGATGTTAAAATAAAGCTCTAACGCAGACTTTAAAACTTTCTTCCAGAATCCATCTAAAGCTGGCACAGGGATCATATCATGCTTTGGGAAATGCTGAACTCGTCTCACCTGTCAGGGAGATGAGGCCCAGAGAGGCTGGGTCACTCCCCTCAAGGATGCACAGCAAGGCAGTGATAGACCCAAGCGAGAGCCAGCTTCCTCCTCCTAACCCGGGGCACCCCATTCTTGATGACGACCATGACAGTGGTGATAACAACTGAAGTTTTTAGAGTCTTACTACATAGCAGACTTTTGTCTTAAGCCCTTTTGTGGATGTGAGGTTTAAAAATGTCAAGAATCCTATGAGAAAAATACTGTTACTCCCCCACTGATCTGACAAACTGAGGCACAGAGCAGCGGTTCAGAGACCTGTCCAAGGTCCTGATGACGGGAGCGGGAAAATCTGGGCTCTCCACTCCCTTTCTCCAGGCCGGGCTTCAGTTTTCACCCCAGAACAATTGGAGAGAAAAGGGCCCTGGGCTGTCAGCCCAAGGCAGCATATCTGCAGCGGGCTGGGGGTTCAGGAAAGGATGAGAGGCGGAGCCTTGGAGGGAGTGCCAGGAGTCCCCTCCCTCAGAGACCGCCCCCTGCATTGTCTCTTCCCGTTCCCCGCTAACGTGGGGAAGTCCAGTGAGTCTTGACTTCCCCAAGCGAGAGTCTTGGTCCTGGGGAGATCTTTAAGCACAGGGCAAAGGCAGTGTTGGACAAAGCCCTGAACCACTCTCAGCACCCGACAGGGAGAGGAGGGGAGTGCAGTCCTGAGTCAGAGGCATCTTCAGAAGGCATTCCACCCAGGGGATTGCATCAGTTTACTTTTTAGGCTGTGCAACCACTTTAAAAAACAAAAACAAACCGATCTCAACTAGAAACCACATCTAAGACAGTGAAAGGGGAAGCTGCTCTGTGTTCTAGATAAGACTAGGCGGCGGGAGGAAGTTCGTCTCTGAAGAGACCCCGAGACACATTCTGAAAACCACTGGTTGAGTCAGCAGGACAGAGGAGGACACCGAGGCCCAAAGAGGGGAAGCGATGAGCCCAAAGGCCCACAGCAGGCCCCTGGGAACCTCCTAGGCACCTGAGCATCTTCCCCTGGGAGAGTCCTCTGCGCTCTCCCTACCTCCACACTAAACTCTGAATCCGCACACATCTCTCAAACCCCGGCCGCGGCCCACTCCACTCCAGCATCAGCACTCGCTTGGACTTTGCAGTTGAGCCTGCCCAGGGCTTTCCTGCCTCTCTGGCTTCTCAACTTGCTCCCCACGTGGAGGCCAAAGGTCTCTTAACATGACAGTCAGCTCTGGGGCCCCCCCTTTATGACGACCATGACAGTGGTGATAACAACTGAAGTTTTTAGAGTCTTACTACATAGCAGACTTTTGTCTTAAGCCCTTTTGTGGATGTGAGGTTTAAAAATGTCAAGAATCCTATGAGAAAAATACTGTTACTCCCCCACTGATCTGACAAACTGAGGCACAGAGCAGCGGTTCAGAGACCTGTCCAAGGTCCTGATGACGGGAGCGGGAAAATCTGGGCTCTCCACTCCCTTTCTCCAGGCCGGGCTTCAGTTTTCACCCCAGAACAATTGGAGAGAAAAGGGCCCTGGGCTGTCAGCCCAAGGCAGCATATCTGCAGCGGGCTGGGGGTTCAGGAAAGGATGAGAGGCGGAGCCTTGGAGGGAGTGCCAGGAGTCCCCTCCCTCAGAGACCGCCCCCTGCATTGTCTCTTCCCGTTCCCCGCTAACGTGGGGAAGTCCAGTGAGTCTTGACTTCCCCAAGCGAGAGTCTTGGTCCTGGGGAGATCTTTAAGCACAGGGCAAAGGCAGTGTTGGACAAAGCCCTGAACCACTCTCAGCACCCGACAGGGAGAGGAGGGGAGTGCAGTCCTGAGTCAGAGGCATCTTCAGAAGGCATTCCACCCAGGGGATTGCATCAGTTTACTTTTTAGGCTGTGCAACCACTTTAAAAAACAAAAACAAACCGATCTCAACTAGAAACCACATCTAAGACAGTGAAAGGGGAAGCTGCTCTGTGTTCTAGATAAGACTAGGCGGCGGGAGGAAGTTCGTCTCTGAAGAGACCCCGAGACACATTCTGAAAACCACTGGTTGAGTCAGCAGGACAGAGGAGGACACCGAGGCCCAAAGAGGGGAAGCGATGAGCCCAAAGGCCCACAGCAGGCCCCTGGGAACCTCCTAGGCACCTGAGCATCTTCCCCTGGGAGAGTCCTCTGCGCTCTCCCTACCTCCACACTAAACTCTGAATCCGCACACATCTCTCAAACCCCGGCCGCGGCCCACTCCACTCCAGCATCAGCACTCGCTTGGACTTTGCAGTTGAGCCTGCCCAGGGCTTTCCTGCCTGCCTCTCTGGCTTCCCTCAACTTGCTCCCCACGTGGAGGCCAAAAAGGTCTCTTAACATGACAGTCAGCTCTGGTTATTCATAATTCTCCGCTTGAAGTCCTCCAATAACTTCCCAATGGACTTGGGGTGAAATCCCATGCCTAGCTGACTTTATTACGCACCTCCCCTCTCCCCACCTCAGCAGGCTAAAGGTTAGAGCTTCTATCCAGCCTCACAACCTCTGTCCTTCCCTCAGATCTGCTGAGGACTTGCTCCCTCCCCTCCTGCACATCCGCAGGGAGTCCCTCTGCACTCACAGTCCTACCCAGCCCTGCCCACCCACTCTCTGGGGAGGAGCCCCAGAACCCCAGGGTAGGGCTCTTCTCTTCCAGGTAGTTATACCCTGTTTGAGGAGAACGTCTTTTTCAGTTCACCCAACTTCTGAGTGCCACCTCTGCGCCCAGCACAGAACTGAACACCAGAGATAAATATGAGTGAGACATGATTTCTGCCATCGAAGACGGCAGATGGGAGAGAGGTAGCCATGTCTGTGAAGTGCTTTTTGTTCATCACAGCTGGAAAAGGCTGTTGTGAAAGTCAAGGCAAGAAAGAGGACTGAATCAGGACAGAGGCAATGGCTATGAAGCTGAAGCTGAAGGGAGATAGGTTTGAATAGATGGGGTATTTAGAAGTTCGAGAAGTGAGGGAAGTCGGGAATCACTGAAGGAAATTTAGAACATGCACACACACAAAATGAAAATATGCCATCCATAGCCCCACCCAGGGCTTCCCAGGTGGCTCAGTGGTAAAAAAAAAAGAAAAAAATCTGCCTGCCAATGTAGGAGACACAGGTTCCATCCCTGGGTCAGGAAAATCCCCTGGAAAAGGAAATGGCAACCACTCCAGTATTCTTGTCTGGGAAATCCCATGGACAGAGGAGCCTGGTGGGCCACAGTTCATGGGTCGCAAAGAGTTGGACATCCCCTGGGAACCTCCTAGGCACCTGAGCATCTTCCCTGGGAGAGTCCTCTGCGCCTCCCTACCTCCACACTAAACTCTGAATCCGCACACATCTCTCAAACCCCGGCCGCGGCCCACTCCACTCCAGCATCAGCACTCGCTTGGACTTTGCAGTTGAGCCTGCCCAGGGCTTTCCTGCCTGCCTCTCTGGCTTCCCTCAACTTGCTCCCCACGTGGAGGCCAAAAAGGTCTCTTAACATGACAGTCAGCTCTGGTTATTCATAATTCTCCGCTTGAAGTCCTCCAATAACTTCCCAATGGACTTGGGGTGAAATCCCATGCCTAGCTGACTTTATTACGCACCTCCCCTCTCCCCACCTCAGCAGGCTAAAGGTTAGAGCTTCTATCCAGCCTCACAACCTCTGTCCTTCCCTCAGATCTGCTGAGGACTTGCTCCCTCCCCTCCTGCACATCCGCAGGGAGTCCCTCTGCACTCACAGTCCTACCCAGCCCTGCCCACCCACTCTCTGGGGAGGAGCCCCAGAACCCCAGGGTAGGGCTCTTCTCTTCCAGGTAGTTATACCCTGTTTGAGGAGAACGTCTTTTTCAGTTCACCCAACTTCTGAGTGCCACCTCTGCGCCCAGCACAGAACTGAACACCAGAGATAAATATGAGTGAGACATGATTTCTGCCATCGAAGACGGCAGATGGGAGAGAGGTAGCCATGTCTGTGAAGTGCTTTTTGTTCATCACAGCTGGAAAAGGCTGTTGTGAAAGTCAAGGCAAGAAAGAGGACTGAATCAGGACAGAGGCAATGGCTATGAAGCTGAAGCTGAAGGGAGATAGGTTTGAATAGATGGGGTATTTAGAAGTTCGAGAAGTGAGGGAAGTCGGGAATCACTGAAGGAAATTTAGAACATGCACACACACAAAATGAAAATATGCCATCCATAGCCCCACCCAGGGCTTCCCAGGTGGCTCAGTGGTAAAAAAAAAAGAAAAAAATCTGCCTGCCAATGTAGGAGACACAGGTTCCATCCCTGGGTCAGGAAAATCCCCTGGAAAAGGAAATGGCAACCACTCCAGTATTCTTGTCTGGGAAATCCCATGGACAGAGGAGCCTGGTGGGCCACAGTTCATGGGTCGCAAAGAGTTGGACATGACTGAGCACTAAACAATTCTCCTCACATCACCTTACGTCTTGTTGGTGTCTGTCTGTCTGTCCTGAATGGACATTCCAGGAGGCCTGGTGCTGGCTGCTATATCTACCGCCCATACCCAAGATAGGCCGGGCATACTGCAGGCACTCCATAAAGGACTTTGGACTGAGGGAACAGGCATCGGGTCAGTCCCTCCTCCCTCACAGGCTCCCCCTCGCCTTGAGGCACCACCCCCCACTTCAAGCTCAAGGAGTCCCTGCAGGGTCCCAGAGATAAAGAGAGGAGGCAGGAAAAAGGAAAAGGGCAGCCTCTGTCTACTGCCTAACTGACTTTGAAAGGTCAGGGCTGAGTCCTGCTTAGTTAAGTCCTACCCCCCGTGGGGTCTTCAGTGACAGAAGGGCTGGCCCCATCTCAGACTCACAGACACTCCCGGGTCCTGTGGAGATGGGATGGAGGGGGCTTGTTCCTGGCGGGAACAGTGCAATCTGGTCCCTCCCTTTGAACTGAACCAGGCCCCTCCAGTCCAGAACAAATCACTCCAAAACACCTCTCTCTCTCTCTTTCTCTGCCTTGAGTCTCTCCTGCCTGTAACACCAAAGGAATTACTTCCCCTTCAGGAGCCTCAGTTTCCCCTTCTGCATGGAGAGGTCAGTCAGTCAGTTCAGTCACTCAGTCGTGTCCGACAACTCTGCCACCCCATGGACTGTGGCACACCAGGTTTCCCTGCCCTTCACTATCTTCAGGAGCTCATGTCCATTGAGTTGGTGATGTCATCCAACCATCTCATCCTCTGTTGTTCTGTTCTTCTGCCTTCAATTACTACTCATGTCACAGATAGGAAAAATCTTTGCGACTTCCTGGTGGTCCCGTGGTTAAGACCCCTCACTTCCGCTGCAGGGGTGTGGGCTTGTTTTTTTTTTATTTGGTGGGGCGGCGGGTTGGGGAGGGAGGGGGGCAGGCAGGCCACTTCTATTGGTCTTTCATTTATCTATCTTCACCCATCTTTGTTCTCCAGCCCATGTGGGTCTCCCATCGCAGTGGCCTCTGTTGTCGCAGAGCACTGGCTCTGGGGACACGTGCTCCAGAGCTCCGGCTCAGTGATTGGACACATCGGTCCAGCCGCTCCGCGGCACGTGGGATCCTCCCAGGCCAGGGATCGAACCAGCGCCCCTTGCACTGCAAGGCAATGTCCCTACCCACTGGACCATCAGGGAAGCCTGGGGTGTGGGTTTGATCCCTGGCCAGGGTAACTAGGATCCCGCACGCTCCATGGCACGCCCCCTTCTCTTCAAAAACACACACACACAGAAAAAAGTGTCAATTCTATACAAACTCTTCCAGAAAATTGAAGAGGATGAAGCATCTCCCAATTATTCACAGGAAACTACATTCAATATCCTGTGAGAAATGAAATATTTCCTGCCATATCAGTAAACAAGGATGCCATAGTCACCAGCAATGGCAGCCACCACAGATGGCGAGCTGTGAGCCTTGAGGGAACTCAGGAAGGAAAGAACACCTGCCATTCAGCAGCCATCAGACTGCAACCACTCCCCAGGGTGAGCCCTGAGGAAGCTCAGGATGTGCAAACACAGGGTACTGGCCCCAGGTAGCTGAGATGCATATCCAAGGAATGATTTCACTGAGCCCAGACTTTTGCATCTTCCTATATGTAGAAAAGCATTAAATTCCTCAACTCGGGATCGCTGCTTTTCTTTAGTTAACAATAATCTTCTGATGGTCAGACTACCTACCTTTGGTTGCAATACTTTTATATAATCTGGCTCCCCTGATTATATAGATACTGAGCAGTTAGGATCCTGATTATATATAGATCCTGAGTATACAATCCTGAGCAGTTCTCTCAGGATTACTTGAGATGCTGTCTCCTAGGCTTCAAGTCCTAAAAATTTCCCACCCAAGAAAACATAACTCGCCACTTTTATTGGGGCTTCCCGTATAGCTCAGCTGGTAAATAATCCTCCTACAATGTAGGAGACCCAGGTTCAATTCCTGGGTAGAGAAGATTCCCTGGAGAAGGAAGGAAGCCTTAGGTTTTCATTTATCTATCTTCACCCATCTTTGTTCTCCAGCCCATGTGGGTCTCCCATCGCAGTGGCCTCTGTTGTCAGAGCACTGGCTCTGGGGACACGTGCTCCAGAGCTCCGGCTCAGTGATTGGACACATCGGTCCAGCCGCTCCGCGGCACGTGGGATCCTCCCAGGCCAGGGATCGAACCAGCGCCCCTTGCACTGCAAGGCAATGTCCCTACCCACTGGACCATCAGGGAAGCCTGGGGTGTGGGTTTGATCCCTGGCCAGGGTAACTAGGATCCCGCACGCTCCATGGCACGCCCCCTTCTCTTCAAAAACACACACACACAGAAAAAAGTGTCAATTCTATACAAACTCTTCCAGAAAATTGAAGAGGATGAAGCATCTCCCAATTATTCACAGGAAACTACATTCAATATCCTGTGAGAAATGAAATATTTCCTGCCATATCAGTAAACAAGGATGCCATAGTCACCAGCAATGGCAGCCACCACAGATGGCGAGCTGTGAGCCTTGAGGGAACTCAGGAAGGAAAGAACACCTGCCATTCAGCAGCCATCAGACTGCAACCACTCCCCAGGGTGAGCCCTGAGGAAGCTCAGGATGTGCAAACACAGGGTACTGGCCCCAGGTAGCTGAGATGCATATCCAAGGAATGATTTCACTGAGCCCAGACTTTTGCATCTTCCTATATGTAGAAAAGCATTAAATTCCTCAACTCGGGATCGCTGCTTTTCTTTAGTTAACAATAATCTTCTGATGGTCAGACTACCTACCTTTGGTTGCAATACTTTTATATAATCTGGCTCCCCTGATTATATAGATACTGAGCAGTTAGGATCCTGATTATATATAGATCCTGAGTATACAATCCTGAGCAGTTCTCTCAGGATTACTTGAGATGCTGTCTCCTAGGCTTCAAGTCCTAAAAATTTCCCACCCAAGAAAACATAACTCGCCACTTTTATTGGGGCTTCCCGTATAGCTCAGCTGGTAAATAATCCTCCTACAATGTAGGAGACCCAGGTTCAATTCCTGGGTAGAGAAGATTCCCTGGAGAAGGAATAGGCTACCTACTTCCGTATTCGTGCCTGGAGAATTCCATGGCTCGTCCATTGCTCACAAAGAGTCGGACATGACTGAGTGACTTTCACTTTCACTCAACTTTCAGGTTGTGAATATTTTTTTAAGTCCACCCCTGTGACAAGCCATAATGGAAAAGACTTTGCTGTTACAGCAGAGATTGGCACGACAGTGTAAATCAACTGTTCAGTGACTAAGTCTTGTCTGAACTTTGTGACCCCAAGGACTGCAGGAAGCACTCCAGGCTCCTCTGTCCTTCACTGTCTCTCGAGTTTGCTCAATTTGATGTCCATTGAGTTGGTGAGGCCATCTAACTGAGTGCTGAAATCAACTATACTTCAATTTAAAACATAAAATCAGTGAAAAGCAAAAGAAAATCCTCGGTAAAAGTGATATCATCTATAAACTGTGCAGCACTGAACAGGTCTTACTATTCCACTAGCATGTGGGAGCAGCCATGAGAAATGAACCGGTTCATAATAGCAGGAGAGTTCCTTCTGCCCCACCCTCTCAAGAGCCCCTCCGGTCTGCTGAGGCTGGGGTGGGTACTCAGACAGGAGACTGATTTCTTGAAGAGAAAGGAAATGCACTTCCCATTGCTAATTTCCTCGAGGCAGAACCGTTTGGAAGTTCACCCCTCCCTCCTCACCAACCCACCTGCTTCTTGGAGGATGCTGGGCATGGGGGAGGGCATTCTGCCCTCTCTTCTCCCAGACTTGAGATCTGCCCATCAACAGCCCTCACCCCACCCCCCACCCAAGGACAGCGTGGAAGGGTTGACTCTTAGAATTCCACAGTCCAGCCTATATGCCACAACTTGGGGCACAAGGTCAGTTCTGGCTCCTGCCTGTTACAAATGGGTAAACTAAGGCAGTTAGGATCCTGATTATATATAGATCCTGAGTATACAATCCTGAGCAGTTCTCTCAGGATTACTTGAGATGCTGTCTCCTAGGCTTCAAGTCCTAAAAATTTCCCACCCAAGAAAACATAACTCGCCACTTTTATTGGGGCTTCCCGTATAGCTCAGCTGGTAAATAATCCTCCTACAATGTAGGAGACCCAGGTTCAATTCCTGGGTAGAGAAGATTCCCTGGAGAAGGAATAGGCTACCTACTTCCGTATTCGTGCCTGGAGAATTCCATGGCTCGTCCATTGCTCACAAAGAGTCGGACATGACTGAGTGACTTTCACTTTCACTCAACTTTCAGGTTGTGAATATTTTTTTAAGTCCACCCCTGTGACAAGCCATAATGGAAAAGACTTTGCTGTTACAGCAGAGATTGGCACGACAGTGTAAATCAACTGTTCAGTGACTAAGTCTTGTCTGAACTTTGTGACCCCAAGGACTGCAGGAAGCACTCCAGGCTCCTCTGTCCTTCACTGTCTCTCGGAGTTTGCTCAATTTGATGTCCATTGAGTTGGTGAGGCCATCTAACTGAGTGCTGAAATCAACTATACTTCAATTTAAAACATAAAATCAGTGAAAAGCAAAAGAAAATCCTCGGTAAAAGTGATATCATCTATAAACTGTGCAGCACTGAACAGGTCTTACTATTCCACTAGCATGTGGGAGCAGCCATGAGAAATGAACCGGTTCATAATAGCAGGAGAGTTCCTTCTGCCCCACCCTCTCAAGAGCCCCTCCGGTCTGCTGAGGCTGGGGTGGGTACTCAGACAGGAGACTGATTTCTTGAAGAGAAAGGAAATGCACTTCCCATTGCTAATTTCCTCGAGGCAGAACCGTTTGGAAGTTCACCCCTCCCTCCTCACCAACCCACCTGCTTCTTGGAGGATGCTGGGCATGGGGGAGGGGCATTCTGCCCTCTCTTCTCCCAGACTTGAGATCTGCCCATCAACAGCCCTCACCCCACCCCCCACCCAAGGACAGCGTGGAAGGGTTGACTCTTAGAATTCCACAGTCCAACAAGCCTATATGCCACAACTTGGGGCACAAGGTCAGTTCTGGCTCCTGCCTGTTACAAATGGGTAAACTAAGGCCCAGGGCCACAGGCTGCTAGCTGTCGGAGTCACATGATGCATCTGGACGGCACAGATCTGTCGTTTTTAATGAAAAAGAATGTTTTCTGTTCTCTGAATGTTTTCTCTCTTCCCTCCCTGCAGTCTTGTAATTTTTTCTCAAGTCTCTCTGGGGTTCTCAGCCCCCTTTGAGAATCTGCCAAGAAGGCAAGTGACCTCGTGATCACCATCACCTGACTCCCTTGCTCGGCACCCTCCACCCTTGCTCGCAGCCAAGACCCTCTTGGGTAGGATCTAAGTTGCCTTCCTTACTCAGGTTTTGCTAGGGGGAAATCAACCCCCAAATTTCACTGTGCCTACAAGAAGCTCCCCTGTGTTCCCCCACCCACCCCGCGCCTCCCTCCTTCCTGGTCCCTGACAGCCCCTCCCAGAGGGACAGGGACGAGAGACAGAGAAGGGGTGACAAAAAGGACTGTCAGACCCTGGCCACACGGTGTGCAGTCTCCGCTGCTCAAGCCAGTTAAGTCCCTGGGCCCCAGCAGTCTGAAGGATTGGGGGTAGGGGGGTGAAAGGATAGAGGGAGAGGTAATACAGCCCCCCACGTCCCCCTCACTCACCAGCTCCATCCTAGAAGCCTCCAGGCTGCCTCTCTCAGCCCCCACCTTCCCCTCACTTCCCTTCTCTCAGAACTCCAGCTCCCCTGTCAGCCCCCTGGGGGACCAGCCAGCAGCTCCGGTGTGCTCATTAGGGGACGAAATGTGATCACAGAGCCTCGCTCCCCACCTGGCGCTTTGGTGGCTGGCTGGCGGAAACCGGGAGACAGTCAGGCCACCATGACCACGCTGCTGGCCTCGGTTTCCCCCTCTCTACCTACGCGGTCCCCATCCCCACACATGTCTCCCACACCACCCAGAGGGGACACCAGGAGGGTCCTTACTCTATTCCTCTGATACGTTAGATTCCCCAGGCTCTCAGACCCTCTGGGTCCAGTGTTAGCCCAGTCCTATGGTTCACTGTCCTTTTCTTTGAAAATTTACGTTTCAATATAAAACCCTGACAGCGTGGAAGGGTTGACTCTTAGAATTCCACAGTCCAACAAGCCTATATGCCACAACTTGGGGCACAAGGTCAGTTCTGGCTCCTGCCTGTTACAAATGGGTAAACTAAGGCCCAGGGCCACAGGCTGCTAGCTGTCGGAGTCACATGATGCATCTGGACGGCACAGATCTGTCGTTTTTAATGAAAAAGAATGTTTTCTGTTCTCTGAATGTTTTCTCTTCCCTCCCTGCAGTCTTGTAATTTTTTCTCAAGTCTCTCTGGGGTTCTCAGCCCCCTTTGAGAATCTGCCAAGAAGGCAAGTGACCTCGTGATCACCATCACCTGACTCCCTTGCTCGGCACCCTCCACCCTTGCTCGCAGCCAAGACCCTCTTGGGTAGGATCTAAGTTGCCTTCCTTACTCAGGTTTTGCTAGGGGGAAATCAACCCCCAAATTTCACTGTGCCTACAAGAAGCTCCCCTGTGTTCCCCACCCACCCCGCGCCTCCCTCCTTCCTGGTCCCTGACAGCCCCTCCCAGAGGGACAGGGACGAGAGACAGAGAAGGGGTGACAAAAAGGACTGTCAGACCCTGGCCACACGGTGTGCAGTCTCCGCTGCTCAAGCCAGTTAAGTCCCTGGGCCCCAGCAGTCTGAAGGATTGGGGGTAGGGGGGTGAAAGGATAGAGGGAGAGGTAATACAGCCCCCCACGTCCCCCTCACTCACCAGCTCCATCCTAGAAGCCTCCAGGCTGCCTCTCTCAGCCCCCACCTTCCCCTCACTTCCCTTCTCTCAGAACTCCAGCTCCCCTGTCAGCCCCCTGGGGGACCAGCCAGCAGCTCCGGTGTGCTCATTAGGGGACGAAATGTGATCACAGAGCCTCGCTCCCCACCTGGCGCTTTGGTGGCTGGCTGGCGGAAACCGGGAGACAGTCAGGCCACCATGACCACGCTGCTGGCCTCGGTTTCCCCCTCTCTACCTACGCGGTCCCCATCCCCCACACATGTCTCCCACACCACCCAGAGGGGACACCAGGGAGGGTCCTTACTCTATTCCTCTGATACGTTAGATTCCCCAGGCTCTCAGACCCTCTGGGTCCAGTGTTAGCCCAGTCCTATGGTTCACTGTCCTATTATTATAAGCTTTTAGAGCTTTACCTTCCTTCTATTCTATTACTATCATCATGGCGGCTCCTTTCCATCTAGGTTTCCAATATCCAAGGAAGCTCACATTCCACGATTCTTGAGTTCTATTGTTAGAACGCTCTGTGATTTTTTTTTTTAAAAAAAACATTCTATGACTTTCATAATCTATTATTAAACTCTTGGTGATTATTATCTTGGTTCAGCCAACGCGAGTCTGTATTTCCCTTTTCCTTTTTACAGAAATGGGAATGTACTGTAGATATGGTCAACCCCACTTCCTTTTTTATTTCTCCCCTTATCGTTTCTGACTGTTAACATTCTAGCAGCCTGAAGTTCTAAAATTATGCAGAACTATAAGCCACAAAAGATTCAGTGGGGAGGGTGGGTAGTCACCACCTTTACCTAGTCCCTAAATGCTGTCCCCTGCGAGGGGCGGGACACACTAGGAGCCAGGCTACCCCTCCACACCCAGCAGCTTTGCCTCCTCCCACCCCGCTGGATCACACACTGGCTGAGGCTGAGTTATTATTTGTCTAGACACAAACCAAATTACAGGCCCTGTCCTGCGGGAGCAGTGGGCTTCACGGGGAGGGTCAGGAGACAGAAGCAGGAGGGAGTTCATCTCTGCTCCCTCTCCTCACTTCCTCTCTTCTCTTTCCTCTTTCTCTGAAACCCCACCCCTTCTACCCAAACCAATCTGGTCCCCTCTCCCTCTCCACCACCATGGTTTCCTCGTATTTTCTCTCCTCTCTTTCTAAAGGTGCTCCTTCCTGGGTTCCTGCCATCCATACCCTGGCCCCGACCAGCCAGCAGCTCCGGTGTGCTCATTAGGGGACGAAATGTGATCACAGAGCCTCGCTCCCACCTGGCGCTTTGGTGGCTGGCTGGCGGAAACCGGGAGACAGTCAGGCCACCATGACCACGCTGCTGGCCTCGGTTTCCCCTCTCTACCTACGCGGTCCCCATCCCCACACATGTCTCCCACACCACCCAGAGGGGACACCAGGGAGGGTCCTTACTCTATTCCTCTGATACGTTAGATTCCCCAGGCTCTCAGACCCTCTGGGTCCAGTGTTAGCCCAGTCCTATGGTTCACTGTCCTATTATTATAAGCTTTTAGAGCTTTACCTTCCTTCTATTCTATTACTATCATCATGGCGGCTCCTTTCCATCTAGGTTTCCAATATCCAAGGAAGCTCACATTCCACGATTCTTGAGTTCTATTGTTAGAACGCTCTGTGATTTTTTTTTTTAAAAAAAACATTCTATGACTTTCATAATCTATTATTAAACTCTTGGTGATTATTATCTTGGTTCAGCCAACGCGAGTCTGTATTTCCCTTTTCCTTTTTACAGAAATGGGAATGTACTGTAGATATGGTCAACCCCACTTCCTTTTTTATTTCTCCCCTTATCGTTTCTGACTGTTAACATTCTAGCAGCCTGAAGTTCTAAAATTATGCAGAACTATAAGCCACAAAAGATTCAGTGGGGGAGGGGTGGGTAGTCACCACCTTTACCTAGTCCCCTAAATGCTGTCCCCCTGCGAGGGGGGCGGGGACACACTAGGAGCCAGGCTACCCCTCCACACCCAGCAGCTTTGCCTCCTCCCACCCCGCTGGATCACACACTGGCTGAGGCTGAGTTATTATTTGTCTAGACACAAACCAAATTACAGGCCCTGTCCTGCGGGAGCAGTGGGCTTCACGGGGAGGGTCAGGAGACAGAAGCAGGAGGGAGTTCATCTCTGCTCCCTCTCCTCACTTCCTCTCTTCTCTTTCCTCTTTCTCTGAAACCCCACCCCTTCTACCCAAACCAATCTGGTCCCCTCTCCCTCTCCACCACCATGGTTTCCTCGTATTTTCTCTCCTCTCTTTCTAAAGGTGCTCCTTCCTGGGTTCCTGCCATCCATTCACACTCACCCTGGCACTGGTCCCTTCTCCCTGTGAAGACCTTCCTACCTTCCTCTGATTTAGTGACAGCCAAGGAAGCCAGACCTTTAGATTTGGCCTTTAGAGAAACTCGAGTCCCAAGTCCAGGCTGAAATGGACTCACTGTGGGAACTTCTGCACTTGACCTTAGTTTCTCCATCTATGAAATGGGCGACTTGGCCTAGCTGGCTCTGACAACACTTTCAAGCTCTCAGGTTCACACACTGAAAACTGCCAAGATTCCCAGGCCCATCTTTTTGGATTGGAGGATTTAAATACCCTAAGACCTTTCATTTGAAGGTTGAGCTCTCCCAGTTCTCCTCTCTGATCATTCTCACATACAGGGGTCCTTTCATTCAAAGACTTCACATTTAACCAACTAAACTCCAATTTAAAAACTAACTGAAAAAAAAGACTTCACTTTCAAAAGTTCCCACAGTTTGGGAATCTCTGCCCCCCACCCCCCACACCACCCCCACCCACGCCACATACCATCAATCTCATTTTCTCCTATTGGAATACCCCTTAGCAAGGAAATCTCCCCATCTTCACCCTAAAGCTGAAATCAAGCTCACCCACAGAGACAGGGCTGTTGGGCGGCCCTTGGTAAGTTCTTCCCTAGTGGTTCAGAGGTAAAGAATCTGCCTGCAGTGTAGAAGCAGGAGCTGTGGCGTCGATCCCTACGTCGGGAAGCTCCCATGGAGAAGAAAATGACAACCCACTCCAGTATTCTTGCTTGGAAAATCCCATGGGCAGGAGTCTGGCGGGCTACAGTCCATGGGGTCACAAAGAGTCCCACGACTGAGGCAGGCACACACTGGTGAGTTCAGGAGAAGTGTGGCTGATGGCGGGGTGGGGGGGGCTCGAGCGGGGCAATGGGCGGTGTGGCCCCCATCAGCTCCCTCTGTGCCCACGAGAAACTCCCCTTAGCGCTCCTCCCTCCTGAGTACAGGACAGACTTCCCACAATCCACGCCTCACAGAAATTTCAGAGTTGCCCCTCAGGGTGATTCGAGGTGGGGGGTATTCAGTTCAAGGAGTTGGGGGTGGGGGATGAAGCCGAGGCAGGAAGGAGTTAACGGGCGACCCAGCCAAATCTGGAACGGGAGGAAGTTGGGGAGGAAGTTTACCCCCGTCCCCCGCCCCGACAGGAATTCCTGAAATCGGAGGGTGGGTTGGGGGCGACCTCCAGAGCAGTGGGGTGACTCTGTTAAGGGGCAGCCCAGGTCACAAGGGCCCTCAGAGTCCACCTGCCCCAGGTGGTAACCCTATTGCCGCCTACCCCACTCCCAAGAAGCCCCCCGCCCAGGGGAAAGTTGGGATGCGAGAGGATTTGGCGTGAGATGACGACGGAGTGAAGTTGCCAAGACAGGGTCTAAGATACAGAAAGCCAGAGACAGAGGAATACGGAGGGACAGAGAGACAGGGAGAGAAAGGGCAAAGAGATGCCCAGAAACGGGGAGACGGAGGCAGAGACATCCGCAGAGGCTGTGAGATTCATCAAGACCGAGGGATACAGGCAAACAGAGTGAGAAAGGCGAAGAGGCAGAGAAAAAGACACCGACAGACATCCAGAAAGAGAGGGCGAGGGAGAGACTCAGGCAGAGGGAGAGGGACCGCCGGTCAGAAAGACGGAGAGATGGAGACAGACCCAGAGACAAAGTCAGCCGCGGAGCCGCAGGGAGAGCCAGCCCGGGAGAGGGGCGGGGACGGAGCCCACGCGGGAGACTGAGGCAGCGGACGGACGCGGGGACGCAAAGCCCGCGAGGGGCGCGGGGAGGAGCGGCCGCCGGCTGCCGCCTGGCCTGCGCGGGCCGGGGAGGGACCGGCGCCTACCTGCGCGGGGCGGCTGGACGGGGCGGGCGGCGCCGCGCTCTGCGGCTCGGGGGATCCGGGCTCCGCGGCGGCGCAGGGACCCGGCGGCGACTCCTCCCGGCCCCGGGCCCGCGCCGCCAGCCGAGGCCCCGCCCCGCCCCGCCCGGGCCCGCCGCCGTTAACCCCTCCTGGGTCGCTCCCCCTTAACCCCTTCACCCCGCCAAAGGCTTCCAGCCTTGGGGAACCCTCACCTGCTGGTGCGACACCCGCGAGTCCGTCAACGTCCCCAGCCTCGAAGCTCTCATTTCATAAATTCCTTTGCTCACCTTCCCTCCAACCCCGCACTTCATGGAGATCAAGCCTTAAGCTACCGGGAAGGGAAGGACGAGGCTGAGGAAGACCCCAGACCCGAGTTAGTGACTTTCAGGCCATCGCACGCCCCCTTCCCCAAGGGAGAGAGTGAGGAGGGGTCTGCTGGTTTCCCATGCCCAAGGTCGGGGCCACCCCTGGAGGCATCCCTGAGTTTGCAGCTCCAGCCCTGTCTCTTGGCCAGACTGAAGCTGTTGACCTCTCTGTGCCTCTGTTTCCGCTTCTGACCGGGTGGTCTCTCACAGTCTCTTTATCACAAGGATATCATACTTTGAAGTTTGTAAAACATGACTGCACCCCACCCAACGACCTCCTTTCTCCCTGCTTTATTTGCTTTTCCCCATAGAATTGGTTCTATCTAGCATTCTATGTATTCCACTTACTACACATTTAATTTAATTTGCAATACATGCTGTTTTCAAGGAGTAAATACAGAATGGTAAGTGCTTCAAAAATATTTGCTGATTCTATAGTATTATCATGTCCTTTGTAAATGGATGGTGAGCATTCATTCTTGGGCAAAGCACTTTGGACAGACCTGGGATGTAACACTCAAAAGTGACAGCTAATAAAAAATCAAAATAAAAAGTGAATTTGGGGGCTTCCCTGGTGGTCCAGTGGGTAAGGACACCGCCTTGCAGTGCAAGGGGTTCGATCCCTGGCCTGGGAAGATCCCACGTGCCGCGGAGCAGCTGGACCCATGTGTCCAATTACCGAGCCAGAGCTCTGGAGCGCATGCACCCAGAGCCAGTGCTCTGCGACAACAGAGGCCACCACTATGGGAGGCCCACAGGAGCCAAAGAACAAAGACGGATGAAAATAGAGAAATGAAAGACCAATAGAAGCGGCCCGCCCGTCCCCCTCCCTCCCCACCCCAGCCCCCAAAAGATAAATAAATAAATGTTTAAAAAAAGTAAATTTGGGTTTTCAAAGTCATTTTTGTTTCCACGGGATCCTGAAGAGTCAGACACAACTTGGCGACTGAACAACAACAAATAATTATAATGATTATTGAGGTTTCCCTGGTGGCTCAGCTGGTAAAGAACCCATATGCCAATGTGGGAGATGCAAGAGATGAGGGTTCAATCCCTGGATCTGGAAGATCCCCTGGAGGAGGCAATGGCAGCCCACTCTAGTATTCTTGCCTGGAAAACTCCACGTACAGAGGAGCCTGGCGGGCTACAGTCCATGGGGTTGCGAAGTCAGACATGACTGAGCATACACGCACACACACACACACACACACAAACACACACACACTAATTATTATTTTTATGGCGGCTGTTTGGTCTGTGTTGCGGTGCTCCAGCTTCTCTAGCTGAGGTGTGCTGACTTTTGCCCCATGGCATTTGGGATCTTGGTTCCCTGACGATGGATGGAACCTACTTCCCCTACATTGAAAGGCTGATTCTTAACTACTGGACTATCAGGGAAATCCCAGTTTATTTCTTTTGAAAAGAAAAATGCCCGGATCTTAATTAAGGGAGCAGTCCTGTAAGTTGTAACAAACAGATACACCCATGTGACTAAGCACCCACATAAGACATAAACATTTCCATCACCAGCAAACACTGTTTTGATTTTGCCCCTTTCCAGGGCACACTCGATCTCTACTTTACCCCCAGAGGCAACTCCATGTCAGACCTGGGATGTAACACTCAAAAGTGACAGCTAATAAAAAATCAAAATAAAAAGTGAATTTGGGGGCTTCCTGGTGGTCCAGTGGGTAAGGACACCGCCTTGCAGTGCGAGGGGTTCGATCCCGGGCCTGGGAAGATCCCACGTGCCGCGGAGCAGCTGGACCCATGTGTCCAATTACCGAGCCAGAGCTCTGGAGCGCATGCACCCAGAGCCAGTGCTCTGCGACAACAGAGGCCACCACTATGGGAGGCCCACAGGAGCCAAAGAACAAAGACGGATGAAAATAGAGAAATGAAAGACCAATAGAAGCGGCCCGCCCGTCCCCCTCCCTCCCCACCCCACCCCCCAAAAGATAAATAAATAAATGTTTAAAAAAAAAAGTAAATTTGGGTTTTCAAAGTCATTTTTGTTTCCACGGGATCCTGAAGAGTCAGACACAACTTGGCGACTGAACAACAACAAATAATTATAATGATTATTGAGGTTTCCCTGGTGGCTCAGCTGGTAAAGAACCCATATGCCAATGTGGGAGATGCAAGAGATGAGGGTTCAATCCCTGGATCTGGAAGATCCCCTGGAGGAGGCAATGGCAGCCCACTCTAGTATTCTTGCCTGGAAAACTCCACGTACAGAGGAGCCTGGCGGGCTACAGTCCATGGGGTTGCGAAGTCAGACATGACTGAGCATACACGCACACACACACACACACACACAAACACACACACACTAATTATTATTTTTATGGCGGCTGTTTGGTCTGTGTTGCGGTGCTCCAGCTTCTCTAGCTGAGGTGTGCTGACTTTTGCCCCATGGCATTTGGGATCTTGGTTCCCTGACGATGGATGGAACCTACTTCCCCTACATTGAAAGGCTGATTCTTAACTACTGGACTATCAGGGAAATCCCAGTTTATTTCTTTTGAAAAGAAAAATGCCCGGATCTTAATTAAGGGAGCAGTCCTGTAAGTTGTAACAAACAGATACACCCATGTGACTAAGCACCCACATAAGACATAAACATTTCCATCACCAGCAAACACTGTTTTGATTTTGCCCCTTTCCAGGGCACACTCGATCTCTACTTTACCCCCAGAGGCAACTCCATGTCCCTCCTCTTTTTTTTATACTGGAAATTAGTATTACTTGTTCTAGAACTTCATAGAAATGAACAATTCTGCTTTGTTTTGTTTAAGGTAGCTCTTATAACCATTCACTGTGTGCTCTTGGACAAGTGACTTCACCTCTCTGAACCACAGGATCCCCTTCCTCTTTCCAGGGCTCTTGAGGGAAACAGAAAGTAAGAGTTAACCAAGGACCCAAGTGACCGGCAATGCACACAGATAAAAGGTTTTTCCTTCTACTCTCCCTCAAGGGGAGAGGCAGAGACACTCCAGTGAAAGTGTCATGAAGGCTTTAGCCTCTCCCACAAACAACCCTGTATAAAGTTTATCCGGCCCTCCAGCCAGCCCCTTGGCCCTCCCACGATTCTTCTAAAGAGAAATTTTGAGCTGTGCTGGTGTGTGAGGGTGCCCTTCTCTCTTGGACTCACTCAAAGTTTATAAGGTGATTCACTTAAGGTCCTGGCAGGAAACAGGTAGCCATTCAAAGAGTTTAAGTGAGGAGAACTCCCTGGCGGTCCAGGGGTTAGAACTCAATACTCTCATTGCCAAGGGCACAGGTTCAATACCTGGTTGAGGAACTAAGATCCCTGTGTGGCCTCCCCACCTCCCGTCCCCTTACCCCCAAAAAAGAGTTTGAGAACATTTATGAAGGGATGGTTTAGAAGGCTTGGCAGGGTGAGAGAACCCACAAAATACGGGGCGGCACCAGGGAAACTGCTGGAGCCAGAGCCAAGCCATTACCACCCTTCAGGCAGAAAGCTCAGGTTTGGACAGAAGCCCAGAGGAGCTGTAACTCTAGGTAGAGGAATCCAGCCACCGCCACCACTGCAGAGATGCAGGGAGGGATGGGGAAAATAGATACTCCAACCTCTCCCTCAAGACTTACCTTCAGATTTCCTGTCAGCGCTTGTAAAGGGAAGAATCCAACCAACGGACTCCCATGGACGGAGTCCACACAGGGCGGTCTCCCAGTGCTCAGAGCTGGAGGGGAAAGACTGAGGGTGACCCTGGGGTGCACGCTGGAGAATCACCAGTGCTCTTCTCCCAGAACTTTCTAGGTACATTTTTCCATGCAGGTCTGAAGCTGGGCACAAGGGGGCGCCAGAGCACTGGGACCCAATGAAAGGAAGGTTTTGATGGCCCTGGACCACTTGCTTTCCTAGACCTTGGACAGTAAAGAAGGGTCAAAAGCTGGAAGCTGAAGGACAGGAAAGGAGACTTAGATCTGAAACGTGGAGCCCTGGAGGGGTATTATGGTTGCTGGACAGTGCCGGTTGAATAGGAGTTGTCTGGATGGACAAGTTCAGAAAGGGTATACCAAAAAAAAGAAAAAGAATGAAAAAACAAACAAACAAAAACAGAAAGGGTGTACCAGCAGGGAAGGAACAGTATGGGCTGAGGCTCAAAGGCATGAAATGTCACAGGGAAGGGTAAGTACTAGTGATTCAAGTGGCTGGAGGTAAGAGATAGGGACAAAAGAAGATGCTGGATGAAAAAGGAAGGATCAGAAATAATGGAAAAATAAGGACAGTTGACACTCGGTGACAACTTACTACAGTCAAGTACTTACTGCACCTGCCTCTCCTAGCTCTCCAGTTGGCTGATTTGCCCAACAGTTCTTGGGACTGTTCCGTTTCCATAATTGAGTGAAGCAATTCCCTCATCACACAGGTTCTTTTTCTCTGCGGTTTTCTCTGACTAATCTACTTCAAAACTGAAACGAGACGTCCTCAAGCAGGATATCCGATCACTAATTCAAGGTCTTCTTTAGAAGAGAGTCCCATACCTGAGGTACGATCAGCCTAAATGGCAGAATTCGTTGCACTTATTAGGGCTTGTTAACTAGCTAAAGATCAGAGGGAGAACAGACTAATACACAGACAGCAGGTATAACTTGGGAATACTGTAGAACCAAATGAGATTTTATAACTTTTGCTGGCATCCTCCTGAAAAAAGAGAAATCTATACCTGTGATAAAACTGCATACAATCTCATACGCACAGGAAGGCATGTAAACTGGGTTAAAGCTGAACCAGGTCTATAGATTCACCAGTGTTCGTTTCTGAGTCTGGAATTGTAGTAGAGTTGCACGAGATGTTACCATTGGGGGAAACTGGATGAAGGGTAAAGAGGACCTCTCTGTACTAGGTCAGCAATTTCCTCTGAGCCTATAATTATTTCAGAATTGTTTAAGTAAAACCACACACACACAGAGATTCCTCAAAAAGTTAAACATAGAATTATTATATGGCAAAGCTTGTCTACTCCTAGGCGTATACCCAAGAGAAGCAAAAACATATGTCCAAATAAAATCTTGTATATGAGTGTTTGGACTGCTCAGGTGACGCTAGCTGTAGAAAACCCGCCTGCCAATGCAGATGTCAGAGACACGAGTTCAATCACTGGATCGGGAAGATCCCCTAGAGAAGGGCATGGAAACTCCAATAATCTTGCCTGGAGAATCCCATGGACAGAGGAACCTGGAGGGCTACAGTCCAGAGGGCTACAGTCAGACATGACTGAAGCGGCTTAGCATGCATACATACGGATATTTATCACAGAGTTATTCACCATAGCAAAAGATGGACACAACCCGAATTTCCATCATGCATGAATGGCTAACACCAAACTAGGAGTGAGAGCAACATGGCCGTTGTTTTGAGCCAAGAAAAGGAAGGATCAGAAATAATGGAAAAATAAGGACAGTTGACACTCGGTGACAACTTACTACAGTCAAGTACTTACTGCACCTGCCTCTCCTAGCTCTCCAGTTGGCTGATTTGCCCAACAGTTCTTGGGACTGTTCCGTTTCCATAATTGAGTGAAGCAATTCCCTCATCACACAGGTTCTTTTTCTCTGCGGTTTCTCTGACTAATCTACTTCAAAACTGAAACGAGACGTCCTCAAGCAGGATATCCGATCACTAATTCAAGGTCTTCTTTAGAAGAGAGTCCCATACCTGAGGTACGATCAGCCTAAATGGCAGAATTCGTTGCACTTATTAGGGCTTGTTAACTAGCTAAAGATCAGAGGGAGAACAGACTAATACACAGACAGCAGGTATAACTTGGGAATACTGTAGAACCAAATGAGATTTTATAACTTTTGCTGGCATCCTCCTGAAAAAAGAGAAATCTATACCTGTGATAAAACTGCATACAATCTCATACGCACAGGAAGGCATGTAAACTGGGTTAAAGCTGAACCAGGTCTATAGATTCACCAGTGTTCGTTTCTGAGTCTGGAATTGTAGTAGAGTTGCACGAGATGTTACCATTGGGGGAAACTGGATGAAGGGTAAAGAGGACCTCTCTGTACTAGGTCAGCAATTTCCTCTGAGCCTATAATTATTTCAGAATTGTTTAAGTAAAACCACACACACACAGAGATTCCTCAAAAAGTTAAACATAGAATTATTATATGGCAAAGCTTGTCTACTCCTAGGCGTATACCCAAGAGAAGCAAAAACATATGTCCAAATAAAATCTTGTATATGAGTGTTTGGACTGCTCAGGTGACGCTAGCTGTAGAAAACCCGCCTGCCAATGCAGATGTCAGAGACACGAGTTCAATCACTGGATCGGGAAGATCCCCTAGAGAAGGGCATGGAAACTCCAATAATCTTGCCTGGAGAATCCCATGGACAGAGGAACCTGGAGGGCTACAGTCCAGAGGGCTACAGTCAGACATGACTGAAGCGGCTTAGCATGCATACATACGGATATTTATCACAGAGTTATTCACCATAGCAAAAGATGGACACAACCCGAATTTCCATCATGCATGAATGGCTAACACCAAACTAGGAGTGAGAGCAACATGGCCGTTGTTTTGAGCCACTAAGTTTTTTAATTTTTTGAATTTTTTTAGGAGTATTTTTATTTTTATTTATTGGGCCATACCACATCTTAGCTGTGGCATGTAGGATGTAGTTCCCTGACCAGGGATTGAACCCAGGTCCCCTGCACTGGGAACACGAAGTCCTAGCTACCAGACTATCAGGGAAGTCCCTCTAAGCCATTAACTTTATATATATTTTTTGGTCACTTCTATTGATCTTTCATTTATTTATTTCCATCCATCTTTGTTCTTTGGCCTGTGTGGGTCACCCATCACAATGGTCTCTCTCACTGCAGAGCACTGGCTCTGGGCGCATGCACTCCAGAGCTCTGGCTCGGTAGTTGGACACATTGGTCCAGTTGCTCTGTGGCACAGGGGATCTTCCCAGGCCAGGGATCGAACTGGCACCCCTTGCCCTGCAAGGCGGTGTCCTTACCCACTGGACCATCAGGGAAGCCCTAAGCCATTAAATTTTGAAATGCTTTGTTCTGAAGCAATGGATACTGGAAATAGGGGTCTTCAAACTTCGAGAAACATTGTTGACCCTGCCCTCCATGGTGTTGCCCACCTTGACATAAATAGGCTGAAATGTTGGTAACATGCCCCCCCATTCCATGAGGTTTAGGTGGGACTGTCAGTTCTAGTTACATACATTAAATTAACCCCTTTCTAAGCAAAGAGATGAACAGATGACCCAGGCCTAGCCCTTCACATGATCCTATTATCTCCCAGGCCAGGGGGTCCCCCACCTCCAGGATCTCATGGCTGATGATCTGAGGTGGAGCTGATGTCATAATGGAAATAAAGTGCACAGTAAATTTAATGCTCTTGAATCATCCCCAAACCAACCCCCTATCTGGGTCCATGGAAAAATTGTCCTCCAGGGAACCAGTCCTCAACACCAAGAAAGGCTGGGGACCCTCGCCCTAGCCATAGAGACTGGGCACATGACCCCAGCTGGGCCAGCCAGATCCCTCTGGAGACCTCTGAGCACTGTGAGAGCAACTTCCTCTGGCTTGGCTATCATGTGGCCTGGCAGGATGCCTACAGCCACGGTGTCTGTGTTCTCAAGTGTAAAAATAATCAGCGAATATTTCTAGAGGGCTTTTTATGTGCCAGGCACTGTCCTAAGCTTTCTGGGTGTATTTCAGTCTTTTTCACAGCACCCCTGGGGGGGACCTGGGGGAAGCAGATGTTATTATTAACTTCTTTTTTATACATCAGGAGACTGAGGCCTTGAGAGATTAAAAACCCTGCTCAAGGGGAGAAGCCAGATGCAAAGAGAGTTCATACTCTTTGAGTTAAAGCGAAAGTGGCCCAAGTATCAGCACCACTGTGGACCAGTGCCTATCTACCACCTATCCTTCCACGGCCCGTGAGCTAAGAGGGTTTTCACATCTCTCGATGATTCCAAAGAAATCAAAACAATAGGATTCCATGACACAGCAAAAATGTGAAACTCAAGCTTCGGTGTCCATAAATAGCTTTATTTGAACACCGCCAAGCTCATTCATGCACGCATTGTCTGTGGTCACTTTCACACGACAAGGTCAGAGTGAGTTGGGACAGAGACTGAGTGGCTCATAAAGTCTGAAATATTTACTATCTGACCCTGTCCGGAAAGTTTGCTGGCCTCAGGTTTAAAGTACAAAAATGGGTAAAACTGTTCTGTGGTGTAAGAAGTAGGGTAGGGATTACTGGGGGTGGGGAAATGACTAAGCAAAGAAGAGACACAGGGGGGCTTTCTGGGGGCTGGGGAACCTTCTGTTCACCTGAGAGCTGGCTGCGTGAGTGAGATCAATTTATTGTCCATTTATGATGAGTGTACTTCTTTCTGCACGTGATAGAGCAACACACCAACAGAAAAGTTTAAAATTTGCCCAAGGTTACAGATATTAAATTGAGAAACCCCCAAGGGGAGAAACCCAATCACATTTGGGTATCCTGCAATCCAGCTGGGCCCCCTGCTGGACTACCCCAGTTCCATGACCTGGCAACTGTTTATTGCTTCTGCTGGATGAAGTTAATTTCTGTCTCTTGCAACAGAGACGTCTTACCCCATCCACCACACATCCAGTCTCCTCAGTTCACTTCTCTGAAAACTCGCCCTGCCCTGTTTGGACCATATGGTTCACCTGGAGGGGTCTGCATTTTTATAGGATTCCATCTTCCCAATTTATTCAGGTCTGGTCTGCGCCCAAGTGAAACTAACCAATCACAGTAGACCAAGCAAAAGGTCACGTTGATTGATCTGCAGATAGACCAATCATAGCCGTTTCCTGGGACTGGGCGGGGCTGGGCGCTCCAGCTGCTGGGGCCCATCCTCCTGTGGTGTAGAGAATGCTGTTCCCAGAGGAAGCTGCTGATTTGTGGGAGAGGAGGGAAGGTATGGAGAACCTTGGTTGCCCTCAAATCCTTGGTTCAATGGCCCTGAAAGCCAGAGGGGACAATTGCCCTCCCTTGTTTGCCTATGTCGGTGAACTGAGAACTCCTTTGGACTAAGTTAGAGCAAGCTTGGTTCTATCAAGCTTAAAGATCAATAAAAACCTAATCAAGGGACTTCCCTGGTAGTCTAGTGGCTAAGGTTTCAAGCTCCCAATGCGGGGGGCCAGGGTTCAATCCCTGGTCAAGGAACTAGGTCTCACGTACTGCAACTAAGACCTGGCACAGCCAACTAAATAAACACTTAAAAAAAAAAAAAAAAAAAGACCTAATCAGGATCTCTTCTCACAAACAGTTTAATACACGCACACATGCATACACACATACTTGTAGACACAATCTCTGGACACTCCACATACACAGAGGCTAAGCAAAGAAGAGACACAGGGGCTTTCTGGGGCTGGGAACCTTCTGTTCACCTGAGAGCTGGCTGCGTGAGTGAGATCAATTTATTGTCCATTTATGATGAGTGTACTTCTTTCTGCACGTGATAGAGCAACACACCAACAGAAAAGTTTAAAATTTGCCCAAGGTTACAGATATTAAATTGAGAAACCCCCAAGGGGAGAAACCCAATCACATTTGGGTATCCTGCAATCCAGCTGGGCCCCCTGCTGGACTACCCCAGTTCCATGACCTGGCAACTGTTTATTGCTTCTGCTGGATGAAGTTAATTTCTGTCTCTTGCAACAGAGACGTCTTACCCCATCCACCACACATCCAGTCTCCTCAGTTCACTTCTCTGAAAACTCGCCCTGCCCTGTTTAGACCATATGGTTCACCTGGAGGGGTCTGCATTTTTATAGGATTCCATCTTCCCAATTTATTCAGGTCTGGTCTGCGCCCAAGTGAAACTAACCAATCACAGTAGACCAAGCAAAAGGTCACGTTGATTGATCTGCAGATAGACCAATCATAGCCGTTTCCTGGGACTGGGCGGGGCTGGGCGCTCCAGCTGCTGGGGCCCATCCTCCTGTGGTGTAGAGAATGCTGTTCCCAGAGGAAGCTGCTGATTTGTGGGAGAGGAGGGAAGGTATGGAGAACCTTGGTTGCCCTCAAATCCTTGGTTCAATGGCCCTGAAAGCCAGAGGGGACAATTGCCCTCCCTTGTTTGCCTATGTCGGTGAACTGAGAACTCCTTTGGACTAAGTTAGAGCAAGCTTGGTTCTATCAAGCTTAAAGATCAATAAAAACCTAATCAAGGGACTTCCCTGGTAGTCTAGTGGCTAAGGTTTCAAGCTCCCAATGCGGGGGGCCAGGGTTCAATCCCTGGTCAAGGAACTAGGTCTCACGTACTGCAACTAAGACCTGGCACAGCCAACTAAATAAACACTTAAAAAAAAAAAAAAAAAAAGACCTAATCAGGATCTCTTCTCACAAACAGTTTAATACACGCACACACATGCATACACACATACTTGTAGACACAATCTCTGGACACTCCACATACACAGAGGCTGAACACCTCACCTCAGCTCACGTGTCTTTATTTCTGGATGGTAGAAAATAATAAACTTCAAAAACACCTTGAACCAAAACACGCTAATGGCTCCCCCAAAGTAACATGACCCCTCTTTCCCACCCAGATAAATAGAGACTTCTGTTGGTCAGTCCACCCTCCCACCCCCATAACCCTCTTTGCTATAGACATCCTCTGGGTATATATTACTCTACTCGGCAATAAACATCTCCCGAAAATAGAATTGCAGCCTTGCCCCCTGACTCAACCTGGGCCCCATGTTCCTGGGACCCTCCACCCTCCTCAGTTCAGACCACCCGCCACTGCAGCACACTGGTGTCCTTGCCCCCCGTGGTCAGGGCCAGGCTGTCATCCCACAAGAAGGCCACATTCGTCACATGGCTGCTGTGTCCGCCATATTTGTGGCTGAGGGCCTGTGAAAAGGAAAGATGGAAGTTGAAAGAAGGTCTTTTGTCCTGTCACTGCTGTAGCTCCTGTGCCGTGGCCTACAGTAGGTACGCAGTAAGCATTTCTTGAGTTAAGAGGAGAAAAGAACCAAAGATCTCATAATGTCAGTGCTCAGAGCTTTAGCACTTACAGACTTGGAAACGGACCAAGTGTCAAGAAAGGCCCTTGGGATCAAGCCGCTGCCCTGTTTGTACAGACGGGGAAACTGAGATCTGGAAAGGATGGTGTGTCCCCTCGCCCGGCCAGCCCCCCAGAGGGACTCACCCGAGGCTGACAGCAAGGGTAGCTGAACAGGTGGACTTTGCCAAAGTCGTCAGCCGAAGCCAGCAACTTCCCGTCGTGGGAGCGAGCCACGGCGTTGATGTCAGTACCATCTGCTCCCTGACCAAAGGGGGGCAGCACAGAGGCTTCCCTGGTAGTCTAGTGGCTAAGGTTTCAAGCTCCCAATGCGGGGGGCCAGGGTTCAATCCCTGGTCAAGGAACTAGGTCTCACGTACTGCAACTAAGACCTGGCACAGCCAACTAAATAAACACTTAAAAAAAGAAAAAAAGACCTAATCAGGATCTCTTCTCACAAACAGTTTAATACACGCACACACATGCATACACACATACTTGTAGACACAATCTCTGGACACTCCACATACACAGAGGCTGAACACCTCACCTCAGCTCACGTGTCTTTATTTCTGGATGGTAGAAAATAATAAACTTCAAAAACACCTTGAACCAAAACACGCTAATGGCTCCCCCAAAGTAACATGACCCCTCTTTCCCACCCAGATAAATAGAGACTTCTGTTGGTCAGTCCACCCTCCCACCCCCATAACCCTCTTTGCTATAGACATCCTCTGGGTATATATTACTCTACTCGGCAATAAACATCTCCCGAAAATAGAATTGCAGCCTTGCCCCCTGACTCAACCTGGGCCCCATGTTCCTGGGACCCTCCACCCTCCTCAGTTCAGACCACCCGCCACTGCAGCACACTGGTGTCCTTGCCCCCCGTGGTCAGGGCCAGGCTGTCATCCCACAAGAAGGCCACATTCGTCACATGGCTGCTGTGTCCGCCATATTTGTGGCTGAGGGCCTGTGAAAAGGAAAGATGGAAGTTGAAAGAAGGTCTTTTGTCCTGTCACTGCTGTAGCTCCTGTGCCGTGGCCTACAGTAGGTACGCAGTAAGCATTTCTTGAGTTAAGAGGAGAAAAGAACCAAAGATCTCATAATGTCAGTGCTCAGAGCTTTAGCACTTACAGACTTGGAAACGGACCAAGTGTCAAGAAAGGCCCTTGGGATCAAGCCGCTGCCCTGTTTGTACAGACGGGGAAACTGAGATCTGGAAAGGATGGTGTGTCCCCTCGCCCGGCCAGCCCCCCAGAGGGACTCACCCGAGGCTGACAGCAAGGGTAGCTGAACAGGTGGACTTTGCCAAAGTCGTCAGCCGAAGCCAGCAACTTCCCGTCGTGGGAGCGAGCCACGGCGTTGATGTCAGTACCATCTGCTCCCTCGGACCAGATGCCTGTGGGCAAGATTTGGGGGTGGGGATGAGATGTCAGCCAGGGTCAGAGGACCCCAAGGCAAGCAGGCCCTAGCCCCAGCCTCTCTGCCTTCCTCTCAGCTAGCCTGTCTCTAGCCAGGGACAAGAGTTGCAATAATCTTTTGGAAATGTGTATCTGACCCTATCTCTCCATTGCTCAAAACCTCATGGGGAACTCCCTGGTGGTCCAGTGGTCAGGACTCCATACGGTCACTGCCAAGGGCCTGGGTTCAATCCCTGGTTGGGGAACTAAGGTGCCACAAGCCACGCAAAGCAGCCAAAACAAAACAAAAACCTTCCCCGTGATCCAGGCTTCTGACTAGGATGCCCCAAGCTCTGCCTGGCTCCCCACACTGCTCCAGCCTTGTCCTCACCTGCCCTTGAAATCTGCGAAGATTTAGCCATCCAAGCTCTGTCATCTCTAGGTTTTTATACATGGCTATTATTCCCTTTGCCTAGAGACTATTTTCCTTCTTCACCACCCTGGAATGTAACTCCTCATCCTACAGGTTCAGTTTGGATGCCCCTTCCTCCAGGAAGCCCTCCCTGACTCCCTCCTAGGCTGGGGCCAGATGTCCTCTATGGACTTCCTTGTCCTAGTCCAGTCTACTCCGGGCTGTCTGGGGACAGGTCTGTCTCTTCCACTCGGTGGTGAGACCCATGACGGCAAGGCCAGAGCAGTACTGGTCCACCGGGTCTCAGCACTGCACAGGTGCATACACAGGTGCTCAGGGAATCTGTGTTGAGTGCATGAATGCCTGAACAAATGGGTGGCTGGGACACAGGCTGCGTGAATCTCCAGGCCAGGCGCTACCCTCCCCGATTTGGTCTCATTTCGTTACAGCTCAAGGGACCTGAGCGGTCATCTCACCTCCCCTTCTTACACAAGCATCTTTGCCCACAGGTAAAGGAATGAGTTTCCCACCCTAGAGATAATAAGGCGCTGTGAAAACCCCCAGTCAGGGGTGTTTCTTGGAACTCCTGTCCTCGGCAATACTCTCTCCATTCTAGAACTTACCAAACACCCCAAATCCCAAGACACAAGTAGCCGTGGCCCATTCCACGTTTCTCACAGTATCGGCAGTAGTAATCTGCTTACAGGTAGCCGACTCCCCTGGAGCAGAAAATGGAGGGACATGTTCAGAGCAGAAAGAACTACGGACTTAACGCCTCAATTTCACAGACAGTGGGCACTGAGGTCCGAGACAGGAGGTTAAAGGACCCAGGGTGGACTACCTATCTCCATTGCTCAAAACCTCATGGGGAACTCCCTGGTGGTCCAGTGGTCAGGACTCCATACGGTCACTGCCAAGGGCCTGGGTTCAATCCCTGGTTGGGGAACCAAGGTGCCACAAGCCACGCAAAGCAGCCAAAACAAAACAAAAACCTTCCCCGTGATCCAGGCTTCTGACTAGGATGCCCCAAGCTCTGCCTGGCTCCCCACACTGCTCCAGCCTTGTCCTCACCTGCCCTTGAAATCTGCGAAGATTTAGCCATCCAAGCTCTGTCATCTCTAGGTTTTTATACATGGCTATTATTCCCTTTGCCTAGAGACTATTTTCCTTCTTCACCACCCTGGAATGTAACTCCTCATCCTACAGGTTCAGTTTGGATGCCCCTTCCTCCAGGAAGCCCTCCCTGACTCCCTCCTAGGCTGGGGCCAGATGTCCTCTATGGACTTCCTTGTCCTAGTCCAGTCTACTCCGGGCTGTCTGGGGACAGGTCTGTCTCTTCCACTCGGTGGTGAGACCCATGACGGCAAGGCCAGAGCAGTACTGGTCCACCGGGTCTCAGCACTGCACAGGTGCATACACAGGTGCTCAGGGAATCTGTGTTGAGTGCATGAATGCCTGAACAAATGGGTGGCTGGGACACAGGCTGCGTGAATCTCCAGGCCAGGCGCTACCCTCCCCGATTTGGTCTCATTTCTACAGCTCAAGGGACCTGAGCGGTCATCTCACCTCCCTTCTTACACAAGCATCTCTGCCCACAGGTAAAGGAATGAGTTTCCCACCCTAGAGATAATAAGGCGCTGTGAAAACCCCCAGTCAGGGGTGTTTCTTGGAACTCCTGTCCTCGGCAATACTCTCTCCATTCTAGAACTTACCAAACACCCCAAATCCCAAGACACAAGTAGCCGTGGCCCATTCCACGTTTCTCACAGTATCGGCAGTAGTAATCTGCTTACAGGTAGCCGACTCCCCTGGAGCAGAAAATGGAGGGACATGTTCAGAGCAGAAAGAACTACGGACTTAACGCCTCAATTTCACAGACAGTGGGCACTGAGGTCCGAGACAGGAGGTTAAGGACCCAGGGCTTATTCTGTCTCTCCAGACTGGCTGAGGGGCCTAGATCCCATCCCAAGACCAGAGCAGGGGTATCTGCTTAGAAACCCATACCCAACCCACCCAACCAGGGAGGGGAAGAATTAGTTAAAATCTGGGTCCACCAATGAGGAAACCAGAAGCCAGGAGACCAGCCTATGAGATCAGCCCCTGAATACACCAGCCAGAGGAGAGAGATTTGAAGGCCCTGCCTAGGCAGCCAGAAGCCAGGGAAGTCTATGCAAATGTCAACGCACAATAGAGAGGCTGCTGGAGGAAGGCCTTTGGCTTTCAGAGAACTCACAGTACAGAATCTCGTAGTCCCCAGAGTTGGTGACAAAGCAGCTGCTGTCCTGGGCCCAGTCCAGGTGGGTGATGAAACTGGAATGGCCCTGCAGGCGGGGAGAAGGGGTGGAGTTAGGGCTGGAGAGGGCAGGATCAGACCAGGATGGGTGAAAGGCAAAATACAGAGGTAGGGTGAAAACACAAGGGGTCTAGAGGAAGGATACACCAGCCTCTGGCGTGTGGGGGCGGGGCCAGACTACTATGGGCGGGGCCAGACTGTGATGGGCAGGGCTAGACAAAAAGGGCTTCAAACACAGGGGGAGTTTAGAACAAAGTGGGCAGAGCTGGACACAGAGGGGCGGGCTTTGAATGCAAGGGGCTGGGCTACACAGAGGGTGCGCTTAGAATGTGGGGGGCGGGGCTACACGAGGGGGCGGGCTTACGATGCAGGGGCGGGGCTACACAAAGGGCGGGCTTAAAACACAAGAGAGGGTAAACGTGTGGGCCCGGCTAAGGCTCCTAGGCGGAATCAGGGCAGTCAGTTGAAGGTTGAAGCTGTGCTCCTTTTGAGGTAGAAAACTGGTTAATTCTGCACTCCCTGGACAGGGTGGCGGCGCGGGCTGGGGGCCACTGCCCACTCACCGAGCACTTGCCCAGGCGGCTGACCTTGCGGCCGCCTTGGTCCACCGTGTACACGTACACCAAGTTGTCGTGGGAGCCCACGGCCAGGTACGCCCCGTCTGGGGGAGGGGGAGGGGGCTATGAGGAGGCACCCAGGCTCTACCCCCTCCTCTCTCAGATTCAGCCCCTACTATCCCAGGCACCTCCGTAGTCCCAGGCTCCATCCCGGCCACGGTCCTGGCCCTGCCCCTAGGCCGTGCCACAGGCTCCACCCCTTCCTCCTGCCAGTAACTCAGCTTCAGTTCCCAGCTCCTGCCTCTCCACGGTCCCCAGTCGCGGTCCTTACCTGGAGAGAAGCTGACCACCGAGATCTGTTCATTCCCATCTGTATGGATGGCCACCAGGTCGTGGGTCTCCGTGTCCAGCAGCAGCCATCTTTAAGGAGACAGTGCGGTGGGGAGAGGAAGGGTGAGCTGATCTGGTAGAGAGGGGTGGCAATCTGTGGGGCCTGAGGGAGGGACCCCAGAAAGATCTGGGAGAAAGCTGACTCTCAAAGAGAGAGTCTGGGAGATGGAGGTCTGATTAACAGTTGGTACATAATTATGATTCTCTGCAGGCTTTGGGGCAGTAGGGAAGGAGGGGAATCATGGGATAGTTCCTGGGGGGAGCACAGAAGCCTGCCCTCAACCCCATGGGCATTACCTGCCAGTCACCGTGCCGACTGCCAGGACAGAGCCGCTGGGGTGGAAGCCGGCAGAGCGAGCAGGGTCCTGAGGAGGGAGAGAGGAGGCAGGGCTGGAAGCTGGGCCCCCCATCCATCTGGCCCACACTTGCCAGCCTTGGAGCCGATTCTCAGCCTGGCGTGAGGGCTCTGGCTTCCCTCTGCTGCCCTCCAGTAACCCCCTGCCACAGACACTCAGAAAGCACTCTCGTTCCCTTTAATAGGTCAGCTTGAACAGAAAACATTCCTTCTGTCACTGTGGACTGTGGATCCTTTTCATTCCTGTTCTAAATTCCTACAGCTTTATTCATCCAAGATGCTTTCTTTAAGGACTCTTCTAGAAGTGAGACTGTTGGGACCAAGGCTATCCATATGTTTAAGATTTTTGATAGATCGTGTCAATTTGCTCACCAGAAAATTATATCAACGTATCACTAGGTGTGTCTGAGTGCCTGTTTCCCCTTAACTTTATTTAATTCCCAGAAAAAATAGAAGTTTGACTGGGGAGGAGGGGCATTTGGTTGATTTCTAGGCAACAGAGCACCATGGAATCAGACCTGACTTCAAACGGTGCCTTTGGCACTTCCTAGTTATGTGACATCAAATAAGTTTCTCCATCCTGGCCTTGGTGGCCTCTGATGGAGCACATCAATACATGCTTTGCAGGACGGTTATAAGCAAGGTGTAAAGCCCTTAGAATAGTAAGCTGGTAAGTAAGATGGCACACAGGAAGCACTCAGCAGAGGTCAGCTCTCATCATAATTATATTTGCTGATGGGCAATTGATTTTACCTTTCTGGGCCTGTTTCCAAGTGGGGATCCATCATACCTACTGTCTTGTGGAGCTTGGGGGTGGAAGCGGTTAAGAAGATGATGTTATGTACCAGCCTGGATGGAAAGGGGCTTGGGGGAGAATGGACACATGGGTACGTGTGGCTGAGCCCCTTCACTGCTCACCTGAAACTACCACAACAGTGTTAATCGGTTCTATCCCTATACAAAATAAAAAGTTTAAAGTTGAGGGGAAAAAGTTGTGGTTAAAGTGTAAGGCAATTTCAGCATGGTGGGGAGACTGCCTGAATCTGAATAAACCAAGAGAGCGTGTTATAAACTGCAGATTTCTGGGATCAAATTCAGATCTTCTGAATCAGACTTCCTGTGCTTGGGGCTCATGGATCCGTGCTTCTGACATCTCAGGAGGTTCAGATGCCCTGGCTAGAGAATTGTGGTGCTGAGCACAGGACCTGGTATATAGTAGGTGTTCAATTGGGCAAACCATCCTCGATTCCTAGAGGTTCAAAAGCCATCAAATATTTCAGGATTACAGGTAACCCTGGATTCCTAGAGCAAAACCTCAAAGGGTGGTCTGAAGTCTATGATGATGACCTGCTACTGTCCCATACCACAGAGACAAGGGAGGCTAAAAACGACATTGCCCAGAAGCCCTTGCAGCTAGGGTCGGCTGTGATTTGGGTCCAACAGTCAGCTGCACTAGTGTAGGCTCTGGACACCACAAGGTGGAGGCCCGCTCGACCACTTCCACTGATCAACTGGGCTGTGGAAACATTTGCTGTGTAGGTGAGCAGTCACTAGCCTTGAAAGGCGAGGGCACAGAAGATCTGGTTTTGGTCAGTGCAAATATAGCCAGCATTGACTCGTTCGAGAGCAAGACAGTCCAATGGAACCTTCTACGATAATGGAGATGTTCTCCATCTGCACTTTACAGTTTGGTAGCCACTAGCCACGTGGTTCAGCTCAGTAGGTAAAGAGTCCACCTGCAGTGCAGGAGACCCAGGACACGCAGGTTCGATCCCCAGTTCAGGAGAATCCCCTGGAGAAGGAAACAGCAACCCACTCCAGTATTCTTGCCTGGAAAATTCCATGGACAGAAGAGCCTGGCGGGCTACAGTCCATGGGGCCACAAAGAGTCAGCTACGAGTGGGAGACGGAGCACCCACCACGCATGCAGCCACCTGTTTGCAGTGTAGCGAGTGCAATGGAGTAACTGAACTTTCGTTCTATTTACATTTAAAGTTAATTTCAGTTTGAAAAGCCACATGTACTAGACGGTGTATCTCTACAGCCAACACTTGGGTGACCCTGACATCCTAATTCCTGGCTCACAGTTATGATGAGCGTATTCCCTGACTCCCCACCTTCCTGACAGTGGAAGAGGCAGCAGCTCCTCAGGCAGGTTGGCTCTGGGGTGTTGTTCTGGGCTTCCTTCCAGTCGAGAACCCACTCCCCTAGTCCTTCCAAGTGAGTTTGTAAGCACCCAGTTCCCTGCATTAAGTCTCCTTCAAGACACTGGGTGCGGTTTCTCTTGGAAGCCCTGAACTCGGACACCCTGAGACAGGTGGTCCTGCTGGAAGCGTGTGTCAAGTGCCCCATCCCCTTACCTCGATGGTCCTGCTCCACAGCGGCTGGTGGGACTCCGCACTCCACAGATGCACCAACTTATCCTGCCCGCAGGTCACAAACTGGGCCCGGCTGGGATGCGTGGCCAGGCCCCACAGCTCTTCCACGTGGCCCTGGTGAAAAGCAGAGATGGCAGCATGGAGACCACTGATCCAGGCCTTTCCTCTGCGTCCCCCACCTCCCCAAACCCTGATGCTAGAAAGAAGTGCTGGAGGAGATCCAGCAAGGTATTCTCCCCAGAACTGATCCAGAGAAAACCCTCTCCCCAGTGTATCTGAAAGAGGCAATAATCATTGCCTGCCCAAGTGGGGGGCTCCAGACAAATGCTGCCCCTCCTCCCAGACCTCTGCTTTCCAGTCTGCACAATGGCAAGCAAGAGACGTGGTGAGTAGGAGCTTGACCCTGGGCATCAAGATGGTGCCCAGAAGGCTAAAGGAACCCATGGAAGGTACCATGGGAACCCATGTGGTGAACCTGCCCACATCTCTCTTCTTGACTGTGGCAGTCACCTGGGCAGGTAACTTCTCCTTGAAGCCTCAGTTTCACCTTCTGTAAAACAGGCCCAATCACTGTCTGCATCTTATGGCATTCTGCTCACTCAGATTATGAATGGAATGTGCAAGTACATAGAAGGTGCAAGAGGCTGCTAGACATGCTCACCAAATGGAAGTGCTACGATTAGTCATAATAACATACGCCATTAGTATGAAAATAATTCACAATGATCGTCAACAGAACTATCATTATTGATAGCAGCATAATGATTAATGCTAAATAATATAATTCTAATCATATATTTAATAATATATAACCTGGGAATTTCCTCATAGTCCAGTGGGTAGGACTCTGTGCTTTCACTGCTGAGGGAACAGGTTCAATCCCTGGATGGGGAACTAAGATTCCACAGGGCTTGGAATTCATATTAGAACGCCTCTTGATAGGTGGGTTTTTTAAACTGGATGTGGGGTAGCGTTGTGGTTCACTGGGAGGGAGGAGTGGGCCTCTGAGCCAACTCCAGAGGGCCTTCCTAGATCCCTGGAGCGGGAGACGTGGGAGATGTGTGGTCCAAGGCCTGTGGGCCAACCTGCCTGGGCCCTTTCAGAAGTGGATCTGGCCCTGATCAGCAGGCGGCAGGTCTGGGGAACCCCCTGCTGCGCTACCAGTGAACCCGCTCTGGACCATGCAGTGTCCAGGCAGAAGTCCTAGTGCAGGGGTGAGGTTGTGGGTCAGGAGCAGGAAAAGGGAAGGTAAGAGGTGTTTGCCAGGCCAGAGGATAAGGAATGGGGCAGGGAGGTGAGGAGAAACTGGAGTGGTAGGAGAGGAGGAGTGACTGGTACAGAGGAGAGAAGAGAGGTAGTAGGAACAGTGCTCACCTGAACTAGCAGCGAGAAGCCAGTGTGGACCGAGCCCTGCAGGATGGAGTTGCGGGTGGTCCCCACATACAGCATGTCTCCCTGGCCCTCCGCCACGGTGCGCACAGGGCCGAAGTCCTCGGGGACCTGGGGGGCAGGCAGATGAGTTTAGAACCCACACTGAGGTGAGGGATGAGCTGGCTGGATGGCATCACCGATTCCATGGACATGAACTTGCGTAAACTCCGGGAGATAGTGCGGGACAGGGAGGTCTGGCATGCTGCCGTTCGTGGGGTTGCAAGGGGTCGGATGTGACTTTGTGACTGAACAACAGAGGTGAGGGTGGGGTGGGGACGGGGGAGACAGACTGGGAGAGCAGACTCTGGCATCAGGAGCCCTCGTTGGGTGGTGGGTGATCTCACCTTTGTATAAACTGCTCCCCCTCCTCACCTCCACCTCCTGCAGCTTGCTGTAGTCAGAGCCCCAGAGGACCACCCGCCGATCGCGGCCCCCTCCGGACACCAGCGTCCCGTCCCGCAGGGCGCAGAGCCCAAACACGCCGCCATCATGGGCACCCAGCACTGCCTGTGTGATACGGTTCCCACCTGTGGGGTGGCCGGGGGCGATGGGTCAGCACAGAGAGGCTGCCCCAAACTGACCCCAGAAAACACCTCAAACTCTCAATCCTACATCCAGTCATCCACGCACCTACCCTCCCATCTAGCCCCACACTACCTAGGTAGCCTCTGAGCCAACTCCAGAGGGCCTTCCTAGATCCCTGGAGCGGGAGACGTGGGAGATGTGTGGTCCAAGGCCTGTGGGCCAACCTGCCTGGGCCCTTTCAGAAGTGGATCTGGCCCTGATCAGCAGGCGGCAGGTCTGGGGAACCCCCTGCTGCGCTACCAGTGAACCCGCTCTGGACCATGCAGTGTCCAGGCAGAAGTCCTAGTGCAGGGGTGAGGTTGTGGGTCAGGAGCAGGAAAAGGGAAGGTAAGAGGTGTTTGCCAGGCCAGAGGATAAGGAATGGGGCAGGGAGGTGAGGAGAAACTGGAGTGGTAGGAGAGGAGGAGTGACTGGTACAGAGGAGAGAAGAGAGGTAGTAGGAACAGTGCTCACCTGAACTAGCAGCGAGAAGCCAGTGTGGACCGAGCCCTGCAGGATGGAGTTGCGGGTGGTCCCCACATACAGCATGTCTCCCTGGCCCTCCGCCACGGTGCGCACAGGGCCGAAGTCCTCGGGGACCTGGGGGGCAGGCAGATGAGTTTAGAACCCACACTGAGGTGAGGGATGAGCTGGCTGGATGGCATCACCGATTCCATGGACATGAACTTGCGTAAACTCCGGGAGATAGTGCGGGACAGGGAGGTCTGGCATGCTGCCGTTCGTGGGGTTGCAAGGGGTCGGATGTGACTTTGTGACTGAACAACAGAGGTGAGGGTGGGGTGGGGACGGGGGAGACAGACTGGGAGAGCAGACTCTGGCATCAGGAGCCCTCGTTGGGTGGTGGGTGATCTCACCTTTGTATAAACTGCTCCCCCTCCTCACCTCCACCTCCTGCAGCTTGCTGTAGTCAGAGCCCCAGAGGACCACCCGCCGATCGCGGCCCCCTCCGGACACCAGCGTCCCGTCCCGCAGGGCGCAGAGCCCAAACACGCCGCCATCATGGGCACCTAGCACTGCCTGTGTGATACGGTTCCCACCTGTGGGGTGGCCGGGGGCGATGGGTCAGCACAGAGAGGCTGCCCCAAACTGACCCCAGAAAACACCTCAAACTCTCAATCCTACATCCAGTCATCCACTCACCTACCCTCCCATCTAGCCAACCACCCATCTATTCAAATACCCTATCATCCATCTAATAAGCCATCTGGAAAGACAGCATATTCATTTACTCATTCTTGCATTCACTGAGGAGGATAACTCCTACATTCACTCATTCATTCATTGCCTTATTTATTCATTCATCTGGAACAAACCATCTTGCCATCAATCCATCTATCTAACCAGGGTTAATCATTCATTTATACTTCAAACTTGATCACTACCATGGAAATGTACAGAGGACAAGGGAAGAGAATAAGTGAAGATTTCATGCAGGTGGGGATGTCAGAGCTGAGCCTTGATGGAGGCATTAGAATTGGGCAAGTAAGGGTTTAGCCTGTCATATCATACATTCCTGGGGTTCCCAGGTGGCACTAGTGGTAAAGAACCCATCTGCCAATGCAGGAGACGTCGATTAGATCCCTGAGTTGGGAAGATCCCCTCAAGGCGGGCATGGCAACCCACTCCCATATTCTTGCCTGGAGCATCCCATGGACAGAGGAGCCTGGCGGGCTATGGCCCATGAGGTCACACAGAATCAGACACAACTGAAGCGACTTAGCACACATGCATGCACATCATACATTCCAGCAGGGTCTGAGGGAGGAAGGCACAGCCAAAGGGAGTCAGGGAGGACTGGGTTGGGGACCAAATGGTGAGGTGACACTGACCTTTGCCCCAGACATAGAGGTTCCCCCCGGAGTCCCCGGTGACCACATCGCCATCCTCCAAGAAGGTCACACACAGCATGTACTTTGGTTTCTCGTATTTCTAGGGTTGGGGAGAAGGGGATGGCGTCAGAGAATCACTGAAGCCGGTGGCCTGCTCGAGCTCACCCACCGTCCAGGACGCCCTCCCAGCTTCTGGGTGCAGCCCTGTGTGGAGCACCTTTGTCTCCAGTGCACCTCCATGGCGTGTCAGATCCTCCAGTGTTTCAGACCACATTGTCTCCCCTCCCCACCCGATTCCCTTCCTCCCTCCTCTCTCTTTCTTGACTTCCATCCCATCTCTGTCCTCAGTTTCCCCTGCTGTCTTCCCCTCAGTCTCCCTGTCTCTGCCCCGCCACTCTCCTCTCCTTCGCCCCACCCATCTGCCTCCAGGTCCCTCTCCCTCCCCTGCCCCACCCGCTTCTCAGGATCTCGCTTTCATCTCCACCTGAGCCTGGTGCTCTCGGGGCCTCCTCTGTTGGGGTGGAAGTCCCAGCTCTCACCAAAGGTCGAGGGGCGCCTGGATCTTCTCTCCCAGGCCCTCTGCTTCCTGCTCTTTCTCTGTCTCTCTCTTGGCCACCCAGCTCTGACCTCTCTGTTTATCCAGATTATTGACAACCACAGCAGCCCATTTACTGAGCAGCCACTATCTGCTCTCATCTTTATCTCATTTGAATCCTCACAGCTTCAAAGAGTTAAGGAGGATCATCCACTGATATTATATATAAGGGAACTGAGGCCCCAGCAGGTATAGCTCAGCATGCCTACAACCTTTGGCCTCTGGGGTGTCTCCAGCTGTCTGGGTGTCGCTGCCAGCCTCCCTCAGAGCCAGCCTGCCCCAGCACCCCAGCACTCACCTCAAAGAGGCCCTGTCGCTTGCTCAGGCTGCCTCCCTCCAGGCTCCAAAAGTAAATGTGGGATTTCCCGCAGGTGATGAGCACGGTGGGGTCTGTGGGGTGGAAGGTGGCCACCAGCACAGCCTCGCTGGAGCACTTGATGGGGTGGGGGAGATTCCGAGTAAGGACCTTCAAGTCACCAGGACCACCGCACCATCCCAGGAAGGATTGCCCTATACGGTTGTGTGGGTTGTGCACTGCACAACTGAATTGCCTGTAGTTCTCCAATACAGGCAGTCTAAAGTGCAGGAAGCAGGGCCAGGCAGTGAATCATCATTGCCTTCTTCACCAATATAACAGCAGACACGTAGAGAGCCCTTACTCTGCACCAAACTCTTTGTCAAGCACTTCAAATCCATCAACTCATCTAACCCCACAGCACCCTTTGAGGTAAAGCTCAGTAGTGCCTCCCATTACTGATGATGAAGTGAGGCTCACGGAGGGGAAGTCACATGCCTAAGACACACAGCCAGGTTACGTCCAGAATCAGGTCACTCAGTTTCCCCTGCTGTCTTCCCTCAGTCTCCCTGTCTCTGCCCGCCACTCTCCTCTCCTTCGCCCCACCCATCTGCCTCCAGGTCCCTCTCCCTCCCCTGCCCCACCCGCTTCTCAGGATCTCGCTTTCATCTCCACCTGAGCCTGGTGCTCTCGGGGCCTCCTCTGTTGGGGTGGAAGTCCCAGCTCTCACCAAAGGTCGAGGGGCGCCTGGATCTTCTCTCCCAGGCCCTCTGCTTCCTGCTCTTTCTCTGTCTCTCTCTTGGCCACCCAGCTCTGACCTCTCTGTTTATCCAGATTATTGACAACCACAGCAGCCCATTTACTGAGCAGCCACTATCTGCTCTCATCTTTATCTCATTTGAATCCTCACAGCTTCAAAGAGTTAAGGAGGATCATCCACTGATATTATATATAAGGGAACTGAGGCCCCAGCAGGTATAGCTCAGCATGCCTACAACCTTTGGCCTCTGGGGTGTCTCCAGCTGTCTGGGTGTCGCTGCCAGCCTCCCTCAGAGCCAGCCTGCCCCAGCACCCCCAGCACTCACCTCAAAGAGGCCCTGTCGCTTGCTCAGGCTGCCTCCCTCCAGGCTCCAAAAGTAAATGTGGGATTTCCCGCAGGTGATGAGCACGGTGGGGTCTGTGGGGTGGAAGGTGGCCACCAGCACAGCCTCGCTGGAGCACTTGATGGGGTGGGGGAGATTCCGAGTAAGGACCTTCAAGTCACCAGGACCACCGCACCATCCCAGGAAGGATTGCCCTATACGGTTGTGTGGGTTGTGCACTGCACAACTGAATTGCCTGTAGTTCTCCAATACAGGCAGTCTAAAGTGCAGGAAGCAGGGCCAGGCAGTGAATCATCATTGCCTTCTTCACCAATATAACAGCAGACACGTAGAGAGCCCTTACTCTGCACCAAACTCTTTGTCAAGCACTTCAAATCCATCAACTCATCTAACCCCACAGCACCCTTTGAGGTAAAGCTCAGTAGTGCCTCCCATTACTGATGATGAAGTGAGGCTCACGGAGGGGAAGTCACATGCCTAAGACACACAGCCAGGTTACGTCCAGAATCAGGTCACTGGGAGCCCAGCCTCTCAACTACTTCTCCTGCCCCAAACCATGGGCCCCCAGGCTAGGTCTCTTGCCCCCAGTTCAGAATGAGCACGGGACTTTGGGCAAGTAGCTCTCTGCTCTTTCACGCCTCAGGTTCCTCATCTGCAAAACAGGCCACCAGCCAGTCAAAGTGTCTCCTGTGCATCCCAGGGCAGCAGAATCAGCAGTCACTTTGTACCTGTCCTCCTGCTGGGCTTGGTCTGCCCAACCCATATCTTAACATCAAACCAAATTTTCCCTACAAGGGAGACCTACCGTAATTATCCCATTTTACAGATGAGGCAACTGAGGCTCTGAGAAGGCAAGCCACTTGCCTGAAGTCACACAGCCAGTAGATGGCAAAGCCAGGACCTCAGCAGGAGTCTGACTCTGGACTCATGAACACTGAAACCAGCCCCACATGGGGACCCCTGAGGAAAGGGGATTAAAAAAAAGGTTACCTCACCTTGACATCCACCACTTTGGTCTCCTTGGCCCAGTCCCACACAGAGAGTACGTGATCGTTGGATTCATCCACTGCGCATAGCAGGTTGCCCCCATTCTAGGAAGAGGAGAGAGGATGGGGGAGGGGCGGGCAGAACAGGACCCATCCCCTTCTCCACACCCCCCTAACACTACACCTTACCCACTGGGGCATTAGCCACTCAGGCCTGTTTTAAGATTTTCAAAGGCCTTGGCCCAAGGCATATGGAACGCATTAAAAGACACTCCTCATCCAGGGCCACACGCATTTTAAAAGCTGTTTATAGCTCTCCCTTTGAAAGCACTTGTCTGTAAGAAATTCATCTAATTTTCCCTGGGCTACAATTTCTCTGCAAGCAGCACGCGGTCAGGAGTTCTTACTAAGAGCATCTAATTTGATTTTTTAGATGGAAGGACTTTTATGGCTATGAAGTTAACTAATAAAGTCGGGACAATGTTGCTGTTTTATATCTTTGGTTAAGCACAGGTTCGTTTTGATTTTTCCAGGTTATTCTTTTCCCCAGACTCAGGCGACAAAATAGCTCTATTTCCCCAAAGGTCTCAAGCATCTCCTTAGGTCTCAGAAAACCTGTGAGGATCTTAAACTGTAGGTGGGAGAACCAGTTGTTTTTATTCCCTGAGTCATGGCAGCTAATAGTTTGGTAAAATACAATCAAAATGTAAAATATGATTAAAAAAAGAAACCACCAATCACACACTTTGGTGCTGTGGGGATGTCAAATTGCTCTACAAATTCCTAAAGGCTTACTCTAGATTTCTGTGCTTCCCTCCCCCATATCTGCCAACACCCACGCCTCCGGACGGCAGGAGAAACAGGGCAGCCCTGGACACAGGGCTTAAAATGCCTCTGAATAATGTCCCCTCCAGAGTGAAAGATTGATCTGTCTACAAAGAATAGGCCTACCGTAATTATCCCATTTTACAGATGAGGCAACTGAGGCTCTGAGAAGGCAAGCCACTTGCCTGAAGTCACACAGCCAGTAGATGGCAAAGCCAGGACCTCAGCAGGAGTCTGACTCTGGACTCATGAACACTGAAACCAGCCCCACATGGGGACCCCTGAGGAAAGGGGATTAAAAAAAAGGTTACCTCACCTTGACATCCACCACTTTGGTCTCCTTGGCCCAGTCCCACACAGAGAGTACGTGATCGTTGGATTCATCCACTGCGCATAGCAGGTTGCCCCCATTCTAGGAAGAGGAGAGAGGATGGGGGAGGGGCGGGCAGAACAGGACCCATCCCTTCTCCACACCCCTAACACTACACCTTACCCACTGGGGCATTAGCCACTCAGGCCTGTTTTAAGATTTTCAAAGGCCTTGGCCCAAGGCATATGGAACGCATTAAAAGACACTCCTCATCCAGGGCCACACGCATTTTAAAAGCTGTTTATAGCTCTCCCTTTGAAAGCACTTGTCTGTAAGAAATTCATCTAATTTTCCCTGGGCTACAATTTCTCTGCAAGCAGCACGGTCAGGAGTTCTTACTAAGAGCATCTAATTTGATTTTTTAGATGGAAGGACTTTTATGGCTATGAAGTTAACTAATAAAGTCGGGACAATGTTGCTGTTTTATATCTTTGGTTAAGCACAGGTTCGTTTTGATTTTTCCAGGTTATTCTTTTCCCCAGACTCAGGCGACAAAATAGCTCTATTTCCCCAAAGGTCTCAAGCATCTCCTTAGGTCTCAGAAAACCTGTGAGGATCTTAAACTGTAGGTGGGAGAACCAGTTGTTTTTATTCCCTGAGTCATGGCAGCTAATAGTTTGGTAAAATACAATCAAAATGTAAAATATGATTAAAAAAAGAAACCACCAATCACACACTTTGGTGCTGTGGGGATGTCAAATTGCTCTACAAATTCCTAAAGGCTTACTCTAGATTTCTGTGCTTCCCTCCCCCATATCTGCCAACACCCACGCCTCCGGACGGCAGGAGAAACAGGGCAGCCCTGGACACAGGGCTTAAAATGCCTCTGAATAATGTCCCCTCCAGAGTGAAAGATGGTGTGAAAAACAACGCAAAAAACATTAACTGATCTACAAAGAATCACCACAGAGTCTGTCTGGGGGGAAATCAAAACATGTTGTTTTGTTGCTGTTTAGTCGCTAAGTTATGTCTGACTCTGTGCAACCCTATGGACTGTAGCCCAGAGGCCCCTCTGTCCATAGGATTTTCCAGGCAAGAATACTGGAGCGGGTTGCCAAGAACTGGTGGAATAGGTTCCTCCTCCAGGGGATCTTCCCGACCCAGGGATCGAACCCGTGTCTACCCCTTTTGGCGGATTCTTTGGTGGATTCTTTACCACTGAGCCACCAGAGCAGGTCTGTGAAGCCACAACTGTGGGCGCATAGCCTGGAGGGCCAGGAATACAGCCAGGGGCGTGGCCAGCACCTCTGACATAGCGATGAAGGCGTGGCCTCCAGGTCCAAAGGGGAACCCGTGGCAGGCGAGGGCCGGGCCTGCACAGGACTTACAGATTTGGAAAAGCCCACACAGCACACAGCTCTGTCAAACACCCCCAGGCCCAACACGTGTAAGGTGGAGAGGGAAACGGAGTCCCAGATGCGCACATGGGGCGGCAGCGGCTGCAGGAAAGAGAAAAGCCAGTTACCTGGGGGCCTGGCTGCCTGGCCACGCCCCCCCAACTCCATCCCAGTCCCCAGGTCCTGCCCGCTCCACTCTGTTACCTTCCCCTCCTTAGTGGTGCCTGCCACCTGTCCAGTGGCGATGGTGACCATATCAGGGTGGACAGCCAGGCTAAGGAGAGAGAGGGCAGATGGAGGGGCTCAGTAGGGGCAGGTGCCCTTAGCAGCCCATGGAACCCTCCAGCTGCAGGCCACAGTCCTGATGCCTGATTATTCATTTCACAGGTGGGCTGACTGAGTTATTTTTAGTCCAGAGGTCTCAACCTTTTTGGCACTGTCGACCAGTTTCATGAAAGACCATTATTCTTCAGACTGGGGAGAGCGAGATGGTTTCGGGATAATGCAGTCGCATTAGATGTATTGTGTACTTGATTATTATTGTATCAACTCTACCTTGGATCATCAAGCATTATATCCTGAAGGTTGAGGACCCCTGATTTAGTCAATAAACATTGATTTAGTTCTTCAGTAGCAATAAGGGGATACTCTCTGGGTACCCTAGCTCAGAAGCAAGCCTCAGGCCTCTGGTCTCTAACTCAGGTGCCCACAGGGCTCAAGCCTGAATCACAACCAGCCAGGAGAACACAGCCATTTAAAGGGCCTGCCACCATGGGAGTCCAACACACTGCGGGACTGGTCTGGTGTGCCTGCCTGAAGTTTTCAAAAGAAGTGAAAAATCATCGGCTTCCCTGGTAAAGAATCTGCCTGCCAATGTTGAATACAGAGGTTCGATCCCTGATCTGGGAGGATCCTACATGCTGTGGAACTAAGCCCCAGTGCCACAGTTATTGAGCTTGTGCTCTAAGGCCCAAGAGCTGCAATCACTGAGGTCTCACGCACTAGAGCCAGTGCTCCACAACAGGAGAAGCCACTGCAATGAGAAGCCCGTAGAGCTGCAATCAAGAGTTGCCCCGGGGCTTCCCTGGTGGCTCAGTGGGTAAAGAGTCTGCCTTGCAGTGCAAGGGGCACCGGTTCGATCCCTGGCCTGGGAAGACCCCACATCCCGCAGAGCAGCTGGACCGGTGCGTCCAATTACGAGCCGAAGCTCTGGAGCGCACGCATCCAGAGCCAGTGCTCTGCAATGAGAGAGGCCACTGCGGTGGGAGGCCCACACAGGCCAAAGAATTAAGATAGATGAAAAAAAAAAAAAACAAAACACAGTGTATCCCCGGCTTACTGCAACTAAAGGAAAAAGCCCATGTAGTAATAAAGACCAGGCATAGACAAAAATAAATTAATTTTTAAAAATTCTTTTTTAAAAAAGTGAAAAATCCAGGCATCTGAATGAATTCACCGACATTTGAAGTACTGATAATCAATCCACAATTTTTTTTTCTGCCTGAATTCAGCCTGCTGGCCAAGCACAGACTTGGCTCCGCCCACGCGCAGGCCTGGCTCCGCCCACCTCCCCTAAGACTGCTGGGACCAGAGGTACTGATTGTCCTCCTCCCAGGTCTCACCACTTGATGTCGTCATTGTGTCCAAGGTAGTGCCGCTGCCTCTGCTCCTCCACGCTGTAGAGCACGGCCACGGAGGCCACGAAGTACACGATCTCCCCCGTGGGGAGCAGGTACAGGTTGGCCCTGCAATCTCGGCCGCGGTAACCGTAGCTGGACATGCCCGGGGGCCGGTTAAGGAGCATATTTTGCATTGCAGCTGCTAATTCCCAGATGAGGATCATCTGCGGACTAGGTTTTCCCGTTTCCACTCTTACCAGTGTGGGAAGTTGAATAACCTCCCCCCACCCCAACCCGCCCCAGATATTTCTACCATGGGACTTCCTTGGAGGTCCAGTGGTTAAGACTCGGTGCTTCCAGCACGGGGGACCCGCGTTCGATTGCTGGTGGGAGACCTAAGATTCCCCCATGCTGCCTGGCCAAATAATGAAGAAAGAAGTGTCCACTAAAATAGTAACACTTGGAAACTGAGAATGTGACCTTATTTAGAGAAAGAGTCTTTGCAGATGTAATTAAGGGTCTATAGATGAGATCATGGTGGGCTATCTGGCTGGGCCCTCTAACTTCAGGGACAACTGTCCTTGTAGAGACAGAGAAGACAAGACACTGCCACTAGGTGGGGTAAGGCAGTGTGAGTCTCAAGTGATGGCTGTCTATCGACAAGCCCAAGAATCTCAAGTGTTGTCAGCGGCTGCCAAACGCTAGGAGACAAGCAGTAGTCTCACCCCAGAACTCTGGAGGGAACGTGTCCCTGATGGCACCGTGACTGGGGTTTCTGGCCTCTAGAACTAAGAGATGTTTCTGTTGTTTTAAGCCACCAAGTTTGTGGTCATTTATTAAAGCCGCCATAAGGAAGTAATATACTCGGTTCACCCTCCTTCCCCCAGAGGTATCCTATTAAAACCTATCACTAGGTCAGTTCCCATGTGTCCCCCGTTCAGAGTCTCTGCTTAACTGTCAGGTCCTTCGAGAGGCCTTCCCTGCCTCTCCCAAATACTTCCCAGCTATTTAAAACTGCCAACCGGAATTCCCTGGTGGGTCAGTGGTTAGGAGTCAGCACTTTCACTTCCGGGGCCTGGGTTCAATCCCTGGTTAGGGAACTAAGATCCCATGAGTCTCGAGGCCAAAAAAAAAAGAAAAAGAAAATTTTGCAAACTCCGGACTTCTTGGTGAGCCAGTGGTTAAGACTTCCCCTTCCGGGGCCTACCTGGTGGTCCAGTGGGTAAGGACACCGCCCTGCAGTACAAGGGGTGCCGGTTCGGTCCCTGGCCTGGGAAGATCCCATGTGCTGTGGAGCGGCTGGACCTGTACGTCCAACTACCGAGCCGGTGCTCTGCAGCGAGAGAGGCCACTGCGATGGGAGGCCCACGCAGGCCAAAGAACAAAGATGGATGGAAATTAATAGATGAAAGACCAATAGAAGTGGCCCGCCTGCTCCCCTCCCTCCCCAACCCGACCCCACCCAAAATAAATAAATAAATAAATCTTAAAAAAAAAAATACATAAAACAGAAGTGATACTGGAACAAACTCAACAAAGACTTAAAAAAAAAAAGGTCCTATTAAAAAAACCCCTTACACTACAAATCCATACACCCTCGATGCTCCTACCCCTCTCCTTCCTTTTCCCACAGTACACTCATCAGCATCCCATTCTGTGATGTTTTTATTGAATGCCTGCACTTCATGGCAATTCCCCACCAAGGGAGCCCACGGGGCCCCTGCACTGGAAACACAGTCTTAACCACTGGACCACCAGAAAGTCTATCTGTCTAACTTATTCTATGTCTCCCCAACTAGAGTGTCTCCCTCCAGGAGGGCAGGCATGTTGGTTTACTGATGTGCCCACGTCAGGTTCTGGTACACAGAATATTTGTTGAAGGACTGGGACCCTCCTCTGTTCAGAACCTTCTGTGATTCCCCAGTTCCCCTAAGACAAAGCCCCAGCTCCTCCTGCCGGCCTGGTTTGCCCTTCTCTGGCCTTAGCTTCTGCCCTCTGCCCTTGGACTTCCTCAAGATCATGACCACCACTCAGGGTTCTTCCGCTATCTGCCACCCTTCATTCTCAGAGCAGGTCCTTCGAGAGGCCTTCCTGCCTCTCCAAATACTTCCCAGCTATTTAAAACTGCCAACCGGAATTCCCTGGTGGGTCAGTGGTTAGGAGTCAGCACTTTCACTTCCGGGTCCTGGGTTCAATCCCTGGTTAGGGGACTAAGATTTCATGAGTCTCGAGGCCAAAAAAAAGAAAAAGAAAATTTTGCAAACTCCGGACTTCTTGGTGAGCCAGTGGTTAAGACTTCCCCTTCCGGGGCCTACCTGGTGGTCCAGTGGGTAAGGACACCGCCCTGCAGTACAAGGGGTGCCGGTTCGGTCCCTGGCCTGGGAAGATCCCATGTGCTGTGGAGCGGCTGGACCTGTACGTCCAACTACCGAGCCGGTGCTCTGCAGCGAGAAGGGCCACTGCGATGGGAGGCCCACGCAGGCCAAAGAACAAAGATGGATGGAAATTAATAGATGAAAGACCAATAGAAGTGGCCCGCCTGCTCCCCTCCCTCCCCAACCCGACCCCACCCAAAATAAATAAATAAATAAATCTTAAAAAAAAAATACATAAAACAGAAGTGATACTGGAACAAACTCAACAAAGACTTAAAAAAAAAAAGGTCCTATTAAAAAAACCCCTTACACTACAAATCCATACACCCTCGATGCTCCTACCCCTCTCCTTCCTTTTCCCACAGTACACTCATCAGCATCCCATTCTGTGATGTTTTTATTGAATGCCTGCACTTCATGGCAATTCCCCACCAAGGGAGCCCACGGGGCCCCTGCACTGGAAACACAGTCTTAACCACTGGACCACCAGAAAGTCTATCTGTCTAACTTATTCTATGTCTCCCCAACTAGAGTGTCTCCCTCCAGGAGGGCAGGCATGTTGGTTTACTGATGTGCCCACGTCAGGTTCTGGTACACAGAATATTTGTTGAAGGACTGGGACCCTCCTCTGTTCAGAACCTTCTGTGATTCCCCAGTTCCCCTAAGACAAAGCCCCAGCTCCTCCTGCCGGCCTGGTTTGCCCTTCTCTGGCCTTAGCTTCTGCCCTCTGCCCTTGGACTTCCTGAAAACGTCAAGATCATGACCACCACTCAGGTCTTGGCACTAACCTTTGCCTTTACCTAGTCCGCGCTATCTGCCACCCTTCTCAGCTGTCCGTCCTCAGAGCAGGTTCATCTGCTTCGTCTGCTAGACTCACCCTGCTCATCAGATCCATGTGTAAACTGCTCCTAGTCCTTCATGAGACCCTCAGTTCCACGGCGGCCAAAGCTGGGCTGTTTTGTTGTGTTACTCCTCCTTCTGAGAAGTCTTCCCTGATGCCCGGGCTTGGTCAGCTGCCCTCTCTGGGTTATCCCAGCTCAGCCTTGCCCACTCTAAGTTGTCACTGTCATGGATTCTGTCCCCACGCTGGACGGTGAGCCCAGGAAGGCAGGGAGATACTAACTTGGGGACTGCTGGACCCCAGGGCATAGCCCCAGCATGTTCGGGAAATATTTGAACAGAGGTTAATATGCATATTCCAACCCCAAAGAAGCCACTCTGCCCTTGCAACCGTTTTCGAGCTGGGGAATGAGGCCCACATGGACGTCTGCTCTCGCAGCTACTTTTCTCCCGATGTTCACTTATCAAGCCAAGCCTGGCGTAACAGCATTGGATTCTTTGATTCCTGTGAATATTTCCGGCTGCCTTCAAGAGGCTCTGGGCTCCAACTATTCCTGCCTCCTCCAGAGTTAAAAAACAAGCCCAACCAAGACAGGGACTGGGTCCCTAGAATGCCGATCCCAAGCCTCAGTCTGCATTTCAGAAAACGTTTGGGGCTCAGAGTCAGAATTCTCGCCTCAGATCTGCTCTTACTCCCTGGGACAGGGCTGGCTCCCCTCTTGTGTCTCAGTTTTTTTTTTGGTTTTCTCATCTGGAAAATAAAGGTAATCATTCCCAACCTGGCCTAGAGGGGGGGACTCAGAGTCTACCCTTATTCTATTTGTCTCCCCAACTAGAGTGTCTCCCTCCAGGAGGGCAGGCATGTTGGTTTACTGATGTGCCCACGTCAGGTTCTGGTACACAGAATATTTGTTGAAGGACTGGGACCCTCCTCTGTTCAGAACCTTCTGTGATTCCCCAGTTCCCCTAAGACAAAGCCCCAGCTCCTCCTGCCGGCCTGGTTTGCCCTTCTCTGGCCTTAGCTTCTGCCCTCTGCCCTTGGACTTCCTGAAAACGTCAAGATCATGACCACCACTCAGGTCTTGGCACTAACCTTTGCCTTTACCTAGTCCGCGCTATCTGCCACCCTTCTCAGCTGTCCGTCCTCAGAGCAGGTTCATCTGCTTCGTCTGCTAGACTCACCCTGCTCATCAGATCCATGTGTAAACTGCTCCTAGTCCTTCATGAGACCCTCAGTTCCACGGCGGCCAAAGCTGGGCTGTTTTGTTGTGTTACTCCTCCTTCTGAGAAGTCTTCCCTGATGCCCGGGCTTGGTCAGCTGCCCTCTCTGGGTTATCCCAGCTCAGCCTTGCCCACTCTAAGTTGTCACTGTCATGGATTCTGTCCCCACGCTGGACGGTGAGCCCAGGAAGGCAGGGAGATACTAACTTGGGGACTGCTGGACCCCAGGGCATAGCCCCAGCATGTTCGGGAAATATTTGAACAGAGGTTAATATGCATATTCCAACCCCAAAGAAGCCACTCTGCCCTTGCAACCGTTTTCGAGCTGGGGAATGAGGCCCACATGGACGTCTGCTCTCGCAGCTACTTTTCTCCCGATGTTCACTTATCAAGCCAAGCCTGGCGTAACAGCATTGGATTCTTTGATTCCTGTGAATATTTCCGGCTGCCTTCAAGAGGCTCTGGGCTCCAACTATTCCTGCCTCCTCCAGAGTTAAAAAACAAGCCCAACCAAGACAGGGACTGGGTCCCTAGAATGCCGATCCCAAGCCTCAGTCTGCATTTCAGAAAACGTTTGGGGCTCAGAGTCAGAATTCTCGCCTCAGATCTGCTCTTACTCCCTGGGACAGGGCTGGCTCCCCTCTTGTGTCTCAGTTTTTTTTTTTTTGGTTTTCTCATCTGGAAAATAAAGGTAATCATTCCCAACCTCCAGGCCTCAGAGGGCTCTTGGAGGACACTGGTTGTAAAGATACATTCTCAATCCTACAAGAGAAGGATCATAATATTCAATGTATTTATATGGAAAGAAGCTTGAGCAGAATGAAGATCCCACATACCATGTGGCACGACCAAAAAAAAAAAAGAGTAGTTAAGTGCTTGATAACGATTAGTTCTTATTTTAATCAATCTCTGTGGGGACATATGAGCCTTATGAGTCTGAGATTATGACACTCACTTTTCAGAGACAGCTCAGACACAGAATGGCAAGGTGACTTGTCCAAGGTCATGCAGTCAGACAGAAGTTGCCCTGGGGTTTCAGTCTATTGCTGGCAGGCTCCAAAGACAGAGTTCTCAACCAGTAGCAACGTTTCTCAAATTCACCAAACTCACTCTGGCTGTAGAACCCTTGGGACTGTCATGCCCTCTGTTCTTGCTACGAAAGTGAACTGAAATTGTCAGTAGCTCAGTTGTGTCTGACTCTTTGCAACCTGATGGGCTGTAGCCGGCCGGGCTCCTCTGTCCATGGGATGCTCCAGGCGAGACGACTGGAGTGTGTTGCCTTTCCCTTCTCCAGGGAATCTTCCTGACCCAGGGATTGAACCCAGGTCTCCTGCACTAAAGGCAGATTCTTTACCATCTGAGTCACCAAGGAAGCCCTGGCCCTCAAATATTCAATTCTCAGCCTAAATGCCTTCCCTTCAGAGAAACCCAGTTACTCCTTACTTGAGAGTACATGACTGTCTGCCCAGCACAGATTACTTAACTGAAACTTATCTTATCTATTGACTCACTGGCCTTTGTCTCCCCCACTTTAGAAGGTGAGTTCAGGGAGCCCCGCCTACGTGTAGGAGAACCTGACAGATGGAGGGTGCTCAGCAAACAGTTGCTGCTCCAGTGAATCACAGAAGGTCATGTGGGCTAACATGTCTTCCTCCGCTCCCTCCGGCTCCAGGCCCTTCCTGACCTCTCCTGTCACAGAGGCCCTGGGAAGTCCCACCTTCAGTACAAAGACTTTCCCTCCAGCTTAAGTCCCTTCCAGATTGAAGGGGTTGGAGGAATGGGAGGAAGAGATTAAAATCAAAGGATACACCCAGTCCAGCTTGAAGCGGCGGGAAGGCAGTTCAGAACGCGTGTCCAGGCTGTAGGTGGGGGCCAGCTCGTCCGGGATCAGCATGGGCACTGGGCGACCCCTCAGGAACATTTTCACGGAACCCTCTTCTGCTAGGATACCCCCAGAGGTCAGGTGCTGACATTAGTCCCCAACCCCATTTCCTCTCCCCTCTGATTTCACTTTTTTCATTTTTTTTCTTTAAGTAAAGACGGGGGTGAGGGAGTGGGGGTGAAGAAGAGACCAAAGAGGTTTCCTGACCTCCAGTTCTGGCCTCTCACCCCAGAAAGTCCCTCTCATTCTTCCTACTTACCCATACTGAAGATAACTTCTTTGGTTTTGCTGTCAGGAAAGGATAAAAAAAGAAAAAGGAAAGAAAAAAGCCCTAATTAGCAGGCAAGTCAGAAACTGGAAGAAACCACGTGCCCACCCCACCCCCTCCGCGTCCCGGAGGTCTTTGATGAGTAACAGGGAGGAGGGGGCCGAGTAAGGAGCGGAGCGCTGCCTCTCTGCAGGCCGTGTGCTTTGCTCGGTTGATCTCGCAGAGCCTAAGACACAGGCCCAAAAGGCAGTGATCGCCAAAGATCACACAGCACGAAGTGGCAGGGCCGCAATCCTGGAAGCGGGGAGTCACACGGTACCCCTCCCTCCTGGTCAGCGCGGTTCTCCTAATGCTCTCTACCCCCATCCCCACAGCGCTCCAAACTTCAAGCAGAAACGGGAGAGGTGAGGGTTTAAGGGAAGGGGCGTGTCTCCACGCTCCCTTTGGCTGACGGAAAGAGGTGATGCCCGCGGGTCTGGGTCCCCGGAGAAAGGGGAGACCTGGGTCCTGCTAGCGCAAGGAGGAGTGGGTGTGCGAGAGGGTCTCACCCAGCTCCAAAGCTACTCATGGCGGCGGCTGGCGGAGCTTCGGGGCCGGGGGTGGAGCGGGATCCCGCTCCGGCCCTAGGCTCCGCCCGGGGGCGCCGCCGCCTAGGCCCTTCCTGACCTCTCCTGTCACAGAGGCCCTGGGAAGTCCAAAAAGTTGAAGGGGTTGGAGGAATGGGAGGAAGAGATTAAAATCAAAGGATACACCCAGTCCAGCTTGAAGCGGGGAAGGCAGTTCAGAACGCGTGTCCAGGCTGTAGGTGGGGGCCAGCTCGTCCGGGATCAGCATGGGCACTGGGCGACCCCTCAGGAACATTTTCACGGAACCCTCTTCTGCTAGGATACCCCCAGAGGTCAGGTGCTGACATTAGTCCCCAACCCCATTTCCTCTCCCCTCTGATTTCACTTTTTTCATTTTTTTTCTTTAAGTAAAGACGGGGGTGAGGGAGTGGGGGTGAAGAAGAGACCAAAGAGGTTTCCTGACCTCCAGTTCTGGCCTCTCACCCCAGAAAGTCCCTCTCATTCTTCCTACTTACCCATACTGAAGATAACTTCTTTGGTTTTGCTGTCAGGAAAGGATAAAAAAAGAAAAAGGAAAGAAAAAAGCCCTAATTAGCAGGCAAGTCAGAAACTGGAAGAAACCACGTGCCCACCCCACCCCCTCCGCGTCCCGGAGGTCTTTGATGAGTAACAGGGAGGAGGGGGCCGAGTAAGGAGCGGAGCGCTGCCTCTCTGCAGGCCGTGTGCTTTGCTCGGTTGATCTCGCAGAGCCTAAGACACAGGCCCAGAGAGGCAGTGATCGCCAAAGATCACACAGCACGAAGTGGCAGGGCCGCAATCCTGGAAGCGGGGAGTCACACGGTACCCCTCCCTCCTGGTCAGCGCGGTTCTCCTAATGCTCTCTACCCCCATCCCCACAGCGCTCCAAACTTCAAGCAGAAACGGGAGAGGTGAGGGTTTAAGGGAAGGGGCGTGTCTCCACGCTCCCTTTGGCTGACGGAAAGAGGTGATGCCCGCGGGTCTGGGTCCCCGGAGAAAGGGGAGACCTGGGTCCTGCTAGCGCAAGGAGGAGTGGGTGTGCGAGAGGGTCTCACCCAGCTCCAAAGCTACTCATGGCGGCGGCTGGCGGAGCTTCGGGGCCGGGGGTGGAGCCGGGACCAGCTCCGCCGCTTCCGGCCCTGGGAGGCGTCCGCGCCGCCGCGCCCTGCCCCTCCCTCCACGGCCGACCCCGAAGCCGAGGGTCACACCGGGTTTCAGGTCCCGGGCTGTGGGGTCCTGATACCAGGCTTTTTCGTTGGGGTAGGGAGAGTGCCTTTTGAGAACACGAACTGGAGGAACGTGTCTGCCTGGGTTCAAACTCAAGCCCTGCCAGTTCCCGGCGTTGTGGACAAGTTGCCAAACCTCTGCCTCGGTTTCTGCACTTTCCCGTTGGGGATCATGAAAATACCTACCTCCCGGGCGACTGCGAAGCCTCGGTTGGTTAATTCATGTTAAGTGTCTTGAGTGTACCTGGCCCATAGCTCTGTGTAAGTGTTTTTACCATTATTTCAGTGGAGTGAAATGTTCGGGTTTTGACTCAGGTCCGGCCTCAGTGCGCCCCACCCCTCAGCCCTGACCACGCCCACTGCATCAGGCCTCCACACTCTGGGTTTTACACCGCCTAGACTTTCAGTGAGGCCCGGCTTCTAGGAACTTGATCTCGCCCAACATTCTAATCATACCTACCTCTCCCTGAATTGACAACTCCCCATGGAACTTGCTAACCTCCTCAGGTCCGGTCCAGCAAGCAGACCAAGACAACTTTCACCTTGAGTCCCTTCAGGCCTGCTGATGCCTACCTGTGAGCACGCCCAACCTTTAAATTCAAACCACGCCCACTTCCACCTGGCAGCGCCCAGGCTCCGCTCCGCCCAGTTTCTTGCACCTTATGCCACTGCACCTGGTCTCAGGCCGTTAACTCAGCGCCAGGTTCTGATTCTACCCAGGTTATACCCTCTGGCCACGCCCTCAAATTCCACTCACTCCCGGCCCTCCTCTGATCACCCCCTTTCCTGCAGAAACTCAACCGAAGGCCTTGATCTGGTTGCATCCCTGAGAGCGGAGACTTTCCCTTTACCTTAATAGCCACGCCCACAAACCCGGCTCCTCCCTAACATCTACTCCGGCGATTCTGAGAGACTCAGACCCTCCCCGCCTCCTGGAGCTCTAGTCCAGCCCCTAAAGGTTTGACCACGCCCCTCAGTGTTGGCTCCACCTTCCCCTGCCTTTCACAACTACCAAACTGTTTCAAGATTGGTCCCTCGAAACCTCCTGCACTGTTTCCGCTTTCTGAACGAGAGGACCATGCTTTAGGTTATTACCTCGTGGCCTGAGGCATCACCCTATATCCTCCATCCTTTTCCAAGCCTAACTGGGATCTTGGTCCCACCCTTTTCGGCACGACCCGGCTTTGGACACTTACCCTTCCTTTTTGGCGCTGCAATTGCTGCTAGAGGATGTGGTGCGGCTGCGGGGGTCCTCGCGGCGCACCGAGGCGAGACGCTCTGGTGACAAGTAGCGCCGGGCACTGCTAATAAAGAGCACACAGTTAGGGGCAGAGCCTGCGCGACCAGCAGGCGAGTGAGTGCCGAAAACGGGCGAGAACTTTCCAGGACGTTCCACGGAGCTGGTGCTCAGACACCTGAGTCCATCCCTTTCCATATCAACAGCCTCCGAGGACTTGGAGGAGGCTGAGCGTCCCGGCTTCCGTGCCTTACCTGCGTCCGGAGGTCGCCTCCTTTTTAGGGGAGGATGGAGACGTGGCGTAGCCACCCACACGCCGCGGGGGTCCCGAGCCATTGAGGGGCGTCCTGGTGGGAAGACCTTTCAAGAGCTGACACACTAGAGGGATGGAGAGAGAGGACAGAAGGAGATGAGTTTGAGGTCCAGGCCCCAGGCCCTCCCATCTCACCCCCTCCAGTCCAGTGACCATACCAGAGGCTGTGGTGCCTAGGCGAGGAGGCGCCCGGCCCTTGGGGGTGCCCGCGCGCAGCGCTGCGCCTTGCTCTTCGCAGGCCCGCAGGCGACGCAGCGCGTACCAGACGCAGCCTCCTGCAGCTGCAGCCGTTCCACTCACTCCCGGCCCTCCTCTGATCACCCCCTTTCCTGCAGAAACTCAACCGAAGGCCTTGATCTGGTTGCATCCCTGAGAGCGGAGACTTTCCCTTTACCTTAATAGCCACGCCCACAAACCCGGCTCCTCCCTAACATCTACTCCGGCGATTCTGAGAGACTCAGACCCTCCCCGCCTCCTGGAGCTCTAGTCCAGCCCCTAAAGGTTTGACCACGCCCCTCAGTGTTGGCTCCACCTTCCCCTGCCTTTCACAACTACCAAACTGTTTCAAGATTGGTCCCTCGAAACCTCCTGCACTGTTTCCGCTTTCTGAACGAGAGGACCATGCTTTAGGTTATTACCTCGTGGCCTGAGGCATCACCCTATATCCTCCATCCTTTTCCAAGCCTAACTGGGATCTTGGTCCCACCCTTTTCGGCACGACCCGGCTTTGGACACTTACCCTTCCTTTTTGGCGCTGCAATTGCTGCTAGAGGATGTGGTGCGGCTGCGGGGGTCCTCGCGGCGCACCGAGGCGAGACGCTCTGGTGACAAGTAGCGCCGGGCACTGCTAATAAAGAGCACACAGTTAGGGGCAGAGCCTGCGCGACCAGCAGGCGAGTGAGTGCCGAAAACGGGCGAGAACTTTCCAGGACGTTCCACGGAGCTGGTGCTCAGACACCTGAGTCCATCCCTTTCCATATCAACAGCCTCCGAGGACTTGGAGGAGGCTGAGCGTCCCGGCTTCCGTGCCTTACCTGCGTCCGGAGGTCGCCTCCTTTTTAGGGGAGGATGGAGACGTGGCGTAGCCACCCACACGCCGCGGGGGTCCCGAGCCATTGAGGGGCGTCCTGGTGGGAAGACCTTTCAAGAGCTGACACACTAGAGGGATGGAGAGAGAGGACAGAAGGAGATGAGTTTGAGGTCCAGGCCCCAGGCCCTCCCATCTCACCCCCTCCAGTCCAGTGACCATACCAGAGGCTGTGGTGCCTAGGCGAGGAGGCGCCCGGCCCTTGGGGGTGCCCCGCGCGCGCAGCGCTGCGCCTTGCTCTTCGCAGGCCCGCAGGCGACGCAGCGCGTCAGCCAGCGCGGCCTTTAAGACCGCCAGCTCATCTTCCTGCAGCTGCAGCCGCTGCTCCAGCGCCGACACGCGGTCGTCCACTTCCATCCCGCTCGTGCCCGACAAATTGTCATCTGGAAGGCAAGGGACCGCTGGCTGCGAGGGCCACCCAAGAGCTCCAAAGCCCGAGGTGAGGTGTCCCTCCCGCCTTCCCGGGGCTAAGTCCGGGACCAGCCACGCCCCCTTCCTCTCCCACAACTTGGGGCCGGGACGCCTGGATGTGGGCCAAGAAGAGGGGAAGGAAATCCCCACAGCTCTCAACCCTTGCCCGCACACTCCTCTGTGCCGCAGCGCCCTGGAGGTGTGACCTTAGGGAAGTCCCTCCCTTGCTAACCTTCTAAGAGTCTACGAAGCAAGGGCCTCTCGACTTTGGTTTTAAGATTCTATGACTAAGATGCTAAATGCGTATGACAGATAGCGAGATTTTTAAGGAGGACACCAACTTTTCCCGAGTGACACCAGCATTTGAAAATTGATCCCCAATATCCTCTGACGAATATCAAGATTTTTATCGCGGCTACGAACGTTCTCTTTCCGTTTCTAAGACTTTCCAAGCCAAAAAGGTCGTGCCTGGCGCCTCTCCTTGGCATTCTCTCCTCAGCGAGGGGTTCGACCCCAGAACCTGCTGCAAGGACAAAGTTTCTGCGGCCCCTGGCGGCCGATTTGGGAGTTGCAGGCAGCGCATCGAAGACTCGAGATCCATGCAAGGGGATCTGACACCCAAACTCTCTTCCTCGACCCAAGCTTCTCTGCTCTGTTCCTCTTTTAAAGTTTAACTTCTGTACTCCAGCTCCCCTGACTTGGCTCTCCCCTTCCTCTCTAGGGGCAGCCAAATAATTCCTCCATCTCCCGCGGCCTCCCCACACATCCCATTTTCCCGAAGTGGGAGGGGCAGAGGACCAAAGCGATCCCCTCTCCCCTTTCTCTCCAAGAGCACTCCTACCCAGACTCATTGCTGGCAACAACCAAGGAAGCCCTGACTCCCAGTCGGGTGGAAGTAAAGGTGGTAGCTTTAGCCAGAACGGGACATGAAGCGGCACCGGCTCTCCTCCGTCCACAGGACGCCCCGCCCGTCCGCTGGGCTCCGCAGTGCAGCCATCGGTCTCTCCCCTCCCTCCCCCACCCGCTGCAGCCCAATCGCCTGCCTGGCCTCGCCTGCTCTGTCCCGCAGCGCCTCTCTGGTCGGGTACCTGGACCTGCACTGGACGGTGGGGGCTAGGTCTGAGGGAGATAGCCCTCAGGACTCCTAAGAGAAGGAATCTCAGGGTCCTGCTGGCATCGAGTTTTGCAAATGAGGAAACTCAGAACGGAGGATGGGGGAGAATGCAGAGAGACCCAGAGGTCAAACAGCCAAAAGGGATGATGCAGGAGGGGCTGATCACCTCCTTGTACCAAGATCCCTCTTACCGTTAATACTACTACCCCACACACAATGAAATCTGTTATAGAGAACTTACATGTCCGAAACACTTAGTATCTCACCTGGCTCTGGTAGGTGCTCAGTCAATCCAGAATATGAGTAACTATTATTACAGTACCCACCCTGGAGAAGGGAATGGCAACCCACTCCTGTGTTCTTGCCAGGAAAATCCCATGGACAGAGGAGCCTGGCGGGCTATAGTACCCGATGTCCCAGCAATTCCAGTCGCTGTAGAATTATACCCATTTTAGGAGTCGAGGAGATAGAAGAGGACTGAAGCCCAGAGAGATGAAGTTACTTGTACATGGATACACAGCCTTTCAGTCCCAGAACAGCTGCTGGACCCAGGCTTAGGCACCCTGCTGCCTGCCTCTCAGAGGGGCAGAGGAGGACAAAATTGAGTGCCCTGGTGCTCTGCCAACTCCAGTGGCTGCTGACACTGAGGTGTGCGTCCAGGGGTTGAGTCTCCAAATGGAAGACAGTTCCTCTTCAGGGGCCCAGAGCGAAATGGAGGAGTGTTATGTGGGCCCCCATCCAGAGAACCTGCTCTTTCTGAGGCCTTGACCTGCCCACTCCCCAGCCCCATGACCCAAGGCCTCTGCTCCCTCCTGCCCATTCCTCTACCTTCAGCCCTTTGGCCCAGAAACCAGCCCCCATTTCCCTCTCTCCTCCCATCCCTCCTCCCTCTGCCTCCAGCACCCCTCATCCAAGTCTGACACCCACAGCGGCCCTTTTCTGTCATACCCATTTGTCTAGGAGGAACACAAGAGTCCAATGGGTGGGAGGGGCGGGGCCTGAGGATTTGGGGGGGTAGAGTGGAGGCAAAGTCCTCTGGTCTTCCTACCTGGTCCCACACCCAGTCCACAAGCCAACACCTAACCCACTCTCCCTCCATCTGTCCCTCTGCTAAGGAGAAGGGGGACCCAGAGAACAGAGAGGGTTCCAGACCTCCAGGCCTTCCCTCCTTCAACCCCAAGCTCCTGAGGGTTCTGCTCCCACCCTGGAAAAAGAGGAGAGACGAAGAAGGTGGGGGACTGGGCTCAGGGCTTTGGGGATCAGGGATCTTGCTCTGGGGTCAGGGGTCCCGCTAGAGGGAGGAAGGAGGATATTCAGCTAGGGGCGAGGATGCGGACTTGGAAGGAGGAGGTTGGGGCAGAAGGAGAGAGGTCCAGCCCTGGGCGGGGCCAGGGTCGGAACTGAGGAGGGGGTCTCACCGTTGCAATATTGAAGCAGCGAGGACGTGTCGTAGAGGCCGCAGAAGGCTGGGCCGCGCTCCGCCATCGCCCCGCCACATCCACCGCCGGCCCCCCCGGTCCCAGCTCCGGCTCGGTCTCCCCCCCCAGGCACTGCCTCCCGTTGCCATAGCAACGCCCTTCGTTCCAGCATCCCTGGCTCGGCCCGTCCGGCATCAGGCGGCCGACGCCGGGCTTGGCACCGGGGTCATCCCGCAGGATGCCCAGAAAGGGGGGAGTCGGGACCCCCCCTGACAGGCCCCCCAACACAATCCTCGTGCCTGGATTGGTTGAGCCGAGATCCCTCTCGGTACTGTCTGGCCCCACCCACAACAGGAGCATATTCTTTCTAGACCCCCTTCGCCTGTTCAGGACCAATGAGAGCCTGTCGCGCAGGCTCCCTCCGCCAATAGGAATGTAAAAGGATTGGAAGGGGCAGGGCCTTCTTTGCTTTTCTGCCCGAAGCATAGAGAAAGGTAGGGTGGAAGAAGACACTCCCACACCCTCCAAACCCTCCTAAACTTTTCCTGGATTTTCGAGAAGCCCCTGGCAAGACTAGAGCCAGGAAGTTCTCTCCCCTCCCATCCCTCCTCCCTCTGCCCCCAGCACCCCTCATCCAAGTCTGACACCCACAGCGGCCCTTTTCTGTCATACCCATTTGTCTAGGAGGAACACAAGAGTCCAATGGGTGGGAGGGCGGGGCCTGAGGATTTGGGGGGGTAGAGTGGAGGCAAAGTCCTCTGGTCTTCCTACCTGGTCCCACACCCAGTCCACAAGCCAACACCTAACCCACTCTCCCTCCATCTGTCCCTCTGCTAAGGAGAAGGGGGACCCAGAGAACAGAGAGGGTTCCAGACCTCCAGGCCTTCCCTCCTTCAACCCCAAGCTCCTGAGGGTTCTGCTCCCACCCTGGAAAAAGAGGAGAGACGAAGAAGGTGGGGGACTGGGCTCAGGGCTTTGGGGATCAGGGATCTTGCTCTGGGGTCAGGGGTCCCGCTAGAGGGAGGAAGGAGGATATTCAGCTAGGGGCGAGGATGCGGACTTGGAAGGAGGAGGTTGGGGCAGAAGGAGAGAGGTCCAGCCCTGGGCGGGGCCAGGGTCGGAACTGAGGAGGGGGTCTCACCGTTGCAATATTGAAGCAGCGAGGACGTGTCGTAGAGGCCGCAGAAGGCTGGGCCGCGCTCCGCCATCGCCCCGCCACATCCACCGCCGGCCCCCCCGGTCCCAGCTCCGGCTCGGTCTCCCCCCCCAGGCACTGCCTCCCGTTGCCATAGCAACGCCCTTCGTTCCAGCATCCCTGGCTCGGCCCGTCCGGCATCAGGCGGCCGACGCCGGGCTTGGCACCGGGGTCATCCCGCAGGATGCCCAGAAAGGGGGGAGTCGGGACACCCCCTGACAGGCCCCCCAACACAATCCTCGTGCCTGGATTGGTTGAGCCGAGATCCCTCTCGGTACTGTCTGGCCCCACCCACAACAGGAGCATATTCTTTCTAGACCCCCTTCGCCTGTTCAGGACCAATGAGAGCCTGTCGCGCAGGCTCCCTCCGCCAATAGGAATGTAAAAGGATTGGAAGGGGCAGGGCCTTCTTTGCTTTTCTGCCCGAAGCATAGAGAAAGGTAGGGTGGAAGAAGACACTCCCACACCCTCCAAACCCTCCTAAACTTTTCCTGGATTTTCGAGAAGCCCCCTGGCAAGACTAGAGCCTGGCCCTGGAGCCTCAAATCTACCCAGATACCCACAAGCTCCGCCCTAGAACTCATTCTAGCTCATTTCTTAGAGCTCTTGTTTATTCCATCTCAACCCCACCTAAGGGCTCTTAGCTCCACCCCTAGAATCCCGAAGGAGGAGCTAAAGTTCTATCTCCGCCTGCAGAGCTTTTGGCACCGACTCTGAGTGTCTCAGGACCAAAGCCCTTGACCCAACCTCCTGATAGGATTGGCTCCGCCCTTGCCGTTTAGACCCCAGAACCCTCAAATCTGTTAGTCCCCCTCTTACCTTTCCTTCTACTTTCCTATTGGCCATCCCAGGCCATTAGCTCCTCCCCTACAGCCTTCATCTCCCACAACCTGATTATCCAGTCCGGGTATTGACAAAAGCCCAGCTTTGAAGCCTAGACGGCTGGCGGTGTCAGTCCGAGCTGGCTCGGAAGTTGGGAGGAGAGAGACGGGAAGAAAACCTGACAATGGATTTATAGAGTACTGGACCACCTTCTCCAAGTCCCCATTGAGAGTCAGCCCCTAGAAATGATCCAGACCATGCTGTACAGGGTGGGGGCCAGATATATATAGATTACATGTATGCCAGTCAGCCAGTCCTGTCTGACTCTTTGCGACCTCGTGGAGCCCCTCCCCACCCCTAGGCTTTTTTATCTATGGAATTTTTCAGGCAAGAATACTGCACTAAAAAAAAAAAAAAAAAAAAAAAGAATAATACTGGACTGGATTGCCATTTCCTTCTCCAAGAGATCTTCCTGACCCAGGGGTTGAACCCATATCTCTTGTGTCTCCTGCATTGCCAGGCAGATTCTTTACCCACTTCACTACTTGTAAAGTGACTCTAAAGCAGAAGAGATTTGCTTCTGAACACAGACAGGCCTTGAAGCCCAAGACTGTGGAACCGAATTGGCCTGGATTTGAATCCTGACTCTACCACTTTCTGATTGTGACCCTGAGCCTCAGTTTCCACATCTGGAAAGTGTGTGTGGGAGGGTGTCATATCGAGCCTACTTCTTAGATTCATTGAAAAAAGGCTTACTGGGGCTTCCCTGGTGGTTCAGTGGTTAAAAAAAAAAAAAAATCCACTTGCCAATGCAGGACACACAGGTTCGATCCCTGATTTGGGAAGATTCCCACATACTGCGAAGCACCTAAGCCCATGGGCCACAAGGAAAACCCCAAGCACTGCAACTAGAGAGTAGCCTCTGTTGGCGGCAACTAGAGAACATCCACGTGCAGCAATAAATGATGCAGCACAGCCAGAAATAAATAAATAATTTTTAAAAATGTTTACTGAGTGCCTGTAATGTGCCGGACTCTGTTCTAAGGGCCAGAGTTTCCGTGATAAGTAAGTCAGGCCCAGAGTTTGCCTCATGGACCTGCAGTTTGTGGAGGAGGTAAATCACAACACAAACAAAGAACGTTCATAATAGCTAACATTGATCAAGCACTTCCGATGTGCCCAGCACTCAGTTATTTTCACCACAGGCCCTATTTTTGTCACCATTTGATAGATGAAGAAACAGGCACAGAGCTCTAAGATTATTTCAGCTCCTGGCGCTACAGAGATAAAACAGAATGATATTCTCAAGGATGAGAGGGTGGGGCTAATTTCCAGAGAGTGAGGCCAGGGGAAAGTCTTTCTGTGAAAGTGTCATTGAGCTCAGATGTGAATGGCAAGCAGGAAGCAGTCACATACAGTGGGGGCAGGGGCCGGGGAGGTAGCTTCCCAGGCAGAGGGAACATTAGGGGCAAAGGACCCAAGGTAAGCATCAGTTTGGCATAACCTGGGGCAACAAGAAGCCTGCTGAGGATGGAGCAGTGGAGGAAGCAGATGATATCAGTGAGATAATGGGAACACTAAATCTTATAGAACCTCCAAGGCTGTGGGCAGATGTTAGCCCTTTGTCACTGTATCCCCCATAAGCCCCAGTGAGCCACATATGTAAACCACACCTGAGGACAGTGCCTGTACACAGTAGGCACGCATAAACGATAGCAACCCGTGTTTATGTCCCAGTGAATACCTGCTATGTAAGATCAATAGGGACTTCCCTGGTGGTCCAATGGGGAAGACTCCATGCTTCCAACGTAGGGGGCCTGAGTTCGATCCTTGGTCAGGGAACGAGATGCTACATGCTGCAACTAAGACCCGAGGCAGCCAAATAAATAACTTTTTTTTTTTAAAGAAAGGATCAATAATGGGTTCCCAGTGATGACCAAAATAGAAGTGGGCCATTGTCATTCTATGATCACAGCCAATTGCCTTACTGATAGAAACAAAGCAGGAACTCAGATTTCCTGCTTTCCAAACTCCCATTCTCCCATCCTCCACCTCCCTGAGCTCAGATTCTAGGAGAGAGGAAATCAGACTCCTCCATACAGAGTGACATGCAGCTGGTTGTAATGTGCTAAGGGCTGTTACCAGAGTGTCCCCAGGAGGACGGTGGGAGCCCAAGGGAATTCAGCACCTGCAGGCTCCATGTGTTGGGAGAAGAGGGAGCCAGGCTGTGAATGAAAAAACCACAGGCAGAGAAGTTTAGACTGCTGGACTGTTGGCCTGGGTGGGGCAGTGAGGATGGCGCACAGGGATGAGTCAGGCCTTGCCCTTTGTGCACCCAGAGACCTGGACCTTGGCCCAATCACTTGGCTTCTCCTTCTTTGTCAGTGGGAGTCATTCCCCGCCACCCCCGCCACTTCCTGGGCTGGGTGGAGTGGGGAGAAGAGCATGTTCGGTGAATTCACGCCTGTCCAGTGCTGCTTGGCACTTTCTGAGTGCAGCTAGTGGAGCTAGTTTGATGACCAGCCCCTCGCAGGAAGATGTTAAAGGCCCAGATGACTGGAGGGGGGAGGGGACAGCTTTGCCTGGGCGGGGTGGGGGATTGGGAGGGTGGGGGCGGAGGCAGGGTTCAGGGTTGTGCTTTGTCTTTTCTCTCTGCCTCTAGGTTTCCTTCTCTCTCTCCTAGGTTTTCTGCAGCTTTCCTCTCTCATCTCTGTCTCTGTCTTTCTTTATGTTTTGCCTGGAAACTGGGTCCTTGAGGCATCACTTATTAGCCATGTCACCTTGAGCAAGTTACCTCCCCTCTCTGAGCCTCAGCTTCTTCATCTGGAAAATGGAGATGGCCCTTCTCTGGTGGGCCAGTGGTTAAGACTCTGAGCTTCCACTACAGGGCACATGGGTTTGATCATGGGTCAGGGAACTAAGATCCCACATGCCTGGCAGTTCAGAAAAAAAAAAAAGCCTCTGCTGTAGGTCTGTTATGAGGATCAAGTAAGCTGCATGTATCTATAATGCCCAATATGGTCCCTTTATTAAATATAATACCTATTTTTATTATTATTAATTAGTAGTAATAGTAGTAGTACTGTATTGTTGGAGAAGACTCTTTATTGTGGGGGACGGGTTGGGGAGGAAGCGGGGCGGGCAGGCCACTTCTATTGGTCTTTCATTTGTCTGTTTTCATCTGTCTTTGTTCTTTGGCCCGGGTGGGCCTCCCATCGCAGTGGCCTCTGTTGTCGCAGAGTACCGGCTCTGGGCGCATGCGCTCCAGAGCTCCGGCTTGGTAATTGGACACATGGGTCCAGCCGCTCCGCAGCACGTGGGATCTTCCCAGGCCAGGGCTCGAACTGGCGCCCCTTGCACTGCAAGGCGGTGTCCTTACCCAGTGGACCACCAGGGAAGCCCCCTCTTTCTTTTTTACTGAAAAAGAAAATTTTTAAAAAAATTTCGGCCTCTTTTATTGTTTATTTATTTATTTACTTTCACCCATCTTTATTCTTTGGCCTGTATGGGCCTCCCATTGCAGCGGCCTCTCTAACTACAATGTACAGGCTCTGGGCACATGCACTCCAGAGTGCTGGGAGAAGACTCTTGAGCGCCCTTTGGACAGCGAGGAGATCCAACCATTCAACCTTGAAGGAAATCAACCCTGAATATTCATTGGAAGGATTGATGCTGAAGCTCCATTACTTTGGCCACCTGATGCAAAGAGCTGACTCATTGGAAAAGACCCTGATGCTGGGAAAGATGGAGGGCAGCAGAGGATGAGATGGATGGCATTACTGACTCAATGGACATAAGTTTGAATAAACTTCGAGAGATCGTGAAGGACCGGGGAGCCCGGCGTGGGTCATGGGTTGCAAAGTAAAACATGTCACCTTGAGCAAGTTACCTCCCTCTGAGCCTCAGCTTCTTCATCTGGAAAATGGAGATGGCCCTTCTCTGGTGGGCCAGTGGTTAAGACTCTGAGCTTCCACTACAGGGCACATGGGTTTGATCATGGGTCAGGGAACTAAGATCCCACATGCCTGGCAGTTCAGAAAAAAAAAAAAGCCTCTGCTGTAGGTCTGTTATGAGGATCAAGTAAGCTGCATGTATCTATAATGCCCAATATGGTCCCTTTATTAAATATAATACCTATTTTTATTATTATTAATTAGTAGTAATAGTAGTAGTACTGTATTGTTGGAGAAGACTCTTTATTGTGGGGGACGGGTTGGGGAGGAAGCGGGGCGGGCAGGCCACTTCTATTGGTCTTTCATTTGTCTGTTTTCATCTGTCTTTGTTCTTTGGCCCGGGTGGGCCTCCCATCGCAGTGGCCTCTGTTGTCGCAGAGTACCGGCTCTGGGCGCATGCGCTCCAGAGCTCCGGCTTGGTAATTGGACACATGGGTCCAGCCGCTCCGCAGCACGTGGGATCTTCCCAGGCCAGGGCTCGAACTGGCGCCCCTTGCACTGCAAGGCGGTGTCCTTACCCAGTGGACCACCAGGGAAGCCCCCTCTTTCTTTTTTACTGAAAAAGAAAATTTTTAAAAAAATTTCGGCCTCTTTTATTGTTTATTTATTTATTTACTTTCACCCATCTTTATTCTTTGGCCTGTATGGGCCTCCCATTGCAGCGGCCTCTCTAACTACAATGTACAGGCTCTGGGCACATGCACTCCAGAGTGCTGGGAGAAGACTCTTGAGCGCCCTTTGGACAGCGAGGAGATCCAACCATTCAACCTTGAAGGAAATCAACCCTGAATATTCATTGGAAGGATTGATGCTGAAGCTCCATTACTTTGGCCACCTGATGCAAAGAGCTGACTCATTGGAAAAGACCCTGATGCTGGGAAAGATGGAGGGCAGCAGAGGATGAGATGGATGGCATTACTGACTCAATGGACATAAGTTTGAATAAACTTCGAGAGATCGTGAAGGACCGGGGAGCCCGGCGTGCTGGAGTTCATGGGTTGCAAAGAATCAGACACAACTGAGCGACTGAGTAACAACAACAGCAGCACTATTACTGCTTCTGATTTTGGACTCTTATTTTCCCCCTCTGTCTTTCTGACTGTTTATTTGTGTTTCTCTTTCTACCTCTCCCTCCGTTAGTCCATCTCCCTGTTTAAATCGATGCCTGGGCTGTGAGCTCCATGAGGACCGGGAAAGGGCTATCTTGGCCATTGTCAAGCCCAGGGTCTGATACATAACAAGTACCCACTAAAGGGACCTCTTTATGGTGGTTAAGTGGTTGGAATTTGATCCTTGATCCAGGAACCAAGATCCTCTATGCTGGGCTGCACAGCCAAAAAAAAAAAAAGGGAAGGAAGGATGGAAGAATGAGTGAAAGAAAGAAAAACCAAGTACCCAATAAAGTAAATTGAACCCAGCTCTGTGCCCAAACGTGTGGGTGTTGGGGGATGTCCCAGTTGTGACTGAGACAGCCCCAGCCCTGCCCTCTCATAGCTCACCATTCAGTAGAGGAAATCACTGTTTGCTGAATCAATGAGTTAATTTTGAGGTAGACTTGGAAGACATGAGGGAAATTGGGTGGAGGTATTTGAGGCAGAGAAAACTGCTGGAAACGAGGTTTGAAGGGGCTGGAAAGGGTCTGAAGAGTTGGAAACTGCTGGAAAGAAGGCTGGAGAGTTCAGCAAAGGTATGGAAGGCTGTGGAGAGGAGCCCGAGCTTTGTTTTCTTGAGGGTCCTGGGGAGCCACGGCAGGTTCTGAGCGGCCAAGGGACCAGGATGGGGAATTCCCTCCGCCCTTTCATTGCAGAGAGCCCGGGTTCAATCCCTGGGGTAGGAAAATAAGATCCCACAAGCCCCGCGAGGCTACAATAAAATACAAAATAAATAAATAACGAAGAGGAAAATGCCTAGGTCAGCCTTTCCTTGATGTTAGAAAATCGGTTTGCCGGCTCACCCACCACCACCAGGGGGCAGCTGGGACTCCAGACTTGAATCTCCCCGCGGCTTCTCCCAGGGCGGGTGGCGGTGGGGAGGGCTGCACCTTGATTTGGAGGTGGGGGGAGGTGGAAGCTGTCTTTGAGGCCCCAGCTGAGAGACCCTCTCTTTTCCTGCCCGCCCCCCATTCCTGGCTTCTTGGTTCCCTGGAGCCCCGACCCCACCAGCAAGAGATTATGTCAACACAGCCCCGCTGATTCTGCCCGGGACAATATTTGCCCTCAGGATCTGAGAAGGTTGCTATGGAGACTGGGGAAGTGCTGCGGGGCGGGGCGGGGAGGAGGGGAGTCAGGGTCAGCGGGAGCACCCTCCGGCCTGGAAGAGGGCGAGGGGAGCCGGGCGTCATCTCTGCCTCTTCTCTCTCTGACTGGGTCTTCGAGGGTTTACCACCCCCATGCACCTAGGTTTCAAGTCTTTCCCCCCCACCCTCCTTTCTCTCTGGAGCGTCTGCTCTTCTCTGTCTGGTCACCTCTCACCTTCTCTGTCTGGTCACCTCTCTGTCTGGTCATGGGAGACATCTAGTCTCATCTCTTTGAATGTCTTTCTCTGTCCATTTTACTCTCTCCCTTTTTGGGTCCTGATCTCTGTTTGTCCCTGTCTTTGTGTCTCTCTGTCTCGGTCTCTCTTTGGGTCTTAGTCTTTCTCTCAGGTCCCACGTGTTTTGTGTTGGTCTCTCCAGGCCCCTATCTCTGGATCTCTGTCTCTGGGTTCCTGTCTTTCTCTGGATCCTCTCTCTCTCTCTCTCAGTCTCTGTGTAGTCCCATCTCTGGAGCGCTGTCTCCTTGTGTCTCATTGGATCCTGTGTCACCCCTAGGTCCTTTTTCTCTGGCTCTCTTGTCCTTCTCCCTCTCTCTGGATCTCCATATTTTCAGGTGTATTTCTCTCGGTCTGTCTCCAACACTCTTTCAGTCTCTTTGCGTCTGTGTGTGTGTGTGTGTGTACATGTGTGCGTGTGTGTGTGTCTCTCTTCAGGTTTCTGTCTTTCAGGCCTTGTCTCTCCACAGTTCTGAATCTCAGGGGGCCATCTCAGCCCCCTATTTCTGGCCTCAGTCCCTATGGGGCCCCCCTTCTCCCCATCTCTCTCTGCCTCATTTCTTCTGCACCATCTGCTGGCACTCCAGGCCCCCGCTGGCTCCCTGCAGGCTCTTCTTAGCTGGCAGCCCCATGGGAGGAGGCACAGCTGCGCCCCACCCCCCAAGCTTTCCTCCCCACTGCATCTTGAAGTGGGGGGGGGCACTGCCTGGTCATGGCTGGGGTGGAGGGAACCACAGCCTTGAGACCCAGGACCAGGAACATGGAGAGAGGGAAAGAGACAGACAGACAGACACCCTGAGAGAAGATAGGAAAAGAGGGATGAGAAAGGAAAAGGCTTCAAGATAGGCAGGAAGAGCCTGAGCTGGAGAATGGAACCAGCAGGAGAAATGAGGAGGAGGTAGAAGGAAACCCAATGGGGAGAGAAGGAATAAGACAGTCCAGCCCACAAGAGAGGAAGATGGACAAACTGCACTCAGGCTCGGAGGGAAGGAGAAAGAAGAGATTCGCACCAAGGGGGCAGAAGAGGGCGTGGAGATAGATGAGAGATGAGTGAGAGACAAAGAAGGCCAAGCGGACAGGGCACACTGCTTCCCTGCCTGCAGCCTCCAGAAGCCCCAAGCACGGGGACTGCGGAGGACCGGGCGGTGACCCCTGCGGCCCTGCTGCCCCTCCCCAGGCCCTGGGAGACTGTGAAAGCCCCAGGAGGGCCGAGATGGCCAGGGGGCCAGTTGGGGACTGAGACATCTCTCCACTTGTCCTCCACGCCCACCGGGACCCAAGCTCTATTCTGCCCAGAGGGATTGATGAGGGAGGGGTGAGCCTGCTCAGCCCCAGTCTCCTGTCCTGCTTCTCTCTCCTCAGGGCCATCTCTCAGGCTCGCTCTCCCTCCACACCCCCATCTCCATTTCTCAGGATCTCTATCTCTCCATTTGTATCTCTTCTTTCTTTCTCCCTCTCTTGGTCCATTTTCTCTTCCCCGATTTTGTCTCTTTCTCTCTTTCCGTGCATTTCTCTCCACTTCTATGTCTCTTTTGATTTCTTTCTCTCTGTCTCTTTCTCTTGGTCTCCCAAGTCTCTGCTTTGTCCTTTCTCTGGTCTTTTGATTTCTTTTCCTGTCTCTCTCACCACCTGAGTTCCTCTGGCCTGCTTCCCCCTCCCACCCTGTCATCTCTCTCCTCCCACTTTCCAGACTTCCTCCACCTTCCCATCCCTAGCAAGTGACCAAGACCCTCTTGGGACCAAGGAGAGGCTCCCTCCCAATCCCAGCCTCTTCCTGAGGTGCTGGGCATTCTCAGACCCCTCTCCTCGCCACTCTATGAACCGAGTCTTTCCCAGGGCCCAGAGGGCGCCAGGAATGTGGACCAGAGAGCCGGGAGGCCAGTTTGAGGTCAAGAAGCCAGGAAGCCAGGAGCCCCCCGTAACCCCTCCTCCCTCAGACTGCTCACCTCCTAGCCTCTCGTGCTGGCTCTCACACCACCCCTTACTCTCTGCCCCTCCTGGAATCTCTGGGCCTCGGTGTCTGCTCTGCAAAATGGGCAGACTCACCTCTGTCCCATTTATCTTCCAGCTCCCCCAGGAGTGTATGCTCATGAATGTTGAATGTTGCTAGTATGATTAATGGGCAGGAATTGGTGGTTTGCCTTAAAGAGGGAAGTGAGTGCTGAGAGCCAGGATTCAGTTTCTAAGCCAAGTATTTTCCATATTTTAGGGCAAAGGAAGACACTGGAAGTGGACTTGTGAGGAAGTGTATGATGGGGACTGTGACCAGGAGACCATGTGAGGCTGGGGGTTCACTCATGGCCCTGGGACGATGGTGTGTGATCCTGTGCACAACTCTGTGACCGTGTGTGGCTGTGTGTGACGTGTGTGTGTGTGTGTGCGCGCGAGGCTGTGGTAGAGAGTCCTGTCTGTAGGGCACCTGAGGATGACAGTGGGAGGTGGCGCTCGGGGGGGGTGTGCCTTAGTGACACCTGGGGAACATCGATTGTTGGGGTGTGACTGTGGGCTCGGTTGAGGAGTATGTGAGGTGTGAGACGTGTGAGCATATTGATGGGTGGAGCTGTGTAACACTGTAGGCAACTTTCAGACTGTTGTTAAAGATTGTGTGACAGTCACATATGACCGTGTGCCTTTATGTCATCCACAGATCAACAGTCATTCTTGGAGCCTCTGTGGTTTTTTTAAATTTGCGCCTCTGCTATATGCCCCAACCTGTGCTGAGTGACGCTGTGGACCCAGGGGTGTCTGAGATGCCCTGTCCCTGTCCTCGTGGGGAAAGTGTTTGCGATGTGATCTAGGCACGGCGTGAATGTGAGTGCGATGGACTCATGGGCCCAGGATCATGGAAACTGTGGGAAGCTATGATAGAGCTACTCCTGTGTGAGCAGAGGGGGTCCACACCCCCGGGTGTGTGGGTGACTGACGATCTGCGGGGCAGGGTCTTTGGCTCTCAGGGGGTGCCGAGGGCTTGTGGGAAGGTGAATGAATACAAGGAACATGTATCAGGCAGCACCGTGCCTCGCTGTGGCTCAGGTTATGGGATCAGAGTGTGATCCTGCGTCTGTGACTGTGGCCCCACAGTGTGCTGGCTGGAGGGGACAGGGGGGACAGGGTGGAGGCTGTGCGCCCTGGGATGGGTGCCCAGGAGGCTGACTCTGTGAGGGTGCTCTCCCACGTGACCTTGAGTGGCAGGGATACTCACCCATGACTGGCCCCCGGCGCCAGGTCTCTGCCCCCAGCTCCTCGCTCCTGTTCCTTGGCCCGCCCCGGCCCCGCCCCCTACCCCTTCCCCAGGCTGTCACCTCCTCCAGAGCCCAAGCGAGGCGGTGGAGAGGCAGCAGCGTCGGATCGAGAGGAGGGCTGGGGACAGGTGAGGGCTCTCCCTGCCCCATGCTTCCCTCACGTCCCTGGCCCCTCTTTCTCTGTGCCTGTGTCTCAGCCTCTCTGTGCCCACTGTCTATGTCTTCCTCTGTCTCTCAGAATCTGTCTTCTCATCGCGGTCTCTGTTTAGACGCTAGTCCTGTGCCTCTGTCTCTTTCCCCCATTCTCTGTGTCTCTCTCCTTGTCTCTGTCTCCTAGCCCACAGTTTTTGTCTCTGTCTTCCTCTGCCTTTTGGTCTCTGATCTCTTGCTGTGTGTCTCATTCTGCCTGTCTATGTGTCTTTGTTTCTCAGTTTCAATGTTAATCTCATGCATCTCTGACTCCTGTGTTTCTGGGGCTCCAACTGGCATCCTCCACGTTTCCCCCTTCCCAACCTGATGTTGGATGTGCGGTGTGAGGGGTTAGACTGATTTCCAGGCATCTGGACCCCGCGGCCCCGGGTCTGATACCTCTCTAGTCCCTACAGAGAAGGGTGTCCGGTTAACTCGGGGTTTTATCCACAGCAAGAAAAGTTTGATCGGGTCGGGTTCCTCTCCATGATTTAAAAACCCTTTGAGTGGGAAGTCCCAAAATCGTTTCAATCTCCGTGGCCTCCTCTCCAAGGTGGTCCCAAGGTTCCCCGGGGTATCTAGGTCTAGACAGCGGCTGACACTCGTGTGTCTGCCCAGCCCAACACTAAGGCAACCGCACTCTCTGCAAACAGCCCCCTCCAGCCCCGCTGTCTCAGCGACAGCGGGGGGTGGGCCAGGGAACCAGGTGTTGGATAAAGGTTCCCACCTAGTCTTCACAACTCCCACCCTGCTCCAAATCATCACTCTTAGTTGGGGGGGCAATGACTGCGGGGTACAGTGACTCCATGAGCCCAGTGGCGCTTGGGGCTAGGCGAGGAGACGGAGGCTCCTGATTTTGCCTCGGTACCCCCAGCCCCGGCTGCCCCTGTGTGACCGGACTCTTCGATCCCCATGACCTGCTGCCCTCACGATGCCGAACTATCCACCGCGGTGGTTGTGGCTGCTGCTCTGGCTATGCGAACTGCTACTCGGGAGGGCAGAGGTGAGAACCAGAGGCGTCAAGGAGTTCAAGGCTTGGAGGGATGTTGGGGGCGATTTTAAGTCTTACCCCACTGGGAAGATTGTTATAAGACTCCCCACCTGCCCAGACTCAAGTTTGGATGGTTGTTCATCGTCCTTCGTTTCCCCCCATCCCCCTCCGCATATCCTCCTGATCATTTCCAGCCAACTCCGTCCTCTTACTTTTCCTGAACGTTTTAAGTTCTCCACGGTAACTCCCCTGGTGGTTTCTAGGCACCCCTCAAGACTCAGAAGAGGTTTCTAAGCCCCCCAAGACGCCTGAGCAAAACAAGACAGCCGCTCCAAGTCCCTCTAGGATGTCTCCGGCCCTCAGGGATCATGCTTAGTGGGAGCAGGGGTTCGGGGCAGAGGGGTGGGTGGGGGCCTCCCTTCTCTCTCTTCTCTCAGGCAGGCTCTGAGGGGCAGACGACGGGAGAGCTGTACCAGCGTTGGGAACGGTACCGCAGGGAGTGCCTGGAGACCCTGGAGGCTGCGGAACCCCCGGCAGGTGTGACAGGGGTGGAGACTGGGGGCAAGAAGAGGGCTGGAGCTGAAAGCGGTAGGCCGGTCTAGGATTGAAGCGCGGTGGCTGAAAGAGAAGTTTAGGGTAAAGGTGGGCTGCCTGGGAGATGCCAGAGGCGAAGCCTAAAAGGGGAAGAGCCGTGGGCGGGGCTTACGCTTAGTGGGTGGGATTTAGGGTAGATCGTAAGGGGCGGGGCATGGGGGTGGAGCCTAGAAAGGGCCTTGCAGAGTGGGAATCAGCCTCTGCGGCGGAAACTCGCTTGGTGGAAAGAGCCCAGAGGAAGGTTCGACAGGTGGGCGGGGCCTTGGGCCTTGTGGGAGGAGCTACGACGGAGCAGGGACCTGATCCCTCCAAGTGGGCGCGGCTTAAGGCCTGGAGGGGTAGGGTGGAGAAAAGCACTGGGCTCGAGGCACAGTAGGTCTATCCGAACTCTGGCCCCCGCACCCATCCCAGGCCTCGCCTGTAACGGGTCCTTCGATATGTACGTCTGCTGGGACTACACCGCACCCAATGCCACTGCCCGTGCGTCCTGCCCCTGGTACCTGCCTTGGCACCGCCACGGTGAGCTGCCCCGTGGACCCTGGGCCCTCCCTGACATAAATAGCTCCCTCCCGACGCTGGTCCCAGACATCACTTCCCCGCAGCGCTCCTGTTCCTGCTCCTCTTCGGCTGGTTATCTCCCTCTGGGTGTCCGCCCCTGGCTTGTACAGTCGTGTCCAACTATTTGCGACAGGGACTGCAGCACTCCAGGCTTCCCTGGCCTTCACCATCTCCCGGAATTTGCTCAGACTCATGTCCACCCCTGGCAGGGTCACTGCATAGTGTCCCTCCTCTGTCTGTACCGCTCTGAGCACCACCAGGTCATTTTCTCTCCTTTTCATGAGTCTATCTCTGCCCGGATTGGTCTTCCTTGCTGTGTGACCTGGGGTAGTTTGTTTCATTTCTTTATGCCTCAGTTTCCTCATTTGTGAATGATATTTATGACAATACCAAGTTCATAGGCTTGTTATGAATATTAAATAAATTAATACATGTAAAATGCTATATAAGGGTTCATCATTGTCCTGACGGGACATCCCTCTCTGCTTTTGTCTCAGTTTGTCTTTCTCTCTCCATCTCTCTCTCTCCGTGCCTCTGATTCCCTTCCTTGTTTCCCCACAGTGGCTGCAGGCTTTGTCCTCCGCCAATGTGGCAGCGATGGCCAATGGGGACCTTGGAGAGACCATTCTCAGTGTGAGAACCCAGAGAAGAGTGGGGTTTTTCAGGTAAGAAGAGGCAAGGGATTCAGGGCAGAATGCCCAGGCAGAGGTAGACAGCAGCCCCCAACAGAGCCTGAAACCTCTTGTACCATTCAGGACTCTGGGTTTCAAGTGGTAGAAATTCAACCCCTTGCTTGGAGGAAAAATAAAAAGAAATACATTGACTTCTGTGATTGAAAAGTGTAAGGTTACAGCTTCAGGCACAGCTGGATGTAGGTGCTAAAATAATGTCATTGGGAATCTCTCTTACCATATTGTGCTTCTGTTTTTTTCTATGATGGTGTCTTCTTTTGTTCATGGGGTGAACAAGGTGGCCCCCCTGGGTACCAGGCTCACATTCTACCTAGCAAGCGGCTCTGTTGGATGACTGAGCTTTTTTCTCAATAGCGCCAACTTAATGTCCCACGACTGACTGTCATTGGCCTGATTTGGGTAGTATATCTGCCCTTGGCTAATCACTGTGTGTGTGTGTGTGTGTGTGTGTGTGTGTGTACTGGTCACATGCCCAGCCCTGGAGTGGAGCGGTGGAGCGCCCCACCCAAAAAAGGTTAGGTGGATCCCCAGAATAAAAATGGGGTGCGAGGTAGGAACCAAGAGCAGCTCCTTTATGGCTCGAGGGGAAGAGCTGAGCTCCATTTCTTCTTAAAATGAATCTACCGATTTTTGGCTGCACTAGTTGCTTTGTGCAAGCATTCTCTAGTTGCAGCGAGCGGGGCTCCTCTTCCTTGAGGCATGCAAGCTTTCTGTTCCAGGCTCAGCAGTCGTGGCTCACAGGAGCTGAGCTCCAGTTCTGTGTCCTCTTCCCCTACCTCCACCTGCAGGCCCAGAGGCTGACCTTGGAGCGGCTGCAGGTTGTGTACACGGTGGGCTACTCCCTGTCTCTTGCCACGCTGCTGCTCGCCTTGCTCATCCTGAGTACCTTCAGGTGGGACCTCCTCAGCCCCGAGCAGAAGCAGCAGAGACTTGCTTTCAGTTTTCCCAGAAAGATGGGGGTAGTCAGCCTCCACCAGCAACAAGCATCCAACGGTGGTTCTGTGGGAAGGGCTGGGACATAGTTTAAGGGACTCTGTGTGGCTAAGGACAGGTCCCCAAACTGCCTACCCATCCCCCCAGGCGGCTGCGCTGCACTCGCAACTACATCCACATCAACCTGTTCACGTCTTTTGTGCTGCGGGCAGCCGCCATCCTCAGCCGAGACCGTCTGCTTTCTCCATCCGGCCCCTACCCTAGGGATCAGGCCCCTGCCCTGTGGAACCAGGTGAGCGACAGCCCTCTCTCAAATTGAGATTCTGCCCCCTCTGGTGGAGCCAGAGGGTTCCCGTTCCATTGACGACCTCCTGGATTTCCCTGGTGGCTCTGATGGTAAAGAATCTGCTTGCAATGTGGGAGACCTGAGTTCAGTCCCTGGGCTGGGAAGATCCCCCTGGAGAAGGGAATGGCTACTCACTCCAATATTCATGCCTGAAGAATCCCATGGACAGAGGAGCCTTCAGGCTACAGTCCATGGGGTTCCAAAGAGTCGACGTGACTAACACAGCCTATCAAAAGAGCATCCTTGGTGGCTCAGTGGTTAAGGAAAGCTGCCAGCTGGGCTTCCCTCGTAGTTCAGTGGTAAAGAATCTGCCTGCCAATGCAGGAGACATGGGTTTGAACCGTGATCTGGGAAGATCCCACATGCTGGGGAGCAAGTAAGCCCATGAGTCACAACTATGGAGCCTGTGCTCTAGAGCCTCGGAGCCGCAACTGTTGAGCCCATGTGCCACAACTACTGAAGCTCGTGTGCCCTAGAGCCTGAGTTGCACAACAAGAGAAGTCACTGCAACAAGAAGCCTGCTCACCTCAGTTAGAGAGGAGCCCCCACTCCCTGCAACTAGAGAAGAGCCTGAAGCAGCAGTGAAAACCCAGAGTAGCCAAAAAAATTTTTTTCATTAAAAATTCTTAAAAAAAAAATCTGCCTGCCAATGCAGGAGACACAGGTTCTATCCCTGGGTCAGGAAGGTTCCATGGGAAAGGAAATAGTAGCAACCAACTCTAGTAGTCTTACCTGGAAAATCCCATGGACATACAGAGGGAGCTGGTGGGTTCATGGGGTCACGAAAAAGTCAGATACGAGTTAGTGACTAAACAACAAAAACAACATTATCAACAGTTAATCTCTCTAGACCCTTCCAACATCACTGGAGAGGGACCCTCCCAACTTAGCCCTCCCCCATTATTGAACTCTCCCACCCCATCACGTCCTCTGCTGGAATTTTCTATTCCTTTTCTCTCAGTATCTCATCCACCATTGGCCTTTTGCAGCAATGAGAGAGTCCCCTGCTAGAGGTTAGACTGCAGGTGGCAAGATGGGAGAGACTGACTGGTGAGGGGATCTGGTAGATGCCAGTTTCAGGGGGACAAGGTGGAAGAGACCAGAGCTTAGAGGTATCGGCCTCGGGGAAAGAACCTATCTGACCACGAGTTGGACCATACCATTTGTTGAAAGCCAGGAGGTGGGAGAGTCCAATAAGAGAAAGCTTTTGAAAGAAGGGGTAGTTGAGTTCTTAGGAAATGAGATGGGAGAGGCCATATTCTGGGGAATCTAGGGGGAACTCCCATAGCCAGATGTAAGATGCCAATTGTTAAAGAGGTCAGAGTCAGAGAGTTCATGCAGAGAAAGAGAAGAGAGTGAGACAAAGCAATTGTCTATCATCCTTTGGTGATAGAGAATGGGAAGAGAGTGTTTGATGTCAAGGGACGACAAGACATGGGGCTTGAGGGGACCCTGACTGCCCGTCCCCCTAGCCCCTGGCTGCCTGTCGCATGGCTCAGATCATGACCCAGTACTGCGTGGGAGCCAACTACACGTGGCTGCTGGTGGAGGGCATCTACCTGCACAACCTCCTGGTGCTAGTGGGAGGCTCTGAGGAGGGCCACTTCCGCTGCTACATGCTCCTTGGCTGGGGTGAGCCTTGACCCGGTCCCCTGCCCAGCCCAGCGCGCCTCCCTAAACCCCACCTACCCTGCTGGTCTACCTGAGGGGGGGTCTCCTCCCCTCACTAGGCTTCCGCTTCCCCTTCTTGGCGGGGGAATTCCGCGGGTCTTGGGCCTGGAGGGGCCCGTGCGCGCTCTGACAGCTGCGGCGGGGTGGGGGGGGCGGGGGTTGGGGTCTGCACAGGGGCCCCCACGCTTTTCGTCATTCCTTGGGTGATCGTCAGGTACCTGTTCGAGAACACGCAGTGAGTCGTGGGATCTGGGGTGGGCTTGGGAGGTGGGCGTGGTTTGGGCGTGGGCGGGTCTTTGAGGGACGTGGGCGGGGTGAGACGGTAACTTCCGGAAGTCCTAATTGCTCTTAGGGGCCTGGGAGGGTGTCTAAAGGGAGCCTTTGCTTAGGAAGTTGGTTTCCACGTCTCTGGGAAGGGGAGGGAACGGGGTGGGCCTAAATAGTAGCAGGTGGGGCTTTAAAAAATGGGTGTGGCTTTAAGGAAAGTGGGAAGTGCTTAATTCGGTGAGTCTAGAGTTTTCTCTGGTATCTCAGCTCTCCTCCCCCTTCTCCAGGTGCTGGGAGCGGAACGGTATCAAGGCCATTTGGTGGATCATCCGGACCCCTATCCTCCTAACAATCTTGGTACGGCTGCGCCCACTTCCTCCAGACTGGTCTCAGGGATTTTCCATCCTGGGAAGTCAGAGCAGGGGATGGGGAGAAATGGCTTAGTTTCTCTCCCCATCCCCACTTCCGCAGATTAATTTTCTCATCTTTATCCGCATCCTTGGCATCCTTGTGTCAAAGCTGAGGACGCGACAAATGCGCTGCCCGGACTACCGACTGAGGTGGGAGCGACCGAGGGGAAGGTGGCAGGGGGCGAGATGGGGGACCCAGGACGGCGGGACCACTGCCACCCGCTAACCCCCAGGCTGGCTCGCTCCACGCTGACGCTGGTGCCCCTGCTGGGGGTCCACGAGGTGGTGTTCGCTCCTGTGACTGAGGAACAAGCCCGGGGTGCCCTGCGCTTGGCCAAGCTCGGCTTTGAGATCTTCCTCAGTTCTTTCCAGGTGCCTAAGCGGGTTGCAGAAAATCCACCCTTTGGCTTGGGGTCCTCCTACTCAGAGGGACATGGAGGGTTTACAGGCGTCCCCTGGCGCAGCTGCAGAATGAGCTGTGAAGATGGGATTTTGTTCCTTCATTCTACACTTCCCTCCTGGCTGAGGAAGCTGGGAGAAGGCAGGAGACCAGGCAGCCGCAGAAGGACTGCCTCGTGGTTAAGAATGAGGGCTTTGAGATCAGCCCAGGGCTGGAGCCACATTTGGGTTGTCCTTTTCCAGCTCTGTGCCTCAGGGCCAGGCAAGGGTGAGCCCTGTGAAATAGGAATGTGCCAGATGGGAGGAGGTGCTTACTGAAATTCAGGGCCAACCCTGCCTTGTTCCTCCTGCTCTGGTCTCTACCCTGGGCTCCCCCGGTGGTGCTAGTGGTAAAGAGCCTGCCTTCCAACACAGGAGACTTAAGAGACCCGAGTTGGGTTGGGAAGATCCCCTGGAGGAGGGCATGGCAACCCACTCCAGTGTTTTTGCCTGGAGAATCCCATGGACGGAGGTGCCTGGCAGGCTACTGTCCATGGGGTCTCATAGATTCAGACATGACTGAAGCGATTTAGCATGCATGCATGCTGTCTCTGCCTGCTTTACCTTGTTGGACCTCGGTTTTCCCATCTGTAAAGTGGGGACAATACTAGTTTCATTTCATAAGGCTGTTCATCCATTAAACTCAGCCAAAATTTATTGAACAGTTACTATATACCAAACACTTTTCTAGGCTTACTATGGAGATAGGGCCAATGGTCCCTATCCTCTAGTGGGAGAGACAGATGTTAAATATGCTATGTAGGTAAAGTATATGGAATATCAGATGGTGAGATGTGCCTAAAGGAGTGGGGGAGGCAAGAAAATAGAGATGAGGAACCAACAAAGAGGGGTCAGGGAAGGCCTTGCTGAAGACACTAGAGACCCAAACAAGATGAGGAAAGAAGCCAGGAAGATAGTTGAAGAAACTGTTCCAGGAAGAGAAATGCCAAGCATGAGATCCCTGAGGCAAGAGAGAGTCCCTGTCATGATGGGACTCTCATGGCCAGCATGCTTGAAGTGGCAGTGGGATGGGGATAGGACAGAGGCAAGATACCTGGGCAGATCCTTGGGCCAAGCAAGGACTTAGGCTTTTCCTCCAAGTGAGGTGAGAGCCATGGGAGCAAAGAGACATGATCAGAGTTGGATTTTAATGGGATTGTGGAAAATGATAACAAGTAATACCTTAATTTATGTGTAATCTACTCAGTTGTGTCCGACTTTGTGGCCCCATGGACTGTAGCCCACCAGGCTTCTCTGTCCATGGGATTCTCTCGGCAAGAGTACTGAGTGTGTAGCCATCCCTTTCTTCAGGGGATCTTCCTGACCCAGGGATCGAACCTGGGTCCCCTGCATTGCAGGCAGATGCTTTACCATCTGAGCCACTAGGGAAGTCCTTGCTTTGCATTCATGTATCAATTACTTGATTAATTATAAATGTTGTACATGTATTTAAATTTAGAAATTGTTATAAATAGAAAACTAATTTTGAAAATTCTTTTTTGGACGCGCCTATCAACATTTATTATTAGGGAAGTTCCTGACAGTGCAGTGGTTAGAGCTCAGCACGTTCGCTGCCAAGGGCATGGGTCTGATTGCCGGCCTAGGAACTAAGAGCCCACGAGCCCTGCAGAGCAGCCAAATAAATATAATATATAGTATCATGCAGTAAATTACGATAAAAATTCAGAAGAAAGGCGCCATGCACTAGAGCTACACTAGAGCTTCTTGCAGATTAATAATATTTCAGTTCTCACGACCACCATTGCATTATTCGGTTTTCTGAATAAGGAAGCTGAGGCACAGAGGGGTTAAGCAGCCTGCTCAGATGGGGAAGCCGTGATCACATCCAAGCAGCCTGCCCGCCCGTGGGGTCACTTTAATCTCCAGCCCTGATGTTTCAGCAGATGGGGCGAGAGCAAGGGGAGGTAGGGGTCGGGAGCCAGGGAGGTGACTGCGATAGTGTAGGACCGGGGTGGTTTGGGACCGGGAAAGGCTCAGATCTCATTAAGCGGGTGTTTATAATCCTGCCTCCACTTCCACTCTAACTCCGCCGCTTCGCCTCTGGCAGGGCTTCCTGGTCAGCGTCCTCTACTGCTTCATCAACAAGGAGGTACGGAGAGCCCCGGCCCGCCGCCCGCGCCCTCTGCCGGCCGCGCGGGGAATGGCGCGCCTGCGGCCACCTCTGAGCGCCGTCCGGTTTCAGGTGCAATCGGAGATCCGCCGGGGCTGGCACCAATGCCGCCTGCGCCGCAGCCTCGGCGAGGAGCCGCGCCAGCCCCCGGAGCCTATCTTCCAGACCCTGCCCTCCCGCTCCGGCCCGGGTCAGGTCGCCGCCGGCCGCGCTCTGTTCTCGAGGACCCTCCCAGGTCCTGGGGATGAGGCCAACCACGTCTTGGAAAGTTATTGTTAGGTAGCGAGATTCTTTGGTCCATTCAGTTAGTGTGTATTTATTGTGTGCCTGCTGTATACCAGGCCTGGTGTGGAGGGAGCTCGGGAAATGGGGGCGGGGCGGGGCGGGGGCGGGCAGGAAACAGAAGACAAAGTCCCTGTTCTAGAGATCACAATTGAGTGGGGGAAATAGCCCGTGAGGACAAACCAAGTTATATAATATATACACTATGGCATGGCTTAGGAATAAAAGTTAGGAGGGGCCCTAGCGTGGTCCAGGGCGTCTCTGAGGAAGTGATATTTAAGCCGTGCCTGAAAGACGCGAAGGAGACACCTCTGGAAAGAATTGGCAGGTGAGGCTCTAGCAGAGGGGAGAACATCTGCCAAGTCCCTGGGGCGGGAAGGAGCTTGACTGTGTCTGAGGAATGGAGAGGAGACCCGCGTGGCTGGACTGGATGAGTCTCAGAACCCACAGATCGGGAGAGCGAAGTGGGTGGAGTCAGAAGAGTGGAGATTTTATTCCAGGTTCGCATCTCCTAATGGGGGTGGGCTAAGGTTTTCAACAGATCCTTCTGTCTGTCCTGTAGGGGAATGGATTCTTAGGGGGCAGCTGGGAGCCCAGTGGGGAGGTGATTGACTGGACCAGGGAGCAGCCGTATAGGGTGTAAAAGAGTTGGATTCTAGAGCCGTTTTAAAGGTCAAATGGACAGGATTTACTTGAGGAGAGAAGCCAGGGATGATTTCTCAGTCTGGGGTGCAGAGAGGAAGAGGGAGATGGGGTTTGGGGTAGGGAGAATCAAGAATGCTCTCTGGACTCACTGAGCGGGGAGTCAGGTGTGGAGCTCACAGGAGAGGTCAGAGTTAGAGCTAGAAATGTAAGTGGGCACTGGGGTCCGGAGTGGATTCTGTGTGTAGACACAAACACGGGCCATTTCAGGGCAGGTGTCAGAGCTGAAATCTACATCCACAGAGGCCAGACCACTGCCAGCTGGAGAATGCGGACACACCCCCTTCCTTCTCACTTGTCCCCTGGGAACTAGAATCAGTGGGAAAGCCAGCCGTCTTAGTGTGTACCAGACGTACACACACTAGACTTTCACTCCTAAGCGCCCCCCACCCCGCCACACATATACACTTAGGTTCCATTAGTGCCTGTATGTTGTTCATTCCTTTCCTTGAGGTTCCCAGCTCCCTGGACGGATATGGCTCACAGCCACTAAATTCAGAGTCATTTCAAGTATGTGGCCCTCCGTTCTTGTGGGTTCTGGGAAGGTGGGGCCTGAGGGCTGGGTCCATTCCTAGACATTGAGTGGGGAAATAGCCCGTGAGGACAAACCAAGTTATATAATATATACACTATGGCATGGCTTAGGAATAAAAGTTAGGAGGGGCCCTAGCGTGGTCCAGGGCGTCTCTGAGGAAGTGATATTTAAGCCGTGCCTGAAAGACGCGAAGGAGACACCTCTGGAAAGAATTGGCAGGTGAGGCTCTAGCAGAGGGGAGAACATCTGCCAAGTCCCTGGGGCGGGAAGGAGCTTGACTGTGTCTGAGGAATGGAGAGGAGACCCGCGTGGCTGGACTGGATGAGTCTCAGAACCCACAGATCGGGAGAGCGAAGTGGGTGGAGTCAGAAGAGTGGAGATTTTATTCCAGGTTCGCATCTCCTAATGGGGGTGGGCTAAGGTTTTCAACAGATCCTTCTGTCTGTCCTGTAGGGGAATGGATTCTTAGGGGGCAGCTGGGAGCCCAGTGGGGAGGTGATTGACTGGACCAGGGAGCAGCCGTATAGGGTGTAAAAGAGTTGGATTCTAGAGCCGTTTTAAAGGTCAAATGGACAGGATTTACTTGAGGAGAGAAGCCAGGGATGATTTCTCAGTCTGGGGTGCAGAGAGGAAGAGGGAGATGGGGTTTGGGGTAGGGAGAATCAAGAATGCTCTCTGGACTCACTGAGCGGGGAGTCAGGTGTGGAGCTCACAGGAGAGGTCAGAGTTAGAGCTAGAAATGTAAGTGGGCACTGGGGTCCGGAGTGGATTCTGTGTGTAGACACAAACACGGGCCATTTCAGGGCAGGTGTCAGAGCTGAAATCTACATCCACAGAGGCCAGACCACTGCCAGCTGGAGAATGCGGACACACCCCCTTCCTTCTCACTTGTCCCCTGGGAACTAGAATCAGTGGGAAAGCCAGCCGTCTTAGTGTGTACCAGACGTACACACACTAGACTTTCACTCCTAAGCGCCCCCCACCCCGCCACACATATACACTTAGGTTCCATTAGTGCCTGTATGTTGTTCATTCCTTTCCTTGAGGTTCCCAGCTCCCTGGACGGATATGGCTCACAGCCACTAAATTCAGAGTCATTTCAAGTATGTGGCCCTCCGTTCTTGTGGGTTCTGGGAAGGTGGGGCCTGAGGGCTGGGTCCTTGTAATTAAAGCATGGAAACAGTTGTTTGGGGGGGGTGGGGTTGGAAAAATGTTCCTGGCCAGACCATGAGGGACATGATGGGGGAAAAGGCAGGCTGTGGACCAGGGTCCCTGTGGTGGCCTTGCACCCTCGGGAGAGCCGTGCTGCCTTAACTGCAGCCACGTTGCCAGAGATCGTGGACAGCATGCTGCCATCCTCCATCTAAGAGAAGCCCCAGCAGGGAATGTTCATGTGATCTCCTGTTATTTAAACTTTGCAGTATGTACAATTAAAATTGTGTGTGTGCCAAACATTTTTCTAAGTTGACTAATATTTGACAGTGCTGGGTCTGTTTCACATTGGCTCTCTACTTGTTGCGAATTGGGGCTACTCTCTAGTGAGTTTGCCGTCTTCTCAGGGCGGTGGGTTTCTCTTGTTGCAAAGCACAGGCTCCACGCATACAGCCTTCAGCAGCTGTGGGCTTCAGTTTTGGAATCTTCCCAGAGCAGGGATCGAACCCATGTTCCCTGCTTTAGCAGATGGACCCTTAACCTAAACTGGACCATCAGGCAAGTCGGTGGGGCGAATATATTTTTTTTCTTTTTAAAGATTTATTTATTTTAGTGGGGGATGGGGTGGGGAGGGAGGGGAGCAGGCGGGCCACTTCTATTGGTTTTTCATTTGTCCATTTTTATCCATCTTTGTTCTTTGGCCCGTGTGGGCCTCCCATCACGGTGGCATCTGTTGTCGCAGAGCACCAGCTCTGGGTGCATGCGCTCCAGAGCTCCAGCTTGGTAATTGGACACATCGGTCCAACCGCTCCGCGGCACATGGGATATTCCCAGGCCAGGGATTGAACCAGCGCCCCTTGCACTGCAAGGCGGTGTCCTTACCCACTGGACCACCAGGGAAGCCCAGGCTGAATATTTTCTGAAAGCTGCTTCTCTAGAAAGGTAGTATAGGAATAAAGCTGCAGGAAGCAGCGTGGTTCAAATCTTAGACCAGGTACTAATTAGCTGTGTGTCTTGAGGAAGATTTTTAACCTCTCTGTGCCTGTTTTGCTTTTGGAAAATAGAAATAATGATGGTACTGACATCCCAGGGAGGCCTGAGATCCCTAAGAGGAACTCACTAATGTGTGGAACACACTTGGCTGGTTTATCGAGTTTCCTTTTCTTGCAACCTGTTGTCACTTTCACTCACTTGAATGGAAGAGGGGATTAGAAACCATTTGGGAAGTGGGTCGGATAAAAGAGGAAATCCAGACTGATGCCAGGCAGGGTGCCTAAGGCTACAATCTTTAGCATTAGCCTGCCAGTCAGGGAAAGGAACTCCGATTTCCCAGGGAGGACAGGAGGCATGTGGGGCTGGGACCCAAGCCCAGGACTGTGGCCCTAGGCTTGTGCTAGCCCAGGTTCTGCACAGGAACCCAACCCAGAGGGCAGGTTCCTGCGGCAGCTCCCTCACCCCCACTCGGACCCGTTTCCCACCTCCCCTCTCTACATCTGTCGGAGAATTTCTCTCGAGGGTTATTAAGCTGTGATCTGAAGGCAGCGCAGTTCAGAGGTTCAGCCACAGGCTGAGGAGCAGCGGGGCTTTGAATCACAGCATCAGCACTTCCGGGTTGGATTCCCCTGGGGAGGCACCCCAGAAGTTCCTCTTCTGTGCCTCAGCCTCAGCCCCTGCCTCTGGGATGGGAGGTGACAGATGACAGTGCCACGCAGAGGTGGAGAGAAGCAGGAACAGCACAGAGCCTAGGGCCCGGCCCCCTCACAGCTCAGCAGGTGTCAGCTACAACTGCGACCAGGACTGAGAATAACTGCTTTGACCGTCGCTCAGTGAGGGCAGGTCAGGGGCTCTTCCAGGCACTGCTGGGTTCCCAAGCATTGCACCCTAGGGCTGGGCACAGAATAGGCGCTTGGGGGACTGTATGAACAAATGGGAGAAAAAAAAAATGGCTGAAAGAAATTTTGAACAAGACTTGACTTTCTGAGAGATGTGAAGGAAGAGAAAGTAATAAGAAGCTAGGGAAAAAATCCAAAACACAAAAGACTGCAAGAGCTCTCTTCTCCCAAGATGGGAACTTCAGGCCTGGCAGGGGCAGAGACTGGGCCTCTTCACCTGCTCAGAGAGGCCTGAGCCTGGGCTTAGTCCCACCCCTGCCCCACCCTCCATCTCTGGGGTCTGCTCTGCCTCTGGGCCCTGGGAACAGATAGAAGTCACTAGAAAAAACCCACGACTTTATTATTTCAAGGACAGAGGGAAGATCTTCACAAAACAAAGGGGCCAGTTCCAAGAGCGAGGAGGAGGCCCCTACTTGCCAGCGATGAGCGGGTTCCGCAGGACGACAATGACTGAGTCCCCGCGCAGGAACATCTTGGAGATGTAGCGGTCCTTGTTGACGGGCTTGGACTTCTTCTTGCCCTTGCCGCTCTTGGGGACCTCAGTCCACATCTCCTTTACGTTCTCCAGCACCATGTTGCAATGCCTGGTGGGAAAGGGGGAGCAGTGGGAGTGAAGGGGTGCTTCCTGACCCGCTCCTCTGTGGGGGCACTGCCTCCCGGGAGAGGGATGGCTGGGGCTCCACATCCTCAGCATGAGGCTTGGGCAAAGGACTTCACCCCTCTCTGCCTCAGTTTCCTCCTCTCTAAAATGGAGACATACACAGTGCCTGCCTTCCAGGGCTGCCGTGACAATTAAGTGAAGCCGTAATACAGCATTCTCCTCACGGGCGTGTGTGAGGACAGTGTGGCTTAGCTCCATCAACCAACCTTGCAATGATTGTAGCAAAGAAGAAGACAGGGAAGAGGCCTGCCTTCGTGGAGGGGAGAAGAACACCAAGCAGGTAAACCTAGCCCCCTGTGATACAGTCAGGGGGTGGCAAGTACCATGAAAAAAAATCAAGCAAGGTAAAGGGACAGGCGGGTATAGGGAACCATAGCCCAGTGAAAGGAAGCTCTGTGCCTTGCTATGCAGTAACCAACCGTGAGGATCGCACTTCCCCTGTGCTAACTAAAGACTGCGTGTGTGGGCTCCCCTGGTGGTCCAATGAGTAAGGACATCGCCTTGCAGTGCAGGGGGCGCCGGTTCCATCCCTTGCCTGGGAAGATCCCACATGCTGCGGAGCAGCTGGACCGATGTGTCCAATTACCGAGCCGGAGCTCTGGAGCGCATGTGCCCAGAGCCGGCGCTCTGCGATGACAGAAGCCACCGCGATGGGAGGCCCACATGGGCCAAAGAACAAAGATGGATGAAAAATAGACAGCTGAAAGATCAATAGAAGCGGTCCCCCTGCCCTCCTCCCTCCCCACCACCCCCATAAATAAATAAATAAAAAGTTAAAAAAAAAAAAAAGACTGCGTGTGTTTGCTGAGCACTTCCAAGTGCTAGGTACTGAGCCAAGTGCTCTTCATCCATAATACCACTGCAGCCTCACAGCTGTTCTGAGGGGTACTGTTAGGATGCGTATTTCACAGAGGAGGAAACAGGCCCAGAGAGGAAAAACGACTGCTTGCGGCTCCCTCTGGCCGAAACACTCAGATCCCAGCTTGCGCCTTCATTCTATACATGCCTGCCCACCGCGGCCTCTTCCCACAAGGCCTCCCGTATTACTGTCTAAGATAACACTCCCTCCCTGGTACTTCAGAACTCTTACCTGGCTTTACCTGGCTGCATAGTCACTTGTCTATTATCGTCACTTGTCTTTTATTTTTTTATTTTTAGGAAACAATCATTCTGCTTTCTGTATTTACTGGCTGCACTGTGCGGCATGCAAGATATCAGTTTCCTGACCAGGGATCGAACCCGGAAGGGGAGACTGGACCCTCAGGGAAGTCCCATCACTTGTCCTTACCGCACATAATTTATATGCTTGCTGCAGGCTTCCCTGACCACAGCGTAAGCTCCCTGAGTAGAGGAACTGTGTTTGTATCAGTCACTGCTGTATTTCTGGAGCCTACAATACAACATGGCCCCAGGTGGATGCTCTCCTTATGCAGCAACTGCAAAAACTGATGAAGAACACTGGCTGCGCTTCTAATAACTTACTATGCTTCACGTATGTAAGGGACTGAATCTTTGCAACCACAGGATCATGCGATTACCATGATGGAATCACCTGCCACAGGCCACGTGGCTGCTAAGAGGCAGAGTGACTCCAGGAGGACTGGCTCCCAAGTGCAAGGCCATCACCACTGTACTTCACAGCAGAAGGGACAGGGACAAGGAGAGACTGTCACACCTCGGGGACCTAGGATGCTTCTGCCCCGGGCATCTCAGAGACCCTGTTTTCAGCCTCCTTGGACTGAATCTGGGACTGCTTCTCCAGGCCCAGACAGAGCAGTTCCCCAGACCTCGGCGCTTACCTGTCGAAGGCCTTCACGCGGCCCAGGAGCTTCTTGTTGTTACGGCAGTTGATAAGCACTTGGGTGTTGTTCTTGACCGACTGCGTGAGCACGGACAGTGGCCCCGTGTTAAACTCCTCCTCCTCCCGCTTCTGCAGTTCCTCGGGGGTCATCTCACTCTTGGGCTTGTTGAGGAGACTCCTGAGTGGGCAAGTATGGAACCCATAAGTGAGAGAGCCTGGAGCCTCTCTCTTGGTGTCTTGCCGAGACACAGCTCCCCCCTCCTGCTCAGTCCCCTCTCTCAGCATCAACATTGGGATGACTAGACTGGTTCTCCCTTGAGCTGGCCCGCTGTTCTAACAGCACCTCCCATTCTAATAAACTTTATTCTCCTCTCAAAAAAAAAAAAAAATCACACTGGGATGCCTAACAGACATTTCCAACAAACTCCAGCTACCCCTACAGCCCCAGCTTATACTATTCCACAGCCTTTCTCATCTCTGTCAATGACAACTCCATCCTTCTGGCTCTTTGAATAAAAACTCTTAATGTCAGCTTGACTCTTCTTTTCTTCTCTCACATCCGACATTTAATCTGTCATCTGTTGGTAAAATATATCAGAACCTGAATTCCTTACCTTAGCTTAAACCTCCATCATCTCTTTTTTTCTTTCTTTTTTAAGATTTATTTATTTATTTATTTTGGGGCCAGGGTCGGGTTGGGGAGAGAGGGGAGCGGGCGGGCCACTTCTATTGGTCCTTCGTTTCTCCATTTTCATCCATCTTTGTTCTTTGGCTCCTATGGGCCTTCCATAGCGGTGGCGTCTGTTGTTGCAGAGCACCGGCTCTGGGCGCATGCGCTCCAGAGCTCCGGCTCGGTAATTGGACACAGCTCCAGCAGCTCCGCGGCACGTGGGATCTTCCCAGGCCAGGGATCGAACTGGCGCCCCCTGCACTGCAAGGTGGTGTCCTTACCCACTGGACCACCAGGGGAAGCCCAAGCCCCTCCATCATCTCTTTCTTAGAGTCTTACTGGTTTCCCTGCCTCCACCCACGCTCCCCACCAGTCTGCTCTCCACAGAGACCATCTCGGTGGTGGTGTCAAGACTCAAGTCATATCTCATCTCGCTGTTCAAAACCCGCTCACGGCGCCTGCCTCAGTGTAAAAAAGTAAAATCCAGCTTTTGCTCTCACTCTGTTCCAGCCACAGTGGTCTCTTCAGTGGCTCCTGAAAATATTAGGCAAACGTTTTTTCTTGGGCCCCTGCATTTTCTTTTCCCTCTGCCTAGGTACCTCCCCAGGTATCTCTGTGGTTTGCTCTCTCACTTTCTTCAGGTTTTTGCTCAAGGGAGGCCTCATTTATGTGTCCTGTCATTCAAAAGTGTCATTCTGCACTGTTTTACCCTGCTCTGTTATTTCTTTCCTTATACATAACCCTATCACCTAACGTACCCTATATTTTACCTGTTTATTACCAGTACTTTCCTGCCTGCCTCTTCAAATCCCCTAAGATGTAGAAGGGGATTTTCCCTCTCTTTGGGGTGGGATAAGGTAATTCACTGATATAGCCTATGTGTCTAAAGCATCCGGAGACACTCAATAAATAATTGTTGAGTGAATATCTAAGTAAAATCATTTCTATAACTCGTTATCCGTAAAAATTGCGAGTGTGGTCGAAAAGGCAACCATCTCCAGCTCAGATTATTCATATAAGCCCCTTATCTAAGATCGCTTTTCCTACCACTCCGTACTCACCATTTCCCCGGTTCTTTACTCGTAAAAACGCTTCCCCTTAAAATTCATTTCAATAACATTACTTACTTGGGAAAGCCCAGCCTGTTATCGGATAAGGCTGTCCCCTCTCCAGAACTCAGGATGTATCAAAGGCCTCACCTTTTCATCCGCAGAAAGGCAGCCACTTTACCATAAAAACATTTACCATAAAAATGTTTGCCTCCACCCCCATTTTTGCCCATCCTCTTCAACCGGTAAGTGGACCAAATTTACGCCCTCAACTCCACTCCCGCCACCCAAGCCGAGACAAGCCCGGACTCACATGATGATCACGGTGACCGCGTTTTCTAGTTGCTACCGTCTCCTCCGCGTTGTGCCTTTGGAACTGAGAGCGAGAGGCGGGACTTCCGCTTCCTGCGGCCCACTTCCGTGGGCGCCTGCGCAAACCCCATCCGCGAGTGGGCGTGGCCTGTTGCTGTAGCGATCTCCGCCACCCGTGCGGGATGTGGGAGAAAAGCCTTATTAAGTAGCTCTAGGCTACCATTCAGGACAGAACGGGACAGATGTTTACAACCATGGAAAGGAAAAGAAAGCGGGACGTATTTAAGCTATTTTGTTGTAGAATCGCATAGGCTGAAGGAGGAAAAGATAAGCCATTTCCAAATACCCGCCCGCTCTGCCTTCGGGGGCGTGGCCTCCGCGAAGCCAATCCGCTCCTCGCTTCAGATGGGCGCCTCCCCTTTTCCTCCTGGACTTTTCATTGACGTGTCTATCGATCTTCTGGATCTAGGAAAGGGCCCATCCAGGAGGGGCGTGGATATGAGCCCGGTAGGTCTAATAGTTTCTATAATGAAACGCTTCCCGTTGGCTTCCCCTCCTGCGCTGAGTTGGCGCCTGCTTCTTTCGCTCTCCCTTTAGGGTTGTGCAACCCGGGGGACCCAACCCCCGAAGCTCCGGGGAGCAGGGAGGCGTGTCCTCAGGAAGAATGTCCTACCGGCTTTACTGAACGCGGAGGGTGGATGGTGCAGCCGCTCTTGTTGTTTATTGGTCCAGTGATTTCAAGGGGTGGGACTTGGCTGGGCCTAAACTCTATCCGCCGTCTCCGACCTGTTTCAGGGCGAACGAAGCTGCCATGCGTTCCGGGGGCCGCGGGCGGCCCCGGTTACGGGTCGGGGAACGCGGCCTTTTGGAGCCACCCTCACCGCCCAAGCGCCGCCTGCTACCGCGGGCGCAGCTGTTGCCCCTGCTGCTGCTGGCGCTAGCGGTGGCCTCGGTGTTCTATATAATTTGGAGCAGCTGGCACAGCCAGACTCAAGAGCTGCCGCCGGGCCGGGAGCTGCGGGTGAGGAAGGGCTGGGACGCCAGCACTGCGGGAGCCCTTATTCCCTGCCTCCTCTTCCCAAGGTCTCGGGTTTGATGTGGTTTTGTCTTTATCAGCCGCTCAGGGGTTTCTAGTGACCGTCCTCCGCGTTGTGCCTTTGGAACTGAGAGCGAGAGGCGGGACTTCCGCTTCCTGCGGCCCACTTCCGTGGGCGCCTGCGCAAACCCCATCCGCGAGTGGGCGTGGCCTGTTGCTGTAGCGATCTCCGCCACCCGTGCGGGATGTGGGAGAAAAGCCTTATTAAGTAGCTCTAGGCTACCATTCAGGACAGAACGGGACAGATGTTTACAACCATGGAAAGGAAAAGAAAGCGGGACGTATTTAAGCTATTTTGTTGTAGAATCGCATAGGCTGAAGGAGGAAAAGATAAGCCATTTCCAAATACCCGCCCGCTCTGCCTTCGGGGGCGTGGCCTCCGCGAAGCCAATCCGCTCCTCGCTTCAGATGGGCGCCTCCCCTTTTCCTCCTGGACTTTTCATTGACGTGTCTATCGATCTTCTGGATCTAGGAAAGGGCCCATCCAGGAGGGGCGTGGATATGAGCCCGGTAGGTCTAATAGTTTCTATAATGAAACGCTTCCCGTTGGCTTCCCCTCCTGCGCTGAGTTGGCGCCTGCTTCTTTCGCTCTCCCTTTAGGGTTGTGCAACCCGGGGGACCCAACCCCCGAAGCTCCGGGGAGCAGGGAGGCGTGTCCTCAGGAAGAATGTCCTACCGGCTTTACTGAACGCGGGAGGGTGGATGGTGCAGCCGCTCTTGTTGTTTATTGGTCCAGTGATTTCAAGGGGTGGGACTTGGCTGGGCCTAAACTCTATCCGCCGTCTCCGACCTGTTTCAGGGCGAACGAAGCTGCCATGCGTTCCGGGGGCCGCGGGCGGCCCCGGTTACGGGTCGGGGAACGCGGCCTTTTGGAGCCACCCTCACCGCCCAAGCGCCGCCTGCTACCGCGGGCGCAGCTGTTGCCCCTGCTGCTGCTGGCGCTAGCGGTGGCCTCGGTGTTCTATATAATTTGGAGCAGCTGGCACAGCCAGACTCAAGAGCTGCCGCCGGGCCGGGAGCTGCGGGTGAGGAAGGGCTGGGACGCCAGCACTGCGGGAGCCCTTATTCCCTGCCTCCTCTTCCCCAAGGTCTCGGGTTTGATGTGGTTTTGTCTTTATCATATGGCCCTCGCTGCAGGTGCCGCCGTTTCCGTCTGTAGAGCGCATTAGCCCTTTCCAAGGGAATGAGGCTTCGAGCTTGTTTTGTAATAGCGATTACCCCATAAGGGTACTAAGTTACCCTGGAATAGTTAGACAGGGAGTTCTGAATTCGAATCCTAAAGGCAGCTATCTGGAAGAGTCCCTTCCTCTCGCTGGGCCTCGATTTCTCCCGTCAGGATTTCCATGGGCTGGCCAGGATGAGTTTGGGGGGACTTTGCCGAATCTTAAGATTTCTTGTAGAAGCCTCTGATGCTGGAGGCTGCGATGAGGAGGAGCTGGGGGTTCCTAGGCAGGGCAGTTCCCTGGATAGGGTTGGAATGAGGATCTTTTTCAGGCTCTTCTCTTCTCTTCCCTTCCCTACCCCCTTCCTAAGGGCCCTTTAATCGGAAGCCTCCCCGAAGCTCGGGTGCGGAGCGTGGTGGGGCAACTGGACCCCCATCGTCTCTGGAACGCTTATCTGCGCCCTCTGCTGGTTGTGCGGACCCCGGGCAGCCCCGGCAATCTCCAAGTCAGAAAGGTAAAGGACCCCACCTCTTAGCCCTGACCCCAAAGCCCACCAAGGAATGGGAAATAGGTATTCTGCCCACGTGGCAGAGCCAGGGGTCTGCCTGGAGCTAATAAGAGTCCTATCCTGCTAACCGCCGGACCAGTGCCCTCTCTACTGCCCCCACCAAAATCTTATTCTGAGCATCAGCAACAGCCCTGTGAGCCTGACAAGGTGGATATCAATCTTATGATCTGCATTGTGTAGATGGGGAAATGGACACCCGGAATAGTTAGGCATTTTACCCAAATCCCACAGCTAATAAATGGTACACCTGGCGTTTCAACTCGAACGGGTTGGCTATATTGCCCTCCAGAAAGCATTGAGAGTCATTTGAACATAGCCTGAGTTCAAATCCACCTCAGTCAGCCACTTGGAAATATGAACCAATTTCTTATCTTCTCTGTGCCTCAGTTTCCTCATCTGCAAAAGGGAACCACCGTCAGTTCCCACTCCATATCGTTCCTAGAACAAGGAGTTGGCACAGAGTGCTACGGAAGGGTGGGCTGTGATTAGTTTGGGCTTCAAGAGACAGGGACACTCCATGCCTGGCCCTTAGCAGGTGGTCAGAAGTGTGTCAAGGGGACAGTGAAACCAAAGTGGGGTCTGTGAGTCCACCCGACGGCTCAGCATGGTTCAGGTCACACGGCTCTTCTTCCGACCTTCTCCCCAGGCCCCATCCACCCTCCCTTCTCTCTCTTGCCACTAGTTCCTGGAGGCCACGCTGCAGACCCTGACGGCAGGCTGGCATATCGAACTGGATCCCTTCACAGCCTCTACACCCCTGGGGCCGCTGGACTTCGGCAATGTGGTGGCCACGCTGGACCCAAGCGCTGCCCACCACCTCACCCTCGCCTGCCATTACGACTCCAAGCTCTTCCCATCTGGGTCAGCCCCCTTTGTGGGGGCCACAGATTCCGCAGTGCCCTGTGCCCTGCTCCTGGAGTTGGCCCAGGCCCTGGACCAGGAGCTGGGCAAAGCTAAAGAGAGGGTAAGGAGCAGGGGGAGGGCGGGGGCTGTCTCTGTCCTGGTCTAGACCACTACTCTCCCTTGCCCGGTCTTCCTCCACCCAACACTAGAACCGTAGGGTCGATCTTCCCATTTCCCGGATGTCATATCCTGTCTTTTCTCTGCCTAAAACCCTCCCATGGGTCCTCCCTCATTCCACGAATAAGCCAGAGCCCTTCTATGAGCCCACGATGGGGGCCCTCTCACCTCTCCGGTCTCCTCTCCCACCGCTCACTGCTCACTCATGCACTCCAACCTCCTGCCTCCTCTGTGGACCTCACTCTCACCTCTAGGCCCTCGCTCTTGCTGTGTGCTCTGCCTACAATATGCTTTTCTCAGATAACTTCCTGGCTGGCTCCCGCCCTTCATTCAGGGCTCCACTCTGATGTCACCTCCTCAAAAGATACCTGCCCAGCCACCATAAAACAGCTCCTTGTCCCTATCCCATGCCTCGTGGTGCTGTAGGTTGATTTGTTTGTCTGTCTCCCCAACTCGAATAAGCTCTAGATAGGTGGGCCCTTGGCTGTGTTTATTTCCTGCTGTCTTCCCGGGCCCAGAATACTGCTTGGCATAAAGCAGGGTGCTGATAAAAATGGATGGGATGAATAGAAACATGAATCTCCTCACGCCTCTCCTCTGCTCTTTTCTATGACTCAAACCCCAGCCCCTGTAACAGAGCCCAAGCTCCCTGGCCCTTGCTGAGCCCTTGGGCCTCTTCTCAAACCTCTCTGGCCCCTTCTCTGTCCCCAGTCCTGGCCCTGGTCCATGCTGCTTCCTCACCGGGGAACACTCTTCCCTCGGCTCTATTTTGCCAAGCCAGGTCCTCCTCACCTTCATTGCCAACAACCCCTCCCAGCAGACCCAACCTGTTCCCCGGCCAGGTTATCTGCCACCCCTTTGGAGGTCCTTTCACGATCCCGTTGTTCTTAGACGCACTTGCCCAACTTCATTTCATTGTATATTTATTTGTGGGTCTCTTTTGCCAGATGAACTTAAGGAACGACAGTTAACAATCAGAGCTAGCCTTGTTTAGTTACTGTTGCCAGGCACTGTCCTGGGTTGGTGGTGCTGGTGCTCAGCGACTGAGTCGTGTCTTACTCCCTGCAACCCCATGGAGCGTAGCCTGCCAGGCTTCTCCGTTCGCAGGGTTTTTCAGGCAAGAATATTGGAATGGGTTGTTATTTCCTTCTCTCAGGGATTTTCCCGACCCAGGGATTGAACCTGTGTCACCCATGTCTCCTGCATTAGCAGGTGGATTCTTTAGCACTGAGCTACCAGGGAAGCCTGAGCTGTCTTAGGACCTGGGTTCAAATCCGAGCCTATGAGAAGTGGTATTAGACCCATTTCTACACAAGGAAGCTGATGCTTTGAGAACTTTGTAGCTGACATACGACTGCTTAGCTACTGAGAAGCCCAGCCAGGATTTGAACCCAGGCCATCTCTTCTCTTGGTGACCCGGCTCTACACTTGAGGAGACCGTTTGCCCTAGTCTGCTATGGAAGCAGGCAGGAAATGTGTGTGAGTAGAGGTGGCGGGCTGGCACTGAGCTGGCCCTGACCACTGGCCCCCACCCCAGGCAGCCCCAGTGACCTTGCAGCTGCTCTTCCTGGATGGTGAAGAGGCCCTGAAGGAGTGGGGGCCCACAGACTCGCTTTATGGCTCCCGGCACCTGGCCCAGCTCATGGAGTCTACACCCCACAGCTCCGGCTCCACCAGGATCCAAGCTATTGTAAGATCAGGGCCCTGCCGGGAGCTGGTGAGGTGGGAGGATGGGGACCCGAGGTTGGCCGCATCCCACCTGGCTGCTCAGTTCTGGCCTCCCTCCTAGGAGCTCTTTATGCTTCTTGATCTCCTGGGAGCCCCCAACCCGACCTTCTACAGTCACTTTCCTCGCACAGCCCGTTGGTTCCATCGGCTCAGGAGCATTGGTAAGGAGGAAGGTGGACGCAGGTACCCACCTGGGATGCAGGAGGGAGGGCCAGGCACCTGGTCTCTAAAGGGTCATCCAGCCTTCCCTCTACCCGCTAGCCTCTCTCTAAAGCACTAAGGCGGAAACACAAAAAAATCCCACAGCAGTCAAATGAAGTGATTACAAACTTGGGTTCTGGGGTCAGATAGCCCTGAGTTCAAATGCTGGCTCTCCTTACCAGCTGTGTGAGCCCAAGCCCAAGCCAGTGGCTTCCTCTCTCTGGGCCTCAGTTTCCCATCTGTAAAATGGACATGATGTTCTCCGTCGCAGGGTTTTTCAGGCAAGAATATTGGAATGGGTTGTTATTTCCTTTCTCAGGGATTTTCCCGACCCAGGGATTGAACCTGTGTCACCCATGTCTCCTGCATTAGCAGGTGGATTCTTTAGCACTGAGCTACCAGGGAAGCCTGAGCTGTCTTAGGACCTGGGTTCAAATCCGAGCCTATGAGAAGTGGTATTAGACCCATTTCTACACAAGGAAGCTGATGCTTTGAGAACTTTGTAGCTGACATACGACTGCTTAGCTACTGAGAAGCCCAGCCAGGATTTGAACCCAGGCCATCTCTTCTCTTGGTGACCCGGCTCTACACTTGAGGAGACCGTTTGCCCTAGTCTGCTATGGAAGCAGGCAGGAAATGTGTGTGAGTAGAGGTGGCGGGCTGGCACTGAGCTGGCCCTGACCACTGGCCCCCACCCCAGGCAGCCCCAGTGACCTTGCAGCTGCTCTTCCTGGATGGTGAAGAGGCCCTGAAGGAGTGGGGGCCCACAGACTCGCTTTATGGCTCCCGGCACCTGGCCCAGCTCATGGAGTCTACACCCCACAGCTCCGGCTCCACCAGGATCCAAGCTATTGTAAGATCAGGGCCCTGCCGGGAGCTGGTGAGGTGGGAGGATGGGGACCCGAGGTTGGCCGCATCCCACCTGGCTGCTCAGTTCTGGCCTCCCTCCTAGGAGCTCTTTATGCTTCTTGATCTCCTGGGAGCCCCCAACCCGACCTTCTACAGTCACTTTCCTCGCACAGCCCGTTGGTTCCATCGGCTCAGGAGCATTGGTAAGGAGGAAGGTGGACGCAGGTACCCACCTGGGATGCTGGAGGGAGGGCCAGGCACCTGGTCTCTAAAGGGTCATCCAGCCTTCCCTCTACCCGCTAGCCTCTCTCTAAAGCACTAAGGCGGAAACACAAAAAAATCCCACAGCAGTCAAATGAAGTGATTACAAACTTGGGTTCTGGGGTCAGATAGCCCTGAGTTCAAATGCTGGCTCTCCTTACCAGCTGTGTGAGCCCAAGCCCAAGCCAGTGGCTTCCTCTCTCTGGGCCTCAGTTTCCCATCTGTAAAATGGACATGATGCTAATAATAGGTTTGTCTGCCTCCTTATACTCGGAGGGATTAAATGAGACTGGGAACACAGTCAGCTCTTCGTCAGGGGTAACCAACATCCATCCTTACTGGCACGACCAGGGCTTTAACCCCAGACCCCATGCTCTCCTCTGATGTGTGAAGAGGGAAAACTTTGACCCTTGAGAGGCTGACCCTCTGCTTTCTAACCCCCACGGCCTCCAGAGAAGCGCCTGCACCGTCTGAATCTGCTGCAGTCTCATCCTTGGGAAGTGATGTACTTCCAGACCGGCGAGCCCCCTGGCTCGGTGGAAGACGACCACATCCCCTTCCTCCGCCGAGGTACCTGCTGTGGGGAGACGTAGGGGGCAGGGGTCCCTGGGGGCCACAGGTGGGACCTGGCCCCTTCTTAGATTTGCGGACTGGTGGCACATTGCTTAACCTTGTTATGTCTCAGCTTCCTTATCTGTAAAATGGGGATGCTTGACAGCCCCATCTCAGAGTTGCTGAGGGCACTGAATGGAAAGACCTTGGACCAGTGCCATGTGCTAGCTAGTGTTCAGACTTTCTACTCTTTGCATAATCCATTAAGTTTTGAGTTTTTCTAATTTGTGTTATGAAAATAATATACTGGATGTGGTGTTTTTTGAAAAATATGAGCATGTACACTCACACACACTTAAAATAATAGTTCAGAATTCTTCAAGTGCCCCAGTGGGGGTCGGTTGAGGGGGAGGCAAGGTTCCCCAGGTGTGGGCCTGGGGACCTGGGTCAGCTGGGGGCCTCATACAGGCCTGCGCCTCCTCTTTGTTCTGCAGGGGTTCCGGTGCTCCACCTCATCTCCACGCCCTTCCCCTCTGTCTGGCACACATCCAATGACTCCGAGGCCAACCTGCACCCACCCACGGTACACAACCTGAGCCGCATCCTGGCCGTGTTCCTGGCTGAATACCTGGGGCTCTAGTGGACTCCTCCGAGGGAGACGCACCCAGAAGGAGACGTGCCAAGGCCTGCCTGGTATGCCAAGGCATGCTGGCTGGTCCTGTTGAACTCCTTTGGCTCTGCCTGTGCTCTGATGGGAAGACCCTCTTTCTTGATCTCAAGCTGCACTTTTCAAAGACGAGGAAGAGAGAGACATCCCTGTGGGTGAGAGCCAAAGGAACGAGCCCGCCCCTGCCCTGAGGAAACACCTGGGCTGCACATCTGCAGCAGCAGCTTTTTATCAAAACCAGGAAGCATGTGTGAAGAGGGAAAACTTGGACCCTTGAGAGGCTGACCCTCTGCTTTCTAACCCCCACGGCCTCCAGAGAAGCGCCTGCACCGTCTGAATCTGCTGCAGTCTCATCCTTGGGAAGTGATGTACTTCCAGACCGGCGAGCCCCCTGGCTCGGTGGAAGACGACCACATCCCCTTCCTCCGCCGAGGTACCTGCTGTGGGGAGACGTAGGGGGCAGGGGTCCCTGGGGGCCACAGGTGGGACCTGGCCCCTTCTTAGATTTGCGGACTGGTGGCACATTGCTTAACCTTGTTATGTCTCAGCTTCCTTATCTGTAAAATGGGGATGCTTGACAGCCCCATCTCAGAGTTGCTGAGGGCACTGAATGGAAAGACCTTGGACCAGTGCCATGTGCTAGCTAGTGTTCAGACTTTCTACTCTTTGCATAATCCATTAAGTTTTGAGTTTTTCTAATTTGTGTTATGAAAATAATATACTGGATGTGGTGTTTTTTGAAAAATATGAGCATGTACACTCACACACACTTAAAATAATAGTTCAGAATTCTTCAAGTGCCCCAGTGGGGGTCGGTTGAGGGGGAGGCAAGGTTCCCCAGGTGTGGGCCTGGGGACCTGGGTCAGCTGGGGGCCTCATACAGGCCTGCGCCTCCTCTTTGTTCTGCAGGGGTTCCGGTGCTCCACCTCATCTCCACGCCCTTCCCCTCTGTCTGGCACACATCCAATGACTCCGAGGCCAACCTGCACCCACCCACGGTACACAACCTGAGCCGCATCCTGGCCGTGTTCCTGGCTGAATACCTGGGGCTCTAGTGGACTCCTCCGAGGGAGACGCACCCAGAAGGAGACGTGCCAAGGCCTGCCTGGTATGCCAAGGCATGCTGGCTGGTCCTGTTGAACTCCTTTGGCTCTGCCTGTGCTCTGATGGGAAGACCCTCTTTCTTGATCTCAAGCTGCACTTTTCAAAGACGAGGAAGAGAGAGACATCCCTGTGGGGTGAGAGCCAAAGGAACGAGCCCCGCCCCTGCCCTGAGGAAACACCTGGGCTGCACATCTGCAGCAGCCGAGGGCCCTTCTTGATTGTAATCAGCAAACCATGCACTGGCATCTGGACCAGCAATGCCTCGATCAAAGGAATGCTCTGTGACTTATGTCTTGGGGGCAGTTCGTTCTTCAGAAGGGCAGCCTTGCTACTGCAACAGTCCAGACCTAACTCCCGCCAGGACATGCCATGGAGGCCCCCGAGGGTCTGCTGGTAAGCAGGACCAGAGATGGAAGCCAATCCTTGGGAACTCCAGACTCTGCCAGCTCCAGTGGCTGATAAACCAGTGTTTCTGCAAAACATATTGGGCACAGCTAGCACCCATGGGTGTTGCATGAGAGAGGGGACCAAAGCAGGGTGAAACAATGTTAAATGAAAGTCTTCATGCACGATGTGAATTTTCATCGTGAATGAGAGAATGTCATGTTTCCCCAAAGTATTTCACCACGGAACGCCTTTATTGGGAAGCACCTCACAACACCTGGGTACCTCAGAATTCTGCTACTTTGGGAACCACTGGGTTTTGCTCGTTTGAATGTGCTTATGGTAGAAACGTGTCAGCGAGACTAGACTCCCTGTAAACTAGTTACAGCAAACCATTCTTTCCCATGTGGCTCTGGGTTCCCGGAGTGAGAGATGGCGTGTGTAACTGCAAACTCTAGTGATGGCCCAAGGTAGCACCTCCCAGCCCTGTCTAATTTTCAGACACATCTGGGGTGCTTATTTAAAAACACGGGGAATTCCCTGGCACTCCAGCAGTTAGGCCTTGACGCTGTCACTGCTTGGGCCTGCGTTTAACCCCTGGTCAGGGAACCAAGACCTGCAAAGCTGCACAGCAAGGCAACAACAACAAAAAGATGCAGATGTCCAGGTCCCACCTACTGAATCACAACTTCAGGGAGGGACTAGGACTCTATAACAAGCACCTGAGAAATTTTCATGATTAGCAAACTTTGGAGAAAAAGGCTCTCCTTACGGGTATAAGTTTGGTAGATTCTAGCTCTCTAGCAAAGGATACAAGTTGGGTGCATTTGGGCTCTCTAGCAAACCTGCTCCAAAGAAAACAGTACAACGGAGGGAGTCCGGCGCTTGGCTTGGTACCTGCTCATTCTGTGCCTTTGATGGAGAGACCTGGTAAGGCCACAGGGATGCCAGGCAGGGGGGAAGGGTTGAAGAGTGAAGGTGGAGACCTCCCTGGTGCACCCGTGGTTAGGATTTCACCTGCCAAAGCAGGGGGCGCAGGTTCACTCCCTAGCTGTGGGGTTAAGATTCTACATGCCACATGGCCAACAAACTAAAACAAACGATAGTGTAAGAAATTCAATAAAGACTTTTAAGAATGGTCCACATCCAAAGAAAGTCTTCAGAGTGAAGGTGAACTTCGGCTTTCCAAGCCAGCTCGAGGCTGGTGACAACTCAAGGGAACCCACGGGCTGAGGGACCATTTCGGATCTCATTTTGCACAGAGGTGGCTGGGGCTGACAACTACAGACCAGCTGTTGACAGAGTTCAGATTCTCACCCACGTTTGTACTCCTGACCCTGTGTCGTCCTACAAATCACCTGTGCTGGACCAAAAGTACCTCCTCCGCTGTTGATGTTTGGCAGAAAATAACAAAGGCCTGTAAAGCATTTATCCTTCAATTAAAAAAATAAAAAGGTACCTCCTCCTGAGGCTTTTATTTGGCTGCAAGTTACAGTGAGGTTCAGGAGGGTGGGAACTAAGCCTCTTAGAGGTGGAAGTGGTCTAAATCAGAAAGGAAATTGACAAATATTAACAGCCAGGGTGGGAGGAGGGTCTCAAATCAGAGAGAGTTCTTGTTTGTTTATTTCTTGGGTGGCAGGCATGGTGCCAAGCACTTGAAATTTTGGCCTGTCTCCTTAGCATCACAGCCAACCCAGAAGCAGGCGAAAGCATCTTCTCCACTTTAGAGAAGGGAAGCAGTGTATTCACTTACATCTTTGGCCTCAGGCCTCCCTGCAAGTCATTTCCTGAGTGGATTAGACACTAGGCACTGGGCAGAGGGCCTGGACACACTTTCTACTTGAATCTGTGGTGGGTGGGGGGGAAATCAGGATCATGAGCCCATTTTACAGATGAGGCTGCTGATGCTTGGCAAGGTGATGTTTCCCCCAGCTCCCATTCGTCCCCCACAAAGACAGGCTCCCTCAGCTTCACACTATGAAGCGCTCAAGAGGTGTCCTTGATGGGCACCACCGTGGGGCACTCTAGGCACAGCAGCCCGCGTATCAGCTGTCCAACATTCTCATTTTCCAGATTAAGAAACTGAGCGTCAGAAAAATCAACTGTTGAAGATCACAACTGGACACTTTCATTGAATGTGTCTGGGTATTCATTTCTTTTAATTTCTCCTGCCTATGATGTGTTGAGGTGCCCATCTCTTTACCAGTCAGGAATTCAAAATCATTGTGTCTTCACATGCCATCACTGCTTCATTCTCCTGATTCTAGAATGCCTGTTAAAATGTGTTAAGACTTCCTTGCTCTATCCTTCATAACCTTTTCCATTTTTTTATTTTCAGTCCCTATGCTACTTTGTAGACCTTGCTCTAGTTCGATAAATCTTTTGTTGTGTTGTTTAGCCTAGCCATTGACTTTTTTCCTTTAATGTTTTTTTTCGGAGGGGGGTGGGTGGGAGGGGCGGGGGGGCCGCTTCTATTGGTCTTTCATTTATTCAGTTTCATCCATCTTTGTTCTTTGGCCCGTGTGGGCCTCCCACCGCGGTGGCCTCTGTTGTTGCAGAGCACTGGCTCTGGGTGCATGCGCGCCAGAGCTCCGGCTCAGGCATCGGACACATCGGTCCAGCCGTTCCGCGGCACATGGGATCTTCCCAGGCCAGGGATCAAACCAGCGCCCCCTGCACTGCAAGGCAGTGTCCTTACTCACTGGACCACCTGGGAAGCCCTAGCCTTTGACTTTTGGTTACTGTATACCTTTTGTGGGTTGTTTCCTTTCCTTTTGGTTAGGCTGTTACACAGGTCTGGGGTCCCTGCATGTATTTCCAAGTTCCTTTTCTTCTCATCTGTGGCTGACAGTCCCACAACCTGCAGTCTCTGTGGGTCTGTTTTTGCTGTTGCTTCTGCTGGTTCTTGCTCCTGCAGCTTTATTTCCATTTCTCTTTGGTTACCTGACTTTTATTGCTCATTGTCTAAAAAACTGGGTGGGGGGATTCCCTGGTAGCTCAGTGGTAAAGAGCTTACCTGCCAGTGCAGGAGACACTGGTTCAATCCCTGATCTGGGAAGATCCCACATGCTGTGCAGCAACTAAGCCCGTGAGCCACAACTACGGAGCCTGTGCTCTAGAGCCTCGGAGCCACAACCTATTGAGCCCACGTGCTGCAACTGTTGAAGCCCGTGTGCCTAGAACCCGAGTTCCATAAGAAAAGTCACCGCAACAAGAAGCCTGCTCACCTCAACTAGAGAGTAGCCCCCACTCCCTGCAACTAGAGAAGAGCCTGCAGCAGCAGTGAAAATTCAGAATAGCCAAAAAAAAAAAAAAAAACTGGGTGGGGATTCTAGGTGTCAGCTCCTCCCACCAGAGGGTATTTTTGTTGTTGTTTCTAGTAGACATTGCAGTATCCTGGAACACACAGGTGAGGCAAAACTGGGCTGCAAATTCAAGCCAAGGGTCAGCCTGTGGCCACAAATTCTCATGGCCCATTTTTTTTTTTTTTTTTTTTTAAAGATTTATTTATTTATTTATTTTTGGACAGGGATTGGGTTGGGGAGGGAGGGAGGGGAGCAGGCGGGCCACTTCTATTGGTCTTTCATTTCTCTCTGTTCATCCGTCTTTGTTCTTTGGCTCTTGTGGGCCTCCCATCGCGGTGGCGTCTGTTGCTGCAGAGCACAGGCTCTGAGCGCATGCGCTCCAGAGCTCCGGCTCGGTAATTGGACACATCAGTCCAGCCGCGGAGCGGCACGTGGGACCTTCCCAGGCCAGGGCTCGAACCGGCGCCCCTTGCACTGCAAGGCGGTGTCCTTACCCACTGGACCACCAGGGGAAGCCCTCATGGCCCATTTTTAATTTTCCTTTTTGTTTTCCTCAGTAATTAAAACACACCTCTTCCGTGTCCTGGGTCAGCCTTACCTGAGCTTATAGTTCAATGGGATCCAGCTGCTGTTAAGATTCTTCACCTTGGACTGGCTTTGGCTTTGACTTTTGCTGGTCTGTCGCAGTAAGGCTACAAATTGGAAACTCAAGGTAGTTCCCGTTGGCACATGCCCTCAGAGCACAAGTGGCTTCAGGACCCCATGGATCTTTTCCTTAAATTCTGGGCTCCGTATATCCAGAACTGTGGGTTTCATAGGTTATTTGAAGCTTTCTAGAGTTTACTTCCTGTTTTTGGCAGACAGTCCAAATAACCTGGCCTTTCCTCTATAGGAATCTGAAAAATCCCACAAAACCAAGTTTTAAATTCAGGTCTCTTTGATTCTAAAATTTAAGTATTAAGTAAATAACTGCAATGACATATCCTCATCTCTGGAAACTGATTCCTTGAGAAGAATGTCAGAGACTATTAGCCACTATCAACATCCATTTTTCTCCTCTTCTGTTAGTAAATGATTAACTGACTATCTTAGAACATGAATTACAGGGATCTTTATGTAAGAGGTTTTGGCTGGGCATCATGCATGTGGCTACAAGACTAGCATTTCCAAGTCTCGTCTACAGCTCTACCATTGGCTAAAGTTCTGACCAGTGAGATGTGCATCGAAGTACAGTGTAGTATTTCTGGGAGAAAGGGGACTCCCTTCCCTACAAAATGGTGATGGATGGAGTTCCACAGCTATTTGCACCAGGAAGCTGAGGGTCAACAGCAAAGAATAATGGAACAGTGGGACAGAAGGAGCTCCCAGTGGCTTCAGGGTCACCATACCTGCCCAACGCTGGGTTTCTAAAGAAAGAAATGCTACCTTGTTTGAGTTTCTCTTGATACTATTTTGAGATTTTCGAATCCAAACACACAGATGAAGAGTCAAAAATCATCTCAGGCTAAGGGACTTGGCTCAGGATTCTTCTAGTTTTTTCCATCTCGCCACAACCCAGCTCACGACTCCCTTCTCTCCCACATGCCTTCCCTGAACAACACACAAATCAGTCTGGGCCCAGCCTTATAAATATTGATTTTATAGAAAGGACCAATTCAAAACTGGTCAGATGCCACATGTTAGAAGCTTTCCAGAACCACAAGGAGGAAAAAACCAAACCAAACCAAGAAAAAAAAAAAAAAGACAAGAACCTCAAACAGAACAAACAAAAGTACTCCAGATCAAACAGCCTGCAAGTCAAGGTCTTGGTTCACCAAAGGAGTCTTAAAAAACACATGTGGTTGAGGGGCGGAGAGACCCCAACACCCGAATAAGTACTCAGAGTGGAAGGAAAAAAACAGAATTTCAAACCCACGGTCCCTGCCCACTGGCCCCCCACGCTGTCCAGAGCGAGGCAAAGGGCTTCACAGCTTTTTGCACAGGTGGAGGGGGTGAGGTCATGGCAATAGCTTAAATATTGGGAGGAGAATGATTCTAAAATTTAAGTATTAAGTAAATAACTGCAATGACATATCCTCATCTCTGGAAACTGATTCCTTGAGAAGAATGTCAGAGACTATTAGCCACTATCAACATCCATTTTTCTCCTCTTCTGTTAGTAAATGATTAACTGACTATCTTAGAACATGAATTACAGGGATCTTTATGTAAGAGGTTTTGGCTGGGCATCATGCATGTGGCTACAAGACTAGCATTTCCAAGTCTCGTCTACAGCTCTACCATTGGCTAAAGTTCTGACCAGTGAGATGTGCATCGAAGTACAGTGTAGTATTTCTGGGAGAAAGGGGACTCCCTTCCCTACAAAATGGTGATGGATGGAGTTCCACAGCTATTTGCACCAGGAAGCTGAGGGTCAACAGCAAAGAATAATGGAACAGTGGGACAGAAGGAGCTCCCAGTGGCTTCAGGGTCACCATACCTGCCCAACGCTGGGTTTCTAAAGAAAGAAATGCTACCTTGTTTGAGTTTCTCTTGATACTATTTTGAGATTTTCGAATCCAAACACACAGATGAAGAGTCAAAAATCATCTCAGGCTAAGGGACTTGGCTCAGGATTCTTCTAGTTTTTTCCATCTCGCCACAACCCAGCTCACGACTCCCTTCTCTCCCACATGCCTTCCCTGAACAACACACAAATCAGTCTGGGCCCAGCCTTATAAATATTGATTTTATAGAAAGGACCAATTCAAAACTGGTCAGATGCCACATGTTAGAAGCTTTCCAGAACCACAAGGAGGAAAAAACCAAACCAAACCAAGAAAAAAAAAAAAAAGACAAGAACCTCAAACAGAACAAACAAAAGTACTCCAGATCAAACAGCCTGCAAGTCAAGGTCTTGGTTCACCAAAGGAGTCTTAAAAAACACATGTGGTTGAGGGGCGGAGAGACCCCAACACCCGAATAAGTACTCAGAGTGGAAGGAAAAAAACAGAATTTCAAACCCACGGTCCCTGCCCACTGGCCCCCCACGCTGTCCAGAGCGAGGCAAAGGGCTTCACAGCTTTTTTTGCACAGGTGGAGGGGGGTGAGGTCATGGCAATAGCTTAAATATTGGGAGGAGAATGTTCACACTTGTTTGTTTTCCTTGTCCCCCTTTAGGAGACCTAGCGAGACTGACAGCTTGAGGTTACAAAGAAAACTGATTTTTATTGTTTTAATGGGGAAATGTCTAGAAATGGCAAATGAGAAGTGCCAAATGTGACTTGACGCCCCCGAGTCCTAAGAGGAGGTTAGCCCTGGTGTAGCAGGTTACCCTGGGTGCTGCAGCCTCTTGAGGGGGAAAAAAAAAACAGCTCTGGAGAGAGAGAACTGGGGGAGCGAATACAAGGAGGCCAGAATGGGGGAACCCTTAAGTAGTACCAAAATTAGCTGCCGTCTGCTCCCTGCAAGCGGGTCCCTGGGGTCCGGAAAGTAGCAGGGAGGGCGTTGGGGTGGAATGGAGAAGAAATTGAGATGCTGACTAAAACAAAAAAAAACCCGACTTGAGGGTCTGAAGACTAGAAAACCAGTAGGGGTCAATCAGAGTGCTTTCTGGGGGTACCCCCTGAAGCCCATCTCAGTTCTGGAGGGGTCCCAACGCAGCCTGGGCTAGGGGTATGGGTTGGTGACCCAGTCCTGACCCTCGGCTCCCGGGGGGAGGGGCGGGCACGGTGGGCTCCCTCCCCTCCCCCGGCTTCACCTCCCCTCCTCGCGGCCGGCCCGGGCCCCGCCACCGCCGGCGGGCCCATTGCAGGGCAGCACCCAGTTGTTATCGTGCAAACCCAGGCGGCAGCCGGGCGTCTCGCGATCCGCTCGGCGGCAGCACATCCAGTAGGAACGTCCGTAAGGCAGGTCGTGGTGGTAGGGCTTGGGGTGCCAGCGGCAGAGCGACACGTCGCCCTTCTCGTATCTCTTGCGGCACTGCTTGCAGGGGTCATCGCGGTAGAGGGGGTCGCGGCTCCAGCGCGAGTCTGTGGCCCGCACACCGAACGCCTCGATGATGCCCTTGAAGTGGTGGCAGGTGCACTTGAGGGCCGCCAGGGCCCGCGTGGGCAGGAAGCTGAAGATCTTGACCAGCACGTGCTCGGGAAGCAGCAGCATGTACTGCCGCGGCTCCAACAACCGCTGGATCTTGAAGCGGATCTCGAGAAAGTCGTGCGAGACGTGCCGGTACAGGCGGCACAGGGAGGTGTCCGCTGTCCCCTCGGCATCGTCAGGACCTGGGGCCGCGGTTGGTGAGTCGGCTGGCGGAGGCTCAGGGGGGCCGTCGGGGCCCCGGGACTGGAGGAAGAACAGCTGGCCAGGCGGCGGTGGCTCCTCCGGGCTGACCGTCAGGCACACCGTCTCCTCTTTCACGTTTTTGGTGCCGTCCTTGCCAAAGAAGATGCACTCGTCCACCACCCCAGTCACCACCACGTCCACGTGGAAGCCTGAGGCTCCGCAGTCGCGGGCAGGGGGTGGCGGGGGCGCCGGGGGCGCGTCCTCAGGCCTGGCGGGGGCGGGGGCCTCACCCTCACCGGCTTCATCCGCTCTAGCCAGCAGGAACTCCACGTTGCTGGGGAGGGCATCCCGAGAGGGGCTGATGAGCTGGTACAGGTCGCAGGTGATCTTGTCCTTGGCCCGGGCTCCCGGACCAGGGCTGCCAGGGTAGGCACAACCCGGCCGGCCCCCATTTCCATTGGGCAAGCTGCCGTCTGGCGCTCGGGACTCTCGGCCGTTGGAGATCCGGAAGGCGATGCGCACCTCCCCGGGGCCCGGCCCAGGCCGCTCCTCCTTGCGGAGGCCCTTGGCTGGAGGGTTGTCCCGCTGGGCCTCGAAGTGAGCCACGGCCTCAGCGACACGGCTGCAGTCTCCGCCACCAGACCGCCGCTCGGATCCCAGCCCCTTGGCAGGCCCGCCCTGCTCAGCCGACACGAAGACCACAGGCGCCGGGGCGCCGGGGCGCGGGTAGCTCTGCAGGGCGAGGGCGGCCCGCTGTTCCACGAGGGCGACCATCTCCGCGACAGAGAGCAGGTCTACATCCTCGCTGCCTGAGGCTGGGGCCCCCTCAGAAGGAGGGGGCCCTTCCTGTCCCCCGGGGTCCGGCGGAGCCCTTGTAGGCTCAAGACAGCGCCTCCGCCGCTTAGCCTTGGAGCTGTCACTGCCCCAGTGCCCCTTGACCTTCATGGAGCTGGCCCGGCTGCCCCCACCACACTGGTGGGCCACAAAGAAGGCCACCTTCTCCTTTGTATTCCCGGGCTTGATCACATACCACGTGTCCAGCAGGACGCGACCCTCGTCGCCTGCAGCTGCGGCCGAAAGGAGCGGGGCAGGCGGGGAGGCAGGTGCCTCGGAGGCCAAGGCGGGGGGCGTGTTCTCGGAGTGGGCCGGGCCATGTTCTGGCTCCACCCCACTGCCTGACTCCGGGCAGGCGGAGGACTTGAGGGTTACCGAAGGTGCGCGTGGCTGGTTCTGGGAGTAGGTGCCAAAGGGCCGGGGGCACCACAGCTGGAAGGGCAGGAGGCCACTTCGGTCCATTCTTGGAATGGTGGCAGACAGGCAGGGGTTCACCACATCGCAGAACCTGGATGGCGATGGGGGGCTCCACAGGTCACCTAGAGACAGGGAAGAGGAGGTCCGGGAGCTGGGGAACCGGTCGCCTTGTTAGTTACCCCCTGACCTCAACTTCTAGAGGGACCAGACTAGTCTATAAAGATCCTATTCCCGCTCCCTCGACACAGATGAGCCAATGGCGGGCTGCAGAGGGGATGAGACCTGCTCCCATAAAACCCAGAGTGTGACCAGGGCTGGCCGCTGGCTGCACCCGCCTCTGCCTGACTGGTTTTACTCACAGTCCAGAGGCCTCCTGCTGCCAGAACCTTTAAACAGACATGAACATGCCAGGGCTTCCCCTGGTGGTCCAGTGGGTAAGGACACTGCCTTGCAGTGCAAGGGGCGCCGGTTCGATCCCTGGCCTGGGAAGATCCCACGTGCCGCGGAGCGGCTGGACGGATGTGTCCAATCACCGAGCTGGAGCTCTGGAGCGCACGCGCCCAGAGCCGGCGCTCTGCAAGGATAGATGCCACCGCGATGGGAGGCCCACACGGGCCAAAGAACAAAGATGGATGAAAATGGACAAATGAAAGACCAATAGAAGTGGCCCGCCCGCTCCCCTCCCAACCCAACCCCCGCCCAAAATAAATAAATAAATCTTTAAAAAAAAAAAAAAGAAAAGAAATGAACATGCCAGGTGAGAGACAGCCCCTCCTTTTTCTATTTGCTCACCCAGTAACAAGTTCCTGAGAAGGCAAGAATCCCCAGCCCTGCCCACAGCGATGGTGGCCGGAGCCCACAGAGGAAGGAACACGGTGGGCTGGGCAGGGGTGGATGAACAGAGGTTGGAGACAGAGAGGTCGTTAAGAGTTGAGCTCTTGCCTTTGTGTCTTGAGGCTCTTTGAGGATCTCCTCCAGCTGCGTATCCTCCCGCAGAAAAATGCACACAAGAAAAATGCATACACTCGCACCAAGACTGTGTAGATTGTTCCCTTAAGCACAAACACAGACCCCTGGGATGAGAAGGCCTTTCTAGTCTAGTTTCCTCAAGCTGCTCCCAAATTGCTGAGTTTGAGGCTCAGAGTGGGGAAGGCTTATACAGTACAAAACCAGGCCTTCCACCTCCCCAAATTGCTGAGAGACGTTGGCGATGGGCTCCACAGGTCACCTAGAGACAGGGAAGAGGAGGTCCGGGAGCTGGGGAACCGGTCGCCTTGTTAGTTACCCCCTGACCTCAACTTCTAGAGGGACCAGACTAGTCTATAAAGATCCTATTCCCGCTCCCTCGACACAGATGAGCCAATGGCGGGCTGCAGAGGGGATGAGACCTGCTCCCATAAAACCCAGAGTGTGACCAGGGCTGGCCGCTGGCTGCACCCGCCTCTGCCTGACTGGTTTTACTCACAGTCCAGAGGCCTCCTGCTGCCAGAACCTTTAAACAGACATGAACATGCCAGGGCTTCCCCTGGTGGTCCAGTGGGTAAGGACACTGCCTTGCAGTGCAAGGGGCGCCGGTTCGATCCCTGGCCTGGGAAGATCCCACGTGCCGCGGAGCGGCTGGACGGATGTGTCCAATCACCGAGCTGGAGCTCTGGAGCGCACGCGCCCAGAGCCGGCGCTCTGCAAGGATAGATGCCACCGCGATGGGAGGCCCACACGGGCCAAAGAACAAAGATGGATGAAAATGGACAAATGAAAGACCAATAGAAGTGGCCCGCCCGCTCCCCTCCCAACCCAACCCCCGCCCAAAATAAATAAATAAATCTTTAAAAAAAAAAAAAAAAGAAAAGAAATGAACATGCCAGGTGAGAGACAGCCCCTCCTTTTTCTATTTGCTCACCCAGTAACAAGTTCCTGAGAAGGCAAGAATCCCCAGCCCTGCCCACAGCGATGGTGGCCGGAGCCCACAGAGGAAGGAACACGGTGGGCTGGGCAGGGGTGGATGAACAGAGGTTGGAGACAGAGAGGTCGTTAAGAGTTGAGCTCTTGCCTTTGTGTCTTGAGGCTCTTTGAGGATCTCCTCCAGCTGCGTATCCTCCCGCAGAAAAATGCACACAAGAAAAATGCATACACTCGCACCAAGACTGTGTAGATTGTTCCCTTAAGCACAAACACAGACCCCTGGGATGAGAAGGCCTTTCTAGTCTAGTTTCCTCAAGCTGCTCCCAAATTGCTGAGTTTGAGGCTCAGAGTGGGGAAGGCTTATACAGTACAAAACCAGGCCTTCCACCTGGTTTCCAGACTTCTCAATTTAGGGCTCGTGATAGTGACCGTTTTATTTCGCAAAGACGTGGTGTGCGTGACCTAATCTGGAGACAATGTTGTTAAGGAGCCCGACACAACCCCGTTCCACTGCAGGGCCCATGGCCTCAGTCTCAGTCCTTCCCAGGGCTATCTCCCCCCAGACATCCTGAAACCAAGATACCCTTCACACATCGAACGTTCCACATGCTTACAGACCAGAGAAAGTCGTCGGTGGACTCCTGGTTGTACTGTTTTGAGCCACAGGCAAAACGCGCCTCATGGCCTATCTCTGCAAATACAGTTTTCCTGGAACATGTCCATTTGTTCATGACTGCCTTTATGCTATCCTGGCAGAGCTGGGTAGTGGCGACCGAGAACATGTGGCTTGCAAAGCCTAAAATACTCATTATCTGGCCCCTTATGGGAAAAGTATGCTGACCTCTGCAGTAAATACAGGAAGTAGAAAGTGTTAGTTGCTCAGCTGTGTCCGACTCTTTGTCACCCCATGACTGTGGCCCCCAGGCTCCTCTGCCCATGGAATTCTCCAGGCAAGAATACTGGAGTGAGTTGCCATTTCCTACTCCAGGGGATCTTCCCTACCCAGAGATGGAACCCGAGTCTCCTGCAGTGCAGACAGATTATTTACCATTTGAGCCATCAGGGAAGCCATCAGGAAGCAGTATATATCGTCCCTCTAAATTCAGGCACTACCACAGACATTACTAAATCACCATTTACTTCATGGCCCTGTAGATTTAAGATTGAGACAGCCTCCAAGCACCCACAGACACCTGAAACAGTTCTAATCCTAAAAATCCTTGCCTCCCTTAATCCCCAATCCAACCTACTAACAGCCCCTGATGGAATCCGTTTCTTGCTTAAAAACAAACAAACAAAAAATCAGGCTTCCCTGGTGGTCCAGTGGGTAAAGAGACTGCCCTGCAGTGCAAGGGGCACCTGTTCAATCCCTGGCCCCGCGAAGAGCTCACGTGCCATGGAGCAGCTGGACTGGTGTGTCCAATTGCGAGCCAGCGCTCTGGAGCACATGTGCCTAGAGCTTGCACTCTGCAGCTAGAAAGGCCACTGCGATGGCCACACAGGCCAAAGAATAAAGATGGATGAAAATAAAATGGATAAAAAAAAAATCAATAAAAGAGGCCAAAATTAAAGAAAAACCACCCACAGCCTCTAAAACGTATACAAGACTAAGTGTGCCAATGACCAGCACATCTAAAATGTCCAGGAATAGGGTTTCCTTGGTGGCTCGGTGGTAAAGAATTCACCTGTCAATTCAGAAGACATGGGTTTGATCTCTGATCTGGGAAGACCTCACATACCTGGGAGCAAATAAGCCAGTGCACCACAGCTACTGAACCTGTACTAGAGAGCCTGGCAGCTGCAACTCCTGAGCCCAGGTGATGCAGCTATTGAAGCCCGCGTGCCCTGGGGCCCATGCTCAGCAACAAGAGAGGCCACTGCAATGAGAAGCCTGTGTGTGCACCACAGCCAGAGAGTGGCCCCTGCTCGCTGCAGCTGGAGAAGGGCCAGCGCAGCAACAATGACCCAGCACAGTCAGAAATAAACAAAATTATAAAAATAAAAAATTAAATGTCCAGGAATAGAAACTACCCCAGAAAAAGCCATTCATTCTCTATAGATGCAAATATATCCTGACCCAAAATATCCAGACCCTCTCAACCTCCCACTTTAAAATTCCAAACCTAAAAATATCTCCTCCAGCTCAGAAAACCTTAATCTCAATGCAACCCGCACAAATCCCATGCCCAGAAAGAACTCCAACACACACAGCAATTTCCCTACCTCATGATGACCCAAAAGACCAGTTTCCTGAAATTCTATACTTACCTCAAACTCTCTCTAAACCTCCACATATATCACCTAATTCCACGGAATGCCCCTAACCACAAAACAACTAAAACATCAACACTTCCTAACACATAAAACTAATCCCAAACCATGTATTTCTCAAAGTCAAAAGAACCTCCAAAATATTCCCAAAGAAACCTCACAAAATGTTAATACGCAGACATGAGCGTATGGCACGCTCGCTGGCAGCTTACTGGGTACTGTTCTAACAATTCCTGCTAATCCTCCCTGGGTCCCTAGGAAGCGGGGACTGATACTCATCTCTGAGTCCAGATGAGCCACAGAAAGGTTAAATCCAGTCTCCGGAACCAGACAGGTCGAGCCAGTCGGAAGTGCCGAAAGCGCATGCATTCTGGGTCCAGAGCTGATACTCTTGGGCTCTGCTTCTAAGTCTCTCCTTGGCTCCCAAAATGCTATACCCACTGAACACCCTAAACCATATGGGAGAACTTCTACAACACATCTGAACCTTCCACATTACATCAGAACCCATATTCAAATCAAAAGGCCCCACCTAGACTCAAATGAACCCCAAAGTACCCCCACACCCACGCAAAAATGTTCCCAATCCCCCAAATACAGTTTCTCAGGAATTCACCAACAGCTAAGGCTACCCTTGAAACCTAGACACGCCCCCAAAGCGCCCCACCGACGCGCCCCGCCCCCTGAGGGAAGGTGGCGGCACCAGGCCTGCGCAAAAGAGGGCCCGCCCCACCTCGCCCGTGCGCTGGAGCGGGCGCAGCGCAGCACAATGACCCAGCACAGTCAGAAATAAACAAAATTATAAAAATAAAAATTAAATGTCCAGGAATAGAAACTACCCCAGAAAAGCCATTCATTCTCTATAGATGCAAATATATCCTGACCCAAAATATCCAGACCCTCTCAACCTCCCACTTTAAAATTCCAAACCTAAAAATATCTCCTCCAGCTCAGAAAACCTTAATCTCAATGCAACCCGCACAAATCCCATGCCCAGAAAGAACTCCAACACACACAGCAATTTCCCTACCTCATGATGACCCAAAAGACCAGTTTCCTGAAATTCTATACTTACCTCAAACTCTCTCTAAACCTCCACATATATCACCTAATTCCACGGAATGCCCCTAACCACAAAACAACTAAAACATCAACACTTCCTAACACATAAAACTAATCCCAAACCATGTATTTCTCAAAGTCAAAAGAACCTCCAAAATATTCCCAAAGAAACCTCACAAAATGTTAATACGCAGACATGAGCTTATGGCACGCTCGCTGGCAGCTTACTGGGTACTGTTCTAACAATTCCTGCTAATCCTCCCTGGGTCCCTAGGAAGCGGGGACTGATACTCATCTCTGAGTCCAGATGAGCCACAGAAAGGTTAAATCCAGTCTCCGGAACCAGACAGGTCGAGCCAGTCAGAAGTGCCGAAAGCGCATGCATTCTGGGTCCAGAGCTGATACTCTTGGGCTCTGCTTCTAAGTCTCTCCTTGGCTCCCAAAATGCTATACCCACTGAACACCCTAAACCATATGGGAGAACTTCTACAACACATCTGAACCTTCCACATTACATCAGAACCCATATTCAAATCAAAAGGCCCCACCTAGACTCAAATGAACCCCAAAGTACCCCCACACCCACGCAAAAATGTTCCCAATCCCCCAAATACAGTTTCTCAGGAATTCACCAACAGCTAAGGCTACCCTTGAAACCTAGACACGCCCCCAAAGCGCCCCACCGACGCGCCCCGCCCCCTGAGGGAAGGTGGCGGCACCAGGCCTGCGCAAAAGAGGGCCCGCCCCACCTCGCTCCTTCCCTCCTGCAGTCGCGCCAGCCCGGCACCCGACTGGTTTCCCTCCGCCCCTTTGTTGACAGACGCGCATGAGGCCCGCAGCCAATGAACGGCGGCTATTCGGGGGCATGCCCATATAAGGAAGGCCTTGGCGAAGGGGCCCAACTTCGAAAGAGGGTGGTGTAGGCGAGAGGTGACGAAGGGGGTGTGGAAACGGCCAAGTGCAAGAGATCGTGGAACAATTCCTAACTTCTTGCTCAACGGAAAAAACAGGCCAGGGCCCAGGCCATGGCATTCAAGTAAAGGTTTATTACGACGTTTCCTCCAAACGGGAGCCCTGATTGACAGCTGAGATTTAAAAGGCCTTGCAGTTCAAGGATTCAGACTCCAGGTCGGGAGGAAAGGAAAGGGGCAGGAAGATCTAAAAGTGCTTAGCTTTGGTAGGGAACCCTGGAGGGCAAGGTTTCCAGCAAAATCACTTCACCCTGAAGAAAAAAAAAATGGCAAAACCCTGAGATGGCTCACGAGGCACTGAGTCTAAGCATCTGGCTGGGCCTGGCATTCAAGCCTCAGGCCATGTGGCCAAAAGGACCTCTCAGGCCAGACCTTCTAACCAGGAGCCGCAAATCTGACTCAGGCATAGTACAAGAAAAGAATATGAAACAATAATGGATTTTTAATGTTGACTACCTGTTACAATAAGACTATTTAGGCTATAAATGAGTAAAAATCAACTTCACCTCTTCTGACTTTTTAAATGTGGCTACTAGAAGAGTTTAAATTATACTTAAGGCTCAGTTTATGTTTCTATTGAATAGAACTGGCCTACAATTCTTTCAGTGCCAGACAGGCTCAAGAGGCACTCCACTGCAGGTATCTGTTGACCCCCACCACCCTGTCTGCTACCCACCATCCCGCACATCAAAGCCAGAAGGGTATTCTAAAAATAGCCTGACCTTGTCCCTACCCCACTCAGAACCTACCATAACTCCCCACAGCCCTTGGGGAAAAGCCCATATACTCTATAACTCCAGCCTTATCCTTCTCCCACGCCCCCAGTGGACCCTGGTCAGCACCTGCTCTGGCCTACAGAGTAGTTAGAATCCTGGGGCCTCCTCTGATCCTTAGTAGAAGCCGTTATCTCCATTGTATAGATGAAGAGAGTAAGGCTGGACAGGTTGCCTAACTAGCTCGAGGTCACACATGACTCTGTCCCTTCTATCATTTGGGTCTTTGCTCAAATGTAACTTTAATGGGCCTGTATCTTTCACAGGGGGGGTCTTCCCTGAACTCCCTTCCTGGAAACCTTCCACCTGCCCAGAGGGGTCCTCTGCGTTCCAGCAATCCTAGCCCTGCTCACTGTCACTATCTGGGGATGGATCTGTCTGCTCCACTGCACAGTGAACCCATGGGAGGAGAGGTTTAGAGTAATCAGATCATCACCGTGAGCCCAGCAGCAGTGCCTAGCACGGGGCAGAATGGATCAAAGCTCCCTGTCCCCTAGGCTCCATGTCTCAAACTCCTTGAAGCTTGGCAGTGTAAACTCTGTTTCACACCCAAGTTTTCTATCTGTGTTGAAGGTTACTAGGGCAGAATTTTCTAACTTCCCATACACTGAATCCTGTACAAGGCCCTACCCTAAGGCAGCTTTCAGACAAAGCCCCTTGAAGATCACTTAACTGAAAACATCCGGAGCCAAAGAGACTGAAAATCAAAAGATGCAGACCTTCTAACCAGGAGCCGCAAATCTGACTCAGGCATAGTACAAAAAAAATCAATAATGGATTTTTAATGTTGACTACCTGTTACAATAAGACTATTTAGGCTATAAATGAGTAAAAATCAACTTCACCTCTTCTGACTTTTTAAATGTGGCTACTAGAAGAGTTTAAATTATACTTAAGGCTCAGTTTATGTTTCTATTGAATAGAACTGGCCTACAATTCTTTCAGTGCCAGACAGGCTCAAGAGGCACTCCACTGCAGGTATCTGTTGACCCCCACCACCCTGTCTGCTACCCACCATCCCGCACATCAAAGCCAGAAGGGTATTCTAAAAATAACCTGACCTTGTCCCTACCCCACTCAGAACCTACCATAACTCCCCACAGCCCTTGGGGAAAAGCCCATATACTCTATAACTCCAGCCTTATCCTTCTCCCACGCCCCCAGTGGACCCTGGTCAGCACCTGCTCTGGCCTACAGAGTAGTTAGAATCCTGGGGCCTCCTCTGATCCTTAGTAGAAGCCGTTATCTCCATTGTATAGATGAAGAGAGTAAGGCTGGACAGGTTGCCTAACTAGCTCGAGGTCACACATGACTCTGTCCCTTCTATCATTTGGGTCTTTGCTCAAATGTAACTTTAATGGGCCTGTATCTTTCACAGGGGGGGTCTTCCCTGAACTCCCTTCCTGGAAACCTTCCACCTGCCCAGAGGGGTCCTCTGCGTTCCAGCAATCCTAGCCCTGCTCACTGTCACTATCTGGGGATGGATCTGTCTGCTCCACTGCACAGTGAACCCATGGGAGGAGAGGTTTAGAGTAATCAGATCATCACCGTGAGCCCAGCAGCAGTGCCTAGCACGGGGCAGAATGGATCAAAGCTCCCTGTCCCCTAGGCTCCATGTCTCAAACTCCTTGAAGCTTGGCAGTGTAAACTCTGTTTCACACCCAAGTTTTCTATCTGTGTTGAAGGTTACTAGGGCAGAATTTTCTAACTTCCCATACACTGAATCCTGTACAAGGCCCTACCCTAAGGCAGCTTTCAGACAAAGCCCCTTGAAGATCACTTAACTGAAAAACATCCGGAGCCAAAGAGACTGAAAATCAAAAGATGAGAAAAGACTGACCAGGCAAACATGAACTAAGAATCAAGTCGAGAGGTTCCCTTGGTGGCTCAATGGTAAAGAATCCACCTGCCAAAAACCATCAAAATACTGTAAAGTAATTATCCTCCAATTAAATTATTATTTTTTTAAAGTTAAAGAAAAAAAAGAATCTACCCGACAATTCAGGAGACAAAGGTTCGGTCCCAGATCTGGGAAGATCCCACACGCTATGGAGCAACTAAGCCCATGTGCCACAACTACTGAGCCTGTGCTCTAGAGCCTGGAAGCCTCCACTCCTGGGCCCACGTCCTGTGACTACTTAAGTCCCCAAGTCCTAGAGGCTGTGATCTGTAACAGGAGAAGCCACTGCAATGAGAAGCCTGTGCACCTCAACTAGAGAGTAGCCCCTGCTTGCCGAGACTGAAGAAAAGCCCATGTGGCAATGAAGACCCAGCACAGTCAAAAAGAAAGAAAAATTTTTAAAAAGAATCAAGTAGAAGAATGACAGTGCTGCTTTAAAAAAAAAAAAAAAAAGGCTTCCCTGGTGGTCCAGTGGGTAAGGATACCGCCTTGCAGTGCAAGGGGCACCGATTCGATCCCTGGCCTGGGAAGATCCCACGTGCCGCGGAGCAGCTGGACCGGTGTGTCCAATTATGAGCCAGGGCTCTGGAGCGCATGCGTCCACAGCCGGTGCTCTGTAATGAGAGGCTACTGTGATGGGAGGCCGACACAGGCCAAAGAATAAAGGTGGATGAAAATAAATCAATAAAAAACAAAACAATGAAAGAGGCAAAATTAAAAAAAGAAAAAGAATGTTAAAAAAAAAGCAGCAACTGACAAAAGTAAAAAGGGATTATTAGCCTATGACAAAATGAACTGACCCACGATACATAAAAGTTCTCAAAATATGTGCTCCTAACACTGTGGCCTCAGAACATACGAAGCAAGGAAAAAAAACCAAGATGATAAACAGCTTGGCAAATCCACAACTGTAGTGGGAAACCTTAAGCTATCTCTCCCTAAGACATTGGTTGAAAAGATAAAATAAGTAAAGACCTAAAGCATACAATCATCATCCTTGCTGGAATGCCCCCCACAATTAGAGAATCCAGTTTTATGTCCCTCATCTGACATTCTGAGGTCCTCCTGTGTGCTAGCCCAGGGCTGAGTGCTGGCAATACAGAGATGACACCGAGATCACCAGAAAGAGTTCATGGGAAAGGGGCAAACATCCAAAGAAACAATCATGGCCAAGAGGAATATATTACAGAGGAAATGATGATCCCCACAGCAGTTAACACTGGAGCTCTTGCCGTGAGCCAGGCTTTGTTGAGTGCTTTATAAATACGAACTCATTTAATCTTCAGTACGTCTCATCTCATTTCAGATTATTAGCAAGTGTGGGCAGCGAATGGCTAAGTAATTGCTGTTGGACCCAGCTCTGTGGCCGAGCTCTGAATCAAAGAGTCTGGCTGATTCCAGAGTGCAAGTAGCTCATTCACGGAGTATATGGAATAAATTTCCCCAGATCATCTTGTTCAGTCTGCAAAGCCTTTGCGCTCTCGGTTACCTGGACCTGGAATACTCTTCCCCAGGTATCCAGAGGGCTCAGCCCCTCCTCAGATCACCTTCACAAAGATCTTCCTTTTTAAATTTATTTTATTGAAGAATAGTTGGTTTGAGGCTTCCTAGGTGGCGCTAGTGGCAAAGAATCCAGCTGCCAGTGCAGGAGACAGAGGAGAGTCTAGTTCGATCCTTGGGTCAAGAAGACCCCCTGGAGGAGGGCATGGCAACCCACTCCAGTATCCTTGCCTGGTGAATCCCATGGACGGAGGATCCTGGCTGGCTACAGTCTATAGGGTTGCAAAGAGTCAGACACGACTGAAGCGACTGAGCACATAGACATAATCGATTTACAGTGTTGTGTGAATTTCTACTGTACAGCAAGGCAATCCAGTTATATATACATACTCTTTCCGTGATGCTTTATCACAGGAAATTGAATACAGTTCCCTATGCTATACAGTAGGACCCTGTTGTTCCCGAGACCTTCTTGACTGAAAGCTGCAGTCCCTGCCACAGACAGATATAGATACTCTTTCCCCGATTTTTCTCGTTAGCACGCATGACTACCTAACACACTATCAACTTTAGGTATATTGTCAGCTCCCCTCACTACAGTGAAAACTCCCTCAGGCTGATGGTTTTCCCTAGTTTCTTTTTTCCCACCTCTGCATCCTCAGCTTTTAGAACAGCACCGACTGGCCGGCTACCGTCAGCGTGATCCTCGGAGCAGCAGGTACGGGCAGTGTGCTAAAGATGCCATCCTGGGCTCTCCCCTACACCTGCTGAAGCAGAATGTGCACGTCAACAACATCTCCGGGGGATGGCAAGCACGGTAAAAGCTGGCGAAGCGACACCCAGGGACACCACAGGTGTGCAGCGCTTATCTGCTGGAACAGGCCTCTAACGCTGCCTACTGTCTGCCTTCCAGTCCGAATGGCTAAGTAATTGCTGTTGGACCCAGCTCTGTGGCCGAGCTCTGAATCAAAGAGTCTGGCTGATTCCAGAGTGCAAGTAGCTCATTCACGGAGTATATGGAATAAATTTCCCCAGATCATCTTGTTCAGTCTGCAAAGCCTTTGCGCTCTCGGTTACCTGGACCTGGAATACTCTTCCCCAGGTATCCAGAGGGCTCAGCCCCTCCTCAGATCACCTTCACAAAGATCTTCCTTTTTAAATTTATTTTATTGAAGAATAGTTGGTTTGAGGCTTCCTAGGTGGCGCTAGTGGCAAAGAATCCAGCTGCCAGTGCAGGAGACAGAGGAGAGTCTAGTTCGATCCTTGGGTCAAGAAGACCCCCTGGAGGAGGGCATGGCAACCCACTCCAGTATCCTTGCCTGGTGAATCCCATGGACGGAGGATCCTGGCTGGCTACAGTCTATAGGGTTGCAAAGAGTCAGACACGACTGAAGCGACTGAGCACATAGACATAATCGATTTACAGTGTTGTGTGAATTTCTACTGTACAGCAAGGCAATCCAGTTATATATACATACTCTTTCCGTGATGCTTTATCACAGGAAATTGAATACAGTTCCCTATGCTATACAGTAGGACCCTGTTGTTCCCGAGACCTTCTTGACTGAAAGCTGCAGTCCCTGCCACAGACAGATATAGATACTCTTTCCCTGATTTTTCTCGTTAGCACGCATGACTACCTAACACACTATCAACTTTAGGTATATTGTCAGCTCCCCTCACTACAGTGAAAACTCCCTCAGGCTGATGGTTTTCCCTAGTTTCTTTTTTCCCACCTCTGCATCCTCAGCTTTTAGAACAGCACCGACTGGCCGGCTACCGTCAGCGTGATCCTCGGAGCAGCAGGTACGGGCAGTGTGCTAAAGATGCCATCCTGGGCTCTCCCCTACACCTGCTGAAGCAGAATGTGCACGTCAACAACATCTCCGGGGGATGGCAAGCACGGTAAAAGCTGGCGAAGCGACACCCAGGGACACCACAGGTGTGCAGCGCTTATCTGCTGGAACAGGCCTCTAACGCTGCCTACTGTCTGCCTTCTGCACAGTCCTGTAAAAACAAGCTGGTCCAGCCAAGTCCCCCGGTGGAAATCCTGCTCCCAGGACCAAGGCAGGAGGCCACCTCCTCCAGGAGCTGTGCTTGTGCCCTCCTACGCTACACAGGGTCGCTGCCTCCTCTGCCAGCACCTTTCCCCTTTCCTTGCTGAATGATAATGAGCTGGGTGAAGGCCTCCTTCCTCTCCATCCTCTGGGTTTCTGAAAGGCTGGGACCTCTCCCCAAAGGCACAGCTGCTCCAGCCTCTGCTCTTAGCTCCCTAGACTGGTTCAGTTCTTCCGGCTCCATCTTTCCATGGTAGCCAGAGACCTTTCCAAACACCAATCGGACCATAGAACCTCTCTGTTTAATATCCTTCCATGAGAGGCGCAAATTGGCAAAACAAAAACCAACGAACAAACAGAACAGGCCCAGGAACCCTTTCTCAGGAAGCTGCTGGAGGATTTGTTTCACCAAAGTGAAGGAGGAAACCAAGATAAAGCTATCAGATCAAGGAGATAAGATCTAGCCTAGAAGAGAAACAAAAGGAAGGAATCTCCAGATAAAGATAAAGGGAGCTCCAAGGAGGACAGCCCTGTAGCAGACAAATGCGCAGAAAAAGGAGAAAGGCTGGCAATTAACAAACTAAGTCTTCCACTAAGAAGCCGGCAACAAGGAGCTCCTGGCAGTCCAGTGGTTAGGACTCTGCTTTCACTGCTAAGAACCTAGCTTCAAGGTTCAGGTCAGGGAACTAAGACCTGCAAGCCTGAGAGGTCAGAGTTATGCCAGAACAGAGCTGGGCACAGAGTGGTGCCCAATGCACTTGCCCACTGTCACAGACATTGGTGGCAGATGCCGGGGCTCTCCTTCGGTCCTGTTCATTCAATCCCCCACTCTGTCCGACTCGTCAACCCCCTGCTACTGTGTCCACAATCCTGATCCATCCTGATCCATGTCCCTTTATTGGTTGTTTGGACTGAGGGTCTGCTGGTCTCTTTCCCCCTCTTAGGTTTTCCTTTTGAATAGTTGGTCGGAAGCTTCCAACGCCTCAGGATCCAGAGATCCAAGCTGCAGACAAAATCCAGGCAGGGCCTCTGAGTATCCCAGCTTTCTCACTTCTAGGGGTGTAGCCATAGGCAGGGTCCTTAATCCCTAGGTGCCTTGCTTTCCCCCACTGTAAAATACAGATACTAACAGTTACCCACCTATGGGCTGGCTGATGACTTACCAAGATCAACTCAGCAGAGCGTTCAGTGCCAGTGAGGCACCAAGGAGAGGTTCCGTATGGAGGCACCAGGACTATTAAAAGGTAAGACGGGGACTTCCCTGGCGGTCCAGTAGTTAAGACTCCACCTTACAATGCAAGGGGTGAGGATTATATCCCTGATCGGGGAGCAAAAATTCCATATGCTCAGAGGCCAAAAAACCAAAACGTAAACCAGAAACAATATTGTAACAAAATCAATAAAGACTTTAGAAATGGTTCAAAGAAAATAAAAGGTTAAGGCTAGCCTGGTAGCTCAGTGATGAAGAGTTCGCCTGCCAATGCAGGAGACACGGGTTCGATCCCTGGTTGGGGAAGATCCCACATGCTGCGAAGCAACTAAGCCCATGAGCCACAACTATGGAGCCTGTGCTCTAGAGCCTCAGAGTTGCAACTATTCAGCTCATGTGCTGCAACTACTGAAGCCCATGTGTCCTAGAGCCCAAGTTCCACAACAAGAAAAATCACCGCAACAAGACGCCTGCTCACCTCAAGGAGAGAGTACCCCCATGCCCTGCAACCAGAGAAAAACCTGCAGCAGCAGTGAAAACCCAGAATAGTCAAAAATAAATTAATTAAATTAAAAAAAAAAAGACTGCAAAAAATTAAAAGGAAAGAAAGAAAAGGTAAGACAGCGAATTTTCTGGTAGTCCAGTGGTTAGGGCTCTGAGCTTCCACTGCGGGAAGCACAGGTTTGATCCTTGGTCAGGGAACTTACAGACTCTGCAAGCCATGCAGCATGGCCAGGACAAAGAAAGGGGTTACTGAAGAGTCTGAGAAGCACTGATGGCATCAAAGACTTCTTTCCGGTTCACTTCCCATTCTGAAATTAAAGTGATCCTCATCCCCCACAATAATCAAAACATGGTCATTCCTTTGTTCCTGTTGGGTCCTGGGTCTCACCTAGTAATTAAGCAGAATTTACAGAGCAGCTGCTGCATGCCAGACAGTGGTCTGGGCACCGGGGACATGCAGGGCACAGGAGACAGCACTCCTTGTCCTCCTGGATGGGAGAGGGTAAATTTCATAGTGCTACAGGGAAACAAACATAGCAAGGGACAGGGCCCAAGCGTGTAAAATGGGATTATGATCTTAACTGAGGGGTCAGGAGCAGGTGATAAGCTAAGTCTTTTCAGAAAACCTGGGGACTTCCCTGGTGGTCCAGCAGTTAAGAATCCTCATTCCAATGCAGATCAAGAGTTTGATTCTTGACCAGGGAGTTAAGATCCTGCATGCCACAAGTACTGAGCCATAAGCTCTGGAGCCCATGTGCCACAACTAAGCCCTGACACAGCCAACTAAATAAACATTAAAAAAGAAAAAGAAAACCTGTACTTTAAGGCATAAGGCAGCTTTACCAGATCTGCGGGAAATACACCATGAGCCATAATAAAACAGATCATTTTGCATGAGTAAGCAGTCCATGGGGTCGCAAAGAGTCAGATGAAAGGGCTGAGCAACAACAAAGCCCTTAACCGCCTGTGCTCTAGAGCCTCAGAGTTGCAACTATTCAGCTCATGTGCTGCAACTACTGAAGCCCATGTGTCCTAGAGCCCAAGTTCCACAACAAGAAAAATCACCGCAACAAGACGCCTGCTCACCTCAAGGAGAGAGTACTCCATGCCCTGCAACCAGAGAAAAACCTGCAGCAGCAGTGAAAACCCAGAATAGTCAAAAATAAATTAATTAAATTAAAAAAAAAAAGACTGCAAAAAATTAAAAGGAAAGAAAGAAAAGGTAAGACAGCGAATTTTCTGGTAGTCCAGTGGTTAGGGCTCTGAGCTTCCACTGCGGGAAGCACAGGTTTGATCCTTGGTCAGGGAACTTACAGACTCTGCAAGCCATGCAGCATGGCCAGGACAAAGAAAGGGGTTACTGAAGAGTCTGAGAAGCACTGATGGCATCAAAGACTTCTTTCCGGTTCACTTCCCATTCTGAAATTAAAGTGATCCTCATCCCCCACAATAATCAAAACATGGTCATTCCTTTGTTCCTGTTGGGTCCTGGGTCTCACCTAGTAATTAAGCAGAATTTACAGAGCAGCTGCTGCATGCCAGACAGTGGTCTGGGCACCGGGGACATGCAGGGCACAGGAGACAGCACTCCTTGTCCTCCTGGATGGGAGAGGGTAAATTTCATAGTGCTACAGGGAAACAAACATAGCAAGGGACAGGGCCCAAGCGTGTAAAATGGGATCATGATCTTAACTGAGGGGTCAGGAGCAGGTGATAAGCTAAGTCTTTTCAGAAAACCTGGGGACTTCCCTGGTGGTCCAGCAGTTAAGAATCCTCATTCCAATGCAGATCAAGAGTTTGATTCTTGACCAGGGAGTTAAGATCCTGCATGCCACAAGTACTGAGCCATAAGCTCTGGAGCCCATGTGCCACAACTAAGCCCTGACACAGCCAACTAAATAAACATTAAAAAAGAAAAAGAAAACCTGTACTTTAAGGCATAAGGCAGCTTTACCAGATCTGCGGGAAATACACCATGAGCCATAATAAAACAGATCATTTTGCATGGGTAAGCAGTCCATGGGGTCGCAAAGAGTCAGATGAAACACAGGGACTGAGCAACAACAAAGCTTCCGTTAAGCCCAGACTGAAAACACATTTAAGATTTGAGGAAAAGGCACAGTCACTTGGAAAGCAGACACATTTTCCACAACAAACAAATAAAGGAAGGAGACGGGGGATGTGTCCCAGCACTGGGGGTGGGTGCCTTGACCAACAGGTACAAAGAAGAGGCTGGCAACTTTCCCCCAAACCAGCAGGGTTTCAGATCATCATTCCTTGAGACCTGGAGACAAAAAATGTTAAAAATCCAAGAAAGCAAGGAAAAGCAGGCGAAGCTGGCAGGAGGGGCTGAAAATTAATCTGTTGTGGAGAAATCCACAGCAGAAAAAGGAGCAGAAAGGCCATCAGAGCTGCAAAATGGCTCCGGTGTTGTGACAACAGCAGGGGCTCTATCAACACGGTGAACTACTCAGGCACGAACACCCATTTTCCAGAAGAGAAAAATGAGGCCCAGGGGGGTTAAGTGGCTTGCCCAAGGTCACAGAGCTGGTGGGTGATGCAGCCAGGATTCAAATCTGGGTGTTACAGTTCTGGAGCACATGCTCAACAAATTTGTCTGGAAAGAATAAAATTAATCAAAATACTTCACACTCACTAAGAACTTAACAGGCACTAGGCATATTATATAGGTAACTTCATTAACTGTTTATAAGAGTTTCATGGTTGGAATGCAGCCCATTTTACATGAGAAAATAGAGGCCCAGAGTAGAAATGCAACTCGGCAAGGACACACAGCAGCAGAGGTAGGGGATAGGAACTTGGGCCCATCAGATGCTGATGCTTTTAATAAGTTTTCCTATCAGAGCCAGGGCAACTGAGGGGATAAACTCTAGAAGCCTACAACAAACCATTTTTTGAACAAGGAACAAGCTTACAATGAACCAATCTGTTTTAAAATGACTTACAAAGCTGCCACACGGCCCAGCTGAGGTCCCAATAACCAAAAAGTTGGATGGAAAAAAAATAACAGTTGTTAGAAATACACCTTGAGCCATAATAAAACAGATCATTTTGCATGAGTAAGCAGTCCATGGGGTCGCAAAGAGTCAGATGAAACACAGGGACTGAGCAACAACAAAGCTTCCGTTAAGCCCAGACTGAAAACACATTTAAGATTTGAGGAAAAGGCACAGTCACTTGGAAAGCAGACACATTTTCCACAACAAACAAATAAAGGAAGGAGACGGGGGATGTGTCCCAGCACTGGGGGTGGGTGCCTTGACCAACAGGTACAAAGAAGAGGCTGGCAACTTTCCCCCAAACCAGCAGGGTTTCAGATCATCATTCCTTGAGACCTGGAGACAAAAAATGTTAAAAATCCAAGAAAGCAAGGAAAAGCAGGCGAAGCTGGCAGGAGGGGCTGAAAATTAATCTGTTGTGGAGAAATCCACAGCAGAAAAAGGAGCAGAAAGGCCATCAGAGCTGCAAAATGGCTCCGGTGTTGTGACAACAGCAGGGGCTCTATCAACACGGTGAACTACTCAGGCACGAACACCCATTTTCCAGAAGAGAAAAATGAGGCCCAGGGGGGTTAAGTGGCTTGCCCAAGGTCACAGAGCTGGTGGGTGATGCAGCCAGGATTCAAATCTGGGTGTTACAGTTCTGGAGCACATGCTCAACAAATTTGTCTGGAAAGAATAAAATTAATCAAAATACTTCACACTCACTAAGAACTTAACAGGCACTAGGCATATTATATAGGTAACTTCATTAACTGTTTATAAGAGTTTCATGGTTGGAATGCAGCCCATTTTACATGAGAAAATAGAGGCCCAGAGTAGAAATGCAACTCGGCAAGGACACACAGCAGCAGAGGTAGGGGATAGGAACTTGGGCCCATCAGATGCTGATGCTTTTAATAAGTTTTCCTATCAGAGCCAGGGCAACTGAGGGGATAAACTCTAGAAGCCTACAACAAACCATTTTTTGAACAAGGAACAAGCTTACAATGAACCAATCTGTTTTAAAATGACTTACAAAGCTGCCACACGGCCCAGCTGAGGTCCCAATAACCAAAAAGTTGGATGGAAAAAAAAAAAATAACAGTTGTTAGAAATATCTCCTATTCACTGAAACACCTGGAGTTGGGCCAGACTGGGCACTGGCAGGTGAATTATTTATATTTGGCTGGGGCTCAGAACGGGAATGGGGACAGATTGAGTTTCTGAGCATCCCCTCAGGCATCACCCCTGGGCTTGGGTGCCCAGGGATAGAGGGTGGGGAACTGGAAGAGCCGGGATATGGGAGCCACCTGGGAGGGAACGGCAAGGCAGCTGGGCTGTTCTCCCTCACTGGCCCTTCTCTACTACCCTCTCTCAGGTCTGCATTTCCCATTCAAATAAATGACAACTCGCACACATCAAGCACTTACTCCAAGCATTTTACATAGCTACCTCCCCAAACCGTCTATTCTTCCTAGGGCTAATGACCCCATTTTATAACTGAGGAGAAGCCAAAAGACTCGTCCAAGGTCACACAGCGAAGTCAATGGCAGAACTAAAATTCCAACTGAAGACTGCTTCGGACTTCCCTGGTGGTCCGGTGATCAAGACTCTGTGCTTCCAACGCAGGGGGCGTGGGTTCAATCCCTGCTCCAGGAAGATCCCACACGTGGTGGAGCAACTAAGCCCGTGGGCTACAACTACCCCAGACGGTGCACCTTGGAGCCCAACGCTCTGCAACAAGAGAAGCCACCGCAATGAGAAGCCCTTGTTCTGCAATGAGAGTAGCCCCCACTTACCAAAACAAGAGAAAGCCCGTGAGCAGCAATGAAGACCCAGCACAGCCTTAAAATATTATATAGGTAAAAACTTCATTAACTGTTTATAAGAGTTTCATGGTTGGAATGCAGCCCATTTTACATGAGAAAATAGAGGCCCAGAGTAGAAATGCAACTCGGCAAGGACACACAGCAGCAGAGGTAGGGGATAGGAACTTGGGCCCATCAGATGCTGATGCTTTTAATAAGTTTTCCTATCAGAGCCAGGGCAACTGAGGGGATAAACTCTAGAAGCCTACAACAAACCATTTTTTGAACAAGGAACAAGCTTACAATGAACCAATCTGTTTTAAAATGACTTACAAAGCTGCCACACGGCCCAGCTGAGGTCCCAATAACCAAAAAGTTGGATGGAAAAAAAAAAAATAACAGTTGTTAGAAATATCTCCTATTCACTGAAACACCTGGAGTTGGGCCAGACTGGGCACTGGCAGGTGAATTATTTATATTTGGCTGGGGCTCAGAACGGGAATGGGGACAGATTGAGTTTCTGAGCATCCCCTCAGGCATCACCCCTGGGCTTGGGTGCCCAGGGATAGAGGGTGGGGAACTGGAAGAGCCGGGATATGGGAGCCACCTGGGAGGGAACGGCAAGGCAGCTGGGCTGTTCTCCCTCACTGGCCCTTCTCTACTACCCTCTCTCAGGTCTGCATTTCCCATTCAAATAAATGACAACTCGCACACATCAAGCACTTACTCCAAGCATTTTACATAGCTACCTCCCCAAACCGTCTATTCTTCCTAGGGCTAATGACCCCATTTTATAACTGAGGAGAAGCCAAAAGACTCGTCCAAGGTCACACAGCGAAGTCAATGGCAGAACTAAAATTCCAACTGAAGACTGCTTCGGACTTCCCTGGTGGTCCGGTGATCAAGACTCTGTGCTTCCAACGCAGGGGGCGTGGGTTCAATCCCTGCTCCAGGAAGATCCCACACGTGGTGGAGCAACTAAGCCCGTGGGCTACAACTACCCCAGACGGTGCACCTTGGAGCCCAACGCTCTGCAACAAGAGAAGCCACCGCAATGAGAAGCCCTTGTTCTGCAATGAGAGTAGCCCCCACTTACCAAAACAAGAGAAAGCCCGTGAGCAGCAATGAAGACCCAGCACAGCCAAAACTAAATAAAAAAATAAATCAAAAAAAAAAAAAAAACCCAAAAATCTGAAGACTGCTTCTGTTCTTAAGTCTCTGCCCTACTCAAGACCTGTACGTCAGAACAGGAGCACAGATTCCAAGTCGGGATGCCGAGGTTGGTAGCCCGAGTCTACCACTCAATGTTGGGAAATGACCTTGGGAAAGTTGCTGAACCTCTCTGTGCCTCTGCTGCTTTTCTGCAGAACGGAGCTAATAACAGCACCTACAACTTAGGGGTGTTGTCTGAATTAAATGGCTTAGTGCATACAAATAGCAAAGAGCAAGGCTAGGCACTTCCTAACAATACGTGTTGGCTGGAACTGGAATCGGTTGTGGGGAACCCACCCCCGCCTCCACCCCCACCCCCCGCATTCTTCTGACCTGGGGTGTGCCCAGATCAGTGCCAGGTTTTGAGAAAACGCCCCTGGGGCTGGACTGAAAAGAAAGGTATCCATTAGCACCTGTGTTCCCGTCACATTGTCACATTCCTGGGGTGAGAACTTCGCACCAACAGCTCTGAGACTAAGGACTAACCCCAAGCCAGGATGATGGTTCTACCAAGCCTCCTCTCTTCTCAGGGGCATGTTGTTCCCACAAGATATAAGAGCACTGAGTTTCAGAGAGAAAACACTTGCCTAGATCATAAAGGAGTAACAGAAGAAAAGATCTGAATGCTGGACTGCCCATACACACATACCACCACACTTCTCTAAATCCCACTGGAGAAATGAGAGTGCAAAAGTCGTCATATTCTACAGTTCTGTAACCGTCCAGTTTATCGGGAGTCTCTGGCTAGACTAAGCAAACTATCGCTACAGGTAGGTTCCTAATCTCGTGCTCCCCACCACGTACACCGTCCTGGAGACTAACCTACCCACCACTCTACCAATGATTTCTCTCTTCCACCATCTCCGCTTGCCCTCCTGTCTCCAATCCGATCCATAGGCTCCAACCCACTGTATTCAGAGCTGGCCTCTCCCTCGGAGCCTGCACACCCCCTCATTCATCTAGTACTGACTCCCATGGCTTTCCACGTCCCCCTGGCTAAACCCCTACAAATTGCCCCCTTCAGGGCCTCCGCCTGGACGCCAAGCCCCTTCTCCAACTCGGGACTCCTTTCTCTAGCTCTGAGCTTCCTTACAATCAATCCCAAAGCTCGAGTCTCTCCCCACCTTCAAGACTCATCCCCAGCCCCCATTCTTCTACTATTCCCTCCCGTGTCTCCCAATCCCCTCCCTCAAGCTATCTCCCCTCATCCAGCCCCTTCTTTAGCCCCTGCCTCTCCTCTCTCGCTACCGGGTTCTGAACCCCTGCCTGGGTTCTTAAGCGTCCCCCGGCCCCCGCTCGAGGTTCTCACCATCACCCGCGCTGCAGCTCCCTCTGTTACGCGGGTTTCCCCCACTCGCTCCTCTCCAGCCTCCCCTTCCGGGTTCCCGCCCCGAAGCCCGCTGGGAATTGGAGTCCAGGCGGCCATGGACTACATCTCCCAGAAGGCAGCGCGGTCAAGCGCGAGGGTGGGGAGGGTAGCAAACTGGGCGGGCTGAGGAAGAGACTAACTCCCAGGAGGCAACCAGGGCGCCTGATGGCGCAGGCGCACAGAGCGCCCCCGCCGGGCGCGCTGGGAGGTGCAGTCCAGCTTCCTCCATTTTGACCCAGGGTCCTTGGAAAAGAAACTGAGAAAATTCCAAAGGGGTGTTTGTGAGGGGTGGAAAGAGCAAGTTTACCGATTTACTGAAAACTGATTAACGCAATAATTAACAGTGCCTTGTATTTTCTCACTTTCCCATCCATTCTTGCCCTCCTGGTTTTCTTACACTTTCTCCTAATTTACAAATAAGGAAACTAACCTTAAACCTTAGGAGGGAGGAAAGCTACATACACTGGAAATTTGGACATATCAAAGCTAGAATAGAGGATCCACAAAGACAGACACATTTATGTATCTTGTTCAAGCGCCCAGAACTGTGTAAATAAGCATTGCGTAAATATTTATTGAATGCTAATTATATGCCAGACACTGCAGAGATCCCAAGCATTATCCCAAATTTATAAAAGCTAAGGCAGAAATAGATTGAGATTTTTTTTCTCCATGGCAACACAGAAAGAAAATGATTTAAACTGGAATGTGTTGGACAACCTGGGCCTCTATTTTCCACTGGGTTACTAAGATTGCCTCTCCCTGACACTGGATTTTCCTGTCCATCCTCCTCATGGGTTAAGAGTGAACTTGCTACATGGCAGAGTTCGCTATATGAAGGAACATAACTTCATGAGAGGAACGGCTATGAAGGCCCGATTCGAGTGGCTCTCTTCTTGGAATCTTTGTATCATTCTTTAATGGAGCCTCTGCCTCACTCGACTCTCACAGCCTGAACCTTCCCGACGGCACTAGGAAGGCTTTGGCTAAATCCGCAGCTTCTAGCGTGGGGCTTGGCACCCGGTAGGCCTGGCTTGAACCCGCGCTAAAGGTTAGGAAACAGGACAGCAGACAGAGGGCGGGAAGGAAGGCTAGTCAGATCTCCCCAGCTTCGTGCGTTCGGCGGTTGGAGAGACTCCGCCTCCCCTCTAGGCTCCGCCTCCTCCCTAGGCTCCGCCTCCTCGTTCGGCTCAGGTGCTCGGGCGGCCTCGGATCATTGGAACGGGCTGGGGGCGTGGCCGCGAGGGGACGTGGCCAGCCGAAAAGGCGGGGAGCTGAGCGAGCGTTGATTGGTCGGCCTTTTGGCGCTCCCCGCGAAAGACTGTCAGGAGGCTCGAGGCCAGGCGGGCGCTGTGAGGCAAGACTGGGGGCTTTCCCAGACGCGCGTGCGCACGGCCAGCTGTATCCTGCCGTTTCCTAACCCCGGTCTCGCGTCCTGCACAGCTTCGCGGGAACTGCGGGGTGCGTTTTCCGGTCTCGAGAGCTGACGTGGGCTCTCCGCCTCAGGCTTCACTCGGGGACCTCGCGCCGAAGGAGATACGCGCCCACCTGCTCGGCTGGGAACCGGTGGCCGAGGCCGGCCCGAGGCTCCTGCACGCAACCAGCCTCCCGGGACCAGCGCGGGACAGTGTCCGATCCGGGTCCCGAGCGTGGGGGTGGCGCAACACCAGAAAGAGGGGTCACTTGCCATTTTGCATGTCCTGAGGCGGGGGCTGGAGGCCAAGGGGAATAGTTCGGTGACTAGCCGGTCCGAGGGGAGCCCGGGATCCGCTCAGGACCGGCGTCTAACCGGCTGAGGCTGCGCTCAGGGAGTTCCAGGGAGACGGGAGGTGCCCTGGGTGGTAGGTGGGAGGCAGGACCCGGGGAGTGGAGCCAGCATGTGGGCTTGAGGCAGGGTTCGGTCTGGAGATCCAGGCTGGAGTTTGAGATCAAGTCTCCGAATAGTGTTGGGGACTTGGTCACAGGGTAGGAGCTGCAATCTCAGGCTTTGTGTCTGGAAGGAACTAGTTTTGGAACTCTGAGGGTCATGGCTATACCGAAGGCCCGATTGAGTGGCTCTCTTCTTGGAATCTTTGTATCATTCTTTAATGGAGCCTCTGCCTCACTCGACTCTCACAGCCTGAACCTTCCCGACGGCACTAGGAAGGCTTTGGCTAAATCCGCAGCTTCTAGCGTGGGGCTTGGCACCCGGTAGGCCTGGCTTGAACCCGCGCTAAAGGTTAGGAAACAGGACAGCAGACAGAGGGCGGGAAGGAAGGCTAGTCAGATCTCCCCAGCTTCGTGCGTTCGGCGGTTGGAGAGACTCCGCCTCCCCTCTAGGCTCCGCCTCCTCCCTAGGCTCCGCCTCCTCGTTCGGCTCAGGTGCTCGGGCGGCCTCGGATCATTGGAACGGGCTGGGGGCGTGGCCGCGAGGGGACGTGGCCAGCCGAAAAGGCGGGGAGCTGAGCGAGCGTTGATTGGTCGGCCTTTTGGCGCTCCCCGCGAAAGACTGTCAGGAGGCTCGAGGCCAGGCGGGCGCTGTGAGGCAAGACTGGGGGCTTTCCCAGACGCGCGTGCGCACGGCCAGCTGTATCCTGCCGTTTCCTAACCCCGGTCTCGCGTCCTGCACAGCTTCGCGGGAACTGCGGGGTGCGTTTTCCGGTCTCGAGAGCTGACGTGGGCTCTCCGCCTCAGGCTTCACTCGGGGACCTCGCGCCGAAGGAGATACGCGCCCACCTGCTCGGCTGGGAACCGGTGGCCGAGGCCGGCCCGAGGCTCCTGCACGCAACCAGCCTCCCGGGACCAGCGCGGGACAGTGTCCGATCCGGGTCCCGAGCGTGGGGGTGGCGCAACACCAGAAAGAGGGGTCACTTGCCATTTTGCATGTCCTGAGGCGGGGGCTGGAGGCCAAGGGGAATAGTTCGGTGACTAGCCGGTCCGAGGGGAGCCCGGGATCCGCTCAGGACCGGCGTCTAACCGGCTGAGGCTGCGCTCAGGGAGTTCCAGGGAGACGGGAGGTGCCCTGGGTGGTAGGTGGGAGGCAGGACCCGGGGAGTGGAGCCAGCATGTGGGCTTGAGGCAGGGTTCGGTCTGGAGATCCAGGCTGGAGTTTGAGATACGAAGTCTCCGAATAGTGTTGGGGACTTGGTCACAGGGTAGGAGCTGCAATCTCAGGCTTTGTGTCTGGAAGGAACTAGTTTTGGAACTCTGAGGGTCTTGGGCTTTGTGGCTGGAGGCTTTTCGGTTGGAATCAGAGATGCTAATGTGGGATCTCGAAGCCTAGACTATCACTGGGGGGCCTAGGTCTAACTGAGGAGCATTCGAAGCCTCAGTATAGATCGAGGGTCTAGAATCTCATATAGAATTGGAGGTGGGACATGTAGGGTCTGGAGTCATTGTTTGAATCTTTGAGGAGTGTTGAGGCCTGGAGTCCCCCACCTGGAGTATGGGGCTGCAGTTTTAGAGTTTGGGTTTCAGATAGAACTCACATGTGAGATCTCAGTTTAGGCTTGGGGTCGCAGTTTGAGGGTCTGAAGGGAGAGTTCACAGATTAAAAGGTCTTTGTTTTCAGGTCTGAGGTCAGTTCTGGGGCGCTGAGGTTTGCTCTGGGGAGCTGCACATTCCTCCTGGAATCCCAGAAGTCACTAATAATGCTTTTTTCCCCCTCTTTGCAGATGGGGCATTCCAGCAAACATGCCTGTTCCCCTGAACAGCCCAGAACCAGCTCCCTGGACCCCAGTGACAGGTAAGAGCTTCCCCTGGCCCTTACAGCTCCGGTCACTCTGTTAGAAGGATAATAACAATACTGTTTACCGACCCTTTACTAGTTTGCCAGACTTTTTGCGAAGTCTTTTGTTTGTATATCCATTAATCCTTACACGAACTCCAGGAGGAAGTAGGTGTGACTGTGTTTCAAGATGAGAGAACTTCGAGGTAGTTGGCAAAGACCATTTCTAAGTCCTTGCAGGTTTTGACATTCTGATTTTCTTAAATGCCCTTCCTGCTTTTCTTATATTCACGTATTTATTTTCCATTAAGCCCCTACCAAGTGTCTGGAATCTTATACAGAGGATTTTCTCAAAGCAGAATTTTGCCACAGGGTTCGGTGGACTGGAGGATCCCTGGAGTTGAGATAGGTGGGAGGCAGGACCCGGGAGTGGAGCCAGCATGTGGGCTTGAGGCAGGGTTCGGTCTGGAGATCCAGGCTGGAGTTTGAGATCAAGTCTCCGAATAGTGTTGGGGACTTGGTCACAGGGTAGGAGCTGCAATCTCAGGCTTTGTGTCTGGAAGGAACTAGTTTTGGAACTCTGAGGGTCTTGGGCTTTGTGGCTGGAGGCTTTTCGGTTGGAATCAGAGATGCTAATGTGGGATCTCGAAGCCTAGACTATCACTGGGGGGCCTAGGTCTAACTGAGGAGCATTCGAAGCCTCAGTATAGATCGAGGGTCTAGAATCTCATATAGAATTGGAGGTGGGACATGTAGGGTCTGGAGTCATTGTTTGAATCTTTGAGGAGTGTTGAGGCCTGGAGTCCCCCACCTGGAGTATGGGGCTGCAGTTTTAGAGTTTGGGTTTCAGATAGAACTCACATGTGAGATCTCAGTTTAGGCTTGGGGTCGCAGTTTGAGGGTCTGAAGGGAGAGTTCACAGATTAAAAGGTCTTTGTTTTCAGGTCTGAGGTCAGTTCTGGGGCGCTGAGGTTTGCTCTGGGGAGCTGCACATTCCTCCTGGAATCCCAGAAGTCACTAATAATGCTTTTTTCCCCCTCTTTGCAGATGGGGCATTCCAGCAAACATGCCTGTTCCCCTGAACAGCCCAGAACCAGCTCCCTGGACCCCAGTGACAGGTAAGAGCTTCCCTGGCCCTTACAGCTCCGGTCACTCTGTTAGAAGGATAATAACAATACTGTTTACCGACCCTTTACTAGTTTGCCAGACTTTTTGCGAAGTCTTTTGTTTGTATATCCATTAATCCTTACACGAACTCCAGGAGGAAGTAGGTGTGACTGTGTTTCAAGATGAGAGAACTTCGAGGTAGTTGGCAAAGACCATTTCTAAGTCCTTGCAGGTTTTGACATTCTGATTTTCTTAAATGCCCTTCCTGCTTTTCTTATATTCACGTATTTATTTTCCATTAAGCCCCTACCAAGTGTCTGGAATCTTATACAGAGGATTTTCTCAGCAGAATGAGAGTTGGATCAGATTTCTCCCTCCAACATCTGGATAAAGAAAAGAGGCAGAGTTAATCTTATCCCCTACTTTCTTCCCCAGTGACTTTTCATCCACCTAGTTTTTCATTTATTAACTCCAGAAATAAGCATCTGCTTGGTATAGGTTCTCTACTTAGGTACTGTGCTCAGGAGGAGCACATGAAGACAATGAATGCCTCTCCTGCTTTCCTGTACCTCCTGGAACTCCAGAGGTCACGAACAGGGCATTCTCTTTCCTCCCTTTTTAGATGTGGAGTCATGGTATTAATAAAGGCTCTTAACTGCAACTAACAGAAACCTAGCTAAAACTGGCTTAAGCATAAAATGGGAATTATTAGATCCTTTAAACAAAAAATTCCAGGGCATCAGGCTAGGCTGGTTCCATTTTATTCCCCCAGAGTTACATGCACAGGGGCCAAAAGTCTTGCCCACATCACTTAGTTCAAATTTTACTTCTAATCCTTGCTCTGCTGACCCCACCCCCACCGCCCCAAATCAAAGATGGGTACTCAGAAAAAGATAATTTAAAAGAAGAGGCAAAATCTGAGACCCGTTAAATGAATGAAGGGTTAAATGATATGGCCAGAAATCTGCCTTTCTTGGCTTTGCTGCTGTCTGGGTTGGCCCTCTGTTTGTGAGGGCAAGATGTCTCCTAAGCCCTCCAGGTCCACGTCCTGCCAACCTGACAAACCCCGGCAGAGATTCTCTTTCCAGGCAGAGACTCTCATTGGCCAAGCCTGGGTTACCACCCACATCCTGAACCAAATGCTTGACTTCTTGGCTAGTAAACCTTGCTTTGTTGCTCCCTAGTGGATGGGAGAGTCAAGGGCTTTGTTCAGGATTATGGTAGTCATTTGGGGCTTGGCTAATCAGAGTCAATGGATCCTAGAAAAAGAATCTCTACCAGGCTTGTCAGGTTGACAGAATGTGGGCTTAGAGTGGCTAGGAGGCCTCTTGCCCTCACAAATGGCAAGCCAACCCAGACAACATCAGAGCCAAGAGTGAAAGGGGAGGTTGGGGGTCAGCCTTTCTGAGCCACATGGACTGAGAGTCGGGGAGGTACCATTTCCCAAAGGAAATTAGTACCAGAAAACAGAGGGACTGGATGTTGGTCAGCCAAAAACGACAGTTTTATTAACCATAGTCATCTAAGACAATACCTCCACCCCATTTTCCAACATCCCTTATGCCTGAATCGTTTCATCAAGTGACTGTCTACCTTTTCGTAAATTCATCAAGTTTTCATTTATTAACTCCAGAAATAAGCATCTGCTTGGTATAGGTTCTCTACTTAGGTACTGTGCTCAGGAGGAGCACATGAAGACAATGAATGCCTCTCCTGCTTTCCTGTACCTCCTGGAACTCCAGAGGTCACGAACAGGGCATTCTCTTTCCTCCCTTTTTAGATGTGGAGTCATGGTATTAATAAAGGCTCTTAACTGCAACTAACAGAAACCTAGCTAAAACTGGCTTAAGCATAAAATGGGAATTATTAGATCCTTTAAACAAAAAATTCCAGGGCATCAGGCTAGGCTGGTTCCATTTTATTCCCCCAGAGTTACATGCACAGGGGCCAAAAGTCTTGCCCACATCACTTAGTTCAAATTTTACTTCTAATCCTTGCTCTGCTGACCCCACCCCCACCGCCCCAAATCAAAGATGGGTACTCAGAAAAAGATAATTTAAAAGAAGAGGCAAAATCTGAGACCCGTTAAATGAATGAAGGGTTAAATGATATGGCCAGAAATCTGCCTTTCTTGGCTTTGCTGCTGTCTGGGTTGGCCCTCTGTTTGTGAGGGCAAGATGTCTCCTAAGCCCTCCAGGTCCACGTCCTGCCAACCTGACAAACCCCGGCAGAGATTCTCTTTCCAGGCAGAGACTCTCATTGGCCAAGCCTGGGTTACCACCCACATCCTGAACCAAATGCTTGACTTCTTGGCTAGTAAACCTTGCTTTGTTGCTCCCTAGTGGATGGGAGAGTCAAGGGCTTTGTTCAGGATTATGGTAGTCATTTGGGGCTTGGCTAATCAGAGTCAATGGATCCTAGAAAAAGAATCTCTACCAGGCTTGTCAGGTTGACAGAATGTGGGCTTAGAGTGGCTAGGAGGCCTCTTGCCCTCACAAATGGCAAGCCAACCCAGACAACATCAGAGCCAAGAGTGAAAGGGGAGGTTGGGGGTCAGCCTTTCTGAGCCACATGGACTGAGAGTCGGGGAGGTACCATTTCCCAAAGGAAATTAGTACCAGAAAACAGAGGGACTGGATGTTGGTCAGCCAAAAACGACAGTTTTATTAACCATAGTCATCTAAGACAATACCTCCACCCCATTTTCCAACATCCCTTATGCCTGAATCGTTTCATCAAGTGACTGTCTACCTTCTATCTTGAATAAATCTTGCATGAGCATTCCCTAGGTGCTAAACACCTTCCAGGCAAGATCACACTTTTCAGCCACCTCCGTTTTATACATGAATTAAAAACAGGCTTGGAGAAATGAAACAGGCTTGTCTGAAATCACACAGCAAGTGGCAGGGGATTTCAACCAGATTTGTTTGCTTCAAAAATTGAAGCTTATAACCAACTGTTAGGCTGCTTCTTGGGATGCCCCCTGCTCTGTCCCACTTGTGCTGGGTGGGGGGCTCTTAAGTTCCCGTGCATGTTAAAGCAAAGTAGGGTCTGGGCCTTGGTTTTCTCATTTTTTCTCATAGTTAATATGAGAAATTTGAACTGGATTTATTTATAAGACTTTTTTTGATGTGGACCATTTATAAAATCTGTATTGAATAGGTTACAATATTGCTTGGTTTTTTGGTTATGAGACATGTGGGATCTTAGCTGTTTGACCAGAAATTGAACCCACATCCCCTGCATTGGAAAGCAGTCTTATGTACTGGACCCCTAGACTGGCTCTTTTCTTTCTTTCTCTCTCTCTCTTTTTTTTTTTTTATAATTTTATTTGTTCATTTTTGGCTGTGCTGGGTCTTCATTGCTGGGTGGGCTTTTCTCTAGTTGCAGTGCATGGGATTTTCATTGTGGTGGCTTCTCTTGTTACAGAACACTGGCTCCAGGGCACGTGGGCTTCAGTAGTTGCAGCTTCCAGGCTCTAGAGTACAGGCTCAGTAGTTGTAGTGCACGGCTGGCTTCATTACCCGGGATGTGGGAATCTTCCTGGACCAGGCATCAAACCTGTGTCTCCTAAACCAGCAGGCGGACCCTTGTTCAGGTTGACAGAATGTGGGCTTAGAGTGGCTAGGAGGCCTCTTGCCCTCACAAATGGCAAGCCAACCCAGACAACATCAGAGCCAAGAGTGAAAGGGGAGGTTGGGGGTCAGCCTTTCTGAGCCACATGGACTGAGAGTCGGGGAGGTACCATTTCCCAAAGGAAATTAGTACCAGAAAACAGAGGGACTGGATGTTGGTCAGCCAAAAACGACAGTTTTATTAACCATAGTCATCTAAGACAATACCTCCACCCCATTTTCCAACATCCCTTATGCCTGAATCGTTTCATCAAGTGACTGTCTACCTTCTATCTTGAATAAATCTTGCATGAGCATTCCCTAGGTGCTAAACACCTTCCAGGCAAGATCACACTTTTCAGCCACCTCCGTTTTATACATGAATTAAAAACAGGCTTGGAGAAATGAAACAGGCTTGTCTGAAATCACACAGCAAGTGGCAGGGGATTTCAACCAGATTTGTTTGCTTCAAAAATTGAAGCTTATAACCAACTGTTAGGCTGCTTCTTGGGATGCCCCCTGCTCTGTCCCACTTGTGCTGGGTGGGGGGCTCTTAAGTTCCCGTGCATGTTAAAGCAAAGTAGGGTCTGGGCCTTGGTTTTCTCATTTTTTCTCATAGTTAATATGAGAAATTTGAACTGGATTTATTTATAAGACTTTTTTTGATGTGGACCATTTATAAAATCTGTATTGAATAGGTTACAATATTGCTTGGTTTTTTGGTTATGAGACATGTGGGATCTTAGCTGTTTGACCAGAAATTGAACCCACATCCCCTGCATTGGAAAGCAGTCTTATGTACTGGACCCCTAGACTGGCTCTTTTCTTTCTTTCTCTCTCTCTCTCTCTCTCTTTTTTTTTTTTTTATAATTTTATTTGTTCATTTTTGGCTGTGCTGGGTCTTCATTGCTGGGTGGGCTTTTCTCTAGTTGCAGTGCATGGGATTTTCATTGTGGTGGCTTCTCTTGTTACAGAACACTGGCTCCAGGGCACGTGGGCTTCAGTAGTTGCAGCTTCCAGGCTCTAGAGTACAGGCTCAGTAGTTGTAGTGCACGGCTGGCTTCATTACCCCAGGGCATGTGGGAATCTTCCTGGACCAGGCATCAAACCTGTGTCTCCTAAACCAGCAGGCGGATTCTTTACCACTGAGCCACCCAGGAAGCCCTCGACTGACTGTTGATTAAAGCTTCTTCCAGCTCTTGTGAAGTCAAGGAATGAAGGAGTGTTTAGGCTGATTAGCTCAGGGAAAAGGACACCCAAGAATTAGAGTTATTTGCCATCTCAAAGACTGAAAGGCCATCCTAAAACAGAATGGCATTCTTTAATTCAACAGTTTTTGTTGAGTACCTACTAAGTGCCAAACATTATTCTAGGGGCTTCCCTGGTGGTCCAGTGGGTAAGGACACCGCCTTGCAGTGCAAACATTATTCTAGGAGCTAAGAATATAGCCAGGGGCATATATTAATTTTGTGGGCCCTAGGCAATTTTGCCTTCTTGGGCTCATTTCTTTGTTAAAAACACATTTAAAAAAAAAGCAGTAAACACATGTATTATAAATTATTATTTATGATAGCATTGGTATAAAGATGAATATAATCCAAATTGATTTATATTAATTTTCTTCTCTCTGATTTAAAAAGACTTTAAAACACTTTCATGAACCCCTAAAAATATCACCAGCCTTAGGTACTGTGTTTACTTGTGCCTAATGAGTCAGTCAGTCCAGGGTATAGTAATAAATAAAAGGGACAAAAATCCCTGTCTTACTGTTTGTATTTATAAGGGGGAAAGAAGGAAAAGAAGGAAGAAGGGAGAGAGAGAGAGAGTTAAAGATTTAAGATGCCGATAAAAGGTGACCGAATGTGACAAGGAATGTCCCTATTTAGATCGGATAGTCAGGAAAAGCCTCTCTGGGGTTGTTACATTTAAGCTAAGCACTGAATGACAAGAAATAAACTATGCAAAAAATAAGGGCAAAGAACATTCCAGGTGGTGGGAATGGTAAAGGCTGTGAAGGTAGAATAAACTTGGCAGTTGAGAGAAACAGAAAAGATCTGTGTGGCTGGAGCGGACCTGTTCCCCACAGAATCAGAGGGCAGAGCTGGGATTAGTGGGTGAAAATCATAGAGATTTTGAGGCAAGAACTTGGCTGAAACCAGAACCATCCTGCAAGGAAAGGAGCAGCCTTGGGAGGGAATGACCAGGTCCCAGAGACCCCTGTGAGCACCGTCCTGTGTCACACCTTTTCAGGACTGCTGCCCAGGAGAGACCAAGAGTTTGCGATTCCTATTGAACCTTTTTCTCCTCCAAAATTTAAAACATATTTACATTTTCTCTTGGGAGGTGATGATTAGCTCAGGAAAAGGACACCCAAGAATTAGAGTTATTTGCCATCTCAAAGACTGAAAGGCCATCCTAAAACAGAATGGCATTCTTTAATTCAACAGTTTTTGTTGAGTACCTACTAAGTGCCAAACATTATTCTAGGGGCTTCCCTGGTGGTCCAGTGGGTAAGGACACCGCCTTGCAGTGCAAACATTATTCTAGGAGCTAAGAATATAGCCAGGGGCATATATTAATTTTGTGGGCCCTAGGCAATTTTGCCTTCTTGGGCTCATTTCTTTGTTAAAAACACATTTAAAAAAAAAGCAGTAAACACATGTATTATAAATTATTATTTATGATAGCATTGGTATAAAGATGAATATAATCCAAATTGATTTATATTAATTTTCTTCTCTCTGATTTAAAAAGACTTTAAAACACTTTCATGAACCCCTAAAAATATCACCAGCCTTAGGTACTGTGTTTACTTGTGCCTAATGAGTCAGTCAGTCCAGGGTATAGTAATAAATAAAAGGGACAAAAATCCCTGTCTTACTGTTTGTATTTATAAGGGGGAAAGAAGGAAAAGAAGGAAGAAGGGAGAGAGAGAGAGAGTTAAAGATTTAAGATGCCGATAAAAGGTGACCGAATGTGACAAGGAATGTCCCTATTTAGATCGGATAGTCAGGAAAAGCCTCTCTGGGGTTGTTACATTTAAGCTAAGCACTGAATGACAAGAAATAAACTATGCAAAAAATAAGGGCAAAGAACATTCCAGGTGGTGGGAATGGTAAAGGCTGTGAAGGTAGAATAAACTTGGCAGTTGAGAGAAACAGAAAAAGATCTGTGTGGCTGGAGCGGACCTGTTCCCCACAGAATCAGAGGGCAGAGCTGGGATTAGTGGGTGAAAATCATAGAGATTTTGAGGCAAGAACTTGGCTGAAACCAGAACCATCCTGCAAGGAAAGGAGCAGCCTTGGGAGGGAATGACCAGGTCCCAGAGACCCCTGTGAGCACCGTCCTGTGTCACACCTTTTCAGGACTGCTGCCCAGGAGAGACCAAGAGTTTGCGATTCCTATTGAACCTTTTTCTCCCTCCAAAATTTAAAAACATATTTACTTTTATTTATTTGGCTGTGCCAGGTCTTAGTTATGGCATTGGGGATCTTTGACATTCATTGCAGTATCAGGGATCTTTTAAATTTCAGCATGTGAGATCTTGGTTCCCTGACTGAGAATGGAACCTGAGCTCCCTGCATTGGGAACAAAGAGAGTCTTAGCCACTGGACTACCATGGGAGTCTCCTCACCCAGAGATGGTTCAGCTCCATCTAGTATGAACGTATCTGTGACAGGTGGCACTAATGGTAGAGAACCCACCTGCCAATGCAGGAGATGTAAGAGCCACAGGTTCAATGCCTGGGTTAGGAAGATCCCCTGGAGGAGGAAATGGCAACCCACTCCAGTATTCTTGCCTGGAGAATCCTGTGGACAGAGAGGTCTGGCGAGCTACAGTCCATACGGTTGCAAAGAGTCAGACACAACTGAAGCAAGTAAACACAGCACAGTGTAAATGTAATCTCTATTAACCGATTACACTTCCTGGCATACAGGAAGGGTTTAATAAGTAATTGCTGAATGAATGAGTGAGAATGATTCTTTCAGGACTTCGGAGTTTGGTTGGGAAGATAAAAGTGTCTCCCACACTGCTCACCCATGTCCTCAAGGGCAGTGAAGTGATTGCTCTCCCTTTCCAAGTGTCCAGCACAAAGCCTGGCAAAGAGGAGGTATCACAGGACCTCCCTGGTGGTCCAGTGGTTAAGACTGCGCTCCCGATACAGGGCCCATAGATTTGATCCCTAGTCAGGGAACTAAGATCCTGCATGCCACGCAACACGGCCAAAAATAAAAGAGCGGGTATCAGTTCGTGGGTCTGAATGGGAATCAAAGATACATGTGTAATCAGGGGAGTGTTTTTGGCTTGGCCCTGCTGCTGGTGACACACAGTGTTTGGGTTACTCAAAAGGGAGAAAGACAGGGAAGCCTTCCTGGGCTGGGTGGTGACTGAACTGGGCCCTGAAGGAAGATGAGGTAAGGGTCGGTGGAGACAAGTGTTCGGGCTTTCCCAAATGCATTAGCAGGAGTTGTGGCAGCGGTGTGTAATTTGGGAGAGAGACTCCAAAATCTTTTTATCTCCATCTGTCAGGAGAGAGAGGTACAGGTGTGTGTACGTGGATATATTATAAATTATGAATTCAGGGATTAGATCTTGGAAGTTCTGCATCTGTTCAGGAGTTGACTTCTTTCACACCCTTATTTATTCATTCATTCAGCAAATAGGCAGTGAGTTCTCTCAATGTGCCAGATCCTGTTCTAGGTGCCCCCAGCTCAGCTCTCAGCCCAGTGCAGGGATCAGAGGAATGCATGAGCTCAGGGGCAGAGGGGTCTTAGTAAAGGTACCTCACCTGTCCTGTGGAGTTGGGGTCTGTTGATGGGAGAGAATGAAAGGTCAGGTGGGCCAAGCCATGGAGGACATTATAAGCCATGGCAAGGGTTTAAACTCTTGATTCTTAGTAATGGGAGTCACTGAGGGGTTTGAAGTACTTATTAGGTAACTAATGTAGTCAGTCCTGTTGATAATGCTTGCATTCCTTTTGCACAGATAAGAAAACTATAGGCATGTTTGTGTTTTGGAAGGATCATTCCAAGGATTTCCCTGGTGGTCCAGTAGCTAAGATTCTGTGCTTCTAATGCCAGGGGCCCGGATTCGATCCTTGGTCAGGGAATTAGATCCCAAGGGCCTCAACAAGAAGATCCTTTAATCCCACTAAGACCCGGTGCTGCCAAATAAATAAATATTAAAAAAGGAAGAAGAACGAATGGTCACTCTGGCTGCCATAGAAAGAATGGATTGGAGAAGGGCCAGGTGGGAGGCTAGGAGATCTATGAGGATGTCAGCACACGGACTAGGGCAAGACAAGGAGATGGAGGGAATGAATTGGAGGAGGAATGGGCAAGATTTGGTGATGGGGATTTCCCTGCCTGTCCACTGGTTAAGACTCCATGCTTCCAATCCTGGTTGGGGGACTAAGTTTCTCTGAGATGGGGGACATTGAGACAGGTCGTTTGGGAGGTCAAACACCAAATTTTATTCTGAAATGTCCTAACCCAAGCCGGCTCTTGTCCTAAAACAGGAAGCAGAGGAAAAACCACACCAAGAAGCTACAAGAGTTGGCTTTGCTGATACCCGTGACCATGAAGACCAAAACCAAGAGGCTCACCAAGGTAAGGGGGCTGAAGGAGAAGAGGTGGATTTGATAGGAAGACCTGAAAGCATAGGGGTCTCCTGGTCCTGGGAATTCAGGGATTAGATCTTGGAAGTTCTGCATCTGTTCAGGAGTTGACTTCTTTCACACCCTTATTTATTCATTCATTCAGCAAATAGGCAGTGAGTTCTCTCAATGTGCCAGATCCTGTTCTAGGTGCCCCCAGCTCAGCTCTCAGCCCAGTGCAGGGATCAGAGGAATGCATGAGCTCAGGGGCAGAGGGGTCTTAGTAAAGGTACCTCACCTGTCCTGTGGAGTTGGGGTCTGTTGATGGGAGAGAATGAAAGGTCAGGTGGGCCAAGCCATGGAGGACATTATAAGCCATGGCAAGGGTTTAAACTCTTGATTCTTAGTAATGGGAGTCACTGAGGGGTTTGAAGTACTTATTAGGTAACTAATGTAGTCAGTCCTGTTGATAATGCTTGCATTCCTTTTGCACAGATAAGAAAACTATAGGCATGTTTGTGTTTTGGAAGGATCATTCCAAGGATTTCCCTGGTGGTCCAGTAGCTAAGATTCTGTGCTTCTAATGCCAGGGGCCCGGATTCGATCCTTGGTCAGGGAATTAGATCCCAAGGGCCTCAACAAGAAGATCCTTTAATCCCACTAAGACCCGGTGCTGCCAAATAAATAAATATTAAAAAAGGAAGAAGAACGAATGGTCACTCTGGCTGCCATAGAAAGAATGGATTGGAGAAGGGCCAGGTGGGAGGCTAGGAGATCTATGAGGATGTCAGCACACGGACTAGGGCAAGACAAGGAGATGGAGGGAATGAATTGGAGGAGGAATGGGCAAGATTTGGTGATGGGGATTTCCCTGCCTGTCCACTGGTTAAGACTCCATGCTTCCAATCCTGGTTGGGGGACTAAGTTTCTCTGAGATGGGGGACATTGAGACAGGTCGTTTGGGAGGTCAAACACCAAATTTTATTCTGAAATGTCCTAACCCAAGCCGGCTCTTGTCCTAAAACAGGAAGCAGAGGAAAAACCACACCAAGAAGCTACAAGAGTTGGCTTTGCTGATACCCGTGACCATGAAGACCAAAACCAAGAGGCTCACCAAGGTAAGGGGGCTGAAGGAGAAGAGGTGGATTTGATAGGAAGACCTGAACATACCAGCAGTTAGGGTGATCTCCCTGGTCCTGGGAGACCTAGGCACACTCACCGAGTGAGACCAATGAGATGGCAGTTGTCCTGCACTGAGTGGGAATTCCTGAGAGTCTGTATCCCCATGACCAGAAGTCTGGGGGATTCTTTCCTCCAAAGGAGGTAGGGGGATGGACCTCTCTGGTGGTCCAGCAGTTGAGACTCTAAGCTCCCAATGCAGGGGCCACAGGTTTGATCCCTGGTCGGAAAAGATCCCATATGCCATCTGGCATGGCAACAACAACAAAAAAAAGGAGGCAGGGGGAATTGGGAGGGGGAAAATAGGCCAGGCACCAGATCAAGGTCATCCCTCTGGAAGTCAGACAGCCTGGATCTGAGCCCTCCAGCTCCACACCTGCAGAACTCTGGGTGGCTCGCCCAGGTTATCAGCCTCTCAGGCCTCAGGTTTCTCAGCTATATACCTCAAGGGAAAAAAAAAAAAATGCCGTGCTTCTCTGGTGGTCCAGTGTATAAAGAGTCTTCCTTGCAGTGCAAGAGACACCGGTTCGATCCCTGGCCTGGGAAGATCCCACGTGCTGCGGAGTGACTGGACTGGTATGTCCAGTTACGAGCCAGCGCTCTGGAGTGCATGGTCCCAGAGCTAGTGCTTGGCAGTGAGAGAGGCCGCTGCAATGGGAGGCCCACACAGGCCAAAGAATAAAGATGGATGAAAACAAATAAATAACCAATAAAAAGAGGCCAAAATTTAAAAAAAAATTAATCCTCCTGCTCAGAGATAATGTGAGACCAAAATGACACGACAGTCATCACGGGGCCTGAATAGATGTCGATTCCCTTACTGAGAGCCTTCTTTTGTGACTTTGTGGGTATGATCCCCAGGCCTGGTTCTTCTCAGAGTTTCCAGGCGAGCATGCTCAGTCACTGCCTGCATGCTCAGTCACTTCAGTCATGTCCGACTCTACGATCCCATGGACTGTAGCCTGCCAGGCTTCTCTGTCCATAGAATTTTCCCTGTCAAGAATACTGGAGTGGGTGGCCATGCCCTCCTCCAGGGGATCTTTCTGACCTAGGAATTGAACCTGCATCTCCTAAGTCTCCTGCATTGCAGGCGCGTTCTTTACCACTAAGCCACTGGGGAAGCCTTGCCAGTTTCTAGAGGCCACCTATGTTTCTTGGCTCATGACCTTTTCAAAGCCAGTAGCATAACGGCTTCTGATCTCTCCGCTAGACAGTTTCCTCGTCAGTTTGCCTTCTCTTCCTTTCACCCTCTTGCCTCCCACTCATAAGGATGATTGTGATTGCATTGGGCCCACTCAGATAATCCAGAATAATCTCCCTATCTCAGGATGCTTAACATCTGCAAAGGCCCTTTTGTCATATAAATTAACGTATTCACAGGTTCCAGGGACCAGGGTGTAGACACCTTTGGAGGAGCCATGATACAGACCACCACGGTCTGTAGGACTGTGCAACAGGAACAGAAACAGCAGCAGGAACAAAAACAGCTCAAAAGGGTCTGAGGGATTTTGCCCTCTCGCCCACTGGAATATTTGGTATACATGGGCTCTATAATCCCTTCTTGGCAGGGAGGGCAGAGATGACTGAGACACCGTCCCTGTGTTGGAGGAATGACAGTCAAGTCAGGGCACAGGCAGTAGCATTTCATCATGGACCAGGGCACCATGTCTCTTGGTGGAATCCTCCCCAGGGCTCAGCCCACTGTGCTCCCCAACCCCACCTTTTTTGGCTGCACTGTGCAACTTTCTAGATCTTACTTCCCTATCCAGGGATTGAACCTGGGTCCTCAGCAGTGAAAACACAAGAGTCCTAACCAGTGGACTGCCAGGAAATTCCCGCAACTGTTTATTTGTTTGTTTGTTTAATTTTTTTTTTTTTTGGCCACTTCTGTTGGTCTTTCATTTATTTCCATCTTTGTTCTTTGGCCTGTGTGGGCCTCCCATTGCAGTGGCCTCTCTCCTTGCACCGGCTCCGGGCGCTCCAGAGCACTGGCTCAGTAGTTGGACCAGCCACTACATGGCACATGGAATCTTCCCAGGCCAGGGATCGAACCGGTGCCCCTTGCACTGCAAGGTGGTGTCCTTACCCACTGGACCAGCAGGGAAGCCCTCCCTCAGCTGTTTTAATGATCCCACTCCTTTTCCATTTTCATCCTCCCTTAAGCCAGTCCTGGACCCCATGTTTTAGGTACAACCTTCATCCCAGTCAGTACTCAACCTCAGTCATCAACTAAGCATTTATTAGGCAATGAATGTATCAGGCTCCGTGCTGGGCGATTTCACACACACAAATTTATTTTGTCCTAATGATAATACTGGGTTTGGAAGATCCCTGGAGAAGGGAATGGCAGCTCATGACCTTTTCAAAGCCAGTGTTTGCTCTCCGCTAGACAGTTTCCTCGTCAGTTTGCCTTCTCTTCCTTTCACCCTCTTGCCTCCCACTCATAAGGATGATTGTGATTGCATTGGGCCCACTCAGATAATCCAGAATAATCTCCCTATCTCAGGATGCTTAACATCTGCAAAGGCCCTTTGTCATATAAATTAACGTATTCACAGGTTCCAGGGACCAGGGTGTAGACACCTTTGGAGGAGCCATGATACAGACCACCACGGTCTGTAGGACTGTGCAACAGGAACAGAAACAGCAGCAGGAACAAAAACAGCTCAAAAGGGTCTGAGGGATTTTGCCCTCTCGCCCACTGGAATATTTGGTATACATGGGCTCTATAATCCCTTCTTGGCAGGGAGGGCAGAGATGACTGAGACACCGTCCCTGTGTTGGAGGAATGACAGTCAAGTCAGGGCACAGGCAGTAGCATTTCATCATGGACCAGGGCACCATGTCTCTTGGTGGAATCCTCCCCAGGGCTCAGCCCACTGTGCTCCCCAACCCCACCTTTTTTGGCTGCACTGTGCAACTTTCTAGATCTTACTTCCCTATCCAGGGATTGAACCTGGGTCCTCAGCAGTGAAAACACAAGAGTCCTAACCAGTGGACTGCCAGGAAATTCCCGCAACTGTTTATTTGTTTGTTTGTTTAATTTTTTTTTTTTTTGGCCACTTCTGTTGGTCTTTCATTTATTTCCATCTTTGTTCTTTGGCCTGTGTGGGCCTCCCATTGCAGTGGCCTCTCTCCTTGCACCGGCTCCGGGCGCTCCAGAGCACTGGCTCAGTAGTTGGACCAGCCACTACATGGCACATGGAATCTTCCCAGGCCAGGGATCGAACCGGTGCCCCTTGCACTGCAAGGTGGTGTCCTTACCCACTGGACCAGCAGGGAAGCCCTCCCTCAGCTGTTTTAATGATCCCACTCCTTTTCCATTTTCATCCTCCCTTAAGCCAGTCCTGGACCCCATGTTTTAGGTACAACCTTCATCCCAGTCAGTACTCAACCTCAGTCATCAACTAAGCATTTATTAGGCAATGAATGTATCAGGCTCCGTGCTGGGCGATTTCACACACACAAATTTATTTTGTCCTAATGATAATACTGGGTTTGGAAGATCCCCTGGAGAAGGGAATGGCAGCCCACTCTGCTATTCTTGCCTGGAGAACTCCATGGACAAAAGGGCTTGGCAAGTTGTAGTCCAGGGGTTGCAAAGGGTCGGACATACTAAGTGGCTAACACTAACCAGCAGTAATGAAAACCCTCTGAGCCTGAATGAATATCCTTGTGCCCATTGCACAGATGTAAAAACTGAGGCTCAAGGAGGTAAGATGACCTGCTCCCAGTACACAGCAAGTAAGTTGCAGGTTGAAGCCAGGACCTAAACTATTTGGGCTGTGTCACATTTTGCTGTGTATGTGCTCCATCACTAAGTCATTTCTGACTTTGCCACCCCATGGACTGTAACCTGACAGGCTCCTCTGCCCCTGGGATTTCCTCCAGACAAGAATTCTGGAATGGGGGCTTCCCTGGTAGTCCAGTGAGTAAGGACACCGCCTTGCAGTGCAAGGGACGCCGGTTCGATCCCTGGCCTGGGAAGATCCCACGTGCCGTGGAGCGGCTGGGCCCATGTGTCCAATTACCGAGCCGGAGCTCTGGCGCGCATGCACCCAGAGCCGGTGCTCTGCGACAACAGAGGCCACCGCGAGGGGAGGCCCACACGGGCCAAAGAACAAAGACGGATGAAAATGGATAAATGAAAGACCAATAGAAGTAGCCCGCCTGCTCCCCTCCCTCCCCACCCCACCCCCTTCAAATAAATAAATAAATAAATAAATCTAAAAAAATAAAAAATAAAAAAAAAGAATTCTGGAATGGGTTGCCATTTTCTCCTCCAGGGAATCTTCCTGACCCAGAGATCAAACCTGCATCTCCTGAGTTGGCACCAGGATTCTTTATAGCACTGAGCTGCCTGGGAAACCAAGCATCAGTAGCCATTAATCCTTAGCTAAATTATAGCTTCGTTCTGTGTATCAGGTTCCCTGGTGGCTCAGAATCCTGCACTGCAGGAGACCTGGGTTCCATCTTGAGGTCAGGAAGATCCCCTGGAGAATGGAACGGCAACCCACTCCAGTATTCTTGCCTAGAGAATTCCATGGACAGAGGAGCCTGGTGGGCTACAGTCCATGGGGTGGAAAAGAGTTGGAGATGACTGAGTGGCTGCTACTTTTTTTTCCCATGGATCAGAATAAATACATTCAGTGACCATCTCTATTATATTTTATGGAAACTTTTAACATATGCCCCTCTTGAAACCTTGCTTCTTCTTTTAAAAATTAATTTTTATTGGAGTACAGTTTGATTTACAATGTTGTATTGGTTTCTGCTATAGAGCAAAGTGAATTGGTTATATATATACATGTATCCATTCTTTTTTAGATTCTTTTCCCCTATAGGTCATTATAAAGTATTAAGCAGAGTTCTCTGTGCTAAGTTTCCTTATTAGTTATCTATTTTATATATAGTAGTATGTATATGTCAATCTCAATCTCCCAATTTATCCCCCACCCCAAGACCATGTTTCCTGATGTGGAATTTGAAAGATTCCTGCTAATGGTTTTGTTGTTATTCTAGGGATCTAGTTAAGTCCAAAAAAAAAAAAAGAAAAAATACACACGGGTGTTCTTTCCTCACCTCCTCACCAGGCTTTCCTCACTTTCCTCACTCCTCCTTTCACTCTTCAGTTTATTTTTAACATTTTTATGTTTAATTTTGTGGCTACACTGCATAGCATATGGGATCTTAGTTTCCCAACCAGGGATCAAACCTGAGGCCCCTGCACTGGAAGCAGAGTTTTAGCCACTGGACCACCAGGGAAGTCCTCACTCTTCAGTTTAAATGCTGCCACTTCAGAGAGGCTTTTCTGGACATCCAAGTCTAATTATATTATGCTCTTTTATTCCTAATGCTTATCACACAGTCAATAATATTATATGAATTACGAGTTTATTAAGATCTGCTGGATTGTAAGTTCTATGAAGGCAAACAAAATATGTCTATCCATCAACAAATGAATGGATAAAAAAGCTATGGTACGTATATACAATGGAATATTTCTCAGTCATAAAAAGAATGCATTTGAATCATTCCGAATGAGGTAGATGAATCTACAACCTATTATACAAAGTGAAGTAAGTCAGAAAGAGGACAAATATAGTATACTAACACGTATATACGGAATCTAGAAAGATGGTACTGATAAATGCATATGCAGAGCAGCGATGGAGAAACAGACATAGAGAACAGACTTATGGAAGTTGAGGGGAGGGAGGAGGGTGAGAGATATGGAAAGAATAACATGGAAACCTACACTACCACATGTGAAAGAGACAGCCATTGTGAATGTGCTGTAAGACTAAGGGAACATACATGGGGGCTATGTGACAGCCTGGAGGGGTGGGATGGGGTTCAGGTTGGAGGAGTCAAAGGGATACCTATGACTGATTCAGGTTTATGTATAGCTGTAAACAACAACACCGTAAAAGAAAAATAAAATTTAAAAAGTATGTCTAGTTTACCTTCCATGTGGCTCTTAGTGGGTAGTATCATTTTTAACTTAGTATCTCCAATGCCAATTCAGCTCCGACCTGGGGTCTGGATGGGAGCTGCCCTCTGGCTTATGGGGGAAGAGTCATTCCTTCAGCGGTAACTGGCTCTGTCGCCTCTCCATTCTGTGAGCTTGGGATCCAGAAATCTATCAGCTAGATTCTCTGCCCTCAACTAGTTCAAGGTCAATGGGAGAGAATGACACATCAACAAATAATTATAAAACAGTGTGGCAAGGGCCTTGGTGAAACAGGCTCAGGGTGTTCCAGGAGTGCCAAGGAGGGACATCGGACCAGCCTTATGTTTAATTTTGTGGCTACACTGCATAGCATATGGGATCTTAGTTTCCCAACCAGGGATCAAACCTGAGGCCCCTGCACTGGAAGCAGAGTTTTAGCCACTGGACCACCAGGGAAGTCCTCACTCTTCAGTTTAAATGCTGCCACTTCAGAGAGGCTTTTCTGGACATCCAAGTCTAATTATATTATGCTCTTTTATTCCTAATGCTTATCACACAGTCAATAATATTATATGAATTACGAGTTTATTAAGATCTGCTGGATTGTAAGTTCTATGAAGGCAAACAAAATATGTCTATCCATCAACAAATGAATGGATAAAAAAGCTATGGTACGTATATACAATGGAATATTTCTCAGTCATAAAAAGAATGCATTTGAATCATTCCGAATGAGGTAGATGAATCTACAACCTATTATACAAAGTGAAGTAAGTCAGAAAGAGGACAAATATAGTATACTAACACGTATATACGGAATCTAGAAAGATGGTACTGATAAATGCATATGCAGAGCAGCGATGGAGAAACAGACATAGAGAACAGACTTATGGAAGTTGAGGGGAGGGAGGAGTGGGTGAGAGATATGGAAAGAATAACATGGAAACCTACACTACCACATGTGAAAGAGACAGCCATTGTGAATGTGCTGTAAGACTAAGGGAACATACATGGGGGCTATGTGACAGCCTGGAGGGGTGGGATGGGGTTCAGGTTGGAGGAGTCAAAGGGATACCTATGACTGATTCAGGTTTATGTATAGCTGTAAACAACAACACCGTAAAAGAAAAATAAAATTTAAAAAGTATGTCTAGTTTACCTTCCATGTGGCTCTTAGTGGGTAGTATCATTTTTAACTTAGTATCTCCAATGCCAATTCAGCTCCGACCTGGGGTCTGGATGGGAGCTGCCCTCTGGCTTATGGGGGAAGAGTCATTCCTTCAGCGGTAACTGGCTCTGTCGCCTCTCCATTCTGTGAGCTTGGGATCCAGAAATCTATCAGCTAGATTCTCTGCCCTCAACTAGTTCAAGGTCAATGGGAGAGAATGACACATCAACAAATAATTATAAAACAGTGTGGCAAGGGCCTTGGTGGAAACAGGCTCAGGGTGTTCCAGGAGTGCCAAGGAGGGACATCGGACCAGCCTGGGTGAGGGGTCAGGAGGGCAGGAAAGCCTCTGGACGGGGGGAACACTGTGCCAAGGCTCAAAGGAGGAGGAACCAGGGAGGAGAGGGGACTTTGCATGTGCCTTAGGGCCAGGGCTAGGAAGCCAAGCAGTGTGTACCCCAAACACTGCACCGGGAGGCAGGCAGGCCTGGCTTCCCATCCCAGCCTCCCTGTCCTCTCTGTCACCTAGCAAGTCTCTTCAGCGCTCTGAACCTGTTCCCTTAGCTGTAACCACTGGCCCGCTGGGCCACAGTGAGGACTGAAGAGCAGGATAGGAACCTCTCTGTCCAGCGGGTGGATTGCTGGGGTGGGGCCCGGGGTCCTGACTATCCCCAGCAGCCTCACATCTGCTCAACCATCTTTCTTCTGGGAACAGAAGGAGATTCTGCTGCGCGTCCTGCACTACATTTACTACCTGCAGAGAAGCATCGATGTGGCCAAGTCCTTGCTCACACTCCGCACCACTGATGGGGAAGGCGGACTCGTGGGTAAGTAAGCTCGCCCGACATTCCCCGGGGCCTGCTATGTGCCAAGCACTGTCCAGGCCATCAGGGACACTGAGCGACCTAGATGGGTCCAGTCATCCCTGGATCTCACAGCCTGTTTCATGTCCCAGGTGTTGTGACCCCAGAGGAGGGCATCTTGGGAAGGCTCAGCGGGGAGGGGCCTTGGAGCAGACCTTCAAGGACAGGGAAGGGGGCACTTCTGTGCCAGGCAGAAGAAGAAACAGTATGAGCAGGAACTGCAAGCACGGAAAGACAAACGGAACATATGGGGATGGACAAACAGTCAGATGTGACTGGAGGGGCTGCGTGACCCCCAAATGACGTGCACAGACTCCTGAAGCCAGATCCTGACTGGCAGACACATGTCTCATGCCCTTTATGTAGCTTGGGATCCAGAAATCTATCAGCTAGATTCTCTGCCCTCAACTAGTTCAAGGTCAATGGAGAGAATGACACATCAACAAATAATTATAAAACAGTGTGGCAAGGGCCTTGGTGGAAACAGGCTCAGGGTGTTCCAGGAGTGCCAAGGAGGGACATCGGACCAGCCTGGGTGAGGGGTCAGGAGGGCAGGAAAGCCTCTGGACGGGGGGAACACTGTGCCAAGGCTCAAAGGAGGAGGAACCAGGGAGGAGAGGGGACTTTGCATGTGCCTTAGGGCCAGGGCTAGGAAGCCAAGCAGTGTGTACCCCAAACACTGCACCGGGAGGCAGGCAGGCCTGGCTTCCCATCCCAGCACTCCCCTGTCCTCTCTGTCACCTAGCAAGTCTCTTCAGCGCTCTGAACCTGTTCCCTTAGCTGTAACCACTGGCCCGCTGGGCCACAGTGAGGACTGAAGAGCAGGATAGGAACCTCTCTGTCCAGCGGGTGGATTGCTGGGGTGGGGCCCGGGGTCCTGACTATCCCCAGCAGCCTCACATCTGCTCAACCATCTTTCTTCTGGGAACAGAAGGAGATTCTGCTGCGCGTCCTGCACTACATTTACTACCTGCAGAGAAGCATCGATGTGGCCAAGTCCTTGCTCACACTCCGCACCACTGATGGGGAAGGCGGACTCGTGGGTAAGTAAGCTCGCCCGACATTCCCCGGGGCCTGCTATGTGCCAAGCACTGTCCAGGCCATCAGGGACACTGAGCGACCTAGATGGGTCCAGTCATCCCTGGATCTCACAGCCTGTTTCATGTCCCAGGTGTTGTGACCCCAGAGGAGGGCATCTTGGGAAGGCTCAGCGGGGAGGGGCCTTGGAGCAGACCTTCAAGGACAGGGAAGGGGGCACTTCTGTGCCAGGCAGAAGAAGAAACAGTATGAGCAGGAACTGCAAGCACGGAAAGACAAACGGAACATATGGGGATGGACAAACAGTCAGATGTGACTGGAGGGGCTGCGTGACCCCCAAATGACGTGCACAGACTCCTGAGCCAGATCCTGACTCAGACACATGTCTCATGACCTAAACCTCTCTATGCCTCAGCTTCCTCATCTACAAAATGGGCCAGTATGACTACATCCTTTCTGCGTTTATTGTGAGGACTGAATGAGTTCATACACAAGAGTTGTCACACAGCAGCTGGAACATGCCAGGTGTACTGTGTGTGCCAGCTGCTATTGTAACAGACATGAAACATACATGGGCAAGAAGGGTAGGAGACGAGGCAGAAATGAGATGCTGCAGGGCCTTGAGAGGCCGGCTCGGGAGGGAGGTAAAGAGCATGAGAATGACCGAAGGACTTTCAGCCAGAGGAAAACCATGGTCAGAGTCTGTTTAGGGAGGGAAACTGGAGTCAGGGAGATCAACGAGGATACTTGTAGGCATGATCTGGGTGGGAGACAGTGAGGCAGGCGTGACACCATAGCTCAGAGTGTGGACCAGAGTGGGTAAATTTGGCAGATGTTAATGAGGAAGATTTGGGAGGACTGAAGGAGAGGCCCTGGGCCACCAAAGGTGGATGCTGGAGCTCCCAGGTCTTGAGGAGGTAGGAGGAGGAATTGGCTTGGTAAGGGAAGACCGTTAAGCATTTGGGAAGTGCTGAATCAGTCTACCCTTTCAGCCGAGGCCTGGAATGGCCCTGGGGATGCCTTAGTCTCCCCTCTACTTCTGCCTGGCTGTACAACCTAAGACAAGTCCCATCTCCTCCCGGGACCTACATCTGCAAAGTCTGTCTGGGGACCAAAGCAGCCTCCCTTCCCCCTGTCCATCAGGAAGCGTTGTCTGATGACAGGATTTGGGCTGGACGAGGCCATCTGACCTGCCTCCTTCTCCGTCCTGTGCAGGGCTGGATCAGAGCCCCACCACAGGGCCCGCGCGAGAGAGACTCTCCACCCCGTCCAGCTCCCCAAGCTCTCAGAAGTCCCATCTTCAGGGAGCCTGCCGGAAACCTCGGAAGAAGAAGCTGGCCCGAGCATCAGGTACATGCCTGCAGCAGAACAGGAAGCAGGGGTCCTTCTCCAGGTCCAGCCCCAGTCTCGGGAGGCCCAGTCAGCAATCCTGAGCCTAGAGGAAGCTCTAGCTTCAGATGTGCCTGAGTTCAACTCCTGGTGCCCCCTTTCCTAGTTCTGAGACCCGGGGTGAGGGGTCACCCTCCTCCTCTGGGCCTCAATATCCTGGTCTGAACACTAGAGTTCCTGCCATAGGGTGCGCCTCAGGATTAGAAGCCCGTGTTCAAGCGTCAGGTCCTGTGGCCAGTGCCCAGCAAATGGAGTCTGTTGTCAGCATTTATCATCCTTCTGTCCAGTCATCCATCCTTGGGCCAGAGAAGCAGGGACTGTGGGTGATGGAAGGACCCCGTGGGGGAGGCAAGGTCTCAGGTCCCACCTCAGCCTTGCTACTAACTCGCTACCTCTCCCTTCCCCTTCTCAATCCTGTTTCCATGTCTTTGAAAAGGGAGTTGGGGGACTCCCCTGGTGGTCCAGTGGTTAAGATTTCACATTCCCCATGCAGGGGGCACTGATTTGATCCCTGGTTGGGGAGCTAAGATCCCAAATGCTGCATGATCTTGCCTTTAAAAAAAGGGGGGGCAGCTGGACCAAATCAATAATTTCCAGCCCTGGTTGCACATATGAAACACTGGGATGCTTTAAAAAATGCCCGTGCCCGTGCCTCACACCCAGAACGTCGGGCTTCAGGGATCTGGGTAGAATCGGAGCTCTCAAAGTGATTCTAACGTGTGGGCAGAGGAAGTAGGTATCCAACTAGGTGGTCTTTAATTAAGAATCTGGGCTTACCTGAGAAAGGCTGAGTGACCTAGCTGGGCAAAGCTTCGAAGCAGGTCATTGGGGCCAGAAGAGAGACCCTCACCCCAACCACTTTCTGGTGACGATACTACCCCCAACCAAGTCCTGTCTGAGGCCGTCTCTCTACTCTCCCAGAACGCTGGACCCGGGCCCAGAACCCTCGTCGCTGCCTGGCCCTGGAGAAGCCTGTGAAGCTAGAGACCCCATCTCCAGACCAGAAAGGAAGAACCGTGGTGGGAACTGCCACTCCTTCAAGATACCTCAACCTCTGCAGTCACCCCAAGGCGGAGGCATCCCCTTCTCAAGGTGACAGAAAGGGATGAAGGTGCCAGCCAACTCTGCTGGCCGTAGCTGAGAACAGTGTCCACTGTGACAACTCAAGTTGGTCTCTTTCCTCTCCACTCATGTAGCTAGTCACTTCCACCCCACTGGCCAGGCCCCTGTGGCATCCTGGGCACAGTGCTAGGAGCCAGGGACTGTAACCGTGGACAGGAGAGATGCTGTAGCTCAGCCTCTTTCCCAGTTTCCTCTTCCCTGTGGGGACAAGATTAGTGCCGCCCTTGGGCGAGGGCTGTGGCTCACAGAACCGGTGGCAAGAGCAGGGCCTTCTCCTGAGCCAGCCTTCCCTTGAAGCAGACAAATGTTCCTGTGAGTCCCCATTCTCTTATCAGCTTGCAGATGTGTGACGCCCCCAGCAGACGCGAGCATAACTGGAAGGTGAAGCCTCGGGTCACACTATGTCTCTGCCCATTCATTCAGCCCTTCCTCCTGAGCGTCTCCTCTGGGCCAGGCCGTGAGCGTGGTCCTAGTGACCATGCAGTAATCCCACACTCTCATTTCCTGGGGTCGCCCAGGAGGGGAGGGAGGGTATCCCAGATTTTCTGCTAATCGTGTGACCTTGGGCAAGTTACCTCATATCTCAGTGCCTCAGTTTACTTAACTGTGACTCAGTATTATCATAACTGTATCCTTTGGCCAAGGGCTGACGAGTAGTATATGAAATGATGAAAACTGCTGGCAGGCTAAGCACTGTGCACTTGTTTGCCACCATCATCTTCAGGATCGTTATTGCACTTAAGGATTTTATCTTCCTTAGATCTTCTGATAGGCATGTGGGATTCCAGAAACCTGGAGACGGGGCGTGATTCAGGGTCCCCTGTGGCTCAGATGGTAAAGAATCTGCCTGCAGTGCGGGAGACCTGACTTCGATCCCTGGGTTGGGAAAATTCCCCTGGAGAAGGGCATGGCAACCCACTCCAGTAGTCTTGCCTGGAAAATTCCACAGACAGAGGAGCCTGGCGGGCAACAGTCCATGGGGTTGCAAAGAGCTGGACAAGACTGAGCCCCCCAAAACTTACTCAGAGCCCTGGGGGGAGTGCGGACCCTATCCCTCTGGTGGGAACTGCCAAGTCCACCCCAAGGCGGAGGCATCCCTTCTCAAGGTGACAGAAAGGGATGAAGGTGCCAGCCAACTCTGCTGGCCGTAGCTGAGAACAGTGTCCACTGTGACAACTCAAGTTGGTCTCTTTCCTCTCCACTCATGTAGCTAGTCACTTCCACCCCACTGGCCAGGCCCCTGTGGCATCCTGGGCACAGTGCTAGGAGCCAGGGACTGTAACCGTGGACAGGAGAGATGCTGTAGCTCAGCCTCTTTCCCAGTTTCCTCTTCCCTGTGGGGACAAGATTAGTGCCGCCCTTGGGCGAGGGCTGTGGCTCACAGAACCGGTGGCAAGAGCAGGGCCTTCTCCTGAGCCAGCCTTCCCTTGAAGCAGACAAATGTTCCTGTGAGTCCCCATTCTCTTATCAGCTTGCAGATGTGTGACGCCCCCAGCAGACGCGAGCATAACTGGAAGGTGAAGCCTCGGGTCACACTATGTCTCTGCCCATTCATTCAGCCCTTCCTCCTGAGCGTCTCCTCTGGGCCAGGCCGTGAGCGTGGTCCTAGTGACCATGCAGTAATCCCACACTCTCATTTCCTGGGGTCGCCCAGGAGGGGAGGGAGGGTATCCCAGATTTTCTGCTAATCGTGTGACCTTGGGCAAGTTACCTCATATCTCAGTGCCTCAGTTTACTTAACTGTGACTCAGTATTATCATAACTGTATCCTTTGGCCAAGGGCTGACGAGTAGTATATGAAATGATGAAAACTGCTGGCAGGCTAAGCACTGTGCACTTGTTTGCCACCATCATCTTCAGGATCGTTATTGCACTTAAGGATTTTATCTTCCTTAGATCTTCTGATAGGCATGTGGGATTCCAGAAACCTGGAGACGGGGCGTGATTCAGGGTCCCCTGTGGCTCAGATGGTAAAGAATCTGCCTGCAGTGCGGGAGACCTGACTTCGATCCCTGGGTTGGGAAAATTCCCCTGGAGAAGGGCATGGCAACCCACTCCAGTAGTCTTGCCTGGAAAATTCCACAGACAGAGGAGCCTGGCGGGCAACATTCCATGGGGTTGCAAAGAGTTGGACAAGACTGAGCAACTCACCCTTTCACTTTCAAACCTTACTCAGAGCCCCCAAGCCTGAGGTTTTGGCTGGGGAGGGGGCCAGGAAAGGCAGTGGCCGACCCCGGCACCTCTCCATCTCGGTCTCTGGGAGCCCTGGGACTGGCCCCGTCACAGGAGTGACCATGCTGACTTGTGCCCACAGGCTGGTGTGCCAAAGACAATGAGCAGAATTTGGGGTCTTACCTTGCCTTCGAGGCCCAGCAGGGGGTCGAGATGATCCATTTTCTCAACAGGATCCAGCCCAGTTCCAGGTAAGGGAAGGGCCAGGGGCTATGAGTAGGGGAGCTGAGGTGTTTGAGGGGAATGGCTAAGGCCTGAGGAGAAATGGGGTCATTTTCCACCCTCTGCTAGTGTCTGCGGGGACTGCCTCTAAGGACCTAATTTTGCAGCAGGCATCGTGAGCTTGAGGAAAAGCCTTACTTCCTGTGTGCTAACCAGGGCCACCGTCCCTCCCTGGCTTCCCATCCCACCCTTTTAACTTGTTCCCACCGGTCCCCCGTGTGGCTTTTCTAACAGAGTCCCGGATCATGTCAGTTTTTGGCTTTAGGCTACGCCCTCCTGTTGGGGAGAGCCCAGATACTTTAACTGGCATTTAAGACCCTCTCTGTCCCCAGCTTACATTGCCGACCCCTTCCCCCATGTACCCCTGGGCTTCACACCCTCGGATCTCTCTTCTTGGAAGCCTGTTCCCCTCGTCCACCTGCAGGGAACTACCCATCCTTCTACCTGTCCCTCCAGCTCAGTGTAGTCCTCCCTCCTGTCCTGCCCACCTTCTCTCTTCCTCTTCAATGTAGCCTCACAGCTTTGCCTGCTGTGCGTCAACTCTGATGACAGCTGGCCTCTCCTCACCAGCCCTGAAGCTCCCTGAGGGCAGGCCCCTCAGCTGACAAAGCTTTCTGCCCCTGGTGCTCCGCCAGCGGCGCAGCTTGGAGCTTTCCCTGTCCTACTCGGCAGTGGGTGACACTGAGACACCCAGAGCAGAAGGACTGGCTTGTGCCTCAGGATTTCCATCCAGGGCTCCGGGTCTGCCTCTTGATTTCCACCTCCTGCAGGCAGAAGCTGGTGTTCTACAATTCCAGGGGCAATCCGGATTTTGCCCCCAAGCCTGAGGTTTTGGCTGGGAGGGGCCAGGAAAGGCAGTGGCCGACCCCGCACCTCTCCATCTCGGTCTCTGGGAGCCCTGGGACTGGCCCCGTCACAGGAGTGACCATGCTGACTTGTGCCCACAGGCTGGTGTGCCAAAGACAATGAGCAGAATTTGGGGTCTTACCTTGCCTTCGAGGCCCAGCAGGGGGTCGAGATGATCCATTTTCTCAACAGGATCCAGCCCAGTTCCAGGTAAGGGAAGGGCCAGGGGCTATGAGTAGGGGAGCTGAGGTGTTTGAGGGGAATGGCTAAGGCCTGAGGAGAAATGGGGTCATTTTCCACCCTCTGCTAGTGTCTGCGGGGACTGCCTCTAAGGACCTAATTTTGCAGCAGGCATCGTGAGCTTGAGGAAAAGCCTTACTTCCTGTGTGCTAACCAGGGCCACCGTCCCTCCCTGGCTTCCCATCCCACCCTTTTAACTTGTTCCCACCGGTCCCCCGTGTGGCTTTTCTAACAGAGTCCCGGATCATGTCAGTTTTTGGCTTTAGGCTACGCCCTCCTGTTGGGGAGAGCCCAGATACTTTAACTGGCATTTAAGACCCTCTCTGTCCCCAGCTTACATTGCCGACCCCTTCCCCCATGTACCCCTGGGCTTCACACCCTCGGATCTCTCTTCTTGGAAGCCTGTTCCCCTCGTCCACCTGCAGGGAACTACCCATCCTTCTACCTGTCCCTCCAGCTCAGTGTAGTCCTCCCTCCTGTCCTGCCCACCTTCTCTCTTCCTCTTCAATGTAGCCTCACAGCTTTGCCTGCTGTGCGTCAACTCTGATGACAGCTGGCCTCTCCTCACCAGCCCTGAAGCTCCCTGAGGGCAGGCCCCTCAGCTGACAAAGCTTTCTGCCCCTGGTGCTCCGCCAGCGGCGGCAGCTTGGAGCTTTCCCTGTCCTACTCGGCAGTGGGTGACACTGAGACACCCAGAGCAGAAGGACTGGCTCCGTGTGCCTCAGGATTTCCATCCAGGGCTCCGGGTCTGCCTCTTGATTTCCACCTCCTGCAGGCAGAAGCTGGTGTTCTACAATTCCAGCAAGGAGGTGGCCAAGGAGTGCCCAGATGCTGACCCTTGGCTTCCTACCTGCATCTCAGAGGGCAGCACCACAGGTGATTAGAGCTCTGTCTCTCCTCCTTTTAGGTGGGGGTGGGGCCTTCTTGGTACCTTCCTCCTGAGGGTGTCTGGGGAACGGAGGGAAGGAGGAGAGGGATGAATGTCCTCTAAGCCCAGAGGTGACAAACACAGTGTACCTGCTGTCCCCAACAGCCGGTTGCCATGGCAAACGTGGCTCATCAATCATAACTCTTTCTCTGGATTCCAGACACTGCCTTAGAATCTTTCTTAACACAGAGTTTCCACTATCTCAAATCAGTCTATTGGACCTGCTACGGCATGAAATATATATGTATATGTATATGTGTGTGATATATATATATATATAGATATATATATCTCATCCCTAACATATGCCTTAGTAGTAAAGAATATGCCTCCCTAGCAAGAGACGCAGGTTCCATCCCTGGGTAGGGAAGATCCCCTGGAGGAGGGCGTGACAACCCACTCCAGTCTTCTTGTTTGGAAAGTCCCATGGACAGGAGGGCCCGGGGGGCTACAGTCCCTGGGGTTGCAGAGTCGGACACGACTTAGCGACTAAACCATCACCACCAACACGATTCTAGGCACCATGCCTCTTGGAATTTCTTCTCCAAGCACTCACAATGAACTGACACAACAAGGAACTGCGAGTCACCTCTCCCGAGCGCTGGGCTCCATCTCCTCAGAGCCAGCGGCTGTGCTGGGGGAGAGGGCAACCTCGGACACACCCTGGAGCCTGACCTTTCGTTTTCAGGGAGCCTGCTGGCCGTGGGGCCTCCCCAGATTACCAACGGGAACATGACCGACCCCCAGATCCTAGGGCTTAGCCCCTCCTTCTTCAGCTCCCCAGGGAAGCTGCTGCCTGACCAGATCTTGGAGGACGGCACTGAGTACCTGACCCCAGGTGAGTGGCCAGGGCTGAACCTGAGGCTTGTTTCACTGAAGTGGGTGACACTGAGACACCCAGAGCAGAAGGACTGGCTCCGTGTGCCTCAGGATTTCCATCCAGGGCTCCGGGTCTGCCTCTTGATTTCCACCTCCTGCAGGCAGAAGCTGGTGTTCTACAATTCCAGCAAGGAGGTGGCCAAGGAGTGCCCAGATGCTGACCCTTGGCTTCCTACCTGCATCTCAGAGGGCAGCACCACAGGTGATTAGAGCTCTGTCTCTCCTCCTTTTAGGTGGGGGTGGGGCCTTCTTGGTACCTTCCTCCTGAGGGTGTCTGGGGAACGGAGGGAAGGAGGAGAGGGATGAATGTCCTCTAAGCCCAGAGGTGACAAACACAGTGTACCTGCTGTCCCCAACAGCCGGTTGCCATGGCAAACGTGGCTCATCAATCATAACTCTTTCTCTGGATTCCAGACACTGCCTTAGAATCTTTCTTAACACAGAGTTTCCACTATCTCAAATCAGTCTATTGGACCTGCTACGGCATGAAATATATATGTATATGTATATGTGTGTGTATATATATATATATATAGATATATATATCTCATCCCTAACATATGCCTTAGTAGTAAAGAATATGCCTCCCTAGCAAGAGACGCAGGTTCCATCCCTGGGTAGGGAAGATCCCCTGGAGGAGGGCGTGACAACCCACTCCAGTCTTCTTGTTTGGAAAGTCCCATGGACAGGGGGGCCCCGGGGGGCTACAGTCCCTGGGGTTGCAGAGTCGGACACGACTTAGCGACTAAACCATCACCACCAACACGATTCTAGGCACCATGCCTCTTGGAATTTCTTCTCCAAGCACTCACAATGAACTGACACAACAAGGAACTGCGAGTCACCTCTCCCGAGCGCTGGGCTCCATCTCCTCAGAGCCAGCGGCTGTGCTGGGGGAGAGGGCAACCTCGGACACACCCTGGAGCCTGACCTTTCGTTTTCAGGGAGCCTGCTGGCCGTGGGGCCTCCCCAGATTACCAACGGGAACATGACCGACCCCCAGATCCTAGGGCTTAGCCCCTCCTTCTTCAGCTCCCCAGGGAAGCTGCTGCCTGACCAGATCTTGGAGGACGGCACTGAGTACCTGACCCCAGGTGAGTGGCCAGGGCTGAACCTGAGGCTTGTTTCACTGAAAAAGAGGAATCTGAAGTGCCCCTCTCCAGGCATGTAGCCCTGCACTGGATTCCTGGGTGAAGCCCCCATCCCAGGATGAATCCCACCCCGTCCCTGGAGCCCACAGCCCGGTGAGGAGCAGCTCCAGGCCAGCCTGGGGCGGGGAAGGCTCCGGGAGCCTGTAGGAAGGACCTGCTCGCTCTGCCCAGGCTGGAGGTTTCCCATGGGAGTTGGCTCCTGAACTGAACTTGGGCTTGGGCAGAAGACCCCAAAGCCAAAGGCCACAGAAAGGCACTATGGCTGTGGAGACAGCGGTCTGGTGCCGGGTGCCCGGTGTTTCTGTCCCAGCCACCCCTCTGGTCTTCCTCCCTGCGCCCCGGACAGCTCTCTTTGAGGAAGTACTACTAGATCCTGCGTCTCCGCCTTCTGTCTTCATCCTTGAGGAACCAGAGAAGGTAGGTGTCTACCCGCCCACCTGTCTGTCCTCTGCACAGGCTGGGTTCACTCATCCATCCACTCCACCTTTCAGCCCCTCCCCAAGTCACCTGCCGATCCATCAACCCTCTTATCCTTCCAGAGACTTACCTACTTCCTGTGCCCTCCCCTGCCTGCTGGCCCCCAGGTGCCCTGCTCTGTACTGGGCCCTTGGAGTGAACCAGCTGCAAGGGATAAAGGCTGAGACCTACCAGGTGCCCAGGTCTCCACATGATCATACAAGTGCTCTGTGTGACCCCATCATGAGGCTCCTTTGTGACTCCCATTTAACCAAGGAGGAAACTGAAAACAGGAGGTGATCCTTGAGATCCTCTGTGCATAAACGGCTCCCTCCCAGGCCCCGGGGCTGACCTCTGCAGCACTGTTTGCTCCAGCAGCTTGACATCTGACTGACAGAGGAGCAGCCTAGCTCTGGTGCCCAAATGGCTTCTCTCTCCACGTGTGGGAAGGTGGCCCCTGCCTCAGTGAGTAGCCAAATCCACCATGGAAACAAAAAGAGGCACTGTTAGCGGAGGTCCTGTACGCGCAGCCACGCCACCAGGCGTCCCGGCCTGGCAGAGGATGCGTGGTGACATCCTTGTGGATGAAACTGAGGCTCAGAGGAGTTGACCTTGTCCAGGGGGCTCACAGCTTCCTTGCAGGGTGGTAAATGAACTGATGGGATTGAGAGGGAGTGCCCAGCATAGGAGACGGAAGCCCTCCCCCCACACCTGGTCCACCTTTTCTCTGTGGGAACTTGAACTTCTGAGGAGGTGTTTGGACGAGGCTGTGTTGAACCTGAGCTGTTTCCGATGCTTATGTGACGACCTAGGAAAGCCACAGGGGGGAAGTCACGAAGGGACGCCACTGTCCGCCTCTGTCCATCTCCTCCCGTCTTTCTCCTTCACCCCTCAGGACACAAGCCCTGAGGTCCCCAAACACCCTCCCAACTTCCACGACCTGTGCCAGTGCTCAGTCTCGCTGGACCACTGTTACCTCTCACAGAGTGAGAACAGCAGCGTGGTGTCCAGTCCCGGCTCGGAGGACACGGACACAGACACAGACTCAGACTGAGTGGGGAGGCGGCAGGAGGTGAGGGAGACAGGCAGCCATCCCCTGGCTTGGTCCCTGTCTCCTGCCTGCCCGCACCTCTCTGTGTCAGCCCCTCACCTCTCTCCGCTCCTCCCAGGACACTCAGGATCTGCAGTCTTCCAGCGACGAGGATGCGGACTACACATGGACGCCCAGCCGGCGGGCCTCAGGCCAGCCTGTGGCCGGGAGGAAGGTTAGCAAGAGCCAGGGGGGCCGGGGTCCCGCGAAGCCCAAGGAGAGCAAGAAAGCCCCCGGGGGCTCCCAGATGAAGAAGAAGTGTGTGAACGGCTTCATCATGTTCTGCAGGATGAACCGGAAGCAGTACATCCAGTGAGTGGCTGTCTTCTCTGGCCCTGCCTCATTGCCCGTCCTCCCCCAGATTAGGCTGCCCGCTATTGCTGATGCATTCCCCTGCCACGCTCTGCCCAGCCTCCCCCGGCCCCATTGCACTGGTCGGGGTGTGCATTGTAGGCAGTGAAACCCAAAGGACATTTTAATTGGCTTGAATGAACAAATATAACTACTTGATTAACATAATTAATTAACTTAATTAACATAACCTGAAAAAGAGGCTGCCCGCTATTGCTGATCCTTGTGGATGAAACTGAGGCTCAGAGGAGTTGACCTTGTCCAGGGGGCTCACAGCTTCCTTGCAGGGTGGTAAATGAACTGATGGGATTGAGAGGGAGTGCCCAGCATAGGAGACGGAAGCCCTCCCCCCACACCTGGTCCACCTTTTCTCTGTGGGAACTTGAACTTCTGAGGAGGTGTTTGGACGAGGCTGTGTTGAACCTGAGCTGTTTCCGATGCTTATGTGACGACCTAGGAAAGCCACAGGGGGGAAGTCACGAAGGGACGCCACTGTCCGCCTCTGTCCATCTCCTCCCGTCTTTCTCCTTCACCCCTCAGGACACAAGCCCTGAGGTCCCCAAACACCCTCCCAACTTCCACGACCTGTGCCAGTGCTCAGTCTCGCTGGACCACTGTTACCTCTCACAGAGTGAGAACAGCAGCGTGGTGTCCAGTCCCGGCTCGGAGGACACGGACACAGACACAGACTCAGACTGAGTGGGGAGGCGGCAGGAGGTGAGGGAGACAGGCAGCCATCCCCTGGCTTGGTCCCTGTCTCCTGCCTGCCCGCACCTCTCTGTGTCAGCCCCTCACCTCTCTCCGCTCCTCCCAGGACACTCAGGATCTGCAGTCTTCCAGCGACGAGGATGCGGACTACACATGGACGCCCAGCCGGCGGGCCTCAGGCCAGCCTGTGGCCGGGAGGAAGGTTAGCAAGAGCCAGGGGGGCCGGGGTCCCGCGAAGCCCAAGGAGAGCAAGAAAGCCCCCGGGGGCTCCCAGATGAAGAAGAAGTGTGTGAACGGCTTCATCATGTTCTGCAGGATGAACCGGAAGCAGTACATCCAGTGAGTGGCTGTCTTCTCTGGCCCTGCCTCATTGCCCGTCTTCCCCCAGATTAGGCTGCCCGCTATTGCTGATGCATTCCCCTGCCACGCTCTGCCCAGCCTCCCCCGGCCCCATTGCACTGGTCGGGGTGTGTGCATTGTAGGCAGTGAAACCCAAAGGACATTTTAATTGGCTTGAATGAACAAATATAACTACTTGATTAACATAATTAATTAACTTAATTAACATAACCTGAAAAAAGAGGCTCCACCTTCAGCCCTAGCTGGTCCTAGAGCTCCCAAGATGCTGCTGGACCTTTGTCCCCTTCTCCACTCTGTGTCCCACTTGGCTTCCCACTCCATCACATGGGCCGGGTTGGGGGTTGGGCTCAACCCCAGGAGCTCAGGCTCCTGTCTTGTCTCCCACCCCTGAAACCCTGTTGGAAGAGAGCTCCTCCTTTCTTAGGGTTTCAAGTGAAAGTTCTTGGGGCCCACCTGATGTCAAGCACCCAGCCCTAAACCGTTGTGGCCAGCCTGCCCTCAGGGCAGGGGAGGCCCCCGGCCTCAGTGGAGGAGAGGTTGTGCTGGCCTCAGAGCGGTGGACACAGGTCCCAGGACACTGGAGGGCCTTCTCCAACCTCCGTTCAGTCCAGTTCCCTTCTCTGCCACCTCTGCTCCAGGGGACACACGAGGGAGGCCTTTCCGGGCTACACGGGAAGATCCGAGTTCTCAGAGAGCCGAGGCTCTGGGAGAGCCAGGGCCCCTCATAGGGTTGGTCTTGGTCCAAGCCAGGCGGGACTGCCAGCCCCTCCTCACCACCCCCCCGCTTCCTGCCTCAGAGCCTGCCCTGGGACCGCATCCACGGCTGCCACCAGGGAGCTGGCCCAACTCTGGCGGATGATGACCTCGCAGGAGAGGAGACCGTACTGGTGAGAAGCCCCTGCCAGGAGGCGTGGGTGGAGGACGCGAGGGGCCTCCCCGCCCCTCATCCTGCTCTGGCTTGGGGTGTCTCCTTGGGCAGGAAATTTGGGCGTCGCCACCTTTTATGACAGAGTGGGGGAGCAGAAGCGGAGGGTGCTCTACATCTGCCTGAAACTTAGAAGGGCAAACACCTGCACGCTGGATTTGCACCCCTTGGCCCTGAAGTTCCTTTGCCCTCTCTGCTTCGGGGAGTTTCTCAGAGCGGGAAACTGGTTCTTCCTTTCCTGTCGCTAGGCCTCCTCCTCTCCCCATCTCGGCCCTCTCTCCCTTCTGAAACCCCTCCTCTCCACCAACTTGAAAACTGCTGCCCCCTGCCGGGTCCTCAGCTTGGTCCCCAGAAACACGCATATGCACGTCGCAACAGGTCTCCGGGACCTGTCAGCGGTTAACCCCCAGCGGCCAAATGAAGCCTGGCCGGCCGTCCCCTCAGCCCAGGGCCTGGTCACAGTAGGGCCCAGAGCAGCAGGTGGGGGGACGGAGGTGGCTGAGGAACCCCGCCCACCCTGCCACCTCTCCCCCAGCACCAGAGCGCGCAGGTTCAGCCGCCAGCACAACCGGATCGTGAAGGAGAGCTTCAGCAGCGAGGACGAGGAGTGGGAGACCCCGAAGCCCTTCTACCAGCTGCTGGCGGAGAAGGCCTGCAGGTGCCTGCAGTCTCCTCAGGAAGACTGAGCGTGCCCTGCTCTCCAGCTCCTGCTGAAACTAGCTGGTGATGAGGAGGCTGTGCTGGTCCTGCCCCAGCTAGTGCAGATTTCCTGGATCACGTTCCCCCAACTTGGCAAGTGGCATTATTTACAGACCCACCAATTTGTCGTGCATCTGAGTTGTATGGGGAAGCCTTAACTTTTGTTCCGAGGTTCACGGTCCTTTCACAGCCCCCTTCCACCCTGTGTGGGCGTCCGAGAAGTCACAGTGCGGGAAGACCACCTCTTCACCTGAATGAAATGCAGGGAGGTGAAGTTTTCCTCTGCCTGCCCCTCCCCAGACCAGAATCCAATGCTTTAGGCTCTGTTCACTCTCCTCCTGCCATGTTCTATTCATAGATTAATTATCGTTTTCAATGAAATAAAACTGTTACCAGCAAGAGACGAGGCCAGCTCCCCCCGCCCCTCTTCCTCTGCTCAGCTCCCAGCAGACGCCTCCCCACATAGCCAGCCCTGTCCCTCTCTATCAAAAGCTCAGGAATCGCTTTTTGTAGTTTAGTTTTCCCTTGGGCAAGTCGCTGGAAGGTAACCCACACCCCTGGAGGTTCTAGTTGTTTTGTTTATTTTATAGAAACGAAGGCATAACATGTCCTAGAAAAATAAAGATTTCAGGATACAAACTAGACACAGGGGTCCGGGTTGCCCTGGGGGTCAGGGATCTTTGGTCTGGGGCTGGACATGGTACCGAGGGCTCTCGTCCTGAAGAGCTAAGGGAGGACCCCGGCCCATGCCCCCCACACCTGTGTCCCTTGTGGGCAGGAAGGGCCCAGCTGGGAGGGTCCATCAGTCTCCGGGCACAGGACTGACTGTCCTCTACCCTGGGATTCCAAGCAGCGCTGGGAGTCAGTGGAGCTATTAATAGTGTTTGAGGGAGTGATAGGGAGCGGGCTGGGGGAGGGGCTGGAGATTCAGCCACTCGGCAGGGCTTTCAGCTCACAGCTAGTACCAGGTCAAGCAGAGGCAGAGCCCCTGAATCTGGACCCCCGAACCCCTCATATAGACCAGGGGAAGGACCAAGGAGAGGGCTGTAACAGAGGAGGCATCCAGTGAGAGGAGGGAGCCCTCAGGGCATGGAGGGGTTCAGCTGCGGAAAGGGTGTAGTGTGTTTTACAAGAGGCTCCCTCCTCCCAGCCGGCCTGGCTTTTGAGCACCATTGTCAGGGGAGGCCAGGGGGCCCGGGGGTCACAGTTCCAAGGGCTCTTCCACAGGCACTGACTGGAGCTGGGTCAGGACCTTAGCCTCGGCGTCCAGCCCCTCGTCGACCTCGCCGCCTGCTGTGGCCCCCAGGAGCAGTCCCTCGGGGTCGGGGTCCGGCAGCCTCAGCACCGCATGGGGGGCCTGCGTCCCTAGCCCCTTCTCCTCCTCTAGGAGCCCCTCAGTGCTGGCGCTCAGTTCCAGCCCCGCAGGCCAGACTGGCACGGCTGCAGGTGACAGCAGGAGTCTCTCAGGTGGGGGTGCTGGAAATCCAGGCAGGAGGCCGGAGGAATCTGCAGAGAAGGGCAGGCTGGCAGCGGCTGCAGGGGTGGGCGCCGGCTGGGGTGGCTGCTGCGTAGGAAGCGCGCCTAAGGCGTGGGCATCCGGAAGAGCGGGGCTGGGGGCCACCGGGAGGGCTCCTTCGGGCACCGAGACGGCTGCCTCCGGCTTCAGGGGCAGGGTTAGGCTGGGGGCGGACGGCAGCACCTGGGAGACCAGCATGCTGGTGGGGAAGGTGGCGGTGAGGATGATCTTGCCCTGCTGCACGGCCACACCTGTCACGATGGGGCTGCCAGACACGGGGTTGGCCAGCAGGAAGTTTCCTGTGGGGAGAGGAGAGAGGCCAGGCAGCCAGGTGAGTGTGAAGCCGCTGGAGGCAGGCAGGGGGCTTAGCCAGCGGTCAGAGCCCTTTCAAGGTCAGGACGAGGCCAAGTCTACATGGCTTGAGCCTCAAGGTACCACCTGGCACACCTGCCAGGGAAGGGCTCGCCTCCCCCTACGCTTCCCCCAGGAAGCCCACCAGCAGTACCGCCCTCCCCGAGATGAGTGCACCCCCCACCCAGCCACCAGACGGGAGTACCGGGGAGTACCTGGGGCGGCGGAAGGCAGCTGCAGCGCAGTCACGCCCACCCCGGAATTTATCAGGTGCACGTTGGCAGGGCCTGGGGCACTTGCCACTTTCACAGGGCTGCCTGGTCCAGCTGCCAACAGCTGCAGCGGCCCCACAGCCTGGGGCAGGGTCACCACCTGTGAGGTGGGCACCACCTGGGGCAGGTTCAGCAGTGGAGAGGCAGGGCCCAGGCCTGCAGGGTAGCCAGGGGGCGGGGAAAGTGGCACCATCTGGGGAGCAGCCACTGAAGTCACGGGTCCTGGGGGCAGCGGAAAGGTGGCTGCCGTGGAGGGGCCAGGCACCACTTGAGGCAGAGGCCCTGGGACCTCCTCTCCAGGGGCCCCTGAAGCAGCCACCTGGGCCCCCTTGGTCTCCAGGGCTTCCGGCTGAGCCTCCTCCAGCCGAACCTCCCCCGTCTGAGGGTCCAGGACCAGGGAGGTCTTGCCCTCGCTGGTCCCCTGGGGGCTGGGCTGTGGGGCAGGGGCGCCCCCGGTGAGCAGCAGGGGTCCCAGGCTGGAGGCCTCGCCTAGGGCCAGGCTGTTGATGATGACGGGGCTCCCATTGAGGAGCACTGCTGGAGAGCTGCCAGAGGCCAGGAAACTCCCATTCACCAGGATGGAGGAGGAGGCTGGGCACGGCGGGGGCGGGGCGGCCCCAGCCAGGAATATGGAGCCTGGGGCGGGGGCCTCGGCAGTCACCGGAGCCGCGGCCCTCTCCAGGTCCTCAGGGCTGCGGCTGGATTCGTCCTCCGTAGTGGGGTTCCCGTCAGACTCGCTGGTCAGAGAAAAGATAGTGAGTTGTGCTGTGTTTGCCCCACCCCCACCCCCGTCGGCCCCATTCCTTGCTGGGAGCCCGCGGTAAAGTGCCCCGAGGAAGCACACGCCGCCCACTGCCTCCCCACCTTCCTCAGCCCAAAATTTTGTGGGCAATTTCATGGGGTTTATGAAACCTCTCCTCGCTGAGACGCCAGGGAGGAGCCTCAGCAAGCCCTGCATTGGTAGACAGCACTGCCCAAAGACTCAAGCTGAACTCTGGGGGAGTGAGGAGGTCCTCCTCTCCCAGCCCCTCGGCTTCAGGGTCCGGAAGGCTGAGCAACCAGGCTGCCCGTAGGCTCCAGAGTCGGCCTGAAAGCAGCCAAGCGGCTTTGGAGAGAGTAGGGAAGGAGTCGCCAGCTCCGTTCCCGGTGCACAGTCCCTCCACCTCTCCTCCCCCCGGGCGTCGGAGAAGGAGCGAGAGGCCGGCCTGCGGGGTGGGAGGGGAAGGGCTTGGGTTACAGGGAAACCGGAGCTGGGGAAGGTTCACGTTTCACAACAAAGACAGGGGACGGACCACGCCGTTTGGGCCCTGGGGGGGCGGGAGAGGGGGTGAGACAGAGCCTCGATCAGGGAGGGCCTGGCCGCGAAGGGGCCTGAAGAAGCCGGGTGAGGAGGACAAAGGCCTCCGTTCCCGCAGCGCCTCTTTCACTGCCGCCCGGGGTCTAGCCGCGGGCGCGGAAGGCGTCTGGGCCGGGGCACTGAGTGGAGCCCTAGGGAGGCTGTCTCCCAGCCGCCTCGAGAAGAGCAGCGGTGTCAGGGTGGAGGGCAGGCGCTTGCCCTCTTCCATCCAGATTCCCCGCGCTCGGCGGGCGCCTGAGGCTGTGAGCGGGGGTGTCCAAAGACAACGGGCCTGCGAGAGAGGGGCTGGCACGTCTCCGGGAAAGCGGGCCTGGTGCCGCCGAGGGCCCCTCACCTCTTGCAGGGCGCGCCGCCGCCGCCCCCGGTCCGGTCGCGCTGTCGTCGGTTCTTGAACCAGTTGCTGACCTGCGTGAGCGAGAGTCCGGTGAGGGTGGCCAGGCGGCGTTTCTCGTCCGGCGTGGGGTAGCGGTTGCCGCGATAGCAGGCCTTGAGCGCGGCGCGGGAGCGCTCCTTGAAGCAGTAGACGGTCTCCTCGCCGTCCCAGATGGTCTTGGGCAGCGGGAATTTCTTGCGCAGACGGTACTTGTCCACCGCGCCCAGGGCACGGCCGCGGGCCCGTTCGGCCTCGTGGTAGCGCGCGCGCAGGTAGAGGTCCTGCAGGAAGGCGTGGTGGGCGGCGGGGAAGGGGCGGCTCTCGAGCAGCCGGTAGAGCTCGGCGTACTCGCCTCGCTGGAAGGCCACCAGGGCCCGAGCGCGCAGCACCGGATCGCTGCCACGTAGGCGCTCGGCCGGGGGCAGTGCGCCCAGGAAGCGGCTCAAGCGGCCGGCGTGGCCCGCCTGCAGCAGCGCCTCGCACACGCACGCCACCTGCTCCGGCGAGAAGCGGAGGCCAGTAGGCGGCTCGGCAGCGGCCTCGGGGGACGCCCCGGGGACGCCCGGGGATCCCGGGCCCTCCACTTTCACCGCCGCTTCGCCCGCCCCGGCCCCGGCCGCCGCCGCCGCCTCACCCTCGGCCGCCTGCAAAGTCTGCAGGAGCTGGCGCGCTTCCTCCTCCTCCTCTTCGGTCGCAGCCGCCGCCACCGCCTCCCCCCCGGCCGCCGCCCCGCGCTCGGCTCCGCAGGCAAGGTAGCCATGTTTTGTATCTTTGGGAAGTTCCTCCCTCCTTCTCCTCCTCCCTCGGGCTTTCCCCAGCCCCCTCCTCCGCCCGTCTCCCCTCCCCACCCCCTATCCCCTACTTCGTGCTCCCAAGCTTCTCTCGCCGACCCCGAGTCTCCCCTCAACACCGATGCCAGGCCCAGTTCTACTAGGGTCTCTGTCCCAGTGCTTGTGTGTGTGCCCTCCCCCTCCCCGTCGGTTCGTGACTCTCCCTTTGTTTTCCCTCCGCCTCAGGCCGCGCTTTTTGCCTCCCCCCGCATGTGCCTCTGGCTCAGGGCCTCAGTTTCCCCATCGGGACAACGGAGAAGGTAACGGGCCGTCCGAGAGGGCTAAGGGCGCGAAGCCACCTCCGCCCCGATACTGAGCTTCTGCACGCCTCCGTCTCCAGGGTCCTCCGAAGGCCCCCCTCACTCCCCATCTCGGCCCGCGCTCCGCCCCTCGGAATTCCCGGCTCCGCAGCGGGGGCGGGTCTGGTTGGGAGAAGGGGCGGGGGAAAAGGGCTAGAAAGTTTGCAGCAACTTTTCTCGAGTCTAAGTCCCTGGAACGGATGCGCGTGGCCCGCGCAGGCGCAGTGGTGGGAGGATTCCCCACTGGGGCTCCGCTGCAGTGCCGCCCCTTCAGGTCCTGCAGGAAGGCGTGGTGGGCGGCGGGGAAGGGGCGGCTCTCGAGCAGCCGGTAGAGCTCGGCGTACTCGCCTCGCTGGAAGGCCACCAGGGCCCGAGCGCGCAGCACCGGATCGCTGCCACGTAGGCGCTCGGCCGGGGGCAGTGCGCCCAGGAAGCGGCTCAAGCGGCCGGCGTGGCCCGCCTGCAGCAGCGCCTCGCACACGCACGCCACCTGCTCCGGCGAGAAGCGGAGGCCAGTAGGCGGCTCGGCAGCGGCCTCGGGGGACGCCCCGGGGACGCCCGGGGATCCCGGGCCCTCCACTTTCACCGCCGCTTCGCCCGCCCCGGCCCCGGCCGCCGCCGCCGCCTCACCCTCGGCCGCCTGCAAAGTCTGCAGGAGCTGGCGCGCTTCCTCCTCCTCCTCTTCGGTCGCAGCCGCCGCCACCGCCTCCCCCCCGGCCGCCGGCCCCGCGCTCGGCTCCGCAGGCAAGGTAGCCATGTTTTGTAACTTTGGGAAGTTCCTCCCTCCTTCTCCTCCTCCCTCGGGCTTTCCCCAGCCCCCTCCTCCGCCCGTCTCCCCTCCCCACCCCCTATCCCCTACTTCGTGCTCCCAAGCTTCTCTCGCCGACCCCGAGTCTCCCCTCAACACCGATGCCAGGCCCAGTTCTACTAGGGTCTCTGTCCCAGTGCTTGTGTGTGTGCCCTCCCCCTCCCCGTCGGTTCGTGACTCTCCCTTTGTTTTCCCTCCGCCTCAGGCCGCGCTTTTTGCCTCCCCCCGCATGTGCCTCTGGCTCAGGGCCTCAGTTTCCCCATCGGGACAACGGAGAAGGTAACGGGCCGTCCGAGAGGGCTAAGGGCGCGAAGCCACCTCCGCCCCGATACTGAGCTTCTGCACGCCTCCGTCTCCAGGGTCCTCCGAAGGCCCCCCTCACTCCCCATCTCGGCCCGCGCTCCGCCCCTCGGAATTCCCGGCTCCGCAGCGGGGGCGGGTCTGGTTGGGAGAAGGGGCGGGGGAAAAGGGCTAGAAAGTTTGCAGCAACTTTTCTCGAGTCTAAGTCCCTGGAACGGATGCGCGTGGCCCGCGCAGGCGCAGTGGTGGGAGGATGGCTGCGCTGCCAGTCCAGCCCCCTCTACGCCGCGGTCGAATAGCACAGCTGGGCCACAGCTGGCCAAGGGGCGGTGCCTCCGAGTGGCCGGCTCGTCTCCTCCTATTGGCCGGGTGCCCAAGCCACGCCCCTCAGCCCTACCCCCACCCCTGATTCGTCCTCTTCGCCTCCCGCTAGCTTCTTGCCAGGCCATTGGCCGCCTCCGTTCGCCTTCCGATTGGCCCGCGGAGCCTGCCTACACGCAAACAGCGGACACCAAGGAATTTCAGATTTCGGGCAGACGGGGGGGCCTTTTATTCGCGAGGATCGGGGGTGGGGTCCTAGGTGGGGAAAGAAAATAAATATCGAGGAATGTCGGGGTCTCAGTGCATCCAAAACGTGGATTAGGGTGCTGAGTTCCTGAAGCCTGTTAGCGGGTCAGAGGAAAGGTCAATAAATACCCAAACTGCCGAGGCGGAGCCGGCTGTGGCTCCGAGAGCAGCGCACGTGAGGAGGAAGGCGCGAGTCCCCGAGAAAACGGGGCTGTCAAAAACAAGGTTTCCAAGGAAGCAGGCGGAGCTCGCGCTAGGTTTTTGCCGCTATAAGAGCACTCCTGAGAGGGTAGGGCCTCATGCACAAGGAGGATTTGTGGTTTGCGAGCCGATGTGGACGGGGGTGTCTGCAAAGTGAGAAACAGAAGACGAGCCCTGGCCCTGCTGCCTTCGCTACGGTCGCAGCTGGCCTATCCACGTCGGGGGCCTCAGCTAGGCGGGAGGAAGGAAGAGGTCCGCGATCCCCAGCAGCAGCAGCAGCCCCCTGCTTCAAGCCTCCCCGGAGCCGCGGCCGCGGCCCCGGCTCCTCCCTCCCCGGCCGCCAGGGGGCGGGCCCGGATCACAAGGCTGGAGCAGGGGCGGAGACCCACGTTTGGAGGGTAGAGAACTGGGAGGCAGTAGGAGCTGCTTCTGGGCCCTGCCTCTGTCATCCAACCCTCCGGCGGAGCCCGAGGGTAGGACAGGCTCGGGTTCTAGGGTTCAGGCGGAGAAGGCTGCTCCCGCGCGGGATCAGACTGCGGCGAGAAGGCCGGCGCAGGCCACCAACCCAATGCAGCCCAGGGCGGCGGCACCAGCCAGAGCAGCGGCGAACAGGAGCAAGGACCACGCCTCCGATAGGCCAGGCCTAGGGACCTGCGGGGAGAGGGCGGGCGTCAGCATCCGGCGACACGGGCCTCTGATTGGCTTCTGGGACTCGCCCCGCCTACGCCTACAGGCACAACCTCCCCCTCCTGCACCCACCCCGCCCTCTCACAGCGCGGGTAGCTGTGGTTGGCCGGTTCACAAGCCCCAAGTCTTGTCCGAACTCATCATTGGCTGCTTCCTAGAGACCTGTATTGATTGGCTACCCGAGCGACCTCCCTCCCCGTCGCGGGTCCAACCCCGCAGAGGCGCAGCTAAGCAGAGGCGACTTGGGGTACGTGGAGCTTTGGCTGGGGCGCGCGGCGGGCAGGCGTGAGCAGCCGGACGTACCCTGGCAGGGAGCAGCAGGTGGCGGCGGTGCATGGGGCCTGGCCCCACCAGCGGGCACTGGCCCAGAGCCACGGCCGGGGGGCCATCTAGCTGGAGAGAGAAGGGACAGGTGACCCGATCCGAGCTCAGCTCGGCCCGGCCGCCCTCTGCGGGGAACGAGAGACAGCGAGGGGAATCGAGGTTGGGGAGGGCATCTAGGGAGCTCCCGAATGAGACATGGTGAGAGGCCTGAACCGAGGGAGATCTGGCCGATGTGGAGTGAATGGAGGCTATCTGCTGACTAGAACCACAAAGGGGAGCCCTAAATCTGGGCAGGGGTACAGGAAGACAGGGACAGGGGCAGCAAAGAGGGGCAGCAGGCTTGACGCAGAGGAAAAAGAGGGTCTTACATGGGAAGGTGGATCCGTGGCCCGGGGACTGGGGACCCCCGTAACAGCTGGAAGGAGAAGAGAGAGGCGTAGGGCGCGTGGAGGGACGAGGAGGGCGGTGGCGCGGCGTGCCCCAGCCTGGGCCCCTCGCCCTCCCCCAGCGCCTCGAAAAGGGGGCGGGTGAGGCACTCGCCTGCGGCTCCCCCTCCCTGAAGCAACTCCATCCGCTCCTGCAGCTGCCGCACGTGCGCCTCCAGATCGCGGTTCCGAGCCTGGGCCTCGCGGAGTTGACTGCGGGGAGGTGAAGGCCGTGAGCGCTTTAGGCCTTCGCAGGTGAGGCTCCTAAAGGTGGCGGCTGCCCCCACGCCCCGACCCAGACCTGGCGAAGTTCTGATTGGCCTTATGGATGGCCGCCAGCTCCTGGCTCAGGCTCTGCCGGCTGAGCACCTCCTCCTCCAGAGCCTCCTGGAGCTCCCGCAGGGTCACCTCGCGCTCTGCCACCGCCTCCGGAAGGGTTTCGGGCATGGTCTCTAGCACTGCCGCTTCAGCCTGGGTATGGGAACCGCGCTTAGAGCTGCCTGAGGCTCGGGGAGCACTGAAGACTTGGGCGTAGAATCCAGCTCTGGGGATCCTCCCTTGACCTCTATTCCTGCACCGCCTAGATCCTTCTGGAATCCCACAGCTCCACAGTGACCCACACCTGCTCCTTTCCTAACCCCAGCTGAGCCCTGCTCACCTCCAGCCTTTGATCTGGTCTCCTTCCATCCACCTTCCACACGGAACCAAAGGGCTGCTGCTGCAACACTGCTTCCTCCCTCCCCTGCTCAGTTTCTCCTGCCCCTTGGCACCTCAGGAGGAGGCCCACCACACCGAGGCCCTGTCCTCAGTCTCCCCTCCCCTCCGCCTTTGCCTTCCTTTCTCCTGGAACAATACAGCCTCCCTACCCTCTTTTCATGTTTACGAGCAAACCAGCTGGTGCCCACCTCGGAGCCCTGACCCTATGGTTCTCTCTGCTGACCATGGTGCTTGTCCTCCATGGACAGCCCTCCTTCCCCAGGGCTTCCCTCCCTAGAGAGTCCCCCTCCAGGCACACTCAGTGACCTGTTCTAATTTCTTTGTGGCGATCATGCCTTGTCTGACTGAAGTAGCCTTGTCTCTACTTTGTCTTCCATCGCTTTCTGGTGAGGAAGCTCCCAGAGGGTCCAGCGCTCCATGGCGCACGTTATTGCTGAAGGCCTCCCCTCTTCATCCGCCACGGGCCCTCTCCTCCAGGGACTCACTGTTTCCCTGCGGCTCCCCCTCCCTGAAGCAACTCCATCCGCTCCTGCAGCTGCCGCACGTGCGCCTCCAGATCGCGGTTCCGAGCCTGGGCCTCGCGGAGTTGACTGCGGGGAGGTGAAGGCCGTGAGCGCTTTAGGCCTTCGCAGGTGAGGCTCCTAAAGGTGGCGGCTGCCCCCACGCCCCGACCCAGACCTGGCGAAGTTCTGATTGGCCTTATGGATGGCCGCCAGCTCCTGGCTCAGGCTCTGCCGGCTGAGCACCTCCTCCTCCAGAGCCTCCTGGAGCTCCCGCAGGGTCACCTCGCGCTCTGCCACCGCCTCCGGAAGGGTTTCGGGCATGGTCTCTAGCACTGCCGCTTCAGCCTGGGTATGGGAACCGCGCTTAGAGCTGCCTGAGGCTCGGGGAGCACTGAAGACTTGGGCGTAGAATCCAGCTCTGGGGATCCTCCCTTGACCTCTATTCCTGCACCGCCTAGATCCTTCTGGAATCCCACAGCTCCACAGTGACCCACACCTGCTCCTTTCCTAACCCCAGCTGAGCCCTGCTCACCTCCAGCCTTTGATCTGGTCTCCTTCCATCCACCTTCCACACGGAACCAAAGGGCTGCTGCTGCAACACTGCTTCCTCCCTCCCCTGCTCAGTTTCTCCTGCCCCTTGGCACCTCAGGAGGAGGCCCACCACACCGAGGCCCTGTCCTCAGTCTCCCCTCCCCTCCGCCTTTGCCTTCCTTTCTCCTGGAACAATACAGCCTCCCTACCCTCTTTTCATGTTTACGAGCAAACCAGCTGGTGCCCACCTCGGAGCCCTGACCCTATGGTTCTCTCTGCTGACCATGGTGCTTGTCCTCCATGGACAGCCCTCCTTCCCCAGGGCTTCCCTCCCTAGAGAGTCCCCCTCCAGGCACACTCAGTGACCTGTTCTAATTTCTTTGTGGCGATCATGCCTTGTCTGACTGAAGTAGCCTTGTCTCTACTTTGTCTTCCATCGCTTTCTGGTGAGGAAGCTCCCAGAGGGTCCAGCGCTCCATGGCGCACGTTATTGCTGAAGGCCTCCCCTCTTCATCCGCCACGGGCCCTCTCCTCCAGGGACTCACTGTTTCCTCTGGTGGGGGCACTGTGGGTTCCAGGCGGGGCTCTTGCAGCGGCTCAGGCAGCAGCTCGGCCTCCAGTTCCATGGGCGTGGAGCCCGGGATCTCCTCATCCCTGGGGAGAGGAGGAGGGCAAGGGGAGGGAGGGTGGGCCGGCCTCACCCCAGAGGCTGCTGATCCCCTGGGTTTAGAGCCAGGACCCCTAGCCTACGCCCTAGGACAACCAGACCTGGGGCCGCCTCGGTTTGAGGAGGGAGAGGGGCAGAATGAAGGGGACGAATGGCCAAGACTGGGGGCTAGGTCCACCCATGCTAGGAGAAGGCCTGCCCCGGCCTGGCCTCAGGCCCCCGGAGGCTGGGCTCTCTGCCCCTTCTTTGGGAACCAGCAGTCAGACATTCCTGTCCTAGGATCTGTCCATCCCATTTGTCTCCGTGTGCCCTCACAGGCCCCTCTCCTAGGCACTCAGGAAGTGAGGGGCACACTGCCCAGCTCTGGCCACCTCCAGAGAGGTCTTCAGACTGGGTGTGGGACCCCAAGACTGACTCTAGACAGCAGCCCACCTCCTCAGATCCAGGTGCTGGGAGGAAGTCAGACCCTCCCAAGGAATATGCAATGGCAACAGAAGCGGTGTCCCTCCACCTCGGCAGTCCCTCTTCGTGGAACTCTGTCCCAAGGACCCAGTGATCCTGGTCAGGACCTTGTGCCAAGACCAGCGCTGGCTGTCCGTCCAGCCTGGGTCAGGACAGGAGGCTGGTGGACTGCGTCCTGCTCACGCAGTAAGGACAGCAGTGGTGAGCGGGCCCGGATGGTGTAGTTTGTTTGTGATAAGCAATGACATTTACACTGTCCAGTAACAGACCGGATTAGAATCCAGCATGTTCTCACCACTGTTAAAGACGTGTGCACAGGTGAACCAGGGCCCACTGCCGCTGGCAGGCTGCCTTCTCCTCCATATTTTCTGATATACTTGTGATGAGCCATGTATGAGTTGTCAAATCAGTGTTTTAAAAGGCCTTCTTTCTCCATAAATTTCTGCTGTGAGTATACTCTAGAAATGAAGTCGAGCTCATTTTAGGCCCTCTCCTCCAGGGACTCACTTTTCCGGTGGGGCACTGTGGGTTCAGGCGGGCTCTTGCAGCGGCTCAGGCAGCAGCTCGGCCTCCAGTTCCATGGGCGTGGAGCCCGGGATCTCCTCATCCCTGGGGAGAGGAGGAGGGCAAGGGGAGGGAGGGTGGGCCGGCCTCACCCCAGAGGCTGCTGATCCCCTGGGTTTAGAGCCAGGACCCCTAGCCTACGCCCTAGGACAACCAGACCTGGGGCCGCCTCGGTTTGAGGAGGGAGAGGGGCAGAATGAAGGGGACGAATGGCCAAGACTGGGGGCTAGGTCCACCCATGCTAGGAGAAGGCCTGCCCCGGCCTGGCCTCAGGCCCCCGGAGGCTGGGCTCTCTGCCCCTTCTTTGGGAACCAGCAGTCAGACATTCCTGTCCTAGGATCTGTCCATCCCATTTGTCTCCGTGTGCCCTCACAGGCCCCTCTCCTAGGCACTCAGGAAGTGAGGGGCACACTGCCCAGCTCTGGCCACCTCCAGAGAGGTCTTCAGACTGGGTGTGGGACCCCAAGACTGACTCTAGACAGCAGCCCACCTCCTCAGATCCAGGTGCTGGGAGGAAGTCAGACCCTCCCAAGGAATATGCAATGGCAACAGAAGCGGTGTCCCCTCCACCTCGGCAGTCCCTCTTCGTGGAACTCTGTCCCAAGGACCCAGTGATCCTGGTCAGGACCTTGTGCCAAGACCAGCGCTGGCTGTCCGTCCAGCCTGGGTCAGGACAGGGAGGCTGGTGGACTGCGTCCTGCTCACGCAGTAAGGACAGCAGTGGTGAGCGGGCCCGGATGGTGTAGTTTGTTTGTGATAAGCAATGACATTTACACTGTCCAGTAACAGACCGGATTAGAATCCAGCATGTTCTCACCACTGTTAAAGACGTGTGCACAGGTGAACCAGGGCCCACTGCCGCTGGCAGGCTGCCTTCTCCTCCATATTTTCTGATATACTTGTGATGAGCCATGTATGAGTTGTCAAATCAGTGTTTTAAAAAGGCTGTGTGGTTATCTAATTCAGCGAGTCTGGGTTCTCTTCAGACTGGTGTAACAATTCAAAACTTTTCTAAGACTGTGAGGTCCCATCACTGGACTAGAAATCTGAAAGTCAGAAGCCTCTGGAAGGCCTGTGGCTCTGAGGTTTTACAACTGACTCTAAATTTCAAAGTTGTTATAGTCTGAGAATTGAACATCTTACAACTCTGGGCTCCTAAAAACCCTTACTCCCAAGACCATAAGGTTCCAAGACTGACCGTGCGATTCTCCTGGGTGCCAGCAGGCCAGGATGTGACAACGCAAGCGTAAACAGACTCCTCTTCCCACTCTTCCCAGCCCATCCCCTCCTCTCAGGCGGCAGGGGCAGCCGCGCTTACCTGAGGGCCATGCAGGAGTAGGAGTAGCCCACGAAAGGCAGGTGGACGCCCAGCGGCGTGCCTTCCTGCATGTCCGATAGCGTCTCCTATGTGAGAGCAATGCAGATGTGATGTGAGCAGCCGCTGGCAGGGCTGGCCTCTCACCCTTTCCCAGTCCTGGCTGAAGGGCCCACCCAGCCCTGCCTAGGGTCTATCCAAAATGGACTCTCCACTACTTTCTTTCATTCCGTCCCACTGCTTCCCTGAGGGCACCTGCCGCCGTCTGTGTGTCTCCAGACTGTGAGGAGATGAGGGCAGGGCCCAGGGCTGACTGGTTCTCAAGTGTCCCCAGCAGTGCCCAGGACAAGGGCTGTCAGCCTGCACAAGCCTGGGGGAGCTCGTACGACAGCAGAGGAGAGAGCTGGCCTAAGGAGGGGAGGCAGGTTCCTCCGTGGTGCTTTCTCACCTCCCATCCTTCCAGGTCTCAGCTTCCAGGGCCACCTCCTCCAGGACCTTTCTGCTGGATTAGGAGGTCCCCACACCCCGCCCCAATACATCACAGCCCTGATCTCTCTGGGGCGTCACTCAGGGACAAGTCTGTGTCCTCCACTGAACTGTGAGTCTTGGTCAGTGCTGGTGGCTTCCCAGCCCTGGGCACCCCCAGAGCGGGTTTCTGGAGAAGCTGTGGTTTCAGGACCCCAGGAGGAGGGTACTCTCCTAACCTCAGTGTCATGGTGGAGGAATCGGGGTACCTTCTGCAGAGCTGGGGTCGCAGGTACCTACCCCGCCCCCGCTCACCATGGCAGTGAGCCCGTCCTCCACCATATCGAAGTTGCACGTGTCCGTGGCACCCTCGAAATCTGGCGTAAAAGGGGGAACGCTGTTTCGGAGGCTGTCCCAGTCAAGGCCAAGGAAGAAAGGGTGCTTCTGGAAATCGCCTGCTCCATTGCGGCCCAGGCGCACCTCAGGGGGGCACAACAGTTGCTGGATGAGGTCCCGAGCCTCCTCGGGGACTCCTGTGTCTGCCAGTGGGAAAGACAAGTGCTCCTGCTCGGAAGGAGAGGGGAAGAGAGGCTGTTACCTGGGAAAGTGCGCAGAGCGGTCATGGGCTCCCGGGGTTGGGCTCACCTTGTAGTGCACAATCTTGCCGTAGGTCTCGGCCGTGGAGTCAGCATAGAAGGGCGTCTGCCCGTAGAACATTTCATAGGCGAACACGCCCAACGCCCACCAGTCACACTCAGGCCCGTAGCTGCCAGTCCCCGGCCCACCGCCGACTGCCTGCAGGATCTCAGGAGACAGGTAGTCCGGGGTGCCCACAGCCACCAGCGACCGCACCTGAGCAAACAGGACCACAGCTGCTCTTGGCGCCGCCCCTCCTAGCTCTGGCTCCGCCTCCTCCTGACCTCTACCCTCTACCCTGAATCCCCCCACTTCGGCCTGTTATAACTCTTAAGGCCACAAGCAGCCTTAGGCCTGGGTCTCCTTTCCCCTCCAATCTGGTCATGCCCTCACCCTGGCACGGCCTGCAGGCCTTAGACCCTCCCTCACACCCTGCACCTCTCCTTCCTGCCCCAGACCCCACTCCTTACTGGTCTCCACAGGACCGGTGCCCCGCTCACCGTTCCATCTGCCCGCAACTTGAGGCAGGAGCCAAAGTCGGCCAAGCGGATGTGGCCGCAGCGGTCCAGCAGGATGTTGTCCGGCTTGATGTCCCTGCGCCAAGGGAAGAAGGAAGGGGAGGAGGATAAGCTAGCTTCTCTCCAGCTACCTCAACAAGCCCCAGCCTCTTAAGGATCATGCCTCTCCAATTCCGGTGTCCCTCGGCCCCTCCAGTGCTCACCTGTGCACGTAGCCTAGCCGGTGCACTGAGTCGATGGCCATGACAATCTCGGCCAGGTAGAAGCGTGCCATCTCGGCTGGGATCCGCTCCCCAAACTTGCTCAGCAGCGTTAGCAGGTCCCCGCCCACGTAGTACTCCATGACAAGGTACTGAGATGGGGCGAGATACGGGGGGATCCGCCTGGGCGCCGACCACTGATAGCCCAGGATACAGACTCCCAGAGATGCCCCACCCCTGGGCACAGACTCCGCAGCACCAGTCACAAGAGATCTTCCAAGCCAAAACAGACACCTCCGCCCCCTCAATCCTCGTTCCCCCAGGATGTCACTGGACAGAAATTCACTCCCCACCAAGAAAGCCAGAAAAAGAGAACCCAGAGGCCTCCCGAAGTCCAGAGTCTGGAGCCCAGATACTTCCCGCCCTGTGGCTCCCACAGTCGCCCGGTCTGGGGCTCACCAGGTAGTTCTCGTCCTGGAAGGCGAAATGCAGCTGCGTGATCCAGCGCTGGTCCCCGTTCACCAACACGTCCCTCTCTTCGCGGAAGCACGACACCTGCGGGACACCGGGAGGAGCTGAAGCGGCCCGAGTGGGGGCGGGGCGCGCCAGGTGCAGGGGGGATCCTCAGCGCCCCCGCACACCCGGCCCGGCCCTCACCTCGCCTCTCTTCAGCATGTCCCACTTGTTCATGATCTTCATAGCGTACACCTGGCCCGTCTGCTTCATCCTCACCACTGCCACCTGAAGGCCCAACAGGATAACGGGATTGAGGTGGAGGCGAAACCTGCGGCTCGCCGGGATTGGCCCAGATGCGGCCCCGCCCTCCCTCGGCAACCCGCCCCCCCCCTCCGCCCGTTGGCCTCAAGCCCCGCCTTAGGCTCTGAACTCAGTCATTCATCAGTTTCTGAGGCCCATCTAGAACTCTTTGAAGTCCCACCCAGTGCAGGAAAAGGCAGGTTCCGCCTCACTTGAGCTGCAGCAGCTGCTCCAAGCTCACCTCGCTGAACGCCCCGCGTCCGATCACCTTCAAAATCTCGAAGTCATCCCTCTGTAGCCGGACCTCCTTAAGCCTCAACGCGATGGGGTCCACTAAAGGGGGGGGCGGGGTTGAGAACCGAGAATCACAGCGACTGACACTGGAGAGGAGCGACTCCCGTCGTTGGTCCCTGGGTTTCCCCTGGCCTTGCCCTCCCCTTAGGACCGTCTGCCTTATTCCAGTTTTCACATGAACGTTTTGTGAGGTTTAACTGCCCTCCTGCAGAGAGGCGGGATGCCTGGGACCCGCTTGGTGGGAGAGGTTAGGTAGGCCAGGGGGTGCGCGGGGGGCCGGATGAATGGGGTGAGGTAACAAGTCTGCTGAAAGGAGGCTGTGATGAACAGAGGAAGAAGAAACAGGCCAGTTCTTAGAGCTCCGGGTCACTCTCCGCCCCCTCAATCCTCGTTCCCCCAGGATGTCACTGGACAGAAATTCACTCCCCACCAAGAAAGCCAGAAAAAGAGAACCCAGAGGCCTCCCGAAGTCCAGAGTCTGGAGCCCAGATACTTCCCGCCCTGTGGCTCCCACAGTCGCCCGGTCTGGGGCTCACCAGGTAGTTCTCGTCCTGGAAGGCGAAATGCAGCTGCGTGATCCAGCGCTGGTCCCCGTTCACCAACACGTCCCTCTCTTCGCGGAAGCACGACACCTGCGGGACACCGGGAGGAGCTGAAGCGGCCCGAGTGGGGGCGGGGCGCGCCAGGTGCAGGGGGGATCCTCAGCGCCCCCGCACACCCGGCCCGGCCCTCACCTCGCCTCTCTTCAGCATGTCCCACTTGTTCATGATCTTCATAGCGTACACCTGGCCCGTCTGCTTCATCCTCACCACTGCCACCTGAAGGCCCAACAGGATAACGGGATTGAGGTGGAGGCGAAACCTGCGGGCTCGCCGGGATTGGCCCAGATGCGGCCCCGCCCTCCCTCGGCAACCCGCCCCCCCCCTCCGCCCGTTGGCCTCAAGCCCCGCCTTAGGCTCTGAACTCAGTCATTCATCAGTTTCTGAGGCCCATCTAGAACTCTTTGAAGTCCCACCCAGTGCAGGAAAAGGCAGGTTCCGCCTCACTTGAGCTGCAGCAGCTGCTCCAAGCTCACCTCGCTGAACGCCCCGCGTCCGATCACCTTCAAAATCTCGAAGTCATCCCTCTGTAGCCGGACCTCCTTAAGCCTCAACGCGATGGGGTCCACTAAAGGGGGGGGCGGGGTTGAGAACCGAGAATCACAGCGACTGACACTGGAGAGGAGCGACTCCCGTCGTTGGTCCCTGGGTTTCCCCTGGCCTTGCCCTCCCCTTAGGACCGTCTGCCTTATTCCAGTTTTCACATGAACGTTTTGTGAGGTTTAACTGCCCTCCTGCAGAGAGAGGCGGGATGCCTGGGAACCTCTTTCTGGGACAGATTAGGTAGGCCAGGGGGTTCTCGGGGTGCCGGATGAATGGGGTGAGGTAACAAGTCTGCTGAAAGGAGGCTGTGATGAACAGAGGAAGAAGAAACAGGCCAGTTCTTAGAGCTCCGGGTAACCAGGCCCACCCCCAGGGCTCAATCGCATTCTGTCCTGCCTTTTGGCCCAGAGCCTGCAGTTTAACCCAGCACCTCTAGGCTTAGACGCAGATGGCTCTTGGCCCACACTTGGGGAATCTCGAGTTTAGGGTCAGGGCCAGGAGAAGGAACCGGAGAGGGAGACAAAGGCAGTGTGGACCTGCATCCTGGGCTCCAGGACTGCTGGCAGTCAAGGGCATTATCTTTGCACGCTCAGCTCCAGAAGGAGGTCTTACTATTTCTCCTTATCTAGAGACAGGGAACCAAGGCTCAGACAGGTGAAGCCCTCTGTCCAATGCCGTACAGCCAGCACGGTGGCAGACGGAGGTTTGCGAGGGGAAGGCAGAGGGTGGGGAAGGCAGAGGGTGGAGGCAGGAGACTCAGGAGAGAGGGAGGCCTGGAAGAAGCTCGGAGCCTCCGAGGCCAGAGGGAGAGAGTGATGGGTCCAGCTGGGGATGAGGGAAGATACCGTGGGTTTTGGAGAGGGTTTGGGGAGAGTGGCCGGGCAGGGAAGCAGCAGCCAGGGCCCCGGCGTGGGGAGGGAGGAGAGAGCCAACACATTGAGGCCTTTTAAGGCAGCGGGAACCCAGGCCCCCTCCCCCGCCCTGGCGGCCTGGCAGGGGAGGGGTGCAGGGTGCTGCCAGGCCCACAAAAGGAGCGCTCCTTACGGGAGACATGACTCCTGCCCCCGCCTCAGGGCTCTGTGCATCCTGTGCAAGAGGGCGGTGGGGCACTGAGAGGGTTACAAAGGGTTAGGGGGATGTGGGGAGAAGGCTCTTCCAGAGGCCAAGGGAAGGTGGAGGCCAAGTTCCCCTTGGCCTCCACCTTCCCATCTGCGAAATGGGAAGAAGAGAATTAGGACCTGGGTCAAGCTGGATCAAGAATTCCCTGGCCTTGCCCTCCCCTTAGGACCGTCTGCCTTATTCCAGTTTTCACATGAACGTTTTGTGAGGTTTAACTGCCCTCCTGCAGAGAGAGGCGGGATGCCTGGGAACCTCTTTCTGGGACAGATTAGGTAGGCCAGGGGGTTCTCGGGGTGCCGGATGAATGGGGTGAGGTAACAAGTCTGCTGAAAGGAGGCTGTGATGAACAGAGGAAGAAGAAACAGGCCAGTTCTTAGAGCTCCGGGTAACCAGGCCCACCCCCAGGGCTCAATCGCATTCTGTCCTGCCTTTTGGCCCAGAGCCTGCAGTTTAACCCAGCACCTCTAGGCTTAGACGCAGATGGCTCTTGGCCCACACTTGGGGAATCTCGAGTTTAGGGTCAGGGCCAGGAGAAGGAACCGGAGAGGGAGACAAAGGCAGTGTGGACCTGCATCCTGGGCTCCAGGACTGCTGGCAGTCAAGGGCATTATCTTTGCACGCTCAGCTCCAGAAGGAGGTCTTACTATTTCTCCTTATCTAGAGACAGGGAACCAAGGCTCAGACAGGTGAAGCCCTCTGTCCAATGCCGTACAGCCAGCACGGTGGCAGACGGAGGTTTGCGAGGGGAAGGCAGAGGGTGGGGAAGGCAGAGGGTGGAGGCAGGAGACTCAGGAGAGAGGGAGGCCTGGAAGAAGCTCGGAGCCTCCGAGGCCAGAGGGAGAGAGTGATGGGTCCAGCTGGGGATGAGGGAAGATACCGTGGGTTTTGGAGAGGGTTTGGGGAGAGTGGCCGGGCAGGGAAGCAGCAGCCAGGGCCCCGGCGTGGGGAGGGAGGAGAGAGCCAACACATTGAGGCCTTTTAAGGCAGCGGGAACCCAGGCCCCCTCCCCCGCCCTGGCGGCCTGGCAGGGGAGGGGTGCAGGGTGCTGCCAGGCCCACAAAAGGAGCGCTCCTTACGGGAGACATGACTCCTGCCCCCGCCTCAGGGCTCTGTGCATCCTGTGCAAGAGGGCGGTGGGGCACTGAGAGGGTTACAAAGGGTTAGGGGGATGTGGGGAGAAGGCTCTTCCAGAGGCCAAGGGAAGGTGGAGGCCAAGTTCCCCTTGGCCTCCACCTTCCCATCTGCGAAATGGGAAGAAGAGAATTAGGACCTGGGTCAGAAAGACATGGATACAGAGGGAGCAGAAGGCAGAGAGAGCGGACATGGGTGGGGACAGGGACACACAGAGCCCAAGGACCAGGCGCAGGCTGCGGAGGGTCAGAGTGGCAGATGGCAGAGAGACCGAAACCAGTGTGCCGGAGCTCAGGCGAGGACGGGGTGAGGGCAGACAAGACAGGAGGCTGAGATGGTGCATCTTCCCTGCGGACCTATCTCCAGGGGAAGCCTTGGCCAGAAGGGACTCTGGGTGGAGGGGGCAGGACAGAACCTCGGAGAAAGTGGGCCCTCCTGGAAGAACCCTTGCTCCTCCTCCAACCGGGGGTGTGGGCGATGTCCATCTGCAGAGCTGGTCCTCCATAGCGCTTGCCTGAGTCACTGCACCCTCCCAGGGCCCGGGCACCTGTTGGGGCAGCTGAAGAGACTGGCGCCGAACACCTGCCTGTCGGCCGCGCCCCTGGCAGCTGCCCTGTGCCGTCCCTCCCACTTCCCCCACACTCTGGAAAACCAGGGTAGAGGGCCATGGGGCCAATTCGGAGGGTCCTAGGAGACAGGGCCCCCCAGCATGTCCATAGGCCTAGACCCAGGGAGGGTGTGCAGGGACCTCGAGAGGCAGCGCCCATCCCAGCTGACCATGGCTTCCAATGCTTGGATTTGAGTCATGGCCACCCTGGCCTCTGTGGGCCCCGCTCTGCCATGTCAGGGGGCACGGGGGTAGGCGCATGTCGCCCTAAGACCCAGCCCCAAGTTCTGAGCTCCTGAATCATCCAGCCCCCAACAACCAGCCCAGATCCACCTCCTCCCTCTGCCCTGTCCCCAACCCCCAATCTGGGAGTGAGCCCAGGCAGGGGGGTAGGCACTCACCCCACTGCAAGAAGTCGGCCACATACTTGTCCTGGGCCAGGTCGGAGGCACCCAGCTCCTGGTGGACACCCAGAAGAAGGTCGAGCAGGGGTTCCAGCCCCAAGAAGCCAGGGTCCAGCACCAGCTGCTGAAGCCGCCTCAGCCGCAGCTCGGCTGACATGTCGGGCAGGCAGCACCATGGCCCCCTCCCCGGGCCAGAGGCTCGGGGTCCTCCTGTCACGGGGCCTGGAGGGCCCTGTGGAGGCCCTGGGGCCCTGGGCGCATGTCTGCCTGTCCCCGGCTGTCCCCTGGGCCTCTCTGGCCACTTCTCTCTGCTGGCTGCTAGGGCCTCCTCCCTTTCTCCCCACCCCTCGGGCCAGCCCCCTCCAACCTCCCAGCCTTAACCCCTCACAAGCCAGGCCCCCCCAACTCCCTCCTCCCAGGGCCCCTCGGAATGCTTCGGTGTGAGACGGAGAGTGGAGACTGTTAACCCTCAAACCACCCCCCACCCGTACCCACCGAAAAGGCCACAGTGCAGAGGGACGCCACAGGTGTGACAGATGCCAACAATGAGCCCTCCCATTCCCCAGAGGGGACCAATTGAGGTTCAGCGTGATCTGGCAACACCCCTCCCAAGCTCGAGAGCTGGGAGGGGAGAGAGGGGTGAGGCCTAGGAAGGGGAACGGAGGCCAGGGCAGCTTTGCGGGTGACTCAGCCAAGGATTCAGACTTTGGGAGGGTTTAAATTTAGCCCACAGGCCCTCTGCTTTACCCTTTTTTTTGGCAGGAGGTGGGGAAGGGGTGGTGAGAGAAGTGGGAAGGGAGGCCCTCAGGAGCCAGGAGCAGGGGTGACCCCCTGGCCAAAGCCTGGAGGCGGCAAAGGAGCCCCCAAAATAGCTCCGTGGACCCTGGCGGCGCAGCCACATTCCTGCCCAGGCTAGGATTAGAAACAGAAACATTTCGGGGGGTGGAGGGCGGAGCAGGAAGACACCGCTCCCTGCGGCTCCAGAGGGCCGCCAGGAGGGCTTTCCGCGCTTCTCTCCAGGCCGGATAGTCCTCGTGGAAGAAACCATGGTCTCTGGTCAGCCCTGGAGGCCGGGGTCTGGCCAAGCCAGCCCTGAGGCAGCAGGAGGCAAGGCGTGTGTGGGTGGCTGGTCCCTCGGGGGAGCTCCCTGGGGACCGTAATTTCTGATTTGGACACTTTGAGAAGACTCTGAGAACACGCCCTGAAGACCTTGAAGAGCGGGTCCTGGCAGCTCTCTTCTCAGCGTCAGGGGGTGGGGAGCGAGGGATGCTCTCCATCTGAAAAGCCTCGCCCCTGGCCGGCCAGCTGGCCAGCAGCTGATCCCCCGCTCCATGCCTCCTGCACCACCCTCCTCCCGCCCTCTGTTTTTCCTGCCCTCAAAAGAGGGTCAGGAGGGCAGGCTGGCCTCGCTCTTCCTCTGGATAAAGGAGACTGACTCTAGGCTGCACTGAAAGCACACACGCTTCCTCCACGCCTCCGCGGAAGGGAACTGAGACGCTGTGAAAACAGGGAACTTTAGTATAAATAAGCGGTCCTGGGGGCCAGGGAGGGCCCCGAGGGGCTTCCATAATTTAACACTCTTCAAGAGCACAAGTAACAACAAGGACAGGGTCAGGGCCAGGGGAGGGGTGGCCGCCCCGGCCTGAGCACAGGACCGAGGGGCGCACGGCAGAGCTGGGGCTCTTGTGGGTGGGGGAGCTCCCCGAGGAGAGACCAGTCACATGCTGGGGACAGGGACGGCTAACACTGATGTCTCGGAGGAAGGGGTCATTGTACTTGGCAGTGGGTGGGGACATGGCGGGGGCCACACGGGCCACTACGTCCCCCAGTATCTGGGCAGGGCTGAAGGACCTTCTGCCCCCGAATCTGTACAGGGCGAGGGACCGGAGCAGTCCATCTGTTGTGGTTAGTCTGGTTAATGCGTTGATCCGTGAGGTCAGCGGGGAGGGTTATGCTAGGAGGCTGGGGGCATCAGGTGGGGACCCCGACATCCACGGCTTCACACCACTGTGCCGCTGGGGGAGTTGCCTGGTTGGGAGGAGATGCCCTGGGGAGGAGGAGAGGGGAGACAGGAAGGGGTTAGAGACCCTCGGGGCTCTCACCAGTCCCACAGGGAGGGAGCCAGCCCGGGGTGCCCCTGGCTGCTCCCACCCTGGCCTCGCCCTTGAATCCGCCCCAGACCCCGCCCCCCAACCCACAGAGGCCACTGCTCTAGGCTCAGGAACTCACATCTCGGCTAGCTTCCCTGTCCCAGCAAGCAGCACTTTAAACAATAATTACAGTCCTCATGTGAGCCTGAGCAGAGGATGGGCAAGATGGGGGGGAGGTGGGGGAACTGGGGCCCCCTGCTGACTGGGGGGTCCTGAGAGTCTGTGGGAAGAACTCAGGGACAGTCCTACCTCTACCACTGACTTGCTGGGTGACCTGGGCCAACTTCCTTCCCCTGTCTGGACCTCGGCCTCCTCGTCTGTGAACTAGGGAGATAGAGGGGTCTCTTTCAGGATGCATCGGGTTCCCCAAACCCTGATGCTCCTGCCTCTGAGACTGTGCTTTAAGGTCTAGGGGTTCAGGAACCTACAATTCCCAAACTGCTCTTCTAGGGGAAAACCAAGGCCCAGCCCTCCACTCTGGCCCTCTGGCCCCAGAGACCAAAGCCCAAGAAGACTCCTGAGACCTTAGCCCCCAAGTTATGCAGCACCAGGCCCCCACTAAATCTGCTGGGGCCTCTTTGAACCCCAAGAGGTGGGCATATCCACCCACCACCCATCTTCACGCTTCGCTGTCCTCAGCGGTGGGAAGAGTTAGAAAGAGGCAGTGCCTCGCTCGAGGTCACACAGGGAGCCCGAGACCCAGGCTGGAAGCCAAGGCCCCCAGACTCAGTCTTGCCCACAGAGCTCAACCTGCAGTGTTAGAAACACTTCACTGTTCCAACCTAATCAGGAAGACCTAGCCATTGCCGGGCCCGCCGGCTGCCCTTCAGACAGCTGGCCACCGTCTCCACCACTCCCAGAGGCCTCTCAATCCGCCCCACTCTCTGCCGATGTTGCCCACCAAGCATTCTAGAAGTCACTCTAAGACCTGAGAAGCCTAGTTCTGGGACAAGATCTCCACGGTTTCCTCTCATCCCATGGGGGCTAAACGCTGCATGCTAACAAAGCCAGGAAGGGGTTAGAGACCCTCGGGGCTCTCACCAGTCCCACAGGGAGGGAGCCAGCCCGGGGTGCCCCTGGCTGCTCCCACCCTGGCCTCGCCCTTGAATCCGCCCCAGACCCCGCCCCCCAACCCACAGAGGCCACTGCTCTAGGCTCAGGAACTCACATCTCGGCTAGCTTCCCTGTCCCAGCAAGCAGCACTTTAAACAATAATTACAGTCCTCATGTGAGCCTGAGCAGAGGATGGGCAAGATGGGGGGGAGGTGGGGGAACTGGGGCCCCCTGCTGACTGGGGGGTCCTGAGAGTCTGTGGGAAGAACTCAGGGACAGTCCTACCTCTACCACTGACTTGCTGGGTGACCTGGGCCAACTTCCTTCCCCTGTCTGGACCTCGGCCTCCTCGTCTGTGAACTAGGGAGATAGAGGGGTCTCTTTCAGGATGCATCGGGTTCCCCAAACCCTGATGCTCCTGCCTCTGAGACTGTGCTTTAAGGTCTAGGGGTTCAGGAACCTACAATTCCCAAACTGCTCTTCTAGGGGAAAACCAAGGCCCAGCCCTCCACTCTGGCCCTCTGGCCCCAGAGACCAAAGCCCAAGAAGACTCCTGAGACCTTAGCCCCCAAGTTATGCAGCACCAGGCCCCCACTAAATCTGCTGGGGCCTCTTTGAACCCCAAGAGGTGGGCATATCCACCCACCACCCATCTTCACGCTTCGCTGTCCTCAGCGGTGGGAAGAGTTAGAAAGAGGCAGTGCCTCGCTCGAGGTCACACAGGGAGCCCGAGACCCAGGCTGGAAGCCAAGGCCCCCAGACTCAGTCTTGCCCACAGAGCTCAACCTGCAGTGTTAGAAACACTTCACTGTTCCAACCTAATCAGGAAGACCTAGCCATTGCCGGGCCCGCCGGCTGCCCTTCAGACAGCTGGCCACCGTCTCCACCACTCCCAGAGGCCTCTCAATCCGCCCCACTCTCTGCCGATGTTGCCCACCAAGCATTCTAGAAGTCACTCTAAGACCTGAGAAGCCTAGTTCTGGGACAAGATCTCCACGGTTTCCTCTCATCCCATGGGGGCTAAACGCTGCATGCTAACAAAGCCCCCCGCCAAGGCCCGCCTTCACCTGGGTCCCCACGGGCCGTGTGGGGAGACTCACCGCCTTGCCCGGCCGGGCCCAGGTGCAGATGAGGCCCTCCTGGCAGGCGGTGATGATGCAGTCCTCCAGGAAGAGGAGGACCGTGAGCCGCTCCTGGGCGATCTTCTTGCACACCAGCGGCTCGAGCAGCGGCACCTCATGGATGCGTGGGCACAGCGCGGTGCCCAGCACCTTGGCGGGGTCCAGCCGGCTTCGGGGGGCGGGGCCGCTGGGCTTGTCCCCGCCGCCCCCGCCCCCACTGCCACCCCGGCTGATGTTGCCCAGACTGTGGTAGCGCTTGTGCTCTTTCTCGGCCCCCCGGTCCCGCCGCTCCTGCAGTGTCAGCGTGGCAAAGCGGCCGATGCTGAAGGGCGTGCCGGGCTCTGCCGCTGTGCCCGGGCCGGCCGCCTTGCCGCTGCCCGCGGGGTGTGGGAGGCTGTTGGAGCGGGACAAGGAGCGGGGCAGGGGCCCGGGGCCTGGCTCCCCACCCTTCGAGCCAGGTGGCGTGGTGCCAGGCGTGCCGGGGAGGGTGCGGGTGCGGGCCAGGGGCGGGTGGGGGTAGAGCACGTCTTCCGTGAGGTCCCACAGGCAGAACTGCGTGTCCTGGCCGGCCGAGCCGAAGCGGTAGGTGATGGAGCCGGCCTTGGGCAGCGGGGAGACGGGGGGCCCTCCGCCCGAGCCTGTGCCCGCAGCCTCCGGCTCCTCCTCCTCCTCGCCGCTCCGCTCCCCGTCGCCCGCCGTGGCCGCCGCCTCCTCGGCCCTCGTGGTGTAGGGGTCAAAGGCCACGGCATTGACCCAGGACTTGTGGCCGTGGCCTCGGGCCACCACGCGGCCCTCGGCGAAGGACCACACGGTGACCAGGTCATCTTCGCCCCCCGTCACAACGTAGCGCCCGTCGGGGCTCCAGCACACGCAGAGCAGGCCCCCAAAGTAGCTCTTCATGAGCCCCCGCAGGAGCATGGAGTCGAAGTGGAAGACGCGCAGGCAGCCGTCCTGGCTGACGCAGGCCAGGTGCCGGCCGTCGGGCGAGAAGGCGAACTCGTTGAGCGGCCCCTCGCCCACCGCCCACTTGGCCAGCGGGTTGCGGGGCGCCTTGCTCTTGGCGGCGTAGACGGCGAAGCCCTCGCCCTGCTTCAGCAGGCTGTACTGGGGCGGCGCCGAGGCGCAGGGGTGGCTGACGTTGTACAGGTACAGGTGGCCGCTGGCGTGCGATGCCAGGAACAGGCTCTCCGACTCAGGCAGCCACTTCAGGTATGTCACCTTGGTCTTGTCGATGAGCCGCTGCCAGGGGAGAGAGCGGGGTTGGGAGAAGGCCGTCCTCCCCCGGCCCGCCTCCTCCCCCGCCTGGTTCCCCTGAGAAGGTCATCGGCCGGGGCCGGGGCCTCCCCGGAGAGGAGAGACGGAAGGAACCAGACAGACGCCAACCAGGTCATGAGAAACCCGGGGAGACGGGCTGCGCGAGGACTCCGTGGAGCCTGGATGTCCCTCCTTTGGCAGGAGGGCAGCCCTCCTTCCAGAGCACTGTCCTCGGTCTCACCCCCTCTGCCATCTTTACCATGTCGTGCTTAAGGCAAGAAATCGATTCACGGCGTATCAGCTCCCCTGAGGAAGGGGCCTCTGCTAGTTTAGTTCATTGCTCTGGCCCCACAGCGCAGAGCTGCACAGGCAGGAGACATCTAGCAAGTAGTCCCTGGACTCACGAATGACAACTCCTTCACCTGTGGGCTGGGCATCCTTAGATCCTCGCCTTCAGAGCTGCAAGAAATCCTGTGGGTCTGATCTTCAAAATTCGCCAAGAAACCGATCTGTTCTCACCTCTCCCCACCGACTCCAACCACCCTGGCCTCAGCCGTCACGAGGCCTGCAATGGTCTAACTGGCCGCTAGGCCCCCGGCACCCACGTTTCTTCTCCACACAGCTGCCCGAGAGACGCTATTAAACCCAAACTCAGCGCCCCAGCACTCTTTCTCCCACCCTGAGACTCCCAGGGAACCAAGCCGGGAAGCCTTCTGGTATCCACTGTCTGTAACAAAGTAACTGTTTTTCCCAGGTATCTAAGTTGCTTCTCATTCTCCAGAGAATTTACAAAATAATCAACTTGTTTCTGTGCTCTGCAGCTCAGATGAACTCCAGCAGCAAGAGGTTCTACGTCTTTCCCATAACCTTCCAGACCCTTCAGCTCCCGGTCCTTCCGAGCTGCTTCTCAGAACTCATCTATCACCCTCCCTAAACGTTGCTCCGGCCACCCAGCCTTTTTGCTGTCCTGCTTTGGGCATTTGCCCTAGCTGTCCCTTCTACTCAGAAAGGCCTTCTCCTCAATAACCGCGTCACCTTCCAGTGAGACCTCTCCCAACCTCAGCGAGAGCTTCCCAGTCGCCTGCCCTGCTGGATTTTCTCCATGACGCTCCGGCACACAGCATGCTTAGTTATGTGATAATCTGTCTCTGCCACCGAGAGGAAAACTCCACAAAGACAGGGTCCTCTGTTTTACTCACTGAGACGTTACAGTCCCAGCACTAACAGCAAAGTCTGGCAACGAGCAAGAATGCTCAGGTAATATTTTGTGAATGGATGAGCTCGTCCATTTTTAATCCATTCCCTGTTCTACTCACTCCCCGTTGCCATTCATATATTCTGTACATTTGGCAAACCCTCTCTGAACACAGAGAGAGAGAGAGGACAAGCTTGGTTCCGGACACAGGTAAGGTCTGCTGCCATTTCCCTTACGCCAGGGCCGCTCAGCACTAAGCAACCTCCATGTACGATGTTACAACACTCCCGCAAGGTAGGGACAGGAATCCCATTTAGCAGAGGCGGAAAACTGAGGCTCAGGGAGGACCGGGCACCTTCCCAAAGCCACACAGTGAGCGGCAGATGTAGCACACATTTGAATCCAATGCCCACAGGGCTCAGAATTCGAAGAGCCAGGGCCCGGCTTCAAACAAATCCCAGCCAATAGCCAGACTCAGTTTTCTAATCTGCAAAATGGGTCTCACAGCCCTAAACCATGGGCTGATCAAAACTCCAGGAGTAATGTGTTCTGCACAGGCCTAACCAAGCATAGGACCTGGGCACGGGTGCTGCGGCTGTCCTTAGCAGCTGCCTGACGAGCTACCATTGTCTGTCACCCCATCCGACACATCTGTCAGTCCCTCCCCCATCTCTGCCTCATCCTGCCCCTCTCAGGCCCACACGGCTCCCCAGGCAGCTGTCCTCTCATGGCAAACAGCGTGTGGGTGGACGGCAAGGGGAGGAGTTCTGGGCCATCGCGGGGACCCACAATCACCTCCTCGTTGAATAGTTTGCTGGTGTCCTTCTTGATGAGATCCAGATACTGGACTTGACCGGCTGAGAAGCCCACCAGCAGCGAGATGGTCTCAGTGGCAGCAGTGAACTGGTTGAAGTCGTGGCAGGTGGGCTGGGTGCCCTTATAGATCCGCTTGTCAATTGGCTTGTTGAGGTCAATGGACTTGAGTGGTGGGAGAAAACGAGTTAATGGCTTCACCACTGAGAGGAAGGAAGAGGGTGTTGAGGTTGGGGCAAAACCACGGAGGGGAAGCTGGGTTAAGGCCCTGAGGGAAGTGGGTAGGCGGCTGGGTAAGTGAGGAGGGGAGGGGCAACCACAGACCGGAAGGAAGACCCAAAACACAAACAGAGGAGAACAGCAGGCAGGAAGGATCTCCCCCGGCCACCGCAGGAGACCACACGGCCTCCTCCCCCACGGTGGACCCTCTCGGCTTCAGGGACACTCCGGGCCACAGTATCCATGCGGGGTCCCCACAGTCCCTGAGCTCCAGCTCCCTTCTAGTCCTCCCCCATAATTTCAGCCACTCCCCTGGGTCTGAGCACTACAGTACTCCAAGACCACCAACACTCTGGACCACCCAATCCCCAAAACGCTTAAGTCCACTGTTCTAGGAATCTCTTCACTATGATGCCCTTAAACCTCAGAATTCCCATCACCCAGTTCAGGAACCCATTACATCTCTCGGTCCCCCAAATTTTAGGTGCCTTCTGAGCTGTCAGGATCCCCAACACTTCTGGGGACCATCACAGACTTCCCAAAGCCACACAGTGAGCGGCAGATGTAGCACACATTTGAATCCAATGCCCACAGGGCTCAGAATTCGAAGAGCCAGGGCCCGGCTTCAAACAAATCCCAGCCAATAGCCAGACTCAGTTTTCTAATCTGCAAAATGGGTCTCACAGCCCTAAACCATGGGCTGATCAAAACTCCAGGAGTAATGTGTTCTGCACAGGCCTAACCAAGCATAGGACCTGGGCACGGGTGCTGCGGCTGTCCTTAGCAGCTGCCTGACGAGCTACCATTGTCTGTCACCCCATCCGACACATCTGTCAGTCCCTCCCCCATCTCTGCCTCATCCTGCCCCTCTCAGGCCCACACGGCTCCCCAGGCAGCTGTCCTCTCATGGCAAACAGCGTGTGGGTGGACGGCAAGGGGAGGAGTTCTGGGCCATCGCGGGGACCCACAATCACCTCCTCGTTGAATAGTTTGCTGGTGTCCTTCTTGATGAGATCCAGATACTGGACTTGACCGGCTGAGAAGCCCACCAGCAGCGAGATGGTCTCAGTGGCAGCAGTGAACTGGTTGAAGTCGTGGCAGGTGGGCTGGGTGCCCTTATAGATCCGCTTGTCAATTGGCTTGTTGAGGTCAATGGACTTGAGTGGTGGGAGAAAACGAGTTAATGGCTTCACCACTGAGAGGAAGGAAGAGGGTGTTGAGGTTGGGGCAAAACCACGGAGGGGAAGCTGGGTTAAGGCCCTGAGGGAAGTGGGTAGGCGGCTGGGTAAGTGAGGAGGGAAGGGGCAACCACAGACCGGAAGGAAGACCCAAAACACAAACAGAGGAGAACAGCAGGCAGGAAGGATCTCCCCCGGCCACCGCAGGAGACCACACGGCCTCCTCCCCCACGGTGGACCCTCTCGGCTTCAGGGACACTCCGGGCCACAGTATCCATGCGGGGTCCCCACAGTCCCTGAGCTCCAGCTCCCTTCTAGTCCTCCCCCATAATTTCAGCCACTCCCCTGGGTCTGAGCACTACAGTACTCCAAGACCACCAACACTCTGGACCACCCAATCCCCAAAACGCTTAAGTCCACTGTTCTAGGAATCTCTTCACTATGATGCCCTTAAACCTCAGAATTCCCATCACCCAGTTCAGGAACCCATTACATCTCTCGGTCCCCCAAATTTTAGGTGCCTTCTGAGCTGTCAGGATCCCCAACACTTCTGGGGACCATCACAGACTCCCAGGGTCTCGTGTCCTCTGGGATCCACATCACTTTTAGAGACGCCTGTCACGCCTGAGGATGCTCCCTCTGGGCTTTCATCAGCGAGATTCTCATTTCCTTCAGCACCCTCACTCTCCGGAACCCAAACTTTCTCCAGAAACCCATTTGCCTTCAGGATCCCTATTACATCGAAGTCCTCATTACTTCTAGAATCTTCGTTCCCCTCGGGGCTCCCGAGGCTCCACGGATATCCCCAGAATGCAATCCCCTGGCTATCACTTCTGATCCTGCGTTTCCTAACACCTGCAAAATGCCTGCCGGCCAGCACCCTGGAGAACCCCATAACCATTTCGGATCCTCCATTACCTCCGGAATAGTCCTCAGCCCAGAACCCCACGCACACCCTGGGGATCTCACGTGATCTCGAGGCTGCCCACCACCTCCAGGATGGCCAGCGCCCAGGGGGCCTCCCGTCAGCTTTGAGAACCCTGCATCACCTCCAAGAACCCTTTCTCCCTAGGATGTCCGTCACATCCAGGTCGCTTCTCTCTGAGTCCCCATCATTCGGGACCCTCCCGTCCCTTCTCCAACCCCTCGAGGCTCCCCATCCTCTCAGCCAGCACCCAGGGCCCCACCACGCAGGCCGCTCACCCGCTGGCTCCCACGGCGACAGCAGCCCGGGTAGAAATACAGCTCGCGGCCCAAGTTGAAGCAGACGCGGTCTCCCCCGGCGCCCAGCCCCGCGGGCGTGGCGGGCGGCTCCCCGGCCCCGGCGCCGTCGGGTTCCCCGAGGCGCACGAGGCTCAGGCGCACCGCAGGCAGCGCGGGCCCGGGCCCGGGGCCGGCGGGCGGAGGGGACGGCGCGGAGCCCGCAGCGCCGGGGCCCGAGGCCGAGGCAGGGCCGGGCGGGGCCTGCGGCGGCTGGGGCGGCGCCGGGGTCTGGGCGGAAGCCGGACCTGACCTGCGAGCGGTGCCGTCGCCGGGAAGCAGCTTGTAGAAGCCCTCGCGGGTGCGGAACTGCGACTTGATCTCCGCGCAATCCCCCATGGCGGCGCCGGGGCCCGCGCCGCCCTCCGCGCCGCCCGCCGCCATCTTGGGCGCCCCCCAACCCCGCCCGGGCCCCGCCGCTGCCGGACCGCCGCCCGCCGCCGGGCCCCCTGCCGGAAGTCGGGGGTCCGCACCGGAAGAGGTGGGGTCGTCGCCCAGGCAACGCTTTTTCGATTGGCAACAAGGTAGGGAGGCGGGACGAGCCCTAGCCGTCGCTCCGGTAACGGTTCAGGGTTTGAAGGCGGGGCTGCAAGGTGGGCGCGGCCTTCGTGCCTGCGCCTAACTAGTGGTTGGCGGTGGGGGCGGGGCCCGCAGGGGAAGGGGCGTGGCCACGAAAAGAGTCCTAGCCCATAGCAACGGCGCCCTGGGAACCGTTTGCCTGGCAGCGGGAGTACCCTCAAGAGGAGGCTTCGTCCACTTGTCCTTCCCGTGACGTCACTGAAAGGACTTAAGGTGACCCTAATGTCTCCTGAAGACTCCCGACACACACCCTCCAGTGTTTTCTACTTGCATCTTGAAGTCCCCAACTGACCACAGACGTCTCCCCAACGCTTCCTCCCTCCTGATTTATTTCCTAAGCAAATCTCATGATCTCCATGTCCCATCATTCGGGACCCTCCCGTCCCTTCTCCAACCCCTCGAGGCTCCCCATCCTCTCAGCCAGCACCCAGGGCCCCACCACGCAGGCCGCTCACCCGCTGGCTCCCACGGCGACAGCAGCCCGGGTAGAAATACAGCTCGCGGCCCAAGTTGAAGCAGACGCGGTCTCCCCCGGCGCCCAGCCCCGCGGGCGTGGCGGGCGGCTCCCCGGCCCCGGCGCCGTCGGGTTCCCCGAGGCGCACGAGGCTCAGGCGCACCGCAGGCAGCGCGGGCCCGGGCCCGGGGCCGGCGGGCGGAGGGGACGGCGCGGAGCCCGCAGCGCCGGGGCCCGAGGCCGAGGCAGGGCCGGGCGGGGCCTGCGGCGGCTGGGGCGGCGCCGGGGTCTGGGCGGAAGCCGGACCTGACCTGCGAGCGGTGCCGTCGCCGGGAAGCAGCTTGTAGAAGCCCTCGCGGGTGCGGAACTGCGACTTGATCTCCGCGCAATCCCCCATGGCGGCGCCGGGGCCCGCGCCGCCCTCCGCGCCGCCCGCCGCCATCTTGGGCGCCCCCCAACCCCCGCCCCGGGCCCCGCCGCTGCCGGACCGCCGCCCGCCGCCGGGCCCCCTGCCGGAAGTCGGGGGTCCGCACCGGAAGAGGTGGGGTCGTCGCCCAGGCAACGCTTTTTCGATTGGCAACAAGGTAGGGAGGCGGGACGAGCCCTAGCCGTCGCTCCGGTAACGGTTCAGGGTTTGAAGGCGGGGCTGCAAGGTGGGCGCGGCCTTCGTGCCTGCGCCTAACTAGTGGTTGGCGGTGGGGGCGGGGCCCGCAGGGGAAGGGGCGTGGCCACGAAAAGAGTCCTAGCCCATAGCAACGGCGCCCTGGGAACCGTTTGCCTGGCAGCGGGAGTACCCTCAAGAGGAGGCTTCGTCCACTTGTCCTTCCCGTGACGTCACTGAAAGGACTTAAGGTGACCCTAATGTCTCCTGAAGACTCCCGACACACACCCTCCAGTGTTTTCTACTTGCATCTTGAAGTCCCCAACTGACCACAGCGTCTCCAACGCTTCCTCCCCCCCCCTGATGATCCTGCAAATCTCATTGATCTCCAATGTCTCCATAAAACGCCAGGGGCCTTCTGACCCATTTCTGACTAATACTAACACCAAACAGCTCCACATTTCCTCCCAAACCTCCTATATATCTCCACTACTCCACTATTCTTCAACAATCTCACTCAGACCTCCAACAGACACCAAAATTTGATCGATCCCTGTGATGCCCTCGGTGTTTCAATAGTCCACTAGTAATCCGAAATCTCTTCCTGATCCCAACAGCTCCTTCATAGCCAGTGTCCGTCCCTCCCTGTCCCCATCACAGATCTTGAATGAAACTGACATCTCACTTCAAATCTGCCTCCTCTCCTGTGTCCTCATCTTAGGGCCAATCACCAGGCTGCAGGTTTCAGTATCTTTCTAAACTTCGGCCATTCTCTTCACTCCCTGATTCCAGTCCCTGAGTTTTTTCTGTTCCGTCTCCTGAATCCCTCTCTTCCAGTCCATTCCTCTGCTAAACTCTTCTGCATCAGCCTTGTCTCTGCTCCCCCAGACTCCTGTCTCACATTCCACTTGGCATCCAGAGAGGTCTTTCTAAAACACAACATGATCAGAGCCCATCAGTGGCCTCTCCAGGGCTCTAAGGACAAAGTTCAACCCTGAGTAATCTGTTTCTGCCAACTTCTCTTTCCAGCCTCAACTGTCGCCACTGACTTCTTGCACTCCGTCTCAAAAATGAAATTAGAGGATTTACGCCAACACATCACGCTGTCTGTTTCCCTTGGATCTTTGCATATGCCCTGTTCCCTCTGTGCGGAACGGCCTAGCCCTCTGTTCCTGACCATTTATGAGCCAGCCGCGGAGCTCCATCGTCCTCCGGGCTCCCACATCTGGGCTGTCATTCCCCAGGAAACGCGTCTGTCTCTCCTGGAGAGTGTCCACCTTGGAAAAGCAGATCTGGGGGTGCTTGATCACCGTTGTGTCCCCAGCACAGGGCTGGGATGACCAGGAGCATTTCAGTAGCTGTTTGAGGGCCAGATGAATGAATACCGGAACAGATGGGAGAGACCATGCCAGGCTCCGGCTGAGTTCACAGGGCTCCAGTCCTGGCTTGGAGGCCCTGTCAATGGACAGTGGTGAACAAATGAATGAGTGACTCACCCGAATGATCTGGGGAAGGTTTATTTAGAACAGCTGCCTTCCTCTTCTACCCTTGCCCTCTAGGGACAGAAAGCAAACCAACAGGGAGAGAGGAAAAAAAAAAAAAAAACTGTGGCTATATATAAGGGAAAGCCTGCTATCGACCTGCCTGAGGAAGGGGGCTAGGGGGCCTCAGTCATCCTGGTCCTCGTCCTCGTCTTCCTCCTCATCCTCTTCCTCTTCCTCCGCGGCCGCCAGGGCCTGCTCCTGGGCAGCCTTCAGGGCCTGCTCCTCCTCCACCGTGGGGTCGCTCATCTCTATAATCTCTGGGCCGCTGGGGTACTCCTGCTGAATGGGGGCTGGCAGGGGCGGGTTGAAGTTCTCCGGATTGTACTTGTGGCCCCAGCCGATGTAGATGTTCTCAAACTTCCTAGAGGGGCAGAGAAATGTTGGAAAATCCTCCCTCAAAGTCCTCAGCCTGGACTTCTTTTTTTTCCCCCCCAGCCTGGACTTTTGTTAAAGGTGGGTCCTGCAGAGCCACAGCATGCCTGCAGGGTCGTGGGTGGGAGAGGGCAGTGTGCCTCCAGGTCTCTGCGTTCGTGTGTTCTTTCCCTACTTACTGGACAACGACTAAGAGCAGCACACGTTGCTACTGAGCACTTGAAACATGGCTGGTGAGACTGAAGCACTGAATTTCTGTTGGTATTTCATTTTCAGATTTCACTTGTGGTTTTTTTTTTTCTTCCAGCTATTGATTATTTAGGATTATGTTAATTTCTACCTACCTGTGAATTTCCCAAATTTCCTTTTGTGTGTGTGTGTGTGTATGGACTATTTTTATCTTAAAATCTTGATTAACGTGTTACAGCATTGTTCCTGTTTTAGGTTTTAGCTTGTTTGGAAGGCCTGTGGAATCTTAGCTTCCCAAAAGAACTGAACCTGCAACCCTTTCATTGGAAGCTCAGAGTCTTAACCACGGCCCCACCAGGGAAGTCTCGCAAATTTCTTTCTTTAATTGATTTCTAATTTTATTCCAGTGTGGTAAGAGAAGACATTTTTTATAATTACACTAAGTTGCTTCAGTTGTGTCCAACTGTTTGTGACCCTATGGATTGTAGCGTGCCAGGCTTCTCTGTCCAAGGGATTCTCCAGGCAAGAACACTGGAGTTAGTAAAAAAAAAAAAAAAAATACGGGAGTTGGTGGCTGTGCTCTCCTCCAGGCGATCTACCCACGGAGGGATCAAACCCATGTCCTTTTCCTCTCCTGCATTGGCAGGTGGGTTCTTTTTTTGGGGGGGGGTGGGTTGGGGAGAAAGGGGGCGGGCGGGCCACTTCTATTGGTCTTTCATTTATCCTTTTTCATCCATCTTTGTTCTTTGGCCTGTGGGAGCCTCCCATCGCGGTGGCCTCTGGTGTCGCTGAGCGCCGGCTCTGGGCGCATGCGCTCCAGAGCTCCGGCTCGATAATTGGACACATCGGTCCAGCCGCTCCGCGGCACGTGGGATCTTCCCAGGCCAGGGATCGAACCAGCACCCCTTGCACTGCAAGGCGGTGTCCTTACCCACTGGCCCACCAGGGAAGCCCCAGGTGAGTTCTTTACCACTATCACCAGCCGGGAAGCCCTTTATCTGAATAATCCTTCTAAATTTATTGAGATAGCAGCTAGTCTATCCTGGGGAATGCTCCACATGCACTTGAACAGAATGTGTGTTCTGCTGTTGTTGGATAATATGGATTTTATTTAATTTTAATTAATCTAAATAATAAAACCAATACTTCATTTATTGCAAGACATCCAAGTATGTCTGGGACAACCTGGATACATGAATCTACTTCTTCAACTGTAAAGGCAGTGAAATCTGAATACAGATCAAATATCTCTGATGAAAATTTAGTACCCGAGGGACTTCCCTAGGAATCCGAAAGTTTAAGACTCTGCACTTCCAGTGAAGGTGGTGTGGGTTTGATCCATGGTGGGGGAACTAAGATCCCACTGGCCATGAGGTATGGGAAAAAAAATCAGCCCCTAATTGAAATGTGCTGCAAGCGTAAACAGCACCCCAGATTTTGAAGACTTAGTATGAAAAAATGCAAAGTTGATCATTAACAATTTTTATATTACTCATTTTATGTTGTAATAAGACTAGGCTATTTGGAGCTAAATACATTATTAAATGAAACAAAAAATTTCATTTCTTGAATGTGGCCACTAGGCAACTTAAAATGACACCTGTGGCTCACAGTTTGTCTATACTGGCCAGTCCTGGTCTAGACGGGAACCTAGCAGAACAAATTCAACAAGAATTATAATTGCTGGCAGAAACCAAAGCAATATTAGCTCAATTATAAAAGGTGGCTGTGCTCTCCTCCAGGCGATCTACCCACGGAGGATCAAACCCATGTCCTTTTCCTCTCCTGCATTGGCAGGTGGGTTCTTTGGGGGTGGGTTGGGGAGAAAGGGGCGGGGGGCCACTTCTATTGGTCTTTCATTTATCCTTTTTCATCCATCTTTGTTCTTTGGCCTGTGGGAGCCTCCCATCGCGGTGGCCTCTGGTGTCGCTGAGCGCCGGCTCTGGGCGCATGCGCTCCAGAGCTCCGGCTCGATAATTGGACACATCGGTCCAGCCGCTCCGCGGCACGTGGGATCTTCCCAGGCCAGGGATCGAACCAGCACCCCTTGCACTGCAAGGCGGTGTCCTTACCCACTGGCCCACCAGGGAAGCCCCAGGTGAGTTCTTTACCACTATCACCAGCCGGGAAGCCCTTTATCTGAATAATCCTTCTAAATTTATTGAGATAGCAGCTAGTCTATCCTGGGGAATGCTCCACATGCACTTGAACAGAATGTGTGTTCTGCTGTTGTTGGATAATATGGATTTTATTTAATTTTAATTAATCTAAATAATAAAACCAATACTTCATTTATTGCAAGACATCCAAGTATGTCTGGGACAACCTGGATACATGAATCTACTTCTTCAACTGTAAAGGCAGTGAAATCTGAATACAGATCAAATATCTCTGATGAAAATTTAGTACCCGAGGGATTTCCCCTAGGAATCCGAAAGTTTAAGACTCTGCACTTCCAGTGAAGGTGGTGTGGGTTTGATCCATGGTGGGGGAACTAAGATCCCACTGGCCATGAGGTATGGGAAAAAAAATCAGCCCCTAATTGAAATGTGCTGCAAGCGTAAACAGCACCCCAGATTTTGAAGACTTAGTATGAAAAAATGCAAAGTTGATCATTAACAATTTTTATATTACTCATTTTATGTTGTAATAAGACTAGGCTATTTGGAGCTAAATACATTATTAAATGAAACAAAAAATTTCATTTCTTGAATGTGGCCACTAGGCAACTTAAAATGACACCTGTGGCTCACAGTTTGTCTATACTGGCCAGTCCTGGTCTAGACGTGGGAACCTAGCAGCGAACAAATTCAACAAGAATTATAATTGCTGGCAGAAACCAAAGCAATATTGTAAAGCAATTAGCCTTCAATTAATAAATACATTTTTAATGGGAAAAAGACCTAAAGAGACGTCTCTCCAAAGAGGACATACAGATGGCCAAAAAACACATGAAACAATGCTCAACATCACTTATTATTAGAGAAATGCAAATCAAAACTACAATGAGATATCACCTCACATCCGTCAGAATGACCATCATCAACAAATCGACAGACAATAAATGCTGGAGAGGGTGCGGAGAAAAAGGAACACTCTTGCATTGCTGGTGGGAATGTAAATTGATACAGCCTCTATGGAAGACAGTATGGAGATGCCTTAAAAAACTAAAAATAGAAGCACCATATGACCCAGCAATCCCACTCTTAGGCTTATACCCTGATGAAATCAAATCTGAAAGAAGCACCTATACCCCAATGTTCATTGCAGCTCTCTGTACAATCGCTACAACATGGAAGCAACCTAGATGCCCATCGACGAATGAATGGATAAAAAAAAAAAAACTCTGGTACATATATATTGATGGAATGCTACACAACTATAAAAAGAAATGCAGAAGAATCAGTCCTAATAAGGTGGCTGGATCTAGAACCTATCATAAAAAGGGAAGTAAGTCAAAAAGAGAAAGACAAGTACAGTATACTAACACGTATGTATGGAATCTAGTAAGAGGGTAATGGTAACACATGCAGTGAAGCGATGAAAAAACAGATATGGAGAACAGACATAAGGACATTGTAGGGAATGAACAGTGGGTGGGAGGCATAGAGGGAGTCACAGGAAACCTATACTGGGTGGGAAAAAATCAGCCCCTAATTGAAATGTGCTGCAAGCGTAAACAGCACCCCAGATTTTGAAGACTTAGTATGAAAAAATGCAAAGTTGATCATTAACAATTTTTATATTACTCATTTTATGTTGTAATAAGACTAGGCTATTTGGAGCTAAATACATTATTAAATGAAACAAAAAATTTCATTTCTTGAATGTGGCCACTAGGCAACTTAAAATGACACCTGTGGCTCACAGTTTGTCTATACTGGCCAGTCCTGGTCTAGACGTGGGAACCTAGCAGCGAACAAATTCAACAAGAATTATAATTGCTGGCAGAAACCAAAGCAATATTGTAAAGCAATTAGCCTTCAATTAATAAATACATTTTTAATGGGAAAAAGACCTAAAGAGACGTCTCTCCAAAGAGGACATACAGATGGCCAAAAAACACATGAAACAATGCTCAACATCACTTATTATTAGAGAAATGCAAATCAAAACTACAATGAGATATCACCTCACATCCGTCAGAATGACCATCATCAACAAATCGACAGACAATAAATGCTGGAGAGGGTGCGGAGAAAAAGGAACACTCTTGCATTGCTGGTGGGAATGTAAATTGATACAGCCTCTATGGAAGACAGTATGGAGATGCCTTAAAAAACTAAAAATAGAAGCACCATATGACCCAGCAATCCCACTCTTAGGCTTATACCCTGATGAAATCAAATCTGAAAGAAGCACCTATACCCCAATGTTCATTGCAGCTCTCTGTACAATCGCTACAACATGGAAGCAACCTAGATGCCCATCGACGAATGAATGGATAAAAAAAAAAAAACTCTGGTACATATATATTGATGGAATGCTACACAACTATAAAAAGAAATGCAGAAGAATCAGTCCTAATAAGGTGGCTGGATCTAGAACCTATCATAAAAAGGGAAGTAAGTCAAAAAGAGAAAGACAAGTACAGTATACTAACACGTATGTATGGAATCTAGTAAGAGGGTAATGGTAACACATGCAGTGAAGCGATGAAAAAACAGATATGGAGAACAGACATAAGGACATTGTAGGGAATGAACAGTGGGTGGGAGGCATAGAGGGAGTCACAGGGAAACCTATACTATCATATGTGAAAAAGATAACTATGGTCATTGCTTACGGGAATAGGGGATCCTGCAGGGGCGCTGTGCGAAGGCCTGAAAGGGTGGAATGGGGGGGACTGGGAGGGGCCAGGGATATACATAGGTCTAATCTGGGATTACACATATCTGTAAAGAACAAAATTCTGTAAAAGTAAAATAAAAATAATTATTAAAAAAAAAGTTCTAAAATAGGGCTTCCCTGGTGGTCCAGTGGGTAAGGACACCGCCTTGCAATGCAAGTGACTTTGGCCTGCTGATCTTTTGCAAACAACCGGCAGTGGGATCCTGGTGGGAATGATTTCCTGCCCATAGAAGGAAGACCCTTCAGGCTGGAAGAACTGTTCAGGAGACCTAACGAAGGTGTTAGCTTCCCCAGAGATGAGACACTGTCCATCTCAAGCCATCCCAAAGGCGAAGTCTAAGTCCTATCTGGAGTCATGCCAAACACAGCACAAAAGCCTGAACCAGGGAGGGTCAGATGTCCAGGTCTGAATCCTGCATGTGCTGTGTGACCCTGAGTCACTTCCTTCCCCTCTCTGGTCCTCCATTCTTTCACCCTAGAGGCTCACTTTTGGTCTGGGATTTCTCATTGTAACTCTAGTGGGACTCCTGGGTTCTAGTGGAGAGGTCTCCCCCTGAGGACTTCTGGATGGGAGCTGATCCAATCTTTGCCCACCCTGGTAAGTTGCCCTCCCTCCACACACACGCCCCCCCTCCTGACTCTGATGCGGTTGTAGGGGTGCCCTCTGCTCGCGGAAGCTAGGAGAAGACCTACTTGCCACTGGCGTAGGCATAGGCCCCTGGCCAGAGATTGGAGCGCACGATGGCCACGGAGTACTGTGGGCTGAGGCTGCAGGACAGGCGGGCGGTCCAGGGTGCCGTGTGCATGATTTCTATCGGGGGAGCAGAGAGCACCGGGGAGGTCAGAGACCTGGCTGCAGCTCCCGCTGCCCTGCACGGCCCCTCAGAAGGGAAGGTGGGGAGAAGGACGGGAAGGAGCAAAGACGGTGGAGGAGGAAGGGCGTGCAGGTGACTGTGGGGACCAGCAGCCACGGTGTCGGTGTTTGAGCCCTGGCTCTGACCACGCTCACCGTGTGGCCTAGGAAGCCACTCCACCTGTCGGAGCCTCAGTGACAGCCCCCTGGAAATGCACTGATCTTGCCTCCCTTGAAGGGTGGCCGTGAGCCTTGAGGCCCCTGACAGGGGAGTCCCAGTGATTCTCCTTCTAGATTGGCCATCAAATTGAATCGGGGTCAGAGGTCAGGGTACAGGCTCCAGGTTCAGAAATCCAGACTCCACCCACTCACCCGCTCTCAGCCTCTCCTTTTCCTTCCTTCAGGAGCCTGAGGTCCCAATCTCAGGAAATTCCTATCTGGCCTCCCAAAATCCAGCTCAAGTCCTGCCTCCTCCACGGAGGCCTTCCTAGCTCTCTGTTCCTCTTTCCAAGCCCATCTGGGCCTCAAAAGACCCTGTGTCTCCATCTGGGCCGGCCGTGTGCCAGACATGGCTCACAAGAGGGATGCATTCCTATAAAGCTCTCTGCCTCTTTAGATCCTATCTGGAGTCATGCCAAACACAGCACAAAAGCCTGAACCAGGGAGGGTCAGATGTCCAGGTCTGAATCCTGCATGTGCTGTGTGACCCTGAGTCACTTCCTTCCCCTCTCTGGTCCTCCATTCTTTCACCCTAGAGGCTCACTTTTGGTCTGGGATTTCTCATTGTAACTCTAGTGGGACTCCTGGGTTCTAGTGGAGAGGTCTCCCCCTGAGGACTTCTGGATGGGAGCTGATCCAATCTTTGCCCACCCTGGTAAGTTGCCCTCCCTCCACACACACACCCCCCCTCCTGACTCTGATGCGGTTGTAGGGGTGCCCTCTGCTCGCGGAAGCTAGGAGAAGACCTACTTGCCACTGGCGTAGGCATAGGCCCCTGGCCAGAGATTGGAGCGCACGATGGCCACGGAGTACTGTGGGCTGAGGCTGCAGGACAGGCGGGCGGTCCAGGGTGCCGTGTGCATGATTTCTATCGGGGGAGCAGAGAGCACCGGGGAGGTCAGAGACCTGGCTGCAGCTCCCGCTGCCCTGCACGGCCCCTCAGAAGGGAAGGTGGGGAGAAGGACGGGAAGGAGCAAAGACGGTGGAGGAGGAAGGGCGTGCAGGTGACTGTGGGGACCAGCAGCCACGGTGTCGGTGTTTGAGCCCTGGCTCTGACCACGCTCACCGTGTGGCCTAGGAAGCCACTCCACCTGTCGGAGCCTCAGTGACAGCCCCCTGGAAATGCACTGATCTTGCCTCCCTTGAAGGGTGGCCGTGAGCCTTGAGGCCCCTGACAGGGGAGTCCCAGTGATTCTCCTTCTAGATTGGCCATCAAATTGAATCGGGGTCAGAGGTCAGGGTACAGGCTCCAGGTTCAGAAATCCAGACTCCACCCACTCACCCGCTCTCAGCCTCTCCTTTTCCTTCCTTCAGGAGCCTGAGGTCCCAATCTCAGGAAATTCCTATCTGGCCTCCCAAAATCCAGCTCAAGTCCTGCCTCCTCCACGGAGGCCTTCCTAGCTCTCTGTTCCTCTTTCCAAGCCCATCTGGGCCTCAAAAGACCCTGTGTCTCCATCTGGGCCGCGGCCGTGTGCCAGACATGGCTCACAAGAGGGATGCATTCCTATAACCCCACCAGATGCCCCTTTTATAGAGGAGAATGCAACAGAGGCTCAGAGAGGTGTCCCCCCACTGCCCCGCCCAGTCTCACTGCCCGGCCCACGTCCGCCCGGCCTCCGCCAGAGCTGTGTGTGGGTCGAGGGCTGTTACCTGCATCCTCTGAGAGTGGCGTCAGCAGCGGGGGCCCGACCTCCTGCTCCACCTCCTGTATCACCTCATCTGCCTTCTCCTCCTCCTCTCCCAGCTCCTCCTCCTCTTCAGTCTTCTGCAAAGGGTTCACCCACGTGCAGCGGCCCTGGAGGTGGGGAGGAGGTCAGGTGGCAGCCCCAGGGAGCAGACCCTGGCTGGTATCCTGGGAGGAGGTGAAGGGCAAGGCGGGATGCCAGGCTCTGGTCCTGTTCTCAGGGACCCAGCAGTGGGTAGATCAAGGGTAGGTACACGGGAGGCTCTGGGGTGGGGGATGAGCCGAGAGAGCTGCCGCAATCAGATGGGGACGCCTCCTTGTTCAGCCGCCATTTAGGCACCCATTCATCCATTCATTTACTGTGCATTTAAGGAGCACCTACTATATACACACACTGCTCTTGGTGCCGGGGATACATCCTGGAGCAAAGAGACCTCCACGGCTCTGCCCTTGTGGAGCTGACATTCGCCGGCCCATTTGATCCTCTGTTTGCTCATCTGTGAAATCGAGGTGTCATGGGCACCTCTCTCACTGGATTGTTGTTGGGTTGAATGAAGTACTGAAGAGTCAGTAAACGTTTATTGAATGAATGAGTGAACGTAAGTGCAGAATATAGAGCAGACTCAGTTCCAACAACTGGGAAACGGGAATGGCCATGATAGCAATCTCCAAAGCCGTTATTTGCACTCAATAATCAATGGTTATAGAATAAATGAATAAAAAAGTCCCTAGCACTCAACAGGTGTATTCCTCGAATGAATGCATCAATGTCATAAATGTATGTAAAGTTCAGACACACTAGGCATTCAGTCAATGCAGGTCCACCATCTCTTATCCACAATTTCAAGATCTGAAAGGCTTTGGAATGCAAAAGTTTTTTCCTGTGTCGTGTGGCTGCAACCCTGACCTGGCTGATGAGAGGGTGTTCAGTTTTGCGGCAGAAAGAGTGATGCCTTTGAATCTGGGTTGTAGCCCCAGTTCCTCCTTGAGGTGTCACGTGATACATGGTGTGTGCACTGGGTCATCTTTTTATTTTTATTTATTTTTTAAACTACTCTTATTTTTATGCATGTGTACTAAGTCGTTTCAGTTGTGTCCGACTTTGTGTGACCCGATGGACTATATAGCCCACCAGGCTCCTCAGTCCATGGAATTCTCCAGGCAAGAATACTGGAGTGGGTTGCTGTGCTTTCCTCTAGGGGATCTTCCCCACCCAGCGATCGAACCCAACCTGTGTTTCTTAAATCTCCTGCATTGGCAAGTGGGTTCTTTACCACTAGTGCCACCTGGGAAGCCCCCTTACTTTTTTTTTTTTTTAATTTTATTTATTTATCTTTTTTGGGGGGTGGGATGGGGGGATAGGGAAGGAGGGGGATGGGCGGGCCACCTCTATCGGTCCTTCATTTCTCCATTTTCATCCGTCTTTGGTCTTTGGCCCACGTGGGCCTCCCAACGCGGTGGCCTCTGCTGCCACAGAGCACGGGCTCTGGGCGCATGCGCGCCAGAGCTCCGGCTCTGTAATTGGACACATCAGTCGGCACGTGGGATCTTCCCAGGCCAGGGATCGAACCGGCGCCCCTTGCACTGCAAGGCGGTGTCCCTATCCACTGGACCACCAGGGGAAGCCCCGCCCCCTTACTTTTATAAACGCTTGTTGAATCTTAGTTCCCTGACCAGGGATCAAACTCGGGCCCCCAGAAGTGTGGTATCCTAACCACTGGACTGCCAGGAAATGTCTGGGTCGCCCTTTTTTTTTGGCGAGGGGCACTTTCATTTGTCTTTCATTTATCGATTTTTATCCATCTTTGTTCTCTGGCCCGTGTGGACCTCCCATCGCGGTGGCCTCTGTGGTCGCAGAGCACCGGCTCTGGGCGCATGCGCTCCAGAGCTCCGGCTCGGTAATTGGACACATCAGTCCAGCCGCTCTGCGGCACGTGGGATCTTCCCAAGTCAGGGATCGAACTGGCGCCCCTTGCACTGCAAGGCGGTGTCCTTACCCACTGGACCACCAGGGAAGCCCCGCCCCCTTACTTTTATAAACGCTTGTTGAATCTTAGTTCCCTGACCAGGGATCAAACTCGGGCCCCCAGAAGTGTGGTATCCTAACCACTGGACTGCCAGGAAATGTCTGGGTCGCCCTTTTTTTTTGGCGAGGGGCACTTTCATTTGTCTTTCATTTATCGATTTTTATCCATCTTTGTTCTCTGGCCCGTGTGGACCTCCCATCGCGGTGGCCTCTGTGGTCGCAGAGCACCGGCTCTGGGCGCATGCGCTCCAGAGCTCCGGCTCGGTAATTGGACACATCAGTCCAGCCGCTCTGCGGCACGTGGGATCTTCCCAAGTCAGGGATCGAACTGGCGCCCCTTGCACTGCAAGGCGGTGTCCTTACCCACTGGACCACCAGGGAAGCCCTGGGTCACCATTTCTCAGTCTGAAAAAATCGGAATTCCAAGAGACATCTGGCCCCAAAGGTTTCTGATACTATTTGGGCAAAACCCTAAAGACACTAACAGAAAATTATTAGAGCTGATCAGAGAATTAGGGACTGTCAACCAATGTGGGCTGAATGAACAAAGGAATGGATGAATGGCTGTTAGAGAGCATGATGCCTAGTTACGAGCAGGCGCTTGCCCCAGCTGTTTCCAGAGTCACACCTAGTTCTTTCCTACCCGCTCCTGGGAGCCTGGAGTTGCACCCTCACCTGTGGCAGGATGTGCTGCGTGTGGTGCACCCAGTTGGCCATGGAGTCCACCAGCTCGAGGACCGGGATGCCCTCAAAGTCAGGGTTCTCCTCGTAGGAGTCGCGCCCGGCTCCCCCTTCCTCCTCCTCGTCGCCCTCCTCCTCACCAAACTGGTAGAAGCCGAGGGGACTGATGTGCGTGGCAGCCGAGATGCGGGCGATCTGAGCCCTCAGGTAGTTGGCCTCGTTGCCCGGGAAGGGCGGGTAGCTGATGACCGGGGCATCCAGGTAACCCGTGAAGAACTTCTTGATCTTGCGGGCCTGAACGATCTGGATGGGCGTGACCTGGGGCAGCCGCACCCACGGCCAGCCCGGCTCGTTGCACACGAAATACAGGTACTTGTTGGTGCCGGTTCGACTGTCTTCTTTGGGGATGACGGGCGGGGGCTTCCACGTGGGCTTAGGGAGGACATCCTTGACCTTCTCCTCGTCCTCCTCATCCTCTTCCTCGTCGTGCGCTCCACCACCTCCCTGCCCTCCATCATTTCCTCCACCTCCTCCTCCTCCCCCTCCTCCTCGCCCTCCCGGAATTCCACCTCCGCCACCAGGTAGCTGCGACTGAGCCCCAGGATCTTGCCCCAGAAGCGGCAAGTGTGGATGGGCTGCTGCTCCACCAGCTGCTTCCAAACGGAACTCCTCCTGCCATGCCTCCCGATTGGCAGTCCAGCCGCTCCGGCTCGTAATTGGACACATCAGTCCAGCCGCTCTGCGGCACGTGGGATCTTCCCAAGTCAGGGATCGAACTGGCGCCCCTTGCACTGCAAGGCGGTGTCCTTACCCACTGGACCACCAGGGAAGCCCTGGGTCACCATTTCTCAGTCTGAAAAAATCGGAATTCCAAGAGACATCTGGCCCCAAAGGTTTCTGATACTATTTGGGCAAAACCCTAAAGACACTAACAGAAAATTATTAGAGCTGATCAGAGAATTAGGGACTGTCAACCAATGTGGGCTGAATGAACAAAGGAATGGATGAATGGCTGTTAGAGAGCATGATGCCTAGTTACGAGCAGGCGCTTGCCCCAGCTGTTTCCAGAGTCACACCTAGTTCTTTCCTACCCGCTCCTGGGAGCCTGGAGTTGCACCCTCACCTGTGGCAGGATGTGCTGCGTGTGGTGCACCCAGTTGGCCATGGAGTCCACCAGCTCGAGGACCGGGATGCCCTCAAAGTCAGGGTTCTCCTCGTAGGAGTCGCGCCCGGCTCCCCCTTCCTCCTCCTCGTCGCCCTCCTCCTCACCAAACTGGTAGAAGCCGAGGGGACTGATGTGCGTGGCAGCCGAGATGCGGGCGATCTGAGCCCTCAGGTAGTTGGCCTCGTTGCCCGGGAAGGGCGGGTAGCTGATGACCGGGGCATCCAGGTAACCCGTGAAGAACTTCTTGATCTTGCGGGCCTGAACGATCTGGATGGGCGTGACCTGGGGCAGCCGCACCCACGGCCAGCCCGGCTCGTTGCACACGAAATACAGGTACTTGTTGGTGCCGGTTCGACTGTCTTCTTTGGGGATGACGGGCGGGGGCTTCCACGTGGGCTTAGGGAGGACATCCTTGACCTTCTCCTCGTCCTCCTCATCCTCTTCCTCGTCGTGCGCCTCCACCACCTCCCTGCCCTCCATCATTTCCTCCACCTCCTCCTCCTCCCCCTCCTCCTCGCCCTCCCGGAATTCCACCTCCGCCACCAGGTAGCTGCGACTGAGCCCCAGGATCTTGCCCCAGAAGCGGCAAGTGTGGATGGGCTGCTGCTCCACCAGCTGCTTCAGGGCCATGAAGATGCGGAAACTCTCATCTGAGCTCAGGCCCACGCCGGCCTGTTCGAAGTAGAAGGCCTTCTCCATGATGTTGGGCACCGGGGTCTCAGCCTGCAGGAGGGCAGAAGACCCAGTACAGCCAAACATAAATAAATACATACATAAATCAATTTATATAAAAAGTTATATCACTTTGCCCTCTTTTTCTTTTAGCTTAAATTTTATTCATTTATTTATTTTTGGCTATTCTCGTTTCCACTGCTGCTGTAGGCTCTTCTCTAGTTGCAGGGAGTGGGGGCTCCTCTCTAGTGGAGGTGAGCAGGCTTCCTGTTGCCGTGACTTCTCTTGTTGTGGAACTTGGGCTCTAAGGCACACGGGCTTCAGTTGTTGCAACACATGGGCTCAATAGCTGCAGCTCTGAGGCTCTAGAGCCCAGGCTCCATAGTTGTGGCTCATGGGCTTAGTTGTTCTGCAGAACATGGGATCTTCCCAGATCAGGGATCGAACCTGTGTCTCCTGCATTGGCAGGTGAACTCTTCACCACTGAGCTACAAGGGAAGCCCCTCTGGGCACTGTTGATTGTAGCAAGTGAGGACAAACTGCCAGCTAAGGCTTTCCTTCTCAGAAGGAAATGGCAACCCACTTTAGTATTCTTTTTTTTTTTTTTTTTAATGTATTTATTTGGTTGCACTGGGTCTTAGTTATGGTATGTGGGATCTAGTTCCCGGACCAGGGATTGAACCCGGGTCCCCAGCACTGGGAACACAGAGTCTTAGCCACTGGACCACCAGGGAAATCTCCACTTCAGTATTCTTGCCTGGAAAATTCCATGGATAGAGAAGCCCGGTGAGATATAGTCCATTGGTTTTATATATATATATATATATATATATATATATATAATCTACATATGTGTGTGTGTGTATGTGCGCGCGCACACACACACACACACACACACACACATATAGGGCTTCCCTCATGGCTCAGTGGTGAGGAATCTGCCTGTAATGCAGGAAACCTGGGTTCCACCCCTGGGTTGGGAAGATCCCCTGGAGGAGGGCATGGCAACCCATTCCAGTATTCTTCCCTGGAGAATCCCATGGACAGAAGAGTCTGATGGGCTACAGTCCACGGGTCACAGAGGGTCGGACACGATGGAAGTGCCTAAGCAGCAGCAGCTCTTCTATGCCTCTGTAACGTGTAACTGGGTGGAGGGAAGGCACAGCTGCCGTCCCTTGCCTAGAAAGAACTCCCGTGGGCTGGCTGGCTTTGAGCTGGGGTTGGTCTGGCTCCAGAGGACCTTGTCTTTGGCCCTACTCTTTCACTCCTCTAGTAACTGTAGAAGCTTCCTCTTTCTTTCTCCCAGTGTCCAGGAGGGTGTTTCTCTATGATACGGGGACAAAGATTTCCAGGGCACTACTGGATGGAATTTTAAAAAGAAATTCTTTTTTCGAAAGGAACTGAGGCAGGCTCTGTGCTGCTCCGGGGCGGAGGCGGCAGGGTAGGGGAGAGAAGCAGAGGTGGGAGATGGGCACGGGTCTCTAAACACCAGCCTAGCCTGGGCGCCCAGCTACATTCCTGCCCTTGGATTCTCTGGGTTCAGCCCACTGAGTGGGCACCGTCCACAACCCCCGCCTCCATGGCTTGCCTCCTCCAGACTGGAGACATAGAGAAGGGCCAGTCAGATTCCCAGAATCGCTTGCCAACCCAGGATGGTCATGTGACTCAGTCTGGCCAATAAGATGCAAGCAGAGGTTTTCTGAGCAGCTCCTGATTGGTTGGTGGATTGATTGGCCTGGACTGCACAGCTGGTGGGATATTAATTCCCCAACTAGGGATTAAACAGGCACCCTCAGCAGAGAAAGGACTGAATCTTAACCATTAGACCACTGGGGAATGCTCCCTTGCTCCCCTGATTTAAAGAAGGTGGTGGAAGGAGGGAATTTCCTGACAGTGCAGTGGTTCGGACTGGGCCCTTTCACTGCTAAGGTCTGGGTTCAGTCCCTGATCAGGGAACTAAGAGCCCACAAAGCCACATGTCTCGACCAAAAATAAAAGGGGAGGCACATAAAGAAAAGTTCCCCCTTCCCCTTCTGGGGCACAGGTGTGAAAATACGATGCCGCAGACTGTAGCAGTCATTTTTGGAACATAATGTGACACACTCAAGGTTACCGAACGTCAACGTGATGATGGCAGAACGGAGGCGAGGAAAGAGCTGGGGCTCTCCATGATCTCACAGAGGCACTGCCCCAACCCCACACAGGCTTGGCACAGTGAAGTAAGGAAGGGTTCTGCTCAACTACTTGGGTCATTTTAATTAAGCTCTGCAGCCCCCAAATGAGTCTTACTGACTGCCTTGCCCAGAGATAGGATTTATACCCAGGCTCCTAGGATGCTGAAAACCTCTTTCTTGGTTTGGGTGGAGTGGAGAGTGAAGGATGAGAGAGAGAAGGAAGGAGACAGCCCTCAGTGTTCCTTCACTGGGGAGCCGCCTTGCTGGCCCTAGACTGCTGCTTGCACCTGACTGTTAGGTGTGAGAAAAACTATCTCGTTTAAACCACTTGTCTTCATTTCTGGGACATTTCCTGTCTTCAAGTGATCCGTGTTGTCAAACAAGTACAAGAATCATACTAACATTAGTTTAAAACTCTAAATGTGAGAATAGTCAGGAGCTTCTCAGAACAGAGACACAGCAATGGGAAGCCTTATGCTACAGAACTGCCAGATCTGCTACGCAGCAGTTGTACACAGCAAGGACCATAGGAATAGAAAACCATCCACAGAGCAAGTCACAAAACAGAGATTCCAGAAACAGGCTGGAGCCCATACAGGGATAAATAAATGGCAATGGTGGCATTTTTCAAAGCAGGGGAAAGGATGGTTTGTCCCTAAATGCTGTTGGGGATCATAGAAGAAATAGAAGTTCTTTCCATTGGAAATAAATAGAAAGTGAGAGAAATGAGAGCCCGTCACACAGCAAAATAAATACCAAGGGCTTCCCCGGTGGTCCAGTGGGTAAGGACACCACCGCTTTGCAGTGCAAGGGGCGCAAGTTCGATCCCTGGCCTGGGAAGATCCCACGTGCCGCCGAGGGGCTGGACCGATGTGTCCAATTCAGCCCGAGCTCTGGGGCACAGGTGTGAAAATACGATGCCGCAGACTGTAGCAGTCATTTTGGAACATAATGTGACACACTCAAGGTTACCGAACGTCAACGTGATGATGGCAGAACGGAGGCGAGGAAAGAGCTGGGGCTCTCCATGATCTCACAGAGGCACTGCCCCAACCCCACACAGGCTTGGCACAGTGAAGTAAGGAAGGGTTCTGCTCAACTACTTGGGTCATTTTAATTAAGCTCTGCAGCCCCCAAATGAGTCTTACTGACTGCCTTGCCCAGAGATAGGATTTATACCCAGGCTCCTAGGATGCTGAAAACCTCTTTCTTGGTTTGGGTGGAGTGGAGAGTGAAGGATGAGAGAGAGAAGGAAGGAGACAGCCCTCAGTGTTCCTTCACTGGGGAGCCGCCTTGCTGGCCCTAGACTGCTGCTTGCACCTGACTGTTAGGTGTGAGAAAAACTATCTCGTTTAAACCACTTGTCTTCATTTCTGGGACATTTCCTGTCTTCAAGTGATCCGTGTTGTCAAACAAGTACAAGAATCATACTAACATTAGTTTAAAACTCTAAATGTGAGAATAGTCAGGAGCTTCTCAGAACAGAGACACAGCAATGGGAAGCCTTATGCTACAGAACTGCCAGATCTGCTACGCAGCAGTTGTACACAGCAAGGACCATAGGAATAGAAAACCATCCACAGAGCAAGTCACAAAACAGAGATTCCAGAAACAGGCTGGAGCCCATACAGGGATAAATAAATGGCAATGGTGGCATTTTTCAAAGCAGGGGAAAGGATGGTTTGTCCCTAAATGCTGTTGGGGATCATAGAAGAAATAGAAGTTCTTTCCATTGGAAATAAATAGAAAGTGAGAGAAATGAGAGCCCGTCACACAGCAAAATAAATACCAAGGGCTTCCCCGGTGGTCCAGTGGGTAAGGACACCACCGCTTTGCAGTGCAAGGGGCGCAAGTTCGATCCCTGGCCTGGGAAGATCCCACGTGCCGCCGAGGGGCTGGACCGATGTGTCCAATTACTGAGCCCGAGCTCTGGAGCGCATGCGCCCAGAGCCAGTGCTCTGCGACACCAGAGGCCACCGCGATGGGAGGCCCACACGGGCCAAAGAACAAAGATGGATGAAAAATAGACAAATGAAAGACCAATAGAAGCGGCCCACCCGCCCCCCTCTCTCCACCCCCCCAAAAATAAATAAATAAATAAATGTTTAAAAATAAATAAATAAATACCAAATGCTGAATAATAAATTTGAGTATCTTCCTAGAAACATGCACAGGCCGCAGACGCCCACAGTAATTTTGCCCTTTTACAAGCCTCGTATTAAAAACTCCAGCTTCACCCGCGCCCAAAAAAACCTAAAACAACAACATAAAAAGCCCAACTTCCGGGCTTCCCTTGTGGCTCAGTGGATAAGAACCCGTCTGCCAATGCAGGAGACACAGGTTCAAGCCCTGATCCAGGAAGATCCCACGTACCGCAGAGCAGCTAAACCCACACACATCAACAAAGACCCAGCACAGCCAAAAATAAATAAATAAAGGTTAAAAAAAAAAAAAAAAAGCCCAACTTCCAAGTTCTAAGGGGTGGGGACTCTAGGGACTAGGCCTTCGAAGAAGGCGGAGCCTCCCTCTGGATTGAATTTCAAGGGGGCGGAGCCTCACGTGCCCAGCCGTTCAAAGGGGGTGGAGCCTCCAGAGGCCCTGCGTTGTAAGGAGGCGTGGCCATCAGAGGCGTGGCCATCAGAGACGCGCATTAGACAGGTTGCGACCTGGAGGAGCCAGGCCAGGAAGGCTGCAGTTCGTGACTGGCCCCTCCCCAGTGCTCTGTTCTAAGGGGATGCAGCCTCCAAGGGAGAAACTGCTGATCTGAAATTTAAAACCATATTTTCAGGTAAGACTGTTTGTGTCTAAAACTTGAATTCCCACCTGTGTTCTGCTCATTCCTTGGTCAGATTGTCCTTCTTGATTCTCAGCATCCCACCCCACTGTGGCCAGAATCCTAGAATTTCAGAAGCAGGAGACATGAGCCCAGACCACAGAGATGGCCGAGGGGGTAGGCCGGACTTTGGAGGACACGGTCCTGCCTTCCTTGCCCTGTCTTTTCTAGTGTCAAATCCCGTTAATCCTTCCTCCACAAATAGGAATAATAAACAGCCCTTGCCTTACGGTTGCTTCAGAGATGAAATGACCCCACACTCCTGAAGCTCTTAGCTGCTGGCTTAGGCGGTTGTCAGAATTATGGTAAACCGAGTTTTCAACAAATGTTTCTTTTCCTTTCTTTTCTTTTTTTCTTGTCTGCACCACAGTGGGATCTTAGTTCCCTGATCAAGGATGGAACTTGGGCCCCCTGCGTTGGAAGAGTGGAGTCTTAACCACTGGACCCCCAGGGAAATCCCCCCAGAATATTTCTTTTTTTTTTAAAAGATTTATTCATTTATTTATTTTTGGGGGGGTGAGCAGGGAGTGGGGGTGGGGGGACCGCTTCTATTGGTCTTTCATTTGTCTGTTTTTCATCCATCTTTGTTCTTTGGCCCATGTGGGCCTCCCATCGCAGTGGCCTCTGTTGTTGCAGAGCACCGGCTCTGGGAGCATGCGCTCCAGAGCTTGGGCTCAGTAATTGGACACATCCGTCCAGCTGCTCCGCAGCACGTGGGATCTTCCCAGGCCAGGGATCGAACTTGCGCCCCTTGCACTGCAAGGCGGTGGTGTCCTTACCCACTGGACCACCAGGGAAGCCCCAGAATATTTCTTAAATGAGTAAAAGAACATGTCAGCCAGATTTTAAGCTGTCCAGCTTCCCTTGTGGCTCAGTGGATAAGAACCTGTCTGCCAATGCAGGAGATACAGCTTTGATCCCTGATCTGGGAAGATCCCACATACCTCAGAGCAGTTAAACCCACACATCAACAAAGACCAAACACAGCCAAAAATAAATAAAAGTTAAAAAAAAAAAAAAGAAGAAGAGGTGTTGATTAAAAAAAAAAACAAATTTAACTGTCATCCAATGCTGGAAAAAGAATCATGGAATTCCAAGGCTGGTAGAATGTTAATGAGTCATGGGTGGAAGAGTTCTTAGCAGGCCTCAACTTGCAAAAGGGGAAACTGAGTCCCGGAGATAGGAGCTGAAAGACTGTCTCCTGAGAGACTCCAGGAGGCAGAGGGTTTCATAGAAAACATCCACAAAGCAGCTATTTTCCAGAAAGGAGTAAAAGATTGCGGGAGAAACCAGCCTTCCCCTCCATGTGGCGCTGGAGTCCGCTTTTTACCATCTTTCCTCTCCTTCATGCCCCTCCCCACCGTGGCCCTGCAGGGGCCTCAGGAGAAAGCCCAAACCCCGTAGCGCCCGGCGTTCAAGGCCCTTCGTGACCGGCCCCTCCCCAGCGCTCTGGCGCCGCCCGCCTCTCCCCCGCTGTCAAAGTTTCTTTTCCTTTCTTTTCTTTTTTTCTTGTCTGCACCACAGTGGGATCTTAGTTCCCTGATCAAGGATGGAACTTGGGCCCCCTGCGTTGGAAGAGTGGAGTCTTAACCACTGGACCCCCAGGGAAATCCCCCCAGAATATTTCTTTTTTTTTTAAAAGATTTATTCATTTATTTATTTTTGGGGGGGTGAGCAGGGAGTGGGGGTGGGGGGACCGCTTCTATTGGTCTTTCATTTGTCTGTTTTTCATCCATCTTTGTTCTTTGGCCCATGTGGGCCTCCCATCGCAGTGGCCTCTGTTGTTGCAGAGCACCGGCTCTGGGAGCATGCGCTCCAGAGCTTGGGCTCAGTAATTGGACACATCCGTCCAGCTGCTCCGCAGCACGTGGGATCTTCCCAGGCCAGGGATCGAACTTGCGCCCCTTGCACTGCAAGGCGGTGGTGTCCTTACCCACTGGACCACCAGGGAAGCCCCAGAATATTTCTTAAATGAGTAAAAGAACATGTCAGCCAGATTTTAAGCTGTCCAGCTTCCCTTGTGGCTCAGTGGATAAGAACCTGTCTGCCAATGCAGGAGATACAGCTTTGATCCCTGATCTGGGAAGATCCCACATACCTCAGAGCAGTTAAACCCACACATCAACAAAGACCAAACACAGCCAAAAATAAATAAAAGTTAAAAAAAAAAGAAGAAGAGGTGTTGATTAAAAAAAAAAACAAATTTAACTGTCATCCAATGCTGGAAAAAGAATCATGGAATTCCAAGGCTGGTAGAATGTTAATGAGTCATGGGTGGAAGAGTTCTTAGCAGGCCTCAACTTGCAAAAGGGGAAACTGAGTCCCGGAGATAGGAGCTGAAAGACTGTCTCCTGAGAGACTCCAGGAGGCAGAGGGTTTCATAGAAAACATCCACAAAGCAGCTATTTTCCAGAAAGGAGTAAAAGATTGCGGGAGAAACCAGCCTTCCCCTCCATGTGGCGCTGGAGTCCGCTTTTTACCATCTTTCCTCTCCTTCATGCCCCTCCCCACCGTGGCCCTGCAGGGGCCTCAGGAGAAAGCCCAAACCCCGTAGCGCCCGGCGTTCAAGGCCCTTCGTGACCGGCCCCTCCCCAGCGCTCTGGCGCCGCCCGCCTCTCCCCCGCTGGCTCGCTCACCACCTCTTCCTCCATCTCCTGCTCGCCCTCGCCGCCGCCACCACTCCGGCCAAACAGCGCCTTCTGCCTCTCGGCCATCTCGTAGGTGGGCTGCATCTCTGGGTCGTCCCGAAGGGTGTCCAGCTTGGGGTGGAACCACTCCCACTGAGTGGTGCGGTTCAGCGACTCCAGGAGGAACAAGGGGTCCTCAGGCCGCTGGTTCAGGATCTTGGTCAGCAGGTTCACCAGGTGCTCATACCTGCCTCCAGGAGAGAGGAGGTGGGGAGGGGACATGGCTCCCTCAGCTTATGGAGTTTGCTGTTGTGTGTCTGGCCCCGGGTCAGACACTGGGGACACCTTAGGGAAGAGAAAAGGCCCCTTGCCTTAGTGGAGCAGATAGTCTAGTGATGGAGATATTAACCGAATGTGCAAAATACCTAGTGTCTCGGCAGTGGTCATTTATACAGAGCAAATAAAGCAGAGACTGGGGACTGCGAATGCCAGGTATAGGAGATGGTGTGGAATTTTAAATAGGGAGGCCAGGGAGAGCCTCCCCGAGGTGACTTTGAAGCTGAGAGCTGAGGCTCTTCTTCAGTGAGGGGGCATACGATGCAAATATTAGAAAGAAGAGTGGTTCGGTCAGAGGGAACAGCGTATGCAAAGGCCCCGAGACGTTTCGCGAGTCTAACATAATCTGGATATCAGGAAACTCAAGGAAAGGAGGAGAAAGGGAAAGCCCTTGTCAATCTCATTTAGAAATATAGATGCTGAAATCCTAAGCAAAATATTAGCACGTGGTAGCTAGCATTCTTAGAAGGACGTTGTTGTGGTTTCCTCAGTCGTGTCCAGCTTTTTTTGCGATCCGATGGACCCATGGGAAAAAAACATCCACAAAGCAGCTATTTTCCAGAAAGGAGTAAAAGATTGCGGGAGAAACCAGCCTTCCCCTCCATGTGGCGCTGGAGTCCGCTTTTTACCATCTTTCCTCTCCTTCATGCCCCTCCCCACCGTGGCCCTGCAGGGGCCTCAGGAGAAAGCCCAAACCCCGTAGCGCCCGGCGTTCAAGGCCCTTCGTGACCGGCCCCTCCCCAGCGCTCTGGCGCCGCCCGCCTCTCCCCCGCTGGCTCGCTCACCACCTCTTCCTCCATCTCCTGCTCGCCCTCGCCGCCGCCACCACTCCGGCCAAACAGCGCCTTCTGCCTCTCGGCCATCTCGTAGGTGGGCTGCATCTCTGGGTCGTCCCGAAGGGTGTCCAGCTTGGGGTGGAACCACTCCCACTGAGTGGTGCGGTTCAGCGACTCCAGGAGGAACAAGGGGTCCTCAGGCCGCTGGTTCAGGATCTTGGTCAGCAGGTTCACCAGGTGCTCATACCTGCCTCCAGGAGAGAGGAGGTGGGGAGGGGACATGGCTCCCTCAGCTTATGGAGTTTGCTGTTGTGTGTCTGGCCCCGGGTCAGACACTGGGGACACCTTAGGGAAGAAAAAAGGGCCCCCTTGCCTTAGTGGAGCAGATAGTCTAGTGATGGAGATATTAACCGAATGTGCAAAATACCTAGTGTCTCGGCAGTGGTCATTTATACAGAGCAAATAAAGCAGAGACTGGGGACTGCGAATGCCAGGTATAGGAGATGGTGTGGAATTTTAAATAGGGAGGCCAGGGAGAGCCTCCCCGAGGTGACTTTGAAGCTGAGAGCTGAGGCTCTTCTTCAGTGAGGGGGCATACGATGCAAATATTAGAAAGAAGAGTGGTTCGGTCAGAGGGAACAGCGTATGCAAAGGCCCCGAGACGTTTCGCGAGTCTAACATAATCTGGATATCAGGAAACTCAAGGAAAGGAGGAGAAAGGGAAAGCCCTTGTCAATCTCATTTAGAAATATAGATGCTGAAATCCTAAGCAAAATATTAGCACGTGGTAGCTAGCATTCTTAGAAGGACGTTGTTGTGGTTTCCTCAGTCGTGTCCAGCTTTTTTTGCGATCCCATGGATGGCACCCTGCCAGGCTCCTCTGTCCATGGAATTTCCCAGGCAAGACTATTAGATCAAGTTGCTATTTCCTTCTCCAGGAAAGAGAATCTTCCTGACCCAGGGATCAAACCCACATCTCCTGCATGGGCAGGCAGATTCTTTACCACTAAGCCACCAGGGAAGCCCCCCAGAGGATGAAACACCATGATTAAAATTGGGTTAACAGGAATACCACACTGGCCTGATATTAGAAAATTAGGGGGAAAAGTATAATTAATCACATTAACGTGTTAAAAGAGATATGTAAGATCACCTCAACAGGTGCAGAGAAACTAACAAACATTCAACATCCATTTGTGATGTTTACAAACCCAGGACACTAGGAATAGAACACAGCATTCCATAATCTTATAAAGAGGAGCTGTGAGTATCCTGCAGCGCACACCAAATGTAATGGCAAAAGACTAAATAATTCCCTTACGAGACTGGAAATGAAGATGCTTTGCTTTCTTCACCATTTCTATAGAATATTGCACTGGAGTTCCCAGCCAATGCAATCTGACATGGAAAAAAAAAAAGTTAAGAGGATTAGAAAGGAAGAAGCAAAATGGCTCAAAAGGAAGAGCAAAGTTGAATTCTCACCACATAAACTGAAAGAACAATTATGACCCCCATTCTCCACATGAGGAAATTGAGACTTAGAAAAGTTGAGGTCAAAAAAAAAGAAAGAAAGAAAAGTCAAAGTCAGGAGGTCACACTATGGTATCACAGCCAGGATTTAAAGCCAGGTTGGGCTGATTTCAAAGGATGTATGTCTAATCCTCTTCAGTGTGCAAACCCTTTGGCAGCAGTCTTAGGTGTGATGAAGGGCCATTGTTGTATTGGGAAGGGTAAGGAGGAGTCAGACTTTGGCCAAAGCTTTTCAAGAGGGGACTGGGAGGACCTCACTGGCAGTTTAGCGGTTAGAATTTGGGCTTTCATTGCTATGGCCCAGGATCAATCCCCAGTCAGGGAACTGACATCCTACAAGCCGTGCAGCATGCTCAAAGAAGAAAAGAGAAAAGAGGAAAAGAATAAACCAAAACCAATAAGGGACCTTGAAGCTCCTGAGGACGGGGTACTATTGGGGGAGAGCTGGAGGTAACTTTTGACTAGATTCTAGGCTCTGAGGAGCTGACTAGAAATGAAATTTGGAGAGGGAGAAGGGAATGAATCATACAGGCTATTATGAGAAGCTGAACCTTCTCCTGAGGGCACTGGTGAGCACGGTAGACTCTGGCATGGGAGACACGCGGGTCCGCTTTGTGCTTTAGCAAAAGACCTGTTACTTCTGCAAACGCATCTTTTCTCACTCCCCTGCTTCCTCCCTTAGTTCCCATCACGCCAGTCTCCTTGCTGTTCCTCAGACATGGCAGGCTGCTAAGCCATGGACCCGCCTGCCAGTGCAGGCCATGTAAGAGACATGAGTTCAGTCCTTGGGTCGGGAAGATCCCCTGGAGGAGGGCATGGCAACCCACCCCAGTATTCTCGCCCGGAGAGTCCCATGGACAGAGGAGCCGGGTGGGCTACAGTCCCTGGGGCTGCAGTCACGACTGAATGGAATGTGTCCTATGTCTGGACCACTCTTCCTCTAGTTACCTGCACGGTGTTCTCTCTCCCCTCCTTCAGGTTCCTGATGAAATGTCACTTCTTCAGAGAAGCCTTCCCTGAACTCGTCCTGTTTAACATCCACTCCCATCCCCCTTATCTGCCTTGTCGCTCACCTCAGCTGTTATCATCACCTTATAATTTATATTTACCGTCTCCTCTCCCACTAGAGTGTCAACTTCATGAGGCTGTGATAGGGGGCTGCGGGCTAGGCTGGGACTGCTGCTAAGTGGCTTTGGCCAGGGCCTTCCTCAGGCAGGAAGTTTGGGTGGATAATAGGGCCGCAGGAGCACAGGACTTGTGCTGGAACCCTGGCACTGCCACACCTACACTGTGTTATTTTGGATGTGCGACCTAATTTCTCTGTATCTCAGTTTCCCTCCCTGTAAAATAGGGACAGATGTGCTGAGCTCAGCCGTGAGAACCAGCTAACCAGCTGTTAACCTGGAAGGTGCTGGCACAGACTGGTAAGTAAATGCTAGTTAGGCTAAGTCTTTATTCCCTGACTCCTGGTCTGAATTAGATGGCCCCAGAGGGGTGGCTCTCATCTGAATGAGGAGGCGGAGTCTTGGCTCGGGTCTCTCCCACCTGGGTCCCCCCACTCCGGGCCCCTCTCTCACAGGCTGAGGTCGCTGTTCACGCTGGTCTGCAGCAGGTACGCCTTGGCGTTCTGCAGGGCCAGGTCTCGAGGTTCTGGCCCAGGCACCTCCATATTGCCGGGCATGAAGTCCAGCTCCGAGGGCGAGAACTGAAGGGTAGGATCACCCCTCAGGTGGGGCCCGTAGTAGGCGCCCTGGGTATAGGGCATGTCTTCTCTCTGGTACATGGTGAACTGGCCCATGAAGTCAGTAGGGGACCCCTGGTAGGCCGACGCCAGCTGCGGGAACAGGTTGACTTCGCCCTGCTGGAGCTGCTGGAGCGTGAGGCTGGCGTCAGGGCGCTCCTGGGGCCTGCCCTCACGCAGGTAACCTTGGGGCTGCACCTCGGGGGGAAAGCCCATGTTCACGTAAGGGTAATCAACACCCCTGAGCTGGGCGTCCTCAGCCTGGTAAACTAAGTTCTCGTTTGGGTTCAGGCTGGGCCCTTGTGGCCAGTCGCGTAGGTTGGTCTGGTTGGACAGAGCCTCCTGACTGCCGCGCAGGTTCTGGGGGCCAAGCGGTATCTGCGACAGGTCGTCGGGGACCAGGGAGTGGGGCCCGCTGCGGTCCCCACTGCGCCGCTGCTCGGACCCCTGGGAGCTCCTGCGCCTGGAGGTCGGCGGAGGGGGCTCGGGTGGTGGGTCCCCCATCGTTAAAAGGGGTCACCGACTTCCAGGAGGAAGGCTTGCAGATAGGCAGGCCACACCAGTCGCCCGCGTGGTGTGTGCCCCGCAACCGCTGGGCGGACCGCGCCGGTTGCTAAGGACGGAGTCGGCGGGCCGTCACCAGGAGAGGGCGCGGGGAGGCGGGGCCAAATATCTCAGTTTCCCTCCCTGTAAAATAGGGACAGATGTGCTGAGCTCAGCCGTGAGAACCAGCTAACCAGCTGTTAACCTGGAAGGTGCTGGCACAGACTGGTAAGTAAATGCTAGTTAGGCTAAGTCTTTATTCCCTGACTCCTGGTCTGAATTAGATGGCCCCAGAGGGGTGGCTCTCATCTGAATGAGGAGGCGGAGTCTTGGCTCGGGTCTCTCCCACCTGGGTCCCCCCACTCCGGGCCCCTCTCTCACAGGCTGAGGTCGCTGTTCACGCTGGTCTGCAGCAGGTACGCCTTGGCGTTCTGCAGGGCCAGGTCTCGAGGTTCTGGCCCAGGCACCTCCATATTGCCGGGCATGAAGTCCAGCTCCGAGGGCGAGAACTGAAGGGTAGGATCACCCCTCAGGTGGGGCCCGTAGTAGGCGCCCTGGGTATAGGGCATGTCTTCTCTCTGGTACATGGTGAACTGGCCCATGAAGTCAGTAGGGGACCCCTGGTAGGCCGACGCCAGCTGCGGGAACAGGTTGACTTCGCCCTGCTGGAGCTGCTGGAGCGTGAGGCTGGCGTCAGGGCGCTCCTGGGGCCTGCCCTCACGCAGGTAACCTTGGGGCTGCACCTCGGGGGGAAAGCCCATGTTCACGTAAGGGTAATCAACACCCCTGAGCTGGGCGTCCTCAGCCTGGTAAACTAAGTTCTCGTTTGGGTTCAGGCTGGGCCCTTGTGGCCAGTCGCGTAGGTTGGTCTGGTTGGACAGAGCCTCCTGACTGCCGCGCAGGTTCTGGGGGCCAAGCGGTATCTGCGACAGGTCGTCGGGGACCAGGGAGTGGGGCCCGCTGCGGTCCCCACTGCGCCGCTGCTCGGACCCCTGGGAGCTCCTGCGCCTGGAGGTCGGCGGAGGGGGCTCGGGTGGTGGGTCCCCCATCGTTAAAAGGGGTCACCGACTTCCAGGAGGAAGGCTTGCAGATAGGCAGGCCACACCAGTCGCCCGCGTGGTGTGTGCCCCGCAACCGCTGGGCGGACCGCGCCGGTTGCTAAGGACGGAGTCGGCGGGCCGTCACCAGGAGAGGGCGCGCGGGGAGGCGGGGCCAAAGCGGGCTTCCACGCAAGCGCAGTCCCATGCCCGCGGGGTTCCAGGGTCCCAGGGTCCCAGGGCGTGCCCCACAGCTTCCGCATAGTCCCCTAGCTGACGCGAAGGCAGACATCAGAGACTGCACCCATGCTCCCGACCAGCGACCCTTCTCTTTTTTTTAATTCGTAAAGGCAAAGCACCGCCGGCGAAGCCCCTCCCCGGCCTCCCTGAGCTCCCAGTCCCACTCCCCTCCCCACCAAGCCCCGTCAGCTGGTCCCCTTGGTCTCAGGTTCCCCCGCTTCCTTGGTGGCGGGGCTCAGAGTGTGCACTGTGTCTTCTCCAGCCGCTGTCAGGGTCTGGGGGCTCCGCTCCTCCTTTGAAATTAGTCCACCTGCTGCAGCTTCCTAGGGACAGAAGGGGGAGGTGGTCAAAGACAGCGAGGTCCCACCTCCAGTATTTCATCTGGTCGGACCCTTCCCGCCCCGTCCCTGCCTTGAGGACTTGGCACACACACTTAACCCCGGCCCTGGTATTTCTCGTCCTCCGCTGCTCTGGGGTGATCATCCCTACCTTGGGTAGGGATCCCTCAAGACTAGAGTCCAGCAGTGCGGCCTCAGTCAGCCCCGAGTCGTCGTCCATGCTGATGAAGATGGCCGGGGTCTCACACTCAGGCGCCTCCTCCCGGAAATCAATGGCTTCCTCTGGCTGGGGGGCGCCCGGGCGGGCCGAGGAAGAGGATGACGACGAGGATGAGGAGGGGGCCCCCATTCCTCCAGGCTTCAGCTTCTGTTCCTCCTCCAGCTGCCGCTTTAAGGCCTTCTCCTGCGCCAGCCGCAGGCCGATGAGGTCTTGAGGCGGTCGGGGGGCCGGGGGCGGGGCCAGGGCCAGGGGCTCTAGGTCATCCTGCGGGTGGGGAGCGACACACAAAACCTCAGGGACGGCTGGGACCCAAGACCCAGGCTGCTCTCAAGAGGACGGTGGGAAAGAGGGCTGAAACCACCCTGAGCAGGCAGCAGCGGGGGCTCAGGGAGTAAGGGGCGGCACACGGTGATGTCCCCAGAGATGGCTGGCGTGGACAGGAGTAGGGCTGCAGGCCTCACCTCTTCCAGTGGCCCGGCAGGTGCGTCCTTAGTCTCTGGCTCCTGCTTGCCACTGGCCTCCAGGATGGCCATGATGGAGTTGGGGATGTGTGCTTGCTAGAAGTGCAGATGGGGGCGCAGTGGAGAGCGCTGACCGGGAGACACGCCCCCACCTCACTCCCACCCTATCCTCGGTGGCCCTGAGTCCCCAAACCCCAGGCCTTCATGGCAGTGCCGGGCTCCCCTCGGCCTACGCCATCCAGTCCCCCAGGGCTGGACCGTGAGGCCACCCACCCCACACCCGGGGGTATACCTGGTGGGGGGTGAAGGAGCGGACGTGGGCCAGCAGGGGCTCCCGGAGCTCCGGGCACTTGTCAAAGACGGCCCCCAGCTGCTGGGGCGGAAGCTGCAGGATGACCTGGAAGCTCTGGGGCTTGGTGCGCTGACAGCACTTGATGAAGCCCTCCCACACCTTGGGATACTTCCACACCTGGACCAGGCAGTGAGGGAGCCGCCGTGAGGGGGCCTGCCAGAGCCGGCTGTCCCAGAAGCTGGGAAAGACCTTGTCGAGATGGCCACGCCTTGCTGCATTCTCACAGCCGCCTCTAGAGGGCGACGTTAGCCCCCCCCAAACCTCTGAGGCCCAGGGAGGTGCGCGCCTCGTCCAGGGTCACACAGGCGCTAAGGGCAGAATGGACATCCGAACCCAGGCCTGTCCGCATCTGCACTGAATCTCTAAGCCAGATGTTTCCAAGAGGCAACCAGTGGCCTGAATCCAGTCCGAAGGCTTGTGGATGGAGTTGTTTTCCAAAAGCATGCCTAGTTTCCGCCCTCTTTCCTGAATGGCTCAGTCCGCTGGGGACCCCGCAGCCGCAGGCCGATGAGGTCTTGAGGCGGTCGGGGCCGGGGGCGGGGCCAGGGCCAGGGGCTCTAGGTCATCCTGCGGGTGGGGAGCGACACACAAAACCTCAGGGACGGCTGGGACCCAAGACCCAGGCTGCTCTCAAGAGGACGGTGGGAAAGAGGGCTGAAACCACCCTGAGCAGGCAGCAGCGGGGGCTCAGGGAGTAAGGGCGGCACACGGTGATGTCCCCAGAGATGGCTGGCGTGGACAGGAGTAGGGCTGCAGGCCTCACCTCTTCCAGTGGCCCGGCAGGTGCGTCCTTAGTCTCTGGCTCCTGCTTGCCACTGGCCTCCAGGATGGCCATGATGGAGTTGGGGATGTGTGCTTGCTAGAAGTGCAGAGGGGGGCGCAGTGGAGAGCGCTGACCGGGAGACACGCCCCCACCTCACTCCCACCCTATCCTCGGTGGCCCTGAGTCCCCAAACCCCAGGCCTTCATGGCAGTGCCGGGCTCCCCTCGGCCTACGCCATCCAGTCCCCCAGGGCTGGACCGTGAGGCCACCCACCCCACACCCGGGGGTATACCTGGTGGGGGTGAAGGAGCGACGTGGGCCAGCAGGGGCTCCCGGAGCTCCGGGCACTTGTCAAAGACGGCCCCCAGCTGCTGGGGCGGAAGCTGCAGGATGACCTGGAAGCTCTGGGGCTTGGTGCGCTGACAGCACTTGATGAAGCCCTCCCACACCTTGGGATACTTCCACACCTGGACCAGGCAGTGAGGGAGCCGCCGTGAGGGGGCCTGCCAGAGCCGGCTGTCCCAGAAGCTGGGAAAGACCTTGTCGAGATGGCCACGCCTTGCTGCATTCTCACAGCCGCCTCTAGAGGGCGACGTTAGCCCCCCCCAAACCTCTGAGGCCCAGGGAGGTGCGCGCCTCGTCCAGGGTCACACAGGCGCTAAGGGCAGAATGGACATCCGAACCCAGGCCTGTCCGCATCTGCACTGAATCTCTAAGCCAGATGTTTCCAAGAGGCAACCAGTGGCCTGAATCCAGTCCGAAGGCTTGTGGATGGAGTTGTTTTCTGTTTCATAAGGCATGCCTAGCTTCTCTTGAAACACCGGGCCATCTTTCAGCTTGAGTATGACTCCTGGCTGAGTGCCAAGGGGTAGCCACACTCCTGGGATGTGGATCACCGAAGCCTGTGCCTACCACCCAGCCACCCTCGCTCGTCGTGTTTCCACCTTGTAGCTGTTCTAGTGACCCCGAGAGTAGTGTCTCAGCAGAGGCAGGCTGCCTTGGCAGCGTTTCCCCTCTGGACAAGGGCTCCCCCGGGGCGGGGGCCACGCCGGCTGGGAAAGCCTGGAGTTTTGCCTCAAGTCTGTCAGCGGCGTGTCCTGCTGCGGCCCCCTGCTTGGGCGACTTGGGGCATCGGAGGCGGGTTACCTGCTTCATGATGAGGCGGGACAGGATGTTCATGACGAAGCCGCCCAGGCGGGGGTACATGGTCAGGGACTGGATGACGGTCCTCATGAGCAGCATGGGCAGCGGGCTCTGCTCCATCAGCTGCTGCATCACCACGGCCAGCACCTCCGACGTGTACACGTTCCGCTCCGCGAAGCACAGGTTGGTGGCTGTGAGGAGGTGGAGAGGGGGCCTGTCCCCTGTGTCCAGCTGCCCCTGGGACGTGGGCACCCCCACCCCTTCAGGAGCCTCAGCCCTGGTATCTGCCTACGCGAGGGGAGACCCAGCCCCAATTTCCTGAAGCTCCCGGCAAGACAGATTCCCCCGCATCCAGCGGATAGGGACACAGTGGCCTAGTCCTTGGAAAGCCTGGGAGCTCGGTCTAAGGGCAAGGACACTCCATCTCCTGGAAGCCCCACGGGGCATGGGAAGACTCTGGTCCTCTCTTTGGGCTCAACGCCCAGAAAGGGTGAGGGGAGAGAGGTATGTTGCAAGCCCCTGGGGACCCATTCTGGCTTGACAGGACAGCGTGGCACCTCCACCCCCACGGGAGGGAAGCAGCTGTGACTTCCGTAAGCCACCCCTCAGAGGACAAGAGCCACAGTCCCCACCAGCAGGCTGCTCAAGAGACTACCCGGTCTCAGCCAGCGCACGAGGTTCGCGCTGGGGCTCGGGCACCACCAGGCAGCCCGGGGCGTGTGGAGGCCACAGTCCACCGAGTCACGAGGGAGGGGCAAGAGGAGGAAGTCTGGGTGCACAATGAGCTCCCCAGCTCCGCTCCCAATAAGCGCCAAGATGGGCCCACCGAGGGCTGGTGCCACAGAAGCACCCACCAGACCCGGCAGACCAGGCGGTTTGTTCCCTCAGAAGTAGGTTGCGGTACCCCACGTCAGAGGCATCAGTGCTGCTCGGATCCACTGTTAGTGGGGAGGCTCCAGGAACTGCCTCTGAATCCCTTCTGCCCCAAACATCACTTGCCAGGTGAGTCTGTCAACCAGGAAGTCTTTATTGAGCTAGAAGAGAGGCCTCCAATCCTTGAGAGGCTAACAGAGAACAGAGGTGGGGGCCTAGAGAGAATGCACAGTGTGGAGCTCCTATAAGGAAGAGGGGCGGCCAGTGGCACCGCGGGTAGATGGGCAGGGAGGAGGCTGGAGGGCAGAGGGGAGGTGCCGAGGCTGACGGCGGCCCTGGCTGGGTGGGAAGACGCTGCCGCCACCCCAGGGTCCGATGTCTGGCTGCACGTGTGACCCGCAGTGAGGCCCCTTTCCTCCCTGGGCCCTGGTGCCCCAGTGTAAGATCAAGGACTAAGCCTGGGTCCGTGAATGGCCTTTAGTGGAGTGGTGGGCGGGGCCTCCATGGCCACAGCCTGAGCTTCCCTCCTTCCCCAAACACCAGATCCAGCCAGGGTCCGCTCTAAAGTTCCAGAACCAGGCCTTGCTAGCCCGTGGCCTGACATCCCTCTGTTGTCCCCAGGGTCATGTGTAGGTACCGTGCTTGGGGATGGGCTCGTAACTTCCCAAGGTCACCTAACAGGCCAGGGCGGGTACACAGACCACTCCGGGAGCCTCAGCTTTGAGACGCCTCACTGCTGCCACCAGAGGCCTGAGCTCCTTCTTGGTTGTAGGGTGTATTCAGTATTTTCAGAAGCTCCTCTCCTGACCTAAATGTTTCTGGGAGAACCTGCTGAGGAAGACTAGGAAATAAGTCACCGAAGCTACTTCCAGTGAGACAGGAAACTAGGTGGAGGGGGGGAAAGAGTGTTCTCCCTGCTTTTAAAGGAGAGGAGGAAGCAAGCGACAGTTGTCTCCTGAGAAGAGCAGGGGGCAGTAAGGGCTGCGTCTCCACGGGAGAGCACAGCTTCTGGACCAGAAGCCTCCTCCAGGGAGGACGTGGAGGGGAGCGCTGAGGGAGGGAGCGCCTGCCTGGAGGAACCCTGGGACCCAGGAGGCCATCTGCAGGCAGAACCAGGTTTCCGTCTCAGGTCCACCCAACTTCGGATTCTGGCTTGTCCCCTACACCTCTTAGCTTCTGTGTGGCCCTCAGCAAGTGACTTAACCTCGCTGGAACCTCTATTTCGTCTATAAAACGGAGGTGGGCATGCTTACCAGGTACAGAGTGGGCGGGCAGGCCTGTGGAGTGCTTAGGGAGGCTCAGCGTAAGTGCCAGGTGAACAGTGATGCAGTGATCAGGAAGCTGCTCCCTGTGCTGCGCTGGCCACCAGCTGCCCTGCCCGGGGGCTCTCCTGGCCCAGCCGGAGCCCAGACTAGACTCCCGTTTCAGCAATGCCCTGGTGCTTTCTGTCTGCCCTACCGGCCAGGCCCCTGCCAGCTGAGCCTCTGCCGGGCTTGGCCCAGGGCTCTGCGTCCTTCAGTCCTCGGGTGGGGGCTGGGGAGGGAGGGCGCCCCACCCCTCGAGGACAGCTCTGTGCCAGCGCACCGTGGGAGTGGTGGGCGGGGCCTCCATGGCCACAGCCTGAGCTTCCCTCCTTCCCCAAACACCAGATCCAGCCAGGGTCCGCTCTAAAGTTCCAGAACCAGGCCTTGCTAGCCCGTGGCCTGACATCCCTCTGTTGTCCCCAGGGTCATGTGTAGGTACCGTGCTTGGGGATGGGCTCGTAACTTCCCAAGGTCACCTAACAGGCCAGGGCGGGTACACAGACCACTCCGGGAGCCTCAGCTTTGAGACGCCTCACTGCTGCCACCAGAGGCCTGAGCTCCTTCTTGGTTGTAGGGTGTATTCAGTATTTTCAGAAGCTCCTCTCCTGACCTAAATGTTTCTGGGAGAACCTGCTGAGGAAGACTAGGAAATAAGTCACCGAAGCTACTTCCAGTGAGACAGGAAACTAGGTGGAGGGGGGGAAAGAGTGTTCTCCCTGCTTTTAAAGGAGAGGAGGAAGCAAGCGACAGTTGTCTCCTGAGAAGAGCAGGGGGCAGTAAGGGCTGCGTCTCCACGGGAGAGCACAGCTTCTGGACCAGAAGCCTCCTCCAGGGAGGACGTGGAGGGGAGCGCTGAGGGAGGGAGCGCCTGCCTGGAGGAACCCTGGGACCCAGGAGGCCATCTGCAGGCAGAACCAGGTTTCCGTCTCAGGTCCACCCAACTTCGGATTCTGGCTTGTCCCCTACACCTCTTAGCTTCTGTGTGGCCCTCAGCAAGTGACTTAACCTCGCTGGAACCTCTATTTCGTCTATAAAACGGAGGTGGGCATGCTTACCAGGTACAGAGTGGGCGGGCAGGCCTGTGGAGTGCTTAGGGAGGCTCAGCGTAAGTGCCAGGTGAACAGTGATGCAGTGATCAGGAAGCTGCTCCCTGTGCTGCGCTGGCCACCAGCTGCCCTGCCCGGGGGCTCTCCTGGCCCAGCCGGAGCCCAGACTAGACTCCCGTTTCAGCAATGCCCTGGTGCTTTCTGTCTGCCCTACCGGCCAGGCCCCTGCCAGCTGAGCCTCTGCCGGGCTTGGCCCAGGGCTCTGCGTCCTTCAGTCCTCGGGTGGGGGCTGGGGAGGGAGGGCGCCCCACCCCTCGAGGACAGCTCTGTGCCAGCGCACCGTGGGAGAACCGGTTGCTTAGCTGGGGGAGGGAGGGCGGAAGGACAGGAGGAGAGGAGGAGGGACAGAGAGGGCGAGGGTCCGGAGCTCTGAGAAGGGGCTGCAGGGGGCACCGTCTCCAGCTCGGCTGATTCCAGCCTGAGGTTCCTGGGTTCGTGGCGGCCGGGCCACGGCAGGGGGGTGGTGGGAGCCTCACCTTTGATGATGGACTTCATGTCGCACTTGGCCGAGTCAATGTTGTGCAAGGCGATGAGCAGCTCCCCAGGGTTCAGGGGGGACAGGGCCGAGTTCCCTTCACCTGCGGAAGGGGAGGTGGAGGGGACACTATGGAGGCCTGAGAGACAGGTCCAACGCCCCGAGATGGGGGAGCGGCAGAGGAAGACAAGACGCCCTGTGCGACTGGGGGTACAGAGGAGGGCTAGAGTAGCAGGACAGACCGAGAACATCAGGAGGCGCGAAGAAGCCACCCTTCCAGCCAGAGGCCGTCCTCAGGGCCCTACACTGTGCTCCCTCTGCCCAGCACTGGCCCCCACCCACTCTCGAGCGTCTAGGCTGCTCTCCCCGTCCCGCCCCAGGCTGGGCACCACAAGGGCAGGGCGGGCACCAGCTCTTCCCAGGTCCCCAGCACAGCTGCGAAGCTCAGGGGCATCTGAAGAGGACAGGCGGGGGCCAGGCCACAGGCGTGCACAGTGCTGGGGCTGAGTGCCACAGCAGAGGAAGCTGGGGGAGATGGCCTTCTTCTGCTGGGGTGCCCAGGGTCCCACTCTCCTGTGGATGTGTTTAAAGTCACACACAGAACAGACGGCCTCCACCCTCCCTAGCTCCAGCCCCTGGGAGCGGGCTGAGGGAACGACGCCAGGTCACGTGATAGTCGGTCTAGGCCGAAAGCTTTCTTTCTTTTGGACCAGGTCAGGAAAAAGGCCACCACCCATGGCCAGAGGGGTTCAGGCAAGAGCTGAGGAAGGGCAGGGAGGGAGCAGTGTTTGAAGGAGAGCGGCTGGGTCCTGGAAGGGAAGATGCTTCCAGAGTCAGGCCTCAGTCCACAGTCCTGTCCCCACTGTGGAGGAAGCCATCACCCCTGTATCACAGGAAGGTGGTGCAGGAGCCCCGAGACAGATGTCGAGAACTCACCAAGTCTGGATGGCGGCCCAGAGAGCAAGATGATCTCCCTAAAGGTGGTGGCATCCCTCACCCAGCATTCCTCTCCACCTCCAGGACCCCTTCCTCCTGCCACCTGAGGGGGTGTCGTCTGGGGGAGCTCGGGCCCACGGAGCTGCTGGGGAGGGGGAGGAGGGCCAGGCCGAGCTGGTCCCTGGTGGTGGGGTGGGGAAGGTGAGCCTGTCACCTACCATGCTGGGTGCCCAGCAGGCGGTTGAAGACCTCCTTCACCACGATGGGGTTGAGCTTGATGAGCTTCGGCAGGGCCTGGATCACTTCCTTCTACAAGGGCAAGGCGGGGGGGCGGCAGGTCAGGTATGCCCCCTGTCCCTCCAGCCAAGCCACGTCACTGCTCACCCTGGGGAAGTGAGGGACAAGCTCTGGCCTCCCCCAGCCCCCGAGTGCCTTCCTCCTCACTTCCTCTGGTCCCTCAAGGCTGACTGTTCCCAGCTCACCGGGCCCGACTCAGCCCCAGCCTCATCAGCCCCCACCTGAGCCCCCGGGCCAGCTCGATGACTCCCCCTGCAAGAGGAGGAGGTGGAGGGTCTCCCGAATCCCAGAGCCTGGGAAGAACAAGACCTGGGCGGGGAAGCCCATGGCTGCTTCTGTGGCTTCACTTTGTTCTCAGGACGATCTTGTGTGTATGGGGATGGGGGCAAGGGAGGGCAAGGTGGTGGCGGGTCATGGTGATGCTCACTTGGTAAGAGGAAGAAACTGAGGCTCAGAGAGGGCATGGCTCCGAGGCTGCCCGAACAGACGGCCTCCACCCTCCCTAGCTCCAGCCCCTGGGAGCGGGCTGAGGGAACGACGCCAGGTCACGTGATAGTCGGTCTAGGCCGAAAGCTTTCTTTCTTTTGGACCAGGTCAGGAAAAAGGCCACCACCCATGGCCAGAGGGGTTCAGGCAAGAGCTGAGGAAGGGCAGGGAGGGAGCAGTGTTTGAAGGAGAGCGGCTGGGTCCTGGAAGGGAAGATGCTTCCAGAGTCAGGCCTCAGTCCACAGTCCTGTCCCCACTGTGGAGGAAGCCATCACCCCTGTATCACAGGAAGGTGGTGCAGGAGCCCCGAGACAGATGTCGAGAACTCACCAAGTCTGGATGGCGGCCCAGAGAGCAAGATGATCTCCCTAAAGGTGGTGGCATCCCTCACCCAGCATTCCTCTCCACCTCCAGGACCCCTTCCTCCTGCCACCTGAGGGGGTGTCGTCTGGGGGAGCTCGGGCCCACGGAGCTGCTGGGGAGGGGGAGGAGGGCCAGGCCGAGCTGGTCCCTGGTGGTGGGGTGGGGAAGGTGAGCCTGTCACCTACCATGCTGGGTGCCCAGCAGGCGGTTGAAGACCTCCTTCACCACGATGGGGTTGAGCTTGATGAGCTTCGGCAGGGCCTGGATCACTTCCTTCTACAAGGGCAAGGCGGGGGGGCGGCAGGTCAGGTATGCCCCCTGTCCCTCCAGCCAAGCCACGTCACTGCTCACCCTGGGGAAGTGAGGGACAAGCTCTGGCCTCCCCCAGCCCCCGAGTGCCTTCCTCCTCACTTCCTCTGGTCCCTCAAGGCTGACTGTTCCCAGCTCACCGGGCCTGACTCAGCCCCAGCCTCATCAGCCCCCACCTGAGCCCCCGGGCCAGCTCGATGACTCCCCCTGCAAGAGGAGGAGGTGGAGGGTCTCCCGAATCCCAGAGCCTGGGAAGAACAAGACCTGGGCGGGGAAGCCCATGGCTGCTTCTGTGGCTTCACTTTGTTCTCAGGACGATCTTGTGTGTATGGGGGGGATGGGGGGCAAGGGAGGGCAAGGTGGTGGCGGGTCATGGTGATGCTCACTTGGTAAGAGGAAGAAACTGAGGCTCAGAGAGGGGCATGGCTCCGAGCTGAGACTGACCCAGACAAGACCCAGACTGTGCTCATAAGCATCTGATCAGGGAACCTGGGTGCCCCCTTCCTCCCCGCCCCACCCGACGATGTCCCCATTCATGAGGGCATCCAGCTCTGTACCTTTTCCAGCCCATTGAGCACTGGGATGAGGAAGCGGACGTCTGGCAGTCGCTTGTGGTAGAGATCTCGGACCCGCTTCACCAGCTCTGGGGATGGGGGGACTGCAGGTGGAAGAATGAGCAGGAGGCTCAGGTGTTGGGGGCGGCAGGGTGAGGGTGGGCACCGAGGAGGAAATGGTGGTGGGTGTGTGGAAGGGGCTGCTCCATTTCAGAGCAGAAAACCTCGGCCCCTGGTTTCTCAAATGCATTCAGCGATGCCCTCTGCCATATGGAGAAACTGAGGCCCAGGATGGGGAGAGACTCATGAGGGCCAAGCACCTGGGAACCCAGCAGCTCTGACCCCCAGGTCCCGGGAAGGGAAGTGGCAGAGAAGGAGGAGGAGGCACCTTTGTCCGTGAGGCTGTGCAGACAACGCGTGACCAGGGTCTCTGCCCCCTTGGGACAGTTCTCCACTAGCAGGAGCAGCTCCGGCGAGTTCATGCCCATTCCTCGGATCTACAGGTAGAGGGAGAAATAACGGGGAAGGCCGGGGAAGGCGCTGGGCTGGGTGAGCAGGACGAGGGGCCCAGGGTGAGAGCTCGGGGAAGCCCAGGTGTCAGGGACTGGGCAGCCGGGGGGATACAGGTACTCCAGGGTAGGAACTGGCGGCAGAGACAGCAGGTCTTAAAAGGTCTCATCATTAGAAGAAGGCAGTTATTCCTTTGAGGTGATGGCTATTAATTAAAATTATGGTAATAATCATTTCATAATATATACATATACCAAGTCACTAAACTGAAGCAATGCTGTATGTCAACTGTCTCTCAGTGGAACGGGGAGAAAGAGTTGGCGTGAGAGAAGCAGAGGAGCCCTGGGGAAGCGGGGAAGGGCTGGCAGAAGCGTCTGGTCTCCTCACAATCCCACACACGCTCAGGCTCCTGCGGGTCCTCCTGCGAGGGCGGCCCTGCCTCTAGGCAGGCCGTACCCGGTCTCTCTCACTGAACCTCACCTTTAAGGTCCAACCTGTCTTTCAGTTCCTCGGTGAAGACTTCACTGGCTTTCCCAAGCACAGTGACCTCTGCCCACCTCCCCCTGTGACCACCAGGGCGCTGCCTGGTGGCTGGCTCAGGTCAGGGCTCCATCCTGCTGCTGCACTTGCCGTCTCCCCCAGACCTCCAACTCCCCCCACCCCGCCCACGAGCACCGAACACCGGGAGAGAGAGCCAGGCCTCAGGGATCATGCCTTCCTCTGCCCCCAAAGTCAATACATCCGTACCACTCCAAGTGGAGCTGATGGTCCGGTGGGCTCACCTTGAGAATGGGGATAAGAATCTGCTTCCTCCTCACACCCAGCCTATGACCCCACATTACAGGTAAGGACCCTGTTGAATCTGGGAGGCAGGCATGTGGGAATTCAGGTGCCACACTTTCTCCTTCGGTTTATGGTGGACATTCTCAGTAACAACATGTCAGGGATAGAGATATAAAAGAATGGCTTCCAATCTAGCCAATCTCGAAGGGGAGGGCAGACATTCTGAATGTCAGAGGCCAGCCTGTAACTGCACTGCTGCTTTTGCGGGTGACCCTGTGGCTCCGGAAAGGAGCAGAAGGGACTTGGGCAAGGACCACCAAAGTTTCTTGTCAGCAAGGTGGGGAGGGATGGCTCATACATGGGAACAGGGACACAGGTGTCCACAGGCATGAGGTCACGGAATCGCTCCAACACACTCGGGGACTGAATTATCTGCCCTGCTGTAACTGAAGGGTGCAAGACCACGCAGTGAGAAAGTGAGAGACAATGGGGACCAAGCTCTGTCACTCGAGGCTTTTAGATGCGGGCTCCCCTGCTGTCTTCTCAGGAGTGGCCTGAAGTGTGGACCACCACATCTGAGAGCCGCTGGGACACGGGGTGGGTGAGGAGGGGCTGGGGCTGGGGCTTCAGCCCCGCACACTGGTGGGCGGAGCCTGGTGGGCGCAGGGGCCTCACCGGCTGCTCGATGACCCTCAGCACCGTCCTCTTGATGTCCGCGATGGCCTCCGTGTACACGGCCGCCAGCTCATGGATCAGCTTGTGGTTCTGAGGCAGGAGGGCCAGGTAGAGGTACAGACACTGCTTCACCGTCTCCTCCGTCCAGGGCGCTGCCACCTCTACGAGGGAAGGGGGTGAGGATGAAGCTGGCCCCTCTCCCTCCCCACAACCAGTACCTGGCTCTTCAGGGGGGGCAGGCACAGAAGGGGGCTGGGCCTGGGAAGCAAACTGTTCCAGGGCAGGAAGCCAGTCCTCTGAGAAATGGGTGCAGCCAGACCCGCTCCCCTTCTGGAAGTCCCTGCCCGACATTCCCATCTGGTCTCCTGACCACCCAGCCAGACAGAGCCTTCCAAGAGCACTTCTGACCCTGCCTCGCCCCTGCTCGGTGCTCCCATGAGTGCCCTGGGCACTCAGCAAAAAGTCCCAGCTCCTTGCTGCACCGGGGGCTCCTGGGATCCTAGAAGCCCTCTGCTTCCCCCCACAGCTGGAACCTCCCAGGTCAATGGTTCATTCCCTGGGGGCCCAGGTCTCCCTGTCGGCAATGCTGGAGGATCTGGAGCTCTGCCGAGGGAATGCACCTGCCAAGACAATGCCTGGCCCCTGCTGGAGGCCCATTACTGGCCTGCTCTCCTGGTCCTCGGCTTCCTGCACAGCTGCCCCCTCCTTCAGGACACTCTCCCTGACCCCTCAAGCCTGGGTCAGGCGCCCTTTCTGGGATAGCACAGACCCATGCTTTGGCCACTTGAGGCCTGCTCGCTCTGGCTGTCAGTGTCAGGCTGTCCTCCCTAGCGGGCTGGGGACACAGCAGGTGCCCACGACACCTCTGGAGAACCTGCACCAAACCTGTGTCCTTGTCAGCTCCAAAGAGCACCGAGGGCGGGTTGGGGTGGACCAGGAGCTGAAGGTAGTTGAGGGCGAACTTCTCCACATACTCTCGCAGCTGTTCTTTCTCGTACATGCGCTTGATGAACAGCAAGGCCTGGGAACGCACCTGAGGAGTGAGCGGGGCAAGATGCTGGAGGGGGACAGGCACCCTGAGCCTGCTGGCAGCATCGGTGTGAAAACAAGCCCATGTCTGAGAAAGGCCTGGCGGGGCTGAGCGACCCGTGCCCGAGGCCAGTGACACGCCTGGGTCAGAGACTTCCTGCCCCAACTCAGGCCCCACCCCAGCCCACCGTCACCTGACCAGCCCTGCCTCTCATCCTTCTGGTCTTGCTTACTACACTCCATCCAGAAGGTGCCGTCCTTGGTTCCTCAAAAGTGACCGCATTCTCCCTGGCTTTGAGACTTGGCACCAAGGGTTCCCACTACTGGTATGCCTGGCGCACCCGTCACTGGCTAGATCTTATTTCACTCAGACATCCCCTGCTGGGAGCCACGAGGACAGGGCCCGGTCTCGGGCACTGCTCTGTCCCAACAGCACCACAGCACGCCGAGCCAGGGTGCGCAGCAAGGTTTGCTGAGTGAGTGGCCGAGACCTCAGGTGGGAGCAGGGATGGACCAAGGGCCTCTCAATCACACATGCTGACCCCTCTGTCAGGGCACACCTGTCCACGCACAGTTCAGGTCTTGGTCCACACAGCCCCTTCTCTGGAAGTCCTCCTTAGCCTGCCTCCCGGCCGGCTGCCAGGACTCCATGGCCACCCACCCGACTCCAGTGCGGGCACTGAACACGCTGTGCCCTCTTGGTCAGTGCCCGTCCTTCAGGACACTCTCCCTGACCCCTCAAGCCTGGGTCAGGCGCCCTTTCTGGGATAGCACAGACCCATGCTTTGGCCACTTGAGGCCTGCTCGCTCTGGCTGTCAGTGTCAGGCTGTCCTCCCTAGCGGGCTGGGGACACAGCAGGTGCCCACGACACCTCTGGAGAACCTGCACCAAACCTGTGTCCTTGTCAGCTCCAAAGAGCACCGAGGGCGGGTTGGGGTGGACCAGGAGCTGAAGGTAGTTGAGGGCGAACTTCTCCACATACTCTCGCAGCTGTTCTTTCTCGTACATGCGCTTGATGAACAGCAAGGCCTGGGAACGCACCTGAGGAGTGAGCGGGGCAAGATGCTGGAGGGGGACAGGCACCCTGAGCCTGCTGGCAGCATCGGTGTGAAAACAAGCCCATGTCTGAGAAAGGCCTGGCGGGGCTGAGCGACCCGTGCCCGAGGCCAGTGACACGCCTGGGTCAGAGACTTCCTGCCCCAACTCAGGCCCCACCCCAGCCCACCGTCACCTGACCAGCCCTGCCTCTCATCCTTCTGGTCTTGCTTACTACACTCCATCCAGAAGGTGCCGTCCTTGGTTCCTCAAAAGTGACCGCATTCTCCCTGGCTTTGAGACTTGGCACCAAGGGTTCCCACTACTGGTATGCCTGGCGCACCCGTCACTGGCTAGATCTTATTTCACTCAGACATCCCCTGCTGGGAGCCACGAGGACAGGGCCCGGTCTCGGGCACTGCTCTGTCCCAACAGCACCACAGCACGCCGAGCCAGGGTGCGCAGCAAGGTTTGCTGAGTGAGTGGCCGAGACCTCAGGTGGGAGCAGGGATGGACCAAGGGCCTCTCAATCACACATGCTGACCCCTCTGTCAGGGCACACCTGTCCACGCACAGTTCAGGTCTTGGTCCACACAGCCCCTTCTCTGGAAGTCCTCCTTAGCCTGCCTCCCGGCCGGCTGCCAGGACTCCATGGCCACCCACCCGACTCCAGTGCGGGCACTGAACACGCTGTGCCCTCTTGGTCAGTGCCCGTCCCAGGTCCCAGCACAGCACCAAGTCTTAAGAGGGGTGCACCAGCATAAGCGGACTAAAAGCAAAATGGGGCTGCCACCCCTGGGAGGTGGAGTGGGCTGTATATATATGTATGTATATTCTGGGCAGCCTCAGGCCACCGTAAATGGAAAAACCACCAATGCCACTGCCACCACCAAAAGACTGCTGTAAGAAGGCCATCAGGCCCAGAAACCTTTAGAGGAATGTGGAAAAGACCGGGCTGGTTAGTCGGGACAGAGGAAGGGCTGAGTGTAGCCCACCACAGGGCAGGGGCGGAGGAGGGGGGTCACCTTGTCCTTCTCGTGGGAGCTGAGGTCTAGCAGGACATGCAGGTACTGGAACTGGCGGGACGGGCGCTTGAAGATCAGGTCTCGGAGCGTGGACATGCCCAGGTAGGTGCGACTCTGTGGCAGGAAGGCAGGCACGGGAGCTCAGGGCACTCACACTGGGCCTCGGGGGTGTCTCCCTGGCCTCCGTCAGACTGGGTCCCTCACAGAACCCCCCACCCCAGGCCACCACACGCAGGGCCCCTCAAGGCTGGGGAGGCAGGGAGACCCGCTGCCCATCCTCACCTCATCCTCACAGTACTTGCGGATCACCTCCAGGGCGCTCTCGGTGATCAGCGGAGCCTCCAGCACAACCTTGGTGAAGATCCTGCCAGAGAGGGAGGGAGGGACGGGGAGCGGCTGCAGAGGAGAGGCCCCGGGCTTCCCCGTCCTGCTACCGGCAGCTCAGCGCCCTCGGGGCGCCTCCCAGAGTGCTCACTCACCCTCCTGGACAGCTACAGAGCTTGCCAGGCAACACAGTGGTTCAGATGCTGCCTGGGGAGAGGGGGCGACATGGGCAGAGGCTGCCTCTCTGAAACTCAGTTTTGCCCAATGGGGATTCCTAGCTTGTTTAATCCAGCAAGGGGAGGGGGTGGGGGGTGGGAAAGAGTATTTTAGGCGTGGTGACCACCAAAGGCTGCTCTGAGATGAGACAGAGCCGTCCATGCAGCAAGGAGGGGAAGAGCACTCCAGGGAGAGAACAGAAGGTGCTGAGCTCAGCCCGGGTGAGGACAGAGGACTGAAGGCCAGTGCGGCTGAAGTCGGGGGCAGGGAAAAGAAGAGGCCAAAAAAGGTGCTGGAGAGGTTGGTGGCACTGGGATCACACAAGGTCTCACAGAGCCTCGCAGGGAAGCTGCATCTTACCTTGAGGACAACGGAAGGTTTTTAGTGGGGAAATAAGAGCACTGGCATGATCAGATGTGACGTGCTGCTGGAGAATGGACAGGCTAGAGGGCAAGGGCAAGGAGGAAGCCACAGAACCAAGCCAGGCAAGAGATGGGGATGGCGAGAAGTCAGCCTTGAGAACAGGCCTCTGTTGTTAGATACTATAGGAGAAAAATGGAGGCCCAGAGGTGAGGGATGCAGCTCAGAGAGCAAGCAGTGGGACCTGAGGGACGAACGACACAGAAGAGCCCTGGTCTGGGGGTGGGGGGCAGCTCGGGACAGGCACGTGGAGAATGGTCTTGCGTGATGATGAAGAGGCGCTGAGAACCCAGAAAGAGGAGGCAGGACACGGGATGGGGGACTCTGTGGACAGCAGGCTGCAGGGCCGCCCCTCACCCGTCCTTCTGGTCCGGCTTCTCCTGCAGGCCGGACAGCAGGCGGATGAGGCAGTCCTCATATGTGTCCAGAGCGCCTTTGACGCCGGCCGCCAGGTAAGCGCTGTACTCCTGGTAGAGCCAGGCAAAGGCCAGGTCCAGGCGGGCCCGCACATCCTCCAGGATGAAGGACAGGACCTCGGCCTTCAGGCCCGCGTCAAACTGCGTCACCAGGCTGGCCAGGATCTTTATGCGCACCTGGCAGGGGAGTGAGGGTCTATGTCAGCGTGGGGGTGGGCAATTCTGGGCACCCCCCAACCGTGCCCTGCACCTCCTCCTGCCCAGCTGCAAGGACCCAGGGCAGACCCAGCGTTAAGGGAGGAAGGAAAGGTGAGGAACCTTATTTTCAGTAGGTCTCATTTATATGGAAGAGAAAAATTGAAAAGGGAGAAAAATTTAATCATCACAGAATAAAACTAGGAGTCACAGCTACAATTTCTAGGAGTATTATCTAGATTATAAATATATATAAAATTTTAGGAGTAATGTCTTAAGTACAGAGGAAACGATCTTGAAGGAGTCCCCTCATCTGTTTACTGGTCACCTCTGTAGGGGCGATGGTATGCAGGTCGGGGACAGAGAAGATTTATGGTCCCTCTATGGCCTGGGTGTATTTTTTAACAGAAAAGAACATATTCATATACTATCAGGTTAATTAAAAATTAATTTCAAAAAAAGGGGGAAAAGGCTTGTTGACTGAGGTTACAACCTCAGCAAAGGGCAGAATCAGGATTTCAAGCAGGTGTGGTGGGGTGTGCCGAAGATCAAGAATCCTGTGAACCACAAGGAAGAGCAGGGAGCCCACCGGCGCTGGGGGCCTTTCCTCGTGCCCCCCTGTGCTGAGGGAGAGCGCATATGCATTCACAGTTCCTCCTCCACGTCCCTGTGAGGAGCTGCTCACAGGGACAGCAATCGTGTTTGCTTTATGGGAGGCCACAGGGAGGCTGGGAGAAGCAGCCGTGAGCAGCAGAGCCAGGGTCTGGAGCCACGGGGTTAGGGTTAACCCCAAGGCCCGTCTCTCTGTTAGGATGTGAGGCAGGCTCTTGGAGAGAGGGACAGGCTGGGAGGACAGGGACACACCTGGGCAGCCCCACTGCAGGCCACGGCCTTCTCAGCCCGCAGGATCCGCTTCACAGCACCCAGCTTCATGGCCTCAACCTGCGCGTCGGTCAGGGGCTTCAGCACATCACTCAGGCGGAAGATCTTCTTGCGCCCGCCGGCGCCTGCCAGCCTACATGGGGGAGTAGGGACAGGGACACGGTGACTCGGCACGTCCACTCTGGAACCCAGGCCCCCATCTCAGGCCATACAAGACAGAGACATCCCCACTGTCCCTCCAGCTCCCCTGAGTAGGCATTGCAGGGTAACGAGAAGGAAGAGGGTGCCGGTCTGGTTTGGTAAGCGGTGTCTGAGAGGAGGCCTCCATAAGGAGCCGGCAACATGTGACAGGAGACCTGAATGAAGTGAGGGAATTGGATCCCTGAGCGTCTGGAGGACGCACTTTCCAGGCACAGGGAGCAGGGGTGCAAAGGCCTTTAAGTGGGAACGTGGCTGGCCGTCCAGGAGGCTGGTGTGACGGGAGGAGGAAGCAAGGGGAGTGTGGAGGGGCAGCCGGTCAGGCAGGGCCCTGCTGGCAGGCGGGGGCTATGGACAGGGCAGGGAGAGGTCAGATTCTGTGGTCTGTAGGGCAGGGGACAATGGGGATGATGGTGGCGACAACCAGGGGCACTTCCTGTGTGCTAGGAACTATGCAAAGTGCTTTCTACTTCATGATCACTGGCCATCCTAAAAGCTACCTGATTTCAGCATTTAGCCAGCACTATGAATTCATGTAATTCTCCCTCACCCTCAAGGAGAGACATACAATCGCCCCTTTTTAGATGTAAGTAAGGGACTATTTTATATAAAAGAAAACAGCAGGTAAGGTTTAGTCGTTATGGCTCTGAAACGCAATCACACAGACTCTGACCCATATGGATCTGTTTATCTGCCTTTGTCCATCACATACACACCAAAACCGGGCCCTGGTCTGGCGCCAGTCCTTGTCAGGGGGCTCACCGGGGCTGTGTCACAGGGATAATGGGCTCTGGTCTCCTCTTGGCCTGGGGCGCCTCCTCCTCCAGGCTGGACATGGAGCTCAGGGAGCCCACTACAGAGATGGCCTGGCCCTGGGCGGGCAGGCGCCGCTTGATCAGGACACTCTCTGGCTTCACCACCTTCTCCTCCTTGGGCTCCTCCTTGCACTGCTTGGTCTGCTCCACGCCTGAGGGGAAAAGCGAGCAGGCTTTTAGCGTATCAGACCCACTGGCTCCCACCCAAGGACCTCCTATGTACTGGGTGCCACTCTAAGCCTTGTACACACGAACCTCCTTTAAATCTGCAAAGCATAGGTTCAATCCCTGGTTGGGGAATAGGATCCTGTGGTGTGGCCAAAAAATTTAAATTAAATAAAATAAAAATCTGCAAAAGGCTTTTCTGGAGCAGGTACATTTTCATCCCTACTTTGCAATACAACAACTGAGGCTCAAACAAGAAACATCCTTTTCTTTTGGTGCGTGCTATGAGGTATGGCCACTTAGGAAAGCTGCTGAGCGGTTTCAACAGGAGCAGGGGTGCAAAGGCCTTTAAGTGGGAACGTGGCGGGCCGTCCAGGAGGCTGGTGGGACGGGAGGAGGAAGCAAGGGAGTGTGGAGGGGCAGCCGGTCAGGCAGGGCCCTGCTGGCAGGCGGGGGCTATGGACAGGGCAGGGAGAGGTCAGATTCTGTGGTCTGTAGGGCAGGGGACAATGGGGATGATGGTGGCGACAACCAGGGGCACTTCCTGTGTGCTAGGAACTATGCAAAGTGCTTTCTACTTCATGATCACTGGCCATCCTAAAAGCTACCTGATTTCAGCATTTAGCCAGCACTATGAATTCATGTAATTCTCCCTCACCCTCAAGGAGAGACATACAATCGCCCCTTTTTAGATGTAAGTAAGGGACTATTTTATATAAAAGAAAACAGCAGGTAAGGTTTAGTCGTTATGGCTCTGAAACGCAATCACACAGACTCTGACCCATATGGATCTGTTTATCTGCCTTTGTCCATCACATACACACCAAAACCGGGCCCTGGTCTGGCGCCAGTCCTTGTCAGGGGGCTCACCGGGGCTGTGTCACAGGGATAATGGGCTCTGGTCTCCTCTTGGCCTGGGGCGCCTCCTCCTCCAGGCTGGACATGGAGCTCAGGGAGCCCACTACAGAGATGGCCTGGCCCTGGGCGGGCAGGCGCCGCTTGATCAGGACACTCTCTGGCTTCACCACCTTCTCCTCCTTGGGCTCCTCCTTGCACTGCTTGGTCTGCTCCACGCCTGAGGGGAAAAGCGAGCAGGCTTTTAGCGTATCAGACCCACTGGCTCCCACCCAAGGACCTCCTATGTACTGGGTGCCACTCTAAGCCTTGTACACACGAACCTCCTTTAAATCTGCAAAGCATAGGTTCAATCCCTGGTTGGGGGAATAGGATCCTGTGGTGTGGCCAAAAAAATTTAAATTAAATAAAAATAAAAATCTGCAAAAGGCTTTTCTGGAGCAGGTACATTTTTTCATCCCTACTTTGCAATACAACAACTGAGGCTCAAACAAGAAACATCCTTTTCTTTTGGTGCGCGTGCTATGAGGTATGGCCACTTAGGAAAGCTGCTGAGCGGTTTCGAACAGTACTGAGCACACCCAAACTCCAGACCCAGTCATTCCGCTCCTTGGCATAAATTTAACAGAAACAAGGGCGTGTGCGCTCGAAATACCTGGACGCAGATGCTCATGGTAGCTCTTCTCACAACAGCCCCAAGCTGTAAAGTTCCCCCGGGGCTGTCCACAGAGGGGTGTGGATAGACAAGTGGGGGCCTGTTCACATAAGGAACACTAATGACCAACAGAAGACGACACTTGCTTCACACAGCAGCATGGTGAACTTCAAATACTTATGCTGAGCAAGGTAAGCCAGATGCTACGATCCCACCGAAAGGAAGTTCAAAACTAGAACAACCCATCCATGGAGACAGAAGTTGAAACACTGGTTCTCTCTGGACAGAGGATGCGTTGAGTGACAACTGGAAAGAAGCGAGAAGGAACTTTCCAGAGTGCTGGTAAGAGTCCATCTCCATCTGGGTGATGGCTACCCTGGTGTGTTCGCTTTGTGAAAATCCACTAAGCTGAACCCTTGAGAGATGTGTGTGTCACTGTACATAATAAACCACTAAACCTTACCTGCTGTTTTCTTTTATATAAAATAGTCCCTTACTTATATCTAAAATGGGACGATTGTATCTCTCTCCTTGAGGATATGGGAGAACTACATGAATTCATGGTGCTGGTTAAATGCTGTAATCAGGTAGCCTTTAGGGTGGCCAGTGATCACTCTCACCACCTTCTCCTCCTTGGGCTCCTCCTTGCACTGCTTGGTCTGCTCCACGCCTGAGGGAAGCGAGCAGGCTTTTAGCGTATCAGACCCACTGGCTCCCACCCAAGGACCTCCTATGTACTGGGTGCCACTCTAAGCCTTGTACACACGAACCTCCTTTAAATCTGCAAAGCATAGGTTCAATCCCTGGTTGGGGAATAGGATCCTGTGGTGTGGCCAAAAAATTTAAATTAAATAAAAATAAAAATCTGCAAAAGGCTTTTCTGGAGCAGGTACATTTTTTCATCCCTACTTTGCAATACAACAACTGAGGCTCAAACAAGAAACATCCTTTTCTTTTGGTGCGCGTGCTATGAGGTATGGCCACTTAGGAAAGCTGCTGAGCGGTTTCGAACAGTACTGAGCACACCCAAACTCCAGACCCAGTCATTCCGCTCCTTGGCATAAATTTAACAGAAACAAGGGCGTGTGCGCTCGAAATACCTGGACGCAGATGCTCATGGTAGCTCTTCTCACAACAGCCCCAAGCTGTAAACTGCCCCCGGGTCTGTCCACAGAGGGGTGTGGATAGACAAGTGGGGGCCTGTTCACATAAGGAACACTAATGACCAACAGAAGACGACACTTGCTTCACACAGCAGCATGGTGAACTTCAAATACTTATGCTGAGCAAGGTAAGCCAGATGCTACGATCCCACCGAAAGGAAGTTCAAAACTAGAACAACCCATCCATGGAGACAGAAGTTGAAACACTGGTTCTCTCTGGACAGAGGATGCGTTGAGTGACAACTGGAAAGAAGCGAGAAGGAACTTTCCAGAGTGCTGGTAAGAGTCCATCTCCATCTGGGTGATGGCTACCCTGGTGTGTTCGCTTTGTGAAAATCCACTAAGCTGAACCCTTGAGAGATGTGTGTGTGTCACTGTACATAATAAACCACTAAACCTTACCTGCTGTTTTCTTTTATATAAAATAGTCCCTTACTTATATCTAAAATGGGACGATTGTATCTCTCTCCTTGAGGATATGGGAGAACTACATGAATTCATGGTGCTGGTTAAATGCTGTAATCAGGTAGCCTTTAGGGTGGCCAGTGATCACTCCATAGCACTGCTACAATGGGAAACCACCTGAGGCTCAGAGAGGTTAAGTAACTTGATCAAAGACACAGAGCTATTAAGTGGCTGAGGTGGTCTGGCTCCTCTCAGACCTCAAACCCGGGTCTGCTGGATTTCAAAGCCTAGGGCCTGAAAATACTGACTACTCACTGTATCTATGAGACTTGTAGTTATTTCCATCTAAGATCTCATATGATTTTCCATCTGCACCTGCATAAGGAGGTGTTCTTCCAGTAAGGAGAACCCAGTGGCCACAGTGCCAATCCTCTGGTCGTCTCCGTCTGGCACTCACCTGGCCCCAGTCCGGCGGCGGTCATCTGTGTGGCCATGAGCCGAGCTAGATGCTTGATCTGGGCTTCAGTGCCTGCTGACTCCACCGGGGTGTAGATTGCTTGGAAGGAAGCAGGCATGGTTTCGGGCAGGTACACCATGCTGATGAGGACCTGCAAGAGATCCGAAACCTTCCTTCCTTACTGACGTGACAAACAGTGGTTCCACACCCAGGCCAACGCTGGTGAAACGGCAGCAATGACGATAGACCCGGGCATGAGAGAGCACAGATTTTCGATTCGGTCAGAGAGAAAATGAGTACCGATGTAGGGTGGAGGACGAGAGAAGGCATAAAGGGTGCCAGGGGTCACACCAGGAGGTCCAGGGACAGCCTTAGCTCCTCTGGGCAGTGGCTTGCAGGGTGACAACCGAGAAGCGGGCCAGAAGCAGACTGACACAGAGTGAAGTCTTGCAGGGGGTGGGGCAGGGAGGGGGGCCAGCGGTTGTGGGGGGTAACATTCCGGGTAAGGGAAAGGCATGGGAGAAGGCTAAGAGGCAGCAGAGCTGGTACCCTACCCAGAGAGTGGAAGGAGTTTCAGTGGCAAAGTATAAATAAGCCAGAAATGGATTAAGAAAAAAAATCAGTGTCCTAATGGAAAACACCCATGTCTGTTAGGAGTCAGTTAACAAAAGATAACCTCAACCTCCCTACAGGCTTGGAAGTTTAAACACATGCTCTGAAATTTAAAAAAACAAAGAGCTACAACAGAAAAGATCATAAAATAACTAGAAATCCAAATGTGTAAGATGCAGCTATAATGGTATTTAGATGGAAATCAGATCCTCAAATGCTTATATTGGAGAAGACTGAACACTAATAGGCCAAGCATTTAACTCTGGGGAAAAACATTCAAAGAAAGCAGCATTGCCTTGGTGGTATAGTGGTGAGCACAGCTGCCTTCCAGAGAAAGTAACATGAAAAAAATAAAGACAGCAGAAATCAAACAGGAAAAGTTACAAGAGATGCCATTTTTTCTGGATTTTCCATCTGCACCTGCATAAGGAGGTGTTCTTCCAGTAAGGAGAACCCAGTGGCCACAGTGCCAATCCTCTGGTCGTCTCCGTCTGGCACTCACCTGGCCCCAGTCCGGCGGCGGTCATCTGTGTGGCCATGAGCCGAGCTAGATGCTTGATCTGGGCTTCAGTGCCTGCTGACTCCACCGGGGTGTAGATTGCTTGGAAGGAAGCAGGCATGGTTTCGGGCAGGTACACCATGCTGATGAGGACCTGCAAGAGATCCGAAACCTTCCTTCCTTACTGACGTGACAAACAGTGGTTCCACACCCAGGCCAACGCTGGTGAAACGGCAGCAATGACGATAGACCCGGGCATGAGAGAGCACAGATTTTCGATTCGGTCAGAGAGAAAATGAGTACCGATGTAGGGTGGAGGACGAGAGAAGGCATAAAGGGTGCCAGGGGTCACACCAGGAGGTCCAGGGACAGCCTTAGCTCCTCTGGGCAGTGGCTTGCAGGGTGACAACCGAGAAGCGGGCCAGAAGCAGACTGACACAGAGTGAAGTCTTGCAGGGGGTGGGGCAGGGAGGGGGGCCAGCGGTTGTGGGGGGTAACATTCCGGGTAAGGGAAAGGCATGGGAGAAGGCTAAGAGGCAGCAGAGCTGGTACCCTACCCAGAGAGTGGAAGGAGTTTCAGTGGCAAAGTATAAATAAGCCAGAAATGGATTAAGAAAAAAAATCAGTGTCCTAATGGAAAACACCCATGTCTGTTAGGAGTCAGTTAACAAAAGATAACCTCAACCTCCCTACAGGCTTGGAAGTTTAAACACATGCTCTGAAATTTAAAAAAAAAAAAAAAGAGCTACAACAGAAAAGATCATAAAATAACTAGAAATCCAAATGTGTAAGATGCAGCTATAATGGTATTTAGATGGAAATCAGATCCTCAAATGCTTATATTGGAGAAGACTGAACACTAATAGGCCAAGCATTTAACTCTGGGGAAAAACATTCAAAGAAAGCAGCATTGCCTTGGTGGTATAGTGGTGAGCACAGCTGCCTTCCAGAGAAAGTAACATGAAAAAAATAAAGACAGCAGAAATCAAACAGGAAAAGTTACAAGAGATGCTCAACAAAGCTTTGAGCTGGTTCTTTGAAATGACCGAAAATAAGCAAATCTATGGCAAGAATAACAAAATGAAGAGGAAGGACACAATATTAGGGATGAAAAATACAGGACGTTACTAGAGACAGCAAGTATTGTAAAAAGTAAAAGAATTGTAAAACAACTACATGCCAATAAATTGAGACAGTTTCCTGGAGTGGGTAAGAGATGAGGTACAATGAGGTAACGGAAGCCAAGTCAGACAGGACCTGAAGCAAGCTGAGTTTAAGTTTTATCTGGAAGGAAGCAGAGGCCCACACAGGCCAAAGAACAAAGATGGATGAAGATAAATAAATGAAAGACCAATAAAAGAAGCCAAAATTTAAAAAAAAAAGAAAAGAAAACCTGAAAAAATGGAAGGAAGCAGAGAGCTCTGGCAGGGATCTCAGGAGGGGAGCGTCAGTGGAGCATCTTCGTCAAGACGCCTCTGGGTACCACGGGAGAGTGGAGGGCAGAGCCAGGAAGAAGCAGGTGGAGCTCGGTGGGACGAGGGCCGGGCAGGGCCGGGACAGGGCAGCGGTCAGGGAAAGGAGAAGAGGGGAAGGACTGGGGGCGAGGGGAGGCCAAGAGTTTAACTTCTGAGTTTCCGGCATGGGGACGAGAGGCATGTGTGCCAAGAACACAGGAGAGGCCACTGGCCTGTTGTGGAGTGGGAGGAGCTTAGTTCTGACACGTTAAGTCTGCGGTGCCTGTGAAACACACAGGATAAAAAGATGTGGGTGGCCACGCATCAGGCCTGGAGCTCCCCAAAGAGATGTGAGCTGGAGAGAAAACTGCTCGACGCCCCAGTCACCCAGCAACCAAGCCCCTGGGGGCCTCCGGGTGGAGAGAAGGGGAAGCAGATGGTGACTGCTGTTGAGCCCAGGAAGAGGTACTCTCCGTGAGCACCCAACAAAAAGGTCTCAGTGCTGCTACAGCCCAAAGACTGATGTGAGACCTGCCCCTCACACCTGCTCATCAGCTCAAACCAGTGCTTCTTTTACTTTGGAGGAGAACATCTTTGAAAATCTGAGAAGAAACACAGGTTATCCCACCCCACCACCGCCAACCAATCCCACACCCACCCGGCACACAAGTCATGGGGCTCGCTCTCCAGTTAACAGACCTAATAGACCCTCTCTGCAAATGAGAGGCGCTCAAGAGTGGGTTCGGATGGAGACTCAGAAAACCTAAAAGGGGACTAGGAGGAGACGGGGTGGGTGATAGGTGACCTCCCGAAGGAATAAAGATCATCCAAGGAGTCCATCCAAGGTGAGGAGAGCCCCGTGGACTGCACCCTCCCAACCCTGAACACAGAAGTGTTTCAGGTCTGAAGCCATCTGCACAAGGCAGGTAGCGTGGAACGGAGGGGCAGGGAAAAGACGGGAGGCCTTGCCTCCCTGGCTTACGGAAAAAGACCCCCAACCGTCCTCACCAGATTGGCCACGTTGTCAGGTGTCAGTAGAGGCTGGAGGAATTCGGCCGTGATGTCTGTGTCAGACTGGCCTGAAATCTGGGCTGAGGCCTTCGAGGTCCCTGAGGGGCCTGGCTCCAAGTCCTTGTCCTCATCATCTTCCCCCAGGTTGGGCTCTGGGATGGAGAAGGAGACAAGATGCTGGCTCTGGAGGGAGCACCAGCCCCTCCCTCCCTCTCGGGCACCGGTGGTGGTCGCTGCCTCCAGGTGGCCCCAGCAAACAGGAGCGGTCCAGCCAATAAAGACCTGTACCATGTGACCCTGGGGAACTACCTGCCTCTCTCCAGGCCTCAGTTCTCATCTGAGAAATGGAAACACCAGCCTGGCTGATCACACTAAGCTCCAAAAACACAGAAAGGTTAACAAGTAAGCTCCCAGGCCTTTTTTGATTAAAAACACCTATTTTTGAAATAGTGCTCAGCCTCACTGGGAATCAGGAAAATGTAAAAACATCCTAATAAGACATCAAATTTGCCTATACAATTGACAAATGCAAACAAAAAAAAAACGTTAGTAGTGACAGCTGTTAGCAGGGGTGTGAACTGTGGAAATGTAAACTGGTATGGCCTTTGGAAAGGGCAGTTTGATAGTAGGTCAGAATTTTAAATGTGTAATTCCACTTTTAGTATCTACCCTAAAAACCGACAGATGTAGCTAAGGGAAAACCACAAACGGGTTATCCCACCCCACCACCGCCAACCAATCCCACACCCACCCGGCACACAAGTCATGGGGCTCGCTCTCCAGTTAACAGACCTAATAGACCCTCTCTGCAAATGAGAGGCGCTCAAGAGTGGGTTCGGATGGAGACTCAGAAAACCTAAAAGGGGACTAGGAGGAGACGGGGTGGGTGATAGGTGACCTCCGAATGAATCAAGATCATCCAAGGAGTCCATCCAAGGTGAGGAGAGCCCCGTGGACTGCACCCTCCCAACCCTGAACACAGAAGTGTTTCAGGTCTGAAGCCATCTGCACAAGGCAGGTAGCGTGGAACGGAGGGGCAGGGAAAAGACGGGAGGCCTTGCCTCCCTGGCTTACGGAAAAAGACCCCCAACCGTCCTCACCAGATTGGCCACGTTGTCAGGTGTCAGTAGAGGCTGGAGGAATTCGGCCGTGATGTCTGTGTCAGACTGGCCTGAAATCTGGGCTGAGGCCTTCGAGGTCCCTGAGGGGCCTGGCTCCAAGTCCTTGTCCTCATCATCTTCCCCCAGGTTGGGCTCTGGGATGGAGAAGGAGACAAGATGCTGGCTCTGGAGGGAGCACCAGCCCCTCCCTCCCTCTCGGGCACCGGTGGTGGTCGCTGCCTCCAGGTGGCCCCAGCAAACAGGAGCGGTCCAGCCAATAAAGACCTGTACCATGTGACCCTGGGGAACTACCTGCCTCTCTCCAGGCCTCAGTTCTCATCTGAGAAATGGAAACACCAGCCTGGCTGATCACACTAAGCTCCAAAAACACAGAAAGGTTAACAAGTAAGCTCCCAGGCCTTTTTTGATTAAAAACACCTATTTTTGAAATAGTGCTCAGCCTCACTGGGAATCAGGAAAATGTAAAAACATCCTAATAAGACATCAAATTTGCCTATACAATTGACAAAAAAAAAAAACAAAAAAAAAACGTTAGTAGTGACAGCTGTTAGCAGGGGTGTGAACTGTGGAAATGTAAACTGGTATGGCCTTTGGAAAGGGCAGTTTGATAGTAGGTCAGAATTTTAAATGTGTAATTCCACTTTTAGTATCTACCCTAAAAACCGACAGATGTAGCTAAGGGAAAATGTACAGGGAATTCACTGCAATAGCACTGCACCCAGAGACGCAGCACACACCCCCGACCAGTCACAGGCTGGATGAGCACAGTGGTCCTAGCTCAAGGGACAAAACCAATTAGTGTGAATTAGACGACAAGCTTGGTGTGCAGAGATGGTCCCTGCAACTGTAGTTACAGAAGTGGAAAAGCTGGAATGTTCATTATAGTGATGATGTAAGTGGATTAAGGCAAAAACATGATGACATGTTACGCTCTCTCTTCAAGTCTACAACACGTAACAAAGAGCCAACACCCCACATTAACCAAAGGCACCTAGAATTCAATTACAAAAGGCTGAACAGGCCAATACAATGGGCACTTCACATAAATGCAAACAGCTAATAAAGGTACATAAACACTCAGCGTGACTCTAATACAGGCAAGAAAGCAAATTTAAACCTAGGATACCACTTATACCCAGAGAGTTTACCAGAGTTTACCTAGTGGCGTACCTGGCACTCACGCACTGCTGGGGTTGCACACATTGGTGTGATTTTTTGGAAAACTGTTATCAATAACTTACAGGATGGGGCTCCCCTGGGGGTCCAGTGGCTAAGGACACTGCCTTGCAGTGCAAGGGGCGCCAGTTCGATCCCTGGCCTGGGAAGATCCCATGTGCTGGAGTGGCTGGACTGATGCGTCCAACTACCTAGCCGGAGCTCTGAGCGCACGCACCCAGAGCCGGTGCTCATGACAACAGAGGCCACTGTGATGGGAGGCCCACACGGGCCAAAGAACAAAGGTAAATAAATGAAAGGTCAATAGAAGTGGCTGAAAAAAAAAACTTACTTTCAAGTATATTATCTTCTTTAATAATTTGACTTTGATATCACTTATTATATATCATCATACTTATACAGTATAATTTATCATGTAAACTAAGCTTACAATTTCCTACAAATAATTAGACATTTAGGCTGTGGTCAGTCCCTGCTACCACCTCCTGCCAGGCCTGACCCCAGCTCCTCAGCTCACCCAGCTTCATCTGCTTGAGCGTGGAGTCCGAGTCGTCTCGGGGCCGCTTGCGGGCATCCTTGGCGCTGGGCACAATCTCAGCCTGCCAGGCCACCAGGAGGGTGGTGATCTGACCTGGACGCAGCACACACCCCCGACCAGTCACAGGCTGGATGAGCACAGTGGTCCTAGCTCAAGGGACAAAACCAATTAGTGTGAATTAGACGACAAGCTTGGTGTGCAGAGATGGTCCCTGCAACTGTAGTTACAGAAGTGGAAAAGCTGGAATGTTCATTATAGTGATGATGTAAGTGGATTAAGGCAAAAACATGATGACATGTTACGCTCTCTCTTCAAGTCTACAACACGTAACAAAGAGCCAACACCCCACATTAACCAAAGGCACCTAGAATTCAATTACAAAAGGCTGAACAGGCCAATACAATGGGCACTTCACATAAATGCAAACAGCTAATAAAGGTACATAAACACTCAGCGTGACTCTAATACAGGCAAGAAAGCAAATTTAAACCTAGGATACCACTTATACCCAGAGAGTTTACCAGAGTTTACCTAGTGGCGTACCTGGCACTCACGCACTGCTGGGGTTGCACACATTGGTGTGATTTTTTGGAAAACTGTTATCAATAACTTACAGGATGGGGCTCCCCTGGGGGTCCAGTGGCTAAGGACACTGCCTTGCAGTGCAAGGGGCGCCAGTTCGATCCCTGGCCTGGGAAGATCCCATGTGCCGCGGAGTGGCTGGACTGATGCGTCCAACTACCTAGCCGGAGCTCTGGAGCGCACGCACCCAGAGCCGGTGCTCTGCGACAACAGAGGCCACTGTGATGGGAGGCCCACACGGGCCAAAGAACAAAGGTAAATAAATGAAAGGTCAATAGAAGTGGCTGAAAAAAAAAACTTACTTTCAAGTATATTATCTTCTTTAATAATTTGACTTTGATATCACTTATTATATATCATCATACTTATACAGTATAATTTATCATGTAAACTAAGCTTACAATTTCCTACAAATAATTAGACATTTAGGCTGTGGTCAGTCCCTGCTACCACCTCCTGCCAGGCCTGACCCCAGCTCCTCAGCTCACCCAGCTTCATCTTCTTGAGCGTGGAGTCCGAGTCGTCTCGGGGCCGCTTGCGGGCATCCTTGGCGCTGGGCATGTTGCGGGCAATCTCAGCCTGAGGCGTGCCCAGGTCCACCAGGAGGGTGGTGATCTGAGCCTGGAACTCCAAGGATGCTGGGTGCTTCAGCACACTCAGCAAGTGCAGCTTGAGATTCTTACGCACACTGCTCACCTGAGATTTGGCCAGCGTCGGGGGCAGGTTGGCTGTGAGGAAAGAAGTGAGAGCTTTGTGCTGTGGACAGAGCTCATGGGGCCCTGCCAGCCTCATCCCGTAGTTCCCAGCTTGGGCAGTGGTGGCAGGCTCCCCTAGCAAAGTTCCTTTGCTCGCAGATCTACTCTACGGCCTCCCCCAAACAAGCTGATACTCAAAACCCCGGAGTAGTCTCTCTCAGTATTAGTCAACTTTAAAACAGAAAGAAGACTCAAACTCCCTTTTATTAAACATCAAGTCTCATCTCCCTCCATCACTGGTTTGGAAATTCCAACACACTTGCCCTGAGAAAGGCTATAATCACCCCCAGGATGGCCCAACAGAACAGCCGCAACAGTTCATGGTTGATGCCTGACACCAGAATGGCCTTCTAATGTCTAACGAGCACCTTGAGAGGTGAACCTCCCCTGTTCCACAACAAAAGAGGATGCCCGCAATTTTCCCTGCACAGAGTCCTTTCTCACTTCCTCGGCCAACAACACTCCCATTTTCCTTTGGAGAATCACCCCAGCTCCATTCTCAGTCCAAGTGGGCAAGAGACCTGGGGCCAGTAAGAACACTGCAATCCCTTGGCCATTGTGATTCGTTCAGAGACAGGCTCACAATGTCTTCTTGGCCAATCAGAAACAATGAGCCCTTGGACCTTCGCTAGGATGACTGGGAAGGAGACATTCTCTTTCCCCGTGGGGTTGCCAAGTGGATGGAATGGAAGTCTGGAACAAATGGGGCCATCTTTGCTACCCTAGGAAAGAGACACACAGAAGCTGGGAGCAGGAGTCGTGATCCTCACACACTCACGCCTCAACCTCACACTTTTCAGCTTCACACATGCACAGAAGTGGAGAAAATAGTGCAACGAGTCACCACGAACCCATCAACAGTCTGCTATCTTGGTACCTCTGTCCTCTCTGCTTTTTTTAGGGGAACAGAGGGGAAGAACTGGACTACTTTAAAGTGCTTAGACACCAGAGCATTTCTGCCCCACACACCTCAGTGTTAAAATCAGCTTTGAATCATGTTTCTGTCACGAGCCATCACTGATAAAGATATGCATCTCATCTAGAGAATCCTTCATGTCCACCACCTACTAGAAGGATGATGAACCCTTTAAGGGCCTGCTATTTAGTTCACATCTCCTTAGAAAAGAGACTGTTCCATGCACAGGAGAAGAGCGAGAGGGGAGCCACCTACCGTGGAGGGTTTCGTAGGCTTGAATCACCTCTGACATGAACATCGGCCTCTGGCGGGCGATATTGGCCAGGGAGCCCAGGGCGGTGGTTAGGTTGATGGAGGAGATAGCAGGATGCACCATGAACTTGAGCAGCTGCTCCAAGGCTGCCTTGCCTTCTTCCCACAGCACGTCTCATGAGGAAGAGAAGAGAATCAGTTAGTAGGGGCCTCCAGAGAGAGCAGCAGCCTTTGGGACCTAAAGGAGAAAGATCCTTGTACATGGATGGCTGTGACTGGCTGAAAAAAACACAGGAGATTTAGGGCAGGATGAGTCTGCCTACAATACTATTAATACAAATCTAGAGATGATGCCCAAAGCATGGCCTTGCAATACTAAAAAGGTAGAAATAATTGAAAATATCCAGCTATAAGGAATCTGTCTGAACTATGTTGATGTAAAACTCTGACTATGTGTATGTGTGTACCCGCACAGATAGACTCAAAATCCTTTGAACCACCATGTTCCTTGATCCAGTCATCAGAAGCTAACTCTTAACAACTACGGTAAATATCTTTCTCAACATGTCTTATGCAAAAACATACAGGATGAGCTTCCCTAGTGGGAAAAGAGTCTGCCTTGCAGTGCAAGGGGCACCAGTTCAATCCCAGGCTCGGGAAGATCCCACATGCCGCGGAGCAGCTGGACCAGTGTGTCCAACTACAAGCCAGCGCTCTGGAGCATGTGCGCCTGGAGCTGGTGCTCTGCAGTGAGAGAGGCCACTGCAATAGGAGGCCCACACAGGCCAAAGAATAAAGATGGTTGAAAATAAATAAATAAAAGCAGGCCAAAATTTTAAAAAAACCCCATACAGGATGCTCCATTATTTGAAACATTGAAATATAAGAATAGGTAATATTGGTGAATGCTTATGATGTCTGCCATATTAACTCACCAAAACCTCATACTAACACCCTACAGTAGATGCCATAGTGGCAACTCTGGATTACCAATTAAGAAACAGGCTCAGAGAGAACAGGTCAGTTGCTCAATGTTAGAGCAGAGATTCAAACACAACCACTACACTTGAATGCCTCTCAGCAGAAAACATTAAGTATGGCCCTGTTTTCTGTAAACAGAAAAGTCAAAAGACACAGAAACTATGAATATATACATATAAATACCTATCTCTGCATAGAAAGGTTTAGAGGAAATGATCCTGTCAGCAACATTCATCTCTGAGAAGCAGGACTAGGGTAGGAAGTATTTTCCCCTTTTTGCTCTTCTGTACTTATCGCTTGACCCTAAAACATGTATGTACTGCTTGTATAATTTGCAATTAGAAAAACCATAAAGCTAGCTAGTATTTACTACTGAGCGCTCACATCCTCATGGAACTTCACTACAGAGCTGTGAGGGTACTGCCACGACCTCCATTCTACAAAAGGAAGATAAAGTTCAGAGAGAAGTAACCTGCCCAAGCTCACATGAGTAAGAGGTAACGCTGAGATGTGGGCTGGCATCAGGGCTCTTAAGCACTGTATTAAGCTGATCTGGGGGAACTATGTTGATGTAAAACTCTGACTATGTGTATGTGTGTACCCACAGATGGACTCAAAATCCTTTGAACCACCATGTTCCTTGATCCAGTCATCAGAAGCTAACTCTTAACAACTACGGTAAATATCTTTCTCAACATGTCTTATGCAAAAACATACAGGATGAGCTTCCCTAGTGGGAAAAGAGTCTGCCTTGCAGTGCAAGGGCACCAGTTCAATCCCAGGCTCGGAAGATCCCACATGCCGCGGAGCAGCTGGACCAGTGTGTCCAACTACAAGCCAGCGCTCTGGAGCATGTGCGCCTGGAGCTGGTGCTCTGCAGTGAGAGAGGCCACTGCAATAGGAGGCCCACACAGGCCAAAGAATAAAGATGGTTGAAAATAAATAAATAAAAGCAGGCCAAAATTTTAAAAAAACCCCATACAGGATGCTCCATTATTTGAAACATTGAAATATAAGAATAGGTAATATTGGTGAATGCTTATGATGTCTGCCATATTAACTCACCAAAACCTCATACTAACACCCTACAGTAGATGCCATAGTGGCAACTCTGGATTACCAATTAAGAAACAGGCTCAGAGAGAACAGGTCAGTTGCTCAATGTTAGAGCAGAGATTCAAACACAACCACTACACTTGAATGCCTCTCAGCAGAAAACATTAAGTATGGCCCTGTTTTCTGTAAACAGAAAAGTCAAAAGACACAGAAACTATGAATATATACATATAAATACCTATCTCTGCATAGAAAGGTTTAGAGGAAATGATCCTGTCAGCAACATTCATCTCTGAGAAGCAGGACTAGGGTAGGAAGTATTTTCCCTTTCTGCTCTTCTGTACTTATCGCTTGACCCTAAAACATGTATGTACTGCTTGTATAATTTGCAATTAGAAAAACCATAAAGCTAGCTAGTATTTACTACTGAGCGCTCACATCCTCATGGAACTTCACTACAGAGCTGTGAGGGTACTGCCACGACCTCCATTCTACAAAAGGAAGATAAAGTTCAGAGAGAAGTAACCTGCCCAAGCTCACATGAGTAAGAGGTAACGCTGAGATGTGGGCTGGCATCAGGGCTCTTAAGCACTGTATTAAGCTGACTCCAGAAGAGCAAAGCCAAGAAAGAAGGGGAGGAGGGGAAGGAGGAGAAGGACGCCAGGGCAGCAGTGACTGCCCAGGGCACCAGGGGCACTCACTGTACTGGATGTAGGGATGGTCGCGAGGGATGCGGTCCAGGCTGATGTCCTGCTCCTGGCGTCGGGGCACCTCCGAGTCAGCCATGCGGGGTGACAGGGTGACAATGAGGCCCTCCACGAATTTGATGGCATGGGTACGGATGCCGTCGTTGTCAGAGTCCAGCAGCAAGATGATGTCCCCAGCCATGGCTGACACCATATCCCAGCAGGCCTCCTGGAGCTCGCTGATCACCCGTGACTTCACCATCCACTGTGTGGGGGCCAGGGAGGGACGGACATTCAGACGGGGATGAGCTATCAATCAACAGCTCCACAACTCAGAGATTCATCAATGAGGACAAATACATTCACGGGGGACACATTCACTGAGCTAACAACTCTGTCCATGGCCCTGTGCTAGGTGGGGCGGGGAACAGGACCCGTGGTGACCAAGCCAGGCTCTCATGAGGTTCAGAGACAGTGGCCATGCCGAGTGCTGAAGGCTCAGATCTTAACGACGCCAAAAGGAACAACACTGCCAACCTCACGGGGTGGTGGCAGAGATTAAATGGGTCTCTTCCATCCATTAATGTTTTTGTACATCACACCACAGAGCAGACCCATCTGCTCCTAAGAGCAGGTTCCTGGGGAACATTTCCCAAATGCATGAATGACTGGATGGATTCAGGGAAGGATGGGTTAATGCCAACTCCTAGACCACGAGACTTTAGAACCCTCTGTCCGTTCCTAAGGTTCGACAGCATATCTAAACCATGAAGGATGGGGTCTGACACTGGTTTTGAACTCTAACAGAGGAAACAGACTGTCAGGCTGGGGCCACCTGAGGCGGGGAGGGAGCTCTTACCTGCAGGGCCACCTTGTAGAGCTGGGTCATGGTGAGGATGGCCTTCTTCACCACATTCACATTCTCATCTCTCAAGAGCATGTTGAGGTTTGCGATCAGTTTCAGCAGCAGCTCAATGTCTCGCTTGCTGGGGATGGAAGAAGAACGGCAAGGTCAGGGTGGCTGCTGGGCAGGTGATGGGAGCCTGTGGTCCGCGAGGAGAGGGAAACTGCAGTTGGTGCGCCAGGAGACTGGAATGCAGGAAGGCACCTGTCATGTTTGCCAGTACTGCTCACATTAGGGGCAGCGAGGCAGACAACTGGCATGAATCCGTCCAAGCAGCTTTGTCTCATTGTGAATAGCTCCTACCTTCAGGCTTGTTGTGAAAACTGCAACAATACAGTGTAGAAAGCACTCTAAGTATTAGTTACTAATACTTTAAAGCCCTCTGCTTTATGTAATCATGAGTCCTGTTTCCTAATTTGTTTACCTAAGACTGAGGGCTCTGAAAGTGGGGGATCCTTTCCTATCTGAGTACCAGCAGAGTTGCATTTTTTGTTGAAGGAGAGAATGAAAGGCCTTCAGTAAGTATTTACTCAGTGAATAAATAAATTCAAGGTTACACCCAGAGCTCAGAATGTGAATTTACACAGCATGTTACCACCTGAAATTAAATATTAAGCAAATCAACAAAAAACATGAAACTCGACTATCAGCTATACAAAGGCAGGAATGGTTATCTGGGTTTTTTTAATTTTTATTTTTAATTATTGCTTTATTTATCTTAATTTGGCTGCACTGGGCCTTAGCTGTGGCATGTGGGATCTAGTTCCCTGACCAGGGATCAAACCTGGGCCCCCTGCATTAGAAGCACAGAGTCTTAACCACTGGGCCATCAGGGAAGTCCCGGTATCTGTTTTTATTCTCAGTTACATTCCTACACCTGACACAAATACCTGACACATAGCAGTCATGGGATAAACATCTGTGGAACAAGAAGTGTTCAGCAAACTTGGAAAATTTACCACTAATTGTTTCAGGAATAATCTACAAAACTTTTTGATCACTATGTTGCATACCTAAAATTAGTATAATATAAATGAACTACACATAAAAAAAATCTCTTTTTTCGTTTGGAAGAAAAGTTCAGATTTTAAAATAAAAGGCGCTATTTATGTTAACATGTTAAAAAAAATAAATGTTACCAGGTGAGGAGAGGCAATGAGGGAGGCACAGGATAGCGTCAGGGGATTAAGAGGTACAAGCTACTACATATAAAATTAATAAATCTCAAGGATATACTGTGTAGCATAGGGAATAGGGCCAATATTTCATAATAACTAAGTGGAATAGAATGTATAAAAACTTTGAATCACTATGTTGTATACTTGAAATGAATATATTATAAGAAATCAACTATAGCTCAATTGGGAAAAAAAAATTTCTCCCAGTAAAAGAGGGAGACGGAGAATCTGGGTGACAGTGTTTGGACATGGCTCAAAATCCCAGCAGAGCTACAGATTGGCTGTGTGACTTTAGGAAACTCACGTCACCGCTCTGATTTAGTTTTCTCTTCAGTGCAATGGGCCAAACAAACAATCCAGTGTAATTCTGAGGATTGAATAAAAGTGTTTCATACAGCAAGGGAAGTGGCTGAAAAAAGGTCAGATATGGTTTACAGTTTGAAGCCTGAATGGACAAACCCTCCTAATGGGGTAGATGTGAAGTGTGGAAGAAACAGAGGCATCATGGAGTGGAGGAGTCCAGGGTTTTGACCTTATTAAATATTTGTTGGGGAATCAGTGTGCGTGGGAAGGAGAACGGGTCTGGGAAGCAGAGGGCAAGACTCTCAGGGCAGGGCCAGGCCAGACGCCCAAGAAGCTAACTCCAGCAGGGGTGCTCCCAGGGGCTTCCCGCAACACCCCATACCAAGCCTCCTCGATGAAGCCGATGACAAATTTGCGCACTTCAATGGACTTGTCTGCTTGGAAAGCGATGATCTCCTGCCAAGGTCAGGAAGAAGGTGGGTCAGAGTGCTGCCCCTGGAATCCACTCCCTGACTCCACCCCACACCCGTTCTCGCCCACTCACATCCAGGAAGTTGTCCAGCAGCGTGGGATCTTTGTTGATGATCAGTTCCTGGACCTGGAAAGAGATCGGGGAAGGGGAAGAGGACACACACATATAAAACCAGGGTGCACTCCGGGCAGACAGAACAGGCAGGAGGAAACAGCATGGGGGAGCAGCAGATAAACTCAGCTCCAGCCCTGGCCCTGCCACTCCTACCATGGCCTGGGCACGTTTTCCCCTGAGTCTCAGTCTGCCCTTCTGCAAAATGGTAACTGTAAAGAAAAAGAACGTACAGGACTACTGTGAGGCTGCCGTAAGAAGATGCTACAAGGCGCAGGTCCTGGTGGACAGGCAGAACGGAATACAGACGGAGGCTCAAAGAAAGGGAGAAGTGCTACGGGGCTGCTACCTTCCTGAGGCTTGTCCACCACGTCTCTCCCCTCTCCTTGTTTCTACTCCCCATTCAACGGCCACCATTCAGCGGGCCTTTCATGACAGTGACAACCCATCTCCTGAGGCCTTTGTATAATACCTGCCAGGCTCTTTGGAATAAGGCCTTCCCAAAGACACTAAAGAGACGCAGGTTCCATCCCTGGGTCAAAGAGGTCCCCAGAGGAGGGCATGGCCCCCCACTCCAGGATTCTCGCCTGAAGCATCCCATGGACAGGAGAGCCTGGCGGGCTGCAGTCCATCGTGTCGCATGGAGTCAGACGACTGAAGCGACTTAGCACACGTGCACGGAAGGACACTCACACAGAAGCTCAGTGCCTACGACCCAAGGCACTGTTGCTGAAGAGCCCCATCAACCACTCCATGAGGGAATCCCCGCCAGGAGCCCCGTCACTGCCCAGGTGGAGTCGGCTACCCAAGGCCACATGCAGAACGAGTAGAACTGGGGTCCTCGTGCTTTCACCTGCCTCCTTTTCTGATGACACTCCGCACCCAGCTCCCTATGTCTTCTTTTTCCTCTGGACAAGTTGTTACGCACTCTGCTTGAGACACCCTCTCTCCCTTGGCTGAGTTCTCTCCTTCTCTTCCAGGTCTCAGCTCAGATGTCCCTCTTCCAAAAAGCCCTCCCTGACTCGCTGCCACTTCTGTGTCAGAAGTCCACTCTGGGCTCCCCATCCACTCCGGGTGCCCCCATCCCAGCCCTGCTCACTCTGGGTCCTCACTGCTTGATGACCCAAGTCTTCCCAACTGGAGAGGACCCTAGCTGAGAAGAAACTCCAGGATCCAGAGCACAGAATGTGGAGTCTGAATCCAGCATTCAAGTCCTAGGTCCACCAGCTCTTAGCAGAGTGACCTCGGGCTAACGCAAGCTCTGAGACTCTGCTTCTTTGTCTATAAAACAGAGATGAGGTTACCCTGCCTCGTAGAGCTTTGTGTGAGAATTAAACGAAAGCATGGCCGAACAGCACTGAGCACCATGGCAGCTTAAGTGTGGACACTAGCATTATTACCAGCACCTTCTTTTTCAGAGGTTCCCATCCCTGGTCCTGCTTAACCCAGCGTCACCCTCTTTGCCTCACCTGTTTGAGCACGGTGATCTTAGAATCATTGGTGATCAGAGCTGCCTGGTTCAGGAGATCCACCACCTGGGAGGAAGGGGAAAGGCAGGAGATGTGCTTGCCTTGCCAGCCCGGTCCCTATGGTGCACCCCGGGTTCTGCCACGCAGGGGTGGATCACCCCAGGACAGGGCCTGGGCCTCCCCGCTCCAAAACTCTCTCCCCATACTCACTCTCTCTGATGTGGTCATGCCATCGATGCCCGGCCCCTCCTCCTGAGTGAAGAACTGTGATGCCACGCTCCGGCGTGTGACACTGTCCCCACCGCTGCCTGCCATGGCTGCTGCCCAGTGCTCCCTGGAGGAGAGGATGGACCAAGCTCTGGGCCTGTGCCCCACTACCTGTGGAAGATTCCACTCTCCTCTCCAGCCTGTAGGCTCTCCTCAAGCCCCTCCCCCGCCCTGATCAGACTGTACAGGTTTATGGGGTTGGAACCTAGGGGAGACTGGCATCTCCCAGCTCAGAAGCAGGACCCCGAGGGGTACTAAGCCTCGCCTCCAGTACTTCACACACAACAGGCTGGTCACAAACAGCGGCCGAAGGAGTGAAGAAGTAAACACACAGCAGCCCCCTCCCTGGTCTCAGTGCCCCCGTCTCCCCAGCTGGGCTGTCCTCTGGACTGGCCACCAGAGCAAGGTTTCAAAAACAGAGTTCTGAGTCCTCCACATAGTGAGTAAGTACTCAATACGTCAGAGAAGGTCTATTCAAATAAATTATATCTGTGTCATTTTCTGGAATATTCTAAAACTGCATTTTAAAAGGAGTGGGAGAAAAATAAAATAAATAAAAGGAGTAGGGGATACTTCTGGGCATCTGTCCCAATGGCAAAAATCAAGAAATAAGGATATTGGGACTTTCCTAGTGGTCCAGTGGTTAAGAATCTGCCTTCCAATCCAGGGGATGCAGGTTCGATCCCTGGTCAGGGAACTAAGATCCCACATACCACAAGCTGACTAAGCTCGCATGCCTCAACTAAGACCCTGTGCAGCCAAATAAATATTAAAAAAAAAAAAAAAGAAATAAGGATATTGATGACAGCACTATTTCTAGTCACAAAAGACTACTGTCAACCTGAGTGTTCTCAAATAGGGAGATGGGCTGAAAAACTGCCATACAGCCACAAAAGCAAATATGACACCAGTGTAAAAAGGAAAACGTGTATATGTTAGAAAAAGAAAAAACTGAAAGGAGAAACCAGAAAGTAGGAGAGGAAACATAAAAGAAAAGTAAAGAGGATGGGTCTCAATGAATTATCGTTATGAAAAGATGAGTAGAGCCTACTGCCTCCCAGAAGAATGTATAAGACTGAACTGGTTTTTGTCAGTTTGTGCCTGTATACACAGAAAATGACCTGAGGCAAGAAAGGGCCGGGTCTCAGGGATGGTTACACTGCTGTCTCCCAGACCTGTTCTGAGGCTAAGATGAGCTAATACACATGGTACACAGGAGATGACACAGCCACTATTTTCATGTGCACAGAAAGAGATCAGAAGGCTTTTTGAGAACTTAATAATTTGAGGGGGGTGAGAAAGGTGCATCTTTTAAAAGAAAAAACACACTGTACGCGATGGTTTATATTCAACAGGTTATCTGCTGAGCGAATGACTATCCCATGGTCTCCTTCCTAGTCTCCTGCTGCCTGTCACCCCCACACCTTGTTTAGAAGATCTAAGGGGATCTGGCCCTTGTAGCTCTGCTCTCTCTTGGCTCTCTCTGCTCCAGTCGCTCTGGCCTCCCGGTCATCACTCTGATCCTACCCTTCCTCCAAGCCTCTGTGCTTCTCTTCCTGTTGCCTAATGACCCCTCCCCTCAGAGACTCCCGCAGCTGCCTGCCTCCTTATCTCCTTCAGATTGCAACTCCAATATCCCAGCAGAGAAGTCTTCTCTGACCCTCTGATTTCAAATTTCCATTTCCTCTCCTTTCCCACCTCTGTTGCTTTATTTTTCTCCTTGGCATTTACCATCAACACACTACATATTCATAAGCTCCACGAGGGCAGGGATGTGTGTGTATGTTCACCTGCTCTACTGCCAACATCCAACAGGGCACCTATTCAATAGAAGCCTGCTGAGTGGGACTTCTCTGGTGGTCCAGTGATTAAGATTCTGCACTTCCAATGCAGAGGGCTCAGGTTCGATCCCTGGTGGGAAATTAAGATCCTACATGCCTTGCAGTGTGATCAAAACACTAAAAAAAAAAAATCTTCCCAGGAAATGTCAAAGGGCTTCAACAATCACTGGGCTTGGTATCCTTCCTTACTCTTTGGCTCTGGAATGCTCGAAAAAAATACAGCTCATACTTATTGATTATTTAATATGCGCTGGGCACCATTCTTACACAGTTACTTATTTAAACCTCACAACACCAACTCTTTGAAAATGAAAATGTTCGTTGCTCAGTCATGTCCCGCTCTTTGCAACCCCATGGACTGTAGCCTGCGAGGCTCCTCTGTCCATGGCATTTCCCAGGCAAGAACACTGGAGTGGATCACCATTTCCTCCTCCAGGGGATCTTCCCAACCCAGGGATTGAATCCATGTGTCCTGAATTGGAAGGGGGATTCTTTACCACTGAGCCACCAGGGAAGCTCCCATTTCCATGTTTCAGAGGTGGAAAGTTGAAGTCCAAGGAACTAAACTCACTTGATCAAAGGCTCACAACTTCTAAGATGCAGACCTAATGCTCTGGCTGAAGAATCTAGCATTCTCCAAACTGTGCGCTGCTGACTTTCTAAAAGGCATTGTTGGGACGTCCCTGGTGGTCCAGCGGTTAATAATCTGCCTGCCAATGCAGGGGACATAGGTCCAATCCTTGGTAAGCTAACTAAGATCCTGCACACTGTGGAACAACCAAGCTCCTTCCTCCAAGCCTCTGTGCTTCTCTTCCTGTTGCCTAATGACCCCTCCCTCAGAGACTCCAGCTGCCTGCCTCCTTATCTCCTTCAGATTGCAACTCCAATATCCCAGCAGAGAAGTCTTCTCTGACCCTCTGATTTCAAATTTCCATTTCCTCTCCTTTCCCACCTCTGTTGCTTTATTTTTCTCCTTGGCATTTACCATCAACACACTACATATTCATAAGCTCCACGAGGGCAGGGATGTGTGTGTATGTTCACCTGCTCTACTGCCAACATCCAACAGGGCACCTATTCAATAGAAGCCTGCTGAGTGGGACTTCTCTGGTGGTCCAGTGATTAAGATTCTGCACTTCCAATGCAGAGGGCTCAGGTTCGATCCCTGGTGGGAAATTAAGATCCTACATGCCTTGCAGTGTGATCAAAACACTAAAAAAAAAAAATCTTCCCAGGAAATGTCAAAGGGCTTCAACAATCACTGGGCTTGGTATCCTTCCTTACTCTTTGGCTCTGGAATGCTCGAAAAAAATACAGCTCATACTTATTGATTATTTAATATGCGCTGGGCACCATTCTTACACAGTTACTTATTTAAACCTCACAACACCAACTCTTTGAAAATGAAAATGTTCGTTGCTCAGTCATGTCCCGCTCTTTGCAACCCCATGGACTGTAGCCTGCGAGGCTCCTCTGTCCATGGCATTTCCCAGGCAAGAACACTGGAGTGGATCACCATTTCCTCCTCCAGGGGATCTTCCCAACCCAGGGATTGAATCCATGTGTCCTGAATTGGAAGGGGGATTCTTTACCACTGAGCCACCAGGGAAGCTCCCATTTCCATGTTTCAGAGGTGGAAAGTTGAAGTCCAAGGAACTAAACTCACTTGATCAAAGGCTCACAACTTCTAAGATGCAGACCTAATGCTCTGGCTGAAGAATCTAGCATTCTCCAAACTGTGCGCTGCTGACTTTCTAAAAGGCATTGTTGGGACGTCCCTGGTGGTCCAGCGGTTAATAATCTGCCTGCCAATGCAGGGGACATAGGTCCAATCCTTGGTAAGCTAACTAAGATCCTGCACACTGTGGAACAACCAAGCCTGTGTGGGGCAACTACTGAGCCTGCACGCTGCAATCCATATGCCCCAACTAAGACCCAACATAGCCAGATAAATAAATAAAATACATTTTAAAAATAAATAAATAAATAAAAGGAACTGCTGCCCCCTAGATCCATTCATGTGGATCTGGGGGGCACCCAACAATGGTAACGGCCACCCAACAATTCTGTGTTCCGATGTTTCCCATCAGAGCACAAGGAACATTTTCACAACAAACCTTTCCACTCTTTTCATGAGAATCCACTGAGCCACCCAAACTTTTTAACTGGTGCCCTTCCTCTGCCCCTTAAAAAAAAAAAGTATATATGCAGACCTGAATAGACATTTCTCTAAAGAGGACAGGCAGATGGCCAACAGGCACATGAAAAGATGTTCAAAATCACTAGTCATTAGAGAAATGTAAATTAAAACTACAATGAGATACCACCTCATACCAATCAGGATGGCTATCACCAAAGATTCCACAAACAACACATGCTGGAGAGGGTGGGGAGAGAAAGGAGTCCTCTTGCACTGTTGGTGGGCATGTGAATTAGTACAGCCACTATGGAGAGCTGTGTGGAGGCTCCTGAAAACACTAAACACAGAGCTACCATATGACCCTGCAATCCCACTCCTGGGCATATATCCAGAGAAGAACATGGCCCGAAGAGATACATGCTCCCTAGTGTTCATTGCAGCACTGTTTACAGTAGCCAAGACATGGAAACAGCCTAAATGTCCATCGACAGAGGAACAGGTAAAGAAGATGCGGTATATATATAATGGAATATTACCCAACCATGAAAAAGAATAAAATAGGGGGCTTCCCCTGGTGGTCCAGTGGGTAAGGACACCGCCTTGCAGTGCAGGGGGCGCCAGTTCGAGCCCTGGCCTGGGAAGATCCCACGTGCCGCGGAGCGGCTGGACTGATGTGTCCAATTACCGAGCCGGAGCTCTGGAGCGCTCGCGCTCAGAGCCGGTGCTCTGCAACGACAGACGCCACCGCGATGGGAGGCCCACAGGAGCCAAAGAACAAAGACGGATGAACAGAGAGAAACGAAAGACCAATAGAAGTGGCCCGCCTGATCCCCTCCCTCCCTCCCCAACCCGACTCCCGCCCAAAAATAAATAAATAAATAAATAAATAAATCTTTAAAAAGAATAAAATAAGGGCATGTGCAGCAATATGGATGGACCTAGAGTGTATTACTGAGTGAAGTAGGTCAAAGAAGGAGAAGTATCATATGACATCCCTTTTATGTGGATTCTAAGAAGAAACGATACAAATGAACTAATTTACAAAACAGAAAGAGACTCACAAACTTAGAAAACGAACTTACAGTTGTGGGGGGCGGGTGGTGGATGCTTGGGGACTTTGGGAAAATCATGTACACACTGCCATGTTTGAAATGGATAACCCATTAAAATCTATTGTACAGCACATGGAACTCTGCTTCATGTTATGTACCAGCCTGGATGGGAGGGGGCTGGGGGAGAATGGATCCATGTGTATGTATGGCTGAGCCCCTTCACTGTTCACCTGAAACTACCACAAAATTGTTATTGGCTATACCCCAAGAAAAATGTTTTTGGTGTAAAAAAAATTTATATACATCTTTCTCTTTTTTCTGTCAAAAGGAAGCATATTATAAACACCGTCTTCCATTTCATTTTCCAATTAATATATGCTGGAGTCCACTCTTTAGCTCTCCTTCCTTTTTTACCGCCTTCCCTCATTCCTTTTTAATTCCATGACATTTTATTTTGTGACTTCTACCCGTGCTTTTTTTTTTTCGATCCCTCGGTGGGGAAGATTCATTCCATTATTCTTGCCTGGAGGACAGAGGAGCTTGGGGGTGCGGGGGGCTGCAGTCCATGGGGTCGCACTGAGTCAGACACGACTAAAGCGACTTAGCACGCACACCGTCTTTTGCTACTACCAACAATCATTGTTTCCTCTTCCGTCTCGTTGTAGAGTCCTGTCGCCCCACTCCCACCTGGGAGCACGTCGACTTCCCTCATACACACAGAGTGACCCCATGAGATCTTTCATTCATTCAACGAACATTCACTTGGAGTTTTCAGCGTGATCCCGCACTGCTGGGAACCCAACGGTGACAGACACACACCCAGTCCCTCCCCGCCGTGGGGCTCAGGACCACAGACAAGGCTAACGGGCCACACAAATAAAGGTCCGATTACACATGAGACCCCCACGCCCCAGCGACATGAAGGAAAGGAACGGGGACCTATGAGAGGGTCGAGCAGGCGGATTTCGGGACGGAGGACTAGAAAGGAGGGCTTCGCAGAGGAAGTGACGTTGGTGCCGAGAGCCGAAAGATGAATGGGAGTTAGCCAGGCAGAATGAGTAAAAGGATGTTGCAGACAGAGGACTGCATGTGCAAAAAGCCCAAGGCGGGAAGGCGTATGGCGGCTTTGAGAAAGGCCGGCGCAAAGTGCGAAGGGAGGAACGCGCAAATTGGCAGGGCCGCAGCCGTGGAGGCGGAGGCGCCTTGGGAACCACGTTGGAACTTTGCCCTATGGGCACTGGGGAGTCACAGGAGGGTCCAGAGCTAAGAAGACACTGGGGTCCCGAGCGTCACTGCTCCCTTCTCCTCTCAGCGTCCTCACTACCCCCAACAGCACCCCGAAGCTTTCAGGGCCCTTCGTCCCGGGACCCCGCGCTGCCAGCCCCCGGCTCACCGCGGCTCCGGCCTCCGTCCCCCTCGCGCCCCCTCAGCAGCGCCTCTTCACCGACGTCGTCGCCATCTTCCGCTCACCGCCGCGATACTACGCACGCGCTGCGCACGGAGGGTCGCTGGGAAATGGAGTCCACCCTGCTTCTGCCCCACCCCCCCGCCCCCCTCCCCCGATACCTTTCGCCGAGCGTGCGGCCTTCCGCCCTCCGCCGCCAATAAGCCGGGACAGCCTTCATTTCCGGCCTTTAGGCGCCATGCCTTTGGGAAATGTAGTCCCGTGACCGCGGGGAGCCGGAAGGGGATAGAGGCTTCTGGGAAATGGAGTTCACAGGGTTCCCGAGACCCTGGACGGCAGGCCCAAACAGTCCGGTTAAACTTCCGTCTCGTTGTAGAGTCCTGTCGCCCCACTCCCACCTGGGAGCACGTCGACTTCCTAAACACAGAGTGACCCCATGAGATCTTTCATTCATTCAACGAACATTCACTTGAGTTTTCAGCGTGATCCCGCACTGCTGGGAACCCAACGGTGACAGACACACACCCAGTCCCTCCCCGCCGTGGGGCTCAGGACCACAGACAAGGCTAACGGGCCACACAAATAAAGGTCCGATTACACATGAGACCCCCACGCCCCAGCGACATGAAGGAAAGGAACGGGGACCTATGAGAGGGTCGAGCAGGCGGATTTCGGGACGGAGGACTAGAAAGGAGGGCTTCGCAGAGGAAGTGACGTTGGTGCCGAGAGCCGAAAGATGAATGGGAGTTAGCCAGGCAGAATGAGTAAAAGGATGTTGCAGACAGAGGACTGCATGTGCAAAAAGCCCAAGGCGGGAAGGCGTATGGCGGCTTTGAGAAAGGCCGGCGCAAAGTGCGAAGGGAGGAACGCGCAAATTGGCGGGGCCCTGCAGCCGTGGAGGCGGAGGCGCCTTGGGAACCACGTTGGAACTTTGCCCTATGGGCACTGGGGAGTCACAGGAGGGTCCAGAGCTAAGAAGACACTGGGGTCCCGAGCGTCACTGCTCCCTTCTCCTCTCAGCGTCCTCACTACCCCCAACAGCACCCCGAAGCTTTCAGGGCCCTTCGTCCCGGGACCCCGCGCTGCCAGCCCCCGGCTCACCGCGGCTCCGGCCTCCGTCCCCCTCGCGCCCCCTCAGCAGCGCCTCTTCACCGACGTCGTCGCCATCTTCCGCTCACCGCCGCGATACTACGCACGCGCTGCGCACGGAGGGTCGCTGGGAAATGGAGTCCACCCTGCTTCTGCCCCACCCCCCCGCCCCCCTCCCCCGATACCTTTCGCCGAGCGTGCGGCCTTCCGCCCTCCGCCGCCAATAAGCCGGGACAGCCTTCATTTCCGGCCTTTAGGCGCCATGCCTTTTGGGAAATGTAGTCCCGTGACCGCGGGGAGCCGGAAGCGGGGATAGAGGCTTCTGGGAAATGGAGTTCACAGGGTTCCCGAGACCCTGGACGGCAGGCGTTGGATTGAGTGGAGAGTCAGGTAGGCGAAGCTCCTAGGTCTCGGAGGTGGTCTGTGTTCTCAGCGGTATCTGAGCAGAGACCCCGATCGCCCCCACCCTTTGTCCTGGTCATTTACACCATCTGGAGGATTCCCAGCTATCAGAAGCTTCAGGCTTCCAGTCCAAGTCCTTCTAGTAGTAATAACAGAGCGGGACCCCTGGAGACTCATTGGCTCAGAGCCCCCTTTCCTCCGCAACAGTCTTGCTGGACTCTTGCAGTTCGCCTGCTCCTTTGGAGATGATGAAAACCACTAAGCAGAAGGGACCTTGAGTTCTGTCCTCGAGGCTTTGAGCATGAGCCCTGTCGGCCACCTGTGGCTCCCTCCAGCCGTCTCCGGCTCTAGCGTCCCCGGGCTGCGAATCCCGGCGCCTGAGGTCTGTCTCCTCGCGATCCCGCAGGGGGCGCCCCAGTCCGGGCGCACCGTCCTCCGGGAGGCGGGAGGGGAGCCCAGGGCGGGCGAGGGCGGGGTGGGGGGGGCGGGGGTGTCCCGGCTATAAAGCGTGGCCGCCTCCCGCGGCGCCCAGGACACACTGGGACCCTGGGCGGTCGGACGGACGGGCGCCGGTCGGAACTCGGGCAGTGCCTGCCGAGAGATCCGAAACTCTCGGTCCTCCCCGGGCCGGAGCGGGGGCGGGTGGGGGCGCAGGCCCGGGGGATGCTGGGCTCGGTGAAGATGGAGGCCCACGACCTGGCCGAGTGGAGCTACTACCCGGAGACGGGCGAGGTGTGTCCTCGGGGATGGCGGAGCGGGAAGTGGCGGGGAGGAGGGGTGGCCAGAAGCAGGCTTCGGGGCTAAATGGGGGTATGGACCTGGGTGTGGATTCAAATGGGGGCCCCAGATAGAATTGGGGGGCGGAGGAACTAGACACACGGAGACCAGGTGTAAGGAGTCAGGGACCGGAGACAATGCTTGGGTGCGCAGTTTGGGGGCAGGCTCGTCGGAGTGAGGGCTTAGATAAGTCAGGAAGATTTAGGCAAGGGTCAAGTCATAGCTCCGACGTGAGAGTGTCAGGGACCCAAAGGACAAGGAATTAAAATTAACAAGCTGAAGAAAGGAATCAGGGCTCCTGGAAACCGACAGAGCTGAGGGATTAGGGAACGGGGTTCAAAATTAGGGGAAAATAGAGGGACAGAGAGACAGGAGAAGGGGGTCACCCTTAAGAGAGGTCTGAGCCGAGAGCTCGGGGTTAGAATTTAGCGTTAAAGGTGGGATCTGGAGTAGATATAAAAGTTGGGGTTCTGGGATGAAGATTGGGGCCATGATCTACGTTAAAGTCACAAATAGGGGTAGGTGCTCAGGGGTAGGACATGAAGGTACTCAGACTTGAAGCTTGGATTGGAGAGTGTGAAGTAACAGGTGGCTTAAGAACTGTAGCTCAGATAGATAAGGGGCCAGCTGCGATCAGAGCCGGCACCCTGAGAGCAGGGGTTATGGGCAACAGTATTCGCAGTGGATGGGGTCCATCCCCTCCCACTCCGTCCCTACTCATGATCCTCAGCCCTCCCAGCTGAACTTCCGTGGAGACCCTTCGCAGGGATTCTCCTTGGTAAGAGTCTTCAGGGTTTCAGATTTCACACACCCACCCCACCTTCCACCGATCTCCTAGCTGCTCCTGCCCTCCGCAGTCCCCTCTCGGACACACCTTCCCTGAAGTAGGAGGCAGGGATGGATCTCTCACCCTAGCCGACGGAAAGTCCTTCCCCAGCTCTAACTCCCATTCCTCCTTCTGCGAGGACTCCACCTTCGCCTGCTCACTCTCCCCTCAACATTATGAAGTGGAGGCAGGGCAGGGTCCTTGCTGGAGGCTCATGGGGGCCTGGAGACTACCCTGGAAGGGGACTGTGGGCTTGAGGTGGGTTGTGGGACTGGAATGGTGGAGTTCTCCGAGGAGATTTAAGATCTAGGGTTTACTTGTGGAGCCCGGCGTGCCTGCGTCCTGGGTCTGGGGTTTGAAGCTGTAGGGCGGGACTGCTGGATACCCAGGCCTGAGGCTTGGCCAGATGCCCAGGAGGGGCCAGTCCTGGGGCTGTGGAGGTGTGAGGGTCACGTGGGCTGGGGCAGGGAAGAGGCTGGAAGGCTGAGAGGGACAGATGATGTCCGTGCTAGGGTGGGGAAGGAAGAGACCCGGCTGGAGGCTCCCGGGTGGTCAGGGAATCTCAGCGGAATCCCCTGCAGCCTGCCGAGTCTGGAGATGTGCTTTAAGGGTGCTGCCTACAATCAGGGTTCCAGAGGTGTATCTTAAGAAGTAAATTGTGGGGGATGAGGCTGAAAGGACCACTCTTTTGGGGCACAGCCTGAAGGTTAGGGGACAATGTGTTGTGGAAACGGTCTCTGAAACTGAGGGACGGTCTCGAGATAGCCAGCATTTGAGAGCATATTTTGGAAGACATGACACATAGGGGGCTGGAAATGGAAGTACTGTCCGAAGGTCTCCTCGGCTTTGCCCTCAATAGGACCATCTCCTCTCCCTGAATCAGAACCACGCGGGGGTGGGGGAAGTGCACTCACTCAGCAAATGAGCACGTGGGGTGGGACCCCCAAGACGCCTCTTGCCCATCACGCCTTCCAGCTCAGGTGATGACCCCCTCCCCCAGGTTGACTCCCTGTCTGGAAGGGAACTGGAATGTTATGGCATCCCCCCGCCCAGGCTCCGCCTCTCACCAATCAGCTGCTCCAACGGCTCCCGCTTTTTCGAGGTGGAAATCTTAAGAGCCTCTTGGTCTGTGCCGGCCACCTGAGGTCCTAGTCTGGGACCAGGATTAGAAACTAGCTTCTGGCTTCACAGTGCCTCCCTGTGCTGCCTGCTACACCCTTCTCCAGAGACAATAAGGAAATGAAAGAGGAGAAATTTCAGCCTCCTAGGGTGGGGGTGCGGGTCCCCTCAGGGCTCCCCCCCCACCTCAGCTCCGCCCTCACAGGGGAGATCCGGTTCAGACCCGGACACTGGGGGTTCATCCCAGCCCCAGGGCGTGTGAAAGCCTACGGGTGGATTAGGGCAGCTGGAGGCTTGAGGTCAGACCTCAAGGAGGACTTCCGTGTGGGTGGGGAGCCAGAAAAGGAGGGCTCTGGGGTCCCAGTCTCTCTACCTCTGTGAGACGAGTGAATCTGACTGAATTGGAGAAATGTCGGGGGTCACAGAGGGATTGAGGAACTCTCTGTGGATCCCCCTGGGTCCCTCACCTCCTCCCCTCTCTCTGAAGGACCCTCTCCCCTTACTGGGGGGAGGGACCAGAGCCAGCCAACCAGGCGGGAGAACAGTGCAAGGAGCAAGGGAAGCACCGTGGCTCCAATCTCCACGTGAGCCTTGCAGGGAGAGGGTGGTGCCCAGGGAAGGGGCAGCGAGATGTCAGGATTGGAGGAAGAGGTGAGAGAGATGGGCAGGGGCAGAGGGAGAGTGAGATGGGGGCTGGGAGTGTCGTGGGGAAAGAAAGGCAGAGGAGGGAAAGATGAGGGAGCGAAAGAGATGGGAGAGAGAGAGAGAGAAGGAGTGGTAAAGGGAGCCAGCAGGGTGGAGGAGGTGCAGGAAGGAGGGTAGAGATACTGAGACAGGGAAGGAGATGAGCAGACACACAGAATGCCAGTTGGGTGATTCAGAGAGACCTAAGAAAAAGTGCTACCTGGGCAGACATGTGAAAAAACAGAGGGGACAGTTGCTCCACTGGAATGCAGACCTGGGGTGGCTGCCACTTGTCTCTGGCTCCCAGAGGGACCCTGGCAGTTCCTTTTACTCCCTGGATCTCTGTGCCAACACTTGGGTGACAAGCGGAGGAGATGGGACAGAGGCGGCTCCCATCTGAGCTAGAGCAGTTCCCCCAGTTCCGAGAGACCCACCCCCCAGCGGGGAGGGATCTGCGCAGGCCGGCAGGCGGAAACTGCCCGAGAAAGGATGGGAGACACGCAGGGGCTGAATGCACACAGCCTGAGAGGTCACCCTCCACCACCATGCTCCCTATTTTCCTTCCTTGTCTTGTTCATTTCCTGCTAGACTGACCGCTCCCTGAGGACAGGTGTCTCAGTCTGGTGTGCTCACTGCTTTTATAGTTGGATCCAGACCACCAGTCTGGAGCCAGGCTGCCTGGATTCAGAATCCCCATTCTTCTCCTTCCTTGCTGTGTGACTCCTGGACAACCTCTCTGGGCCTCAGCTGGCTCAGCTGTAAAATGGGTGTCACGATAGTGCCTCCCCATAGTGTGGGCATAAAGATGAGATGCCAGAAAAGGAGGGCTCGGGGTCCGATTGACAAGGGAAGCACTGGCCGTGGCCCCGGGTCCCTCACCTCCTCCCCTCTCTCTGAAGGACCCTCTCCCCTTACTGGGGGGAGGGACCAGAGCCAGCCAACCAGGCGGGAGAACAGTGCAAGGAGCAAGGGAAGCACCGTGGCTCCAATCTCCACGTGAGCCTTGCAGGGAGAGGGTGGTGCCCAGGGAAGGGGCAGCGAGATGTCAGGATTGGAGGAAGAGGTGAGAGAGATGGGCAGGGGCAGAGGGAGAGTGAGATGGGGGCTGGGAGTGTCGTGGGGAAAGAAAGGCAGAGGAGGGAAAGATGAGGGAGCGAAAGAGATGGGAGAGAGAGAGAGAAGGAGTGGTAAAGGGAGCCAGCAGGGTGGAGGAGGTGCAGGAAGGAGGGTAGAGATACTGAGACAGGGAAGGAGATGAGCAGACACACAGAATGCCAGTTGGGTGATTCAGAGAGACCTAAGAAAAAGTGCTACCTGGGCAGACATGTGAAAAAACAGAGGGGACAGTTGCTCCACTGGAATGCAGACCTGGGGTGGCTGCCACTTGTCTCTGGCTCCCAGAGGGACCCTGGCAGTTCCTTTTACTCCCTGGATCTCTGTGCCAACACTTGGGTGACAAGCGGAGGAGATGGGACAGAGGCGGCTCCCATCTGAGCTAGAGCAGTTCCCCCAGTTCCGAGAGACCCACCCCCCAGCGGGGAGGGATCTGCGCAGGCCGGCAGGCGGAAACTGCCCGAGAAAGGATGGGAGACACGCAGGGGCTGAATGCACACAGCCTGAGAGGTCACCCTCCACCACCATGCTCCCTATTTTCCTTCCTTGTCTTGTTCATTTCCTGCTAGACTGACCGCTCCCTGAGGACAGGTGTCTCAGTCTGGTGTGCTCACTGCTTTTATAGTTGGATCCAGACCACCAGTCTGGAGCCAGGCTGCCTGGATTCAGAATCCCCATTCTTCTCCTTCCTTGCTGTGTGACTCCTGGACAACCTCTCTGGGCCTCAGCTGGCTCAGCTGTAAAATGGGTGTCACGATAGTGCCTCCCCCATAGTGTGGGCATAAAGATGAGAGCAGACCTCTCCTGAGAAGGGCCTGGAGCAGTGCCCGGAGGAGGCGGTCAGCAAATACTGAATATTTAAGATGAGGTAGTTACGAACACATAGCAATGTATTTCACTGAGCTAAGATGTACATTTCCCCACCCCATTTGAACCTTTCTGAAAATACAATGGATCTTACAATCGATGGTGTCTGGGGTTATAATTGACAGTGGTTTTTTTTCATTCTTATTGATATTTAAAATAATGAAGCTTAGATTTGATGCTTTTATCATAGATCCATATATTAGGTGGAAATTGTTGATTTCTGATTTTCAAGTGCTTTGACTTATAAAAGCAATAACTGTATAACCTAAAATGTGGGTAGACAGTACACATGTAGATTCCATTATTAGGTAAAACAGCAGTTTTCAATTTTTTTTTAAAATTTTTGTTTCAGGACCTCTTTTTACTCTTAAAATTACTGAGGACCCCAAACAGTTCTTATTGATCGGGGCTACACTGATTGTTACCACATTTGAAATGAAAACGGAGGCATTTTTAAAATAGGCACTAATTCACTTAAAAGTAGCAACAGTGTGTTAGGATAAGCAGTGTATTTTTAGCAAAATAACTGTATTTCACAACATTTAGGGAGAGGAGAGGCAGTGGCATTTTTGCAGACGCTGTAGTATCTGGTTCAGGAGAAGACAGCTGGATTTTCCTAGCTGCTTCTGGACTTGGTCTGTTGCAATACGCCACGTCCTGGGGACTCTGGAAAACTCCACTGGACACTCATGAGAGTGACAAAGTGGAAAAGATTAGTCCTATCTTAGCATTATATGAAGATGGTTTTGACCCCCCCAGATATCCAAAAAAGAGCCTCAGAGACACCCCAGGGTGTCCTGGACCCCACTTGGAGAACCATTTCAAGCACGTGGGCTCCGGTACATGGGACGTGGGAGATGGAGTCAGGGAGAACGGGGCGGAAAGAGGGGGCGGAAAGAGAGACCTGAAGAGACGGCTATTTACAGAGAGAGGTAAGGATGGAAGGGCAAGGCAGATGGACACAAGACAGGGCCAGCGACCCTTTGATTACTGACAGGGTAGAGACTCACCACTGCCATGTCTCTTTCTCTCTCTCTAGGTCTATTCCCCGGTGACCCCAGTACCCACCATGGCCCCCCTCAACTCCTACATGACCCTGAACCCGCTGAGTTCTCCCTACCCGCCCGGGGGACTCCCTGCCTCCCCATTGCCCACGGGACCCCTGGCGCCTCCAGCCCCCACAGCACCCCTGGGGCCCACCTTCCCAGGCCTGGGCGCCAGCGGTGGCGGAGGCGGCAGCTCAGGGTACGGAGGCCCGGGCCCGGGGCTGGCGCATGGGAAGGAGGTGCCGAAAGGGTACCGGCGGCCCCTGGCCCACGCCAAGCCGCCGTATTCCTACATCTCGCTCATCACCATGGCCATCCAGCAGGCGCCGGGCAAGATGCTGACCCTGAGCGAGATCTACCAGTGGATCATGGACCTCTTCCCCTACTACCGCGAGAACCAGCAGCGCTGGCAGAACTCCATCCGCCACTCGCTGTCCTTCAACGACTGCTTCGTCAAGGTAGCGCGCTCCCCAGACAAGCCGGGCAAGGGTTCCTACTGGGCCCTGCACCCCAGCTCTGGTAACATGTTCGAGAATGGCTGCTACCTCCGCCGCCAGAAGCGCTTCAAGCTGGAGGAGAAGGTGAAGAAAGGCGGCGGGAGCTCCGCCTCGAGGAACAGTGCTGGGTCTGCCTCCTCCGCGACCGCCACCCCCGCCACCCCTGCCGCCACCGTGGCCTCTCCGCCGCCGCCGCAGCCCCAGCCTCCAGCCCCGGAGGCCCAGGGTGGGGAGGAAGTGGGGGCTCTGGACTGTGGCTCGCCCGCTTCCTCTGCGCCCTATTTCACTGGCCTGGAGCTCCCCGGGGAGCTGAAGCTGGATGCACCCTACAACTTCAACCACCCCTTCTCCATCAACAACCTGATGTCGGAACAGACACCAGCACCCCCGAAGCTGGACGTAGGGTTCGGGGGCTACGGGGCAGAGGCCGGGGAGCCTGGGGTCTACTATCAGGGCCTCTATTCCCGCTCTCTGCTGAACGCATCCTAGCGGGATGGGAGCCTGGTGGGTGGGGTATGTCTGGAGCTCACAGCATCTGGCTCTTGCGGCCCGATCTCCCTGGGTACACTTGGCTTGTTCGGTCAGTCAACTTCTTACTCACTGTGGCCACGGCCATCTCCGTGGGCATGGTGTGGACCCACGGAGCGCCGTGATCGCTGCTGCTGACTTCCTGGCGGGCCCACTGAGTCCTGTGAAGACTGCCTTATGGATGGATGGGATCGGTTGACCTGTTGGGTCTTCTGATGGCCCCGCTCTGAGAGGACACATTGGCTGGCCCCTTGGGGGATCCTCTGGAGGTGCTGCTGACCCCATTTCAGTTCCATCTTCGTTGGCCCCCTGGGTGCTGTGATCGCGTCTCTGTTGGTGGACTTCTTGGCAGGGCAGGTCCGCCATCCTGCGTGACAGCTTTCCTGGCCCATTGGGTCTGACGATGGCCACGGTTTTGACAGTCTGACCTAACCAGTGCACCGCGGTGCGATATCATGGCCACTGCAGTCCTGGTGTTGGCCGTGTCCTCCCTGTCTCTGGTGTGAGCCGGGGGAGGGATCGAGGTGAGAATACTGCTTTTTTTTTTTTTTTTAACCTGGAGCCCTGCCTCGCTCTAGTCCAAGAGAAACCAGGAAGACTGGTTGGGTGTGGGGATTCCTACTGAAGTCTGACTCTTGCCAGGGAAGGGGTACTGGCTGTGTTTGACCATTTAAAGGCACCATTCCTGCCTCTTCCTGAGTGTCTCTTTTCCTCAGTGCACGGGCCCCGCAAGGCCTACATGACTGAATGGCGGTGGCCCTGCCCCTTCTCCTTCCTGCCCCCAAGAGCTGGCTGCCTCTGGGGGAAGGGCTGGGGGAGGCATCGACCTGACCTTTGGCTCTTTGCTGTCCCTGACCCCAAGGACAGTTTGCTCACAGATAGCAGCCCCCGCAGCCGTGGGGCCAGGGCAGCCAGCGGAGGTGACTCTGAAGTGACCAAGGCCATCTCCCCACCCCCACTCTCTTGACACATGCCTCGAGCACCAGGGTTCCGGGAGCCCCGGGGCTGCTCAGTTAAACTGGGGAGAGAAGGAGGAGGGACACACTAGGTGCAAACGGACAGAGACCATGTGTGTGTGTGTGTGTGTGTACACATGCACGCGTGTGTGCGTGTGCCTTTGTGGGTCAGAGGTATCACTGCAGCTGGTATCACTGCAGCCACTGAGGTCCCCACGGTCTGCCGTGCGTGTTGTCTATGGTTTGTATCCCTCCGTTGTGTGAGATTCCCTGTCTCCTCTGTGTATGTGCTTACCGTGAGGGTCTCAGGCTGTCAGATCCCCGGTGTGTGAGCCTTGGTTGTTTTTTTTCTGTGTGGTTCTCTTATCCCTGGGACCCTCTGGATCTCACACTGTTGGATGTGTGCCCTTCTGTGTCCATTTGTCCACCTGCCTCCTGCCTCAAGGGGTCTATGTCTGCCTACATTGGTGCTGTGGGTTACTGGTATGTTTCATGTATATCTCTCTGAGTCAGCATCTCTCTGTGGGTTTTTGGGTTTTTTTGGCCACTTCTATTGGTTTTTTATTTATTTATTTCCATCCATCTTTTTGACTTGTGAGGGCCTCCCATCACAGTGGCCTCTCTCGCTGCAGAGCACCGGCTCTGGGCGCATGCGCTCCAGAGCTCCAGCTCAGTAGTTGGACATGCTGGTCCAGCCGCTCCACTGCACGTGGGATCTTCCCAGACCAGGGATCGAACCGGCGCCCCTTTCACTGCAAGGCGGTTTCCTTACCCACTGGACCACCAGGGAAGCCCTCTCTGTGGGTTTTTTAAAAAGTATGTCTCTGTGTCCTATGCCCGACGTTGCTGCGCCCCTGTCACCGCAGTGGCTGTGTGTGAGCGTGTATCGGCTGTCCCTGGTGGGTCTTGTCTCTTTCACAAGCAGATGTAGGGGAAAGGACCTGACTCTTCTCTGGGGTGCTCAGGGATTTGGGGGTGCCTCTGGGCTTGGGGTCTGGAGGTTTCTATTCCTCCAGGTCTCTGCCTAGGCTCTGGGTCTGGCATCTGTGGCTCAGATGTTCAGAGGGCACGGCTCTCTGGGAAACGCAGTCGTGAACTTCGCGACCCTCGTTTCACAGGGTGGAAACTGAGGCCCAGAATGGGAAGGGACTGGACCAAGGTCGCGCCCCCAGGCTGGCTGCAGCAGGTGTCTTTTCCTTAGTCTGCATGCCTTTCCTGTTCGTTGGCTCTGTATTCACTCATTCACTTGGTCTATCAGTCACTCAGAGACCAAAGGCTGCCTCTGTGTGTGTGTGTGTGTGTGTGTGATAGAGAAAGAGACCGAGACATGAGGGGGAGGACAGGAGGGAGAGGGATCTTTCTCCCACTTCCTGTGTGTCCATCGGTCTCTGTCCCTTAGCATCCCTACTTGTCCATGCCTTAATCTCCGTCCTTTGGTTTGGGGGGAAATGCTCACACATCCTCTCTGTGTCTGTCTCTCAAATGTTCTGCCTTACTGTCTCTCTGTCTCAGCCTCTCCATTCCTTCCAGTCCGTCCCTCCCTTTCTCAGGGCGTCTGGAGGCTCCCTCCTTCCCCTCCAGGGCTCCAAGTCTTTCTCTCTTGGGGTCTGCCTCCCTGCCTTCTCTGGCCTCTCTCCTCTCCTCTTCCTCCTCCTCCAGTCTCCCTTTCCCAGCTCCCAGAGTTTCCGCCTCTACCTGCCACCCCGCAGGCCAGGCCCTCTATTTCTGTCACTGTGCCCGCCCTGCCCGGCTGCCTGTCACCCCCGCCCCCTGCCGTGCTGGCTCCCCGTCAGCCGTCCCACCAGCCTCGCTGTCCTGGGCAGGCTGGGGAATTCCTCCTGGTTCCTGGAAAAAACAACTGGGGCCGAGAGAAAGGCCCTCAGTCTCCCCGGGTGCCCGCCCCCCTCCCCCGGGCCTGGGGGTCTCTCCCGGAGTCGGCCGGCCCGAGGCAGGAAGCCCTGCGGTTTCTGGCTTCTCCCAGGCGGCCTCCGGATCTGGCCCCCGCCCCCCGGCCAACAGCCCAAATATTATTCCGCCGGAGGAGTCGGTGGCAGCCGGAGGAGGCTTAGGCTGAAAGAGGCTTTCAGGGCGGCCAGGCCTGGGGCTTCCTGTCCCCAGGCTCAGGCCTCAGGCCGCCCCAGTGGGGACCTCAGGTGGCCGGAGGGGCGGGTGTTGTTGTAGGGTCCTGGGGGGAGGGTGGGGCCGTCCGTCAGGGTGTCTGGTGGCCACTGGCTGGGCCGGCGTGGGCAGGTGTGACCCCCACCCCAGGGACAGCCGGCTGGTGGCCAGCATGGAAAAGTACCAGTGTCAGACACGGGACGCATGGACAGACATGAGGACGCTGGGGATCAGGGATGGAGGCACAGCCACACGGGGACCTGGGGAAGCCTGGCCTGGGCACGGCTTGTGGGCTTTAGGGGATGTGGTCCAAGGGAGGGGCCCGTGGGTGGGAGACAGAGGGCACGGCGGGGTCCCTGCTGTGAGCAGAGGGCCACCTGCATCCGACAACGACAGGAGATGATGATGATGATGAAGAAAATAAACAAGAACAACTGCTAAGGCTCACCGCGTGTCTGGCATTGTGGAAGCACGTGACGATGAACTGATCCAACCCTTCCCACCACGCATTTTTTATTTCCATCATGCATTTATTACTGGAGGAAACTGAGGCATGAAGCCGGGAAATGACTTGTCCAAGGTCACACAGGCAGGGTGCAGGGAACTAGACCTTGAACCCAGGCCCAGCTGGTGCCCTTAATCAGGGCACTGTTCCAGAGCGGGAAGAGCAGGTCATTTCACTTGTATTACTGGAGGTCACCGCGCTCCCTTTCCCAGCTCCCAGAGTTTCCGCCTCTACCTGCCACCCCGCAGGCCAGGCCCTCTATTTCTGTCACTGTGCCCGCCCTGCCCGGCTGCCTGTCACCCCCGCCCCCTGCCGTGCTGGCTCCCCGTCAGCCGTCCCACCAGCCTCGCTGTCCTGGGCAGGCTGGGGAATTCCTCCTGGTTCCTGGAAAAAACAACTGGGGCCGAGAGAAAGGCCCTCAGTCTCCCCGGGTGCCCGCCCCCCTCCCCCGGGCCTGGGGGTCTCTCCCGGAGTCGGCCGGCCCGAGGCAGGAAGCCCTGCGGTTTCTGGCTTCTCCCAGGCGGCCTCCGGATCTGGCCCCCGCCCCCCGGCCAACAGCCCAAATATTATTCCGCCGGAGGAGTCGGTGGCAGCCGGAGGAGGCTTAGGCTGAAAGAGGCTTTCAGGGCGGCCAGGCCTGGGGCTTCCTGTCCCCAGGCTCAGGCCTCAGGCCGCCCCAGTGGGGACCTCAGGTGGCCGGAGGGGCGGGTGTTGTTGTAGGGTCCTGGGGGGAGGGTGGGGCCGTCCGTCAGGGTGTCTGGTGGCCACTGGCTGGGCCGGCGTGGGCAGGTGTGACCCCCACCCCAGGGACAGCCGGCTGGTGGCCAGCATGGAAAAGTACCAGTGTCAGACACGGGACGCATGGACAGACATGAGGACGCTGGGGATCAGGGATGGAGGCACAGCCACACGGGGACCTGGGGAAGCCTGGCCTGGGCACGGCTTGTGGGCTTTAGGGGATGTGGTCCAAGGGAGGGGCCCGTGGGTGGGAGACAGAGGGCACGGCGGGGTCCCTGCTGTGAGCAGAGGGCCACCTGCATCCGACAACGACAGGAGATGATGATGATGATGAAGAAAATAAACAAGAACAACTGCTAAGGCTCACCGCGTGTCTGGCATTGTGGAAGCACGTGACGATGAACTGATCCAACCCTTCCCACCACGCATTTTTTATTTCCATCATGCATTTATTACTGGAGGAAACTGAGGCATGAAGCCGGGAAATGACTTGTCCAAGGTCACACAGGCAGGGTGCAGGGAACTAGACCTTGAACCCAGGCCCAGCGCTGGTGCCCTTAATCAGGGCACTGTTCCAGAGCGGGAAGAGCAGGTCAACTGGGCCCTGGGGTGCCGAGCCTTGCCCATGGTCACCCCGACTCACACCCCGTGCCAGGGGGCTGAAGGGGCACCCCGGAAGCCAGCCGTCCGGGAGTCGGCGTCAGTGGGCACCTTCGCGTCAGCACATTGCGGTCACAGCGCTGGGTCGCCCCGTGATCCGTCTGGTCCCTGGGCGAGCGCGTGCTTTGGGCGCCTGTGTCAGCGTCTTGTTGCTGGGCTTCTGTAGGCGTCGCAGGGCCCGTGAGGCGGAGGACACCTGTGGGTCATAGCTCTCGTCATCTTCGGGGGTGCTCACGACGCCCTCAGTCTCTGGGTTTCGTGCAGCGTCTCTGAGCTTCACACGCCGTCTGCCCACCGCTGGGTCCTGGGAGCCGGCCCCGCGTCTATGCCACTGTCTTCTGTGGGGCTGTTTGTGTCTCGGCCGCTCCGGGTCGGCCTATATCTGTCCCTGTGTGTCACCATGTCTGTCCCCTGATGTGTCACCATCGGCCCAGGTGTCGCCGTGGCTTTTCCTCACCACCCAGGCCACAGGTGGGCGTGTCGGGCCACCGGGGGCCCAGCCCGTCCCACCCTTGCCCTGCCATGGGCCAGGCCGGCCGCCTGTTTGCAGTGCCTGCCCCAGGTAAACACCCAGATCCGGAACTCGAGGGCCACCTCCCTCACCTCCACTCCCTGCCCCTCGCCTGCCCTGAACCGATGCGGCCCAGCGCCCCGCAGGCGGGGCCCCTAACCGGGCCACGTGCTCCGACCCTCCCCCCTGCCACGGCCACCAGCCTTCCCAAGCCCCGAGCCGCGGCCCTGCCTGCCCGCCTGCCTCTCTCTTGGTCCCTCCCTGGATGTCTCTGGCCTCTGTGTCTTCTGTGCCCACGTCCTCTCACCTGGGTTCCTCTGTGGCTCTGACTTTCTCTGCAGTGCCTCCTGTCTTCATGCTGGCCCTGTCCATCGCCCTGGGCCTGTTTTTTCATGCCTGGCCCTGTCGGGGACGATACCAAGACTTGTCGGAAGCAGGGTGCAGGGAACTAGACCTTGAACCCAGGCCCAGCGCTGGTGCCCTTAATCAGGGCACTGTTCCAGAGCGGGAAGAGCAGGTCAACTGGGCCCTGGGGTGCCGAGCCTTGCCCATGGTCACCCCGACTCACACCCCGTGCCAGGGGGCTGAAGGGGCACCCCGGAAGCCAGCCGTCCGGGAGTCGGCGTCAGTGGGCACCTTCGCGTCAGCACATTGCGGTCACAGCGCTGGGTCGCCCCGTGATCCGTCTGGTCCCTGGGCGAGCGCGTGCTTTGGGCGCCTGTGTCAGCGTCTTGTTGCTGGGCTTCTGTAGGCGTCGCAGGGCCCGTGAGGCGGAGGACACCTGTGGGTCATAGCTCTCGTCATCTTCGGGGGTGCTCACGACGCCCTCAGTCTCTGGGTTTCGTGCAGCGTCTCTGAGCTTCACACGCCGTCTGCCCACCGCTGGGTCCTGGGAGCCGGCCCCGCGTCTATGCCACTGTCTTCTGTGGGGCTGTTTGTGTCTCGGCCGCTCCGGGTCGGCCTATATCTGTCCCTGTGTGTCACCATGTCTGTCCCCTGATGTGTCACCATCGGCCCAGGTGTCGCCGTGGCTTTTCCTCACCACCCAGGCCACAGGTGGGCGTGTCGGGCCACCGGGGGCCCAGCCCGTCCCACCCTTGCCCTGCCATGGGCCAGGCCGGCCGCCTGTTTGCAGTGCCTGCCCCAGGTAAACACCCAGATCCGGAACTCGAGGGCCACCTCCCTCACCTCCACTCCCTGCCCCTCGCCTGCCCTGAACCGATGCGGCCCAGCGCCCCGCAGGCGGGGGCCCCTAACCGGGCCACGTGCTCCGACCCTCCCCCCTGCCACGGCCACCAGCCTTCCCAAGCCCCGAGCCGCGGCCCTGCCTGCCCGCCTGCCTCTCTCTTGGTCCCTCCCTGGATGTCTCTGGCCTCTGTGTCTTCTGTGCCCACGTCCTCTCACCTGGGTTCCTCTGTGGCTCTGACTTTCTCTGCAGTGCCTCCTGTCTTCATGCTGGCCCTGTCCATCGCCCTGGGGCTTTTTCTGTCTTTTCTCAGGGAATTCTGACGGCTCTGCTTTCCTGATGGGTCTCCCACTGGTGCTCTCTGCCACCTGGTTTCTAACTCGGGGTCACGATCTGCCCGTCTCTCTCTGCTTCTCTCTTGCCTTCTGGTCCTGGGTCCCTCTCACCTCTCAGGCTCGCTCACTGTCTCTGTGGGTCTCTGGGCCTCCCGCCCCCGGCTCTACCAGGGTCTTTAGGGGAGCATGTAGCCCTCAGCGTCCCAGCCCAGCCCGCGGGCAGATATATATAAAGGTATACGTACATATTATTTATATCTGTACCCGGGGCAGCAGGGGCAGACACTGGGGCCTTTGTGTAGCCGCTGCCCGCTGCCTGCCCGCCCGCCACTCCTCTCCCTTCGTCCCTGCCGCCCGCCCGCCCTCACTCCCCCCGCACAGAAAGGTTCCTGTGGGGCCTGCCAGCTTCCTCTGCCTGAGGTGTGAGTGGGCATGCCACAGGGCACGGCGGGCAGGGGGGACTGGGGGATTTTTCCAGTTCCTGGGAAGGTTTCCGGGTGGGGAGAGCTCTGGAAGGAATGGGCCTTCTCAGCTGCCGTCTGTCTGGCTGTGTGTGTCTGTCTGCCGTCCCTGGGCCTCCTGGGTCCTTCCCTGGCTTCTCCCTGGCAGTCTGTCCATCTCCTGTCATTCGGACGCTTCTCGAACAGTCCAGTGCTATCCACGCGTGCACACACTGTCCCTGGGCATAGATACCGGGCCCTCTGTGGAGCCCGGAACACAGCGCTGAACAGGAAGCGGATCCCAGCTGATTCCTTGCCTTTTCTCGCTCATTCGCTTCACCTCTTCTCTTCATGCTTGAAACCCTTTACTTGTTCCCAGTGAAAGAAAATCCAGAGTCCTTACCGTGGCCCACAGGGACCCCCATGCTCCCCTACCTCGATCATAGGCTTCTCCCCGATGCCAGAGCTGCACCCGGCTGCTTCGGAACAAGCCAAGCCGGCAGCCGCCTCGGGGCCTTTGCATGTGCTCTTCTCCCGAAGTGCCCCTGGCAGGCTGCCTCAGCTCCTCTAGGTTGTGGTGGCCTCTCAGAGAGCCCTCCCTCCGTCTTCAGGCTTCCCTGGCAGTCCAGTGGTTAGGACTTGTGCCCGCCGCAGGGTGACGAGCTCGATCCCTGGTCAGGAATTAAGATCCTGCAAGCTGTGGGACACAGCACATTCCCCTCCATCAAAAAAAGGAAAAACACCAGTCTCCATCATCCTCTGTCTCCTTTCCCTGGTTTATTTGTTTCTTAGGATTTACCACCATGGCCGCCACAGGTTATGCATTTATCTCCCACCTGAATGTCAGCTCCATGAGGACAGGGACTGCGTTCTTTTCCCCGCTGTAGCCACAGCTCCTACGGCAGGGCTTGTCACATAGTGGATGCTGAATAAACACTTCTTGAAGGAAAGGAATCTATTAATCTATCCATTCTTTAAACTACCAGGGCTGGGCAAGGCTAGGGACACCGTGGGGACTGAGACAGCCTTGGCCCTGCCGTCATGCGGTTCGCAGTCCAGCTCGAATAAGATTTAGAGTGCTCAGGGCTGGGATAGGGGAGCAGGAGCCCAGAAATGGCACCTGACACAGACTGAGGGTCAAGGAAGGCTTCCTGGAGGAGGTGTCAGCTGAGCTGAAATCTGGAAAGTGAGGATGGAGCCAGGTCCCTTCTTCACAGAGCTCTGTTCTCTCAGTCTCATGGAACTTCTGAGTTTGAAGACGCCTGAACTCTCTAGTTCAAACCTATACCTTTTCCTGATTTTGCAGCCTCCCCCCTTTCCTCTTTCTGAATCTCAGTCTCCCTCCTCTCTTCTGTTTCTATTGTTGGCTTTTCCTCAGTGTATCTAGGCCTCTCTTAACCCATCTGCGTATTTTCCTCTTTTCTGAATGTTTGTCTGTATGTCTCTACACCTCCTTCATCTCCAAGAGCCTCTCAATCGATCCCTTGTTTTGGCTCTCTCTTTATCTTGTCTCAGTGAGCAGATCTCTTTACATCTCCTGTCTCACCTCCATCTTACTCGAAGTCTCCCTCTGTGTCCCTATCTCTCTTTTCATGAAGCCTCTTCGTCTACTCATTGATTCCCCCAAATCACTCCGGAGCCCCTTGGCTCTGGCGCCACTCTGGCTCTGAATGAAGAGGGGCTGATCCAGCCCCCCACACCCACGCAGTTCAGGCCGTCTGCTCTGTTAATAGTTAACCCAACCTCTATCTAGAATACACACCGCCAGGCTGGGGGTGACTCCCCTGCCCCCCACCCACCCACCAGCTGTTCTTAAAGGACCAGGTGTCCTCCATAGGTCTTTAGCCCCCACTGGGGCACAGTGCCCTGGTGTCTGAAGGTCTCTAACTCTGAGGAGAGGGGAGGGGAGCTATTCAGTACTTGGGTCTGCAGAGCAGGGTCCGGGGAGGCCACAAGATTGCCCAGGAGGGGTGCTCAGGCTTGCAGCTCCATCCAGCGTCTCCCTCGTCCCAGGCTTATCGCCTGGTGTATTTAATCAGGGGTGGTTTTCCCAGCCCTGCCCAGAACCCAGGCTGGCAGTGCCAGGGGTGAGAGAACACCTGAGACCTAGTGGCTGTGGGGGGAGGGGCCCCTTAGTCCAAGAACAAGCATCCTCCAGATGTGAAGGACCAAGTCCCAGGGTCCCTACTATTTGGGAGTTGGGACATGTAGCTGGGATACCTAGGTAACCAACATGGGTCAGGACATTTAAGCCTTAGAGGTTGAGCTGAATCAACAGCTGGGTTCCCGACACTTGGGGCAGCCTACGGCCTGAGTCGTGTGACAGGGCTGTGCGGGGGCAGGACACACCATCACTCTCCACCTCTGTCCCTCTGCGGGCCTTTGTGCCCGGCTTTACCCCCTTCCCTGAATCTCCACCTCAGGGTCGCTGGGATGGGGGCTGGGCTCTTGGGGCCGCCCCCTCCCCTTAACTCCTGCCTCACCGCAGTCCGGTCAGGCCCCGCCCCCCTGACGCGAGCGAGCAGGAAGTCCTGGTTAATAATCAGCCCGCCGGGACAGGTGCGGGACAAGGCCGCACACATCAGAAGCGACCGCGGGGGGAGTGCCTTCTACCCGGCCAGTCACGGTGTCTTAGGGAGGCTAGTCTGAGATGGGCACGTAGTTCAGGGCACCCACAGAGGAGCGCAGCTGTCGCCACCTTTCCAGGGACCCTGCTAGTGCACTCCAGGAGGTAAATGGCCTCGGGCAGTCCCCCTAGCAATCTGGCCTAATTCCCTCCCTGTCCCAGCAAGAACTATCGGCCCGTACCTTCTGGGAAGCTTCCTTGCCCTTCCCCCCGCCGGGGGCACTGAGTCATCTACCTTCGGGAGTGATACAGAGGACGGGCCAGACGGGAAACCTAATTCCCGAGCGTGGCAGTGGCTCTCAGGCAAGCGCCATCCCCCAGCTGGGCCTTAGTTGTGTCATCTGGAAATCGGGCTGACGGCTGGGCTTGGCCAAGCCCTGGTAAAAGCAGGCGGTGAGACCACCTGAGTGAAGGGCGCCACCTGGAGGCCACAACGAGAAGTCCTCTCCCCTGCAGGACCAGTTCAGTCCCAAAGGGGACGCCGCACCGCACACGACTAAGGGACCAAGAAGGAAAAAACCCATCTTTCGGTTTATTGAAGGAAGAAAAGGGGGTAGGATAGAGTGGGGGGCAATAAACTGCTTTTGCTTCGTTTACAAAGAGCGAGATTTCGGGAGGCCCCTTCTCGAGGAGGAGAGGGATCGCCTCTCCCTCAACTACAAGCAGCGGCAAAGCCAAGCCAAGGAGGGGAGAGGGAAACCGGGGGGCCAGGGGACCCCAAACACCCCCTCGGACAGAAGCTTTCTCCACCCACCCTCAATGCATCTACCCCCAGGGCACCCATCTGGGACAAGGAAGTGGGTTTGTACACAGGTGGGGGAGGCACCGGGCTGGGTGGGGGAGGGAATAATTTATCCGCAGCGGCGGTGGGTGGCGAGGAGGGGGGCGGTAGACGGGTGGCAGTGGTGGCCTAGGGGTCCCTTTCTTTCTTAACCTTGATGTCTCCAGCAAGGATGGTGGCGATCTCGCCCTGCATGAAGGCCCAGGGGACAGAGGAGCCCACTAGCGGGCACTTGTCGCCGCTGGGGCAGTACACCTCCCCAGCAGGGCCCTGCGCCTTGATGAACTCGCGTGAGCAGGGGAAGCAGAACTTGTGTCCGGGCACAGAGGGGCACTGGACGAAGTGGGTGTCTTCCAAACGCTCCCTGCACAGGGTACAGCACAGGGGGGCCACCTTCCAGGGACCCTGCTAGTGCACTCCAGGAGGTAAATGGCCTCGGGCAGTCCCCCTAGCAATCTGGCCTAATTCCCTCCCTGTCCCAGCAAGAACTATCGGCCCGTACCTTCTGGGAAGCTTCCTTGCCCTTCCCCCCGCCGGGGGCACTGAGTCATCTACCTTCGGGAGTGATACAGAGGACGGGCCAGACGGGAAACCTAATTCCCGAGCGTGGCAGTGGCTCTCAGGCAAGCGCCATCCCCCAGCTGGGCCTTAGTTGTGTCATCTGGAAATCGGGCTGACGGCTGGGCTTGGCCAAGCCCTGGTAAAAGCAGGCGGTGAGACCACCTGAGTGAAGGGCGCCACCTGGAGGCCACAACGAGAAGTCCTCTCCCCTGCAGGACCAGTTCAGTCCCAAAGGGGACGCCGCACCGCACACGACTAAGGGACCAAGAAGGAAAAAACCCATCTTTCGGTTTATTGAAGGAAGAAAAGGGGGTAGGATAGAGTGGGGGGCAATAAACTGCTTTTGCTTCGTTTACAAAGAGCGAGATTTCGGGAGGCCCCTTCTCGAGGAGGAGAGGGATCGCCTCTCCTCAACTACAAGCAGCGGCAAAGCCAAGCCAAGGAGGGGAGAGGGAAACCGGGGGGCCAGGGGACCCCAAACACCCCCTCGGACAGAAGCTTTCTCCACCCACCCTCAATGCATCTACCCCCAGGGCACCCATCTGGGACAAGGAAGTGGGTTTGTACACAGGTGGGGGAGGCACCGGGCTGGGTGGGGGAGGGAATAATTTATCCGCAGCGGCGGTGGGTGGCGAGGAGGGGGGCGGTAGACGGGTGGCAGTGGTGGCCTAGGGGTCCCTTTCTTTCTTAACCTTGATGTCTCCAGCAAGGATGGTGGCGATCTCGCCCTGCATGAAGGCCCAGGGGACAGAGGAGCCCACTAGCGGGCACTTGTCGCCGCTGGGGCAGTACACCTCCCCAGCAGGGCCCTGCGCCTTGATGAACTCGCGTGAGCAGGGGAAGCAGAACTTGTGTCCGGGCACAGAGGGGCACTGGACGAAGTGGGTGTCTTCCAAACGCTCCCTGCACAGGGTACAGCACAGGGGGGCCCCGGGGGTCGCCCCGGTGCCGCTACCACCCCCGCTCACAGCTTCTGCCCCCGCCGTGGGGCTGACTTCTGCCTCACCGTTGCGAGCCACGAGGCGATGCTGGGCTGGAGGCGGGGCCGTGGAGGAGGCGGCGGGGCTGGCACCGCCTGCGCGCACGGGGCCCCCACTGCCTGCAGCGTCCTTCGGGGAGTGGCCCAGGGCCTCGGCCACGTTCTTCAGGGCCGCGATGGGGGACGGCACTCCAGGGGTCTCAGCGGAGAAAGGGCCACCAGGGGCCACCCAGTGCCGCTGCTGCTGCTCCTCCGTGGTCATCTTCCCAGCCGCCTCGCCCTCGGGCTCAGGGGAGGCCTTGCGACGGCGTGGAGTGGGCGCCAGATTCCGGGACGGGGCTCGCGGGGGTGGGCCGCACAGAGCTGCAGGGGCCGGCTCTGGATACTGCTGGGGCAGGGCCTCCGCGGGGGCTGGCTCGCGGAAGCTGCGGACCCCATCCGTTAGCAGCTCTCCCAGCTGGCGCCACTCCCCGGAGCCGTGCCGGCGTTCATACTCGAGGTACTTGAAGCCTGATGAGGCCAGCGCCTTGCCTGGCTCCCGCAGAGCATCGTGAAACATCTGGCGAGCGACGGCCAGGACTCCTGCATACACGTTGCCGGAACCACAGGGGTATTCGGTGAAGAGCTTCAGCTCGAACTCGTAGCCTGGCGGGCGGGCAGTAGCATCGAAGGCGAACACCCGTCCCACCAGCCCGTGATCCTTCTTGAAGCGGACATTGAAAGGGGCGCAGGCGGACAGCGCCAGGAGCTGCTCCCGCACGGCTTTGGGGCGCCCGTGCCATTCCTCGGCCCGGCCCCTCATTGCCTCGTTCAGTTCTGCCAGACAGTCCGCGTTCCTCTGCTGCTTCTCCTTCTCGAAATCAGAGCCGAAGGCTGGACGGGCAGGACTCAAGCCGGGTGCCAGCGTCAGGCCTCGGCTTCCCAGGCCAGACACGGCAGCTGCCAGCAGCCCGGGGGGCACCAAGCCGGGCATGGAGCCAAGCAGCGCCCTACGCGCCCCCTCCGCCACAGCCTCCTCGCGGCCCAGCCCATTGGCCAGGCGGGACCCCAGGGTGTACTCCAGCGCCGGCGAGGGCAGGGGCAGGCGGCTCGACGAGGTGGCCCTGTCATAGCGGTCCTGGCCCGAGACGGCGCCGCCCGTGCCTGCCGGCTGGGGCTGGGCCTGCGGAGGCGGCAGCTGAGGTCCCTGGGCAGCGGCAGCGGCAGCGAGGTCCTTCGTCACCGGGTGCTTGAGGGCCGGGGGCCCCGGCGAGCGGCCCTCGGGGAGCACGTGGCTGCGCTTGAGCTGGCGGGCGGCATCAATGAGCAGCTCGATGCGATCTGCGCCCTCGAAGTTCACGCATCCGCGGCACACGGCTTCACTGAAGTCCCACACCATGGCCCACGGCATCTTGGGCAGGTCGCACAGGTAGCACCACTGGCGGCGAGACGCCTGCACGGACGCCATGGCCCCCGCACGCGCCCCTTCGGGCCTCCGCGATCCACACTGGGCCGGCCTGCGATCCGCGCCGCCAACGTTCGATGCGTGCCCCCGGGACCGCGCGAGCCACAGTCGGGCCTTGAGCTCGGCCTCCCCGCAGATCCAGGCCCGGCCCCCCTTCCCCGCCCCCCGGGCCCTAAGCCCTTTTCCTCACTCCAGCCTCCACGAAAGGGTTGGCAGAGGCAGGTCGGCGCCCCCCGCCGGGTCGGGGCTCCGGTCCGCGGCGCACAGCTCGGGCCCCGCAATGGGCCGCGAGCGCCGCCGCCTCGGGCTCCCGCCGCTCCCGCCACCACCGCTGCAAAGGCCGCCGCCGCCGCCTCTTTCTGCCCCAGAGGCCGCTTCGCAGGGAAAGTTACATAACGCGCCGGCAAAGCCTTCTGGGAAACGTAGTCCCGCCGGGGCCTCGTCTTAAAGGGGACAGGAGGCTGCAGGGAGGGGTGGAGCTCCGCTGCGGGGCAGGGAGTCTGGTTGCTCCAAGCTGCTGAAGCGCAAGGGCCGGGGGCGGGGATGTGATACGAATGGTGCGAGCCACCACGGGTTCAGAAATTGCAGGGGCTGGGCAGGCTTCCCGGCGTCCATTTTAGGGAAGTCCCGGCCCGTGCAACTTTAGGCAAGCCTTGCCTTAGTGCTCTGAGACTCAGTTCCCAGTCCTTCCAAAGGTGAGCCAAAGACCGGTTACGAGGGCAACCGCTCCTGGAGCGGGTCGGAGGGGCCTTGACTGGAAGGTTTCAAGGTAGGGAGACAGGACGCTGGCGACTCAGTGTTGGGTAGGGCTGTCTGTCCACTTGGCACTTCGTCTTGCCCAGAATCGTGGATATTAGCCTCTGACTGGGGCCAGCAAAAGCCGGCAAAAGGAGAGAAAGGAAGATCTCCGCTGAAGTTGCTTCATCTGCTAAAGGGAGTGGTCGAGCGCCCCATCTCTGTTCCAGTTTTGCCTGCGCGCTCTGGTCTCCAAAGGGTTACACTGTCAGTATCTCCGCTTCCGGCAAACTTTACTACAGTTCCCAAAATGCTCTGCGGGGAGAACGGACTGACGCACTTCCGCTGTTCAGGGGGTTGGGGGAGGCCTTCTCGATTCCCGCTGTCTGTCCATACTTCCCTCCCCCCAACCCCCGCCAATTTCTGGCGTTTTTTTCTGAGCGCTAGGCTAAGAGATGCTCTCGACCTCTATGGCTCACTAATTTGGAAGGAGAAAATGAGGCCAGAAATGGCAAGAGTTGGGGAAGAGGCAGTTTTTGGGGACTGCGAGAACCTGACCACCTTTCTGCAGCCTTGAGTGCTTACTCTCTAGAGGCCCAAGCAGGCTTGTGGGGTCCTTGTATTCTTTGCTTCCTGGCTTGGAGAGGGGCGTGTGGAAGAGACAGGTCTTCAGAGTCTAACCCACATCACCTCTTCACTCTGGGCCAGGGTCTGTCTGTGTTACTGACGTCTAGTGTCTGACTCTTTTGTGACTCTGGACTGTAGGCTGCCAGGCTCCTCTATCCACGGAGTTTCCCAGGCATGAATACTGGAGTGGGTTGCCGTTTCCTTGTCCAGGGAATCTTCCTGACCCAGGGATGGAGACTATGCCTCTTGCATTGGCGGGCAGATGGTTTACCACTGAGCTGCAAGGGTAGCCCAGGTCTGTCTTAAACTCTCAAAAATATTTGCATGACTTGCTAGGGTTCCTTTCATTCGTGGCTTTCAAACTAATCAGGGAGCACTCGCTCCCCCTCGCCTTCATCCCGCTGCACCCATAGCAGGTCTGTCTTTATGCTACTCAAAGTTAAGTATCAGCTGCACAATTCTGTATACCACCTGTATCATTAACATTTTTCTTGAAGTTGACTTTCATCAGGTTAAAATGCAAACATTCATGTTAAGGCTGAGCATGGTGCCCGGCATAGAAAAAGAAGCACTGTTAAGTGAACGTTGTTTTTAAGCTCCTGTTACTTCTAAGACTCAACGTTTCATCTGTGTTGGGCAATGCTGGGGCCACAGCAGTGACTAAGACAGGATTAGGCCTTGGAGGGAGACATTCAATTTCAGCTTACTCAAAGTGATTATTTAACTGTCTTTTATGCAAGTGGCATAAAGGGGTGTCAGGAAAGGCTTTCCTTGCGGAAGTTTTATTTGAGCTGTGATCTGAAGAAGGAATATAAGATAGTTGTAGGCAGTAAAGACGCCTAAATCTTTATACCCATATTACAGATGAGGACAATGGAGCCTGGTAGTTACACAGCTGGCCCGGGTAGCACCAGTGGGGGTTAAACCAGGTCTTTGTCTAGGGTCATGGCTATTACCTACTTAGGCTGGCTGTGGAGCCAGTTTGGGAGTGAAATAAAAAGAATGAGCTCCTGCCTGCATGAAACTGGAGGGGTAGCAGGCTTTAAATAGATAAAGGTATGTGTTCATTTAGGGACCATAGGATGTTGAGGGGAAAATCTAAAAAGCAGATCCATCCTAGCCCCAAAAAAGAAATTCAAGATGTCCTCTCTGAGGTCACATTTAGGGTGGTGCCTAAAGGATGAAAAAGTAGGGTAAGATTTTAACACAGGGGCTTCCCTGGTGGTCCAGTGGTAAGGACACTGCCTTATAGTGCAAGGGATGCCGGTTCAATCCCTGGCCTGGGAAGATACCATGTGCCGCAGAGCGGCTGGACTGATTTGTCCAACTACCGAGCCGGAGCTCTGGAGTGCATGCGCCCAGAGCCGGTGCTCTGTGACGAGAGGCCACTGCAATGGGAGGCCCACTCAGGCCAAAAGAACCAAGATAAATAATAAAAATGAAATATCAATAGAAGTGGCAAAAAAAATAAAAAGATTTGAACACAGGATTAGTTGCTTTAAGAAAAAAAAAATTTCTGGAAACCCACAGCCTCCACCTTCAAGGGGGTGTCACTTGCCCATGGAAGGGTGGGGCCAGGATAGGTGGTGAAACGCTAGGCCTGTCCCAGACTGAGCCCCAAGTAATTGTATTAAAAATAAGTTTTGCTTTCTTAAGAGGGTTGAGTTCAAAAATTTCCCTGAAACCCCCACACAGCCTCCACTTCTAAGACTCAACGTTTCATCTGTGTTGGGCAATGCTGGGGCCACAGCAGTGACTAAGACAGGATTAGGCCTTGGAGGGAGACATTCAATTTCAGCTTACTCAAAGTGATTATTTAACTGTCTTTTATGCAAGTGGCATAAAGGGGTGTCAGGAAAGGCTTTCCTTGGAAGTTTTATTTGAGCTGTGATCGGAAGAAGGAATATAAGATAGTTGTAGGCAGTAAAGACGCCTAAATCTTTATACCCATATTACAGATGAGGACAATGGAGCCTGGTAGTTACACAGCTGGCCCGGGTAGCACCAGTGGGGGTTAAACCAGGTCTTTGTCTAGGGTCATGGCTATTACCTACTTAGGCTGGCTGTGGAGCCAGTTTGGGAGTGAAATAAAAAGAATGAGCTCCTGCCTGCATGAAACTGGAGGGGTAGCAGGCTTTAAATAGATAAAGGTATGTGTTCATTTAGGGACCATAGGATGTTGAGGGGAAAATCTAAAAAGCAGATCCATCCTAGCCCCAAAAAAGAAATTCAAGATGTCCTCTCTGAGGTCACATTTAGGGTGGTGCCTAAAGGATGAAAAAGTAGGGTAAGATTTTAACACAGGGGCTTCCCTGGTGGTCCAGTGGTAAGGACACTGCCTTATAGTGCAAGGGATGCCGGTTCAATCCCTGGCCTGGGAAGATACCATGTGCCGCAGAGCGGCTGGACTGATTTGTCCAACTACCGAGCCGGAGCTCTGGAGTGCATGCGCCCAGAGCCGGTGCTCTGTGACGAGAGGCCACTGCAATGGGAGGCCCACTCAGGCCAAAAGAACCAAGATAAATAATAAAAATGAAATATCAATAGAAGTGGCAAAAAAAATAAAAAGATTTGAACACAGGATTAGTTGCTTTAAGAAAAAAAAAATTTCTGGAAACCCACAGCCTCCACCTTCAAGGGGGTGTCACTTGCCCATGGAAGGGTGGGGCCAGGATAGGTGGTGAAACGCTAGGCCTGTCCCAGACTGAGCCCCAAGTAATTGTATTAAAAATAAGTTTATTGATGTCTTGTTACCTCTGGGGAGAACGGAGGGGGTTGAGTTCCGGAGGTCAGACTTGCAGTGGGGGGCAGACGTCTCAACCTCCACCTCCCCAGTGAGAACTCCACCCCCCTCCCCAGGGTACAGACTGCAGTATCCTCGTCATGTGTTCCGATTTGTCTAGCAACCCCACCCTCTCCCAAGTCTGGGCTGGGGATGTGGGTCAGTGCTCTTCAAGTCAAGGCCAGGAGGGGTTCTTAGGGGAGGGGAGATGTATAAGCTCCCTCCCCAACCCGCAAAGGGCGATAATAAATAACAGAAAATCCATGGCTTAGAAGTTGGGGTTCGGGGAAGCAGCCAGGCAGACAGCGCTGTACTGGAGAAAGGGCTGGGGGACCCATCCAGGAGGCCCCCCCAGAATCAGGCACTAACTAGTACAGGGGGTGGAGTGCTTGTGCCCCTGCAGCAGGGAGCTGGGGTGCAGCCGGGAGGGACAGGTGCATCGCCCTCCTCCCCGAGGGGCTAAGGTTGGGGAGGAGGTACAGGCAGAAGGTGCGTAGACAAGCTCGAACCCCATGGCAGGTTTCAGGGAGATTTCCATCGCCCCCGCCTCTTCCGCGTAGGGAAACTTTTCCTCCTTTTGTGGGGGGGAGAGTCATGGGGTGGGAGTGGGGCTGGCGGTGGCCGGGGTGCCCCCTCCTCGCTCCTCGGGGCAATGATCACCCCCCTGGCTGCCACCACGGCCCCGTCCATGACAGCGGCTACCACGGACACAGGCTCTGGCGTGACTTCCACCTTGGGGGAGGGTGGGGGCAAGATAGGCCTGGGGGTGGGGGTGGTGGCGGGGCAGAGGTGGGGCAGCGGGTCAGCAGGAGTTCCGGGCAGAAGGGGCAGCAGGCGCTGAGGGCCTCGCTCAGTTTGGCCAGTCCCTGGCGCAGGGTGCCGGCCAGCTCCCGGATGGCATTGGCAGTCCGCTTAGTTGCTTTAAAAAAAAAAATTTCTGAAACCCACAGCCCCTTCAAGGGGTGTCACTTGCCCATGGAAGGGTGGGGCCAGGATAGGTGGTGAAACGCTAGGCCTGTCCCAGACTGAGCCCCAAGTAATTGTATTAAAAATAAGTTTATTGATGTCTTGTTACCTCTGGGGAGAACGGAGGGGGTTGAGTTCCGGAGGTCAGACTTGCAGTGGGGGGCAGACGTCTCAACCTCCACCTCCCCAGTGAGAACTCCACCCCCCTCCCCAGGGTACAGACTGCAGTATCCTCGTCATGTGTTCCGATTTGTCTAGCAACCCCACCCTCTCCCAAGTCTGGGCTGGGGATGTGGGTCAGTGCTCTTCAAGTCAAGGCCAGGAGGGGTTCTTAGGGGAGGGGAGATGTATAAGCTCCCTCCCCAACCCGCAAAGGGCGATAATAAATAACAGAAAATCCATGGCTTAGAAGTTGGGGTTCGGGGAAGCAGCCAGGCAGACAGCGCTGTACTGGAGAAAGGGCTGGGGGACCCATCCAGGAGGCCCCCCCAGAATCAGGCACTAACTAGTACAGGGGGTGGAGTGCTTGTGCCCCTGCAGCAGGGAGCTGGGGTGCAGCCGGGAGGGACAGGTGCATCGCCCTCCTCCCCGAGGGGCTAAGGTTGGGGAGGAGGTACAGGCAGAAGGTGCGTAGACAAGCTCGAACCCCATGGCAGGTTTCAGGGAGATTTCCATCGCCCCCGCCTCTTCCGCGTAGGGAAACTTTTCCCCCTTTTTGTGGGGAGAGTCATGGGGTGGGAGTGGGGCGGGCGGTGGCCGGGGTGCCCCCTCCTCGCTCCTCGGGGCAATGATCACCCCCCTGGCTGCCACCAGGGCCCCCGTCCATGACAGCGGCTACCACGGACACAGGCTCTGGCGTGACTTCCACCTTGGGGAGGGTGGGGCAAGATAGGCCTGGGGGGTGGGGGTGGTGGCGGGGGCAGAGGTGGGGGCAGCGGGTCAGCAGGAGTTCCGGGCAGAAGGGGCAGCAGGGCGCTGAGGGCCTCGCTCAGTTTGGCCAGTCCCTGGCGCAGGGTGCCGGCCAGCTCCCGGATGGCATTGGCAGTCTCCTGCTGAGCCCGCAGGAAGTCCAGGGAGGGGTCCGGGGCCAAGGGTGGAGGCAGTGGAGCCGGTGGGGGGCTCGGGGGAGAGGGTGCCACTTGAGCCTGGTGCGGTGGCTGGGGTGGTGGCGGAGGGGCTGGGGGTGGTGGAGACAAGGCCAGGCGGGGCAGCTGGACCGTCTGCAGGGCTGGAGGGGGCGAGGACTCACGCTCCTTGGGTGGCTGGCAGCCCCCTTCCTGGGGATTGCAGGAGGGTCTGGCCCAAGGCTCTGGGCTGCTGGAACCCCCCTTGCTGTGGGCTGGTGTATCTGTAGAGAGAGAGATGTAGGTAAGATGTGGGGGACCCATTATACGGTCATGATTTCCCCTTTCCATTTCCCACCCAGCCTAGTCCCAAAGCCAGCCTTGTCCCAAAGCCAGCCTTTTAAAACTGAAGACCGATCACGCCTTGGAGCAGAAGCCCTGTGACCCAGAAGGGAGAAACAGTATATATATATATACACACACACACATATATATATATTTTTTTTTTTTTTAATATTTTATTTATATTTATTTGGCTGCACTGGGTCTCAGTTGTAGCATGTGGGCTCTAGTTCCCTGACCAGGGACTGAACCTGGGCCCCCTGCATTGGGAGCACAGAGTCTTAGCCATTGGACCACCAGGGAATTCCCAAGAAACAGTGTATTTAACAATAACCTTTGGCCATGCTGGGTGGCATGTGGGATCTTATTTCCCCCAACCTGGAGTCAAACCCAGGCCCCCTGCATCGGAAGCGTGAAGTCCCAACCACTGGAATGCCAGGGAAGTCCTGGGTCCTCATACACTGCTGGCCCACTCCTGCCTCAGGGCCTTTGCACTTGCTTTTCAGTCAGCCTGGAAAGATCTTTCCCTTTCCCTTTTCTGGCTCCCTCCCTTACCTCCCCAGGCTTCTGCTCAAACTCACGTGTCCTTGGGAAGACCTTCCATGACCCTTTGTCTGAAGCAGCGCTGTCCTCTCTCTCCTGACCCTACCTGATCTGTTTTATAGCACTTCTCTCTACCTGCCACGGGCTTGCTCTGTGTCTGTTCTGTCTCCTCCTCACAGCTCCATCAGGCAGGGCTTTGTTTTGTTTGTTGCGGTTTATCTTGGTGGCTCAGACAGTAAAGAATCTGCCTGCGATGTAGGAGACCCGGGTTCGATCCCTGGCTGGAGAAGATCCCCTGGAGAAGGGAACGGCAGCCCCCTCCAGTAGTCTTGCCTGGAGAATCCCATGGACAGAGAAGGCTGGTGGGCTACAGTTCATGGGGATCGCAAAGAGTCAGATACAACTGAGCGACTAAGCACATGGCACAGCTGTTTACCTAGCACCTAGAACAACGTCCAGCACATTTAGTCAAGAACTGGTAGTACCCAGTTCTCAGGAGCCAGTACCCATTGGGTACCAGGTACTGGTAGCAACGTTCCTGCAGTTACCAACACTGATGGGGGACAGTCCAGGCCTTTCTGCAGGGCAACAAGGCCTCTGCTTTTGCCCTTTTCGATTCCTCTTCCTTGCCTCAAGGCCAGTGTTTCAGACTGCTTCCTCTACCAGGATCACCACCCCTCCACCCTCTTTAGGTCAGGCCGCCTGGACAGGTGGGAAAGGCTGCCAGAACGCCGATAATCAGAGCCAAAGGTGGTTGAACATCTTCCTGGCCAGCCCTGGGCGAATTGGCTAAGTTCTCCTCCTGGGTTATTTCACTGCGTTCTCCCATCCAGTCACTGGGGTAGGTGCATTATTAGCCTATTTTACAGATGAGCTACTTGAGGCCCAGAGGGGTGTCACAGAGCTGGTGAAAGGGGAAAAGAGGGCTTGGGACCCAGGCAGGTTCCAGAGCCTATGCTTTTGACCATTCTTAGGACCAGGGCTATGCACTCCACAGTGGGGAATCTTCTTCATAAAGTGCATGAGAACTACAGCCACTTGAAAGTATGGAGGACTTTTCTAGTCTAGTAGAAAGAACAAACAGGGGCCCAGCCCTCAGGTCCACAGTGCTCACAGGGGTCATGGAAGGACCACAGGAAAGTTAAAACCAGAGTTATTTGAAAGCTTTGGGCCTCAGTTTCCCCACTTGTAAATGTGAACATAAAACTATGTGAACATAAAATCTGTAACAGGGTTACACGTAACCCTAGAGGACACGTCCCTGCAGGTCCTTAGAGGCCTTAATTGACTCCCCATGGGCACATGGTGTAGGCCAGTGCCTGGCACACAGTAAGGTCTCAATGTGGTTATTGTTGCTGTTCTTTCATTCAAATATTAGGTCACAAGATAAATGGTTCTTATCTGTCCTTCCAGCCCCAACAAAGACGCCTCAGACTGCCACAGGCCCTGGTCCTTCCATCAGAGCAGTTCGTCTTTTAAGAGTTTTACACAGTGGTGATCTGTGTGAGATGCTCATCAGGAAGGCTTTATGCATGTGTACCTGCCTCAGGGCCTTTGTACCTGCTGTTTCCTCCAGCTGGAGTACTCTCTCACCAGATAGACTTGGCTCAGCCTCTCTATGCAGGTCTCTGCTCAAAGTTCACCTCCACAGAAGCCCTCCTCGACTCCCCTGTCTACAGCGGCCCCCTCCCGTGACTCACTATCCTCTTAACACACTTTGTTTTACTTCTTTTAGTTCTTATCCCCTCTTCATATAATCTGCTTTGGGAGTTACTTGTCTGTGGTCTGTCTCCCATAGCTAGAATGTCAGCTCCATAAAGGAAGGAAAACTGTCTTTTTTTTCTCCATAGTATTCACCTATCACGGTGCCTGCTTCAGAGTAGGTGTTCAATAAATACTTGTTGAATGAATGAATGCAGGGGTTGCATAGCTTTTGAAATAAGCTATCTCTGTGCTGGTTCAATGGGGCCATTGCACAGATAGAAACACTGAGATTTGATTCACATTCAGGATGAGGGTCCCAAGTGATTGTGTCTTTCTCCTGCTTAAAACATCGTATGCCTCCCAGATGCCCTCAAGATAAAATCCAAAGTCCTGACTTTGTGACCCAACTCTGGCACACTCATTAACTCTCAGTCAGTATTATTCTTGTCATGTGTACACACTCACACACATACACAAGGGCTTCACTGGTGGCTTAGTAAAGTAGCAAAGAATCCACCTGACAAGCAGGAGATGTGCATTCAACCCCTAGGTCAGGAAGATCCCTTGGAGGAGGAAATGGTCACCCACTCCAGTATTCTTGCCTGAAGAATCCTATGGACAGAGGAGCCTGAAGGGCTACAGTCCGTGGGGTCGCAGAGTCAGATACAACTGAGGAACTAACACTTATATATATCATCTGTATCAGGTCGTCTGGTCCAGTGGTGTTACGTTCATGGACTACGAGTTGGATACAACCTGCATTTGATTTCCAACCCTGCTACTTACTTGCAGTGTGACCTTGGGTGGGTGAATGAACCTCTCAAAATTAACATGATCCTGAGCCGCCTTGTTGGATCATGTGCCACCTCTTTCTCTACATCCTTCAGTGGCTCCCCACGGTACTTAGAATAAAACTGAACCCCTTCTCTCACCCTAAAGGCCCTGCATGGTTTGATCTTTGCTGATCTCTCTGTGGTGGTATAGCTGTTGTGTCCAACTCTTTGTGACCCCATGGACTGTACCCCACCAGGCTCCTCTGTCCATGGGATTTCCTGGGCAAGAATACTGGAGTGGGTTGCCATGTCCTCCAGGGGATCTTCTTGATCTAGGGATGGAACCTGCATCTGCTGCAATGCAAGCAGATTCTTTTACCACTGAGACTCCTGACCTCTCTGATCTCATCTCAAAATATGTCCTTTCTTCCTTCCTCCTCTCCCCTCCCCTAGGGCAACATCTCTCAATTTTCTAAAGGGGCCAAGCTCTCTTGGCTCCAAAGCCACTGTAGGTGCTCTTCCTGCCCCAGAACCCTTCCAGCTCGTTTCATCCTCATTTGCTCTCAATGGGGCTTGCATAGCTTTTGAAATAAGCTATCTCTGTGCTGGTTCAATGGGGCCATTGCACAGATAGAAACACTGAGATTTGATTCACATTCAGGATGAGGGTCCCAAGTGATTGTGTCTTTCTCCTGCTTAAAACATCGTATGCCTCCCAGATGCCCTCAAGATAAAATCCAAAGTCCTGACTTTGTGACCCAACTCTGGCACACTCATTAACTCTCAGTCAGTATTATTCTTGTCATGTGTACACACTCACACACATACACAAGGGCTTCACTGGTGGCTTAGTAAAGTAGCAAAGAATCCACCTGACAAGCAGGAGATGTGCATTCAACCCCTAGGTCAGGAAGATCCCTTGGAGGAGGAAATGGTCACCCACTCCAGTATTCTTGCCTGAAGAATCCTATGGACAGAGGAGCCTGAAGGGCTACAGTCCGTGGGGTCGCAGAGTCAGATACAACTGAGGAACTAACACTTATATATATCATCTGTATCAGGTCGTCTGGTCCAGTGGTGTTACGTTCATGGACTACGAGTTGGATACAACCTGCATTTGATTTCCAACCCTGCTACTTACTTGCAGTGTGACCTTGGGTGGGTGAATGAACCTCTCAAAATTAACATGATCCTGAGCCGCCTTGTTGGATCATGTGCCACCTCTTTCTCTACATCCTTCAGTGGCTCCCCACGGTACTTAGAATAAAACTGAACCCCTTCTCTCACCCTAAAGGCCCTGCATGGTTTGATCTTTGCTGATCTCTCTGTGGTGGTATAGCTGTTGTGTCCAACTCTTTGTGACCCCATGGACTGTACCCCACCAGGCTCCTCTGTCCATGGGATTTCCTGGGCAAGAATACTGGAGTGGGTTGCCATGTCCTCCAGGGGATCTTCTTGATCTAGGGATGGAACCTGCATCTGCTGCAATGCAAGCAGATTCTTTTACCACTGAGACTCCTGACCTCTCTGATCTCATCTCAAAATATGTCCTTTCTTCCTTCCTCCTCTCCCCTCCCCTCCCCTAGGGCAACATCTCTCAATTTTCTAAAGGGGCCAAGCTCTCTTGGCTCCAAAGCCACTGTAGGTGCTCTTCCTGCCCCCAGAACCCTTTCCCAGCTCGTCTTCATCCTCATTCTTTGTATCTCATCTCTGGTGCCTCCTCCTTCAGGAAGCCCTCCTGGGTTGCCCTGGATGGATCAGGTGCCCCCTGGGAACCCCCACCACCCAGCACTGCCTGTTCTGTGTCATCACTGTTTATGCATGGGTCTGTCTCTGCCAGTGGACTCTGAACCCCAGAAGGACAGGCCTGAAAATGTCCCAGTCACATCTTTGTCCCCAACACAGTCTGAGTCACTGGAGGCAGTTGCCTGGGGAACAGTTGTAGAAGAAACAATCATGCAGAGTCAAGGCTGAGTGGGAAGTTTTGTACTCCATTAGCTGGGGGTTCCTCTACTCTAGGCATGACCTTGGGAAAGTTACCAAACCTCTCTGAGTCTTTGATTTATAAAACAGTGAAACAGTTTGTACTGCACACTGATGGCAATTATCTCCTGAGCTGTCAGGGAGGCAGTGTGCTAAGCAGTTTACACATAGCAACTCATTTAATCTCCCCAGCAACCCTGTGAGGTGGGGATTATCTTTTATCCCCATTCTACAGATGCAAAAACTGAGGAGCAGCAACATCCCAAATGACACAGCTAAGTGGCAAAGTAGTAACTGGAGCCCAGACCTTCTGCCTCCAATGGCACTCCCTACACTACAGTTTAATGAACTCGTGGGCGAGCTATGATCCCCGCTGTGGATTCTGGAGCCAGATCTCCTAGGTCTGGGTTTCATTCTTGATTCTGACAGCCACTACACTTTTCTGAGCCTCAGTCTCCACAGATGTAACTAAGGATGATAAACAACGCCCCTCCTCACAGGATTGTAGTGAGGATTTGAAAAGCCAAAGAACGGGTTTGGAACAGCGCCAGGCACAAAGTAAAATTTCTGTTTGCTTTCGCTAAGGTGAGGCTGAAGGAACTCACCTGCCCGTCGAGCCTCCCTGCGGTCCTCAGACAGCACACAGCGTTGGGCGCAGGCGCTGGGGGCGGGCGGCTGTAAGGAGGCGGCCGCCGGGGGCGGCTCGGCCCCTGCGCCAGCGCCTGGCCCCGCCACACCCGGCCCCAGGATGGCAAAAATGGTCTCCTCTTCGGCGGAGAAGGCGTCCTCGGCGGCAGGCCCAGCGCCCTGCGTGGAGTGCGGCACGCGGGCCAGCTTCTCTTTGGTGCGGCGCTTGAAGTCGTTCCAGCGCTTCTGCACCTCCTGGCCCGTGCGCTTCCAGCTGGTGATGCCGTTGATCTTGGCGGCGATGCCGTCCCACACTCGCCGCCGCTCCGCCACGCTCACCCGACGGCTCTGAGCGCCGTAGAGCTGCGGGTAGTGGGCGCGCACCTCACGGATCAGGATCTGGTTCTCTTCGAACGAGAAGCGCGGCTTGCGCAGCCGGGTGGTCTCTTCCGCTTCGCCCGCCGCCGCCGAGGCCATGGCGCCCCCCGACGCCGCCGTCCGGCCGCCTGGCGCATGGGGGGCGCCGGCGCTGCGGGCACAGGGCGCAGGGCGCTGGCAGGGGTTCAGCGGCCCCGTGCCCTCCGCCCCACCCCGGCCGCCCCGACACCGGCTCCTGTGTCCCCGCGGACAGGGGTGGTGGGGGTGGAGGGCGGACGGAGGAGACGGGCCGCGGGGGGCCGTCAGAGTGCCTAAGAATAGATGACACCGGCTGGGCGCTCATCTTGTGCCTGGCGCGGCGCAAAGTGCCAGGCCAGGGAGTTGATGAAAATTGGGGGAGGGTCTGAAGGAGTGGAGGGAAACGAGGAACAACGGGAGAAGAGGGGGGTGTCTGCCGGAGTTAGAGGAGAATTGGGGGCATAGGAGGATGGGAAAGGCAAGAATGGGGGTATCTCGAGGGTCGGTGGAACACGAGGGTGATGAGGATAAGGAGACGCTGAAAAGGAGATGCAGCAAGAAGCGGGGAACCTGGACCGGAGGAGCGCTCTGGGGGTTCGGGGGCAATGGGACGTCTGCGAGACCACGAAGAGAAGTGGTCCTCAGAGGAGCACTCCAGAAATAATGGTGAGTTGGGGGCTCCTAGGTCAGTAGAAGAGCCGGGAATATAAAATAGTAGGAATTAGGGTCTGCAGAGATTGTGGGGGCTCTGGGGATTGCCACGAATCAAGGGGAGCCCTGAGGGTGATGGGGGTCCAGAATCAGGAGGAGGCAACGGGAGCTAGGGGAGACTCCAGGAAGAGTGAGGGTCACGGAGGGTGGGGATCGAGTCCGGCCGCGGGTCACTCACCGGCGCCGCCGCAGCCCCCGCCTGCCCGTCGGTCAAGGCTCGGGCTTCTGCGGCCTCTTCCCTCCCCTTGCCGGCTCTCTCCCTCCCCTTCTAGGCCCCGCCCCCGACCGCCCCGCGAGCCAAGGCGCAGGCGCATCTAGCGCCCGTCGGTCCCCCAACGCCCTTACCGCTAGGGTTTCACTCCCCCCGCCCCGGCGCAAGCGCAGTATTGCCCTCCCGCGGCCTCCGTCAGCGAACCGCAGTTGCGCAGGCGCAAGATTAGCGCGGCGCTCTTTTCCCCGGGCTCCCTGATGCCACCAGGGCGCACGCGCAGAACTCGCACGCATGCGCACCTCTCTCTTCCCGCTGGCCTTGGTACCCAGACTCCGTCCGTTGCGCAGGCGTAAGCAAGAGAACGATGGGATGGTATGGCCTCCCAGACTTTCGGACACTCAGCCAGGCCAGTCAGCCCTCTAACTTGGTGTCTCTCTTAGAGAAAAGGGAGGGAGACGGTGCTGGAAGCGCCTCGTCTCCATGACAACTGCGTGGGTGGGGTGAGGCGTGCCAGAAAACCTGGTTTGCAGCACCTTATGCCCGCCCATGCGCTGGGCAGCTAGAAGACTCGGCTAACCACCTATTACCCGTAGGGGTGGGGCACACAGGGGATATTCCACCCCAGGCGAGTATAGTAACCATAGTAACTCGTCTACCTTCCAGTCGGCCTGGGAGGGGACTCTCTCCACTTACGTCACGGCTGGCACGCTGCGAGGGAAACCACAGGAAGAGCATCTCGGCTGTGAAGAGGTGATCCTGGCACAGGCGTGACTTTAAGCAAATGCACGGAGCAGAAATGAACCTAGGACACGGGTGGAGTTAAGTTTACGCCAATAAATTTGTAGCTTAGCGTCCTGCTGGAGTCTTCAGGGTCATTCAACAAACGGCGCTTCATTCATCATTCAAATATTTATTGTGGGGGCTCTGGGGATTGCCACGAATCAAGGGGAGCCCTGAGGGTGATGGGGGTCCAGAATCAGGAGGAGGCAACGGGAGCTAGGGGAGACTCCAGGAAGAGTGAGGGTCACGGAGGGTGGGGATCGAGTCCGGCCGCGGGTCACTCACCGGCGCCGCCGCAGCCCCCGCCTGCCCGTCGGTCAAGGCTCGGGCTTCTGCGGCCTCTTCCCTCCCCTTGCCGGCTCTCTCCCTCCCCTTCTAGGCCCCGCCCCCGACCGCCCCGCGAGCCAAGGCGCAGGCGCATCTAGCGCCCGTCGGTCCCCCAACGCCCTTACCGCTAGGGTTTCACTCCCCCCGCCCCGGCGCAAGCGCAGTATTGCCCTCCCGCGGCCTCCGTCAGCGAACCGCAGTTGCGCAGGCGCAAGATTAGCGCGGCGCTCTTTTCCCCGGGCTCCCTGATGCCACCAGGGCGCACGCGCAGAACTCGCACGCATGCGCACCTCTCTCTTCCCGCTGGCCTTGGTACCCAGACTCCGTCCGTTGCGCAGGCGTAAGCAAGAGAACGATGGGATGGTATGGCCTCCCAGACTTTCGGACACTCAGCCAGGCCAGTCAGCCCTCTAACTTGGTGTCTCTCTTAGAGAAAAGGGAGGGAGACGGTGCTGGAAGCGCCTCGTCTCCATGACAACTGCGTGGGTGGGGTGAGGCGTGCCAGAAAACCTGGTTTGCAGCACCTTATGCCCGCCCATGCGCTGGGCAGCTAGAAGACTCGGCTAACCACCTATTACCCGTAGGGGTGGGGCACACAGGGGATATTCCACCCCAGGCGAGTATAGTAACCATAGTAACTCGTCTACCTTCCAGTCGGCCTGGGAGGGGACTCTCTCCACTTACGTCACGGCTGGCACGCTGCGAGGGAAACCACAGGAAGAGCATCTCGGCTGTGAAGAGGTGATCCTGGCACAGGCGTGACTTTAAGCAAATGCACGGAGCAGAAATGAACCTAGGACACGGGTGGAGTTAAGTTTACGCCAATAAATTTGTAGCTTAGCGTCCTGCTGGAGTCTTCAGGGTCATTCAACAAACGGCGCTTCATTCATCATTCAAATATTTATTGAGCGCCTACACAATTCTAGGTGTGGTGAATGCCAAGGACAAAATTTTACACTTTCATGGAGTCCACTTTTACTTGGGAGAGTGAGACAATTAGCAACATCAATAAGATAAATAAATGAAAAGGTGAAGTCCAGTGAAGTAAATAGAAGTAGGCAAAGGGGGCTTCCCTGGTGGTCCAGTGGTAAGGACACTGCCTTGCAGTGCAAGGGGCGCCGGTTTGATCCCAGGCCCAAGAAGATCTCACGTGTGGAGCGGCTGGACCGGTGTGTCCAGTTACCAGCCAGTGCTCTGGAGCGCATGCGCCCAGAGCCGGTGCTCTGCAGCGACAGAGGCCACTGCGATGGGAGGCCCACAGAGGCCAAAGAACAAAGACGGATGAAAATAGATAAATGAAAGACCAACAGAAGTGGCCCCAAAACAAAAAAAGAAGTAGGCAAAGGGGTTGGGCAATATGGTGTGTGTCTGTAATTTTAAAATAAGATGGTTAGGGGAGGGGAGGTGTCTACGAAAGGTAACATTTAGTGGACACATGAAGGAGGTGAAGGGACATGTGCAGCCAGAAGTGGAGGCCAGTGGGCTGGAGAGGAGCAAGCCAATAGGCAGGGTAGGGTCAGACACAGATTTGTAAGGCCTTGTGGGTCCCTGTAAGGGTTTTGGACTTTATAGGAGGTGAGAGCCTTGAGCAGAGGAAGGACACGGTCTGGTGTTAGTAGAGGAAACTGACTTTAGAGGGCAAGAGTGGAAGCTGAGGCCCAGTGAAGAGGTGACTGCAGTGCCTCAGGTGAGAGCTAGGGATGGCTCCAACTAGGATGGTAGCTGCTGAGGTGAGGGGAAGTGGAATTGGGTAGAGGAAGTGAGAGAAAGAGAAGTTGAGGATGACTCAGGCTTCCCTTACGGCTCAGAAAGTAAAGAACTGTCTGCAGTGGGGGAGACCTGGGTTCGATCCCTGGGTTAGGATGATCCCCTGGAAACAGGAATGGAAACCCACTCCTGTATTCTTGCCTGGAGAATTCCATGGACAGAAGCTACAATCCATGGGGCCCCCAAGAATTGGACATGACTGAGCGACTATCAGTTTACAGTGTGTTGCACCTGAGTAACAGAAAAGTGGAGCTACCAGAAACAAGGACGGGGAAAGGACTCTTGAGGATCAGGAGTTCAAGTTTGCTCAAGTACAAACATCAGGCCAGCAGCTGGTTGTTTTGAGTCGGGACTTCAAGGGAGAGGCTCCATCTTAAGATGTAAATTTAGGAGTTCTCAGTGAATAATGACATTTTTTTTTTAAAAGATTTATTTATTTATTTATTTTGGGCAGGGGTCGGGTTGGGGAGGGAGGGGAGCGGGCGGGCCACTTCTATTGGTCTTTCATTTCTCTATTTTCATCCGTCTTTCTTCTTTGGCTCCTGTGGGCCTCCCATCGCGGTGGCATCTATCGTTGCAGAGCGCCGGCTCTGGGCGCATGCGCCCCAGAGCTCCGGCTCAGTAATTGGACACATCCGTCCAGCCGCTCCGCGGCACGTGGGATCTTCCCAGGCCAGGGATCGAACCGGCGCTCCTTGCACTGCAAGGCGGTGTCCTTACCCACTGGACCACCAGGGGAAGCCCGAATAATGACATTTAAAACTAGGAGAGGTTGGCAAGGAAACAAGTGAAGATAGAAAAGAAGACCATGGCGTTGAGGCTGGGCATTCTGATGCAGAGGGCTGGGATCAGTCAAGGACACTGAGGAAGAGCAGTCAGGGAGTGAAAGGAGATCCAGGGAGGTTTGCTGTCCTGGAGGCCAAGTGAGAAGGGAACATCAAGGAGGGTTTTCTTGTTTAGTTGCTAGGTCTTGTCTGACTTTTTTGTGACCCCATACACTATAGCCCACAAGGCTTCTCTGTCTGTGAGGTTTTCCAGGCAAGAATACTGGAGTGGGTTACCATTTCTCTTTCCAGGGGATCTTCCTGACCCAGAGATTGAACCCAGGTCTCCTGCATTGGCAGGCAGATTCTTTACCACTGAGTCACCAGAGAAGCCCAATAAAGGAGGAGGGAAGGGTTGACGATGCCAAATGCTTTGTAGAAGCCAAGTTCAGTGAAGACTGAGATCTGATGACTGGAGCTGGTGATAGAGAATTCATCAGTAATCCTGATGGACAGAACAACTGGAGGCTACTCAGTTTACAGTGTGTTGCACCTGAGTAACAGAAAAGTGGAGCTACCAGAAACAAGGACGGGGAAAGGACTCTTGAGGATCAGGAGTTCAAGTTTGCTCAAGTACAAACATCAGGCCAGCAGCTGGTTGTTTTGAGTCGGGACTTCAAGGGAGAGGCTCCATCTTAAGATGTAAATTTAGGAGTTCTCAGTGAATAATGACATTTTTTTTTTAAAAGATTTATTTATTTATTTATTTTGGGCAGGGGTCGGGTTGGGGAGGGAGGGGAGCGGGCGGGCCACTTCTATTGGTCTTTCATTTCTCTATTTTCATCCGTCTTTCTTCTTTGGCTCCTGTGGGCCTCCCATCGCGGTGGCATCTATCGTTGCAGAGCGCCGGCTCTGGGCGCATGCGCCCCAGAGCTCCGGCTCAGTAATTGGACACATCCGTCCAGCCGCTCCGCGGCACGTGGGATCTTCCCAGGCCAGGGATCGAACCGGCGCTCCTTGCACTGCAAGGCGGTGTCCTTACCCACTGGACCACCAGGGGAAGCCCGAATAATGACATTTAAAACTAGGAGAGGTTGGCAAGGAAACAAGTGAAGATAGAAAAGAAGACCATGGCGTTGAGGCTGGGCATTCTGATGCAGAGGGCTGGGATCAGTCAAGGACACTGAGGAAGAGCAGTCAGGGAGTGAAAGGAGATCCAGGGAGGTTTGCTGTCCTGGAGGCCAAGTGAGAAGGGAACATCAAGGAGGGTTTTCTTGTTTAGTTGCTAGGTCTTGTCTGACTTTTTTGTGACCCCATACACTATAGCCCACAAGGCTTCTCTGTCTGTGAGGTTTTCCAGGCAAGAATACTGGAGTGGGTTACCATTTCTCTTTCCAGGGGATCTTCCTGACCCAGAGATTGAACCCAGGTCTCCTGCATTGGCAGGCAGATTCTTTACCACTGAGTCACCAGAGAAGCCCAATAAAGGAGGAGGGAAGGGTTGACGATGCCAAATGCTTTGTAGAAGCCAAGTTCAGTGAAGACTGAGATCTGATGACTGGAGCTGGTGATAGAGAATTCATCAGTAATCCTGGAAAGGGCAATTTTGGTGGTGTCGTGAGAGCAGTAGCTTAATTGGTGGGTTCAAGAGAGGGTTTAGAGGGCTTTCCTAATGGCTTAGTGGTAAAGAGTCTGCCTGCCGATGTAGAAAACACAGGTTTAGTCCCTGCTCCAGGAAGATCCCGTATGCCATGGGGCAACTAAGCCCGTGTGCCACAACTACTGAGCCTGTGCTCTAGAGTCCAGGAGCCGCTATTGCTGAGCCCATGTGCTGCAACTACTGAGCCCCTGTGCCACAATTACTGAAGCCCAAGTGCCCTAGAACCCGTGCTCTGCAACAAGCCGCCGCAATGAGAAGCCCAAGCACCACAGCTAGAGAGCAGCCCCCGCTCACTGCAACTACAGAAAAGTCCATGCAGTAACAAAGACCCAGCACAGCCAAAAATAAATAAAGGAAATTATTACAAAATAAAAAGAGAGATGGGGTTTAGAGAGAGCCAATGGAGATGATCCTTTCTAGAGCAGGAATGGGGTGGTATCTGGAAGGAGGCATGGGATCTCAAGAGGTTTATTTAAGATGGGCGATGTCACAGTATGTTTGTGTGCCTACGGGAATGATCCAGAGAAGGGGAGATTGGTGGTGTGGAGGTGAGAGGAGGGAAGTGCTGGGTCATATTCGTAGGTGGACAGGTGGGTGGGACTCAGGGCACGAGGAGAGAGTGGTCTCAGGGGCATGGACTGCTCAGCCACAGTAAAGAGAAGGAGGGGATGCATGGCACCAGGCAGGTGTTGAAATGGTGTCCAGAGCGTCCAGGAACACATCCTCTCCTGGTTCCTTTTGTTGCCTCAGTAGAGTAGGAAGCAAGGTCAAGGGCGAAAAGGAGGTGCTGAAGTTAGAGGAGAGAGAGGAGAGAGCAGGAAATAGTGAATGGACATGGAAATGTAGGCAAATACCCAATTACTTGGGATTCTGCCAGAGATTGAACCCAGGTCTCCTGCATTGGCAGGCAGATCTTTACCACTGAGTCACCAGAAGCCCAATAAAGGAGGAGGGAAGGGTTGACGATGCCAAATGCTTTGTAGAAGCCAAGTTCAGTGAAGACTGAGATCTGATGACTGGAGCTGGTGATAGAGAATTCATCAGTAATCCTGGAAAGGGCAATTTTGGTGGTGTCGTGAGAGCAGTAGCTTAATTGGTGGGTTCAAGAGAGGGTTTAGAGGGCTTTCCTAATGGCTTAGTGGTAAAGAGTCTGCCTGCCGATGTAGAAAACACAGGTTTAGTCCCTGCTCCAGGAAGATCCCGTATGCCATGGGGCAACTAAGCCCGTGTGCCACAACTACTGAGCCTGTGCTCTAGAGTCCAGGAGCCGCTATTGCTGAGCCCATGTGCTGCAACTACTGAGCCCCTGTGCCACAATTACTGAAGCCCAAGTGCCCTAGAACCCGTGCTCTGCAACAAGCCGCCGCAATGAGAAGCCCAAGCACCACAGCTAGAGAGCAGCCCCCGCTCACTGCAACTACAGAAAAGTCCATGCAGTAACAAAGACCCAGCACAGCCAAAAATAAATAAAGGAAATTATTACAAATCAAAAAGAGAGATGGGGTTTAGAGAGAGCCAATGGAGATGATCCTTTCTAGAGCAGGAATGGGGTGGTATCTGGAAGGAGGCATGGGATCTCAAGAGGTTTATTTAAGATGGGCGATGTCACAGTATGTTTGTGTGCCTACGGGAATGATCCAGAGAAGGGGAGATTGGTGGTGTGGAGGTGAGAGGAGGGAAGTGCTGGGTCATATTCGTAGGTGGACAGGTGGGTGGGACTCAGGGCACGAGGAGAGAGTGGTCTCAGGGGCATGGACTGCTCAGCCACAGTAAAGAGAAGGAGGGGATGCATGGCACCAGGCAGGTGTTGAAATGGTGTCCAGAGCGTCCAGGAACACATCCTCTCCTGGTTCCTTTTGTTGCCTCAGTAGAGTAGGAAGCAAGGTCAAGGGCGAAAAGGAGGTGCTGAAGTTAGAGGAGAGAGAGGAGAGAGCAGGAAATAGTGAATGGACATGGAAATGTAGGCAAATACCCAATTACTTGAGGTAATGGGATATAGAAGTGATGAGTCCTGTGATTGTGTGTTTTCCTTTGTTCCTGTTTTTCTGGAGGCAGGGATACAGGTGCAGAGTGGGTGGCCAGCTGACTTTCACCAGGGCTGGGTTTACAGGAGGTCCCCCCATGGGGCCTGTGAAGGATCTGGATCCAGCGATCCGAGGCAGCCCTCGCAAGGGCCTTACTGAGCAGTGTTAAAGAGCTTGCCTGAGTGATGATGGACAGTGTGTGATGTATGCTTTAGACACAAACCCTGCCGTTTTGTGGAGGGGAGATGGAGGAGATTATTGGCCAGAGTCAAGGGAGAAGTGTGGGGTAGGGCGAGGACAGGGGTAGGAGAGCCTAGACTAGGGCAGGGACAACAGGAAGGGTGACAGTCACTTGGGAGACATCTGAGTGGCAGAAAGTACAGGGTGGTGACTGTCGGGTTGGGGAGAGAAAGGGAGGTGTCCAGGGGACACCCAGTTCTCCAGCTGAGGTCCCAGGTGGGGAAACGGGGTCAGTCAGGACCTGTGGCGCATAAGGTGCTCAATGGGTTGAATTATGTCCCTAACTCCCCCCAAATAATATTGAACTCCTAACCCTTTGTCCTCCATCATGTGACCTTATTTGGAAAAGAGGTCCTTGCAGAGGTAGTTACTTAAGATGCGGTCATATTGGCGTAGGGTAGGTCCTTATGTCGACATGACTGGTGTCCTTATAAGACTAGAGAGACACGGAGGGAAGAAACCAGCCCTGTGAAGACAGAGGCTGAGATGGGAGTGAGGCTGCCGGAAGCCGAGGAAGACCTGGGGCGACCTGAAGCAGAAAGATGCAAGGATCCTCCCCTGTAGCCTTTGAAGAGAATGCAATGCCGCCAACAGCTTGAATTTCTGATTTCAAGCCTCCAAAACTGTGAGAGTATGCACTTCTGATGTTTTAAGGCCCCCCTCCCAGTCTGTGGTCCTTTGTTCTGGTCGTCCTTGGAAGTTAGTACACTGTGTATCCAGGGCATGCATCCTGGATGCCAGAGCTCCAGGAGAGTCTGTCTGGGCTGAGCTCAAAGTGGGGTCTAAATCTGGGCTGGAGCTTGTGAAGAGGCTGCAGGTAGGAGATCAAGGTCAGGGGATATTATTCCTTCAGCTCCTTAAGTGTCCTCAGCTCTTGTCAGAGCTCCCCTGCCACTGAATTATCCGCTGAATACATGAAAAAACATTAAAAATGAATTCAGGAAACAAACAAACAAACAAACCCAAAACTTGATCACGAATTGTCTCCATCCACTCCTCAGAGCCCCAGAGTGGGAGTCCGGCAGCCTCCTGAACGCTTTCATCTTTGATGTCCCAGGCACTCTGTATCTCCCTCCCAGACTGCCTTCAGTGTCTTTCCCCTTTCCTTTGTCCAGTCTAAAGTGTGCCCCCTCCACCTGTTGGTGATCCCCCTGAGTGTAGTCACCCTTGCTGCTTTCTATAACTCTTGCCCACCCTTTGCCAGAGTCAGCCCCTTTATTAAACTAGTAAACTCCATCCTCCACCATCCCATTTGAGAGGCCGTCACCTTCCTGCCCTGTGCAGCCCCCACTTCCTCCAGGGGTCAACCTACCCACATGCACACGCCAAGAGCTCTGGGATGGGGCGTCCCTTTTGGCTGTTGTTTGAGGGACCTGGAGATCTCTGTTATGCGTAGAGCTGCATTTCTGGAAAAGGGTCTGTGAGCAGAGGTCCTTAACTGGGGGTATCTGTTTCTCTCTCTGACTGGTGTAGGTGAGAGCGGAGCCCAGGGTGGATGTCAGAGTCTGCAGATATACAAAAAAGATCAAATTCTCACCGAGATCTACAAGATTCTAAACTCTCTGCCTCTACCTTATGCCTCTCTGATCTTATTTGGCTGCCCTCCCGCCTCTTCTAATATAGCAGATTCAGACTCACCTTAGGCCCTTTGAACTCACGGTCACCTCTGCCTGGAATGTCCTCCTGGCTTCCTCTGTCTATTTGGGCTCTGCTCAAGCTTCACCCCCAGAGAAAGACGTCCCCTGACCACTTCCCATACAAACAGCCTCGCCTTCATCCTGCATCCCTTTGCCCCATCTCTTGTTCCTTCAGGGCACTTACCGCCCCTCTGATTTTATATACTGGGTTGCCCCAAAGTTCGTCCCAGGGTTTGTAAGCACTTTAAACCCACACTTTTGGGCCAACTCAATATTTGTCACTTAATTGTCACTACACCCCTTGTCAGAGCTCCCCTGCCACTGAATTATCCGCTGAATACATGAAAAAACATTAAAAATGAATTCAGGAAACAAACAAACAAACAAACCCAAAACTTGATCACGAATTGTCTCCATCCACTCCTCAGAGCCCCAGAGTGGGAGTCCGGCAGCCTCCTGAACGCTTTCATCTTTGATGTCCCAGGCACTCTGTATCTCCCTCCCAGACTGCCTTCAGTGTCTTTCCCCTTTCCTTTGTCCAGTCTAAAGTGTGCCCCCTCCACCTGTTGGTGATCCCCCTGAGTGTAGTCACCCTTGCTGCTTTCTATAACTCTTGCCCACCCTTTGCCAGAGTCAGCCCCTTTATTAAACTAGTAAACTCCATCCTCCACCATCCCATTTGAGAGGCCGTCACCTTCCTGCCCTGTGCAGCCCCCACTTCCTCCAGGGGTCAACCTACCCACATGCACACGCCAAGAGCTCTGGGATGGGGCGTCCCTTTTGGCTGTTGTTTGAGGGACCTGGAGATCTCTGTTATGCGTAGAGCTGCATTTCTGGAAAAGGGTCTGTGAGCAGAGGTCCTTAACTGGGGGGTATCTGTTTTTCTCTCTGACTGGTGTAGGTGAGAGCGGAGCCCAGGGTGGATGTCAGAGTCTGCAGATATACAAAAAAGATCAAATTCTCACCGAGATCTACAAGATTCTAAACTCTCTGCCTCTACCTTATGCCTCTCTGATCTTATTTGGCTGCCCTCCCGCCTCTTCTAATATAGCAGATTCAGACTCACCTTAGGCCCTTTGAACTCACGGTCACCTCTGCCTGGAATGTCCTCCTGGCTTCCTCTGTCTATTTGGGCTCTGCTCAAGCTTCACCCCCAGAGAAAGACGTCCCCTGACCACTTCCCATACAAACAGCCTCGCCTTCATCCTGCATCCCTTTGCCCCATCTCTTGTTCCTTCAGGGCACTTACCGCCCCTCTGATTTTATATACTGGGTTGCCCCAAAAGTTCGTCCCAGGGTTTGTAAGCACTTTAAAACCCACACTTTTGGGCCAACTCAATATTTGTCACTTAATTGTCACTACACCCCCTTCTCCCCTAGGATGTCAGCTTCATGAGGGCAGGAGTATTGTCTGCTCTGCTCATCGCTATAGCCAGTAATGTCCATAACAGCGCCCGGGCCCCAAAATAGGGGCTCAATAAATAGGCGTGGAATGATGGGGGGATAAAGAAGCCCTGATATTATATGCAACGTTTTGTGCACACATCCGTTTCCCCAGGGAAGGGACTGTCCTTCTGGTCACCTCTCCAATGGTTTCTGGGAGCCCAGAGTTCAAGATCCACCGCAGAGGTGGTCCTGGGAGATCTGGGCTCTAGCAGGGATCGGGGACCCTGGACAGAGCCCCTGGGAAAGACAAAGAAAGGATTCTAGGGTCAAGGCAGAGGCTGGGATTTAGGGAACAGTCCATAAGGGGCCTGTGCAGGAGGATGTATGGGGGCATGTTTGTGGGAGGGCACCTAGCCTCCTTCCTGCTCCACCTCCTGCTTCCCACGTTTTGGGACAAACTTGGGCCCTCCTCCCTCCCTCCCCCAGGCTCAGAGGAAACAGATACAGTGATTTCAAAGACAACCAGAAACACTTTTTATTTGTTCACGAGAGCTCAACACCCGGGCCCAGCCCTGAGTTAAAAACCGAACGACATAAAAACCTGACGGGGACTTTGATTTGCCCCTAAAATTAAAATCGAGGCGGTTGCCTTTCCTATCCGGGCATTAAAACCCCTTTCCTGTGGAAGCTCCACTGACTAAACTTTTGGAGGATAAAAAAAAAAAATAGAAAAGGGAGGACAACAAGGACCGTTCTACGAGCTATGAGGAGTTGGGATTTGTGGGGCGGGTGGGAGGTTGGAGAGACACCCGAGAGCTGGGAAAGGACCCATCGGTGATTTGCTGAGGGGCAAGAGCACCGTGAAACAGAATGAACTGGGCTCTCAGCTCCCAGAGAAAGACGTCCCCTGACCACTTCCCATACAAACAGCCTCGCCTTCATCCTGCATCCCTTTGCCCCATCTCTTGTTCCTTCAGGGCACTTACCGCCCCTCTGATTTTATATACTGGGTTGCCCCAAAAGTTCGTCCCAGGGTTTGTAAGCACTTTAAAACCCACACTTTTGGGCCAACTCAATATTTGTCACTTAATTGTCACTACACCCCCTTCTCCCCTAGGATGTCAGCTTCATGAGGGCAGGAGTATTGTCTGCTCTGCTCATCGCTATAGCCAGTAATGTCCATAACAGCGCCCGGCCCAAAGTAGGGGCTCAATAAATAGGCGTGGAATGATGGGGGGATAAAGAAGCCCTGATATTATATGCAACGTTTTGTGCACACATCCGTTTCCCCAGGGAAGGGACTGTCCTTCTGGTCACCTCTCCAATGGTTTCTGGGAGCCCAGAGTTCAAGATCCACCGCAGAGGTGGTCCTGGGAGATCTGGGCTCTAGCAGGGATCGGGGACCCTGGACAGAGCCCCTGGGAAAGACAAAGAAAGGATTCTAGGGTCAAGGCAGAGGCTGGGATTTAGGGAACAGTCCATAAGGGGCCTGTGCAGGAGGATGTATGGGGGCATGTTTGTGGGAGGGCACCTAGCCTCCTTCCTGCTCCACCTCCTGCTTCCCACGTTTTGGGACAAACTTGGGCCCTCCCTCCCCTCCCTCCCCCAGGCTCAGAGGAAACAGATACAGTGATTTCAAAGACAACCAGAAACACTTTTTATTTGTTCACGAGAGCTCAACACCCGGGCCCAGCCCTGAGTTAAAAACCGAACGACATAAAAACCTGACGGGGACTTTGATTTGCCCCTAAAATTAAAATCGAGGCGGTTGCCTTTCCTATCCGGGCATTAAAACCCCTTTCCTGTGGAAGCTCCACTGACTAAACTTTTGGAGGATAAAAAAAAAAAATAGAAAAGGGAGGACAACAAGGACCGTTCTACGAGCTATGAGGAGTTGGGATTTGTGGGGCGGGTGGGAGGTTGCGGAGAGACACCCGAGAGCTGGGGAAAGGACCCATCGGTGATTTGCTGAGGGGGCAAGAGCACCGTGAAACAGAATGAACTATCTATCGGAAGAACAATCAGGGAGAGTTCAAGGGTCTTGGCTCACCCCAAGGCTCTCCAGCCTCAGATATGCCGGTGAAGGCGTGGTGCCCCGCTCGCGTGGCCAGTTCTTCTGCAGCTCCTGATGAATGGGCTGCTGAGGGCAAGGAAGGACCCATCCGGCGCTGACCATGATGAAGCCGAAGGTCTGCTGGCGGGTGAAGGAGGCAGCTGTAAGTGTCAGAATCCAATCCTGAAGTCCGTGGCCTGGAAGGTCCATGCCAGTCAGCCTGTTCACTCTCCAAATTCTCAGAGATGGCCTGGGAGAGTACCCTGGGGTCCCGTTAAGTCCAAGAATTCCCCAAGAAATGGGACCTCGGAGGGCTGAGAAGTCAAGGGGGCAGGGTGGGTGTCCCAGAAGAACTAAGGATCCATGGACTTGTGGCCCAGCAGGAGCCACAGGGCGGTGTGGTCCAAGGGGCAGGAGTCCTGCTGCACCGAAATCCAAAACACACCCCCGACGGAGCCCCAGGGACTGAGAGTTCCAAGGGGCAGGATTGGCCTGACTTCCCCCAGCCTGTTTTGTTCCAAGATCCAGCAGGAATCGAGGGCTGGGAGTCCGATGTTCCAAAGGGCTGGATGAGTCCAGGGATGGGGAGAGTCCAGGGGCTTGCGGGGAGGGTTGCTGAACAAGGAGAGCTGGGGATCCAGAGGGTGGGCGCTGGACGGACGGTCCTCAGCGCTTGACCTTGCGGCCAGCTGAATTGCGCCCACTTCGGCGATACAGTGTTCAAGCACAAAATTTTTTGTTCACGAGCTCAACACCCGGGCCCAGCCCTGAGTTAAAAACCGAACGACATAAAAACCTGACGGGGACTTTGATTTGCCCCTAAAATTAAAATCGAGGCGGTTGCCTTTCCTATCCGGGCATTAAAACCCCTTTCCTGTGGAAGCTCCACTGACTAAACTTTTGGAGGATAAAAAAAAAAAATAGAAAAGGGAGGACAACAAGGACCGTTCTACGAGCTATGAGGAGTTGGGATTTGTGGGGCGGGTGGGAGGTTGCGGAGAGACACCCGAGAGCTGGGGAAAGGACCCATCGGTGATTTGCTGAGGGGGCAAGAGCACCGTGAAACAGAATGAACTATCTATCGGAAGAACAATCAGGGAGAGTTCAAGGGTCTTGGCTCACCCCAAGGCTCTCCAGCCTCAGATATGCCGGTGAAGGCGTGGTGCCCCGCTCGCGTGGCCAGTTCTTCTGCAGCTCCTGATGAATGGGCTGCTGAGGGCAAGGAAGGACCCATCCGGCGCTGACCATGATGAAGCCGAAGGTCTGCTGGCGGGTGAAGGAGGCAGCTGTAAGTGTCAGAATCCAATCCTGAAGTCCGTGGCCTGGAAGGTCCATGCCAGTCAGCCTGTTCACTCTCCAAATTCTCAGAGATGGCCTGGGAGAGTACCCTGGGGTCCCGTTAAGTCCAAGAATTCCCCAAGAAATGGGACCTCGGAGGGCTGAGAAGTCAAGGGGGCAGGGTGGGTGTCCCAGAAGAACTAAGGATCCATGGACTTGTGGCCCAGCAGGAGCCACAGGGCGGTGTGGTCCAAGGGGCAGGAGTCCTGCTGCACCGAAATCCAAAACACACCCCCGACGGAGCCCCAGGGGCTGAGAGTTCCAAGGGGCAGGATTGGCCTGACTTCCCCCAGCCTGTTTTGTTCCAAGATCCAGCAGGAATCGAGGGCTGGGAGTCCGATGTTCCAAAGGGCTGGATGAGTCCAGGGATGGGGAGAGTCCAGGGGCTTGCGGGGAGGGTTGCTGAACAAGGAGAGCTGGGGATCCAGAGGGTGGGCGCTGGACGGACGGTCCTCAGCGCTTGACCTTGCGGCCAGCTGAATTGCGCCCACTTCGGCGATAGAGAGACTGCTGGCCCCCGTTGAGCGGGCAGTACTTGAGCGTGTGGGCCTGGTCCCCCGTGGCCCCACACAGGGGACACACGTAGTGCCGCAGGATGGGACACACCACCACGCCCTCCGGGGTCTTCAGCTGGTGGGAGGAGTACACGTGGCGAGACTCTCCGTTGTGTTTGCAGAAGTTGCACAGGGTGTCTGGGCCCCCACTGGCCCCCGGTTTCCCCTGCCCCTGCCGCTGCCCCTGCCCCTGCTCCTGCTCCTGAGGGGGCCCGGGCCTGGGCTCCCCAGTCCTCTGGGTCTCGGACCCTTGCCTCCGACTCTGGACCAGTGCCAGCACCACCTGGCTCAGGCCGAAGTAGTCCTTCCACATGTCAAAGTGAGGCAGCTGCATGGCACCCGGGCAGGAGTCGGGGGCGGCTGGAGAGAAGAGTGGGCAGGGCGGGGCCGGCAGACAGGAGCAGCTGATGGTTTTCTGGAGCAGAGAGGAACTGCACCCCCTTTTATACTCCCCAAAGACCCTTCTAAACAAAGGTGGAGCTTAGAATTTAAAGGGCCCGCTCCTTACCCTCCATCCCTTCTGACTTCAATCCCCCATGGAGATCTGGGAGGAGGTCGTTCCCCTTGTCTCCGGTCCTTGCTGGGCCTGTAAGATGCTGTGGGGGGCTTCCCCTGGTGGACCAGTGGGTAAGGACACCGCCTTGCAGTGCAAGGGGCGCCGGTTCGAGCCCTGGCCTGGGAAGATCCCACGTGCCGCGGAGCGGCTGGACTGATGTGTCCAATTACCGAGCCGGAGCTCGGGCGCATGCGCCCAGAGCGGTGCTCTGCACGACAGACGCCACGCGATGGGAGGCCCACAGGAGCCAAAGACAACGACGGACCAGGGCTGAGAGTTCCAAGGGATTGGCCTGACTTCCCCCAGCCTGTTTTGTTCCAAGATCCAGCAGGAATCGAGGGCTGGGAGTCCGATGTTCCAAAGGGCTGGATGAGTCCAGGGATGGGGAGAGTCCAGGGGCTTGCGGGGAGGGTTGCTGAACAAGGAGAGCTGGGGATCCAGAGGGTGGGCGCTGGACGGACGGTCCTCAGCGCTTGACCTTGCGGCCAGCTGAATTGCGCCCACTTCGGCGATAGAGAGACTGCTGGCCCCCGTTGAGCGGGCAGTACTTGAGCGTGTGGGCCTGGTCCCCCGTGGCCCCACACAGGGGACACACGTAGTGCCGCAGGATGGGACACACCACCACGCCCTCCGGGGTCTTCAGCTGGTGGGAGGAGTACACGTGGCGAGACTCTCCGTTGTGTTTGCAGAAGTTGCACAGGGTGTCTGGGCCCCCACTGGCCCCCGGTTTCCCCTGCCCCTGCCGCTGCCCCTGCCCCTGCTCCTGCTCCTGAGGGGGCCCGGGCCTGGGCTCCCCAGTCCTCTGGGTCTCGGACCCTTGCCTCCGACTCTGGACCAGTGCCAGCACCACCTGGCTCAGGCCGAAGTAGTCCTTCCACATGTCAAAGTGAGGCAGCTGCATGGCACCCGGGCAGGAGTCGGGGGCGGCTGGAGAGAAGAGTGGGCAGGGCGGGGCCGGCAGACAGGAGCAGCTGATGGTTTTCTGGAGCAGAGAGGAACTGCACCCCCTTTTATACTCCCCAAAGACCCTTCTAAACAAAGGTGGAGCTTAGAATTTAAAGGGCCCGCTCCTTACCCTCCATCCCTTCTGACTTCAATCCCCCATGGAGATCTGGGAGGAGGTCGTTCCCCTTGTCTCCGGTCCTTGCTGGGCCTGTAAGATGCTGTGGGGGGCTTCCCCTGGTGGACCAGTGGGTAAGGACACCGCCTTGCAGTGCAAGGGGCGCCGGTTCGAGCCCTGGCCTGGGAAGATCCCACGTGCCGCGGAGCGGCTGGACTGATGTGTCCAATTACCGAGCCGGAGCTCTGGAGCGCATGCGCCCAGAGCCGGTGCTCTGCAACGACAGACGCCACCGCGATGGGAGGCCCACAGGAGCCAAAGAACAAAGACAGATGAACATAGAGAAACGAAAGACCAATAGAAGTGGCCCGCCTGCTCCCCTCCCTCCCCAACCGACCCCCGCCCAAAAAAAAAAAAAAAAAAAAAGGAGAAAAAAAAAAAAAAGATGCTGTGGGACCTCTGGAAAGACTTGTCTCCCTAGGCCTCAGTTTTCTTGTCCGTTCAACAAAGCTCCAGACCTAAGAATTGCCCTCCCCCCCCCCCACCAACCTGCTTGATTCCTTACTTCAAGGCCGGGGTCCTGATCCCCCCACATACACCAGAGCCATTCCTAATCATAATGATAGTGCCTTAGAATGAGCCAGACACTGTGCTGCCCAGTCGTGCTCACGACCTGATCTCATTTTCTCAGCAACACCATGTGGGTAACAGTTACAATCCCATTTTACAGATGAGTCACTCAAGCTCAGAGAGGAAAACTCCGTGGCCCATAGTCAAAAAGCAGGCAAGTGGCAGAGCTGGGGCTCTAACTCAGGGCCATGTAACTCCAAAGCAAATGGTCTGCCTACCTCTTTGGGGTTAAAACCTCCCTTTTCCTCATATCTGGAACTAGGAGCCACTTACCAAGTATCTATTAAGTGCACGTCCTACTATGTTCAGTATTTTATAAAAAGTGATCCCTGGGAACCTTGTAACCACTCAAGGAGGTGGGTGTCATCATTTCTATTTTATAGAGAGGGATTTGAGGCTCAGAAAGGTTAAGGAGTCTACTCAAGGTCACACAGCAAAGAAATAGGAGAGTTGAGATTTGCACCCAGGTCTGACCCCGGAGAATGACAATGGGAATTGATCTTAGAAGCAGCAGAGAACCTTGGCATCTCACCCTCTTCCTTAGAATGCCCGCTTTTCACCCTTGGGCTGGTATATTGTCCCAGATCCTTCCAGACCTTCATGCCTCCTTCATGACAGTCACTTCTGGGAATTCTGCCTCCATCTGTGGTTCCCAGTTGGTCCCCTTGACCACTCAACACATAATTATTGAGGCCTTTTATACCATATAGAAACTCAGCAGTGACCACAGCTACTTTGTGCCTTTGTCATGAACAAGCAGTCCAGTGGGGGAACAGCCAACAAATGAGAAAACAATTGACCATAAAGACCCAACTATTAATACATAGGGTTTCCCAGGTTGCTCAGTGGTTAAGATTCTACCTACCAATGCAGGAGACACAGGAGACATGAGTTCCATCCAGCATCTGGACGATTCCCTGGAGGGGGAAATGGCAAACCACTCCAGTATTCTTGCCTGGAGAATTGCATGGACAGAGGAGCCTGGCGGGCTAAGTCCATGGGGCTGCAAAGAGTTGGACATGACTGAGTAGGACTGAGCGCTGAGTGACTGAGCATGATTAATACATAGGCTGGGCTGGGAAAGGGGATGTGGAAGCTGAGACCTCATGGAACTGATAGGGACAGAGTAGAATAGTTAGGCAGTTGTGGAGTCCTAATAAGGGACTGTAGGTGGAAATGTAAAACCTGGGAAAAGGTGGGAGGCCAGTAAGTTAACGATAACTCAAGAATGCTGCTCCTTATTCAGTAAAGCAGGAAGAGCTGGGGAAGGAGGAGCTAATGATGTATGCTTTGTGTCTGCATCTGCATCTGCTTGAAGAAGGTGGTCTTCTACCCTCCTATATATGTGCTGCTGCCCACCCAAAGAGGAGGAGCAGAACTTTCTTGTCTGCCTGCTTGCACCTCTCACCAGTGCCCTAAACTAATAAATCCTCTTCTGGTCTATCACTAGAGTCAGCCCAGAAAAGATGGGGACATTTTTGGGGGCTAAAGGTAGGTCTACTCAAGGTCACACAGCAAAGAAATAGGAGAGTTGAGATTTGCACCCAGGTCTGACCCCGGAGAATGACAATGGGAATTGATCTTAGAAGCAGCAGAGAACCTTGGCATCTCACCCTCTTCCTTAGAATGCCCGCTTTTCACCCTTGGGCTGGTATATTGTCCCAGATCCTTCCAGACCTTCATGCCTCCTTCATGACAGTCACTTCTGGGAATTCTGCCTCCATCTGTGGTTCCCAGTTGGTCCCCTTGACCACTCAACACATAATTATTGAGGCCTTTTATACCATATAGAAACTCAGCAGTGACCACAGCTACTTTGTGCCTTTGTCATGAACAAGCAGTCCAGTGGGGGAACAGCCAACAAATGAGAAAACAATTGACCATAAAGACCCAACTATTAATACATAGGGTTTCCCAGGTTGCTCAGTGGTTAAGATTCTACCTACCAATGCAGGAGACACAGGAGACATGAGTTCCATCCAGCATCTGGACGATTCCCTGGAGGGGGAAATGGCAAACCACTCCAGTATTCTTGCCTGGAGAATTGCATGGACAGAGGAGCCTGGCGGGCTAAGTCCATGGGGCTGCAAAGAGTTGGACATGACTGAGTAGGACTGAGCGCTGAGTGACTGAGCATGATTAATACATAGGCTGGGCTGGGAAAGGGGATGTGGAAGCTGAGACCTCATGGAACTGATAGGGACAGAGTAGAATAGTTAGGCAGTTGTGGAGTCCTAATAAGGGACTGTAGGTGGAAATGTAAAACCTGGGAAAAGGTGGGAGGCCAGTAAGTTAACGATAACTCAAGAATGCTGCTCCTTATTCAGTAAAGCAGGAAGAGCTGGGGAAGGAGGAGCTAATGATGTATGCTTTGTGTCTGCATCTGCATCTGCTTGAAGAAGGTGGTCTTCTACCCTCCTATATATGTGCTGCTGCCCACCCAAAGAGGAGGAGCAGAACTTTCTTGTCTGCCTGCTTGCACCTCTCACCAGTGCCCTAAACTAATAAATCCTCTTCTGGTCTATCACTCTGCCTCTCGCTGAATTCCTTCTGCGTTGAGGCACAAAGAACCTGAGCCTCAGTGGGTCCAGATGTTGGGTGAATGCTGAATTAAGTCCTGGCTGCATGGGTTCACGCCCCAGACAGGGTTTTTGGCCGGAATTGAGTCCTGACTATCTGAGTTCAAGTCCCAAGCAGGGTTTTGACTGGGATTGAGCCTCAGCCACGTGGGTTCGAGTCCCAAACAGGATTTTGGCTAGGTTCAAGCCCCAGCCACGTGGGTTCAAGTCCCAAACAGGGTTTGATTAGGTCTGGGCCCTGGGTTTAAGTCTCAAATCAAGGTTGAACCCTTTCAGAACTATTTTCTAAGAAAAGGAACAGAAGCTCTGGAGGTCTGAAGATCGGGGACAGCAAGGGGGCAGGGGTGGCCAGAATGGAGTGAGGGTCCCAAGATGAGGCTAGCCCACTGTGCAGGGGCTGAAAGCTAGCAGACTGTGATCTCTCTCAGGAATGTTCTGGAATTGATGGAGGTGTTTGGAGGTCTGTCACAGTGATTGGAGGTGTGAAGAGATGTAAACGGTTTATTTATTGATTTTTTTTAAAGAGGTAGAGAAGCTTTTTTTTTTTTTTTTTAAGATTTATTTATTTATTTATTTTGGTGAGGGTGGGGTGGGGAGAGAGGAGAACAGGCGGGCCACTTCTATTGGTCTTTCATTTGTCCATTTTCATCTATCTTTGTTCTTTGGCCCGTGTGGGCCTCCCATTGCGGTGGTCTCTGTTGTCGCAAAGCACTGGTTCTGGGCGCATGCGCTCCAGAGCTCCGGCTTGGTAATTGGACACGTCAGTCCAGCCACTCCGTGGCACGTGGGATCTTCCCAGGCCAGGGATGGAACCGGCGCCCCTTGCACTGCAAGGCGGTGTCCTTACCCACTGGACCACCAGGGAAGCCCTGAAGAGATAGATGTAAGGGAGGGACCAGGGCTTCCTGATGTCTCCACCTTCCATACAACCAACATCCGTCTCAGACTCCACTCAAGTTTCCACCGTCCCACTGGCTCAGGGTTAAAGAACTCGCCTGCCAATGCAGGAGACAAGGGTTCCAGCCCAGGGTCGGGAAGATCCCCTGGAGAAGGAAATGGGAACCCACTCCAGTAGTCTTGCCTGGAGAATGCCATGGACAGAGAAGCCTGGGGGGCTACAGTCCATGGGTCGCAAGAGTCGGACACAACTGTGTGACTCATCAACAACAATTACATTCCAGTGGACACCCATGTGTGTAGGAAAACCCGTTTATGAGGAACTGAGCGTAGAGCTCAGCTATGTTTTACATACAAATGCTAAGGGCTTCTGCAATATTTTAAGATACACTGACTTTTCCTAGAAAGCCATGGCTATTTCCGTCCTGGCCTGCCTCTTCTTTTTTTTTATAAGGTCTTTTTTTTTTTTTCAACATTTTTTTTTTTGAGGGGTGGCGTGGGGAGGGAGGGGGGCAGGTGGGCTGCTTCTATTGGTCTTTCATTTGTCTATTTTTCATCTGTCTTTGTTCTTTGGCCCGTGTGGGCCTCCCATCGCGGTGGCCTCTGTTGTCATAGAGTACTGACTCTGGGCGCACGCGCTCCAGAGCTCGGGCTCGGTAATTGGACACATCGGTCCAGCCGCTCCGCGGCACGTGGGATCTTCCTGTGCCAGGGATCGAACTGGCGCCCCTTGCACTGCAAGGTGGTGTCCTTACCCACTGGACCACCAGGGAAGCCCCTGCCTCTTCTCGATTTTGCTGGGAACTTGATTCAGAGTTTCTCCCTTTTTTCTAGAAACCACATCAACCCAGGCAGTGCTGCCTATGGAGACTGCCCAAACGACACACAGTTTTTTCCGGTCACAGCAGTCGTGAGTCTACACAGAGGTGCTAGTAGCTGCCTGAAAGGAATGCTTTTCTTAGAGAGGCCATGCCTGAGCAGTTCTGTACCCAAAACAAACAATTATCTGACCACACGTTGTTGTCTTTTAATTTCTTTAAATTTGGTGTCTTTTAATTTGGGATCTTAGTTCCCTGACAGATTTCATACCTGGTCCAGGAAGCGTCCACACACTGGGAGCAACGAAGCCCGTGTGCCACAGCTACTGAAACCGGCACACGCTGGGGCGCTTGAGCCACAGCTAGTGAACTCCTGCGCAGCAGCTCCTGAAGCCCACGTGCCTAGAGCCTGTGCTTGGAAACAAGAGAAACCACCACCACGAGAAGCCTGAGCACCACACCTCGAGAGCAGCCCCCACACTCCACAACTAGAGAAAGCCCGTGTGCAGCAACGAAGACCGGCACAGACAATAAATAAATAAAAATAAATCAATAGAGGGCTGTGTACATTTCAAAACAATTTTTCTTTTAAAAAAGAACCCACTGTATAGGCTGAGACCAGCCTGCTGGGCTTTGCCTGCAGAGTGTCATGGAGCCACTGAAGGGTGTGGCCAGGGGGAGAACAGATGAGAAACAGGTGTTCCCCTGGTTGCTGTCGATGGAATAAAGGAAGTGGGGTTGTTCCCCTTAGCTCGTAATGTCTTGAGCTCGTCTTGTCTTGAGCTCGTCAGGGAGCCAAGTCTGAACAAAGTCTGTGGCGAACACCCTTTTGGCAGACACTTTACTTCAGAAAGAGCTTAGTATGTCCCTGGTGGTCCAATGGGTAAGAATCTGCCTGCCAATGCAAGCGACATGGGTTCAATCCCTCGTCCGGGAAGATTCCACATGCCCTGGAGCAACTAAGTCCATGAGCCACAACTACTGAGCCCGTGTGCTGCAACTACTGAAGCCTGCGCGCCTAGAGCCCGTGCGCTGCAACAAGAGAATCCACTGCGAAGAGAAGCCCAAGCACCACAATGAAGAACACCCATTTGCTGGGAACTTGATTCAGAGTTTCTCCCTTTTTTCTAGAAACCACATCAACCCAGGCAGTGCTGCCTATGGAGACTGCCCAAACGACACACAGTTTTTTCCGGTCACAGCAGTCGTGAGTCTACACAGAGGTGCTAGTAGCTGCCTGAAAGGAATGCTTTTCTTAGAGAGGCCATGCCTGAGCAGTTCTGTACCCAAAACAAACAATTATCTGACCACACGTTGTTGTCTTTTAATTTCTTTAAATTTGGTGTCTTTTAATTTGGGATCCTAGTTCCTGACAGATTTCATACCTGGTCCAGGAAGCGTCCACACACTGGGAGCAACGAAGCCCGTGTGCCACAGCTACTGAAACCGGCACACGCTGGGGCGCTTGAGCCACAGCTAGTGAACTCCTGCGCAGCAGCTCCTGAAGCCCACGTGCCTAGAGCCTGTGCTTGGAAACAAGAGAAACCACCACCACGAGAAGCCTGAGCACCACACCTCGAGAGCAGCCCCCACACTCCACAACTAGAGAAAGCCCGTGTGCAGCAACGAAGACCGGCACAGACAATAAATAAATAAAAATAAATCAATAGAGGGCTGTGTACATTTCAAAACAATTTTTCTTTTAAAAAAGAACCCACTGTATAGGCTGAGACCAGCCTGCTGGGCTTTGCCTGCAGAGTGTCATGGAGCCACTGAAGGGTGTGGCCAGGGGGAGAACAGATGAGAAACAGGTGTTCCCCTGGTTGCTGTCGATGGAATAAAGGAAGTGGGGTTGTTCCCCTTAGCTCGTAATGTCTTGAGCTCGTCTTGTCTTGAGCTCGTCAGGGAGCCAAGTCTGAACAAAGTCTGTGGCGAACACCCTTTTGGCAGACACTTTACTTCAGAAAGAGCTTAGTATGTCCCTGGTGGTCCAATGGGTAAGAATCTGCCTGCCAATGCAAGCGACATGGGTTCAATCCCTCGTCCGGGAAGATTCCACATGCCCTGGAGCAACTAAGTCCATGAGCCACAACTACTGAGCCCGTGTGCTGCAACTACTGAAGCCTGCGCGCCTAGAGCCCGTCTTGGCTGCAACAAGAGAATCCACTGCGAAGAGAAGCCCAAGCACCACAATGAAGAACACCCATTTGCTGCAAATAATTTTCAGAGATAACTTGTCAATCATGATGGACTGTACTCCAAGGCAGAAGAGACCTGGCTCTGCTAGGGGGAAGGAGGCTCCTGGAATGAGGAGCCAGGACGCGTGTAGAGTGCTCTCCATAAAATCACAACCGAGACCTCCAGCCCGAGAGACGTGCGTCCACTGGACTGTGTCCAGCACTGCCGGACCCGGGGACCCAGTCAGTGCTGGCTGCTGCTGTGGCGTCTGCCGAAGTCTGAGAATCAATAAGGAGGCCCAGCAGGTCAGGACTTCCCTTAACAATCTCACCTACTGTTGGGAGACTCTCAGCTTCTGTTGTTTGTATTTTTTCCTGTTTTTGAGCCGCCCCTGACTGCAAGCAGGATCTTAGTTCCCAGACCAGGGATCAAACAAACCTGGGGGAAAGTGAAAACACAGAGCCCTAACCACTGATAGAAAGGGAATTCCCAGTGATTTTTCTTTATTATTTATCTTTGTCCCAATTGTTTCCTTCCAGGATTCCGTTACTGGGGCTATGACTACCCGTCCCTCACCCTGCTCTACCCCCACCTGCACCCCCTACCCAGACCCTGCCCCTGCGATCCTGTGATATTTTCTTGGATCAGTAACTAAAGGATATCCTTCTCAGACCAGGGGTCTTAGCGGCTGTGTACTGAGGAAACGTCAAAGATGATACTGATGAGAAATTCATCAGACTGGTGTTTACTTGATCGTAACCCCTACGGCTCCTACACACCACTCTCTGCCTACCAGACTCCATAGTTGCCTTTTTTTACTTGTAAGTTTCTGTCTCAGCCTCTTGTCTGCCAGAAACAGCTCATGGGCTGGGGGATGGGTGTCCAGAGAGGTGGAGGACAGGTAGCAAGGGCTGGGAAAAACACAAGCTTCAGAAAGAGCTTAGTATGTCCCGGGGCAATGGGTAAGAATCTGCCTGCCAATGCAAGCGACATGGGTTCAATCCCTCGTCCGGGAAGATTCCACATGCCCTGGAGCAACTAAGTCCATGAGCCACAACTACTGAGCCCGTGTGCTGCAACTACTGAAGCCTGCGCGCCTAGAGCCCGTGCGCTGCAACAAGAGAATCCACTGCGAAGAGAAGCCCAAGCACCACAATGAAGAACACCCATTTGCTGCAAATAATTTTCAGAGATAACTTGTCAATCATGATGGACTGTACTCCAAGGCAGAAGAGACCTGGCTCTGCTAGGGGGAAGGAGGCTCCTGGAATGAGGAGCCAGGACGCGTGTAGAGTGCTCTCCATAAAATCACAACCGAGACCTCCAGCCCGAGAGACGTGCGTCCACTGGACTGTGTCCAGCACTGCCGGACCCGGGGACCCAGTCAGTGCTGGCTGCTGCTGTGGCGTCTGCCGAAGTCTGAGAATCAATAAGGAGGCCCAGCAGGTCAGGACTTCCCTTAACAATCTCACCTACTGTTGGGAGACTCTCAGCTTCTGTTGTTTGTATTTTTTCCTGTTTTTGAGCCGCCCCTGACTGCAAGCAGGATCTTAGTTCCCAGACCAGGGATCAAACAAACCTGGGGGAAAGTGAAAACACAGAGCCCTAACCACTGATAGAAAGGGAATTCCCAGTGATTTTTCTTTATTATTTATCTTTGTCCCAATTGTTTCCTTCCAGGATTCCGTTACTGGGGCTATGACTACCCGTCCCTCACCCTGCTCTACCCCCACCTGCACCCCCTACCCAGACCCTGCCCCTGCGATCCTGTGATATTTTCTTGGATCAGTAACTAAAGGATATCCTTCTCAGACCAGGGGTCTTAGCGGCTGTGTACTGAGGAAACGTCAAAGATGATACTGATGAGAAATTCATCAGACTGGTGTTTACTTGATCGTAACCCCTACGGCTCCTACACACCACTCTCTGCCTACCAGACTCCATAGTTGCCTTTTTTTACTTGTAAGTTTCTGTCTCAGCCTCTTGTCTGCCAGAAACAGCTCATGGGCTGGGGGATGGGTGTCCAGAGAGGGGTGGACAGGAGCAAGGGCTAGTCAGGAGGAGAGAAACCCTGAGAAAGGGGGAGAGACAGGCGGCAAAGACTCTCCAAAGGCCTGGGACATACTTGCGCGAAGACCAAGATGCGGAGGTGAAGATCAGGGTGGGACAGCCAGAGACCAACAAGGTCACGGTCATCATCCTCACGATGACCTCTGTGTATGGGTTGCTGGCCTGGGTGATCTTAGGAAACCCCCAAGACAACCCTGTCAAGTGGTGCTATAGTATTCCCATTTTACAGAGCAGAAAACTGAGACCCAGAGAAGAGACCCCTCTCATCGATGTTATCCAGTGAACCTGGCGTCAAATCCTGGGCTGTAGAAAGAGGGACAGGTTCACAACTCACAGGAACTGAGAGGGACTGAGGGTCCAGGAGAGAGAAATGGAAAAGAGAGGCAGGAAGTGAAAATAATGTGCTTGGGTATGTGGCTGCTGTGGCCAGAGGACTTGAGTCAAAGCTTAGCATGGCTGTTTCCAGATGTGTGGCTTTTAGCAAATGATGCCACCCCTCTGGGCTTCTGTGTCCTCCATCACGCAAAAAAAGGGAGCGCACTGAAGGCCCCCGCTCTGAGGCTGTTTTGGAGGTTGACATCTGACAACACGGGTGAAGTCATTGGAACAGGTACTCAGGAAGTTTTAGACAGCATTTTTTTTTTTTTTGGCCACTTTTATTGGTCTTTCATTTTTAATTATTTTCATCCATCTTTTGTTCTTTGGCCTGTGTGGGCCTCCCATCACAGTGGCCTCTCCCGTCGCAGAGCACTGGCTCTGGGCACATGCATTCCAGAGCTCCGGCTCCGTAGTTAGACACATCGGTCCAGCCACGCCGCGGCGAGCACATGGGATCTTCCCAGGCCAGGGATAGAACCGGCGCCCCTTGCACTGCAAGGCGATGTCCTTACCCACTGGACCATCAGGGAAGCCCCTCTTCAGTCTCTTTTAATTGACAAAGTCCTCTTGTTTTCTTTAACAAATTTTTCTTTAAAGATAAGTCAAATATTTGGTGGAAGGTCCTTTAATTTGTGTTTGCCTGATACTTCTTTATAAACAGATGTAGGCATTTGGGCCAATCACAGTGTGTAAGTGCTACCCTGTCCTGCGCTGGAGTGGGGAGTGGGGGTAGTGTTACACGGTGGGGAGGCGGGGGAGGGGAAGGCACACAGGACGTCAGGGTGTCTGTCATGGGTACTGTCTCTTGGTCAAGGTGGTGTGCACCAGATCGCAGCGCTTTGTAAGCTCCCTTTCCCATTTGTAATTACTGAGGATAATCGTTGGCGGGAAAACCCTTTGAGACTCTATGAAGATCCTGTTTAGGATACATTTTAACATTTTTAAAAAGTGCCTATCATCAGAGAGGAGACAGAAAGTCTCCTCCTTCTCCCCAAGCTAACCTTTTAGCTTGGGGCGAGGGGGAAGGAGGAAGACAACAGACCAGCAAATAGGCGAATTCGTTACGAGGTTCCCAATGTGAACCGGTGAAGGCAGGGAGTGTGTCCTGTTTACTGCTGACTCTGTGTGTAGACCAGCACCTGGCACATACACTCAATAAAGACATATTGAAATGAATGAATGAATAGGATTAAATGTTATAAAAATTGTAAAACAGTATTTGTTAAAGAGGGGTGGGGTGAGGTGAGCGTGTAGCTATTCTAGGTAGGAGGTTATGAGTGTCAACATTCCTGTGCTTTTTTGTTGTTGTTTTAATATTTATTTATTTTAATTTTGGCTGTGCTGGGTCTTTGTTGCTGTGAGCGGACTTGCTCTAGTTGTGGCGAGTGGGGGCTACTTTCTACTTGGAGCGCGTGGGCTCGGTTGCGGCTTATGGGCTCCAGAGTGCAAGCCAAGGAGTTGTGGCACGAGAGGTTACTTTCTCCGTGGCATGTGGAATCTTCCCAGACCAGGGATTGAACCCCTGCCCCTTGCATTGGCAGGCAGATTCTTAACTATTGGCCCTGAATCACCACCTCAATGGATGGGCGTTGGAGGACAGGGAAGCCTGGAGTGCTGCAGTCAATGGGGTCGCAGAGTTGGACACCACTGAGCAGCTGAACTGAAATGGACTCCCAGGGAAGTCCCAGCATCCCTGTGCTTTTGAGTGGGAAGGAAGGCGGGGGAAAGGAAATATAAAAGGATCCTGAGACTAGGCGAAATTTGGTGTATTTGATGGGCAGAGAAAAGGCTGGGGGAGGGAGTGCAGGTGAGTCTGAGTCTGGGACCCGTCTAGATCAGGTGGATGGGATGGCCAGTACACTGGGACTTTGCAGACCATGTAGGTAGGGAGGACTTTATATGGGGACTGTTGGGGTACTGGAGGGGGTTGCAAGAAGAGAGAGATGTAATCTGAGGTCCCTAGCAGGCTTGCTTACTTAATCACGTCTTTATCTTGACCTCTGTGCTTCTCTCCCCGTTGGGAAAATCTGATAAAAACTCTATGGAGGGGTTCCCTGGTGGTCCAGTGGGTAAGGATACCGCCTTGCAGTGCAAGGGGCGCCGGTTTGATCCCTGGCCTGGGAAGATCCCACGTGCCGCGGAGCGGCTGGACCGATGTGTGCAACTACCAAGCCGGAGCTCTGGAGCGCGTGCGCCTAGAGCCGGTGCTCTGCAATGAGAGAGGCCACAGCAATGGGAGGCCCACACAACCCAAAGAACAAAGAGGGATTGAAAAAAAATGAATAAATGAAAGACCAATAGAAGTGGCCAAAAAAAAAATTAAAAAAGAAAAGAAACTATGGAAACACGTACAATTTTGTGTGTGATTTCAGGGGGGTTCACACAACGCTGAGGTGCGGACTGGTTTGGTCTTAGGCCACGCCTCTCACGCAGGCCGTTGGAGGCTCACGGGTAGTTATACTCACTTGGCTCTATGGAGCGTTTAGCGTGGGCCGTGCTTTGCTCCGCGTGCTTTATAAGCAGGAACTCAGTGTTCACAACAACCCGAGGGGAAAGGTGCTTGGTGATTCTCGCGATCCAGATGCGAAAATGAGAACGAGAGAGGGTAAGTGCCCTTCCCACAATCACATAGGTCGTCAGTAACAAAAGCAGAGTGACAAACCTGGAGTCTGTGCTTTTAGCCATTAAGCCAGGAATTCCTCCAAGGTCACTCAATCAGGGATCAGGGATGCCCTAAAATCCAGCCATGGTCTTCCCAAGGAGTCTCAAGCCCAGTCAGAAACTAAGTGGTCCATTATTTGACTCCAGCTCTGCCAGGAACGTTGGATGAAGCAGGGGCTGTTACTGTTGGGTTGGGTGAGGACCTTGGGGCAGGGTTGGCTGGGTTGGGGTCTCACAATTGGCAAGGTAGGTGCAGAAGGAGGCTCATGCAGTCAGGGCACGTGTCACGCGCGCCTGTCACTGGTTGCCTTGAGTCTGCTCCTGGGCTCTGGGGGAGTGTTTGAGCCTGATTCAGTAAATCAAAGCATCAGGTTGGGAAGGAGACTGTATGATTTCACCTCCAACCTCGTGTCTCACTAGCTGGGCGGCTTTGGGGAAGTCACTTAGCCTCTCTGTGGCTCTTTTTCTGTAAAATGGACATAATCATAGTTTCTACTTCACAGGGCCTTGGGATTCTTCAAGATGATGTTTGTCAGGTGTCAGGCATAAGGCTCAGCTTGCCTTGGGAGGTTCGTCAGTGTGGGCGGCCTATTCGATTCATTGTGTCATTCTGCTTTCAGTGCTCCGTGCTTGTGCGTCAGTTGGGTGTTACTATGTTTGCTATCCTGTGTATCCCTGAGCAGTTGGAACTGCCACCTCGAAACGTCCTGATCGTCCACTCCCAGCACTTGTTACAAGATTAACCCTGTGCATCCCCTCTCTGGCTCAAGTACAAAGAACACCACAAGGCTTGGAACCACGCCCCCTTTTTTTTTTTTTTTAATTTTGGCCTCTTTTATTATTTTTTAAAATTAATTAATTCATTTTCATCCATCTTCATTCTTTGGCCTGCTGGCTATGCACTTGGCTCTATGGGCGTGTAGCGTGGGCCGTGCTTTGCTCCGCGTGCTTTATAAGCAGGAACTCAGTGTTCACAACAACCCGAGGGGAAAGGTGCTTGGTGATTCTCGCGATCCAGATGCGAAAATGAGAACGAGAGAGGGTAAGTGCCCTTCCCACAATCACATAGGTCGTCAGTAACAAAAGCAGAGTGACAAACCTGGAGTCTGTGCTTTTAGCCATTAAGCCAGGAATTCCTCCAAGGTCACTCAATCAGGGATCAGGGATGCCCTAAAATCCAGCCATGGTCTTCCCAAGGAGTCTCAAGCCCAGTCAGAAACTAAGTGGTCCATTATTTGACTCCAGCTCTGCCAGGAACGTTGGATGAAGCAGGGGCTGTTACTGTTGGGTTGGGTGAGGACCTTGGGGCAGGGTTGGCTGGGTTGGGGTCTCACAATTGGCAAGGTAGGTGCAGAAGGAGGCTCATGCAGTCAGGGCACGTGTCACGCGCGCCTGTCACTGGTTGCCTTGAGTCTGCTCCTGGGCTCTGGGGGAGTGTTTGAGCCTGATTCAGTAAATCAAAGCATCAGGTTGGGAAGGAGACTGTATGATTTCACCTCCAACCTCGTGTCTCACTAGCTGGGCGGCTTTGGGGAAGTCACTTAGCCTCTCTGTGGCTCTTTTTCTGTAAAATGGACATAATCATAGTTTCTACTTCACAGGGCCTTGGGATTCTTCAAGATGATGTTTGTCAGGTGTCAGGCATAAGGCTCAGCTTGCCTTGGGAGGTTCGTCAGTGTGGGCGGCCTATTCGATTCATTGTGTCATTCTGCTTTCAGTGCTCCGTGCTTGTGCGTCAGTTGGGTGTTACTATGTTTGCTATCCTGTGTATCCCTGAGCAGTTGGAACTGCCACCTCGAAACGTCCTGATCGTCCACTCCCAGCACTTGTTACAAGATTAACCCTGTGCATCCCCTCTCTGGCTCAAGTACAAAGAACACCACAAGGCTTGGAACCACGCCCCTTTTTTTTTTTTTTTTAATTTTGGCCTCTTTTATTATTTTTTAAAATTAATTAATTCATTTTCATCCATCTTCATTCTTTGGCCTGCGTGGGCCTCCCACTGCAGGGGCCGCTCTTGGTGCAGAGCACTGGCTTTGGGCGCATGCGCTCCAGAGCGCTAGCACATAGCTGGACACACCTGTCCAGCTGCTCCGGGGCACGCGGGATCCTCCGGGGCCAGGGATCGAACCGGTGTCCCCCACCCCCACGCCCGCACCGCAAGGCGGACTCCTCACCCACTAGCCCACCGGGGAAACCCCCACGCCCCCTTCTTAACCCTCCAATCCCAGGGTTGAAAAAGTCAGCTACCTCCCGTGGCCTGAAGTCCTGTACCTCTTAATCACTCCCACAACCATTTGACCACGCCCATCACTGCTCCTCCAATCCCAGACGTCAAGTCGTTAAGCCACGCCTCCCTGTCAATTCCAGGTCCGGGTCAGTCCAAATCCGGCTACGGAACACCAGACCTCCTGCTCACCCGGTCTATCACCGTCTCTGGCCCACTATGTCCTACATTCCCTCCCTCCCTCCAGCCCCCTCATTGCCCTAGGCCTTGAACTTTCACTATTTTGGATAGGTGTAAGTCCTGGAAACTTTATTGGCCCCTGGAAAAGCATTTGCTGTGGCAAGTTGCCGAGGTACATCCTTTCCTAGAACCCCATGAATCTCGGGGTCTTGGAGTGCTGTAGGCAGACATTGTAAAGATCACGCGACCCACAGACCTCTGTCCACCCCGATCCCCTTGTCCGTAAGTGATCTTTCAAAAACATCTCTGGGATTGGCCTTCTGGTGGGCAGAAAAGAGCTTGGCAGGCACCTGGGGATGTGGGAATAACACTTGCCAGAGAACATGTGTCTGCTACATTCATTCTCAGAGTTCTTCCCAGTCTCTGGGATTCATAGCAAGCGAGGAAAGGGTTAGGGCTGTTTTGTTTGTTTTTAAAGAGGAACAGTCAGATTCGGGTAGGCTCCCTCCCCTCTCCTCCAAGATTCAGAATTTAAAAAGGAAAAAATAAAGGGAAAATGACAATTCATCTCTTAAAAGTCGACAAGTGAATTACATATAAACATGGCTCAGAACCACTCAGCGTGTGTTTGTGGGTGTATGAGGGGTGCTGTAAGACCTCAGTAAAAAGACAGGAGGAGCTAGGGGTGAAGAGGGAACTTCTGGGCCTCGCCCCTGGCCACTCCTTCCTGGATTTCTCTGTTTTTGGCTCTTTCTCTCTGGGTCTCTATCCTGCACACTTTTGGGCAATTATAATCTCCCCCGTCTCCCCCTGCCTTTCCCTCTGATTCTCCATCCCTCCCTCCATCTCTGTTCTCTTCTCTCTCTGGATCTCAACCTCCTCCTCTTTCTGGTTCTCTGCTCACCCCTATGCAGTCTCCGTCCCCTTCTCTCCAGGTCTCTGTCCACTCTCCTGAGGGCTCTGTCTCCCATCTCTTTGGGCCTCCATTTCCCCATCCTTGTCTCTGTCCTTCTTGGATCTTGGTTCCCTTGTCTCTCTCAAGCCTTTGTCCTCTGGTCTGTCTGAGTCTCACCCCCATTCTCTCTGATCACTTCTCTCTGTCTCTGAGTTTCTCTTTAACCCCAGTTCAGTCCTAGCTCCAAACACAACTCTAATCTTAGCATAATCCTAGCTTTTGACCGAGATTCTCGCTATAACCAGGGTCTTACCTCTAAACCTCATCTTCACCCTTACCATCCGACACTTAATTTAACCCTAACCATGGTCATAACCCGTACACCAAGGCTAGTTGTCATCTTTACCTGAATCTTAACCCTGTTTTCAACCCCAGACCTCTGTCCACCCCGATCCCCTTGTCCGTAAGTGATCTTTCAAAAACATCTCTGGGATTGGCCTTCTGGTGGGCAGAAAAGAGCTTGGCAGGCACCTGGGGATGTGGGAATAACACTTGCCAGAGAACATGTGTCTGCTACATTCATTCTCAGAGTTCTTCCCAGTCTCTGGGATTCATAGCAAGCGAGGAAAGGGTTAGGGCTGTTTTGTTTGTTTTTAAAGAGGAACAGTCAGATTCGGGTAGGCTCCCTCCCCTCTCCTCCAAGATTCAGAATTTAAAAAGGAAAAAATAAAGGGAAAATGACAATTCATCTCTTAAAAGTCGACAAGTGAATTACATATAAACATGGCTCAGAACCACTCAGCGTGTGTTTGTGGGTGTATGAGGGGTGCTGTAAGACCTCAGTAAAAAGACAGGAGGAGCTAGGGGTGAAGAGGGAACTTCTGGGCCTCGCCCCTGGCCACTCCTTCCTGGATTTCTCTGTTTTTGGCTCTTTCTCTCTGGGTCTCTATCCTGCACACTTTTGGGCAATTATAATCTCCCCCGTCTCCCCCTGCCTTTCCCTCTGATTCTCCATCCCTCCCTCCATCTCTGTTCTCTTCTCTCTCTGGATCTCAACCTCCTCCTCTTTCTGGTTCTCTGCTCACCCCTATGCAGTCTCCGTCCCCTTCTCTCCAGGTCTCTGTCCACTCTCCTGAGGGCTCTGTCTCCCATCTCTTTGGGCCTCCATTTCCCCATCCTTGTCTCTGTCCTTCTTGGATCTTGGTTCCCTTGTCTCTCTCAAGCCTTTGTCCTCTGGTCTGTCTGAGTCTCACCCCCATTCTCTCTGATCACTTCTCTCTGTCTCTGAGTTTCTCTTTAACCCCAGTTCAGTCCTAGCTCCAAACACAACTCTAATCTTAGCATAATCCTAGCTTTTGACCGAGATTCTCGCTATAACCAGGGTCTTACCTCTAAACCTCATCTTCACCCTTACCATCCGACACTTAATTTAACCCTAACCATGGTCATAACCCGTACACCAAGGCTAGTTGTCATCTTTACCTGAATCTTAACCCTGTTTTCAACCCCAGACCAAACTTCACCAATATTTATTGCTGCTGATCCTTAATCCTTAGCCTTTAGCCTGATTCTTATTAGTATTTCTAACTCTAATTGGAACCACGGTGCTAAGAGCTTTATGTGACTTGGAGTCATCCCTGACTTCTTTTTTATTTTATTTATTTATTTTTTTAATCCCTGACTTCTTTTTCTTTCACTTCCCACAACTAGTCTACCAGCAAATGCTGTCAGTTCGACTTTCGAATTCTGTCAGTATCCAATTGGGCTTTCCCGGTGCCTCAGTGATAAAGAATCCGCCTGCAATGCAGGAGACACGGATTTGATCCCTGGGTTGGGAAGATCTCCCTCGAGTTGGGAATGGCAACCCGCTCCAGCATCTTGCCTGGAAAATTCCGTGGACAGAGGAGCCTGGTAGCTTACAGTTGATGGCGTTGCAAAGAGTCAGACACGACTGAGTGACTGAGCCTGAATACACACAGTATCCAACTATCCCTCTCCATCTCCAGAGCCAGCATCCGGTCCAGGGTCCAGTGGCTGGGACTTCTGCAGTCACCTCCTCACTGGGCTCCTCCTGTTTACTCTCCTATTCCCCATTCCCTGCAGATTGTTTCGCAAAGGAAGACCTCCTGTTAAAACCTCAGCTCACATACCTCTGGTCAGAACTCTCCCATGACTTCCTTTTCACTAGGAATTAAAGTCAAAGTATCACAGTGACCCACAAGACCCTAAATAATATGCCCCCCTTGCCTCTCCTCTGACCTTTTTTCCTCCCTTTGCTCACTCTGTCCCAGACACGCATGCCTCCCTTCTATTCCACGTCTTCCAGGCACATCCTACTCAAGGGCCTTTGCATTTGCTGTTCCTTCCACCTGGAATGGTCTTTTTCTCGGATATCTACATGCCTGCTCTCACCTCTCCTTTAGGGCTTTACTCACACGTTGCATTTTCCATAAAGCCTTTCTATTCACCTTATTCAAGACCACAGTGTCCCTCACTTCCCAGTCTAAACCTCATTTCACCCTTACCATGGTCATAACCCGTACACCAAGGCTAGTTGTCATCTTTACCTGAATCTTAACCCTGTTTTCAACCCCAGACCAAACTTCACCAATATTTATTGCTGCTGATCCTTAATCCTTAGCCTTTAGCCTGATTCTTATTAGTATTTCTAACTCTAATTGGAACCACGGTGCTAAGAGCTTTATGTGACTTGGAGTCATCCCTGACTTCTTTTTTATTTTATTTATTTATTTTTTTAATCCCTGACTTCTTTTTCTTTCACTTCCCACAACTAGTCTACCAGCAAATGCTGTCAGTTCGACTTTCGAATTCTGTCAGTATCCAATTGGGCTTTCCCGGTGCCTCAGTGATAAAGAATCCGCCTGCAATGCAGGAGACACGGATTTGATCCCTGGGTTGGGAAGATCTCCCTCGAGTTGGGAATGGCAACCCGCTCCAGCATCTTGCCTGGAAAATTCCGTGGACAGAGGAGCCTGGTAGCTTACAGTTGATGGCGTTGCAAAGAGTCAGACACGACTGAGTGACTGAGCCTGAATACACACAGTATCCAACTATCCCTCTCCATCTCCAGAGCCAGCATCCGGTCCAGGGTCCAGTGGCTGGGACTTCTGCAGTCACCTCCTCACTGGGCTCCTCCTGTTTACTCTCCTATTCCCCATTCCCTGCAGATTGTTTCGCAAAGGAAGACCTCCTGTTAAAACCTCAGCTCACATACCTCTGGTCAGAACTCTCCCATGACTTCCTTTTCACTAGGAATTAAAGTCAAAGTATCACAGTGACCCACAAGACCCTAAATAATATGCCCCCCTTGCCTCTCCTCTGACCTTTTTTCCTCCCTTTGCTCACTCTGTCCCAGACACGCATGCCTCCCTTCTATTCCACGTCTTCCAGGCACATCCTACTCAAGGGCCTTTGCATTTGCTGTTCCTTCCACCTGGAATGGTCTTTTTCTCGGATATCTACATGCCTGCTCTCACCTCTCCTTTAGGGCTTTACTCACACGTTGCATTTTCCATAAAGCCTTTCTATTCACCTTATTCAAGACCACAGTGTCCCTCACTTCCAGCACTTTCTATTTCCCTTCTCTGCCTCATTCTTCTTCATGGCATGTACCATCATCTAGTGTACTGTATAATTTGGTCATTTAACCTGACTGTTTATCAGGAAATCAACCCTGAATATTCATTGGTAGGAATGATGCTGATGCTGAAGCTCCAATACTTTGGCCACCTGATATGAGGAGACGACTCATTGGAAAAGACCCTGATGTTGCGAAAAATAGAAGACAAAAGGAGAAGGGGACAACAGAGGACAAGATGGTTGGATGGCATCACTGAGTCAATGGACATGAGTTTGAGCAAGCTCTGGGAGATGGTGAAGGACAGGGAAGCCTGGCGTGCTGCAGTCCATGAGGTCACAAAGAGTGAGACAAGACTGAGCGACTGAGCTCAACTGATCCCCTGCTTATTGTCAGTTTCCCTAGTAAAGTGTAAGATCCTCAGAACAGGGATATCTGTTGTGTCTTTTGCTGCTCAGTGTCTAGAATAGTGCCTGGCACGTGGTAGGTACTTAATAAATGTTTCTGGAGTGACCATGTACCTCCAGAGACAGATACAATTCCATTTTTCCTGCAGTTCTAAGATTATTGGGTAAGAAGAACAGTGAGGAGGCAGGAGGTGGAAATTCTCACAGTTTCCAGGAAGCAGATTGACTTGTTAGTTACATCTGGTGAATTGAAGACTGAGCTGGGTTCCCAACCCCCTGGGGCCATTCCAGCTCAGGCTGGGAACTCACCAAATTCAGTTCACATTGCCCTCCTGTGGGCGCTGGATTTTCCCACCTGCAGGAACAGCAGCTGAGGAATTCCATAGCTTGGATCTTCTTCCTGGGTAACACCGGGAGGTGGGGGCACCCATATCTTCCCTCCCTATCGTTTTGAGCCTTCACGTCAGCCTACAGGTGTGGGTGGGTCAAGAACCGGGTGTGGGTCAAGAAAGAAACACCCTTAAATACTGGAGCTGAAACGTGGGGAAGAGATGAGAGTAAGGGAAATCAGTGATGAAGAAAGAGGACAGAGAAAGGGCTGAAATAAAACCAGACGGTGAAAAAGAAGTGCCAAACAGACGCAAAATCCCGACAAGAGATCAACAGAAAGACTGAATGTGAGAAACACACACACTAGAAACACAGACGGTCAGAGAGAGTTCGTGCAGTAGTGGGGAGTCAGTGGGCCCCCTCAACATCTTTTCCACTTAGTTCCATCTCATTCTGCTACTGCACTTTCCTGGGATTTCAGAGGCTGGCACGTTAAAAACTACATTTCCCAGAATGCCATATGGTTGAGGAAGTTTAGGTTCCACCAATCAGATGCCCCCGCGGGAAGCTTGAATTTCCAACCAAAGTAAGTGGGGAGAAAGGCAGCTGAGGCCCAGGCCTTGCCAGTGTTATGTCTCTGCCAGCTGGTGTGGTTGTGGGGCCTGGTGGCCCCCAAAAGGCTCTGGGAGATGGTGAAGGACAGGGAAGCCTGGCGTGCTGCAGTCCATGAGGTCACAAAGAGTGAGACAAGACTGAGCGACTGAGCTCAACTGATCCCCTGCTTATTGTCAGTTTCCCTAGTAAAGTGTAAGATCCTCAGAACAGGGATATCTGTTGTGTCTTTTGCTGCTCAGTGTCTAGAATAGTGCCTGGCACGTGGTAGGTACTTAATAAATGTTTCTGGAGTGACCATGTACCTCCAGAGACAGATACAATTCCATTTTTCCTGCAGTTCTAAGATTATTGGGTAAGAAGAACAGTGAGGAGGCAGGAGGTGGAAATTCTCACAGTTTCCAGGAAGCAGATTGACTTGTTAGTTACATCTGGTGAATTGAAGACTGAGCTGGGTTCCCAACCCCCTGGGGCCATTCCAGCTCAGGCTGGGAACTCACCAAATTCAGTTCACATTGCCCTCCTGTGGGCGCTGGATTTTCCCACCTGCAGGAACAGCAGCTGAGGAATTCCATAGCTTGGATCTTCTTCCTGGGTAACACCGGGAGGTGGGGGCACCCATATCTTCCCTCCCTATCGTTTTGAGCCTTCACGTCAGCCTACAGGTGTGGGTGGGTCAAGAACCGGGTGTGGGTCAAGAAAGAAACACCCTTAAATACTGGAGCTGAAACGTGGGGAAGAGATGAGAGTAAGGGAAATCAGTGATGAAGAAAGAGGACAGAGAAAGGGCTGAAATAAAACCAGACGGTGAAAAAGAAGTGCCAAACAGACGCAAAATCCCGACAAGAGATCAACAGAAAGACTGAATGTGAGAAACACACACACTAGAAACACAGACGGTCAGAGAGAGTTCGTGCAGTAGTGGGGAGTCAGTGGGCCCCCTCAACATCTTTTCCACTTAGTTCCATCTCATTCTGCTACTGCACTTTCCTGGGATTTCAGAGGCTGGCACGTTAAAAACTACATTTCCCAGAATGCCATATGGTTGAGGAAGTTTAGGTTCCACCAATCAGATGCCCCCGCGGGAAGCTTGAATTTCCAACCAAAGTAAGTGGGGAGAAAGGCAGCTGCGAGGCCCAGGCCTTGCCAGTGTTATGTCTCTGCCAGCTGGTGTGGTTGTGGGGCCGGTGGTCGGCTTCCTGATCGCAGAAGGGAGCAGCAACTTCTGCCTGGAAGCTATTTTTTACTGCCAGGCTCTGAGACCCGTAATAAGTCCCTTTCAGCTTACAAGCCAGAGTTAACTTCTTTCTTTGATCTTCTTTTTTTTGGCTGAGCAATAATTACAGGTACAGAGGGTAGAAAGAGAGTCAGACACAGGCAGAAACAGGAAAAGTGATTCAAAGAGGCATGGAGAGACCTCATTATCCCACAGGGACTAGGAGAGAGACAAACTTTTCAAGAATATATGATGGCGTGAAATTAAAAGAAGAAAGAGCAACGGAAAGGAGGAGAATGTGCTGAGTGAGACAGACACGCAGAGAAATCCTGAAGGTAAACTGAGGCAGAGAGGAGTGTAAGCAGAGGCAAGGACTGGGACCCAGAAAGTGACACAGAGACCTTCCCAGAAGGCTGGTGTGGGAGTGTTGGTAGAGAGGACCAGTTAGCAACTAACCTCTGGACGGCATGGCATTTGGGGGCAGCAAGATGGAGGGGATGCTGGAGAGGGACGTCCCTGACTTGTCAGAATCCCCAAGTCCCCTCCCAACGGTGGAGCATTCTTCTGACAGAATGTCTCTTTCCCCAAAGCCTAGACCCAGCCCCAACCTCAACAACTCTGCCCAAGGAAGGAGCAGAGACCCTGAATGGAGTCCTCACCTTTGTCACTTGTCCTTCAAGTCTTATCCCCAAAGATCCGTCCCTTGGATGACTTGGAAAAGGAGGGCAATGGCGATTTAACTGCTCCTGATGTCTGAGGCAGATTCCTGAGGGTAGTAGAAGGCTGAAGAGCTAAGAGGACTAAGGCTGAGGGACTGACAGGAGGGATCCGAGAGAGGGTTTGAGGAGAGAGAGGCTTGGTGAAAAGGAGAGGGGGCCTTAGAGGAGGAGCGCTGGGGAGAATGAGGCAGAGACGGGGACCCAGGGGAATGGAGAGGCTGTGAACCAGGCATCCCAGGTTTAGGAATCCAGACAGTGGCCTTGGAGGGCCTGGCTCCGCTGACTAGCTCTGGTTTTATTGTAGTTCCTGAGATCTCTCTTTTTTCTCCTCTCCCTAGGGTTGCCAGATAAAATATAGGATGCCCAGAGACACTCAAACTAGTATCTTTTTCAAACCCTTCTGATTTCATGAATTGATTAATTAACGTGGCCACACTGCACGGTGTGTGGAATCTAGTTCCCTGATCAAGTATCCAACCCATGTCTTCTGCAGTGAAAGTGAACTGGACCACCAGGGAAGTCCTTTGAACTAACGTATTTTTAAAAATCTTTATTATTTATTTTGTTACAATATTGTTTCTGTTTTTGTTTTTTCTTTTTGGCCATGAGGCATGTGGGATCTTAGCTTCCTCACCAGGCATCAAACCTGCACCCTCTGCATAGAAGGTGAAGTCTTAAACTATTGGACCACCAGCGAGCTCCCTAATATTGTAACAACTAATGTTTTAGTAGTAATGTTTTGTTTTGCCCCAATATGGAATATAATTATATTTAATGAAATTAATCATTTTATATTTGAAACTCAAATCTCACTGGACATGAAATATTTCTGTTTGCTAAATCTGGCAACCCTCTCTCCGTCTCTGTCCTGTTTCTGCCTCGTTTCCATTTCCTATTTGTGCTTCTTTTCCCTCTATGCCTGTCCACCCCTGCTGTCTCTGTTCACTTTGAATGACCTTGCAATGGCCCCTCAGAGCCACCCGAGACGCCCACCCCATCTCCCATCCAGGCCCCCCCCCCCCTCCCCCCTTCCACCCCAGTCTGGTCTCTAGGACTCTCTCTCTCCTCCAGGCAACTCCCCCATCATCTTCATCTCTCTTCTCATTTCAGGTCGCCACCCCTCAATTCTCCCCCTCCCCTAAGCCAGAGGAGAAGATCTGGAGCCTTTGTGGAAGTTAGGAATGCCCCATTACTCACCCGCATCCTGGTTCCATCTCCATTTTTTTCTTTTCCACATCCTGGACCAGAGAGGCCATGAGAGTTTTTCCAAGTCACATAGAAAAATTGAAACCAAACTCCATCTCCCCGATCCCCCAGCCCCCAAACCCTTTCAACTTTCCAGGTTCCTGGTGGAAAATTCCTTTCCTTTTTCTTGACAAGTGGGCCTGACTTGGTGATATTTCCGAGTACCAGATAATCCTGGAGGGTCACAGGCCAGGACCAGAGGTGCTTGTAGCACAAGGGACAGAAGACTTTTGAGCATCTACACTAGGTGCTGAGTTGGGGCTATGGTGCTCAGCCTGTACACACGAGAGCTACGACACATCATGGTCATCACCATATCTCCAGGCCTGAGAACTAGCAGGTGCTCGATAAATGTCTGTTGAATGAATGAATGAATGAATGAAAAACATACCCTGAGCAGTTGCAGACTCATCTCTGTGACTGCCCTGCTCTCATCCCTATGGCTCTCTCCATTCTAGCCTCACTCTCCTTTTTCCTCCTGTCCCTTCTCTTGGTTTCTGTCCTCTTCTAGAATCATGTTTAGTGTTATTTTTCAGCTGGAGGGAATGGTCCAGTGATCACTATGTGCTGAGCATCTTCTCCTGTGTCAGGCACTGATGGACTCATTTGCTTTTGGAATCCTTCTGGAATATTCCAGAAGGTAAGTACAGCTTGTTGGTCAGGTGTTTTCCAGATGTGGAGACTGAGACCCAGAGAGAGGAAGCGAGGTGCCCTGGTCACACGAGAACCACAGCCTCTGTGTGTGCTCAGTCATGTCTGACTCTCTGTGGCCCCATGGATGGTAGCCTACCAGGCTCCTCTGTCCGTAGAATTCTCCAGGCAAGAATACTGGAGTGGGGGGCTTCCCTGGTGGTCCAGTGGGTAAGGACACCACCTTGCAGTGCAAGGGGCAGCCGTTCGATCCCTGGCCTGGGAAGATCCCACGTGTCACGGAGCGGCTGGACCGATGTGTCCAACTACCGAGCGGAGCTCTGGCGCGCATGCACCCAGAGCCGGTGCTCTGCAGCGAAAGAGGCCACTGTGATGGGAGGCCCACACAGGTCAAAGGACAAAGATGGAAATAAATGAAAGACCAATAGAAGTGGCCAAAAAAACAAAAGAATACTGGAGTGGGTTGTCATTTCCTCCTCCAGGGGATCTCCCTGACTCAGGAATCAAACCCAGGTCTCTGTGTCTCCTGCACTGGCAGGTGGACTCTTTACCACTGCACCACCTGGGGAGCCCCTAAACCGATCTCTTTTGTCTCCACCTCTGATTTCATCCTCCCTTCTGCCCAGTACACAACACCTGCCAAGTGGCGTCTCTGACACCTCCAAGATATAACGATGTTAGCTTTAAACATTTACAACAGGGGTTGCAAACAAAAATGCATCCAGGGGCCAGGCATGGGACACGAATGAGCAGTGATGGGGCTGAGACTTCAGGTGACAATCACCACTCAGGCCACATCCGATTTCTCAACAGGTGCTGTTTGCAGGAGAAGCCTCCTGCAATGCTGGCACCAAATCCACAGGAAGTCCTCTTCAGGCCTAACGAGGTGGTGAGTGCCCCAGACCTGCCTGCAGGCTGATGGTCTGCAGCCCCTGAACTGCGTGACGTCCCTCAGGCCAGGCTCTGTGCTGAGGAAGAATTCCAGATCCCAAGAGCATGTCTGCTCCACAAAGGCGGAGCTATTTGAGTCTGTTCTGCTAACCACTTTATCTTCAGCACCTAGAACAGTGCCTTACCCGAAGTAGAGGCTCAGTAATGTTTTTCAGCAAGTGATACGCTGAATCCGAGCATAAACCACTAGAAATAACAGTAATAAAATGTTAAATGGACGCTCAGCAGCTCAGGGCCCTAAGGTGACACGGCATCACTGGGATCTAAATTCACCTGACTCCAAAACCTTACCCCTGGGCTTTCCTGACTCTACCTGGGGATGGTGCCTTTGCTCTGTGTGTGTGTGTGTGTGTGTGTGTGCGGGTGGGAGGGTGGTGGTGTCAATCCTGATTGGACACTGAGGTCCTGGGAGCTAAACCTGGTTCACTGGCTCCCCTCAGACACACTTGCTCTGGGTGCTCACCAGAGCACCAGAGCACCAGAGAGAACAATCCTCCTCCCCACCCCTTCTGGGGCCCATCCCACCTCCCCTAGATGCCCAGAGCCCTGGGGGAAAGAATTCAGGATGAGGGTGGAGGTGGGGAGGAGGGAGAGGGAAGGGGATGGGTTAAGAAGGAGTGTGTGATGTCAAGCAAAAAAGACAACATTAGACACAGATGCTGAGATGGCGTTTATCACGGCAAAAAAAGGTGAAGTCGCCGAGGGAGCAGGGGTGGGGGAGGGGGTGTGGGGGGCCGGGGGGGCCATGAAGCTAATACATGGTGCACTAGGTCACACGACGGACACTGGGGGTGGGTGGGGAGGTGGGGGTGGGCATGGCCCAGGCATGGCAATGGGAGGAGGAGAGAGGGAGGGCAAGTGGGCCCCAGCCAGGAGCTTCTGAAGGTGTGGGGGGGAGGTGGGCGGCGTCTCTGGTCGCAGAGGATGGAAGGAATCAGAGGGGGTTGAATGGAGGCACTGGAGGCGTGGCCACACGGCAGATGGTCTGGGACCAAGAAGTGGAAGGTGGGCGTGGGCGACAGGCAGGGGGCCAGCCCTGGGCGTCAGGTTTGGAATCTAAGGACTGGGGGTACCTCAGGAACCTTAGAGGTTCTCCGGTCTCACCTCCATTTTCCAAGAGAGAGAAAAAGCTTGAGAGAAGCGAGCTTGAGGTCCTAACAAGGATCGCTTAGCAATCAGCTCTCCAAAGACAGTACCACCCCACCCTCATTCTCCTCCTCCTCTATGTCTGTTTTCTGCTAACCACTTTATCTTCAGCACCTAGAACAGTGCCTTACCCGAAGTAGAGGCTCAGTAATGTTTTTCAGCAAGTGATACGCTGAATCCGAGCATAAACCACTAGAAATAACAGTAATAAAATGTTAAATGGACGCTCAGCAGCTCAGGGCCCTAAGGTGACACGGCATCACTGGGATCTAAATTCACCTGACTCCAAAACCTTACCCCTGGGCTTTCCTGACTCTACCTGGGGATGGTGCCTTTGCTGTGTGTGTGTGTGTGTGTGTGTGTGTGCGGGTGGGAGGGTGGTGGTGTCAATCCTGATTGGACACTGAGGTCCTGGGAGCTAAACCTGGTTCACTGGCTCCCCTCAGACACACTTGCTCTGGGTGCTCACCAGAGCACCAGAGCACCAGAGAGAACAATCCCTCCCTCCCCCACCCCCTTCTGGGGCCCATCCCACCTCCCCTAGATGCCCAGAGCCCTGGGGGAAAGAATTCAGGATGAGGGTGGAGGTGGGGAGGAGGGAGAGGGAAGGGGATGGGTTAAGAAGGAGTGTGTGATGTCAAGCAAAAAAGACAACATTAGACACAGATGCTGAGATGGCGTTTATCACGGCAAAAAAAGGTGAAGTCGCCGAGGGAGCAGGGGTGGGGAGGGGTGTGGGGGCCGGGGGCCATGAAGCTAATACATGGTGCACTAGGTCACACGACGGACACTGGGGTGGGTGGGAGGGGGGGGTGGGCATGGCCCAGGCATGGCAATGGGAGGAGGAGAGAGGGAGGGCAAGTGGGCCCCAGCCAGGAGCTTCTGAAGGTGTGGGGGGGAGGTGGGCGGCGTCTCTGGTCGCAGAGGATGGAAGGAATCAGAGGGGGTTGAATGGAGGCACTGGAGGCGTGGCCACACGGCAGATGGTCTGGGACCAAGAAGTGGAAGGTGGGCGTGGGCGACAGGCAGGGGGCCAGCCCTGGGCGTCAGGTTTGGAATCTAAGGACTGGGGGTACCTCAGGAACCTTAGAGGTTCTCCGGTCTCACCTCCATTTTCCAAGAGAGAGAAAAAGCTTGAGAGAAGCGAGCTTGAGGTCCTAACAAGGATCGCTTAGCAATCAGCTCTCCAAAGACAGTACCACCCCACCCCCATTCTCCTCCTCCTCTATCTCTTCCCAACAGAGAAAGGGGAAAGAGCTGCTGACTCCTCTGACTCCACCATTGTTTCACGCAGGGTCCTTACAGAACTTGGAGGATGAACCCATTTTACTGATGGGTAAAATGGAATCCTCCTTTCCACACTTTTCCTCCCTCCCTGTCAGGGGAGGTGTGCACCCCATCCCTTCAGGAGTAATACTGATATCTTGAACTCCTCAGCATTGGGGGCAGGTAAGGGGATACCTCTTGGGATTCTCCCAAATCAAACTGGGATGTGGGCCATGCCTCCAGTGGCCTGAGATGCCAACACAAAGAAAAAAAAAAAATGACTCCCCACGTCCCCTGGCTCAAACCAGTACAAAAGTGACTATTTACAATGAAGGGGTGGGGAGTGGGGGGCACAGAAAGCAGTGGGGCCAGAGTAAGCACTCCACATGGAGGAGACCACGCCCCGACCCTGCCTCTGGAAGGGGCGAAGTCAAACAGCATATTTATAAAGGATCTCTGTACCCAGGCCGGGAAGACCCAAGGGGTGAGGGATGGGGTTGGGCATGGGATGGGGTGCGGGCGGGGAGGCGTGGGCGGTGGGAGGAGATGGAGGAAAGGTAGCCACTGCCCCTCGCCTCCCCCCTCCCCGCGCCGGACACACAGTTTTCCGTGGGATGGACACAGAAAGGGTTAATCAAAAAGAGTTCGATGAGCGAGTCTGACGGTCGAGTGGGGCGGGCTGGAGCAATGAAGCCGCAGGTCCCGGTGGCCGGCGGTGATGGACTCACTTAGAAGATGAGAGGTTGGTGGTTTCGGAGGTGGGGAAGGGAAGGGGAGGGGGGAGGGGAGGGGATTAGGAGGTTCCCCCCAATTATCTCTGGGAGACAAGAGTGTCCTGGACTGGCTGAAAAGGGGTTCAAAACCAGCAGCCTGCTCCATCTCCACCTCCACGGAGACTGTCCCCCAAACCCCTCTTTGCCACCCAGCCATCCCCCACGCGACGGCCAGCGGGCGCAGAGACCGTACACACCCCTGCAGCGGCACCGGGAATGAAACCCCATCCACTAAGGCGTCCAGGCAGCCGACTGCAGTGCATCGGGATCGAGATCGAGATCGGGATCGCAATAGCAGGGCTGGGGATTGCGACTCCACGAGAGCCAAGACCAGCGGCCCCTGCCCGCAGCGACCCCGCTCTCCCCATCGTGACATACAGTTCAGGCTTTCACCACAACCAGCTCTGGGGTTTCCGGCAGCGGGGGCAGGTGTGTGGCCCGCAGCGAAAGCCTGCCCGGCTGTGGGGATCCCTGTGCACCCAAATCAGCAGCCTGGACGCCTCCTAATGCCAGCCTCATCGCCAGTCTTTAGTTAACACGTTTTTACACCGTTCCATCTAGCACAACCTCTATTCCTGGCCTTGAAAGAGCAATACTCAACGCGGGGAAATCCTCTCACTTTCCCAACAGTAGGCCACCAATCAGAAACGATCAGCTCAAAAGGGGTGGATGGAGGAAAAGGCAGTAGAAACAGAACAAGGGAAAATGAGGGATGTTCGGCTTCATAAGGGGAGGGAGGGAAAAGAGATACCACTTGGAGAAAAGTGGTACCGTATTCTTCCAAGTATAGGTCCCCAACCGTCGATGAAGTCGACTCTTACCAAACTCCATTTGGGATACCCATAATTCCCACCTGCAAGTCCAGAGTAGGCATTAGGGCTAATAGAGAATGATCTTTGCTTTCTGATCCCTTAAAAATTAAGCAGTGAAGCCTCCTTGCCCATGCAGAGATGGCTGGGACAGGGTGGAAGAAGGTAGCTGGGGCAGGTTGGCTCAGAGCCCCCTGGGGTGGGGAATGAAGGAGGTGAATTTGGCACATTGAACCCCTTCTTCTAATAAGTGCTTTGAGGTCCTTCTCTTGAATCCGGTTGGCACCATCCCTCAGGCCAGCAGAGGAGGGGTTGAGCTTGTCTCCCACTCCCAAAATTCTACAGATTTGCCTGAAGGAGGCAAGTGGGGTTGTCCCCAGCTGGTGGAAATTGGGGGATCCAAAAGATTAGGAGTTAGCTGAAGGGGAATTTTTTTTTTCTCTCTTTTGTTTTTTTTCTTACAAAGATTCTAACAAAACTGGGGCATGGGAGGGGTGAGGAAGGGAGACCCAATTGAGCCAAGTGTCCACAGACATTTTTCAATGCCTCTTAGGGGCCTCCTCCAAGAGAGATGGTCCCAATTCCTCCCTGCTGTCTGAGGTTCCCTCCCTGCAGAGCGGCTCAGTTCCAAGGAAGTTTGGCACTTTCTTTTTTTTTTGTAATTAATGGGAAACAGAGAAAAGGAGAGGGTTGAGAGTCGAGGAAAAAGACAGATGCAGATAAAGAGACAGGACAGGTGACAATGGGAACCACAGGGAGAGCAAATGAAAGTCTTAGGGAGTCAGAGGAGGGGGAAAATGCTGGGTTGGGGGTGGGTGTTGGGAGCTGAAGAGTAAATGGGAAAGAACAAGGAGACGTTCAATGCAGCAAACACTTACTAAGCACCTACTGGGTGCTGAAGAGCAGGGTGCAGGGAGGCCACTCAGCGTATCTGAGATCTGATTGGCTAACAGGGAGGAGCAAGGGGGGGTGGGGGCAATAGATTTTTTGAGGATCCCCATCTCTGACCCCACATCTGCATCCCCTCTGGACAAACTGCAGCACAAAAGATTGAGGTCAGCTTGCAGAAGGGACTTCCCAGGGGTGGGGAAGACGGGTGAAGTGAGTCTCCTAGGGCACAATGGGGAAAGGCGCGTGGCTCTCCACTCACCAGCACAGTGAGTGAACTAGCGGACTGAGCTAGCAAACTACCTTTCAGATAGCCCTGGCTAGTGAGGGAGGGGGGGGGTCCCCGAAAAAATGTGAATAGGAAGAGAGCTGTCACACAGATACCCCAAGGAAACACTTTTCAGGAGGCCCAGCCTCCAGAGATGTGTCTGTGTGAGAGGAATGCTGGACCCTCGCTGACCGGGACCCAGAAAAAGGTCTACAGGAAGCATCTGACAAGCTGGAGGGACAGCTGAGGATGCAAATGATATGCAAATGAGTGCTTTCAAATCCCATCTCCCCACTCCCAGACCTTACTTCACCTCTCCCTGGCTCCTTCCCCTTCTTACAGGGGCCAGGGCAATTGTAGGGGTGATATTCCAGCTAGATACTGCAGTCCCCACTGTGGGAGGGGACACTGTGAAATACTGTAAGGTCTTCTGAGAGGTGTGGGGGAGCAGCGACCCACAGGGTCACCTCCACCTCCGACCCCAGGAGCCCCAAATGCAGAAGATATGTACAAAGTTACATCAAGAATTGTTTTGCACGCAAAATCTCCATCGGGTTTAGCCTGGAGATTCAGGGTGAGGGCAGCAGCGGGGGGGGGCGGGAGGTGAGGGGAAAAGTTTGGCACTTTCTTTTTTTGTAATTAATGGGAAACAGAGAAAAGGAGAGGGTTGAGAGTCGAGGAAAAAGACAGATGCAGATAAAGAGACAGGACAGGTGACAATGGGAACCACAGGGAGAGCAAATGAAAGTCTTAGGGAGTCAGAGGAGGGGGAAAATGCTGGGTTGGGGGTGGGTGTTGGGAGCTGAAGAGTAAATGGGAAAGAACAAGGAGACGTTCAATGCAGCAAACACTTACTAAGCACCTACTGGGTGCTGAAGAGCAGGGTGCAGGGAGGCCACTCAGCGTATCTGAGATCTGATTGGCTAACAGGGAGGAGCAAGGGGGAGGGTGTGGGGGCAATAGATTTTTCGAGGATCCCCATCTCTGACCCCACATCTGCATCCCCTCTGGACAAACTGCAGCACAAAAGATTGAGGTCAGCTTGCAGAAGGGACTTCCCAGGGGTGGGGAAGACGGGTGAAGTGAGTCTCCTAGGGCACAATGGGGAAAGGCGCGTGGCTCTCCACTCACCAGCACAGTGAGTGAACTAGCGGACTGAGCTAGCAAACTACCTTTCAGATAGCCCTGGCTAGTGAGGGAGGGGGGGGGTCCCCGAAAAAATGTGAATAGGAAGAGAGCTGTCACACAGATACCCCAAGGAAACACTTTTCAGGAGGCCCAGCCTCCAGAGATGTGTCTGTGTGAGAGGAATGCTGGACCCTCGCTGACCGGGACCCAGAAAAAGGTCTACAGGAAGCATCTGACAAGCTGGAGGGACAGCTGAGGATGCAAATGATATGCAAATGAGTGCTTTCAAATCCCATCTCCCCACTCCCAGACCTTACTTCACCTCTCCCTGGCTCCTTCCCCTTCTTACAGGGGCCAGGGCAATTGTAGGGGTGATATTCCAGCTAGATACTGCAGTCCCCACTGTGGGAGGGGACACTGTGAAATACTGTAAGGTCTTCTGAGAGGTGTGGGGGAGCAGCGACCCACAGGGTCACCTCCACCTCCGACCCCAGGAGCCCCAAATGCAGAAGATATGTACAAAGTTACATCAAGAATTGTTTTGGCACGCAAAATCTCCATCGGGGTTTAGCCTGGAGATTCAGGGTGAGGGCAGCAGCGACGGGAGGTGAGGGGTGGGGAGACGGGGCCTGCCCCCACCCTAGGGGTGAAGAGGACATGGAAAAAGTCACCCTAGTGCTCAAGCTACAGCCTCCCATCAGGGCTGTGGGGAAATCAGTGCAAGGTACCTTGAAGGCTATTGCTTTCTAGGGATTTTCACATTTTGATTTGGGGGTGGCTCTCTAGCAAGGGGGCAAGGGTCTCCCAGGCTTTAGGGGCAGGAATTGTCTCTGGCTTTTCTCCCTTTCTTTTCTGGGAGAGAGACGAGGAGGCCGGATTCCCCCAAAGCCCTGGAGAAGAGAAGGGTCTGGAAGACCTATAGAGGGGGACCGTTGGGGGAGAGGGTGGGCTGGGGATGCCCCTCCCTCAGAGATGCTGATGACGGAACCAGGAACCACTGCGGGCCCTGCTTTGGGTTGGAGGAAGTGGAGGTGGTCTCCATGGGGCAGGAAATGGATGGGGTAGAGGTGGGTCTCAGCTCTCCTAAGTCCACAGGCCCTGAGATTTCAGGCCCTGAAATCTCAGCCTGCCAACAGGGCCTTAGAGCTGACCCCAGCGCGGCGCCCAGGGAGCTGCTCTCAAACCATCTCTCAGGGGCTGCCCGGCCTGGCAGACTCCATCAGAACAGCCTAGATCCTCAGAGCCCATGGTGAGGGCACCACATTTCCATCCATCAGACACCACCAAAAGCGTACTTGAGCTTTCTGGAAACCACAACTCAATCTAATGCATTGGCCCACATGAAGGGACGCTACATGGCTCCCTGTATTCTCCTGGGCCACCAAGGCCTGAAAGAGCCACCATCCATTTGGCTCACCAGACTTAATGAAACAAAGTCACGCAGACACAGCATGCGCACAAAAGGTGGGGGTGGGAATGAGGGTCTTTAAACAGTTTTCACCAGCTCCATCCCCCACCCCACCCTGCCAGGTGAGTTCCGACCTGGGGTGTTTGGATGGAGGTGACCCAGAGAACAGTGGGTCTGTTTCCTTACGGTCCTCCAGACTAGAGCCAAACCCCACCCCTTATTCTTCTTCTAGGAAGACCCTCAGGCCAAGACCCACCACTGAGAGGTGTGGGCAGAGAAGGGGGATCAGTGACCGGCCATGGCCTGATACAGGAAGTGCATGCTTCCTCCCCACGACATCACAGGAAGTAACCTAGAGACACCACAGGAAGTACACGCTCCCATGAGATCACGGAAGTAACCTTCAAGGAAGGCTCACTGAGACATCACACGAAGTACCTGTCTCTCCTGTCATCACAGTAAGTGACTTCTGGGGAACTACTTCCTGGGACATCATTCAAAGCGCCAGAAGCACCCCAGAAAGTACTTGATTCAGGGACATCACAACACGGACCTTCACACCCATTATTCTAGGAAAAGCCATAGGAGATGCCACAGGAAGGGGTTCCAGCCTCTCGTGAGTCGTGCCCACCAGGACTGGCCCCATCCCAGAGCCGGCCTTATTCCCAGCAGCACCGCGCCCCTCCCCCATACAGCCTGACAACAGAAGAACCGAAAAGTCCCCCCTAGGAGGAGAAACTCCAGTGGGGCAGAGTAGCTGAGAAAATCTGGGAACTCTGGGGGTCCCTGCTCCAAATACCCCATTTCAACTCAGACTCCTTGCTACCTCAGCTTCCATCACGTCCCTCAGATCCGGAGCTGAAAGCTGGAGAGGCGGAGTGTTGTTTGGGGGAGGCCCCTCATTCTAGGTGACTCAGAGGCTCCTCCCCTCCTCCCATATGGAAATAAAAACTTATAAGAGGGGGGGGATCCTTATCAAAGGAGGGGGAAAAAAAGGAGGGAAAGAAAGAGAAAATAACGCTTTGTTTTCTATTAAAATCAACAAAATGCAATATATACAGATATCACACAGACCTGGGCCCTGGGAGAGGAGGGTCAGGCCCAGTCAAGCATGCGCACAAAAGGTGGGGGTGGGAATGAGGGTCTTTAAACAGTTTTCACCAGCTCCATCCCCCACCCCACCCTGCCAGGTGAGTTCCGACCTGGGGTGTTTGGATGGAGGTGACCCAGAGAACAGTGGGTCTGTTTCCTTACGGTCCTCCAGACTAGAGCCAAACCCCACCCCTTATTCTTCTTCTAGGAAGACCCTCAGGCCAAGACCCACCACTGAGAGGTGTGGGCAGAGAAGGGGGATCAGTGACCGGCCATGGCCTGATACAGGAAGTGCATGCTTCCTCCCCACGACATCACAGGAAGTAACCTAGAGACACCACAGGAAGTACACGCTCCCATGAGATCACGGAAGTAACCTTCAAGGAAGGCTCACTGAGACATCACACGAAGTACCTGTCTCTCCTGTCATCACAGTAAGTGACTTCTGGGGAACTACTTCCTGGGACATCATTCAAAGCGCCAGAAGCACCCCAGAAAGTACTTGATTCAGGGACATCACAACACGGACCTTCACACCCATTATTCTAGGAAAAGCCATAGGACATCCCACCGCAAGGGGTTCCGCCCCCGTGAGTCGTGCCCACCAGGACTGGCCCCATCCCAGAGCCGGCCTTATTCCCAGCAGCACCGCGCCCCTCCCCCATACAGCCTGACAACAGAAGAACCGAAAAGTCCCCCCTAGGAGGAGAAACTCCAGTGGGGCAGAGTAGCTGAGAAAATCTGGGAACTCTGGGGGTCCCTGCTCCAAATACCCCATTTCAACTCAGACTCCTTGCTACCTCAGCTTCCATCACGTCCCTCAGATCCGGAGCTGAAAGCTGGAGAGGCGGAGTGTTGTTTGGGGGAGGCCCCTCATTCTAGGTGACTCAGAGGCTCCTCCCCTCCTCCCATATGGAAATAAAAACTTATAAGAGGGGGGGGATCCTTATCAAAGGAGGGGGAAAAAAAGGAGGGAAAGAAAGAGAAAATAACGCTTTGTTTTCTATTAAAATCAACAAAATGCAATATATACAGATATCACACAGACCTGGGCCCTGGGAGAGGAGGGTCAGGCCCAGTCAAGCATAGGGAGGAAGGAAGAAGGGGTCAGTTCAGGGCTGGGGAGGGAGCTTCTGGGCCCCATCCCCAAGCCATCACTCAATCCTGCCTATGACTACCAGAAAAGGGGGGGGGTTGTAGTCAGGCCTACCCCAGCCCCGTGCCAACAGAAGCAGGACTACACCAGCTGAGGTCAGGCGCTGGGGGAGGGAGAGAAGGAAGAGGAGGAGGAGGAGGAGGAAGAGGAGGGGCAGGAAGCCGGGTGGGAGCACACACCACAGGCCTCACCCCACCTTCTGGGGGTTTGAGGCCCTCACTCCCTGCTCGTAGGTGACCCGCTGGCTGATGAGGTATTGAGCGGCTTGCGTGGCCGCGGGGCTGCCCGTGATGGTGACCCGCCGGTTCCGCGTGCCTGGCAGGAACTCGCCCTTCTTGGAGATCTGGATGCGGGCGCCCGTCAGCTCCTGGTACTCCACCAACGTCTTGCCCCCCTTGCCCAGGATGGCTCCCACCAGGTTCTCAGGCACCGCAATCTCCACCAGCTCCTTGGCACTCTCAGCTGCCAACTTCTCCGCCGTCAGGAAGCCCCCCGCCGCCCCTGCGGCGGCTGCAGCGGCCACCAGCGGGCCGCCCCCTCCGCTCGCCCCGCCGCCCGCCCCGGCCCCGAGGTAGCCGTTGGCAGCCGCGGCCAAGGCGAAGGACCCCAGGGCTCCGGGCGGCGGGGGTGGAGGCGGAGCTGCGCCGCCGGCTGGCCCGGCCCCCGCTTCTCCCGCGTAGGACGCCAGGAGGTTGGCGGCGGCGGCGGCGGCGGGGTTGGCACCTGCAGCCACGGCGGCCAGGACCCCGGACGCTGCGGCCGAGTTGAGGCCCAGGCCGAGGGAGTTGGTGTTGTAGCCGTAACTGGCCAGCGTGTTAAGCGCCGTGCTGATGGCCAGCAGGTCGGTGCCCGAGAAGGCAGGCAGGCCCTCATTCTAGGTGACTCAGAGGCTCCTCCCTCCTCCCATATGGAAATAAAACTTATAAGGGACTTGGGGAGGGAAAGAGAAAATAACGCTTTGTTTTCTATTAAAATCAACAAAATGCAATATATACAGATATCACACAGACCTGGGCCCTGGGAGAGGAGGGTCAGGCCCAGTCAAGCATAGGGAGGAAGGAAGAAGGGGTCAGTTCAGGGCTGGGGAGGGAGCTTCTGGGCCCCATCCCCAAGCCATCACTCAATCCTGCCTATGACTACCAGAAAAGGGGGGGGGTTGTAGTCAGGCCTACCCCAGCCCCGTGCCAACAGAAGCAGGACTACACCAGCTGAGGTCAGGCGCTGGGGGAGGGAGAGAAGGAAGAGGAGGAGGAGGAGGAGGAAGAGGAGGGGCAGGAAGCCGGGTGGGAGCACACACCACAGGCCTCACCCCACCTTCTGGGGGTTTGAGGCCCTCACTCCCTGCTCGTAGGTGACCCGCTGGCTGATGAGGTATTGAGCGGCTTGCGTGGCCGCGGGGCTGCCCGTGATGGTGACCCGCCGGTTCCGCGTGCCTGGCAGGAACTCGCCCTTCTTGGAGATCCGGATGCCGGCCCCCGTCAGCTCCTGGTACTCCACCAACGTCTTGCCCCCCTTGCCCAGGATGGCTCCCACCAGGTTCTCAGGCACCGCAATCTCCACCAGCTCCTTGGCACTCTCAGCTGCCAACTTCTCCGCCGTCAGGAAGCCCCCCGCCGCCCCTGCGGCGGCTGCAGCGGCCACCAGCGGGCCGCCCCCTCCGCTCGCCCCGCCGCCCGCCCCGGCCCCGAGGTAGCCGTTGGCAGCCGCGGCCAAGGCGAAGGACCCCAGGGCTCCGGGCGGCGGGGGTGGAGGCGGAGCTGCGCCGCCGGCTGGCCCGGCCCCCGCTTCTCCCGCGTAGGACGCCAGGAGGTTGGCGGCGGCGGCGGCGGCGGGGTTGGCACCTGCAGCCACGGCGGCCAGGACCCCGGACGCTGCGGCCGAGTTGAGGCCCAGGCCGAGGGAGTTGGTGTTGTAGCCGTAACTGGCCAGCGTGTTAAGCGCCGTGCTGATGGCCAGCAGGTCGGTGCCCGAGAAGGCAGGCAGGGCGGCCGGAAAGGCTCCCACGCCCGCCAACCCCGCCGGGCCCAGCAGGCCAGAGGCGGCGGCGGCCGAGGCGGCGGCGGCGGCGGGCAGCACATCGGCGGGGCTGGCGTACGGCGAGCCGGTGGGGTTGGAGTTGGCCACGGGGCCAGCCACGTTGGCGTAGCTGATATTCAGGCAGCTGCTGCTCTGGGGGTCTTCCTGTACCTTCTGCACGATGGCGCTCACGGCCTTGTGCACCTGCTCGGGCTCGCCGCTGACCGTCACCACGCGCTCCTGCAGGTTGATGCCCTCTGGCTTCTGGGACAGCTGCACCCAAGCACCCGACTGTTCCATCACGGCTTTCACGGTGGCGCCCCCCTTGCCGATGATCAGGCCGGCGGTGCTGTTGGGGACGATCAGCTTGGCCTGCGGAGGGAGCCAGAGGGAGGGTTTTGAGGGGGAGTAATCCGGCACTGAACAGCAATCTGAGTCTAAGACTGGCTGTCTCAAGCCATTTCCTGCCCCTGCCTCTCAAGTGCCCAGGATCAGGCCCCACACGCCGGTGATATGCACCACTAGGGCCCTAGAGGTTAGAATTTTTAAACTTAGATCTATTTTTGTTTCTTTTTTTGACCATGGCGGGTGGCATGGGGGATCCATCCATCAGGAATAGAACCTGTTCCCCTGCAGTGGAAGCATGGATTCTTAATCACTTAACCACCAGGGAAGTCCCTGGTTAGAAATAGTGACTTTCCTGGTGGTCCGGTGGTTAGAAATCCAAGCTTCCACTGCATGGGGCAGGGGCTTGACCTGTGATGGAGGAACTAAGATCCCGCATGCTCTGCAGTGTGGCCAAACAAGAAAATAAATCAATAAAATAATAGTGGAGAAATACTGAAATATTTCTATATTCATTGGTTAAAAAAAAAGGAGCTAGTCCTCCAACTCCCCTCAGTAGCCTCTCAGCCACTAGGACCTGTCCCTGCCCCTGAGGCCCCTGGGACTCCTGAGTCCTCCATCCCTCCAGCACCTAGTGGCTGACCCAGCAGGAGCCCTCCAGAACTCCACTCCAGGCAAGCACTGGTGCCCATGTCCTTCTACATCATCAAGCACGCTGACTCCCAGCCTCAGAAAAGGTATCATTAGTCTCACTTTACAGATGGGCCACTTGAGGCCTAAGAGGTGAAGGGATTCGCCCCTAGGTCAGCCAGAGCCAAGGCACTGAAATTCAGCCCCCGGGATTCCTGCTCCATTGTGCACCCTACAAGAGGATCACCTCGATTCACCTCTCTGTTATTGTTATGGGCTGAACTGTTGCTCCCACCCCCAAGTCCTAGCCCCTAGTATCTCAGAATATGACTGTATTTGGAGGCAGGGTCTTTGAACAGGGCTTTAAGGTTAAGCAAGGTCATTAGGATGGACTCTGATTCAATACGGCTGGGGTCCTTACAAGCCGAGATCAGGACACAGACATACACAGGGGACCCTGTGAAGTCAGAGGAGGCATTCCCTGGTTGCCTAGTGGTTAGGGTTCCTGGCTTTCACTGCCATGGCCCAGGTTCACTTGTGGGAGTTCAACTGTGACAGCCCAAGCCATCCCACACAGTTGTCTTATCTGTAAAATGATGATAACAAAGCTTACATCTGAGACGATGGAGAAAGCTGGTCAGTTACGTAATGGCCCCCCTTCTCAGCTGTGGAGTGGCCCATCCTTTGCAGCTACAAATCAGATCTGTCTTAATTCCAGTGGGGACATTTCAAAACCAAATATCTCCTTTCACAGCACAGAAGTGTTTCTACACAGAAATTCCTCCTTCTCAGTTCTTCTCACGTTCCCCAGAAGCTCTCATCTCAGCATCTCCTTTCTTACCCCCAAGCCTGACCCCAGGGGTGCCTGGGAAATTGTGGGAGTGGTTGTGGCTGTCAAATGACTGGGGACAGATAGGCATTCAGTGGGCGGGGCCAAAGAGGGGTTCAGAGAATCTGCCTGTAGTGCAGGAGACCTGGGTTTGATCCGTGGGTCGGGAAGATCCCCTGGTGGAGGGCACGGCAACTCACTCCAGTATTCTTGCCTGGAGAATCCCATGGACAGAGAAGCCTGGAGGGCTACAGTCCATGGACGTGACTGAGCAACTAAGCACAGCACAATGTGAGACTCAGTTCCTTGCAAGGAAGAAATGTCCCGGGCCTACATGACTTGTGAATGTTCCCCTGGACATTCATGTTGTTGAAAAGTCTGTTTATAAATCTCCCAACCCAAAAGAAAAAAAAAAGCAGAAAAAAATCTCCCAGCCCTCCAGAACTGAATTTCACAGTACACATAAGTACGAAGTGTTTTTTTTTCTTTTGCAGTTTTAATATCTTTTGAAATTTCCAGAAATATAACAACAGTATCAGTTAGTCAAGATAAGGCTGTATTTCCTTTTGCTCTGAGCTTTACCAAGAGTCGTTGATCATTTTAGAAAACTATGACATCATGCAAACTATTATATATAGAATGGATAAACAACAAGGGCCTACTGAATAGCACAGAGAACTGCACTCAACATGCTGTGATAAACCATACTGGAAAAGAATGTGAAAAAGAATGTATATATGAATAACTGAATCATTTTGCTGTATAGCAGAAATTAACACAACATTGTAAATCAACTATACGTCGATTAAAAAATAAAGAAAACCATGACACTGGCAGTAATGCCGTCTGTATCACTTAAGTCTCCATTACTATGCTCTGCACCACGGTAGGTTTTTGTGTATCACTCGGGCCATGTTCAGTGGGGACAGCTGTTTTATCATTTCTTCTACTGTGGCCCTGGCTCAGCATTTACATATTAAAATTCCTCTTGTTACGTGTTAGCTGCTCAGTTATGTCCAACTCCTTGCAACCCCACAGACGGCAGCCCACCAGGCTCCTCTGTCCATGGAATTCTCCAGGCAAGAATGCTGGCATGGGTAGCCATGCCCTTCTCCAGGGGGTCTTCCCGACTCAGGGATCAAACCTGGGTCCCCTGCATGGGAGGCAGATTCTTTGCTGTCTGAGCCACCATATTAAAATTCATCCTATGTTATAACAATCCCCTTCCTTTCATTTCTCCTTTATGAAAAAAATCTTTAGGGATGTAGAAAACATACAGCCATACAGTGGAAGAGTACAGTCAATTTAAATGAATGAAGGCCTGGTGCATGCTACAACATGGAGGAACCTAGTGAACCTAACGCTGTGTGAACAAAACCAGGCTCAGAAGACTGCGTAGTGTATAATTCCATTTATATGAATGTTCCGAATAGGCAAATCTGCAGAGACAAAGGAGATTAGTGGTGGCTTAGGCGTGGGAGAGCTTCGAGGATGGAGGGGTAGTGGCTAAGGGGATCGAGATTTCCTTTTGAGGAAATGAAATGTTCTAAAATTGATTGCAGAGATGGCTGCCTGGCTCCGAGTATAATAAAGCCGTTGAACTGCACACTTTACATGGCTCCAATGTATTTTTGTGGATTACATCTCAATAAAATGGTTAAAAAATCTTAGAGATGTGGCTGATTTCTCCTTATATAAGCAGACGCATTATATATTATAATTTCAGAGAGTAAAGTGAGCATGGGAAAATATTGGGTTGGCCACTTGGTTCATTCCGATTTTTCCGAAAGATGAAAGGGAAAAACCTGAACGAACTGTTGCGCCACACCATTATTTGTAGGAGAGAGAGGACACTGGGTCCCTTCAAACAAGCATACAGGGTCAAGGACTGCTGCTCGACATGTTCTGTCCCGTTGATCCCTCTGACTTCTGTCCTCCCTTCGTCTTGCTTTCTCCCCTGCAGACACACCGGCCTCCTCCCTGTTCCTTCAACGGGCCAAGCCACGCTCAGACTCAGGGCCTTTGCACCTGCTGTTCCCATACCCAGAATGCTCTTCCCCCAGAAAAGATGGCTCCCCCTTCTTCATTCATTGCACAGATGCACCTCCTCAGAAAGCCCCTCCCTGAACACCTGATCATCAAAATTCATCTGTGTTTATTGTACATCTCCAGCTTGGACTCCTCCAGACTCCTAACTCCTAACTCCACATCTCTTGTATGATGCTGACTCCTCAGACATAAAGTCCAAAATGAAAACAACTCGTCTTCCTCCTCAGGTGTATTTCTAGCCATGTTCTTCCTCATTTTGGCCCATGGAAAAGACATCCCTCCACAGCTCAGCCCCAGTCCTTAGAAGTCCTCGTTCCTTTACTCTTGACATTCAATCAGCAATTCTGTTGGCTCTACCTTCAAAAATATATCCCAGATTACGCTAGATTAAAAGAGATAAAGGAAGCATAACACCCAAAAAGAACGCATGAACACTGAATCTTTAATAAAATTACTCAGTATGTGTAAAGGACATTTTGAGACTTTTTATTAAATAATATTATGAATTCAGTGTTAATTTTTATAGGTATGATAATGGTAATTAATAATCTAGGAGACTGTCCTTGTTTGGGGAAATGAAATGTTCTAAAATTGATTGCAGAGATGGCTGCCTGGCTCTGAGTATAATAAAGCCGTTGAACTGCACACTTTACATGGCTCCAATGTATTTTTGTGGATTACATCTCAATAAAATGGTTAAAAAATCTTAGAGATGTGGCTGATTTCTCCTTATATAAGCAGACGCATTATATATTATAATTTCAGAGAGTAAAGTGAGCATGGGAAAATATTGGGTTGGCCACTTGGTTCATTCCGATTTTTCCGAAAGATGAAAGGGAAAAACCTGAACGAACTGTTGCGCCACACCATTATTTGTAGGAGAGAGAGGACACTGGGTCCCTTCAAACAAGCATACAGGGTCAAGGACTGCTGCTCGACATGTTCTGTCCCGTTGATCCCTCTGACTTCTGTCCTCCCTTCGTCTTGCTTTCTCCCCTGCAGACACACCGGCCTCCTCCCTGTTCCTTCAACGGGCCAAGCCACGCTCAGACTCAGGGCCTTTGCACCTGCTGTTCCCATACCCAGAATGCTCTTCCCCCAGAAAAGATGGCTCCCCCTTCTTCATTCATTGCACAGATGCACCTCCTCAGAAAGCCCCTCCCTGAACACCTGATCATCAAAATTCATCTGTGTTTATTGTACATCTCCAGCTTGGACTCCTCCAGACTCCTAACTCCTAACTCCACATCTCTTGTATGATGCTGACTCCTCAGACATAAAGTCCAAAATGAAAACAACTCGTCTTCCTCCTCAGGTGTATTTCTAGCCATGTTCTTCCTCATTTTGGCCCATGGAAAAGACATCCCTCCACAGCTCAGCCCCAGTCCTTAGAAGTCCTCGTTCCTTTACTCTTGACATTCAATCAGCAATTCTGTTGGCTCTACCTTCAAAAATATATCCCAGATTACGCTAGATTAAAAGAGATAAAGGAAGCATAACACCCAAAAAGAACGCATGAACACTGAATCTTTAATAAAATTACTCAGTATGTGTAAAGGACATTTTGAGACTTTTTATTAAATAATATTATGAATTCAGTGTTAATTTTTATAGGTATGATAATGGTAATTAATAATCTAGGAGACTGTCCTTGTTTGGGGGACAGATACACTGAAGTATTTAGGGATGAAGAGTCGTAAGATCTATAACTTATTTTCAAATAGATCAAAAACAGGGACTTCCTGGTGGTCCAGTGGTTAAGATTCCACACTTTCAATACAGGGAGCACAGGATCTATCCTTAGTTGGGAAAGAAAGATCCCGCATGCCTCTCAGTTCCACCAAAAAGAAAAAATCAAACTGATCAACAACAACGAATAAATGAAAGCCAATGTGCGTGTGTGTAGACAAAGCAAACGGGTAAGTGCAGTGTATAGCGAGTTCATTGAACTGTTCTTTAAACATTTTCCAAAGAAAAAGTTAAGAGAAAAAAAAGGTACCAATACTTCCTTTCCATTTCGTCTGTCTTGTCCTCATGTACTTTTCACACTCTGACATCCTAGACACTTTATAGATTGGGTAGCTCAGATGGTAAAGATTCTGTCTGCAAAATGAGAGACCTGGGTTCAATCCCTGGGTCGGAAAGATTCCCTGAAAGAAGGAAACAGCAACACACTCTAGTATTCTTGCCTAGGGAATCCCATGGACAGAGGAACCTGGTGAGTTACCGTGCATGGGGTCAACAAGGAATCAGCTATGACTGAGCAACTAACACACACAGATTGGGAAACGGAGGCACAGAGAGGTCACGTAAATTGCTTAGGTCACACAGACAGTGACTAGTAAAGCCAGGATTGGGCATCCCTGGTAGCTCAGATAGTAAAGAATGTGCCTGAAATGTGAGAGACCTGGGTTCAATCCCTGGGTTGGGAAGATTCCCTGGAAGGGAAAGGATACCCACTCCAGTATTCTTCTCTGGAGAATTCCATGGCTTGTCCATGGGTCACAAAGAGTCAGACATGACTGAGCGTGACTTTCACTCACCCAGAGCCAGGATCTTATCCCAGGCAAGAGTTCATGTGCAGAGTCCCAGGACTTCTCCCCAGAACTTCGGATTCAATGACTCCAGGCTGGGACCCAGGAATCTGTGCCCGAGCTCCCAGGGCTGGAAACTTATAGGATGAAGATCGTAAGATTTTAAAAAACTCAGTATGTGTAAAGGACATTTTGAGACTTTTTATTAAATAATATTATGAATTCAGTGTTAATTTTTATAGGTATGATAATGGTAATTAATAATCTAGGAGACTGTCCTTGTTTGGGGGACAGATACACTGAAGTATTTAGGGATGAAGAGTCGTAAGATCTATAACTTATTTTCAAATAGATCAAAAACAGGGACTTCCTGGTGGTCCAGTGGTTAAGATTCCACACTTTCAATACAGGGAGCACAGGATCTATCCTTAGTTGGGAAAGAAAGATCCCGCATGCCTCTCAGTTCCACCAAAAAGAAAAAATCAAACTGATCAACAACAACGAATAAATGAAAGCCAATGTGCGTGTGTGTAGACAAAGCAAACGGGTAAGTGCAGTGTATAGCGAGTTCATTGAACTGTTCTTTAAACATTTTCCAAAGAAAAGGTAAGAGAAAAAAAAGGTACCAATACTTCCTTTCCATTTCGTCTGTCTTGTCCTCATGTACTTTTCACACTCTGACATCCTAGACACTTTATAGATTGGGTAGCTCAGATGGTAAAGATTCTGTCTGCAAAATGAGAGACCTGGGTTCAATCCCTGGGTCGGAAAGATTCCCTGAAAGAAGGAAACAGCAACACACTCTAGTATTCTTGCCTAGGGAATCCCATGGACAGAGGAACCTGGTGAGTTACCGTGCATGGGGTCAACAAGGAATCAGCTATGACTGAGCAACTAACACACACAGATTGGGAAACGGAGGCACAGAGAGGTCACGTAAATTGCTTAGGTCACACAGACAGTGACTAGTAAAGCCAGGATTGGGCATCCCTGGTAGCTCAGATAGTAAAGAATGTGCCTGAAATGTGAGAGACCTGGGTTCAATCCCTGGGTTGGGAAGATTCCCTGGAAGGGAAAGGATACCCACTCCAGTATTCTTCTCTGGAGAATTCCATGGCTTGTCCATGGGTCACAAAGAGTCAGACATGACTGAGCGTGACTTTCACTCACCCAGAGCCAGGATCTTATCCCAGGCAAGAGTTCATGTGCAGAGTCCCAGGACTTCTCCCCAGAACTTCGGATTCAATGACTCCAGGCTGGGACCCAGGAATCTGTGTTTTAACCCAGATGATTCAAATACCAGCCAGGGCTGAGAACCACCTATCAAGCCCAGAGGTGGCAAAGGGGTGGGGCTCGGGCCATGGGCAACCCACAGCCACACAGTGTTTTAAAAACTGAGCCAGCCTTGAAAAAATCAGTTGATTTCAAATACATTTGACTTCTTTTGAAAAAATGTGAAAGGTTTCCTGTGAAAGAAAAACCCAATGGAACTTTTGGGTCAGTCCAATAATCCTCTGTCCCCATTCCCAGAGGCTAAGAATCAAGTGGAGGAGAGCAGCAGGTGCCCCCTTTAGGGAAGGCCACGTGCTCGGCCCTTTAGGTTTCCTTCCTGAATTCCGGAGACATTTCAATTTATAACCCCTGGTTTGGCCCAGCTTCCCCACTGTAAAGAAAGGGAAACTGAGGCATACATAATGGAAGAAGACACAGGGCAACACAGCAAGTCCAAGGCAAAAAGGGAACAGACTTGCTTCCTGACTCAAAAATCCCACCGTAACGGCAACAGCGAACATTGTTGGATAAGTGTTTTTCAAACCTTAATAAACACTAGCACCTACCCTTAAACAGGTGCCATTATAGATCTCATTTTACATGGAGAAATCTAGTCACTTGCTCAAGTTCACACAGGTAGGAAGTAGTAGCAGAATAAATTTCAGCTCAACATCTGACTCCAGAGCCTGAGCCTTCAGCCCTTATCTCTTTCATTCTTTGAAGCCCCCGAGTAATAAGGCAGAGGGAAAAAACCCTGGTTCTGTAACCTTTCGACTCCACTATTTCAGTGTTCCTGTGGCTTAGGGAGTGGAGTGAGAGGTTCAGGTGCTAACGGGTGCTGACCCCATATTCCCTGAAACATGCACAAACTTTCGATGAACCCTCAGCCCCTAGTGGCCATGACCAAGGCGGAGGGAAGAGCCAGTACCTTCCCTTCCTTGCAAACTGTGTGGGAAGCTGTGGCTTGCCTGTGGGAAGGGATTTGGGAGCGGACCGGCAGGGCGCGAGGGGCGGAGCTGCTTCAGCACCAAGGACAGCGGCCGCGCTCCAAGCCCCAAGCTCGCAGATTTGGAGGGGGAACGCTCCGTTCCGCAGCCTCTTTCAGGGTTTTCTGTACACAGTTTCCCCCAACAAATCAGAGAAACTGAGACCCGTGGCCTTCCCCATCTCAGGGCAACAAGATTTTCAGGAAGTGCAGTTTCCTTTCACCGAGAACCTCTTTCTTGTCTGCTTCCAGGCAGAAGTTAAGGAACCCTCGCTAAGGGCCTGTCCACCTGCTCTGGGCTTCTCGCCCTTTCGCATTGTGTGCACATGGAGTGAAGAGTGAGAGAAAACGGGGAACGTACTGAGCCAATCCCCTATCCTCCTCCTCCTTGGCCTCCTACCTGGTCAGGCTCTGCGCAGCAAGCCCACCAGACCGGTGTGCACAGTGGTCTTGGTAACCCGAGAGGCCCAGGAAGCGATTGGTCCGCCTCTTGCCACGCCCCTATCCCAGGGCTTCCTCAGTAACCGAGGCAACCGAGAGGTTCTGCCCTCCTCTTTCCAGACCTCCTCCAGAGGGCTGTGTCGGAGAGAAACCTGCCTCCTCTCTTCCTAAGGAAACAGCCTTTTCCCAAAATGGTGGTTACCCCTATCCAGTAATTAATACACACAGGGAGTAGTAGAGGCGGTTTCTAAACTTTGTTGCCTATGGATGCGGTATCACTGAGGTTACTTCCGGTAAGAACGGGAAGTGGGAAGCAGGTGGTTTTAAGAGACAATGGGATGAGGTGGAAGAGAGAAGATCTGGCGAATCCTAGGAAGGTGGGATGAATAAGGGCGTCTGGGTCAGATTCTCGCAGACCTTCAGTCTCTCAATCAGAGCACTCTAAGAGGTCTGACGACCTTCGGCTGGCCCTATAACAATAATACTAACCACTACCGTATATTTGATTGATCAATGTTTTACAGCCATTATGCCATTGAAGTGGGCTCCCCAGGTGGCTCAGTGGTCAAGAATCTAACTGCCAAGCAGGAGACCCAGGTTCAATCCTTGGGTTGGGAAGATCCCATGGAGAAGGAAATGGCAACCCACTCCACTACTCTCGCCTGAGAAATCCCATGGACTGAGGAGCCTGGCTGGCTACAGTCTGTGGGGTCACAAATAATTAGACATAACTTCACAACTAAACCACCACCAACATGCCACTGACCCCTCACTGCAATCCAGTGACGTGGAAGAGATGCTTCCTCTCAAATCCCACGGGTTTTTACCCAAACCCAGGCGCTCCCCCTGCTAACCTGCTTGGCTCTGTCAGGATTCATTGTGGTTTGGGGTTGGAGGATGTTGACCACCTCGGGCTTGGTCATTGCTTGTGGGATTTCTCGCACCTTCTCGGCAATAAAGCTGTGCACGGCATTCAAGGCTTCTGCTGTGCCCTGTACCAGGCATACTCTCTCTGTGGTTCCTGTGGAGCAAGGAAGAGAGGCGTCACACTCGTGAGACGGGAACGGGCGCATTCCTGAGAGACAGGCCATTCAGCGGGAGGAGAAGACTGAGGGCCAGAGAGAGGACTCAACTGGCCCCAGGTCACAGGCAAGTCCTGGGCAAGCTGGCACAGGCTCCCAGGCCGTGAGGGGTACCTGGGAGAGAAAGTGGAATCCCTGTTTTATTATCTCCACTTCCTCTCCCTCCCTTAAAACAACCCCAGGGGATGAAAGAAGGATGCTTAAGTGCTTTGCGATGCCCACAGCCGCCCTGGGCAAGGGAGACAGGGCTCAGCTGCCTCTTCCCAGTCCTTGCTGGCTCTCGGTTGCTTTGGCAACCATTCACTCACTCTCCCCCCTCCACCTTCTAGAAGCTCAGGCCTGCAACGGTTGCCACAGTAACTGGAACCCCCTTATCGGTGTGGCTAGCCGGGTCCTCAGCCCACCCCCAGGGGGACGAGGGACGAGGCCCCGTTGCCTTGGCAACCCCTGAAAGCCTGCAGCGACGGCCTCTGGGCTTTTGGAGAGGATGGGGAAGGGCTGGGGGATGGGGGAGGCAGCAGAGAGGCCTGAGTGCCTGCCTGGACCCACCAGATGGAAGGCCGAGGGGTGGGGGAGGGCAAGGGTGTGGAGAGGGAGAGCGGAGTGGGTCAAAGGCAACTCAGGGAAGAGTGGAGATGCGGGTGGGGTGAGGAGGGCGGGGCGCCTCTGCTGGCGATTCGCCAGATAGTCGTGGTGGTTCTACCCTGGGCATCCTTACTAGGTGCATGTCTCTGTGTGGACCGGGGGTGGGCAGCCCGGAGAGGAGATGCTAATTCTGGGTGATGCTGGGCGACATGTGTGGAGACTCTGTGACATGACCAGTGCTAATACCTCTGTGAGGCTGTCTGGGTGAGAGGTGTGTGTGTGTGTGTGTGTGTGTGTGTGCATGTGTATACTTGGGCAGAACTGGCTCCAATATCTTTCTCGGGGCACGCGTGTAAAAGAAAGAAGAGCCCGAGCTATCAACAGACTTCCCGACAAAGCGATTCCAGTAGACATTTGCGTGTACTCATGTGTTGGCGGGGGGAGACTTTGGGTGTCGCTATGATGTTCAAGGTTATTATGTGCACTATGTGTGAGACTAAGCTGGGTGTGCACAAGGGCTTGAGAGTAAGAAACAAAGAATCCCAGGAAGTGGCACCGAGGCTGGACGGTGGATGCGTAGCACTTTGAACTGTACAACGGCATGTGTGTGTGTGTGTAAGGGAAAGAGGTCCCCAGACACCTCTAGGTGTTCAGAAGACCACCTGGCTGAGTAGTGTGTGGCATGCCCGCAGATGTGCAAAGGTGCACGCACAGGTAACCGGCGAGACCCTGAGGCGTGTAAATATCAGGAAGAGAAAAGAAACCCACAGGCGGACCCAGGTGTCAGTGTGTAAGAACTGGTGTGTGGAGAAATGATGGGTCTGTGCGTGTGTGTCTGAGGGTCTGAATGACAGCCGGACAAAGATGACTCCACCAGGACTGGCTGGGGCGAGACTGTGAGTGCCTGGCGGATACGGGCATGTGTGGTACGTGGGTGGGTGCCTGGGTAGGACTCTGCGGGATCTGTTAGCTCCCCTGTAAAAGGTCCTGCAAGCGTGTCAGCCTCTGTGTGCCCGCGTGTCTGGGACCGTTGGGAGTGAGTGTCCGGTGGGGAATCCAGGGCCGCATGCTGGCATTACACACTGACAGCCCTCACTCGCCATGGCTCAGCCAGGCCTGCCGGTCTCGCCACGTGTCTGGGTGGCCTGGTCCCGGGTCACTGGTGTCGCTGACATCCCCCGTCTCCTTTGGGCCGCTGTTCCTCACTCTTACTCCCCTCCACCCCAGAACAATGGCCTGGTCTGAGCCAAGCGTGAGTCAGCGCGCCGGCTGCCTCCGTCTGGGTGTAAATAGGAAAGGGTGTGGGTCAGGGTGGGAACTGGGGGCGGGGGGTGGCCCCAGGGAGAGCCTGGCTGAAGCGGCCCAGCTCTCCATCTCTGCAAGGCTTCCTTCCAGCTCAGGGAGTTTGACCTCACACTCCTTTGTAGTTCTTAACCAGCATCCAACAGGGGCTTTGGGGGACTCCGTTAAACCCTGAAAGAATTATCTCTTAATAATAGCTGGTGCTTACATAACACCAGTCGCCAGGCATCATTCTAAGCACTTTATATATATACTTGTTCACTTGAATATAGGAGGCAGGCAATATTATTATTCTTGATTTACTGCTAAGGACACTAAGGCATAAATGCCTGGGGTTTGTCCAAGTTCATTCAGCGAGTGGTGAATGAACAGGGTTTTGAACCCAGGTGTCTGACCTCAGAGCCTGGACTTTTAAACACTGCGCCACCCTGCGCTAAATGTCGGCTGGGGGGTGTGGGTGTTGAGGAGAGCCGTACAATGATTCCCAGTTTGCTTTTGCATTTTTGATGGTAAAAAAGAATTTGTAGGAATTATATTGAATATTCACTTAAGAGTTTGCACGTGGCCGCAAAGCTGTTACAAATCAATAGATTAAAAAAAAAAGTGCGTGTGTATCTGTTTTCTTCTAGGGTTAGGGTCCAGGGCTTCAGGTAGCTGTTCAAAATCCAAAGGAGTTTTCGGATCAGGAGGAGGTTTGGGTGAGCTACACAGGAGATTGCGTGGCTTGGATCAGGTACCTGGATCCTTCTGGGTCTACGTTTCCCCGGGTACAGCCTGGAAGGATTGAATCTGGGGCTTGGGGTTTCCTGTACCAAGGTGGGGACAGCCTCTGTGTGCCCGCGTGTCTGGGACCGTTGGGAGTGAGTGTCCGTGGGGAATCCAGGGCCGCATGCTGGCGTTACACTCAGCCAGGTCCCCCTGCCGGTCTCGCCACGTGTCTGGGTGGCCTGGTCCCGGGTCACTGGTGTCGCTGACATCCCCCGTCTCCTTTGGGCCGCTGTTCCTCACTCTTACTCCCCTCCACCCCAGAACAATGGCCTGGTCTGAGCCAAGCGTGAGTCAGCGCGCCGGCTGCCTCCGTCTGGGTGTAAATAGGAAAGGGTGTGGGTCAGGGTGGGAACTGGGGGCGGGGGGTGGCCCCAGGGAGAGCCTGGCTGAAGCGGCCCAGCTCTCCATCTCTGCAAGGCTTCCTTCCAGCTCAGGGAGTTTGACCTCACACTCCTTTGTAGTTCTTAACCAGCATCCAACAGGGGCTTTGGGGGACTCCGTTAAACCCTGAAAGAATTATCTCTTAATAATAGCTGGTGCTTACATAACACCAGTCGCCAGGCATCATTCTAAGCACTTTATATATATACTTGTTCACTTGAATATAGGAGGCAGGCAATATTATTATTCTTGATTTACTGCTAAGGACACTAAGGCATAAATGCCTGGGGTTTGTCCAAGTTCATTCAGCGAGTGGTGAATGAACAGGGTTTTGAACCCAGGTGTCTGACCTCAGAGCCTGGACTTTTAAACACTGCGCCACCCTGCGCTAAATGTCGGCTGGGGGGTGTGGGTGTTGAGGAGAGCCGTACAATGATTCCCAGTTTGCTTTTGCATTTTTGATGGTAAAAAAGAATTTGTAGGAATTATATTGAATATTCACTTAAGAGTTTGCACGTGGCCGCAAAGCTGTTACAAATCAATAGATTAAAAAAAAAAGTGCGTGTGTATCTGTTTTCTTCTAGGGTTAGGGTCCAGGGCTTCAGGTAGCTGTTCAAAATCCAAAGGAGTTTTCGGATCAGGAGGAGGTTTGGGTGAGCTACACAGGAGATTGCGTGGCTTGGATCAGGTACCTGGATCCTTCTGGGTCTACGTTTCCCCGGGTACAGCCTGGAAGGATTGAATCTGGGGCTTGGGGTTTCCTGTACCAAGGTGGGGACAGCCTTTGTGTGTTCTGCCCCTCCCTTTGGGTTAAAGGTCATATAGATTTTTGTGTCATGGAGAAGATAAATGCAGACATGTGTGTGCGTGCGTGTGAACTAACCAGGCCCGGAGTAACCTTTCAACTTCTCCACTGTCACTGCTCCCCTGCCTTCTCACCAGCCACACTAAACAACTATCCCCACCCCGCAGCCTGCGGACATGTTCCTTCATCTTCCTGGAGCACACCTTCCTGTTCTTCCTCTAGCCCACCCTTATTATTCTGGCTTCCTCCTCCAGGAAGCCCTTCCTGATCAGCTCAGGCTAGGTCAGGTGCACTGCCTGGGCTCTCTCCATGCTCTGGGCTTCTTCGTCCCAGCCCTGACTGCTCTAGGTCATCCCTGGTGTTCAGTTTATCTCCCCTACTGGGATGTGAGACCCATGAGGGCTAAGCTGAGCTGTCTCAGTTGCTGCTGTGTCCCCATCTCTGTCCGGCATGGTGCTGGCGCAGAGAAGATGCTCAGAGAATGTGAGTGAATGAAGGGCAACAGCCAGAGGCAGAGAAACACATGATCGAGCTGTAGCATCTCCATTTCTCATGTTCCTGTGGGTCCTGGGAAGTCTTAGGGACAGGACCAGGAGGAGGAGGCTGAGTCGCATCTCTGAGCCAGGAGCCACCAGAAGCTGTATGACCTGGAAGTTCCGTCTGGGGTGGGGAGCAAGGGACCCCGAGGGGCTGGGAGAGACGCCTGGCTCATGTTGCTGCTTTGAGCTGTGTTTGGCCTAGGAGAGAGCCAGTCCTCTTGAGCCGCCACAATGTTTCCCATTGCTTGCATAGGAAAAGTTTAGGGTCACAGGTGCTATAGCTGTTACAAATCAATAGATTAAAAAGTGCGTGTGTATCTGTTTTCTTCTAGGGTTAGGGTCCAGGGCTTCAGGTAGCTGTTCAAAATCCAAAGGAGTTTTCGGATCAGGAGGAGGTTTGGGTGAGCTACACAGGAGATTGCGTGGCTTGGATCAGGTACCTGGATCCTTCTGGGTCTACGTTTCCCCGGGTACAGCCTGGAAGGATTGAATCTGGGGCTTGGGGTTTCCTGTACCAAGGTGGGGACAGCCTTTGTGTGTTCTGCCCCTCCCTTTGGGTTAAAGGTCATATAGATTTTTGTGTCATGGAGAAGATAAATGCAGACATGTGTGTGCGTGCGTGTGAACTAACCAGGCCCGGAGTAACCTTTCAACTTCTCCACTGTCACTGCTCCCCTGCCTTCTCACCAGCCACACTAAACAACTATCCCCACCCCGCAGCCTGCGGACATGTTCCTTCATCTTCCTGGAGCACACCTTCCTGTTCTTCCTCTAGCCCACCCTTATTATTCTGGCTTCCTCCTCCAGGAAGCCCTTCCTGATCAGCTCAGGCTAGGTCAGGTGCACTGCCTGGGCTCTCTCCATGCTCTGGGCTTCTTCGTCCCAGCCCTGACTGCTCTAGGTCATCCCTGGTGTTCAGTTTATCTCCCCTACTGGGATGTGAGACCCATGAGGGCTAAGCTGAGCTGTCTCAGTTGCTGCTGTGTCCCCATCTCTGTCCGGCATGGTGCTGGCGCAGAGAAGATGCTCAGAGAATGTGAGTGAATGAAGGGCAACAGCCAGAGGCAGAGAAACACATGATCGAGCTGTAGCATCTCCATTTCTCATGTTCCTGTGGGTCCTGGGAAGTCTTAGGGACAGGACCAGGAGGAGGAGGCTGAGTCCCGCATCTCTGAGCCAGGAGCCACCAGAAGCTGTATGACCTGGAAGTTCCGTCTGGGGGTGGGGAGCAGGACTGGGTGCACCTCGAGGGGCTGGGGAGAGACGCCTGGCTCATGTTGCTGCTTTGAGCTGTGTTTGGCCTAGGAGAGAGCCAGTGACGGGCCTGTCCTTTGGGGTTCTCCACTGCCTGGCTAGTGGGTGGGGCATGTCACAGCGATGGGTCACAGAATGTGATTCGGGGCAAGGAACCAACTGTCCTTGGATAGATGTCCTAAGCAGAGGTCTTGTCCGTACCTTGTGGGCTAGGGGGGTGAGGGGGAAACTGGGCCAGGGTGGAAGAGAAAAGGGGGTTGTGCCAGGTTCCCTGGACTGTTCTCTAAACCTCTTGCCAAAGCTGCTTAGTGTGATGGGAGGTGGGGTGGAGGTGGAGGGCGGAGAGAGAGAGAGAGAGAGAGAGAGAGAGAGCGAGAGAGAATATGAATTTGTCCTGACCCTGGCTTCGGCTCTGGTGTTTGACCTAAAAAATTCAAGGGGATTAAGGATAAACTAGAACCAGCGCTGGACCAAAGATGCAATTCAAGGGACCTTCCCTGGATTCCTAGATGTTGAAACTTAGGCATTGGTCTTGGGAGGGAGATAGGAAGAGGGTAGAGAGATACAGAGGGGGATTAGTGAGAGGGGATGGGCCTGGAAAATTTATGATGGGAGGAAGGGAGAGAGCTGGAGAAGAGGAAGAGAACAGGGGGAAAAAAGATACCAGGAAGCTGAGACTTGGGAGAAAAAGAGGAATGTAATGGGAGAGACGGGCAAGTAGGGGCGGAAAGCAATGAGAAGCAACCCCCTGAGGAGAATGATCCCATGGAGGGGTGCTACTACATACTGGTTGGGCAGGTGACTGGAAAGAGATATCTGGAGGAGAAAAAAGTAAAGAGGTGGGAGGAAAAGGAAAAGATGGGGAGAGAGACGGGAAGACAGGGAAGGGCAGAGGAGAGAAGGGAAAGGGAAAAGCAGAGACGGACAGACTGGGCTAAGAGAACAGGGAGGGAGATGTCCAAACGGAACCCAGAGAGACAGAGGAGCAGATGGGAACAGAGACGAAGGTAACAAGATGGGAAAGACAGAAACAGAATGAGAAAGGGGCTTCCCTGGCGGTCCAGTGGATAAGATGCCATGCTTGCAATGGAGGGGGTGCAGGTTCCGTCACTGGTTGGGGAACTCAGTGGGGAAATCCCACATGCCATGTGGGTGTGGCTTGGGCAAAAGACCAGCACGAAAGACAGATGATAAGAATGACCCAGATGGAAAAACAGTGCGACTCAAGACCGGGTGAGATGGGGTGACAAGAGAGATCCAAAGGGAAAGACTACGGAGGGGCTGTGTAACAGGGATGGCCACCCCACCCCTAAGCCTCAAGGGACACCCTAACACCTGCCTCCTTGCCCCCTCCCCGGCCCAGCTCCTCCAACTGACCCAAAGGGGCAGGTGTGTGGGAAGGGGCACATCTGCCAGTGCACCATGCAAATGAGCTCATGAATATGCAGCAGCCCATTGTCCTGCCCTGCCCCCACCCCCATCTGTTAGGGCCTGGCCTCTGGGGCCCTGGGCAGCTCTGTCCCCTTAGAGGGAAGGGGAGGCCCCCTACCAATTCTCCTTGTCCCTAAGGGCAGCCCTTCCCCCTCCTGGAGGGCCCAGGTGGGAGGGACCGGATGGGAGGCCTGGAGCAAGACTGCTGGGCTAGGGACTCACCCGGATAGAAGTCTTTGGACTTGGAGAGCTTGATGGTGGCCCCCGTCTCCTTCTGCAACTGCACGATCGTCTGCCCGCCCTTGCCGATGATGGAACCCGCCGCGTAGCTGGGGATCAGCACCTTCAGGAAATATTCACCTTCCTCTGTAGGGGCACACAGCGGGGAGCGGAGTCAGGAGAGAGGGTTCTCCACCTTTGGATGGTGTCTGCAGAGAGGCGCTGGCACAGGCTGGGCTAGGAAACCACTGGCATCACAGCCACACAGAGGAGCGAGGGGATCAGTAGGAAAATATTGCAGGGGATGATCTTCATTCACTCATTCATTCATGCATTCCACCCATAGCTCCTGCGCCTGCCACCTGCTTGGCCCCATTCTAGAGAAACAGCCATGAAGAAAACAGACAGAACTGCCTGATTTTGCCAATAAGGCAAATAAAGGCCAAAGCAGTTACAGTGATTCAGCCAAGAGCACACACAGTTACATCCTCCTTGGGCGGGGAGGATACAGACAGTACAGAATGAGAAAGGGTTGGCGGTCCAGTGGATAAGATGCCATGCTTGCAATGGAGGGGGTGCAGGTTCCGTCACTGGTTGGGGAACTCAGTGGGGAAATCCCACATGCCATGTGGGTGTGGCTTGGGCAAAAGACCAGCACGAAAGACAGATGATAAGAATGACCCAGATGGAAAAACAGTGCGACTCAAGACCGGGTGAGATGGGGTGACAAGAGAGATCCAAAGGGAAAGACTACGGAGGGGCTGTGTAACAGGGATGGCCACCCCACCCCTAAGCCTCAAGGGACACCCTAACACCTGCCTCCTTGCCCCCTCCCCGGCCCAGCTCCTCCAACTGACCCAAAGGGGCAGGTGTGTGGGAAGGGGCACATCTGCCAGTGCACCATGCAAATGAGCTCATGAATATGCAGCAGCCCATTGTCCTGCCCTGCCCCCACCCCCATCTGTTAGGGCCTGGCCTCTGGGGCCCTGGGCAGCTCTGTCCCCTTAGAGGGAAGGGGAGGCCCCCTACCAATTCTCCTTGTCCCTAAGGGCAGCCCTTCCCCCTCCTGGAGGGCCCAGGTGGGAGGGACCGGATGGGAGGCCTGGAGCAAGACTGCTGGGCTAGGGACTCACCCGGATAGAAGTCTTTGGACTTGGAGAGCTTGATGGTGGCCCCCGTCTCCTTCTGCAACTGCACGATCGTCTGCCCGCCCTTGCCGATGATGGAACCCGCCGCGTAGCTGGGGATCAGCACCTTCAGGAAATATTCACCTTCCTCTGTAGGGGCACACAGCGGGGAGCGGAGTCAGGAGAGAGGGTTCTCCACCTTTGGATGGTGTCTGCAGAGAGGCGCTGGCACAGGCTGGGCTAGGAAACCACTGGCATCACAGCCACACAGAGGAGCGAGGGGATCAGTAGGAAAATATTGCAGGGGATGATCTTCATTCACTCATTCATTCATGCATTCCACCCATAGCTCCTGCGCCCCTGCCACCTGCTTGGCCCCATTCTAGAGAAACAGCCATGAAGGAAACAGACAGAACTGCCTGATTTTGCCAATAAGGCAAATAAAGGCCAAAGCAGTTACAGTGATTCAGCCAAGAGCACACACAGTTACATCCTCCTTGGGCGGGGGAGGATACAGACAGTACAGTCAGGTTGTTGGATGGGGGTAAATACTAAGAAAACGACAACAAAAAAAGGCAGGAGAGAGGGCGGGGAGGGGAGGTGCGGCCCTGTCAGATCCGGGGGACCAGGAAAGCCCTCCCCAAGAACACGGCATTCTCTGTGGATCAGACACTTCTATAGCACCTAATACACACCAGACTCTGTTCCAAGTCACTTACAAATCCGCGATCTTTTCATTTTCACACTGAGGCTATGAGGGGGGTACTTAAAATAAACACCATTCTACAGATGAGGGACAAAGAGGAAAGAACCGCTCCATTCGCATAGCTAGCAGGTGGTGCCACTTACAGGCTCCATCACTCTAGTCGTGTCTGATTCTTTTCAACCCCGTGGACTGTAGCCCGCCAGGCTCCTCTGTCCATGGGACTTCCCAGGAGAGAATACTGGAATGGGTGGTCATTTTTTTCTCCATTTAAAAGAAATTATTATGTTTTATTTATTTTTATGTTTTGACATGGACTATTTTTTAAAAAATATTTATTTATTTATTTTGAGGGGGATAGGGTGGGGAGGGAGGGGAGCAGGTGGGCCACTTCTATTGGTCTTTCATTTCTCTATTTTCATCCGTCATTGTTCTTTGGCCCATGTGGGCCTCCCATTGCGGTGGCGTCTGTCGCCGCAGAGCACCGGCTCTGGGCGCATGCGCTCCAGAGCTCCGGCTCGGTAATTGGACACATCGGTCCAGCCGCTCCGCGGCACGTGGGATCTTCCCAGGCCAGGGATCGAACTGGCGCCCCTTGCACTGCAAGGCGGTGTTCTTACCCACTGGACCACCAGGGAAGCCCGACATTGACTATTTTTTAAAGGTCTTTGTCAAGTGGGTTACAATATTATTTCCATCTTAGGTTTTGGTTTTTTGGCTGCAAGGCATGTGGAATCTCAGCTCCCCTACCAGGGATGGAACCTGCACCCCACCCCACCCCCGTCTCCACTAGAAAGCGAATTCTTTTTTTAAATTTTTAAAAAAATTTTATTTATTTATCTTTTTGGGGGGGTGGGGTGGGGAGGGAGGGGGATGGGCGGGCCACTTCTATTGGTCTTTCATTTCTCTATTTTCATCCGTCTTTGTTCTTTGGCTCCTGTGGGCCTCCCATCGCGGTGGCCTCTGTCGTTGCAGAGTGCTGTCTCTGGGCGCATGCGCTCCAGAGCTCAGGCTCGGTAATTGGACACATCAGTCCAGCCGCTCCGCGGCACGTGGGATCTTCCCAGGCCAGGGGTCGAACCGCGCCCCTTGCACTGCAAGGCGGTGTCCTTACCCACTGGACCACCAGGGGAAGCCTGAAAGCGAATTCTTAAGCCCTGGACCGCCAGGGAAGTCCCTTCCATTTTTACAGAAGGGGAAACTGAGGCACAGAAGGGCACAAGGAAGCCAAGGTACCAGCCCAAGGGCACCAAGACAGTTGCTGAGTTGAGATTCAAATGCAATTCCCATTCATTCTTGGTCCACCCATGCTTAACACTCTCGCTGGCAGGTGAAGACCAGGGAGCTCCAGGACAGCCTCCAGGAGGTGCTGACTCCGCACGAAAGGTCCTTAATGGGACTCTGGCCATTCTTTATTATGGATCCGTTTTCTTGGTCATGGGAAAAGCACCTTGTTACTGCAGTCTCAAGGCAAGCGCCTAACCTCTCCCACCTTCTAACCTAACTGCTGCCCCCATGTTCTCCCAGGGGAGAAATTTGGGAACCTTCTGCGTCTAAATCCCCTTGTGCTTTGGCCCCACCCACCATTCCAGCTTCACATCTTTATCTCCCTCAGGTCACACTAATAGATCCAGCTTCCTTTTTGCTCCTCAGACTTCCCTCCTCCCTCCCACCTCAGGGCCTTTGCACATTCTGTTTGCCTGGAGCTCCCCGCCCCCCAGTGAATTCCTCTTGTCCTTCAGGTCCACCTCAAATGTCCCATCTTCTTGAAACTTTTCCTGGAACTGTGAGGAAGGGATGGATCTCTCTATTTTATGCCGTCAGAAGGCTGGACCACGGACGTTCACTGTGGGCCACGTCATGAAGCTCACCCTCATGTCCAGGGACTTGAAAGTGTCCAGCACAAAGGAGATATAAATTTTTAAAAAATTTTTATTTATTTATCTTTTGGGGGGGTGGGGTGGGGCGGGAGGGGGATGGGCGGGCCACTTCTATTGGTCTTTCATTTCTCTATTTTCATCCGTCTTTGTTCTTTGGCTCCTGTGGGCCTCCCATCGCGGTGGCCTCTGTCGTTGCAGAGTGCTGTCTCTGGGCGCATGCGCTCCAGAGCTCAGGCTCGGTAATTGGACACATCAGTCCAGCCGCTCCGCGGCACGTGGGATCTTCCCAGGCCAGGGGTCGAACCGCGCCCCTTGCACTGCAAGGCGGTGTCCTTACCCACTGGACCACCAGGGGAAGCCTGAAAGCGAATTCTTAAGCCCTGGACCGCCAGGGAAGTCCCTTCCATTTTTACAGAAGGGGAAACTGAGGCACAGAAGGGCACAAGGAAGCCAAGGTACCAGCCCAAGGGCACCAAGACAGTTGCTGAGTTGAGATTCAAATGCAATTCCCATTCATTCTTGGTCCACCCATGCTTAACACTCTCGCTGGCAGGTGAAGACCAGGGAGCTCCAGGACAGCCTCCAGGAGGTGCTGACTCCGCACGAAAGGTCCTTAATGGGACTCTGGCCATTCTTTATTATGGATCCGTTTTCTTGGTCATGGGAAAAGCACCTTGTTACTGCAGTCTCAAGGCAAGCGCCTAACCTCTCCCACCTTCTAACCTAACTGCTGCCCCCATGTTCTCCCAGGGGAGAAATTTGGGAACCTTCTGCGTCTAAATCCCCTTGTGCTTTGGCCCCACCCACCATTCCAGCTTCACATCTTTATCTCCCTCAGGTCACACTAATAGATCCAGCTTCCTTTTTGCTCCTCAGACTTCCCTCCTCCCTCCCACCTCAGGGCCTTTGCACATTCTGTTTGCCTGGAGCTCCCCGCCCCCCAGTGAATTCCTCTTGTCCTTCAGGTCCACCTCAAATGTCCCATCTTCTTGAAACTTTTCCTGGAACTGTGAGGAAGGGATGGATCTCTCTATTTTATGCCGTCAGAAGGCTGGACCACGGACGTTCACTGTGGGCCACGTCATGAAGCTCACCCTCATGTCCAGGGACTTGAAAGTGTCCAGCACAAAGGAGATATAATGAACCCTGGGAAGGGCTTTGCAGTTAGTGCTATTGGTAAAGAATCCGCCTGCCAGGAGAGGCAAGAGACACGGGTTAAATCTCTGTGTCAGGAAGATCCCCTGAAGGAGGAAACAACACCCCATTCCAGTATTCTTGGTGGAAAGTTCCACGGACAGAGGAGCCTGGTAGGCTACAGTCCATGTGGCCGCAAAGAGTCGGACACCTGAGCAACCGAGCACACACAAAGCCTGGGAAAAAGAAGGGACGAGCCAGGCCATTTGGCTTCCAAAGTTGAAGGTCTGGGACCATCGTCCCCCAGTGGTTTTCAATTTTTTCTTTTTAGCAAAGGAAATGTACTTTCAATGTCGCTGATGAAACTCAACATCCAGAACAGACAAAAAAGACACTGTTCTGTTAAAAGTACAGGGCTGGGCTTCCCTGGTGGTACAGTGGGTAAAGAGTCCGCCTTGCAGTCCAGGGGGCACCAGTTCGATCCCTGGCCCGGGAAGGTCCCACGTGCCGCGGAGTGGCTGGACTGGTGTGTCCGATTACGAGCCAGCGCTCTGGAGCGCATGAACACAGAGCTGCTGCTCTGCAAAGAAAGAGGCCACTGTGATGGGAGGCCCACACATGCCAAAGAATAAAAGATGGATGGAAAAAAAAAAAGTGCAGGGCTGGGCTGGGAGTTAAGAGGGGCTGGGAGCCCTGCCCATCTCCACCTGGTTCCTTAAGATCCAGAGTTCTGGGTTCCCTGGGAATTCCCTGGTTCAGTGGTTAGAACTCTGCGCTTCCATGGCAGAAGCCACGGGTTCAATTCCTGGTCAGGCAAATAGGATCCTGCACGTTGCAGGGTATGACCAAAAAAAAAGAAAGAAAAGTTCTGGGTTCCTGTGATGTGAAGATGGAGGTACAGAAGTGAAGGGCTAGACGTGGCTTTTCAGTCACGGGAGGAGGTCCAGAAACCAGCTAACAAAAAAAGAAAGAAAAGCTTCCTCAAATGTCCCATCTTCTTGAAACTTTTCCTGGAACTGTGAGGAAGGGATGGATCTCTATTTTATGCCGTCAGAAGGCTGGACCACGGACGTTCACTGTGGGCCACGTCATGAAGCTCACCCTCATGTCCAGGGACTTGAAAGTGTCCAGCACAAAGGAGATATAATGAACCCTGGGAAGGGCTTTGCAGTTAGTGCTATTGGTAAAGAATCCGCCTGCCAGGAGAGGCAAGAGACACGGGTTAAATCTCTGTGTCAGGAAGATCCCCTGAAGGAGGAAACAACACCCCATTCCAGTATTCTTGGTGGAAAGTTCCACGGACAGAGGAGCCTGGTAGGCTACAGTCCATGTGGCCGCAAAGAGTCGGACACCTGAGCAACCGAGCACACACAAAGCCTGGGAAAAAGAAGGGACGAGCCAGGCCATTTGGCTTCCAAAGTTGAAGGTCTGGGACCATCGTCCCCCAGTGGTTTTCAATTTTTCTTTTAGCAAAGGAAATGTACTTTCAATGTCGCTGATGAAACTCAACATCCAGAACAGACAAAAAAGACACTGTTCTGTTAAAAGTACAGGGCTGGGCTTCCCTGGTGGTACAGTGGGTAAAGAGTCCGCCTTGCAGTCCAGGGGGCACCAGTTCGATCCCTGGCCCGGGAAGGTCCCACGTGCCGCGGAGTGGCTGGACTGGTGTGTCCGATTACGAGCCAGCGCTCTGGAGCGCATGAACACAGAGCTGCTGCTCTGCAAAGAAAGAGGCCACTGTGATGGGAGGCCCACACATGCCAAAGAATAAAAGATGGATGGAAAAAAAAAAAGTGCAGGGCTGGGCTGGGAGTTAAGAGGGGCTGGGAGCCCTGCCCATCTCCACCTGGTTCCTTAAGATCCAGAGTTCTGGGTTCCCTGGGAATTCCCTGGTTCAGTGGTTAGAACTCTGCGCTTCCATGGCAGAAGCCACGGGTTCAATTCCTGGTCAGGCAAATAGGATCCTGCACGTTGCAGGGTATGACCATAAAAAAAAAAGAGAAAGAAAAAGTTCTGGGTTCCCTGTGATGTGTGAAGATGGAGGTACAGAAGTGAAGGGCTAGACGTGGCTTTTCAGTCACGGGGAGGAGGTCCAGAATTAAGGGGTTTCCTTTAGCTCAAGGCAATCCTCTTAAGCTTGCCTAATCAGATCCTTAAGCCTATTAGGTAATTAGCCCCCCAGGTTGCCTTTCCATCCATCATCCTAACCTCCCCCATCGATGACTTCCTTCCCTGAGCTCTCAAGGGGGCCCCTTGCCTGCCCTGCCCCTCAGCGTGACAGAGATGGGAGCCAGTTCTCTGTCTCCGGCAGGTTCTGAAAGATGGGGCAGGTGTCCCAAGAATGCCATCCTCTTTCCTTCTTTGATTTCACACCCCATCTTTCCTCTAGCCAGGGCCACTTCCCCACCTTCCGTCTCGAACACCGTTCCAAAGAAAACCAGGGACGCCCCCACTCCCCTCGCTCATGCTTTCTCAGGGTGTGCCTGAAAATCTCTTAATGAAATAGTGGAAACAGCCCTCAGCGGAGTGCGGACTTTGGCTGCTGATGGGTTGTATGCCCTTGGGTGTGTCACCTCACCTCTTTGGGGCCTCTGTTTTCTCATCTCTAAAATGGGGATGGGATAGCGCGACCTTCTGGAGTGACTGGCATTCACGCAATGCTAAACCGTGGAGTACTCAGGAGGGTCGGGCACAGAGACCGCTTGAGAAATGGCAGAGAGCATCGTTATTGTTAATGTTACTTATTTCATGAACACAGGTGACGTTCTCATCACAGTGCCTGGCACACCAAGTGCTCTATCGATGGGGAATGAGCCCTGAAGGCTGGGGGCTTGTTAGTAAATAGAAGGAAGGGGGACAGCACTTCTCTCATCACCTCTCCACAGGCTTCTCCCCACTTTCTGAAGGAGGAACATCTTCTCATTGATAGAAATCAGGCTCTGCTTCCCCGCGCCCTCCCAGCATCTACCTCTCTTCCTGACCTGCTGCATCCCTCCGGAGGTTCTATGAGTTCCTCACTTTTTCTCTCCCTCCTTCTTCCCATCAAATCCTCCCTGAGCACCCACTGCATGCCAGGCCTTGTTTTAGATCCTGGGGACAGAGCAGGGAACAAGACAGACAGTCCATGCCTTTTTAAGTCCACTCCCTCTTAAAATGTAAATGCATCTATTTAAAGAGGACAGTAAAAAAAAAACCTTTGCTAATAGAGTTTGAAGAACTGGTTATACTTTTTCCTCCCCAAACACATTTGTTTAAATCCCAGATGATTCCCCCGAAAAAATTTCTCTGTGGATCCCCGCTTAAACCATCTTGTAGGAGCTTGGCGGTCCCTGTATCAGACTAGTGGAAGTTTGGAGGCCCCTCCTCAGAGGCCAGGTCCTACAGTGAGGGACCAGCGAAGACCTCCCGCCTGCAGGAGCTCGGAATGCTAAGGTCCTGGAGTCCCCACAGCTGCAGTCTGCCCTAGCGTTCCTCCGCATCGTCTCCATTTTCCATCGCGGGAAGCCCACTTCCTCCAGGAAGGCGTCAGGCCTCTATCTGCCAGCCAGCCTCGTAGCAAAGGGCAGACACGTGACCTCAGCGGAACCGGAAGCCCCTGGACCTCACACATCCCACTCTGTCTGAACAGCCAAGGCTCTGCCTGTGAAAAAGTTCTTCTGTCTACTGAGGCAAAATCTACATGCTAGAAGTCTCCACTCGCCCAATGTCCTCTGCCTCTTAGCTTTCCCTTTGCGGTTGAGGCAGCCCCCTCCACACAGGACAATGACTACAGATGCCAATTTCAGCTCTCCCAATTCTCCTCTGCTATAATTTCAATATTTCCACCTTGCACTTGGGCTGTTGTCCCGCTTTCTAGTCATCCTGTGGTCTCCCCTACTCTCTTTTCCCCAGGAAAGCTTATAAAGGCTTCCAAAAAGGAACCAATATTCCTTCACCTCCATAGACAATGTTGACTCACCCAGGAGATTTGGGGTGCTACCGGGAGAATGATCCTCTTTTTTTTTTTTGGATGTGTGGCTTATAGGATCTTAGTTCCCCAACCAGGGATTGAACCCACGCCCATGAAAGTGAAAGCACAGAGTCCTAACCACTGGACAGCTGGGGAATTCCCAAGAGCAGAACTTTTTACCCAGCGGTGACGCTGAAAGGTGGGCTTCCCAGGTGGCGCTAATGGTAAAGAACCTTCTTGCCAACGTAGGAAACCTAAGAGACGCGGGTTCGATCCCTGGGTCAGGAAGAACCCTTGAAGGAGGAAATGGCAATTCACTTCAGTAACTTTGCTGGGACAATCCCATGGACAGAGGAGCCTAGTGGGCCACAGTCCGTGGGGTCGCAAAGCGTCAGACACGACTAAAAGAGACTTAGCACGACATGGAAAGGTGGCTTGGGTGTGGGAGAGGGGGCCGCTCACGATAATGGCAGGGCGGAAGTGAATGCAGCACGGGTGTTACGTCTTCGGTGACGGTATTTCGGGGGAGCAGAGTTGGGGGCTGTCCTCATGGCACCTGCCCTTATGTAGGGTGAGGGTGGAAGCACCGATGTGTTTGTGGAGGTCTGAGAAGACTGTGGTGGGATGCTGATGCTGTTGCTGTGAGCGTGTGACAATGAGGGTGGAAGACAAGATGGTGGCGGCGTGGCTGGTACCACTGAGGGGAGGGCCTTGGGGTGGGTGCCATCTTTGTGTGAATGATGGTGTCACCCGTCCTTGCGAGAAAAGTAATACAACCGAGATGCGCTTCTGAGAGGGGAGACGCTTTGAGTTGTGACTCTGTCTCCGACTGAGAGAGAGGTGAATGGGGTATGATTTCCTTTGGGCAAATCACCACTGGTTGGTGAATTAGGAATGTGACACTCTCCACAGCAATAATCACAATGATAATGGCTACTGTTTCTTGAGCGCTGATGATCTGCCAGGCTTAATACTGTGTATCTGATATCTCGCTGAGCCCACACAACAGCACAATCTTGCTGAACCCACACAACAGCCTGGAGAGGTAGAGGTCGATCTTACGGTTCCCATTTCCCAGATGAGGAGACCGAGGCCCAGAGCAGTGAGATAACGTGCCCAAGGGTCCCACACCAAGCATGGAACGGTGATGCTTGGTGAACCTTGGTGAACCGAAGGCTCTCACTCTGGGGCTCGGAAGCCTGGTGATACTAGGTTTGTGTTAAAGACTGAAGCTCTCAGGAGCAAGGGCGGGCTGGTGTCAGCTACGCTTGGGGTGTGAGGTGTGCGACTGTGGAGGGGAGCTGATGTGTCTGTGTATGTGGAGGGGTGACAGAGAGAGGAATACAGCCAGGTGTATAGCAACCAGTCTCATGGCCACTTAAGAACTGTCATCGGTGGGACTTCCCCAGTGGTCCAGTGGCTAGGATTCCATACTTTCACTGCCAGGGTCCAGGTTCAATCTCTGCTTGGGGAACAAAGATCTCAGAAGCCTCTGGTGTGGCCAAAAAAAAAGAGCTCTCATCTGTACACAGGGGGACACTCTTCGTGGCTGCGTCATGAGAGTGGGATTATGTTTCTCCGATAAGTTCCCGACCGGAGCCTCCATCTAGCCTCTCCGTTCAAGCCCTCCTGCCCTCGGTGCCTCGTCTCCCTCCCAAGAGCATCTGCCAGCCAGTCAGTCACAGTGCCCTGAAGTCACTCTTAACAGACACTATCTCTTCTCCCAGCCCCCAAGCTGGCCCAGTGGGCAGGAGTTCAGTCGGCTGGGGCTGGCACGACTTCCTGTGACATCCCAGGAAGTTCCTTACCCCTCTGAGCCTCAGTTGGCTCATCTGAAAAGGGGGTTCACTAGAGGGCAAACCCACGCCATGGAGCCAGCCTCCCAAGTTCAAATCCCGGCTCTGCCTCTGATGAGCTGACTCACCTTGGGCAAGTTAATTAAGCTCTCTGTGCCTCAGTGTGTCACCTGTTAAGATGGGTAACTGAATTGTAAGGGTTATTTTAAGAAAACAGTGCCAAGTGTTTTCCATACTTCCGGTGCACTGTGGCACCATAAATGTCAGCCATTGTTATAATTTATTATTATATTATTTATTATGATCACATCACAGAATGTTGGGAGAATCTAAATGAAACATAGCCTGTAAGGTGTTGAGCAATAATGTCGGTAGCTGCTATCATCATTTTGATTATTTCTATTTCCCCATTTGGCAGATGGGGACACTGAAGCTCCGAAAAGGCGTGGGGTTGACCCAGCACCCCACAGACATGAATGTATTATTGGAAGGAGGCCTCAATTTTGAGATGAAAGTCCTGGACGCTTGCCCAGCTCTGATCCTGAGCATTTCTGTAAATGGAGAACTATCCTTTGGCATCTCCTGGCCTCAGTTTCCCCACGAGCCAACAGACAGGTGTTTGGAGGACAGCGTTCCCTGGGGTTCACCCTAGCTATCCCGCTGCTGGAGGCGGCAGGATGCACGGGGATAAGCACATGAGCTCCGGAACCAGGAAGCCCAGGGCTGGAGAGACCCCGTTCCCCACTTAGGAGTTGTGTGACTTCAGGCAGGTAGCTTCAGTTTGCTGAGCCTCAGTTTTCCTCATCTAAAAAGGCAGCTCAAATTGTCTCCCCTGAGGGTTGCACTGAGAAATTAACCCATATCTCAGAGCCTGAGTTGCAGCAGGTGCCGCACTTGGACACGCGCATCATCTAGAGCTCTCATCTGTCCAGGGGACACTCTTCGTGGCTGCGTCATGAGAGTGGGATTATGTTTCTCCGATAAGTTCCCGACCGGAGCCTCCATCTAGCCTCTCCGTTCAAGCCCTCCTGCCCTCGGTGCCTCGTCTCCCTCCCAAGAGCATCTGCCAGCCAGTCAGTCACAGTGCCCTGAAGTCACTCTTAACAGACACTATCTCTTCTCCCAGCCCCCAAGCTGGCCCAGTGGGCAGGAGTTCAGTCGGCTGGGGCTGGCACGACTTCCTGTGACATCCCAGGAAGTTCCTTACCCCTCTGAGCCTCAGTTGGCTCATCTGAAAAGGGGGTTCACTAGAGGGCAAACCCACGCCATGGAGCCAGCCTCCCAAGTTCAAATCCCGGCTCTGCCTCTGATGAGCTGACTCACCTTGGGCAAGTTAATTAAGCTCTCTGTGCCTCAGTGTGTCACCTGTTAAGATGGGTAACTGAATTGTAAGGGTTATTTTAAGAAAACAGTGCCAAGTGTTTTCCATACTTCCGGTGCACTGTGGCACCATAAATGTCAGCCATTGTTATAATTTATTATTATATTATTTATTATGATCACATCACAGAATGTTGGGAGAATCTAAATGAAACATAGCCTGTAAGGTGTTGAGCAATAATGTCGGTAGCTGCTATCATCATTTTGATTATTTCTATTTCCCCATTTGGCAGATGGGGACACTGAAGCTCCGAAAAGGCGTGGGGTTGACCCAGCACCCCACAGACATGAATGTATTATTGGAAGGAGGCCTCAATTTTGAGATGAAAGTCCTGGACGCTTGCCCAGCTCTGATCCTGAGCATTTCTGTAAATGGAGAACTATCCTTTGGCATCTCCTGGCCTCAGTTTCCCCACGAGCCAACAGACAGGTGTTTGGAGGACAGCGTTCCCTGGGGTTCACCCTAGCTATCCCCGCTGCTGGAGGCGGCAGGATGCACGGGGGATAAGCACATGAGCTCCGGAACCAGGAAGCCCAGGGCTGGAGAGACCCCGGTTCCCCCACTTAGGAGTTGTGTGACTTCAGGCAGGTAGCTTCAGTTTGCTGAGCCTCAGTTTTCCTCATCTAAAAAGGCAGCTCAAATTGTCTCCCCTGAGGGTTGCACTGAGAAATTAACCCATATCTCAGAGCCTGAGTTGCAGCAGGTGCCGCACTTGGACTGGACTGTCGTTAGCAGCATCACTCTGTTAGATGGTATTGCTTTGCCCTGACTCCTCAGATTTTGAGCATCTCAGCCCCTTTAAGAGAAGAATGAGATCTTCCCTGCCACCAGCAGGGGTGGGGCTAGACCACCACCGGGTTGGGCTGATGGCTCACGGCTCACAGCTCCTGGGGCTGACAGCCTGGGTCGCTGACCCTCTCCTGGACTGGAAACAGCGGTGAGGCAGGAAGGAGGCAAGGAAGGGGCCGGGACACATTCATGTGTGTGCTGGGGGTGGGGGAGCAGGAAGAAGGACAGGAAACTCCCCTCCCACCCCTCCCCCAACTTCCCTTTCCTCCCATTTCTGCTGGACACCCTCAAAGGCAGCTAGGGGTTCCCTGATTCCTATCTCACCTGGACAGGGGTGGCAGGGGGCTGGGACGGGAGGAAGAGATTCGGCTCTGGTCATCCTAGGAGAGGAGGTGGGAGGTCCCCACTCCACCCACTGGAAGAGTGCGCTCTACCCCAGGCCACCCCTTTCCCATCCGGAGGAAGAGGCCAGAGGAAGCAGAGATTTTGGCCAAGGTGCCTGCCGGGAGGGGCTTGTCTGCTCCGGGACCTCCCTCCTTCCAGGGAGCTAATGGGCTGGGCTCTTTGACTCCCTGAAGAACCCTGCCCCGCGGGCAGCCACACACCTGGAGTTCCCAGCTCGCCTTTATTCTCTGGCCCTCAAACCTCTTCACACACACACACACAGAGGGTATCTCTTGTCTTCTACACACACCCCTTCCGTGTGGTCAAACATTCAGCCATCACACACACACACACACACTCCCCTGTCCTAGGCACACAGAATCGTCCCCAGGCACACCATTTCACACACGGCCCCTTGTTACACATATACACATACTCGGCGTCACACACAGACCGTCCCTTTTCACACCTCTCGGGTGTCACAGGCACCCATTCCTGCTCCCGGTCACATGGGCCCCCCTCCTTCCCTTTGCTTGCTACACACCCTCGTGAATTCCACCCAGCCTCTCCCCCACCATACGCCCACCTTCCCTGGTTGCACACACCCCTTCTGATGTCACCGTTGCACACCTCCGTGTGTCACACCCAGCCACAGCCTCTCTGGAGTCACACCCACACTCTTTTCTTGTCATTTACCCTCACCAGCTTCTCCGGGTCCCACCCCACCAGGGACACGCCTGTGTCACACACACTCAACTGCCTCCTTCTCATCCACGCAGCCTCTTATGGCTCACACCCAGAGCCGGCCCAATCGGCAGCCCACACACACCCCCTTGCCTGGCACACACACCCTCTCACTCATGTGTCATACTCTGCCACAGTTCTTTTTGGGGTGACATGCACACACTTGTCATATACCCCTACGAGGGTCTCAAACACAGAGCCCAGCCCCTTTCATCTGTTACACACACACTCTCTCTCTCTCCCCTTCCTGTCATATCCATGATCCCTAATGTCACACATTCAGGCCTTACAGTGCTCACATGTACACATGAACACACACACACACACACCTGTCCCGGCTTTCCACACCCACCCTTTCCTCCCTGTCACCCAACACACCCACCCAGCCTGTCCCCACGCACAGTCCCGTCCGTGGCCCACACAAGCCTCCCTCTGGGACAACCCTGGCTCCGGACATCCCCAGGGAGGGACGCTGGGAAGCTCCGGGTCCACAGGCCTCCTCAGCTCCTTCCCCTCCCCCTGCCAGGACACGCCAGCCTGGGAACACCCCTGCCCCGAAACGGTCACATCACACACCCCTCAAGGACACCGAGACACCCGCTCAGAGGCACCCACGCCCCCCATCCTTTGCGCGCCCCCAAGGACACTTACCACCCCCTCCCCCCCATCTCTCTCATCGCAGACAAAGATCCCGGGCCCGGGCCGCGGCTAGAGGGGGAAGAGGGCCGGTTCCCTTCCCGACTCCCCTCTCCGTTCCCCAGCCTAGGGAGGGGCGCCCTTTCCCTCCCCTGAGCCTTTGCACCTGCCATTTGTGGGGGAGGACGAAGGAGAAAGGCGAGGCCCCCCTGCCCGCTACCCCCCGCCGAGCCGCAGCCCTTTCTCACCTCCCGTGTTGCTGCGCTTGGTGCAGACCACCTCGGGGGGCGTTTCGAGGGGCCTCTTGCGGGAATCCGGGGCCTCGGGCTCCATGGGGGGGGCCTGGGGCGGCGGCTGCTGCTGCTGCGGCGGCTGCGGCGGCGGCGGCGGCGGCTGCTGTGGCGGCGGCGACGGCTGCTGGGGAGGCTGGGGTTGCGGCGGCGGCGGCGGCGGGGGCGGCGGCGGCTGCGGGGCCGCGGAGGCCGTGAAGAGGCCGTGCACCGCGCCGGCGGCCATCATCCTCATGGTGGGGGCGGGGACGGGGAGAGGGAGGGGAGGAAGGGATGTGGGAGGGAGGGGCGGTGGCGGAGGGGTGGGGGAGGGGGAACCCCTGAGAGGGAAAGAGGGAGGGAGCTGGTTCTGGGGGGCTGACAGAGCCCGGAGAGCGGATGTGAGCGGGACGGGAGGGAAAAGGGGGGTCTCGGATAGGGCTCTGAGAGAACTGAGGGGTGGGGTCTCGCTCAAGACCACGGAGGCTGGGGACTGGCCACGCCACTGGGGGGGACGGGACCCCCTTCTTTGCTCCCCAGGGCAGAGGGCCGAGCCCCCCGCCAGACCCTGCCCGGGGCGGGGGGCCGGAGGAACGGGGCCGGACGTGGGAGGTGGAGGCAGCCGCTCGCGGGAACCAGGGGGGCGGCGAGCGCGGGCGGCAGCGGCGGCTGGGCTGGCGGTGGCTGCTGGCCCGAGCATCTTCTTCCCGGAGACAGGCCTCCTAGCTCCCCACAGCCAGCCTGGGAACACCCCTGCCCCGAAACGGTCACATCACACACCCCTCAAGGACACCGAGACACCCGCTCAGAGGCACCCACGCCCCCATCCTTTGCGCGCCCCAAGGACACTTACCACCCCTCCCCCATCTCTCTCATCGCAGACAAAGATCCCGGGCCCGGGCCGCGGCTAGAGGGGGAAGAGGGCCGGTTCCTCCCGACTCCCCTCTCCGTTCCCCAGCCTAGGGAGGGGCGCCCTTTCCCTCCCCTGAGCCTTTGCACCTGCCATTTGTGGGGGAGGACGAAGGAGAAAGGCGAGGCCCCCCTGCCCGCTACCCCCCGCCGAGCCGCAGCCCTTTCTCACCTCCCGTGTTGCTGCGCTTGGTGCAGACCACCTCGGGGGGCGTTTCGAGGGGCCTCTTGCGGGAATCCGGGGCCTCGGGCTCCATGGGGGGGGCCTGGGGCGGCGGCTGCTGCTGCTGCGGCGGCTGCGGCGGCGGCGGCGGCGGCTGCTGTGGCGGCGGCGACGGCTGCTGGGGAGGCTGGGGTTGCGGCGGCGGCGGCGGCGGGGGCGGCGGCGGCTGCGGGGCCGCGGAGGCCGTGAAGAGGCCGTGCACCGCGCCGGCGGCCATCATCCTCATGGTGGGGGCGGGGACGGGGAGAGGGAGGGGAGGAAGGGATGTGGGAGGGAGGGGGCGGTGGCGGAGGGGTGGGGGAGGGGGAACCCCTGAGAGGGAAAGAGGGAGGGAGCTGGTTCTGGGGGGCTGACAGAGCCCGGAGAGCGGATGTGAGCGGGACGGGAGGGAAAAGGGGGGTCTCGGATAGGGCTCTGAGAGAACTGAGGGGTGGGGTCTCGCTCAAGACCACGGAGGCTGGGGACTGGCCACGCCACTGGGGGGGACGGGACCCCCTTCTTTGCTCCCCAGGGCAGAGGGCCGAGCCCCCCGCCAGACCCTGCCCGGGGCGGGGGGCCGGAGGAACGGGGCCGGACGTGGGAGGTGGAGGCAGCCGCTAGTGGGAACCCGGGGGGCGGCGAGCGCGGGCGGCAGCGGCGGCTGGGCTGGCGGTGGCTGCTGGCCCGAGCATCTTCTTCCCGGAGACTCCCACAGCGGCCTGGCCCCGCCCACTCGCGCAAGGTCACGCCCATGCAGGTCAGGGCCACGCCCTTCGGCGCCCCATTGGTCTACCCTTGAAGCTTGGACCGCGCCCCTTACATTGACCACGCCCCTCCCGCCGCTACGAGAGGGACCAGGCTCCCCCAGACTAAGGACCCTGAGCTCATTCACACGTTCCCACCCGTCCCCGCAATGAACGTTTATTGAGCACTTACCATATGCCAGGCCTTGTTCTATGTAAGCACGTCACAAACATTTAATCCCTAGAGCAATCAACTCTATGAGGTACTCTTGTTGCCTCCATTTTACTGATGAGGAAACTGAGCTTCAGTCGCTTGACATCACTCGGTCGACATAAGAAACCCTGCTTCACATGTCCCCTACTCAGCTGTGAAATTGTTCCTCACATCCTTCATCTGACTCAACACAGAGTCACTGCAAAGACTCCGGGGTTGAGTTCAATGAACATCTGACTTTAAAACATGGAGCACTGATCCTAACACCCAACTGACACTCAGTTCAGTCTATGGCACTTACAAACCTTCCACATGCCAGGCACTGCCTCAAACACTGGTGTACAACCAGGAACGAAACCGTTTGGACCCTTAAAGAGTAAGGATTACTATACAGGCCATTAAGAAAACCTGATTTTCAGATGTCAGGATAGAGGCCCAGGAACGTGGAGTGTGTCTTGTCCAAGGGCACACATGAACATGGGGAAAACTGGGATTAAAGCACAGGACAGGCTTCATTTCAGACCCTGCAGTCACAGGAAGGGGCCCTTCCTGAAAACTGGAGGAGCTGGTTCTGGGGGCTGACAGAGCCCGGAGAGCGGATGTGAGCAGGACGGGAGGAAAAGGGGGTCTCGGATAGGGCTCTGAGAGAACTGAGGGTGGGGTCTCGCTCAAGACCACCGAGGCTGGGGACTGGCCACGCCACTGGGGGCGACGGGACCCCCTTCTTTGCTCCCCAGGGCAGAGGGCCGAGCCCCCCGCCAGACCCTGCCCGGGGCGGGGGGCCGGAGGAACGGGGCCGGACGTGGGAGGTGGAGGCAGCCGCTAGTGGGAACCCGGGGGGCGGCGAGCGCGGGCGGCAGCGGCGGCTGGGCTGGCGGTGGCTGCTGGCCCGAGCATCTTCTTCCCGGAGACTCCCACAGCGGCCTGGCCCCGCCCACTCGCGCAAGGTCACGCCCATGCAGGTCAGGGCCACGCCCTTCGGCGCCCCATTGGTCTACCCTTGAAGCTTGGACCGCCCCCCTTACATTGACCACGCCCCTCCCGCCGCTACGAGAGGGACCAGGCTCCCCCAGACTAAGGACCCTGAGCTCATTCACACGTTCCCACCCGTCCCCGCAATGAACGTTTATTGAGCACTTACCATATGCCAGGCCTTGTTCTATGTAAGCACGTCACAAACATTTAATCCCTAGAGCAATCAACTCTATGAGGTACTCTTGTTGCCTCCATTTTACTGATGAGGAAACTGAGCTTCAGTCGCTTGACATCACTCGGTCGACATAAGAAACCCTGCTTCACATGTCCCCTACTCAGCTGTGAAATTGTTCCTCACATCCTTCATCTGACTCAACACAGAGTCACTGCAAAGACTCCGGGGTTGAGTTCAATGAACATCTGACTTTAAAACATGGAGCACTGATCCTAACACCCAACTGACACTCAGTTCAGTCTATGGCACTTACAAACCTTCCACATGCCAGGCACTGCCTCAAACACTGGTGTACAACCAGGAACGAAACCGTTTGGACCCTTAAAGAGTAAGGATTACTATACAGGCCATTAAGAAAACCTGATTTTCAGATGTCAGGATAGAGGCCCAGGAACGTGGAGTGTGTCTTGTCCAAGGGCACACATGAACATGGGGAAAACTGGGATTAAAGCACAGGACAGGCTTCATTTCAGACCCTGCAGTCACAGGAAGGGGGGCCCTTCCTGAAAATGGATCATTGCTCGTATTCAATTTTTTCTGATATGTGAATTTTCTTCTCCCTGGATTTCTGGTCCCCAAAGATTCTTTTTCCTTCCTAGGTCAACCAGAGGCAATATCTGGCTCAGAGGGGGCTGGAGTGGGGTAACTGTGGCAGCTGGAGCCCCTCCCTCTGCTCCATCCCACTCCCGTCCCTCCCCTGCCATGCTCTCGAGTCTGCGGGATGGGGAGCAGATGGCCTGGGGTGGACGGGGTGGCCGCCCATCTGTCCCCTCCCCCCGCACTGTCCCCAGAGCCAAGAGGGGTGGGAGGGGGTCGTGGTCCACTGCAGTCTGGATCCTCCCCCTCCATCTTCTTGGAGGGAACTGAGGAGCTGGTTGCCATGGAGACAGGGAAGAGGCAGAAGGATGCCGGGAGATATTGGGGTCAGGCAGAGATCTGCACCTCAGACCTTTCGGGTCACATACTCACACCACACAGGTATATATATCCCAGCATCCACAGAGTCAGATGTGAGATTCCCCTCAGCACAGAGTCACATAGGGTCCCCCTGCAGACACACAAGTGCACACTCAACATTTTTACACAGGCACACTTGGATGTATGACGAAGACTCACGGAGATAGGCACACACACACATTAACACACACATCCATCATACATAATGTGCAGTCACTCATGTGGACCCCAAGCCACACCACAAGCTCTTATGAACAAATAGATCCATATCTAATATCTGAGCATGTCCCAGGGGTCCCTCTTCAGAGCCAAATAGGGGTTGGCTGTTTGGCCATACACACCCTGAGAAGTTACAAGTATGTGATCAAAGCCACCAGACATACATCTGACTTTAAAACATGGAGCACTGATCCTAACACCCAACTGACACTCAGTTCAGTCTATGGCACTTACAAACCTTCCACATGCCAGGCACTGCCTCAAACACTGGTGTACAACCAGGAACGAAACCGTTTGGACCCTTAAAGAGTAAGGATTACTATACAGGCCATTAAGAAAACCTGATTTTCAGATGTCAGGATAGAGGCCCAGGAACGTGGAGTGTGTCTTGTCCAAGGGCACACATGAACATGGGGAAAACTGGGATTAAAGCACAGGACAGGCTTCATTTCAGACCCTGCAGTCACAGGAAGGGGGGCCCTTCCTGAAAATGGATCATTGCTCGTATTCAATTTTTTCTGATATGTGAATTTTCTTCTCCCTGGATTTCTGGTCCCCAAAGATTCTTTTTCCTTCCTAGGTCAACCAGAGGCAATATCTGGCTCAGAGGGGGCTGGAGTGGGGTAACTGTGGCAGCTGGAGCCCCTCCCTCTGCTCCATCCCACTCCCGTCCCTCCCCTGCCATGCTCTCGAGTCTGCGGGATGGGGAGCAGATGGCCTGGGGTGGACGGGGTGGCCGCCCATCTGTCCCCTCCCCCCGCACTGTCCCCAGAGCCAAGAGGGGTGGGAGGGGGTCGTGGTCCACTGCAGTCTGGATCCTCCCCCTCCATCTTCTTGGAGGGAACTGAGGAGCTGGTTGCCATGGAGACAGGGAAGAGGCAGAAGGATGCCGGGAGATATTGGGGTCAGGCAGAGATCTGCACCTCAGACCTTTCGGGTCACATACTCACACCACACAGGTATATATATCCCAGCATCCACAGAGTCAGATGTGAGATTCCCCTCAGCACAGAGTCACATAGGGTCCCCCTGCAGACACACAAGTGCACACTCAACATTTTTACACAGGCACACTTGGATGTATGACGAAGACTCACGGAGATAGGCACACACACACATTAACACACACACATCCATCATACATAATGTGCAGTCACTCATGTGGACCCCAAGCCACACCACAAGCTCTTATGAACAAATAGATCCATATCTAATATCTGAGCATGTCCCAGGGGTCCCTCTTCAGAGCCAAATAGGGGTTGGCTGTTTGGCCATACACACCCTGAGAAGTTACAAGTATGTGATCAAAGCCACCAGACATACATAGCCTATGTTACATAAGGCATGCATGTTAGCGACATGAGATATACAGACTTGATAAACAGACTCAATGATGTCTTCCACACTAATTGGGGAATCACATACATTTACATACATAGCCCGCACAGACGAATGCACAAAATGCATGGGACCTCAGGCCACTCAGTGACACGCGCAACACTCATGGAGTCCCGTGTGTGGCTCAGCCCCCAACCTCCAGTCATGCCTGCAGGCCCGGCTCTACACCCACCCCCCCACAAGCCCTCCCATTTGGACACACACAACAGCACGGTCGGTCACGCACTCACACTCACACACAAACACAAACCTCCTCCTAGATATTTTTAAACCCAGGCTAGTTCTGCTGCTATGGCAACCGCCCCAAACCCATTGCCATAGCAACCGAACGTCAGCTTTCCAAGCACCAAATCCTGGGGGATTGCAGGGCCCCAATCAGAGGCCGGTGGAGGGGGTGCTGCACCCGCGGCCGTCATCCGTGCCACCCCAGTACCCTGACCCTGGAGCCTTCCAGGAAGCACCCACCCCAGGTTGGGCAGGGGCTGGAACCAGAGAGATAAGACCCCTGGACCAAGCTGGAGGTTAGAGTAGATCTCAGCTAGCTCTCTCCTCCTGTCCCATCAGAGTTTTATGGAAGGGCTCATGGGACAAAGGTCAACCTGGACTGGACACACACAAACCTGATTTTGAAACCTGGCTCTGCCATTCATATGCTGTATGACTTGGGCCCCTGCCCTTACCCTCTCTGAGTCTCCTGTTCCTTAATCTGGAAAATGTGGTTGCTGCTGATAGATACTAACATCCTGAAGGACTGTTCTGACTTGGTAATTCAAAGCGCAGGCAGATGTGCATCCAGATTCTGACTCTCCCACTTCCTAGATGTGCGACCTCGGGCAAGAGCCTCCCCTTCTCTGTGGCAAAGTTGGGGGTCAAAGAGGGATCTGATTACACTAGGCTGTTGGGAAGATTCCCCATCAAGGGGTGTGGTCACTGATCTAAGAACTTTGTATGTATCCCAACTTACTTAAGTCTTCAGTGTGCCATTATGGGTAGGTACGATTATTATCCCTATTGTACAGAAAAGGAAACTGAGGCTCAGTGAGCTTGCCTGGAATCACACAGCTTACAAAGTGTTGAAGCAGGAGGTTTGAAGCTACGGAGTCAAAGATTGTCCTTAGCCATTCATCTCTCCTGCCTCTGAAAGAGGGAATTTTGGAGAAGAGTGATTGAATGGTGGATTCTTGGAAATGCTGTCTAGCTTTGATTTTCTAACCTGCTAAATGGGAGCTTCCAACAGTACTGCTGGATGAGGTGTTGAGGAATCTGAGGGGCCCTGGGGATGAGCTGACACGGCTGAGTTCTCTGTGTTTGTGGGGAACACAGAGGGCAAGTGGGCAGCTCAAGAGGGAGGTTGGTTGGGACCTAAGCCCTGTTCTCTTCCTTTCCATCCTGGTGCCCTCAGGCTTGAACTTTCTCCAGGGTGCGCCTCAGTCTCACCATGCATCAACTGGGAATCATTACAACGCACAGGAAGTGGCTGGTAGTCCACGACCAAAGCAGGTAACATCACTTGGCATGAGTCCCGGCAAAGAGAGAAATCTAAGCTGATATTAACATTGTCTATTCGGTCTGTACATGGGATTTAGGAGAGGCAGTCTGTATACAGTAGGGTTTGGCAAAATATTTCCAGGCTTCCTTGGTGGTGTGAGTGGTAAAGAACCTGGCCGCCAATGCAGGCAACTTAAGAGATGCAGGTTTGATCCCTGGGTCTGGAAGGTCCCTTGGAGGAGGGCATAGGAACCCACTCCAGTATTCTTGCCTGGAGAATCCCATGGACAGAGGAGCCTGGCAGGCTACTGTCCATGGAGTCGCACAGAGTCGGACATGACTGAAGCGACTCATCATAGCACAGCACAAGAAATACATTTACATCGTGATCCCAAATGCATATAACCCTGAAACAGAAGTTTCTTGAAATTATCCTTCACCTGTACCTTCGTCTCTACTATGTGAATACTGTGTGCACAGACTTTGATGTATTCTGGGCTATTGAAAAAACGCTGATTGATTCCACAGTCCACTAACTGTAGGAAAAATCCTCGTGGGGAGGTTGCAAGGTGGAGTCCTGGAGTCGCTGGAGGATTTGAAGCAGAGAAGTGACATGAGCAGAAAGGAGGTATTGGAGGGGAAAGGGCCGGCCTGGGGGACTGGGGTGGAGCTGGAACAGACTCCAGGGAGGAGGGGTTCTTTGCCTGAACCCCACTAGGGGCAGAAGAGATGGAGGGGTGTGGTCTCTTTGTTGGGATGTGGGCCAAGTGATTTTACAGGCTTTGGTCTTGGACTCTCAACCACACCTGGAGCGCTGTTAGGATACACAGAGCAGTTAATGCATGTATTGCACGCAACGTGGTTACGAGCATCAGCCCTAAAGGCAAATTCTCCCTCAATCCATCTGACAAAGAAATTTTTGAGCACTTAAACGTGTTGAACATGGTTCTAGGCAGTGAACGAAATGGACACAAATTCCTGACCTCACAAGCTCCTGTTCTAGGGAGATGGACAATAAACAAGTAAAATAAGTAAAACAAAGACTGTTGGGTGATGGTAAGTGCCGTGGAGAAAAATACATCAAGAGGGAATGAGGAATTGAGGTGCAGGGGAGTGGAGGGAGGCTGAAGTCTTTCCTTTTTGAACAAGTCAAGCAGCTGGTGCGCTCTTAGTGCCCTGACCAACACTCGAACCCGGGGCCTTGGTGGTGAGCAGAGTCCTAACCACTAGACTGCCAGGAGATTCCCTACAATTTTGAATAGAATGACAAGGAAGGCCTCAAGCAGGTTTGATCCCTGGGTCTGGAAGGTCCCTTGGAGGAGGGCATAGGAACCCACTCCAGTATTCTTGCCTGGAGAATCCCATGGACAGAGGAGCCTGGCAGGCTACTGTCCATGGAGTCGCACAGAGTCGGACATGACTGAAGCGACTCATCATAGCACAGCACAAGAAATACATTTACATCGTGATCCCAAATGCATATAACCCTGAAACAGAAGTTTCTTGAAATTATCCTTCACCTGTACCTTCGTCTCTACTATGTGAATACTGTGTGCACAGACTTTGATGTATTCTGGGCTATTGAAAAAACGCTGATTGATTCCACAGTCCACTAACTGTAGGAAAAATCCTCGTGGGGAGGTTGCAAGGTGGAGTCCTGGAGTCGCTGGAGGATTTGAAGCAGAGAAGTGACATGAGCAGAAAGGAGGTATTGGAGGGGAAAGGGCCGGCCTGGGGGACTGGGGTGGAGCTGGAACAGACTCCAGGGAGGAGGGGTTCTTTGCCTGAACCCCACTAGGGGCAGAAGAGATGGAGGGGTGTGGTCTCTTTGTTGGGATGTGGGCCAAGTGATTTTACAGGCTTTGGTCTTGGACTCTCAACCACACCTGGAGCGCTGTTAGGATACACAGAGCAGTTAATGCATGTATTGCACGCAACGTGGTTACGAGCATCAGCCCTAAAGGCAAATTCTCCCTCAATCCATCTGACAAAGAAATTTTTGAGCACTTAAACGTGTTGAACATGGTTCTAGGCAGTGAACGAAATGGACACAAATTCCTGACCTCACAAGCTCCTGTTCTAGGGAGATGGACAATAAACAAGTAAAATAAGTAAAACAAAGACTGTTGGGTGATGGTAAGTGCCGTGGAGAAAAATACATCAAGAGGGAATGAGGAATTGAGGTGCAGGGGAGTGGAGGGAGGCTGAAGTCTTTCCTTTTTGAACAAGTCAAGCAGCTGGTGCGCTCTTAGTGCCCTGACCAACACTCGAACCCGGGGCCTTGGTGGTGAGCAGAGTCCTAACCACTAGACTGCCAGGAGATTCCCTACAATTTTGAATAGAATGACAAGGAAGGCCTCGCTGAGGAGATGAAATTAGAGCAGCATATGAAGGCCGTGAAGGAATGGGCCATGTGGGTCTCTGGGGGGAAGAGCAGGTGCAAAGGCCCTGAGGCTGGTGTGCACCTGGCCTGTGGAGGAAGAAGGAGGAACCCAGAGAAGCTAGAGAAGAGTGGAGGAGGGGAGAGCAGGAGGGATGAAACCAGAGAGAAGTTAGACAGGGGATACACTGTGTCTGCCTTGAGGGCCTTTATAAAGACTTGGCTTTGATTTTGAATGAGATGGGCACCAGGGGAAGGTTTTGAGGAAGGACCTGAGTTGACCTAGGGTTTTTTAAACTTAATACTAGCTATCATTTTCTTTTAAAAAATATATTAATTTGGCTGCCCTGGGTCTTATTTGCAGTGCGTGAACTTAGTTGTGGTATGTGGGATCTAGTTCCCTGACCGGGGATCCAATCCAGACCCCTTGCATTGTAAACACGGATTCTTAGCCGCTGGACCACCAAGGAGGTCTTTGATTTAGGTTTTATCACAAGATCTTTCTGGCTGCACGGGAAGAACACTTATGTGGGGGGCTGGAGTAGAAGTAAGGAGTCCAGCAAGGAGGTGATGGTGATGTCCAGGTGCGAGGTGCTCATAGCTGGGCAGAGCCGTCTCTAACGGTGGAGCTGTGGAGACATCCCTGGAGTCCTGGTTCTCCCACGTGACTTGGGCTCATTCTTTCACCTCTCCAGAGCCTCGGCTTCCCCATTTACAGATGGAAGTGACAGTAGCGCATGCACGCCTTAGGGCTCCTGCCTGGTCTCAGTGTGATGGAGGGTAGACAGCCTTTGGCACAGCACATGTGCTTAGCAAATGTTGCCTGCCATTATCACTGATGTTATCCACCTGACTTCCAGACCAGGGAGGCTCTGTATCAGGTCCAGTGGAGCAAGGATGGGCTTTGGGAGAGAGGATGAAGAGAGGAGGTCTGATCTTGCGGGATGTCATGTTCATTTGAGTCAGAAAATCTTAGAGCAAAAATTCTTCTGCTGAGAGGGACTTCAGGGTCTTTTATTCCTCATAATTTCTCTCTCTCTGTGTGTGTATGTGTGTGTGTGTGTCTATGTGTGTGTGTAGGATGAGGAAACCAAGATCCAGAGAACAGTTTTATCTTGCCTAGGAGCCCACGGTGAGTTGGAGGCTGAGTCAGGACTAGAATCCATCCCTGTCTGTTTCCTCGGGGTGTCTCTTTGGTGATCAAAGATTCTGACCACACCCCCAACCCCCCCCAGCCCAGCCTAAGCGTCCTCCTGTGACTTCCTACTGCCTCTGGGATAAATTCCAAACTCTCACAGTCACTCGTTCCAAAACCTTGCATTCACCCTTGACATCCCCTCTCTCCCTCACATTCACATCCAATCTGTCAGCAAACCTTTGCCGTGACACCTTTAGATTCCAAATCCGACTCCATCTCGCTGCCTCTATCAACATGACCAAGGTCCACACCCCCACGTGAATTCTCACCGGAGCCTGGGTCCTGAGCTCCTCCTTCCTCCCTCGCCTGTCCTTTTGACAGCATCTGTAGTCATCCTTTAAAAAGGTTAAGTCAGGGGATTTCCCTGGTGGTCCACTGGCTAAGACTCTGTGCTCCCAATGCTGGGGACCTGGATTCAATCCCTGGTCAGAGAACTAGATCCCACATACCATAACTAAGACCCAGTGCAACCAAATAAATACATTAAAAAAATTAAAAAAAAAAGTAAGTCAGGGACTGCCCTGAAGGTCCAGTGGTTAAGAGTTCGCTCTTCCACTTCAGGGGTTGTGATTTGATTCCTGGTCTGGGAACTAAGATCCCACATGCCTTGTAGATAAATCAGATCATACACTGTGTTGTACGCAAGAGAACTAAAACTGAAGTTTCTGTAAGAACCCCGAGGAGTAATACGGAGTCTTTGCCTTAGGCTTGGTGGAGGGAGGAGGGTTTTTTGCCTCTCTCCACCTGTTGTCTATGGGGAAACAGAGTCATCAAGAAGTGACGTCACTTGCCAAAGATTTAGGAATTGGCGGCTTGACTGCTGAAGTCACCCCCTTCGCTTTACCAGACTGTTTCTCTTCCGCGCAAGGTCCTTCTCTCCTCAGTCAAATTTTCTAAGTACCCTCCACTCCCTCCATCCCCGCCTCCTGGGAACCTCCATGCTTCTTGAGCATAGAACTGCAAGTGCATAGGCAGAAGCTGATTTCTGCACAATCATCTGGTGGGATTTAATTTTTGTAATCTCTGCCCTGGTCTTCCTCCTGGAAGCACTCACTGTAGTATGCTTGCTTTTGGGGCTCCAATCCTTCTCTTCTATTATGAAGATCCCTGGTATCCTTAAGGTTAGTTTTGTTGTCTGAGTTTTAAATCTGCAACCCCCCCGTCTCTCCTGTGACTTCCTACTGCCTCAAACCCCCGTTCCAAAACCTTGCATTCACCCTTGACATCCCCTCTCTCCCTCACATTCACATCCAATCTGTCAGCAAACCTTTGCCGTGACACCTTTAGATTCCAAATCCGACTCCATCTCGCTGCCTCTATCAACATGACCAAGGTCCACACCCCCACGTGAATTCTCACCGGAGCCTGGGTCCTGAGCTCCTCCTTCCTCCCTCGCCTGTCCTTTTGACAGCATCTGTAGTCATCCTTTAAAAAGGTTAAGTCTAGGGATTTCCCTGGTGGTCCAGTGGCTAAGACTCTGTGCTCCCAATGCTGGAGACCTGGGTTCAATCCCTGGTCAGAGAACTAGATCCCACATACCATAACTAAGACCCAGTGCAACCAAATAAATACATTAAAAAAATTAAAAAAAAAAGTAAGTCAGGGACTGCCCTGAAGGTCCAGTGGTTAAGAGTTCGCTCTTCCACTTCAGGGGTTGTGATTTGATTCCTGGTCTGGGAACTAAGATCCCACATGCCTTGTAGATAAATCAGATCATACACTGTGTTGTACGCAAGAGAACTAAAACTGAAGTTTCTGTAAGAACCCCGAGGAGTAATACGGAGTCTTTGCCTTAGGCTTGGTGGAGGGAGGAGGGGTTTTTTTTTTTTGCATCTCTCCACCTGTTGTCTATGGGGAAACAGAGTCATCAAGAAGTGACGTCACTTGCCAAAGATTTAGGAATTGGCGGCTTGACTGCTGAAGTCACCCCCTTCGCTTTACCAGACTGTTTCTCTTCCGCGCAAGGTCCTTCTCTCCTCAGTCAAATTTTCTAAGTACCCTCCACTCCCTCCATCCCCGCCTCCTGGGAACCTCCATGCTTCTTGAGCATAGAACTGCAAGTGCATAGGCAGAAGCTGATTTCTGCACAATCATCTGGTGGGATTTAATTTTTGTAATCTCTGCCTTGGTCTTCCCCCTCCTGGAAGCACTCACTGTAGTATGCTTGCTTTTGGGGCTCCAATCCTTCTCTTCTATTATGAAGATCCCTGGTATCCTTAAGGTTAGTTTTGTTGTCTGAGTTTTAAATCTGCAAAATGTCAGAGTGACGAACCTCACTAGCTTTCTTTTTTGAGAGTTCTCAATGTGGCCATGCTTATTTCCAGCTCCTGAGGAGTGAAAACTTAAAAAAAATTTTTTTTTTACCATGTGGCATGTAGGATCTCAGCCCTCCTACTGGGGGTGGAACCCACACCCGCTGCATTGGAAACATGGAATCTTAACCAGTGGATGCCAGGAAAATCCCAGGAATGAATCTTGCAGATGCTGAAGAGGCTGTCTGGGTTCAAGTCCCAGTCCAGCTGCCCTCTAGCTGAATGACCTGGGGAAAGTAACTGAACCTCTCTGGGCTTTGGTTTGTCTACCTGTAAAATGCGAGAGGGATGTTAAATCATGGTACCTTTCTCATTGGATCGTTGCAAGCTGGCATCTTAAAACAGTGGGGAGGGACTTCCCTGGTGGCCCAGTGACTAAGACTCTGCACTCTTAGTGCAAGGGGCCAGGGTTCGATTCCTGATCAGGGAACTAAATCCCACATGCTGAAACTAAAGATCCAGTGAATTTTTTTTGTGAAAAAAAAAGAAGCATTACTAAGCTGGGCATGAATGTCAGCTTTGACCTCTTATACTGCTATGGGCTAGTTCAAGATATATTTTACATTCCACTTTTTTGAAAAATTATTTGACTGAAGTATAAATGATTTACACTCCACTTCTTGAGACTTAATGATGGACATCACATTCTTTGCAACTCTTTGCTACCTAAACGCCACTCTAGGCTTATACTCATACCTGCCTCCTTTGGACGGTGGGGAAATCAGGTGGTCTGGCATTCTCAGATTCAATTTCTCAAAGTATTGCCCGATTATTCTCTAGAAAGCATACACCTGTTCCTACTTCACTGACCAGTGACCTGTTCCTCCGCATAATTCTCCAGAGCTTGGTGTTCTTAGACCATCTTAGCTTCCATCTAATGGATTTGAAAGGATCGCTTTACGTACTTTCTTATGTAGATCAGTTAAGCGTCTGAGATGACTTTAGTTTCCATCTTCACCCAAAATGACTACAAACTGACCCATATGTGTGTGTGTGCATGTGCACCTTTGAATCCTAGCACTTTAATATTTTAGCCACTGTCATAGTAAACAAGGCATCATAATGGTACCTTCTGGGACTTCCCTGGTGGTCCAGTCGTTAAGACTCTGTGCTTCCAATGCAGGTGGTGCGGGTTTGATCCCCAGTGGGGGAACTAAGATGCCACATACCACGTGGCGTGGTCAAAAATAATAAGAACAGTACCTCCTTTCTATATCATTTCTATATTATTTGTCTATATCTGTATCAGTGTGATGATAATACCAGTCTTTAGTATGTGTTTACTACTTGGCCCTGTGCTAAGGATTTTATTTGTGATGTGGTTTTATTTGATGTGCTAAGGATTTTATTTTGTGAGGAATACGCATATATTCCTCACAAAAACACTACGAGGCGCATGCTCCTGTTGACAGATGAGAAAACTGGCCCACAGGAAAATGAACTAAAAGGAGCAGAACTGAATACAAACCCAGGCAGATACACTCTTTCATCACCTCCTTGTCTCTGAATGAGTCGATGAAGGAAAGACACCTAGGGCTGAATGAAGGCTTTGAATGATCACAGCTATAATAATCACACAGGACCATCCAGAGGGGTTTGGGGTGGGGGGTGTTTGCTAATTGCCTTGGCAAATTGGATAGTGGATTCAGCTTTGGGGACACTTTACAAGTATAGTAATAGGAGCCTCTCACGTTAAAATCATGTTAGAGTGTGTGAAACTTGACCTCAGTTCCCTGTCAGTAAAGGGATAAAGTTGGACAAAATCCTAAGCCCTATTCTTTTCACAGTCCCTCTGTCTCCCCAAATCAAAGCACTTAACAGTGATCACAGATGCCTTCCTCTCCGGCACTCCCCAAGAGCAGCTCCTGTTCCCTGCTTTTACGTGAATGAGATCGGCAGGCAATTCTCACCCAACTCTGCCGTGTGCTTGCACCTGCTGAACGTGGCTGGAGAAAAAGAGACACACTTCGGTGAGCCTGGATTTACCGCAATGTCCTGCCTGGAAGCCCCACTCCTGGCCATTCTCTCTCGCAGGATCCTGGGAGCATACTTTACACCTTCTCCTCCCTCCTTCAGCCTCTACCATCTCCTCCCTGTGGTCACTCTCACCCTTGACCCTGTTCCTGTTTTAAATCCATTAAAAGAGACTCTCTGCAGATTCCCGGCAAATTTATCCCAGTTATCAGCACCAGGAACCCTATCCTCTGCTTTCCCTCCTGCTAAGGATGAGAAACCCTCCTCGCCAAGGCCGTTTCTTCACGTGTGTACTACACCCCACCCCCTCTTGCTACTCAGGGGGGTAGATCAGGCAATAGCCTCCTCTTCTGCGTCATCAAGTCTCCTGTCTCTTCTAGATCACTCCCGTTGGCATAAAAACATGCTCTAACACAGTTGTTGTTTTTTTGTGTTTTGTTTTTTTTAATTTTGGCTTCTTTTATTTTATTATTTTTTAAACTTATTGTCATCCAACTTTATTCTTTGACTTTTCCTCACAAAAACACTACGAGGCGCATGCTCCTGTTGACAGATGAGAAAACTGGCCCACAGGAAAATGAACTAAAAGGAGCAGAACTGAATACAAACCCAGGCAGATACACTCTTTCATCACCTCCTTGTCTCTGAATGAGTCGATGAAGGAAAGACACCTAGGGCTGAATGAAGGCTTTGAATGATCACAGCTATAATAATCACACAGGACCATCCAGAGGGGTTTGGGGTGGGGGGTGTTTGCTAATTGCCTTGGCAAATTGGATAGTGGATTCAGCTTTGGGGACACTTTACAAGTATAGTAATAGGAGCCTCTCACGTTAAAATCATGTTAGAGTGTGTGAAACTTGACCTCAGTTCCCTGTCAGTAAAGGGATAAAGTTGGACAAAATCCTAAGCCCTATTCTTTTCACAGTCCCTCTGTCTCCCCAAATCAAAGCACTTAACAGTGATCACAGATGCCTTCCTCTCCGGCACTCCCCAAGAGCAGCTCCTGTTCCCTGCTTTTACGTGAATGAGATCGGCAGGCAATTCTCACCCAACTCTGCCGTGTGCTTGCACCTGCTGAACGTGGCTGGAGAAAAAGAGACACACTTCGGTGAGCCTGGATTTACCGCAATGTCCTGCCTGGAAGCCCCACTCCTGGCCATTCTCTCTGCAGGATCCTGGGAGCATACTTTACACCTTCTCCTCCCTCCTTCAGCCTCTACCATCTCCTCCCTGTGGTCACTCTCACCCTTGACCCTGTTCCTGTTTTAAATCCATTAAAAGAGACTCTCTGCAGATTCCCGGCAAATTTATCCCAGTTATCAGCACCAGGAACCCTATCCTCTGCTTTCCCTCCTGCTAAGGATGAGAAACCCTCCTCGCCAAGGCCGTTTCTTCACGTGTGTACTACACCCCACCCCCTCTTGCTACTCAGGGGGGTAGATCAGGCAATAGCCTCCTCTTCTGCGTCATCAAGTCTCCTGTCTCTTCTAGATCACTCCCGTTGGCATAAAAACATGCTCTAACACAGTTGTTGTTTTTTTGTGTTTTGTTTTTTTTTTTAATTTTGGCTTCTTTTATTTTATTATTTTTTTAAACTTATTGTCATCCAACTTTATTCTTTGACCTGTGTGGGCCTCCCATTGCAGTGGCTTCTCTTATTGTACAGCACCGGTTCTGGGTGCATGCGCTCCAGAGCACTGGCTTGCAATTGGATACACTGGTCCAGCGGCTCCACAGCACGTGGGATCTTCCCAGGTCAGGGATCGAACCAGCGCCCCTTGCACTGCAAGGCGGTGTCCTTACCCACTGGACCACCAGAGAAGCCCACAGACAAATTTTATTAACCCCATCCAGCTACACCTCCAGTGGTCTGCCGCCTTTGACAACAACAAAAGCTATCTGTACTCATGTCTACAATTCCTTTCCTCCAATCTTTGAATCACTCAGGTTAGGGTCTGACTCCACCACTTGGCCAAATCAACTCTTGAGGTTACCAGGAATCCCTGTATGATTCAATCAATAGGTTAGTGACCTGCCTGCGTGCTACTTGAGCTTTCTGTGGACAGTCACACCCTTTTCCTAGGTTTATTTTCTTCCCTTGACTTCTAAGACACCCGACTCATGAATTCCCTCCAATCTCAGTGGCTGCTCCTTCTCAGACTCCTCTGTTTTTTCTTCCTCATCTTTGGTGTCTTAAAACATTGGAGGGTCTTGGAGGCTTAGTCCTTGGTACCCTTCTTTTCTCTTTGTCTTACTCCTTTGAGGATGGCTTCCCAAGTTCATTCATTCATCTACCTATTGATTATTTATCAACTATTTCTCTATCTACTATTTACTGATCTGTCCTATCTATCTAGCTATTGATCATTCATTTATCAACGTATCTATTGATCATTTATCAAACTCATTTTTTTAAAAAAAAGCATGGAATTTTTGGGGGGGCCTCTTTTATTGGTTCTTTCTTTATTTATTTTCATCCATCTTTATGCTTTGGCCTGTCTGCGCCTCCCATTGCAGTGGCCTCTCTGGTTGCAGAGCACTGGCTCGTAATGGGACACATCAGTCCAGTTGCTCCGCAGCACATGGGATCTTCCCAGGTCAGGGATCAAACCAGTGCCCCTTGCACTGCAAGGTGGACTCTTTACCCACTGGACCACCAGGGAAGCCCCATCAACACTATCTTTTATCTATCTACCTATCTGTTTTATCTACCTATATATCTACCTATCTAATTCAGACTCATCTATTCAGCTACCCTCTCAACGCTTCCACTTAGAAATCTATTAGACACTTCAGGGCGTCTAAAGCCTAGTTCCCAAGCCGCACTCTCCCCCTGCCTCTCCCACCCGTTATTCATCCAATCTCAATAAATGGAAACTTCATCTTGGCAGCTTCTCAGCTCAAAAATCTTGCAGTCATTTTTAACTCCTCTTTCTCTCCCTCCCAACACCCAATCCATCAGCAAATTCTGTCAGCTCTACCTTTAGAATAGATACAGATTCTAACCATGTCTTTCCACCTCCACTGCTACCACCCTCGGAAAAGCCACCTCTCACGTGAATGATTTTGTAATCTTTTGCTTAAAAATCATTTTATTGAGATGAAAGCTACGTACCATACAATTAACCATTTAAAAAGGCACAGACAAGAGGCATTTCATACATTCACGCTGTGGCAAGAGCATCATCTCTATTTAGTTCCAAAACATTTTCATCATCCCCCCAAAAGACATCACACCCACGAAATAGTGATTTCCCAGTCCCACCCCCTGTCCCAGCTCCAGTTCCAGGCTCCACTGATCTGCTTCCTGTCTCTGTTGTCGTTCAGTTGCTCAGTTGTGTCCGACTCTTGGTGACCCCATGGACTGCAGCATGCCAGGCTTCCTTGTCCTTCACTATCTCCCTATGGAGATCCCTCTGTCTCTATGGACACACCTATTCTGGATACTGCATTTGACTGGAATTGTGCAATAGGTGACCTTTGGTGTCTTGGTTTCGTTCACTTAGCACACACAATGTTTCCAGGGCTCACCCATGTTTGTAGCAGGACTCAGTACTCCATTCCTTTTCATGGCTGAATAATATTCCATTGCATGGCTAGACCACATTTTATTTATCCTTTCATCTATTGATAGTCATTTGGATTGTTGCCAATGGGACACATCAGTCCAGTTGCTCCGCAGCACATGGGATCTTCCCAGGTCAGGGATCAAACCAGTGCCCCTTGCACTGCAAGGTGGACTCTTTACCCACTGGACCACCAGGGAAGCCCCATCAACACTATCTTTTATCTATCTACCTATCTGTTTTATCTACCTATATATCTACCTATCTAATTCAGACTCATCTATTCAGCTACCCTCTCAACGCTTCCACTTAGAAATCTATTAGACACTTCAGGGCGTCTAAAGCCTAGTTCCCAAGCCGCACTCTCCCCCTGCCTCTCCCACCCGTTATTCATCCAATCTCAATAAATGGAAACTTCATCTTGGCAGCTTCTCAGCTCAAAAATCTTGCAGTCATTTTTAACTCCTCTTTCTCTCCCTCCCAACACCCAATCCATCAGCAAATTCTGTCAGCTCTACCTTTAGAATAGATACAGATTCTAACCATGTCTTTCCACCTCCACTGCTACCACCCTCGGAAAAGCCACCTCTCACGTGAATGATTTTGTAATCTTTTGCTTAAAAATCATTTTATTGAGATGAAAGCTACGTACCATACAATTAACCATTTAAAAAGGCACAGACAAGAGGCATTTCATACATTCACGCTGTGGCAAGAGCATCATCTCTATTTAGTTCCAAAACATTTTCATCATCCCCCCAAAAGACATCACACCCACGAAATAGTGATTTCCCAGTCCCACCCCCTGTCCCAGCTCCAGTTCCAGGCTCCACTGATCTGCTTCCTGTCTCTGTTGTCGTTCAGTTGCTCAGTTGTGTCCGACTCTTGGTGACCCCATGGACTGCAGCATGCCAGGCTTCCTTGTCCTTCACTATCTCCCTATGGAGATCCCTCTGTCTCTATGGACACACCTATTCTGGATACTGCATTTGACTGGAATTGTGCAATAGGTGACCTTTGGTGTCTTGGTTTCGTTCACTTAGCACACACAATGTTTCCAGGGCTCACCCATGTTTGTAGCAGGACTCAGTACTCCATTCCTTTTCATGGCTGAATAATATTCCATTGCATGGCTAGACCACATTTTATTTATCCTTTCATCTATTGATAGTCATTTGGATTGTTGCCACCTTTTGGTTATCATGAATGATATTGCTATGAGGATTTATGTGAAGTATTTGTTGGAAGACCATTTTTCAGTTCTCTTGGGTATATGCCTAGGAATGGAATTGCTGGGTCATCTGATAATTCTATGTTGAACTTTATGTAGAACCACCACCATGTTTTTCACATCATTTTATCTCATTGGAAGTCTTGATTTTTTTCCCCATATGCTATGGGATTCTAATCCAGATCTCTTTGATTGCAAAGTCCCCGAGTTCTTAACTGGATTGTTTAGTGAACTTTATGTCTGGGCCTCATACTAACCCAAAATGTTAGTTTCTTTGCCATACTCAGTGTACAAATGGGAAAACTCATGCCCAGAGAGGGAAGGGGCCTCACAACAGTTGGCGGCTGAGTCGTGACTGGCTCTGATGCTCAGGGCAGGGTTTCTGGCACTAGTCTCTGGCACACAGTGACCGTTCACTTCAGTAGAGGCATGATGACTGGTCTTCAGCGTGGGTTTCTCACAAAGCTCACACAAGCTTCAGGGCTCCTGGTACACATAGGCCTTCCAAGGCCCTAGTAAAGTGTTCTTGCAGTCTGATGTTTTTGCAAAATTTGCAAGAGGAAGATATTTAAAATGTAGACTTCCCTGGTGGTCCAGCACTTAAGATTCCAAGCTCCCGGAGCATGGGGCCTGGGGTTTGATCCCTGGTCAGGGAACTTGATCTCACATGCTGCAACTAAGACCCGGTAAAGCCAAATAAATAAATAAAAATGAATTAAAAAAAAATGCAGTTGGTTAAGACGGCTGGCTTCTCTCTATTCTGTGTCCCTGTGTTGCATTTCTCTCTACCATGGGAGTGGTGCTGGAGTCGCCTTGGTTACTGATAAGATCTAGGTGAGGGGAAGGTGAGCTGAGGATGCATTTAGGTTGTGTGTTTTTGTTTTTTTTTTAAATTTTGGCCTCTTTTATTGGTTCTCTATTTATTTTCATCCATCTTTATTCTTTGGCCTGTGTGGGTCTCCCATTGCAGTGGCCTCTCTCGTTGCAGAGCACCGGCTCTGGGCACAAGTGCTCGAGAGTACTGGCTCAAAATTGGACACACCGGTCCAGCCACACTGCGGCATGTGGGATCCTCCTGGGCCAGGGATTGAATCAGTGCTTCTGGCACTGCAAGGTGGACCCTTTACCCACTGGAACACCAGGGAAGCCCCTAGGTTGGGTTTTGTGGGATATTTTCATACAGTTCATAGACACTTTCAGCTCTACTTAAATCACCTAATCAGCTGTCCTGGCGTCTAGAATGGCTTCTTATTGTCCAAGGTGCTAGGTACAAGGCCAGTCTATTTCGGTATGAATGATCCTCTAGTGGTCTATTCCAGAAACACTTGAATAATGAAAGTTGAATTGGGATTGAAAAGGACTGAGCAGAAGCTAGTCAGTGAAAACATTTTCCAAAATATGTAGCTAACATGAGTTAAACTTCATGAAACTTTTTACAAATTTTCAAAAAACTTAGATGACATCAATACTGACTTGTGAAGCTGAAATTTTTCTAAATGATGATTAAAAGAAAGTTCCATTAAGAATGCTAGAGGAAAGATAACTTATTTTTCTGTTTTCTCTGTAGATAAGGATATTATGAAATAAGAACATGCAGCCAAAAAAGTAGGAAACATATCACAGAGGGGTGTCAGGCAGTAAATTAATAAAAAACTACATTATCTTTTGGAATTTTTGCAATGTTTGTGGTATTCGTCAGCTTTTAAAAATAGGTAGTATGTTATTCTTTCATATTCTAAGTAAACTTTCATATTCATACCCAATATTGTGTTGGTGGTTTTGTATTCCTTTTCTCAAAGACCGATCCCCTCCCCTATTCCCCTATCAAATTCTATAAGGCATATCCACCCTATCGCTGATTCTTAAGCCAAAATAGGAGTAGTTTTCAAGCTGTGTGATTCCTGGCCAGTGACTGTACCTCTCTGAGCCTATTTCCCTAGTGGCAAGATGCGAATTATAAGAGCCCGTACATTGCAAGGTTGTTGCTAACTTTAATATTTATATTTATTTATTTATTTATTTGGCTGTGCCGGGTGTTAGTTGTGGGACTTGGAATCTTTAGTTGCAGCATGTGGGATATACTTCCCTGAGCAGGGATCGAACCCAGGGCCCCTGCATTAGGAGCATAGTGTTTTAACCACTGGACCACCAGGGAAGTCCCTGGTCCTTTAAATATGCCAAGTTCTGCAGACAGCTAAATGAAGGTTTCGAACGCACTGCCCGATGATAAATCTCAACATGTCTCTAAAGAACAATTCCTAAGCTTCGTACCGGCGGTCAAGACCTTCCTCTGCATGTGAGTGTCCATCACTCCTCCAATCTGCCCCTCCGCGTGGGTGCGGCCTGTTCTGCTGTGGGCGGAGCCAAAGAGCTACTTCCGGGATTTCCTCCTTTCTTGGAGGAACGACTTTCTTTGTATGATTGGCAGTAGTTGCTAGTCAGTAGTAATCGAAGAGGAGACTGACGACCCGACCCATTTCGCAACGTCTCTTCCGAGTTGACCAATTGCAAGGGTTGGAGGGCGGGTTCTTCTCTGCCGCTAGCGTGACGGGCGTCTGTTTTGACTAATAGGAACTTGGTTGAGTGTAAGCCAGGACCAATCAGAAGCGAGTAGGTCGGATCCTGGGGCGGGGCTGGAGCTTCGGCGGTTGAACAGCTCGCGAGGAGGGGCGTCGGTGAAGGTGAGAGACGGCAAGAGCTGCGGGTGCGCGGGTTGGGGTAGCGATCCTGGGGGGAGGGGGCGTCCTCTGGGGAAAGAGTGGGCTGGGCAGGCAGCTGATCTGGCAGTGTAAGAGTCGGGAGGGGTTGCCCTTAACACGAATAGGCGCGTTTCTGAGAGGTTGTGAGGCAGAGGGCAGTGTGAGTCGGGGACTATTTCCTGTTTCGCAGGAGGGGCTTTAAAGGGCTTTTCTTTCATATTCAAGTAAACTATTTTGTGTTGGTGGTTTTGTATTCCTTTTCTCAAAGACCGATCCCCTCCCCTATTCCCCTATCAAATTCTATAAGGCATATCCACCCTATCGCTGATTCTTAAGCCAAAATAGGAGTAGTTTTCAAGCTGTGTGATTCCTGGCCAGTGACTGTACCTCTCTGAGCCTATTTCCCTAGTGGCAAGATGCGAATTATAAGAGCCCGTACATTGCAAGGTTGTTGCTAACTTTAATATTTATATTTATTTATTTATTTATTTGGCTGTGCCGGGTGTTAGTTGTGGGACTTGGAATCTTTAGTTGCAGCATGTGGGATATACTTCCCTGAGCAGGATCGAACCCAGGGCCCCTGCATTAGGAGCATAGTGTTTTAACCACTGGACCACCAGGGAAGTCCCTGGTCCTTTAAATATGCCAAGTTCTGCAGACAGCTAAATGAAGGTTTCGAACGCACTGCCCGATGATAAATCTCAACATGTCTCTAAAGAACAATTCCTAAGCTTCGTACCGGCGGTCAAGACCTTCCTCTGCATGTGAGTGTCCATCACTCCTCCAATCTGCCCCTCCGCGTGGGTGCGGCCTGTTCTGCTGTGGGCGGAGCCAAAGAGCTACTTCCGGGATTTCCTCCTTTCTTGGAGGAACGACTTTCTTTGTATGATTGGCAGTAGTTGCTAGTCAGTAGTAATCGAAGAGGAGACTGACGACCCGACCCATTTCGCAACGTCTCTTCCGAGTTGACCAATTGCAAGGGTTGGAGGGCGGGTTCTTCTCTGCCGCTAGCGTGACGGGCGTCTGTTTTGACTAATAGGAACTTGGTTGAGTGTAAGCCAGGACCAATCAGAAGCGAGTAGGTCGGATCCTGGGGCGGGGCTGGAGCTTCGGCGGTTGAACAGCTCGCGAGGAGGGGCGTCGGTGAAGGTGAGAGACGGCAAGAGCTGCGGGTGCGCGGGTTGGGGTAGCGATCCTGGGGGGAGGGGGCGTCCTCTGGGGAAAGAGTGGGCTGGGCAGGCAGCTGATCTGGCAGTGTAAGAGTCGGGAGGGGTTGCCCTTAACACGAATAGGCGCGTTTCTGAGAGGTTGTGAGGCAGAGGGCAGTGTGAGTCGGGGACTATTTCCTGTTTCGCAGGAGGGTCTTTAAAGGGCGAAGTGTGTGAAATAGGAGACAGCAGATGGTAAAATATAGAAATACCCTTGTAAGACAGCTTTGCGATTTAGTGGGAAGTTTTAAAGCAGAGGATTGTTACAGGGAAGTGTGGAGTGGTGGGGGTCCCTGCCATCAGTTACAAGCTTTGATCTCGGTGTTGGGCAGGTGAGCAGTATTGTGGGGGGGAATGAAGACTCCAGGGATGAGAGTGTGCTTTGACGACGTGTGAAGGCTTATGATACAATTAACGTTTACTGAGGCAGGCACCTACCAAATGTTTCATGTGAATTAACTCTTAAACTTCCTAATAACGCTACTGGTGGTTAAAAAGTGTGGGCTCTGGCATTGGGTTGCTTGAGTTTGAATGCTGGCTTTCCCATGGGCTCTGCCACTGGGTGAGCTGTTTTTACTCTGTGCCTCAGCTTCATTAGTAGAATGACCTCCTCTCTTCTGTCTATACCATTTACCTTGTGCCCTCACCCAGCCTCTTTTTTTGGCGGGGGGGCGGAGGACGGGTTTGGGAGGGAGGGGGGCGACGGGCCACTTCTATTGATCTTTCATTCATCAATTTTCATCCATCTTTTGTTTTTTTGCCCCGTGTGGGCCTCCCATCGCAGTGGCGTCTGTCGCTGCAGAGCACCGGCTCGGTAATTGGACACATCTGTCCAGCTGCTCCGCGGCACGTGGGATCTTCCCAGGCCCAGGATGGAACCGGCGCCCCTTGCACTGCAAGGCGGTGTCCTTACCCACTGGACCACCAGGGAAGCCCCTCACCCAGCCGCTTGGCTTCATATACTCTTGTTATTTTTTTTTTAATTTTGGCCTCTTTTATTTATTTATTTTTTTTTTCATCCATCCCCATTCCTTGGCCTGTGTGGGCCTCCCATCCCAGTGGCCTCTCTAGTTGCAGAGCACCTGCTCTAGGTGCATGCACTCCAGAGCACTGGCTTGCAATTGGATACACTGGTTCAGCGGCTCCTCAGCACGTGGGATCTTCCCAGGCCAGGGGTCGAACCAGTGCCCCCTGAACTGCAAGGCGGACTCTTACCCACTGGACCACCAGGGAAGCCCATATGTACTCTTTTTTTATTTGTTTGCTTTTTAAAATACATACACTCTTTTTTTAAAAATATGTATATTTTATTTTATTATTTATTTATTTGACTGTGCTGCGTCTTAGTTGTAGCATATGGGATCTAGTTCCCCAACCAGGGATCGAACCCAGGCCCCCTGCACTGGGAACACAGAGTCCCAACCACTGGACCACCAGAGAAGTCCCTTAAATACATATACTCTTTATGTAATGGTATTTCCAAGAGATTCCAGTTGGAATCTCTACCCTGAACTCAAAGCTCATATGCCCAGTGGCTGGCTCTTCTACTTGGAAGTCCCACTGACACATAGACTTCAAAAACTCATCCCAAACTTAACTTGGAGTTTTCCCCTTCAACCTCCAAAATCTAGCTGATGACTGTTCCATCCTTCCAGGTACTCAGGACAGAAACCTTGGAGTTGTCTTTCACTCTTTCCTGTTCTCTCACCCACGTACTGTCTGTCAGTCAGCAAATCTCATGGACCTGCCTTCAGAACACATCCATGGGACTTCCCTGGTGGACAAGTGTTAAGACTCCACACTTCCGACGTAGGGGACGCGGGTTCAATCCCTGGTTGGGCAACTAAAATCCCACATGTTGCGTGGTGTAGCTCCTCACCACATCCAAAGTCCAGTTGCATCTCACCATGTCCCTTGCTCCCACTCTGGCCTAAACCATCTGTGTTCTTACCTGATCTGTTGCCGTGGCCTCACTGGCTGCCCTGCCTCTGCCCTTGACCCATGGTCAAGTTAATTCAAAAGTCAGATCATGTTGCTCACCTTCTCATACCCTCCCACGGCTCCCATTTCACGCAGTAAAACTCTTTGCCAAGCCTGACCTGATCCAGCTCCCTTGCCTCCCTGCTCTCAAGTCCCCCCAGCCCCACGTGTTCACCCTGCTGCAGCTACCTCGACCCCCTAGCTGTCCCTCAAACAGGGCAGTCAACTCTCCATGTGGGGAATGTACTTGCTGTCCCCTCTGTCTGCACTGAATTCCCTGAATGCCTACCTGGCGTCTCCTTCAGGTCTCTCCTCGGATGTCAGCTCCGCAGAGAGGCCCTCACCGACCACCGTAACCAACACGGCTCCTGCCACCCTGCGGCTCTTCGCCATCTGGCTTTATTTTTCTTCTTAACACTCAGCCCTACCTGACATAGATGAGTGTTTGTTATATCCGTCGGACTACTTCAGCGCCCCTCACTAGAGTGCTGGCTCCAGGTGGCTCTAGAGTTCAGCATCTAGGAAGGCATATAGGGTTTAAACGGTATTACTTGGACTGTTCCACCACTCCCATCACTTCTTGGTTTTAAGCGGGGTGTCTCCCTGGGATATGGGGCAGGGTTGTTAAGCTGGGGGGGTATTGGGGTCGGTCTAGCTAGAGTCATAAACTGAGCACAATGTGGTGGCCATGGTCAGCTCTAGTTTGTGCCGGGGGCGCTTGTGGGACATGCAGATTCCTGGGCCCGTCTCCAGAGGTTCTGCCTCTAGCTTAGGGAGCAGGCCCAGGATGCTGCCTTGTCATCAAGCTCCCGTGTCGATGCAGAAGGTCTGCTGCCCTCACTTTGAGAAACAGGTCAGTTCAAAGCTCAGGCTGGAACTCTCATTATTCAACTCCTTCTGTGGTCGGCCTGGTGCTGCCCAGTGCTGGGGACTCTGTAGTGATTGAGGCAGCCCTTTACGCAGCTTGGGAGTCAGGGAGGGCTTCCTGCAGGAGGGAACACTGGAGCTAAGACCTGGGAGGTGACAGAGGAATGAGCTGAGAGAAGACCTTGCCGGCATATCCAATCCCTTGAATCCTGTCTCTTAGTATTGAGAGTGAATTCACAAGCAGCGCCTGATCTGTGCAAGGCCTGGGCCAGAATGATCAAAGTGGCTGTGACCTCCTGGCGCCTGGTCTGCCAGCTCACCGTCAGCTAGGTGCTAATGTATGCAGCTGTCATCTGTGTATAACTGACCTGCCTTCCAGTCCCTTGCCTCCCTGCTCTAAAGGCCCTGTTCACCCTGCTGCAGCTACCTCGACCCCTAGCTGTCCCTCAAACAGGGCAGTCAACTCTCCATGTGGGAATGTACTTGCTGTCCCTCTGTCTGCACTGAATTCCTGAATGCCTACCTGGCGTCTCCTTCAGGTCTCTCCTCGGATGTCAGCTCCAGAGAGGCCCTCACCACCACCGTAACCAACACGGCTCCTGCCACCCTCGGCTCTTCGCCATCTGGCTTTATTTTTCTTCTTAACACTCAGCCCTACCTGACATAGATGAGTGTTTGTTATATCCGTCGGACTACTTCAGCGCCCCTCACTAGAGTGCTGGCTCCAGGTGGCTCTAGAGTTCAGCATCTAGGAAGGCATATAGGGTTTAAACGGTATTACTTGGACTGTTCCACCACTCCCATCACTTCTTGGTTTTAAGCGGGGTGTCTCCCTGGGATATGGGGCAGGGTTGTTAAGCTGGGGGGGTATTGGGGTCGGTCTAGCTAGAGTCATAAACTGAGCACAATGTGGTGGCCATGGTCAGCTCTAGTTTGTGCCGGGGGCGCTTGTGGGACATGCAGATTCCTGGGCCCGTCTCCAGAGGTTCTGCCTCTAGCTTAGGGAGCAGGCCCAGGATGCTGCCTTGTCATCAAGCTCCCGTGTCGATGCAGAAGGTCTGCTGCCCTCACTTTGAGAAACAGGTCAGTTCAAAGCTCAGGCTGGAACTCTCATTATTCAACTCCTTCTGTGGTCGGCCTGGTGCTGCCCAGTGCTGGGGACTCTGTAGTGATTGAGGCAGCCCTTTACGCAGCTTGGGAGTCAGGGAGGGCTTCCTGCAGGAGGGAACACTGGAGCTAAGACCTGGGAGGTGACAGAGGAATGAGCTGAGAGAAGACCTTGCCGGCATATCCAATCCCTTGAATCCTGTCTCTTAGTATTGAGAGTGAATTCACAAGCAGCGCCTGATCTGTGCAAGGCCTGGGCCAGAATGATCAAAGTGGCTGTGACCTCCTGGCGCCTGGTCTGCCAGCTCACCGTCAGCTAGGTGCACAGATGGTAACAGCTGTCCAGGTGCCAGGCTGTGGTTGCAGCATCTTGTGTACATAAACTGACTAATTCATGCCCCTCAATAATCCCATGGGAGGTGGGAATTCTTATTATCCCTACTTTACTGATAGGGAAAAACCAGGGGAGGCCAAAGGGCTTGCCCAGTGTCACACTGGTTTAGGATCTGAACCCCAGAGTCTCTAATCCACAGCAAATATTCTACTTAAGGTGTGAGGCCCCATTTGGATTCGTGGTAGGAGGGAAGGGAGCAGAGGGTTGGGGAAGGAACCGGAAGGTAGTCAGGCAAAGGCAGCTGAGGGGGCTGAATGTGCCAGTCCCTCACTGCAGGAATCCAGGCAAGCCTCAGTTTCATCTTCTGTAAAATGGGGGATGGTTACAGTCCCTACCAGAGAGCAGACTTAAGGCTGAGTCACTGGTTGGTAGGTGGGAGTGGTGCGCATCTAAGCATGGTGCTTAAAAAGCATTTGGGGGTGACAGTCTGGAGAGGAGGGATGGGGGGATATACATAATGACTAATCTGGGAACATACATATCTGTAAACAACAAAATTCTGTAAAAGTTAAAAGTCAAATAAAAGTTTTAAAAAAGAAAGCATTTGGGGGACAGAGAAGGGGTCTGATACCCTGGGGAGCGTGGTGCACTGCTGTGTGCACTATGATCTGGATTGCAGGGTGTCCTAAAGGGCTTTGGGGTCTATACACTCGAGGGGGATAGTGTGGAAGGCTTTGGTCTGTATTGTGGAGACAAGGAGGAGGGGGATCTGTCCAGCCCTAACTCATACAGGTGGGGTGGGAGGCGGGTGGGGTCAGGGGCAGGAGCCATGAGCTTGGAACTTGGGCCAGGAGAAATCACTCAGGCCAGGCCATATGTGTCTATGTGAGATGGGAGGTACTGTAGTGGAGACTCCAGCTAGGTCATGGCTGGCTGGACTGTTTGGGAGCCGGGGGTGACAGGTAATAGGAAAGCAACCATCAGCGGTGGGGGCTGCGGCGGGGAGGGGGGCAGTTTACTCATGTCTGGTGTGGGTGGTAGTGATGTGGGTATGTTTTGGGGGGAGCCCAGCAGCAGAGGATTGTCAGCTCCGATGGGTCCTGGGGTGATGGCCGTGAATTCTGGAATATCCAGGGAGCACAGTTTGGAAGGAGGAGCTAGGAATGATACTGTAACACTGGAAATGCAGAGGTGGGTCACTTTAGTGAAAGATAAGAGGGCTGGGAGTTGGAAAACTGTATGTGTGTGTGCACTCAGGCCACGATGTGCTGAAGCCAGAGAAATAGGGTCAGGTGTGCGGACCAGAGTGGGGCGCTGGAGAGTTCACAAGGAGCGCACGAGGTGGAAATGCTGACGTCACGGGTTGGCCGGGGCGGCTCCTCAAAGGCACGGACTGCATCCCGGCAGGGTTGAGGTGGCGGGGCGCTGTCAGGAAGCTGAGGCGACGAGGAGCTAGGCGAGACTTGGGACTCGAACGAAATCAGCAACCGAGATGGGCCACTGGTTGGCGGTCACAGAGCACTGTTGGGAGTCGCGGAGCAAGAATGGAGGCTGCACGTAGAAGGACAAGGATGGCGAGGGGAGAAGGAGGATTGAAGGAGGCAGGGAGGAGCTCGGTGTCTGGAGAATCGCAGAGGCGGGCGTGATGTTCAAGGGAAGAGAAATGGAAACTGTGGGGAGTGGGAGAAGGGGAATTTACATAGAATTTCAGAGGGAGCGGAATCCAGATGAATTATAAGGGTTACGGAAATAGGCTGAAATATGGGGTGTGTGTGGAGTAGAACCTTGGGCAAATATGCGGACAGAATCCAGGCGGAATAGTGTACGGGGGACAAAATTCAAGTAGAAAACGGCGGGGAGGGAACTCCCTTAGAACATGGGCTACTAGGAGAAAGGGAGTGGCCATGATCTAGGTGATGAGTGCTGGGACCAGCCGGGGAGAGTGGAGCTGGCTGGGGAGTGTGGGGTTTATTCTGTCTAGAAGACGGGATGAAGGGAGGGGAGCGGGCAAAGTTCGTGCAGGTGAGAGAGACAGGGTGTAAGGGGGAGGGTTGGATTCGGGCAAAATATTCAGGGGCTTCATATCGGGACTGAGGTGGCAGCTGTGTCGTCAAGGCGATTGGATGCGATTGGAGGCGATTGGATGCAGAAAGGCTCCGTTGTCCGTTGAAGGGCTATGAAGGGGGGCTTATGGGTGGCAGTGGGGAAGGAGGAGGGCAGGGCCGGGTTAGCAGCCGGGATGGGGTGAGGCGGCCCCCTTCCTCCTCGGTCTCCTCGGGTGGGTACCCCGAGTGGGAAGGCAAATGGGGCGGTCCGTCTCGTCAGGTGTTCCGCAGCTGTCTTTGACTCCGCGGTAACCGGACGGCGGGAGTGCTGATTGGCTAGCGGCATGGGCGGGGCAAAGTGTGAGGGCGGGGATTAGAAACCCGGTGTGGCGGGGCCCAGGCTGCCTGGCCTCTGCACTGGAGGCCGGGGAATGAGGGATATGCTGAAATGTGTAACTGCTTGTTTGCCGGTAGGTCAGGAATTATTAACCCCCACTACTGAAGCTCCAGAGAATGAAAGTACAGTTGCGAGAGTGAATTTTCCGAGGGAAAGTGGTCTCCAGATTTCATCAGCACCTCCAAAGCACCAGAGACCCCCTTCCCCAGATAAAGTTAAGGTTCTGGACGTAGGGGCAAAGAGGTGCCCCTCAGGATGTCTGGGGCTCAGGCGATTGTCCTTGGGCTTTTGAGAAAGGGGATCTGTGGATGGGCCTGGGGGGGTGATATTCTGGGGGGCCCTGAAATAGTTGGCAAAGGTTTTGATTCTATTCATTTATCTGGGGAGGGTTTAAAGATCTCATTAGATTCTCAAAGGCTCAAGGACTCTGAAAAGATTCAAAGACACTGACCTAGGGATACTGGGCTCAGTTTTAAAAAATAGTGGCACTTTATTTTGTTTATTTTCTGGCTGCACTGTGCACGCAGTGCAGTGGCTTGCGGGGTCTTAGATCCCCGACCAGGGATTGAACCCAGCCTCTCTGCAGTGAAATCAGAGTCATAACCACTCGACAAGCAGGAATTCCCCGGGCTTGTCCTTTTCTCAAAATATTACATTTTCTAATATCAGCCTCCAGGAAGGAGTACATGGAGGCAAGCGTGAGGACCGAAGGAGGCGATGGGGACAGAAGGAGGCCAGGCCCTGGAGGGGTCCCGGTGACCCGGCGGGGGCAGCTGCTGGTGGCTCTGCCTTTGGCGCACCTGTTGGACTCTGGACAGGGCTATTTTTCTTGCGGAGCCACAGTTTCCCCATCTGTTCGCTGGGGAGAGAATAGGCTTACCCTGTCTTTCTAGTTCCTTTCAAGCTCAAACAACAACAAAGTAATAATAACAAGAATAATGATGGTCGGGTGTGGGGATGAGCTAGATGAAGAAGATTAAGAGGTACAGACCCCCGTTATAAAACAAGCCACACAATATGGTCAGTAATACTGAAATAGCTTCCTGCGGGGACAGGTGCTTCCTACGCCTATTGTGGTGATCATTCCGTAATGCATGAAGATGCCAAGTCACTGTGTAATACACCTGAAACTAACATAATGTCCATCAGCAACATTTCAATAAAGAAAGCGATGATGAGCCAATGTGTATGGAATGCTTGGTGTGCATCAGGCATAGCTCAGTTTTGCCGAGAATTGTATTTTGTGTGTGTGTTCTTGTTTTTTATTTATTTATTTATTCATTGTAACTCCCAAAACATATTTATTGGGGTATAGCCAATTAACAACTTTGCAATAGTTTCAGGTGAACAGTGAAGGGGCTCAGCCATCCATACACATGGATCCATTCTCCCCCAGCCCCGCTCCCATCCAGGCTGGTACATAACATGAAGCAGAGTTCCATGTGCTATATGACAGATTTTTGTTGGTTATCCATTTCAAATACAGTTTTGCCGAGGATTTTAATGTAATTAATTCATTTAATCCTTATGCCCCATCCAAGGAGATGAACACTTGTTATCCTCCTATGGGCTTAAAAAGGCCTGCAGGGACATCCTCTGGTCCGTTACATCTCTGATCTCCTCAGTTCCCCTTTCCACATCCTCTTCGGGGTCTTAGATCCCCGACCAGGATTGAACCCAGCCTCTCTGCAGTGAAATCAGAGTCATAACCACTCGACAAGCAGGAATTCCCGGGCTTGTCCTTTTCTCAAAATATTACATTTTCTAATATCAGCCTCCAGGAAGGAGTACATGGAGGCAAGCGTGAGGACCGAAGGAGGCGATGGGGACAGAAGGAGGCCAGGCCCTGGAGGTCCCGGTGACCCGGCGGGGGCAGCTGCTGGTGGCTCTGCCTTTGGCGCACCTGTTGGACTCTGGACAGGGCTATTTTTCTTGCGGAGCCACAGTTTCCCCATCTGTTCGCTGGGGAGAGAATAGGCTTACCCTGTCTTTCTAGTTCCTTTCAAGCTCAAACAACAACAAAGTAATAATAACAAGAATAATGATGGTCGGGTGTGGGGATGAGCTAGATGAAGAAGATTAAGAGGTACAGACCCCCGTTATAAAACAAGCCACACAATATGGTCAGTAATACTGAAATAGCTTCCTGCGGGGACAGGTGCTTCCTACGCCTATTGTGGTGATCATTCCGTAATGCATGAAGATGCCAAGTCACTGTGTAATACACCTGAAACTAACATAATGTCCATCAGCAACATTTCAATAAAGAAAGCGATGATGAGCCAATGTGTATGGAATGCTTGGTGTGCATCAGGCATAGCTCAGTTTTGCCGAGAATTGTATTTTGTGTGTGTGTTCTTGTTTTTTATTTATTTATTTATTCATTGTAACTCCCAAAACATATTTATTGGGGTATAGCCAATTAACAACTTTGCAATAGTTTCAGGTGAACAGTGAAGGGGCTCAGCCATCCATACACATGGATCCATTCTCCCCCAGCCCCGCTCCCATCCAGGCTGGTACATAACATGAAGCAGAGTTCCATGTGCTATATGACAGATTTTTGTTGGTTATCCATTTCAAATACAGTTTTGCCGAGGATTTTAATGTAATTAATTCATTTAATCCTTATGCCCCATCCAAGGAGATGAACACTTGTTATCCTCCTATGGGCTTAAAAAGGCCTGCAGGGACATCCTCTGGTCCGTTACATATCTGATCTCCTCAGTTCCCCTTTTCCCTCCCTCAGGCTGACCTCCTTGTTGTTCTTGGAACAAATGTCCCACCTTGGAGCCTTTGCCTGGCTGTTCCCTTTGAAAATGAAAGTGTTAATCGTTCAGTTGTGTCTGACTCTGCATCCCCATGGACTGTGGCCCAACTGGTCCCTCTGTCCATGGGCAAGAATACTGGAGTGGGTTGCCATGCCCTCCTCCAGGGGATCGTCCTCAACCCAGGGATCCAGCCTGGGTCTCCTGCATTGCAGGCAGATTCTTTACCATCTGAGCCACCCTGGAGCCTATTCCCCAGACCCTCACCTGTCTCCCCTCCTCCTTCCAGGCCTCCGCTCCCTGGGAAGGGGGTGGCGCTTCCCTGGCCGCCTTAGCTAAAAGAGCAGCCCCCACCCCCTAGCATCTTCTTTCCCTGCTGCTTGATGTTTCTATGCCTCTCACTGTGGCCGCTCTCTTGAGGGTAGGGACCAAATCTGGTTTCTCATCAAACCCTCTGCACTAAGGGTGGCCTGTGCTTTATTATTTGTGTGTTTTAAATTTATTTTTAAATCGGATTATAATTGTTGTACAAAGTTGTGTTCGTCTCTGCTGTACAACAACACGAATCCACTGGAAGTACACCTATATCCCCTCCATCCCGAGCCTCCCTCCCCCACCACCCCGCCCTCCAGGTCGTGCCAGAGCACCGCGCTGAGCTCCCTGTGTGATGCAGCAGCTTGCCACTAGCTCTCCCTTACACATGCACGTGTGTATGTTGTAGGTGTTGTTCAGTCGCTCAGTTGTGTCTGACTCTTCGCAGCCCCACGGACTGCAGCAGGCCAGGCCTCCGTCTCCCTCCCCGGCACCCAGAGTTTGCCCAGGCTCCATCCGTTCTGTTCTCTGAGCTCAATCCCCTCCTCCTTCCCCGGCCTGTGTCCAGACTCTTCCCTGTGTGCACGTCTCTATTCCTGCCTGCAGACAGGATCCTCAGTGCCATTTTTCTAGGCTCCACATATACATGCATTAATATACAAGTTTTGTTTTTCTCTGACTTCACTCTGTATGAAAGGGCATGTGCTTTAAAGATATGGAATCAGGCTCCAAGAGAGGTTTAGTTTCTTGCCCATTTGAGGGCACAGAGCCAAACCTGGTTATGAACCCAGGCAGCCTGGGGCTCCCCTTCTGAATGACCCCCTAGAATTTAGGCTGAGGGTAGGGGTCTGACCCTCTCCTCTAGCTCCTCGTAGCACTAGCAGCAGTGAGCGGGAGTCCTGTTGGCTAAGAGAAAGTACTGATTGCTTGCCACAGATCAATGAAGATCAATTATTAATTCAGTGTAAATACTCTAAGGGTCTCATGGAGGGTCTGTTTTCTGTGCACTGGTGCTTCTCGTGACGTGGACCACTTCCTCAGGGGTAGCCACATGGTTTGTTCCCTGACCTCTTTCATTCCTCTGCCCAAATGTCCCCTCCCCAGGGAGCCCTGCCCTTGACCCCCTATTTAAAATCTCTGTCCAACCTGATCTCAGTACTGTCTCCCTTTTCAGCTTGGCTTTTCTTCACAAATGTTTGAGTAAATGAATGAGTAATAACCATATAATGAGTATAAGGATTAATAAATCCATAATAGTATTCATCATGATTCTCTTCCTGGAAATTATATATTTTATTAATCAGCATGTATGGGACAGACCATAGTTCCAAGTGCTTTTCTGTGTATCATTTGATTTAATCCTCATGACAGCTCCACGAGGTAGGTGCCTTTTCTGTACCCATTTTCCAGATGAGAAAACGGAGGCACAGAGATGCAGAGGCTCTTTCCTTTAGGGTGATCCATGGTCGAATCAGGATTCTGGCCTTCCACCTCCTGAGCTTGGGCTGTCAGCCCCCTGGATCTCTGTCTCTCTCGTTCCCCTCTCCAGCGACACCGGCCATGGACCAGCCAGCTGGCCTGCAGGTAGACTACGTCTTCCGGGGTGTGGAGCATGCCGTGCGAGTGATGGTGTCTGGGCAGGTGCTGGAGCTGGAGGTGGAGGACCGGGCGACGGCTGACCAGTGGCGGGGCGAGTTTGATGCCAGCTGTGAGTATGCCTGCCAGTGGGCTCGCCTCTCCTTCCCCGGGGTCGGCTTTCCCCGAGGACGAGGCCAGCCAGGATCCTGTCCACCTGCCTCTTCTACCTGCCCAGAGCTCTCTACGGTGGGAAGGGGGTGGAGGGCTCATCCCTCGGGTCAGAGGCGAAAGGTGAAAAGCCTGGGGGCATTGCCCTTGGGCTGGGCGAGTGGTCAGACTTCAGGAAGGACTTCTCTCCCTGTCTAGTCATTGAAGATTTGACTCACAAGACAGGGAACTTCAAACAGTTCAGCATCTTCTGTAACATGCTGGAGTCGGCCCTCACCCAGGTAGGGGCCAGGGTGGGGGGCTGGGGGAGGTTTCTGTCCCCTGGGTCCCTGGGAGGGTGGATGCCCATCTGATGAATGCAAGACCTTCTATGTTTCTCTTTCCTTGAAGTAACAGGGCAATCTTTTTCTTTTCTGCTTTCCTGAATGTAAATGGCTTATTTTTATTGTAATTGTGATGTTAGTAGTTCTCACAGACGAAATTCAAGTCACAGCGAGATGTAAAGAGGAAAGAAAAAAATCACCCCATTCCTCATGCCCCCTCCTGATCATATTTTGTTAAGATTTTGTTGATAATCCCCTTTCTCCATTTCTCTGTTCCCTTGTCAACGTGTGTGTATATTTCTCGCATAATTGATTTAATCTCATGATCAGCATGTATGGGACAGACCATAGTTCCAAGTGCTTTTCTGTGTATCATTTGATTTAATCCTCATGACAGCTCCACGAGGTAGGTGCCTTTTCTGTACCCATTTTCCAGATGAGAAAACGGAGGCACAGAGATGCAGAGGCTCTTTCCTTTAGGGTGATCCATGGTCGAATCAGGATTCTGGCCTTCCACCTCCTGAGCTTGGGCTGTCAGCCCCCTGGATCTCTGTCTCTCTCGTTCCCCTCTCCAGCGACACCGGCCATGGACCAGCCAGCTGGCCTGCAGGTAGACTACGTCTTCCGGGGTGTGGAGCATGCCGTGCGAGTGATGGTGTCTGGGCAGGTGCTGGAGCTGGAGGTGGAGGACCGGGCGACGGCTGACCAGTGGCGGGGCGAGTTTGATGCCAGCTGTGAGTATGCCTGCCAGTGGGCTCGCCTCTCCTTCCCCGGGGTCGGCTTTCCCCGAGGACGAGGCCAGCCAGGATCCTGTCCACCTGCCTCTTCTACCTGCCCAGAGCTCTCTACGGTGGGAAGGGGGTGGAGGGCTCATCCCTCGGGTCAGAGGCGAAAGGTGAAAAGCCTGGGGGCATTGCCCTTGGGCTGGGCGAGTGGTCAGACTTCAGGAAGGACTTCTCTCCCTGTCTAGTCATTGAAGATTTGACTCACAAGACAGGGAACTTCAAACAGTTCAGCATCTTCTGTAACATGCTGGAGTCGGCCCTCACCCAGGTAGGGGCCAGGGTGGGGGGCTGGGGGAGGTTTCTGTCCCCTGGGTCCCTGGGAGGGTGGATGCCCATCTGATGAATGCAAGACCTTCTATGTTTCTCTTTCCTTGAAGTAACAGGGCAATCTTTTTCTTTTCTGCTTTCCTGAATGTAAATGGCTTATTTTTATTGTAATTGTGATGTTAGTAGTTCTCACAGACGAAATTCAAGTCACAGCGAGATGTAAAGAGGAAAGAAAAAAATCACCCCATTCCTCATGCCCCCTCCTGATCATATTTTGTTAATATTTTGATGAAAATCACTCCAGCCATTTCTCCATTTCTCTGTTCCCTTGTCAACGTGTGTGTATATTTGCAGATCTGTCATTTTCTGGAGTAGATTTATTTCCCAAGGTATTCTGTAACCTTTTAAGAGATCCAACAATATTTCATAAAAATTTAGTCATATCAATGGCTGTAGATACTCATTTCATTCACTGAGCATCTGTTGGGTGCCAGACAAAAGAGACAACGTCCCTGCCCTCACGAACCTGACACTCTAGTGGGAGAGACAGACGATTGAAAAAAATGCATAATGTCAAGTAGTTAAAAGTGTTAATAGGAAAAAAAGATGCAGGTTGGAACTTCGAGTGACTTAGATGCCACTTAGACATCATTTGAAAACTATGAACTACCTTATTTCTCTGATTGCAGATAAAATATGCCCTCATCAAAGTGTGGTGATATTTAAGTAATGTGTGACTTAGAAAGTGAGACTGTGCCTCTGTACCCCTAATTTCAGACTGTTCACATTTGGTATCTAAACGCAGTATGGCGTAGTGGCTAGGATTATGGATGTTAAAGTCAGGCTCGTCCCTGCCATTTATGGCCCGGGGGATCTGGCCCAGTTAGTTCCCCGCCGTGTCTTAGTCTCCCTGTCTGTGCCGTGGGCATGATGGTAGTCCCCATTTCGGAGTGTTAATGCAGATTAAATGAGTTATATGTGAAAAGCTTAGAATAGTGTCTGGCTCATAATAAGCACTGTTCAGGTAGTGTCTGTTTTTATTATTATTATAGCTTTTGAGTTTGTCATCCTTGTTGGTGCTTGCTTAGTATTCAAGAGTACACATGCAGTGTGATTTATGTAACCCAGTGGCTCTCAACTTGGGAGGGTGGATGCCCCATCCTGATGAATGCAAGACCTTCTATGTTTCTCTTTCCTTGAAGTAACAGGGCAATCTTTTCTTTTCTGCTTTCCTGAATGTAAATGGCTTATTTTTATTGTAATTGTGATGTTAGTAGTTCTCACAGACGAAATTCAAGTCACAGCGAGATGTAAAGAGGAAAGAAAAAAATCACCCCATTCCTCATGCCCCCTCCTGATCATATTTTGTTAATATTTTGATGAAAATCACTCCAGCCATTTCTCCATTTCTCTGTTCCCTTGTCAACGTGTGTGTATATTTGCAGATCTGTCATTTTCTGGAGTAGATTTATTTCCCAAGGTATTCTGTAACCTTTTAAGAGATCCAACAATATTTCATAAAAATTTAGTCATATCAATGGCTGTAGATACTCATTTCATTCACTGAGCATCTGTTGGGTGCCAGACAAAAGAGACAACGTCCCTGCCCTCACGAACCTGACACTCTAGTGGGAGAGACAGACGATTGAAAAAAATGCATAATGTCAAGTAGTTAAAAGTGTTAATAGGAAAAAAAGATGCAGGTTGGAACTTCGAGTGACTTAGATGCCACTTAGACATCATTTGAAAACTATGAACTACCTTATTTCTCTGATTGCAGATAAAATATGCCCTCATCAAAGTGTGGTGATATTTAAGTAATGTGTGACTTAGAAAGTGAGATTGTGCCTCTGTACCCCTAATTTCAGACTGTTCACATTTGGTATCTAAACGCAGTATGGCGTAGTGGCTAGGATTATGGATGTTAAAGTCAGGCTCGTCCCTGCCATTTATGGCCCGGGGGATCTGGCCCAGTTAGTTCCCCGCCGTGTCTTAGTCTCCCTGTCTGTGCCGTGGGCATGATGGTAGTCCCCATTTCGGAGTGTTAATGCAGATTAAATGAGTTATATGTGAAAAGCTTAGAATAGTGTCTGGCTCATAATAAGCACTGTTCAGGTAGTGTCTGTTTTTATTATTATTATAGCTTTTGAGTTTGTCATCCTTGTTGGTGCTTGCTTAGTATTCAAGAGTACACATGCAGTGTGATTTATGTAACCCAGTGGCTCTCAAGCTTTTTTGTCTCAAGATCCTTTTATATTCTTTAAAATTACTGAGGACACCAACTAGCTTTGTTTATGTAGTATTTATTTGCTGTGTTGGAAATTAAAACTGAGAAAGATATAAAGACATTTAGGAACTCATTTAAAAACAACAATAACAAACCTGTTATTGGCCTAAGTAATGTTTGTATGAAAAATATTCTCAAAACCGAAATTATTCAGGAAGTTATATAGCAGCTTTTCTTTAAAAAAAAAAAACAACATTTTTGCAAATCTCTTTAATGTCTGGCTTAATAGAAAACTACTAGGTGTTCTTCTGTCTGCTGTGATATGTCCTGGCTGACATACATGCAGGAAAAAACCTGCCTCAGGAGGATATATAGCTCGAAATGGGAGCCCTTTAATATCTTTTTGAGATAATTCTGCATATCCTCTTCTGCTGACACATTAAAACTGGACCCGTGGTAGTTTCTTAAGGGTTGTCGCAGTGTAGAAGCTGAGACCATATCAATGAACTTTTTCTATTCCATGACAGTAAACTATCGGCATCCTTGTATTTTGCAAAGATCTTTTACCTCTTTTGTAACATCGTGGGTGTATAACATCACTTGTAACATCATGCATTGGTCACTTGGAAAATACTGGTTGATGGACTTGTGTAGATCTTTCAAAGTTTGACCCATTTCTTTATACAATATCAGGAAGTCATATTTGTCAATATCTTCACTGATCTGGCCAGGAAAAGTGTTTCATGGAAGCCATCAAGCTAAATCAGGTTAATTTTCACTTTAAAGGATGTTAAAGTCAGGCTCGTCCTGCCATTTATGGCCCGGGATCTGGCCCAGTTAGTTCCCGTGTCTTAGTCTCCCTGTCTGTGCCGTGGGCATGATGGTAGTCCCCATTTCGGAGTGTTAATGCAGATTAAATGAGTTATATGTGAAAAGCTTAGAATAGTGTCTGGCTCATAATAAGCACTGTTCAGGTAGTGTCTGTTTTTATTATTATTATAGCTTTTGAGTTTGTCATCCTTGTTGGTGCTTGCTTAGTATTCAAGAGTACACATGCAGTGTGATTTATGTAACCCAGTGGCTCTCAAGCTTTTTTGTCTCAAGATCCTTTTATATTCTTTAAAATTACTGAGGACACCAACTAGCTTTGTTTATGTAGTATTTATTTGCTGTGTTGGAAATTAAAACTGAGAAAGATATAAAGACATTTAGGAACTCATTTAAAAACAACAATAACAAACCTGTTATTGGCCTAAGTAATGTTTGTATGAAAAATATTCTCAAAACCGAAATTATTCAGGAAGTTATATAGCAGCTTTTCTTTAAAAAAAAAAAAAACAACATTTTTGCAAATCTCTTTAATGTCTGGCTTAATAGAAAACTACTAGGTGTTCTTCTGTCTGCTGTGATATGTCCTGGCTGACATACATGCAGGAAAAAACCTGCCTCAGGAGGATATATAGCTCGAAATGGGAGCCCTTTAATATCTTTTTGAGATAATTCTGCATATCCTCTTCTGCTGACACATTAAAACTGGACCCGTGGTAGTTTCTTAAGGGTTGTCGCAGTGTAGAAGCTGAGACCATATCAATGAACTTTTTCTATTCCATGACAGTAAACTATCGGCATCCTTGTATTTTGCAAAGATCTTTTACCTCTTTTGTAACATCGTGGGTGTATAACATCACTTGTAACATCATGCATTGGTCACTTGGAAAATACTGGTTGATGGACTTGTGTAGATCTTTCAAAGTTTGACCCATTTCTTTATACAATATCAGGAAGTCATATTTGTCAATATCTTCACTGATCTGGCCAGGAAAAGTGTTTCAACACTGAGAAGCCATCAAGCTCCCAGAGGCACACACGTTTTCCAGAGTTCGAATTTTCACTTTAAAGGTTTAATTTATCATTGCCAACAGATCCTGTTAACTGTTTTTCTTGAAGTGACAGGCTCACTTTGTTCATTTTTTAAAATTTTATTGATTGATTGATTGATTTTTGGCTATCCTGGGTTTTCACTGCTGCCACAGGCTCTTCTCTAGTTGCAGGGAGTGGGGGCTACTCTCTAGTGGAGGTGTGCAGGCTTCTTGTTGCGGTGACTTCTCTTGTGGAACTTGGGCTCTAGGGCTCATGGGCTTCAGTAGTTGCAGCACATGGGCTCCATAGTTGTGGCTCCGAGGCTTAGTTGCTCCAAAACATGTGGGATCTTCCCGGATCAGGAATAGAACTCATGTCTCCTGCATTGGCAGGCGGACGCTTAACCACTGAGATACCAGGGAAGCCCCTCACTTTGTTCATTTTTTGAGAAAATGCTTGCCAAACATCAGAGACTTAAGTAACCATAGTTCTGTCTGTACCTTTTCAAACAAAAATAGTGTTCCCTGACAAAGTGGCTAATTCAGCTCCTGATTTCAGTCACACAAGTGTTTTTGTTAGAAAATGTCACACTTTGATACGCAGCTGAATGTGGACTTTCCTTTTTGTCACTCACAGTAGTAAAACTCTGTGTACTCAGGGGTCAAGATTCAAAAAAAATTAGTGATTTTTACAGCTTCATCAGGGACAGTCCTAGGTTTTGATTTCTGTTTTTATTTGGTATCTGTTTCTTTATTTGTGTGTTTCTCCCCGCTTCCCATCCCCCTGGGGCGACTGTGTGGGAGCGGTGGAGTATCCAATGGTTGCTAGTCCCTTGACGCCCCGGCTTGATTTCTGCTAATGGGCAGCAGCGGTTTTACACCCTCCTCCCCATGATCTTTTCTATCGACAGTAAACTATCGGCATCCTTGTATTTTGCAAAGATCTTTTACCTCTTTTGTAACATCGTGGGTGTATAACATCACTTGTAACATCATGCATTGGTCACTTGGAAAATACTGGTTGATGGACTTGTGTAGATCTTTCAAAGTTTGACCCATTTCTTTATACAATATCAGGAAGTCATATTTGTCAATATCTTCACTGATCTGGCCAGGAAAAGTGTTTCAACACTGAGAAGCCATCAAGCTCCCAGAGGCACACACGTTTTCCAGAGTTCGAATTTTCACTTTAAAGGTTTAATTTATCATTGCCAACAGATCCTGTTAACTGTTTTTCTTGAAGTGACAGGCTCACTTTGTTCATTTTTTAAAATTTTATTGATTGATTGATTGATTTTTGGCTATCCTGGGTTTTCACTGCTGCCACAGGCTCTTCTCTAGTTGCAGGGAGTGGGGGCTACTCTCTAGTGGAGGTGTGCAGGCTTCTTGTTGCGGTGACTTCTCTTGTGGAACTTGGGCTCTAGGGCTCATGGGCTTCAGTAGTTGCAGCACATGGGCTCCATAGTTGTGGCTCCGAGGCTTAGTTGCTCCAAAACATGTGGGATCTTCCCGGATCAGGAATAGAACTCATGTCTCCTGCATTGGCAGGCGGACGCTTAACCACTGAGATACCAGGGAAGCCCCTCACTTTGTTCATTTTTTGAGAAAATGCTTGCCAAACATCAGAGACTTAAGTAACCATAGTTCTGTCTGTACCTTTTCAAACAAAAATAGTGTTCCCTGACAAAGTGGCTAATTCAGCTCCTGATTTCAGTCACACAAGTGTTTTTGTTAGAAAATGTCACACTTTGATACGCAGCTGAATGTGGACTTTCCTTTTTGTCACTCACAGTAGTAAAACTCTGTGTACTCAGGGGTCAAGATTCAAAAAAAATTAGTGATTTTTACAGCTTCATCAGGGACAGTCCTAGGTTTTGATTTCTGTTTTTATTTGGTATCTGTTTCTTTATTTGTGTGTTTCTCCCCGCTTCCCATCCCCCTGGGGCGACTGTGTGGGAGCGGTGGAGTATCCAATGGTTGCTAGTCCCTTGACGCCCCGGCTTGATTTCTGCTAATGGGCAGCAGCGGTTTTACACCCTCCTCCCCATGACTTTTGTATCATCTGTGCAAGTGTCAACACAGCACACAAAGGCAAATGACATCTTATTATTATCCTGCAAGTGGCTTTGACTTTAGGAAGTGAAGGGAAAGTCGCTCAGTCGTGTGCATGACCCCCCCGGAGAAGGGTCCTGCGGTTGCCCAGGGGTCTGCAGACAGCGCTTGGAAGCCACGTCACTAGCTGTCCCCTGTGGCTGAGAATGGAGGCTCTTTCCAGTTCCTCCCTCTGATGACATATCCTGTGCAGCCCCTCGCGGGGCAGGGCCATCTCGATCCCCAGCCTCAGCGTCGGCAAGCCCAGCTAGTCCAGAGAATGAACAGGGCGTGGCCCTGGTGGGTGGGCTGTGTGCCTGGGTGTGACCACGCTGGGTCCCTGGGCAGCTCCTCCCTTCTCCCCAACAGAGCAGCGAGTCGGTCACCCTTGACCTGCTGACCTACACAGACCTGGAGTCCCTGCGGAACCGAAAGATGGGGGGCCGCCCTGGCCCCTTGGCCTCGCGATCGGCCCAGCTCAACTCCAAGCGCTACCTGATCCTCATCTACTCTGTGGAGTTTGACAGGTGGGTTCTAGGATGCTCCCCAGGCTGGTGGCTGGGGGTGAGGAGGATGGCACTTAGGAACCCCGGTCCCGCAGGCAAGGCGATGTTGCTTAAGCCTTGCCTTTGGAATCTTTGGTGTTGAGGTTTGTGTCATTTAGTATTGTGTTTGGCTGAAGAATCAGGGTAACCATTAGCCATGCCTTCTACAATAGCTCATCACTTAAGAGGTCTAGGTAGGTGCCTGCTACTTGACAGTTTTCTTAGGGACTCAGGCTCCTGGGTTTTCACTTTTCTTTTTTTTTTTTTTTTAAACTTTATTTATTTTTGGCCGTGCTGGGTCTTTGTTGATGTGTGGGTTTAGCTTCTCTGCGGTATGTGGGATCTTCCCGGATCAGGGATTGAACCTGGGTCTCCTGCACTGGCGGACGGGTTCTTATCCACTGAGCCACAAGGGAAGCCCTCACTTTTCTTTTAATTTCCTGGACATAGTGGCCTTTTGGCCTCATCCTTACCTCTTCATGGTCACCAGCTAACTGGCTGCTGGACCCCAGGCACGGCATCTGGATCAAACCAGGTGGAAGCGGACTAGAGCTGTGCTTGCTCCTTGCTTCTGCTGTGTTCATCAGGAAAACCAAAGTGTTCCCGGAAGACTCGCAGCCAAGTGCCTGTAGTGTTTGGCCAGAAATGGTCACATGTCCTTCCCCAGGTGGATTCTTGGCCGCTGAGATGCCATGGTTCTAATCCTCCTTCTCAGGATTCACTACCCGCTGCCCCTCCCGTACCAGGGCAAGCCAGACCCTGTGGTCCTGCAGGGCATCATTCGCTCGCTCAAGGAGGAACTGAGCCGCCTTCGAGGGCTGGATGGCCAGGACGCTCGGGACAGCCGGGAAACTGAGATCTGGCACCTGCGGGAGCAGTGAGTCTGGGGGGAGGGCATTGGGCTGAGGGAGGGGACACATCCCATCGTGCCCAGGGGACCCAGTGCTTAGCACTGTTGGAAGAAACAGCCCTCCCTCATTCCCCAGAGATTTATCCTGACCCCTGCTCTGTGCCCGCTGTGTGTTACTGGTGCTGGGGACACAGCAGTGACTGAGACGGTCCTGGCTCAGTCCTCCCGGGGCTCCCAGTCCAGTGGGGGGGACAGTGTCTGCAGACAGAGCAGATTCACCCTGGATGGGGCTGAGGGAGCCCAGAGGGAGAGCGCACCCCGCGTGGTGAGGGAGGGGTGTTCCCAGCTAAAGGAAAGGCATATGCAAAGTCCGGGCGCAAGGCAAGGCTCTACTCAGCGGAATCCACCTTCACCCAGTGCCTCCTGTGCTAGGCTTGCCCTGCCCGTGGAGACTATTGCAGAGAGAGATGGGGTTAGCCGGGAAAGGGAGCCTGTGCTACAGGAGGCTGTGACAGGAACCTGATGGGGCATCCGCGTGGGGAAGCGCGTTCTAGGCAAAGGCCCTGTGTTCAGTGGGGATGTTGTGAGAACAAGGGGATTGAAAGTGAAGTGAGGAAAGCAAGGGCTCCTGGCATGCTTACTGAGTGCCTGCTGTGTGCTTGGGACTTGGTCTCCATTTAGGGAGGGCCCCACTCATTGGGGTAGGCTACTACTATTTTTAGTAATACTAATACCAGTATACAATGCTTATTGAGCATTTTTTTTTAAAGATTTATTTATTTATTTATTTTGGGCAGGGGTCGGGTTGGGGAAGGAGGGGAGCAAGCGGGCCACTTCCATTGGTCTTTCGTTTCTCTATGTTCCTCTGTCTTTGTTCTTTGGCTCCTGTGGGCCTCCCATCGCGGTGGCGTCTGGGCGCATGCGCTCCAGAGCTCTGGCTCGGTAATTGGACACATCAGTCCAGCCGCTCCGCGGCACGTGGAATCTTCCCAGGCCAGGGCTCGAACCGGCGCCCCTTGCACTGCAAGGCGGTGTCCTTACCCACTGGACCACCAGGGGAAGCCCTTATTGAGCATTTAACTATGTGCCAGGACCTCTGTTTGGTGCTGTATGATTTAATTCGTTTAATGCTCCTAAAGTAGGCACTACTATCACCCCAAGTTATAGAGGAGGAAAACTGAGGCCCAGAGAGGTTACAGAATTTACCCCAAGTTAGACAGTGAAGGGATAACGCCCAGGCTAGACTTTGAATCCAGGCAATCCGCTCAAGCCCGCTTTCGTTCTTCAGCTACTGGGCACTTCCGCGAGCTCCTAGCCCAGGACTGAGCCCTGAGGGAGGACCAGACCTCTCCCCTTTTAGCCGGTGGGAGCTCCCTCCCTGGGCTGGAAAACCCTGTGATTCCTTCTTGGTGTGTGTGTATGTGTTTCCTAGGATGGCCACAGGGTGGCGACCTCTGCCCTGAGAGCCATAGCCAGACTAGTGATTGTTTTCTTTTTCTTTTTTTTTAATTTTGGTCTCTTTTATTGTTTTTTTTATCTATTTATTTCCATCCATCTGTAGTCTTTGGCCTGCGCGCGCCTCCCATAGCAGTGGCCTCTCTCGCTGCAGAGCACCGGCTCTGGGCGCAAGCACTCCAGAGCGCTGCCTCGTAATTGGACACATCCGTCCAGCCGCGGCACTGCACCTGGGATCTTCCCCAGCCAGGGATCGAACCGGTGCCCCTTGGACTGCAAGGCGGACTCTTTACCCACTGAACCGAGAAGCCCCGGACTATTGATTCTTAACTTTCCTCATCCCAACTTGGAGCTAGGGAGTTTGGGAAGAAGCCCAGATTCATTCATTCATTCATCCCATATTTAATGAGTTCCTGCAGTGTGCCATGCACATGGCCCGGCCCCATTTGATGTTTATTGAGCTATCATTCAGTGCTGGAGACAGTCTAAGCACTCTTTATAGATTCCTACAACCTTATCAGTGGGCGTTATTGTTATCGCCCCACTTCACAGAGATGTGAGGTGAAACAGCCCCAGGCCACACAGCCTGCAGGAACTGGAACAGAGCTGGCTGCTGTCAGCCTGGGTTGACACAAAGCTTCCTACATAGTGACCTGCTGGAGTGAGAATGCAGACAGAAAACAAGTCACCACGCTGATCAAAGACTGGTGCTGGGAAGGAAGTGTACAGAGAGCTGGGTGGGCGGGGGGAGGGCAGAAGCTCGAGGGACATGACCTAGCCTGGCTGGGGTGAGGAGGCAGGCAGGCTTCCCTGGGGACATGACCTTTGGAGGATGAGTGGAGTCATTCCTTCCAGGAGGAGAGGAGGTTCAGGAGCAGGGAGTTGCGTTTGCAAAGGAGCAGCCAGATGGTGCTAAAGAACCTGTCTGCCAATGCGGATGTAAGAGACGCAGCTTCCATCCCTGAGTTGGGAAGATCTCCTGGGAAGGGAATGGCAGCCCACTTCAGGTTTCTTGCCTGGAGAATCCCATGGACAGGGGCCTGGCAGGCTACAGTCTATAGGATTGCAAAGAGTCGGACACGACTGAAGCAACTTAGCACGCACTCACTGAGAGGGAAAGAGGTGGGGACAGGAAGGGAGAGGGCAAGTCAGCTGGAAGGAACCAAATGAGGAAGCTCCTTGGAGAGTTGGGGGGAGCCACAGATCTTTGTGAAAATGTTTAATGAGGAAAACCTCCAAGCATGCACAGAAGAAAATATAATGCACAGGTGTTTGTGCCCCAGACTCACCGGCTAGCTAATACATTCTGCCCATTTTACTGGATCTACATCCTTTCCTCTCCTGTGGAGCAAATCCCAGACATTGGATCTCCTCCGTTCACATTTCAATATGTATCTGCTAACATATAAAGATATATTTTTTAAAGATATTTTTTAACAAACAAACATAAGCACTGTTAAGACATCCAGCAAAACTAAGATTCCTTAATGTCACCTGATACCCAGGGTGTACAGATGTCTTTTTGTAATGTGCTTGTGTGAAGAAGTATCCAGATGTGGCTCCACATTGCAATTTGTTGTGTTTCTTGTCTCCTAATTTGTTAGAGTCCCCCCTTCCTCCATTTTTATGTGGCGTCAGTATGGAAGAAACCAGGTTATCTGTAGTTTCGCAAAGTCTGGATTTTTCTTGGCCCCATGGTTAGTGGGATCTTCGTTCCCCAACTAGGGATCAAACCCGTCCCCTCTGCAGTGGAAGTGTGGAGTCTTAACCACTGGACCGCTAGGGAAGTCCCTGGATGGTGTTGATTTTATCACAGTGATTCGTGTAGTCCCCACTATTTCGCGCGAAGTGGGTGTTGAACCGATAGGCTCGTCAGAGTCCTGTTTCTGGACGCCTTCCTCCGGGGCGCGGTGTATTTGCCTACCGTCGGGTGGGGGTGGGGGTGGGGGTGGTGGGTTTGGATGTTGAAAGCTGGACCCCTGTCTTCGTTCCTGTCCACCCTGCATCTCTTGGGGGTTTTCATCTGCATTTCTCTAATGACCGATCGAGAAACGGCGCGTGCCCACCGGAGTGGCGGAGTGCGGATTCTTGAGCCGTGCCCCTCGTCCGGCCCGGCATTCGCCTTCTACCTCCTCTTCGCAGGGTGTCGCGCTTGGCGTCTGAGAAGCGCGAGCTGGAGGCCCAGCTGGGCAGGTCGCGCGAGGAGGCCCTGGCCGGGCGGGCGGCGCGCCAGGAGGTGGAGGCGCTGCGCGGGCTCGTGCGCGGCCTGGAGCAGGAGCTGCGGCAGGAGCGCGGCCTCGGGCACCGCGGGTCCGGCCGCCGAAGCCAGGATTGCCGCCGCCTGGCCAGGGAGGTGAGGGGCGGGGCGGCCGGCGGGGCGGCCGGCGGGGCCCGGACTTTGGCTTTCGTCTGGACCTCTGCGCCCCTCTTCCCTCCCGACAGCTCGAAGAGGTGAAGGCGTCGGAGCGGAGCCTGCGAGCCCGGCTGAAGACGCTGAACACCGAGCTGGCCCTGTACAAGAGGGGGTGAGGGTCGCGGGCCCGGGTGTGCGTGGGGGCCCTGTCGCTGCGGACCCCGCCTTTGGTGGGCTCCGGGAGGGACGGACGGGGCGGATTCCAGGTGGCTGGGCGGGGCCGGAGGGGCGGGGCGGGGCCCAGGTGGGATGGGGAGACCCGCAGAGCCTGCGAGGGGGCGGGCATGAGGAATGGGCGGGGCCTAATGGACTGCGAGGGGCGTAGGACTAGGCGGTGGGCGGGGTCTGTACAGAGACGGGCAGGCCTACGGCGGCCTTCAGGAGCCCGGACCTGGAGCTAGGGCCCGGAAAGGGGCGGAGCCAGCGGTCTAGGGAAACCCAAGGGCGTGGCTAAGCAGCTGGGGATCCAGGTGACGTTTGTTGGCCTGTACTGGGATGCGTGGTTAAAACACTGGGAAGCGTTTCCAGGGAGCTGTGGGAGACCACGGGGAGAGGGGAGCTGGACCGAGGTGTGTTAGGTGTAGGGAAGTGACAGATGGCGGTTTTTTTGGGGTGGGGCTCTGAGCGAGGTGGCGTCTAGGGGAAGGCACCTTTGAGGACCACGTGTAAGAATGTGAATCTTAGGAATTGCTGGGGGGATGGGCCTGAAGGTTCGGAGATGGTGCAGTCCGGGAAGAGGCTGTCGTCGGCGCTGGGAAACAGTGGGTTCTGTGCTCCCAGGAGACGGGCTCCGCCGGTGGTGCCGCCCTCGGGCCGGGGCGATCGGGCTTCCACGTCCCGGGAGCGCTCCACGTCGCGCGGCCGCGGCGCCGCCCGCTCCTCATCCCGGGAGAGCGGCCGCGGGGGTCGCGGTCGAGGCCGCCCTGCCCGCCCCTCGCCCTCGCCCACAGGTCCGTGACGCCCCTGCCCTGCCCGTGGGAGGACGTGGATGGGACTAGAGGCGTGATCCGGTGACCCCGGCCTCCTCTTCCCTCCACACCCCACCCCACTCGATCCTAGGTGGTCGCGTGCCCCGTTTCGACCCGACAGCCTTTGTGAAAGCCAAGGAGAAGAAGCAGAGAGAGATCAAGTTGAAGTCAGAACGCGCTTTCTCTTCCCTTGCCCGCAGCCCCGCCCTCTCCCTGCCGCGAGCCCTCCTCCATCGCCTTCTGCCGTCTCGGTCGCCTGTCACCTGCGCCTGCTTCTCGCCCGACCTCCATCTCCTCTCCCGATCACCAGCCTCTCCCCTCCGCTGACTTGCCTCTCCCACCCCTACCTCGTCTGCGTCTCCGCAGGGTTTCTCTCTATTTAGGTGGGACCCTCGGGGCGCAGCGACGCCCTTCCCGGGATTGGGTGCACAGGTGGGCGTCTCCTTTGTCGTTCCCCAGGCAGCAGCGGAACCGACTGGGCAGCGGAGGAAGCGGGGACGGCCCATCCATCTCCTGGTCTCGCCAGACTCGACCCCCCGCAGCCGTGACGGGCCGAGGAGACGCGGCTAACCGCTCCCGAAACCGCAGCTCCTCGGGTAAGTGGGCTGGACGCGCCGGGCGCGCGGGCGGGCTGGGCGGGACGGTGGCCCAAGCGAGAGGCCCCGACTCTCCGTCTCCCCCTAGTGGACAGCTTCCGCAGCCGCTACTCGTCCGCCAGCTCCTGCAGCGAGTTCGAGGATTTCTCCGAGTCCCTCCCTCGAGGGTAAAACCTGGGCTGGGGGAAAGGACCGCCTCTAAACGGGTATCTGGGGAGACTCGGAACTGTCTTTTGCGGGGCAATTGGGTGATCGAGGCTGGAGCCGTGGGACCGAGGGAGGGTGCGGGGTGGGAGGCGCCCCAGCTTTCCCCATTGGCTCTGATTACTCCCTGCTCTCAGAGTTGGCCGCCGCCGGAAGGCTCCACGTCGCGCGGCCGCGGCGCCGCCCGCTCCTCATCCCGGGAGAGCGGCCGCGGGGGTCGCGGTCGAGGCCGCCCTGCCCGCCCCTCGCCCTCGCCCACAGGTCCGTGACGCCCCTGCCCTGCCCGTGGGAGGACGTGGATGGGACTAGAGGCGTGATCCGGTGACCCCGGCCTCCTCTTCCCTCCACACCCCACCCCACTCGATCCTAGGTGGTCGCGTGCCCCGTTTCGACCCGACAGCCTTTGTGAAAGCCAAGGAGAAGAAGCAGAGAGAGATCAAGTTGAAGTCAGAACGCGCTTTCTCTTCCCTTGCCCGCAGCCCCGCCCCTCTCCCTGCCGCGAGCCCTCCTCCATCGCCTTCTGCCGTCTCGGTCGCCTGTCACCTGCGCCTGCTTCTCGCCCGACCTCCATCTCCTCTCCCGATCACCAGCCTCTCCCCTCCGCTGACTTGCCTCTCCCACCCCTACCTCGTCTGCGTCTCCGCAGGGTTTCTCTCTATTTAGGTGGGACCCTCGGGGCGCAGCGACGCCCTTCCCGGGATTGGGTGCACAGGTGGGCGTCTCCTTTGTCGTTCCCCAGGCAGCAGCGGAACCGACTGGGCAGCGGAGGAAGCGGGGACGGCCCATCCATCTCCTGGTCTCGCCAGACTCGACCCCCCGCAGCCGTGACGGGCCGAGGAGACGCGGCTAACCGCTCCCGAAACCGCAGCTCCTCGGGTAAGTGGGCTGGACGCGCCGGGCGCGCGGGCGGGCTGGGCGGGACGGTGGCCCAAGCGAGAGGCCCCGACTCTCCGTCTCCCCCTAGTGGACAGCTTCCGCAGCCGCTACTCGTCCGCCAGCTCCTGCAGCGAGTTCGAGGATTTCTCCGAGTCCCTCCCTCGAGGGTAAAACCTGGGCTGGGGGAAAGGACCGCCTCTAAACGGGTATCTGGGGAGACTCGGAACTGTCTTTTGCGGGGCAATTGGGTGATCGAGGCTGGAGCCGTGGGACCGAGGGAGGGTGCGGGGTGGGAGGCGCCCCAGCTTTCCCCATTGGCTCTGATTACTCCCTGCTCTCAGAGTTGGCCGCCGCCGGGGGAAGGCTCCCAGCCCTACCGCCTGGAGCGGGCCCAACACGGTGAGTGACTCTCCTCAGGCGCTGGAGGAGGCCGGCGGCATGAAACCACCGGAAACTCGCTCTCCTTTTCTCCCAGGATTCCATTCCCGGGGGTCGGGTTGTAAGGGCGGCCCGGAAATTCCTCTGGAAGGCAGCGCTTTGAGACCTTTGGATTTGGGGGAGAATGAGGGTGTGGTGGGGGCTTGTAAGCCCTGTCGGACGTTTGGACCCCAGGGACTGTCGCCAGCCAGGCTCCTCTGTCCATGGGATTTCCCGGGCAAGAGTGCTGGAGTGGGTGGCCATTTCCTCCTCCCCAGGCTCTTCCTGACCCAGGGATGGAAGCTGCATCTCCTGCACTGGGTGGCAGGTTCTCTACCTCTGAGCCACCAGGAAGGCCTACGGTGAGGGGCAGGGGGCGCTGATGAAGAGCTCAGGCTCTGGCCTCAAATTGTCCAGTCTTAAAACTTGCCTCCCCCTCCTATAACGCCTCGCGATTGAGGTCGTCACTTAGCTTCTGTGGCTATTAATAGATTATCAGTTAAAGGGGATGGTGATAGCATTCACCTCAGAAGATTCTGGTGAAGATACAAGGAGCTTATTTTGCATAGACGTTCTCAGCAGGAGTCACCCCTTATTTTTATGAGGTCCTTTGGTTCAGAATTTCCGGTGGGATTTGGATGTGCCCGACACCCTTTCTGACCTCCCAGCAGCAGAAGTGCCCCCCCCAGGAACGCGCCGCCACCAGAGACGCCTGGCCAGTTCAGGGGCTGGGTCCCCATCAAAGGTGAGCGGAAACTCCGCGTCTCCCGTCACCTGCCGCACGGCTCACCGGGTGGTACTGAGGGCAGGATATTGGGCCCTTACAGACCCCCACACCCACGCCTGCTCTCACAGAGTACAGCTCGGACCACCAGGCGGCTGACATGGCGAAATAGCGCCCGCTTGAAGGCCCTGCAGGAACTGACAATGGAATTACAAAATAGCTCCTCCAGCCGCACCCATCCTGGGTTCCCAGTGGGCTGGGAGCCAGGTCCAGGCCCCCGTTGGCTCTGATTACTCCCTGCTCTCAGAGTTGGCCGCCGCCGGGGGAAGGCTCCCAGCCCTACCGCCTGGAGCGGGCCCAACACGGTGAGTGACTCTCCTCAGGCGCTGGAGGAGGCCGGCGGCATGAAACCACCGGAAACTCGCTCTCCTTTTCTCCCAGGATTCCATTCCCGGGGGTCGGGTTGTAAGGGCGGCCCGGAAATTCCTCTGGAAGGCAGCGCTTTGAGACCTTTGGATTTGGGGGAGAATGAGGGTGTGGTGGGGGCTTGTAAGCCCTGTCGGACGTTTGGACCCCAGGGACTGTCGCCAGCCAGGCTCCTCTGTCCATGGGATTTCCCGGGCAAGAGTGCTGGAGTGGGTGGCCATTTCCTCCTCCCCAGGCTCTTCCTGACCCAGGGATGGAAGCTGCATCTCCTGCACTGGGTGGCAGGTTCTCTACCTCTGAGCCACCAGGAAGGCCTACGGTGAGGGGCAGGGGACGCTGATGAAGAGCTCAGGCTCTGGCCTCAAATTGTCCAGTCTTAAAACTTGCCTCCCCCTCCTATAACGCCTCGCGATTGAGGTCGTCACTTAGCTTCTGTGGCTATTAATAGATTATCAGTTAAAGGGGATGGTGATAGCATTCACCTCAGAAGATTCTGGTGAAGATACAAGGAGCTTATTTTGCATAGACGTTCTCAGCAGGAGTCACCCCTTATTTTTATGAGGTCCTTTGGTTCAGAATTTCCGGTGGGATTTGGATGTGCCCGACCCCCTTTCTGACCTCCCAGCAGCAGAAGTGCACCCCCCAGGAACGCGGCCGCCACCAGAGACGCCTGGCCAGTTCAGGGGGCTGGGTCCCCATCAAAGGTGAGCGGGAAACTCCGCGTCTCCCCGTCACCTGCCGCACGGCTCACCGGGGTGGTACTGAGGGCAGGATATTGGGCCCCTTACAGACCCCCACACCCACGCCTGCTCTCACAGAGTACAGCTCGGACCACCAGGCGGCTGACATGGCCGAAATAGACGCCCGCTTGAAGGCCCTGCAGGAATACATGAACCAACTGGACACTCGGTCGTGACCTAGGATAAGGACTAGCCCTCCTCCAGCCGCACCCATCCTGGGTTCCCAGTCGTCCTGGGGGCGTGGGGGGGCCAGGCCAGTGTGTCCAGGCCCCGCCCCTCCTGGTGCCCTGGGGCCTCAGGTGTGTGAGGCAGGATCCCTCCTTCTCCTGCAGGCAGGGCACTCTGGGAGGGAGGGTAAGTGCGTTTTGTAAATAAACATTTGCTTTTGGGATCTTCAGTGTTTGACTGCAGGGCTGGGCTGGAGTGGGGAGAAAGGAAGATGAGGGGGCGGGAGGGGGAGGGCTGTTACTGGCACCTGTGCGTATTTCTGGCTGTGACTGGGGGGCGGATTGGGGTACAGGCTCAGGAATAACTCCTGCATTCTCTAAAGCAAAGAAGGGGCCACCTTGAGAGCCTTTGGTGTGTGGTAGAGAGGGGGCGTCTGTAGCAGGGCTCACGGCCTGGGAGGTGAGGACCCCTGAGCGGCGGCTGGTGGCGTCTCCGCGGACTTGGCGCTGATTCCTGCGCTCTGACCTGAGACCTCTGGGTTCTGAGCTGTGATGTTGCTTCCCAGCTGGGATCTCTGGGGTCTCGGTTCAGGGTCGGGACCTCTGGGTTCTGAGCACGAGCCAGGTCAGAGTGCTGGGAATTGGGGGTGCTGGCTGGGGGTCTTGGGGAAGGGAGAGAGGGAGGAGAGGTGGATTGTGGGATACAAGAGTGCAGCTGGAGCTTTGCCTTTTTATTGTGGAGGGAGGAGGCAGTGGGGTTTTTGATGGGATGGAGGGGTGGTAGAAGACAGGATGGGGCCTCACACGTGGCGGTAGTGAGGCCAGTGCTTGATAATTTCATAGAGCTTGTTCCCGGGAGAGCTCGTTTGCTGCACATCTCGGTGGCCTTTGACCTCGTAGTTACGAGTCAGGTATCCCTGAGCCCGGCCGCACTCCAGCAGATTCTGGGCTGCCTTGATGGCGCGGCGCGAGGGCACCCGATCTGGAGGAAGAGAGGCAGGAGTTAGGCTGGGGCTTCCTCCAAGGGCGACTCTCTGATCTTGCACTCTGAGCTGGCCCACATGAGCCCAGAGCCTGGCCTGCCACTGCTCTCTGTGCCTCGGTTTCCTCATCTGTGAAAGGGGAGCACAAGAGCCCCTGCCCACAGGATTGGGGGTGGGCGGGTGATGAGACCAGCGGCAGTGAGTAAGCCCTCCACAGGTGTCGGCGGCCAGGATGACCGCTTATTCACCCTCCTTGCCCCCGGACTTCCCCGTCCATCCACGGCAATAGCTACCACTTGTCAAGCACCTCTTGGGGCTTCCCTGGGGGCTCAGATGGTAAAGAATCTGCCTGCAGTGTAGGAGACCCGGGTTTGATTCCTGGAGAAGGAAATGGCAACCCACTCCAAGCACTTCTTCGGTTAACCCTCACCCTTCCAGTTCATGGACTGGCCTAAGAACTTTTATAGGGATGACCTTGTCTTTACTGAAATCGTGTGGTTGGAAATGGACTTTATCCAGAAGAGGAAACAAGGCTCAGAGGAGCAGAATCACCCCTGAGGCCACAGAGCTGGCAGACCTCCCAGCCACGACCCACCGCGCCGGGCCACCCCCAGGCCCCACGTCAGCGTGCTCGCTGATGGCTGGACACTTACCCATGTAGTTCCCCATGAAGGAGATGCCGATGGATATGGGGTTCCACTTGGAACCAGAGTGGGCGCCCCGGGTGGTCCAGCCCCGACCCTCATACACCAGCCCATCTTCTCCGATCAGGAAGCTGTGCGGGTGGGAGGGTGAGTTGGATGTGTGATCAGGGCTTCCTTTCCCTCCTCTGTGGCCCTGCCCCTGCCCCTCACAATTTCCGCAGCGCCCTGCCCCTTATCCCCTAGTCTTCCACAGTAAGATCAAGGGCCCTGGTCCCTCTATATGTCAAGCCCAGCTCTACGTGCCCTTTTCTTGCATCCACGGCCCCTATCTACCAGCTAATCAGAGAGGCGGCAGCACCTGCCCAAGGTCACACAGCTGGTCAGAGGCAGAGCCAGGGTTTCCACCCAGGGCTTCGTGACTCCCACCTACGTGGTCCGAGCCCTTGCGCTCTCCTGCCTCCCTGGAGGATGGTGTGAACTCTCGATTTCCTCAGTCCTCACCTGCAGTCCTTGGAAGCAAGCATTACTATCCCTGCTTTAAGCTGAGGAAGCCGACCCAGATTGTTTACCCAAGGTCATTTCCTGGAGACAAATGAGTTCTCAGAGCTCTCCCCTGCCCTCTCCTCGGCCTGCTTCCTGCTTCCTCTTCCCTGTGGGGGTGCCCTTGAGAGACAGGATCAGGGGCTCGAGGAGTGGCACCACAACCAGACCCAAATGCTGGAGCCCCAGCCCCTGAATCATGGCGGGTCCCAATCCTAGAAGCAGGTCCTTCAGACGCGCTCATTCCACACGTGACCGAGCGAGTTTGATTGAGCACATTGGAACTAAGCCTAGGTGACTCTAGTGGTAAAGAACCTGCCCGTCAATGCAGGCGATGAAAGAGACGTGGGTTTGATCCCTGGGTGGGGAAGATTCCCTGGAGGAGGGCAGGGCAACCCACTCCAATATTCTTGCCTGCAGGATCCCATGGACAGAGGAGCCTGGCAGGCTGCTGTCTGTGGGGTCACAAAAGACCCGGTCAGGACTGAATGTCTGAGCACGTTGGAATTAACTGGAAGACTGGCTTTTTGGAGACTTGATATTGGCCACCTCAGCCATCTGGCTCACAAGGTCATCAAGGGTGCACAGGAGGTGGGGCCTGCTCATACCGCGTCCTGAGTCTGCCACTTGGGAAGCCAGACTCTCAGAATCTGAGTTAAAGAGACCAGAAATCCCATTATTAATTCTGATACTCAGGACTGGGCTGGTCAGGGCCCTGGCACAGTCCTAGCACCTGACACAAGCAATTGGAACTCTGAATCTTTGTTAAATGAATGCATCTCCTTTCAGCTTCTAGCACCACCACCAGGGGGTGGGCAGGAGCCCCCTTTTTTCACAGGTGAAGAAACTGAGGCTCCACCCAAGGTATTTCAAGGAAGGGAGATTCAAAACGTTGGGATCAGATTCTGAAGCCTAAAACGGGAGGAACGAACGTCAGTCTGCTTTTCTATAAAGTGATTTAGACCAGAGGCCCCGGAGCCGAACTGTCTGCTCGTCATACTTCAGGGAAGCACCTAGTATCGGAGTTCCTGACTCTTGGAAACAAAACTTTGAAATTGGAACCTTTGGATTGTCAAATCTTTCTTTTTTTTCTTTTTTGAGCGGAAAGTAGAGTTTATTAGGGTCAGGGAAGGGAGAGTTGCTGCCGGCACAGCGGGCCGGCTCAGGGGAGAGCTGACCTGGGTTGTAAAATCTTGAGCCGGAAGAGCTGAGGGATTCCCTGGGAGACGTCTCGATTGCTCCGAGTGAGGTCTTCAGATTTCCTGGCCTCACCCCAGCCCTACTGATGCCTCGTTAAGGATGGGGCCTGGGAACCTGCCTTTCCAGTAAAGCGATTCTGCTGTTCACCAAGGCTTGAGAACTGATCAAGGGAGAATCTGTGTGTGGAAGCCCAGTCTATTCCCCGGGACAGGGGGCTGGTGGGCATGGGCCCCCGAGACGGATCTAACCGTCCCCGCCCCTGCGACTGCCCTCACCTCTGTCCTCCCCACGGCAGCCAGAGGGAGCTTCTCATACCCAAGCGGGCTCGCCTCCCTTCCGTGGCTGCTGTCTTACTCCGAGTAGAGCCAAGGTCCTCCTCATAGCCCGTGAGACCCTGTGCCTTCTGCCCGCAGCCAGCCTCTTCCTCCTCGTTTGATGTCACTTCCCGGCTACCTCCAGCCACCCTGACCTCTGTCCCGCAGGCATGAGCACCTCCCTCGGCCTCCTGGCTTTACCTCTTTCTGCCGTACCCTCAGCTCACTACACTCCGCATGGCTCCATGTCCCAAAGCCTGGTTAGTCTCTCTGTTGTTTTTCTCTATGGCTTCTGTTACCATCAGAATTCATCTTGTGGACTCGGCTTGTTTCTCCCCTGTTGCTGCCTGCTGGCCTTTAAATCCCTTCTGTGTCCACGGCTGTGAGCCCACCCCCAGCCTCTGGCACACAGCCTGGCACACAGTCATAGGCACCGAGGGTCGATGGATTGGGGGTTGCCCCTGCAGACCAGGCGGTGTCTTAAGTGGTACTGGCCGGCTCAGTGATGGAGTGGCCCACGCCCCCATTGACTTTGCAGAGGAGGAAGATGTCCTTGAAGCTGCGAGAGGCTGAATGCCTGCCCAGGGATCAGCCAGCAGTAAATGGAGGCTTGAAACAAACTTTGCAATTGGAACCTTTGGATTGTCAAATCTTTCTTTTTTTTCTTTTTTGAGCGGAAAGTAGAGTTTATTAGGGTCAGGGAAGGGAGAGTTGCTGCCGGCACAGCGGGCCGGCTCAGGGGAGAGCTGACCTGGGTTGTAAAATCTTGAGCCGGAAGAGCTGAGGGATTCCCTGGGAGACGTCTCGATTGCTCCGAGTGAGGTCTTCAGATTTCCTGGCCTCACCCCAGCCCTACTGATGCCTCGTTAAGGATGGGGCCTGGGAACCTGCCTTTCCAGTAAAGCGATTCTGCTGTTCACCAAGGCTTGAGAACTGATCAAGGGAGAATCTGTGTGTGGAAGCCCAGTCTATTCCCCGGGACAGGGGGCTGGTGGGCATGGGCCCCCGAGACGGATCTAACCGTCCCCGCCCCTGCGACTGCCCTCACCTCTGTCCTCCCCACGGCAGCCAGAGGGAGCTTCTCATACCCAAGCGGGCTCGCCTCCCTTCCGTGGCTGCTGTCTTACTCCGAGTAGAGCCAAGGTCCTCCTCATAGCCCGTGAGACCCTGTGCCTTCTGCCCGCAGCCAGCCTCTTCCTCCTCGTTTGATGTCACTTCCCGGCTACCTCCAGCCACCCTGACCTCTGTCCCGCAGGCATGAGCACCTCCCTCGGCCTCCTGGCTTTACCTCTTTCTGCCGTACCCTCAGCTCACTACACTCCGCATGGCTCCATGTCCCAAAGCCTGGTTAGTCTCTCTGTTGTTTTTCTCTATGGCTTCTGTTACCATCAGAATTCATCTTGTGGACTCGGCTTGTTTCTCCCCTGTTGCTGCCTGCTGGCCTTTAAATCCCTTCTGTGTCCACGGCTGTGAGCCCACCCCCAGCCTCTGGCACACAGCCTGGCACACAGTCATAGGCACCGAGGGTCGATGGATTGGGGGTTGCCCCTGCAGACCAGGCGGTGTCTTAAGTGGTACTGGCCGGCTCAGTGATGGAGTGGCCCACGCCCCCATTGACTTTGCAGAGGAGGAAGATGTCCTTGAAGCTGCGAGAGGCTGAATGCCTGCCCAGGGATCAGCCAGCAGTAAATGGAGCTGGGACTGTAGCCCTGCCCGCAGCTTAACCAGGCACCGAACTTTGCCAAGATTCCACTTCTAAGGACGTTTTCCTGTGTTTCGGCAGAGTCTGCCCCTTCCTCTGGGGTCAGAGTTTGGACTGCAGCCCCTTCCTGTCTCCCTAGCGTCTTTGCACACGCCCAGTCCTAAGCACCCACCCGGGTGGAGAAACAGAGATGCTGTGCGGCTAGCATGGGGTCCCCGAGGTCACCCGTGCCCGCGCACGCCTCCCTGCTCCAATCCGCGCTCCAACCTTTGCCTCCCGGCGCACTCACTTGTAGCCTACGTCGCACCAGTCCAGCGTCCGCATGTGGTAGTTCTGCACATTCTGAGCCTGCTGCTGGCACGAGGCGGGGGAGTTGCAGGTGCTGCCGGCCGTGTGGGACACCACCACGTAGCGCACGGGCTGCCGGAGTCTCTCAGAGATGCACTTGGGTGCCCGGGCATTCCACCGTCTGCGGGACACGATGAGATTGCAGCCTGTGCGGTCTTCTTGAGGCGCTCCAAGGCCCAAGAGGGCGAGGAGGGTCCAGGCGAGCAGCGCGCAGCGGCGGGACATGGCAGGCAGGGCACGCAGAGGTGGCTGGCGGTTCGCGGCTGGCCTTGGGCCTTTATCTGCAGGGACAGGGATGCAGGGAATGTCTTGCCTCGCACCCGAAGGGCCTTCCCAGACTCCTCCTCCTTCTCTGGCGGGGCCCCAACAGGATGCTCACTACACCGCATGGCTCCATGTCCCAAAGCCTGGTTAGTCTCTCTGTTGTTTTTCTCTATGGCTTCTGTTACCATCAGAATTCATCTTGTGGACTCGGCTTGTTTCTCCCCTGTTGCTGCCTGCTGGCCTTTAAATCCCTTCTGTGTCCACGGCTGTGAGCCCACCCCCAGCCTCTGGCACACAGCCTGGCACACAGTCATAGGCACCGAGGGTCGATGGATTGGGGGTTGCCCCTGCAGACCAGGCGGTGTCTTAAGTGGTACTGGCCGGCTCAGTGATGGAGTGGCCCACGCCCCCATTGACTTTGCAGAGGAGGAAGATGTCCTTGAAGCTGCGAGAGGCTGAATGCCTGCCCAGGGATCAGCCAGCAGTAAATGGAGCTGGGACTGTAGCCCTGCCCGCAGCTTAACCAGGCACCGAACTTTGCCAAGATTCCACTTCTAAGGACGTTTTCCTGTGTTTCGGCAGAGTCTGCCCCTTCCTCTGGGGTCAGAGTTTGGACTGCAGCCCCTTCCTGTCTCCCTAGCGTCTTTGCACACGCCCAGTCCTAAGCACCCACCCGGGTGGAGAAACAGAGATGCTGTGCGGCTAGCATGGGGTCCCCGAGGTCACCCGTGCCCGCGCACGCCTCCCTGCTCCAATCCGCGCTCCAACCTTTGCCTCCCGGCGCACTCACTTGTAGCCTACGTCGCACCAGTCCAGCGTCCGCATGTGGTAGTTCTGCACATTCTGAGCCTGCTGCTGGCACGAGGCGGGGGAGTTGCAGGTGCTGCCGGCCGTGTGGGACACCACCACGTAGCGCACGGGCTGCCGGAGTCTCTCAGAGATGCACTTGGGTGCCCGGGCATTCCACCGTCTGCGGGACACGATGAGATTGCAGCCTGTGCGGTCTTCTTGAGGCGCTCCAAGGCCCAAGAGGGCGAGGAGGGTCCAGGCGAGCAGCGCGCAGCGGCGGGACATGGCAGGCAGGGCACGCAGAGGTGGCTGGCGGTTCGCGGCTGGCCTTGGGCCTTTATCTGCAGGGACAGGGATGCAGGGAATGTCTTGCCTCGCACCCGAAGGGCCTTCCCAGACTCCTCCTCCTTCTCTGGCGGGGCCCCAACAGGATGCAGTATGGTCAGGTCCAGGCCAGAGGGTGGTGGAGGGGTGGAGGGGAGGCCGTTCCGCCAGGCAAGAGTTGGGGTGGGGAGAGGCACACAAGTCCCTGGGCGAAGCTGTGATTTCTGGAAGATCCAGGGTCTGGATCTCTGCCCTGCTTTGTCTGTCGCCTCAGTGGGGCACTAGACAAAACTCACCAGGAACTTAATACCAGGAAGAGAGAAAGAGAGGCCCCAGGCCTCTTCTCCTTTCTTCCTGCAAGGAACTGAAGCAACAAAGTGGCCCATTTTGAAAATACTTTGCCTGGGCCTAAGCCCGATGTCATTTAACCCTTGCAGCAAGCGGCAGAGGGGCCCAACGGGAAGCCCATTTCACACTTGTGTAAACTGAGGCCAGAAGAGGGCTAATCACCTTGCGCACATGTGGGATAGGAGAGCCTATCGGTCCAGAGCCCCCATTCAGAGCCAGGCTGCCTGTGTTTGAATTCTGGTGACGTCCCAGCGTGTGAACTTGGGCCATTAACTTAACCTTTCTGTGTCTCAGTTTTCCCCACCTGCAAAATGGGGCTCATATGAGAAAGTCTCCAACCCAGGGGACGATCCCTTAGAAGATGTCTAACTCAGAGTGCCACATAAGCTTCACCGGGAATCGACCTCAAATCTGCCCTTAGTAGTAAGCTCCATGCTTCATGTCTCTGCTGCTGGTAACTCCACAGGAGGGACCCTGAGGGCCAGAGAGGAACAGCCATCACCTAGGGCCACTCAGCGGCTTGGGGTCACGGTTGGGGCAGACTTCCCTGGGGACTCTGCGTTGTCCAGGTCTCCTTTCCATTACCCCTTAGAGGCACCTGCTGAGTTCAGGGAAGACTGTTCCCTTGGATTTTCCTTTTGCTTAGGTAGATTAAAAAAATTTTTTTTTATTTAAAAGTAACATATGCCGGGGGTGAAGCTAAGATGATCACGTAGAAGGACATGCACTCACCTCCTGCAAAATCGCCGGAATTGCAACTAGGCCCTGAAAAAAGAGCAACAGGAGGAGGTTGGATCCTATCATGGAAAAGATATCCCACATCCAAGAGCAAAGGAGAAGCTGCAACAAGACAGTAGGAGGGGTGCAATCGCGCTTTTAAAAGTCAGACCTCAAACCCTCCAGAGAGACTGGGTGGGCCAAATACACAAAGCCTGTTGCCCACCAAGACTCGGGTAAGGAGCCGTGACCCCCACCAGGGACTGAGCCAGACCTGCTTTAGAGGGTCCAAGTGCCTCCTTGAGGTAAAAGTGCCCTTGAGCAGTCCCACTTAATTCCTCCTGAAGGAGGTTATCATTAACCCAACCCAATAGAGCCACCGAGTAGGACTGGAGACTCTGTGCACACCGAGATCCAGGAGAGGTGAACAGTGACCTTGCATGAGACATAGCCAGACTCAACTCTGAGCATTCTGAAGTCTCTGGCAGTGGCAGGGGTCGATGATGGCCTGCGGCAGGGTCAGGGACACTGTGGAAGTGCTTCTAATATATAGAGCAAGAGGGAATAATAGTTCCTTTGTGAGAGAGACACCAGTACCCCTACCATAGTTTGGCTGCAGGTCAAACTACAGGGAGGGGAACTTAGCTCCACCCAGCAATAACGGTAACTGGACTGATGATTAAGAAACTGTCAGGGCCAGCCAGGGTGGGCCTTCTAGCTCTGGAATAGGTGGAACTCCACAGGAGCAGTAAAAGAGGCCTTCAGATCCGACCGCCACCAGAGGCAATAAAAAGACTGATAATTCCTGAATAGTCAGCAAGAGACAGAAGAACAAAAACATCCACTGTCTTTACATTTTGACTGAAGCTGGATTTGTCTCTGGATTTTTTTTTTTCTTTTTTCCTCCTGCCCCCACCCTTTTTTTTTTTCCTTTTCTTTCCTCCTTTGAACTCTGCTGTTGCAGCTACCAATCTTATCAGTAAGACTGAATATATTCAAGTTTATACAATTTTTGTTCTTTTTCTTTTTTTGTTCTTTTTCTTTTAAACCACACATTTTATTTTGGTTATATACTTCTGATTCTACATTGGCCTTTTGTGGTTCTGTGGGAATTTTGTTTATTTTTATTATTTTTGCTTTGTTTTTCTATATTTTTCTATATATCTATCTCTGTTTTAATTTTTAAATTTTTATATGTATTAGTACTTCTTGCACAACTATTTCTTTGCTTTTTCTGATGTTCTTTTCCTACAGCACTAAACTCTAACATATACAAATTTTTATCTCCCTATATTTAACTTCACATTATTATTCTATATTTCTCTTCTATCCTTCCTTTCTCTTTTTTCCCTTTCCCCACCATATTTCTTAGTCTGTTTTGTTTTTGTTGCCTTATCTCCAATTGGGACCCTGCTCTAGCATTGTCCAATTTGTGCTTTAATTAGTTTGGCTCCTAACTGGTAGATATCATTCTTGGTTTTCTGTATTGTACTGTAGGTTTTTTTTTGGACTGTTTGGGGTATGTTATGGCTGTGTATGTTTGTGTGCATAATCCAGTATGCTAGATAGTACTTACATGATATTTTAATTGCCATTTGTCAAAGGTACACCTTCTGTTTCTCAATTGTGTATATATGTTTTAATACCATCTAATGCCATAACAAACCAGCCATGAAACCCTTTTTTTCTTCATATTGACTGTGGAAGTGCTTCTAATATATAGAGCAAGAGGAATAATAGTTCCTTTGTGAGAAAACACCAGTACCCCTACCATAGTTTGGCTGCAGGTCAAACTACAGGGAGGGGAACTTAGCTCCACCCAGCAATAACGGTAACTGGACTGATGATTAAGAAACTGTCAGGGCCAGCCAGGGTGGGCCTTCTAGCTCTGGAATAGGTGGAACTCCACAGGAGCAGTAAAAGAGGCCTTCAGATCCGACCGCCACCAGAGGCAATAAAAAGACTGATAATTCCTGAATAGTCAGCAAGAGACAGAAGAACAAAAACATCCACTGTCTTTACATTTTGACTGAAGCTGGATTTGTCTCTGGATTTTTTTTTTTCTTTTTTCCTCCTGCCCCCACCCTTTTTTTTTTTCCTTTTCTTTCCTCCTTTGAACTCTGCTGTTGCAGCTACCAATCTTATCAGTAAGACTGAATATATTCAAGTTTATACAATTTTTGTTCTTTTTCTTTTTTTGTTCTTTTTCTTTTAAACCACACATTTTATTTTGGTTATATACTTCTGATTCTACATTGGCCTTTTGTGGTTCTGTGGGAATTTTGTTTATTTTTATTATTTTTGCTTTGTTTTTCTATATTTTTCTATATATCTATCTCTGTTTTAATTTTTAAATTTTTATATGTATTAGTACTTCTTGCACAACTATTTCTTTGCTTTTTCTGATGTTCTTTTCCTACAGCACTAAACTCTAACATATACAAATTTTTTTCTCCCTATATTTAACTTCACATTATTATTCTATATTTCTCTTCTATCCTTCCTTTCTCTTTTTTCCCTTTCCCCACCATATTTCTTAGTCTGTTTTGTTTTTGTTGCCTTATCTCCAATTGGGACCCTGCTCTAGCATTGTCCAATTTGTGCTTTAATTAGTTTGGCTCCTAACTGGTAGATATCATTCTTGGTTTTCTGTATTGTACTGTAGGTTTTTTTTTGGACTGTTTGGGGTATGTTATGGCTGTGTATGTTTGTGTGCATAATCCAGTATGCTAGATAGTACTTACATGATATTTTAATTGCCATTTGTCAAAGGTACACCTTCTGTTTCTCAATTGTGTATATATGTTTTAATACCATCTAATGCCATAACAAACCAGCCATGAAACTTTCATTCCCTGGTCTGGCAACAAGCCCAGGGACTTTAGGGAGGGAGCACTGACTCTAAGACCCTACAATACCAGAGAATGCCTAACATTAGAGAGCGTTAAACAGTGAGAACTCCAACAAAGGCAAGCGCTTGTATGCAAGTCCTGACATTACCCAACCACCAGCATCACCCAGAATAAGACACCTCATCCAAACAACAAACTCCCACGGACATAACTCTAAGTCTTGGAAAAGGAAACCCCAAACATATTTAGTTAAAAAATTAACAATAATAATGAAAAGGCAGAGAAATACCACACAAGTGAAGGAACAATCTACAAACACACAAGTCCAAATAAATGAAGAGGAATCAGACAAACTTTCTGAAAACAAATTCAGAAGAATGATAGTAAGGCTGATCCAAAACTCCAAAAATAGAATTTTAGGGAAATTGCAAGAAACAACTAACACACTGAATAAAGAAATACAAGAACTTAAAAAACACCAAACAGACAAACAACTCAATTGCTGAATTTAAAAATGCTCTAGAAGAAGAAGAAAAATGTGCTCTAGAAGAAATCAGGAGCAGAGTATCTGAGGCAGAAGACCGGATAAGTGAGCTGGAATATAGAATGATGAAAGTAACTGCTGAAGAACAGAATCAAGCTCAGAGAATGAAAAGAGCAGAGGATAGTCTCAGAGACCTCTGGGATAACATCAAACACACCAACATTCGAATTATAGACGTTCCAGAAGAAGAAGAAAAAAGGAAAGGGCATGAGAAAATTTTTGAAGAGGTTGTAGTTGAAGATTTCCCCAACATGGGAAAATAAATAGTCAAGTCCAAGAAGTGCAAACAGTGCCATAGGGGATAAACCCAAGAAGAAACCCACCGAGACACATATTAATGAAGCTAACACAAATTAAACACAAAGACAGAATTCTAAAAACATCAAGGGAAAAGCAGCTAGTGACATACAAGGGAAATCCCATACATTTAACAGCTGATCTTTCAACAGAAACTGCAGGCCAGAAAGGAACGGCAAGACACATTTAAATCACTGAAACAGAAAAATCTGCAACCAAGAATACTCTACCTTTCAAGAATCTCATTCAAAATTGATGGAGAAATCAAAAGCTTTACAGATAAGCAAAAATTAAGAGAATTTAGTAACACCAAACCAGCCTTACAACAAGTGTTCAAGGGACTTATATAGACAACACGTATAAGAGAAGAAGAAGATCTGTAAAACAAACCCATCATAACATCTAAGAAGATGACAATAGGATCATTTGTATCAATAATTACTTTAAATATAAATGGACTAAATGTCCCAACCAAAAAGCACAGACTGGCTGAATGGATACAAAAACAAGACCCATACATATGCTGCCTACAAGAAACTCACCTCAGACCTAAAGACACTCATAGACTGAAAGTGAGAGGATGGAAAAAGATAGTCTCAAAAGAAAGCTGGAGTAGCAATCCTCATATAAGACAAAACAGACCATAAAATAAAGAAGATTAGAAGAGACAAGGCAGGACACTACATAATGATCAAGGGATCAATCCAAGAGGAAGACATAGCAATCATAAATATCTATGCACCCAACACAGAAGCACCCCAATACAAAAGGCAAACACTTGCTGACATAAAAGAAGAAATGGACAGTTACAAAACAATGGTAGGAGACTTTAACACTTCTCTTTCATCAATGGACAGATCATTAAAACAGAAAGTCAATAAGGAAACACAAGCCCTAAATGACACATTAGAAGAGATGGATCTCGTTGGTATCTTTAGGACATTCCACCCTAAAGCAGAGGAATATGCTTTCTTCTCAAGCACACATGGAACATTCTCCAGCATAGACCACATCTTGGGCCATGAATCAACCTCAGTAAATTTAAGAAAATGGAAATTATATCAACCATCGTTTCTGACCACAACGCTATGAGACTAGATATCAATTACAAGAAAAAAATGCTAAATTCACAAACACATGGTGATTAAACAACATATTCCTAACAAGCAAAGAGATCACTTAACAAATCAAAAGAGAAATAAAAATATTCCTAGAAGAAAATGACAATGAAAACACAACAGCACAAAACCTATGGGACACTGCAAAAGCAGTTCTAAGAGGGAAGTTTATAGCAATACAATCCTACCTCAGGAAACAAGAAACACAACAGAAAGACAACCTAACTCTACACTTAAAACAACTGGAAAAAGAAGAACAAAAAACCTCTAAGGTTAGCCAAAGAAGAGAAATCATAAATTTCAGAGCAGAAATAAATGAAAAAGAAATGAAAGAAACAATAGTAAAGATAAATAAATGAAAAGCTGGTTCTTCGAAAAGATAAACAAAATGGACAAACAGCTGGCCAGACTCATCAAGAAAAAAAGAGAGAAGAATTAGATCAACAAAATCATACATGAAAAAGGAGAGGTTACAAGAGACGATACAGAAATTCAAAGAGTTGTAAGAGACTTTTATGAATGACTATATGACAACAAACTGGACATCCTGGAAGAAATGGACAGGTTCTCAGGGAAGTCCGATCTTCTAAGACTGAACCCGGAAGAAATAGAAATTATGAACAACCCAATTACAAGTGTGGAAATTGAATCTGTGATCAAAAATCTACCCCAAAGTAAAAGCCCAGGGCCAGATGGCTTCAAGGGTGAATTCTACCAAACATTTAAAGAAGAGCTAATGCCTATCCTTCTAAAACTCTTCCAAAAAATCACACAAGAAGGAACACCTTCAAACACATTCTACGAGGCTGCCATTATCCTGATACCAAAACCAGGCAAAGACAACACAAAAAAAGAAAATTATAGGCTAATATCGTTGATGAATTTAGACACAAAGATCTTCAACAAAATTCTTGCAAACAGAATTCAACAGCACATCAAAAAACTTACACATCAGGATCAAGTTGGGTTTATCCCAGGCATGCAAGGATTCTTCAATATCGCAAATCAGTCAATGTGATACACTATATCAGCAAACTGAGAGACAAAATCGCATAATAATCTCAATAGATGCAAAAGTTGATACACATATCGAATTGAAATGTATATCAACCATCGTTTCTGACCACAACGCTATGAGACTAGATATCAATTACAAGAAAAAAATGCTAAATTCACAAACACATGGTGATTAAACAACATATTCCTAACAAGCAAAGAGATCACTTAACAAATCAAAAGAGAAATAAAAATATTCCTAGAAGAAAATGACAATGAAAACACAACAGCACAAAACCTATGGGACACTGCAAAAGCAGTTCTAAGAGGGAAGTTTATAGCAATACAATCCTACCTCAGGAAACAAGAAACACAACAGAAAGACAACCTAACTCTACACTTAAAACAACTGGAAAAAGAAGAACAAAAAACCTCTAAGGTTAGCCAAAGAAGAGAAATCATAAATTTCAGAGCAGAAATAAATGAAAAAGAAATGAAAGAAACAATAGTAAAGATAAATAAATAAAAAGCAGGGACTTCGAAAAGATAAACAAAATGGACAAACAGCTGGCCAGACTCATCAAGAAAAAAAGAGAGAAGAATTAGATCAACAAAATCATACATGAAAAAGGAGAGGTTACAAGAGACGATACAGAAATTCAAAGAGTTGTAAGAGACTTTTATGAATGACTATATGACAACAAACTGGACATCCTGGAAGAAATGGACAGGTTCTCAGGGAAGTCCGATCTTCTAAGACTGAACCCGGAAGAAATAGAAATTATGAACAACCCAATTACAAGTGTGGAAATTGAATCTGTGATCAAAAATCTACCCCAAAGTAAAAGCCCAGGGCCAGATGGCTTCAAGGGTGAATTCTACCAAACATTTAAAGAAGAGCTAATGCCTATCCTTCTAAAACTCTTCCAAAAAATCACACAAGAAGGAACACCTTCAAACACATTCTACGAGGCTGCCATTATCCTGATACCAAAACCAGGCAAAGACAACACAAAAAAAGAAAATTATAGGCTAATATCGTTGATGAATTTAGACACAAAGATCTTCAACAAAATTCTTGCAAACAGAATTCAACAGCACATCAAAAAACTTACACATCAGGATCAAGTTGGGTTTATCCCAGGCATGCAAGGATTCTTCAATATCCGCAAATCAGTCAATGTGATACACTATATCAGCAAACTGAGAGACAAAAATCGCATAATAATCTCAATAGATGCAGAAAATGCCTTTGACAGAATCCAACACCCACTTATGACAAAAACTCGTCAAAAAATGGGCATAGAAGGAGCCTACCTCAACATAGTGAAAACCATATATGAGAAGCCCACAGCAAACATTATTCTCAATGGTGAGAAGGGTGTCCACTTTCACCACGATTATTCAGCATAGTTCTGGAAGTTCTAGGAACAGCAATAAGAGATGAAAGAGAAATAAAAGGAATCCAGATTGGAAAAGGAGTAAAACTCTCTCTATTTGCAGATAACATGATGCTATACGTAGCAAACCCCAAAGACACTATTAGAAAACTACTAGGCTTAATCAACGAATTCAGCAAAGTCGCAGCATACCAAATCAATACACAGAAATCACTCACATTCCTATATACAAACCATGAAAAATCATAAAGAGAAATCAAGGATGCAATCCCATTCACCACTGCAGCCAAAAGAATCAAATATCTGGGAATAAACCTACCTAAAGAGACAAAAGACCTGTACACAGAAAATTACAAGACATTAATGAAAGAAATCAAAGATGACATAGACAGATGGAGAGATATTCCACGTTCCTGGGTCAGAAGAATCAATATTGTGAAAATGACCATACCACCAAATATCATCTACAGATTCAATGCGATCCCTATCAAATTACTGATGACATTCTTAACAGAACTAGACCAAAAAATAACACAATTCATACGGAAACACAAAAGATCCTGGATAGCCAAGGCAATTCTTTTTTTGTTGTTGTTGGAGGAGAGGGGGTGGGGTGGGGAGAGAGTGGAGTGGGCGGGCCACTTCTATTGGTCTTTCATTTATCTATTTTCATCCATCCTTGTTCTTTGGCCTGTTTGGACGTCCCACTGGAGCAGCCTCTGTTGTCTCAGAGCACCAGCTCTGAGCTCATGAGCTCCAGAGCTTCAGCTAGGTAATGGACACATCGGTCCAGCCGCTCCGCAGCACGTGGGATCCTCCCAGGCCAGGGATCGAACTGGCGCCCCTTGCAAGGCGGTGTCCTTACCCACTGGACCACCAGGGAAGCCCAACCAAAGGAATTCTAAGAAAGAAGGATGGAGCTGGAGGGATCAGCCTTCCTAACTTCTGACTCTACTACAAAGCAACAGTCATCAAGACAGTATGGTACTGGCACAAAAACACAGACATAAACCAGTGAAATAAGATAGAGAACCCAGAGATAATCCAACACACCTATGGGTACCTTATTTTTGACAAAGGAGACAAACATATAAAATGGGACAAAGACAGTCTCTTCAACAAACGGTGTTGGGAAAATTGCACTCATAGTTGGAACATTAAACCCCATAAGACACTATTAGCTAAAAGCTATGAAAGAGAAATAAAAGGAATCCAGATTGGAAAAGGAGTAAAACTCTCTCTATTTGCAGATAACATGATGCTATACGTAGCAAACCCCAAAGACACTATTAGAAAACTACTAGGCTTAATCAACGAATTCAGCAAAGTCGCAGCATACCAAATCAATACACAGAAATCACTCACATTCCTATATACAAACCATGAAAAATCATAAAGAGAAATCAAGGATGCAATCCCATTCACCACTGCAGCCAAAAGAATCAAATATCTGGGAATAAACCTACCTAAAGAGACAAAAGACCTGTACACAGAAAATTACAAGACATTAATGAAAGAAATCAAAGATGACATAGACAGATGGAGAGATATTCCACGTTCCTGGGTCAGAAGAATCAATATTGTGAAAATGACCATACCACCAAATATCATCTACAGATTCAATGCGATCCCTATCAAATTACTGATGACATTCTTAACAGAACTAGACCAAAAAATAACACAATTCATACGGAAACACAAAAGATCCTGGATAGCCAAGGCAATTCTTTTTTTGTTGTTGTTGGAGGAGAGGGGGTGGGGTGGGGAGAGAGTGGAGTGGGCGGGCCACTTCTATTGGTCTTTCATTTATCTATTTTCATCCATCCTTGTTCTTTGGCCTGTTTGGACGTCCCACTGGAGCAGCCTCTGTTGTCTCAGAGCACCAGCTCTGAGCTCATGAGCTCCAGAGCTTCAGCTAGGTAATGGACACATCGGTCCAGCCGCTCCGCAGCACGTGGGATCCTCCCAGGCCAGGGATCGAACTGGCGCCCCTTGCAAGGCGGTGTCCTTACCCACTGGACCACCAGGGAAGCCCAACCAAAGGAATTCTAAGAAAGAAGGATGGAGCTGGAGGGATCAGCCTTCCTAACTTCTGACTCTACTACAAAGCAACAGTCATCAAGACAGTATGGTACTGGCACAAAAACACAGACATAAACCAGTGAAATAAGATAGAGAACCCAGAGATAATCCAACACACCTATGGGTACCTTATTTTTGACAAAGGAGACAAACATATAAAATGGGACAAAGACAGTCTCTTCAACAAACGGTGTTGGGAAAATTGGACAGCTACATGTAAAAAAATGAAGTTGGAACATTCCCTGACACCATACACAAAGATCAACTCACAATGGATTAAAGACCTAAATGTAAGACCAGAAACCTAAAACTCTTAGAGGAGAATATAAGCAAAACATTCAAGGGCCTAAATCAAAGCAAGATCTTCTCTGACCCACCTACTAGAATAGCAGAACTAAAAAGAAAAATGAACATGTGGGACCTAATGAAACTTAAAAGCTTTTCTACAGCAAAAGAGACTACAAAGAAGCTGAATAGACAACCCACAGAATGGGAGAAAATTAAAGAATTTGTGCCCTGGACTGTAAAACATACAAATATTTTAGATAAAATAGTAACTGACTTAAACACAGCGGCTAAATTTGTTAAACAAAAACCTGAAAAGAAATTAATAATGAAACGCAATGCCTCTCCTACAACTGGTTATATTAGATTTTACAATGATGGAGAAAATTCTCCAATACAATATATGTCAATAATTTTTAGTAAAACCAAATCCAAGTTTATACCACTGGAGAAACTTTTAACTGTAACTTTTTAACTGTAACTTGTTGTTACTTATATCTTGTAACTTGTAACTTATTGTTACTGATGGTGACTACTGGACAAAGTTATTTAACAATAAGTTAAGCTATTAGATTTCAAATTGATTTAGAAGAAATAGAAAGAAGCCTCTCATTCATATTGAAAAATGTAAATGTATTGCTGAATGCCTTCAGATTAAGCCGGACATATCGGTGGTTCATGAGCCAGGCCACCAAAAATTAAATACTTCTTCTCACACAATGGATAATAGTCTGGCAGATAAGTTAGCAGTGCAAGTCTCATATAAAGTTGATGTTATTAGAAAATCCCCAGAGCTGGATTCAGAACTCAATCAATTGCTATTAGGAACCTTTCCAAAAGGCTATCCATGTAAATATATTTACAAACTTAAAGATAATCAAGTCATTGTTGCTAGGCCTGAAGGCAACAGGATTATTCCTCCTGTATCTGCCCGTACTTAAACTGTGCACACCAAGCTGCACATTCAGGCTGTGAGATTTTGCTTCTTAAGCTTAAAACAAATACTGGTGGCCTAATATGAGACGAGATGTGGTTAAAACTCTTGCTACGTGCGAGAAATGCCACAGTGTAAACAAACCCACATCAGTGCCACAAATGCCAGTCTCACAAGGATGGCCAGATAAACCTTTTGAAACGTTCCAAATGGACTGCATAGGTCCATTACCACCATCAGAAGGATATTTACATATATTTGTCATTGTGGATATAACAGCTGGATACCTTTGGTTATACCCCACCAAGGCCCAGACAGCCAAGGCACTGATCAAAGCTCTAAACCTGTTCACTGGTACTGTGATTCCTAGGGTGCTGCACTCTGGTCAAGGGTCAGCATTTACCTCTTCCGACTTAGGCCACTTGAGCTAAGGACAAGGGAATACAATTGGAGTTCAGTACTCCTTGTCAGTCCCTAAACAGTGGGAAAATGAAAAGGAAAAACAGTGAGATTAAGCTTTTGACCAAACTTTTGGTTGGAAGGCCTATAAAGTGGTATAATTATATTCCAGATATCCAGTTTGCCTTAAATAATACCTCCTCCACACTGACCAAATATACTCCACACCAACTCATGTACGGTGTTGACTGTAACCAACCTTTTGCTAATCAAGATACTTTTGATTGGACTCGAGAAGAATAAGTGGGCATCCTCAAAAAAATGTGTGAATCTTTAGCCTCTGATTCTTCTAGCCCTCCTTCTCCCAGCTGGACTCCAGAAGTAGGCCTGCAGGTCCAGGAGAAGGTGTATAGGCCCTCACAATTGCGACCTAGGTGGCGGAAACTGACACCTATTATCACTGTTTTGAATAACCGAATGGTGCAGATTGTGGACCACCTGGGCCAACTGAAAACGGTAAGCGTTGATAACCTCAAAAAAAAACAAACAAAAAAACCTGCTTATCAACAGATAAATGGCACCACCCATGACTCTTCAAGAATGGCTACTGTGGAGACAAACACCAATGATAAATCATTTACAGAGTCAATTCCCAGAAGCCAACTTGAGGCCTCTGCTGGGAAAAAGAAAAAGGACTGAAACTTGTAAAATCCCTTTTAGAATGAAAATGAGGAATTACTCTTATCTGGCCTGCGCAGCCACTACAAGAGTCCTTTGTTAGATATTATTATTCATCCTTCTGATGGTTATTATATTAGCTGCCTTAATGATTTCATTTTTTAAGCTCCAATGGAGAACTGTGGTTGAACCCCCGGTCCTATTGTGACTTGGAATGTGGGACTGACTAACCAGACCTTGTTAACATCATCAATGCCTTCAAGAACAAAAAGGCATGTGCATTTTGCATTTAGGCCTGTAAATATACAGGTGTATCCACTTCCACAAGGCTCCCATCCGAGCCCAATTATAGCCAAGGAGAGGGTACTAGCTACATCCCAGGTTGTGACGATAGACACAGCTACTGTTATAATCACCGGCCTTTGTGGAAATGGTATGTTCCCTTTTTCATAACCCGAACTAAAAGTTAAAAACTTGAAGATCATTATGGTAAGACATGGGGTAACAGTTTCTATATACCTCCAGACAAAAGGGAATGTGACAATCAAAGTCGAACCGGAGACCCTGGTGCCCATCATCTTCCCGATTGCCATAACAGTGGGGAGACCAGCAGAAATGATGATGAACCTGGCACATCTTACCCTCAATCTCAACCCAGAACTGGCATTGAAAGAGGACCCGTTCATCTGGACCCGAACTTTGGATCAGACACTTGTGGAGATATCGACTTTTATACATGGATTGGGTTTAATGAAAGTACGATTGCGGAGAGAAATGACCTGGGTGGAAATCTATATTGGTAATACAGGGAAGGAGTTTAATGATGTGCTTTGCAATAAAGTGCATGTTGGTCCTTGCTCATGACCGGACCACTGAACTATTAGTAAAGGTACCTTGACCTTCCTAACTCGTCTGAGTTCTAGACATGATCCAGAAATAATTTGGGGGGAATCACCTGCTATTTATGATATGCCAGTATGTAATTCAGCTATTCTCAGATGGAAAGCGCTACTTTGTCAAGTGACACATACACCCCTCAGTGATGAGGCTATTACATACAAGAGCCTCCAATTTATTAAAGCTCAACAGGCTTCAGCATTGGAGAATACCCTATATCAGGATTTATCCCGATGCCATCTCCGTCAGCTATCCAAGCATGTGGATCATTGCTCGGAGACCTGAAGAAAAGGGTGTCATGGGCAAGTAAAGGCTTATTCACTTCTCACAGGAAAGATCAAGAAAAGATATCCGGGCTGACCAGACAAATGTCTCCTCACACTAACGATAAGCGCCACCTGCAAGCCTCGCCTCTCTGAGACCTCTTCTGAGGATGAATAGGTGCTAATACAGAGCGCAAAAGCTCTTCCTCTTGCCCTCTTTTTAATGATAAGTATCACACTTTACAACTCGGAGTTCCCTTTGTAACTTAAGAATTGTAAGAATGTTTCCCCTAGAGAGCAAAGGTGTTGATGGGGGAGCAAAGGGCTCCGGTGATGACCTCTTTTGCATCTCTAGAGAAACAAAAAGCTTCTTTATGATTACTAATTAACTTGAGATTTCTAGTTGAAAAAAATATAAAAAGGGTAAAGTAAGATTGTGTGGGAGGCTTGCTCATGGAGATCGCCTGTGCCCGATGTGAGATCGAGACTCTCCAGCTCTGGGGTAAGAACATCTGTTTGTATTTGATTGAATTCTGATTATTTGTGCTTGCCTTTATTTGAATCCTGATTAATGGAATCTTGATTATGATTATATATGTTTTGTGATTAATAAAACTACTCTTGGTTTGACAATACTGGAGACCACGACATTTTATTGTCCAAGTCCGAGACTCACGACTCTGAGGGGACTACACTGTGACTGTAAAAGGTCTCTGATCTATTTAAGATGGTGCCTTTTAGTGAGAACTAGTAAGAATAGGAATCAGAGTAAGCTGCAGCACAGTGCCTGCGACAAAAGAAATGCAGAAGAATCAGCACTAATGAGGTGGCTGGATCTAGAGCCTATCATAAAAAGAAGTCAGTCAGAAGAGAAGAGGAAGACAACATATATAAGAATCACCTCTATTTATGATATGCCAGTATGTAATTCAGCTATTCTCAGATGGAAAGCGCTACTTTGTCAAGTGACACATACACCCCTCAGTGATGAGGCTATTACATACAAGAGCCTCCAATTTATTAAAGCTCAACAGGCTTCAGCATTGGAGAATACCCTATATCAGGATTTATCCCGATGCCATCTCCGTCAGCTATCCAAGCATGTGGATCATTGCTCGGAGACCTGAAGAAAAGGGTGTCATGGGCAAGTAAAGGCTTATTCACTTCTCACAGGAAAGATCAAGAAAAGATATCCGGGCTGACCAGACAAATGTCTCCTCACACTAACGATAAGCGCCACCTGCAAGCCTCGCCTCTCTGAGACCTCTTCTGAGGATGAATAGGTGCTAATACAGAGCGCAAAAGCTCTTCCTCTTGCCCTCTTTTTAATGATAAGTATCACACTTTACAACTCGGAGTTCCCTTTGTAACTTAAGAATTGTAAGAATGTTTCCCCTAGAGAGCAAAGGTGTTGATGGGGGAGCAAAGGGCTCCGGTGATGACCTCTTTTGCATCTCTAGAGAAACAAAAAGCTTCTTTATGATTACTAATTAACTTGAGATTTCTAGTTGAAAAAAATATAAAAAGGGTAAAGTAAGATTGTGTGGGAGGCTTGCTCATGGAGATCGCCTGTGCCCGATGTGAGATCGAGACTCTCCAGCTCTGGGGTAAGAACATCTGTTTGTATTTGATTGAATTCTGATTATTTGTGCTTGCCTTTATTTGAATCCTGATTAATGGAATCTTGATTATGATTATATATGTTTTGTGATTAATAAAACTACTCTTGGTTTGACAATACTGGAGACCACGACATTTTATTGTCCAAGTCCGAGACTCACGACTCTGAGGGGACTACACTGTGACTGTAAAAGGTCTCTGATCTATTTAAGATGGTGCCTTTTAGTGAGAACTAGTAAGAATAGGAATCAGAGTAAGCTGCAGCACAGTGCCTGCGACAAAAGAAATGCAGAAGAATCAGCACTAATGAGGTGGCTGGATCTAGAGCCTATCATAAAAAGTGAAGTCAGTCAGAAAGAGAAGGACACGGACAATATACTAACATATATATATGGAATCTAGTAGGATGGTAATGATAGCACATGCAGTGAAGTGATGGAAAAGCAGACATAGACAGTAGGCATATGGACATTGTGGGGAAGGAACAGTGGGTGGGAGGCGTAAAGGAAGTAGCATGAAAATCTGTATTATCATATGTGAAGAAAATAGCTATAGTCCTTGCTCTGTGAGAAAAGGGGATCCTGCAGGGGTGCTGTGTGATGGTCTGGAGGGGTGGGATGGGGGTATATACATATGACTAATTTGGGAACATACATATCTGTAAACAACAAAACTGTAACAAAGTTAAAAGTAAAATAAAAGTTTTTTTAAAAAAATTGATGACATAAATCAAAGCAAGATCTTCTATGACCCACCCACTAGGATAACAGAAATAAAAACAAAAATAAATAAGTGAGACCTAATGAAACTGAAAAGCTTTTGCACAGCAAAAGAAACTACAAACAAGGTGAACAGCAACAACAAAAAAGAATAATAAAAAAAAAAGTGAACAGACAACCCACAGAATGGAGAAAATTATAGCAAATGAAACAACCAACAAAGAATTAATTTCCAAAATATACAAGCAGCTCAGACAACTCAACACTGAAAAACCAAACAACCCAATCAAAAAATGGAAAAAGGACCTAAACAGACACCTCTCCAAAGAAGACTTACAGATGGCCAGAAAAAACACATGAAAAGATGCTCAAAGTCACTTATTATTAGAGAAATGCAAATCAAAACTACAATGAGATATCACCTCACACCAGTCAGAATGGCCATCATCAAAAAATCTGCAGATAATAAATGCTGGAGAGGGTGCGGAGAAAAGGGAACACTCTCGCATTGTTGGTCGGAATATAAATTGATGCAACGCTATGGAAGACAGTATGGAGATTCCTCAAAAAGCTAAGAATAGAAACACCATATGACCCAGCAATCCCACTAGTAGGCATATACCCTGATGAAATCAAAATTGAAAGAAACCTGTACCTCAATGTTCATTGCAGCACTCTACGCAATAGCTAGATCATGGAAACAATCTAGATGTCCATTGATGAACGAATGGATAAAGAAGCTCTCGTGCATATATACAATGGAGTACTTCTCAGCTGCAAAAAGAAATACAGAAGACTCAGCCCTAATGAGATGGATGAATCTAGCATCTATTATACAAAGTGAAGTAAGTCAAAAAGGGAAGGACAAATACAGTATACTTACACACATATATGGAATCTAGTAAGATCGTACTGATAAATACCACACACGCAGAGCATCGATGGAGAAACAGTCACAGAGAACAGACTTATAGACATTGGAGAGAGGGAAGAGTGGGTGAGAGATATGGAAAGAGTAACATGGAGCCCTATACCATCATATGTAAAAGAGATAACTATTGTCAGTGTGCTGTGGGTTAAGGGATCTTTACACGGAGGCTATGCAATGATCTGGAGGGGTGGGTTGTGGGGTGGGATATACATATGATTAATCTGGGAGTATACATATCTGTAAACAAAACTGTAAAAGCAAAAAAAAAAAAAAAAAGATTCAGTTGTTACTAGCTAATTTAATAAAATGAATAGTACTATTAAAAAAAAGTAACATATGCCGCACTTTGCTGTACAGCAGAAACGAACAAACGTAACATTGTAAATCAGAAAGTCGTGTCTGACTCTTCGCAACCCCATAGACTGGAGCCCACCAAACTCCTCTGTCCATGGGGATTCTGGAGGCAAGAATACTGCAGTGGGTTGACATTTCCTCCTCTAGGGGATCTTCCCAACCAGGGAGCTAACCCCGCCTCCTGCATTGCAGTCGGACTCTACCATCTGAGGCCCCAGGGAAAAGTGTAAATGAACTATGCTCCAGTAAAAAAATTTTATAGAACTTCCCTGGTGGTTCAGTGCTTGAGAAGTCCACTGATGGCGGAGCTGGGGTGGATCCCCGGTCCAGAAGGGTTCCACAGGCCTCCAGGCAGCGAAGCTCATGTGCCACAAGTACTGAGCCTGAGCTGGAAAGCCCGTGTGCCACAGCTAATGAAGCCCACGATCACCCAGAGCCTGTGCTTCACAAGCGAAACCACTGCAAGGAGAAGCCTGTGTACGGCCACAGGTTAGTAGCCCGTGCCTGCCGCAGTTAGAGGAAGTCTGTGTGCAGCAGGGAAGACTCAGTGCAACCAGAACTCAAACAATAAATAACGGGGATTGAAGGAGGCAGGGAGGGGCTCGGTGTCTGGAGAATCGCAGAGTCGGGCGTGGTGTTCAAGGGAAGAGAAATGGAAACTGTGGGGAGTGGGAGAAGGGGAGTTTACATAGAATTTCAGAGGGAGCGGAATCCAGATGAATTATAAGGGTTACGGAAATAGGCTGAAATATGGGGTGTGTGTGGAGTAGAACCTTGGGCAAATATGCGGACAGAATCCAGGCGGAATAGTGTACGGGGGACAAAATTCAAGTAGAAAACGGCGGGGAGGGAACTTCCTTAGAACATGGGCTACTAGGAGAAAGGGAGTGGCCATGATCTAGGTGATGAGTGCTGGGACCAGCCGGGGAGAGTGGAGCTGGCTGGGGAGTGTGGGGTTTATTCTGTCTAGAAGACGGGATGAAGGGAGGGGAGCGGGCAAAGTTCGTGCAGGTGAGAGAGACAGGGTGTAAGGGGGAGGGTTGGATTCGGGCAAAATATTCAGGGGCTTCATATCGGGACTAAGGTGGCAGCTGTGTCGTCAAGGCGATTGGATGCAGAAAGGCTCCGTTGTCATCTGAAGGGCTATGAATGGGGGGCTTATGGGTGGCAGTGGGGAAGGAGGAGGGCAGGGCCGGGTTAGCAGCCGGGATGGGGTGAGGCGGCCCCCTTCCTCCTCGGTCTCCTCGGGTGGGTACCCCGAGTGGGAAGGCAAATGGGGCGGTCCGTCTCGTCAGGTGTTCCGCAGCTGTCTTTGACTCCGCGGTAACCGGACGGCGGGAGTGCTGATTGGCTAGCGGCATGGGCGGGGCAAAGTGTGAGGGCGGGGATTAGAAACCCGGTGTGGCGGGGCCCAGGCTGCCTGGCCTCTGCACTGGAGGCCGGGGAATGAGGGATATGCTGAAATGTGTAACTGCTTGATTGCCAGTAGGTCAGGAATTATTAACCCCCACTTCTGAAGCTCCAGAGAATGAAAGTACAGTTGCGAGAGTGAATTTTCCGAGGGAAAGTGGTCTCCAGATTTCATCAGCGCCTCCAAAGCACCAGAGACCCCCTTCCCCAAATAAAGTTAAGGTTCTGGACGTAGGGGCAGAGAGGTGCCCCTCAGGATGTCTGGGGCTCAGGCGATTGTCCTTGGGCTTTTGAGAAAGGGGATCTGTGGATGGGCCTGGGGGGGTGATATTCTGGGGGGCCCTGAAATAGTTGGCAAAGGTTTTGATTCTATTCATTTATCTGGGGAGGGTTTAAAGATCTCATTAGATTCTCAAAGGCTCAAGGACTCTGGAAAGATTCAAAGACACTGACCTAGGGATACTGGGCTCCGTTTTAAAAAATAGTGGCACTTTATTTTGTTTATTTTCTGGCTGCACTGTGCACGCAGTGCAGTGGCTTGCGGGGTCTTAGATCCCCGACCAGGGATTGAACCCAGCCTCTCTGCAGTGAAATCAGAGTCATAACCACTCGACAAGCAGGGAATTCCCCGGGCTTGTCCTTTTCTCAAAATATTACATTTTCTAATATCAGCCTCCAGGAAGGAGTACATGGAGGCAAGCGTGAGGACCGAAGGAGGCGATGGGGACAGAAGGAGGCCAGGCCCTGGAGGGGTCCCGGTGACCCGGCGGGGGCAGCTGCTGGTGGCTCTGCCTTTGGCGCACCTGTTGGACTCTGGACAGGGCTATTTTTCTTGCGGAGCCACAGTTTCCCCATCTGTTCGCTGGGGAGAGAATAGGCTTACCCTGTCTTTCTAGTTCCTTTCAAGCTCAAACAACAACAAAGTAATAATAACAAGAATAATGATGGTCGGGTGTGGGGATGAGCTAGATGAAGAAGATTAAGAGGTACAGACCCCCGTTATAAAACAAGCCACACAATATGGTCAGTAATACTGAAATAGCTTCCTGCGGGGACAGGTGCTTCCTACGCCTATTGTGGTGATCATTCCGTAATGCATGAAGATGCCAAGTCACTGTGTAATACACCTGAAACTAACATAATGTCCATCAGCAACATTTCAATAAAGAAAGCGATGATGAGCCAATGTGTATGGAATGCTTGGTGTGCATCAGGCATAGCTCAGTTTTGCCGAGAATTGTATTTTGTGTGTGTGTTCTTGTTTTTTATTTATTTATTTATTCATTGTAACTCCCAAAACATATTTATTGGGGTATAGCCAATTAACAACGTTGTGATAGTTTCAGGTGAACAGTGAAGGGGCTCAGCCATCCATACACATGGATCCATTCTCCCCCAGCCCCGCTCCCATCCAGGCTGGTACATAACATGAAGCAGAGTTCCATGTGCTCTATGACAGATTTTTGTTGGTTATCCATTTCAAATATAGTTTTGCCGAGGATTTTAATGTAATTAATTCATTTAATTCTTATGCCCCATCCAAGGAGATGAACACTTGTTATCCTCCTATGGGCTTAAAAAGGCCTGCAGGGACATCCTCTGGTCCGTTACATATCTGATCTCCTCAGTTCCCCCTTTCCCTCCCTCAGGCTGACCTCCTTGTTGTTCTTGGAACAAACGTCCCACCTTGGAGCCTTTGCCTGGCTGTTCCCTTTGAAAATGAAAGTGTTAATCGTTCAGTTGTGTCTGACTCTGCATCCCCATGGACTGTGGCCCAACTGGTCCCTCTGTCCATGGGCAAGAATACTGGAGTGGGTTGCCATGCCCTCCTCCAGGGGATCGTCCTCAACCCAGGGATCCAGCCTGGGTCTCCTGGTTGCTAGTCCCTTGACACCCCGGCTTGATTTCTGCTAATGGGCAGCAGCGGTTTTACACCCTCCTCCCCATGACTTTTGTATCATCTGTGCAAGTGTCAACACAGCACACAAAGGCAGATGACATCTTCGTATTATCATGCAAGTGGCTTTGACTTTAGGAAGTGAAGGGAAAGTCGCTCAGTCGTGTGCATGACCTCCCCGGAGAAGGGTCCTGCGGTTGCCCAGGGGTCTGCAGACAGCGCTTGGAAGCCACGTCACTAGCTGTCCCCTGTAGCTGAGAATGGAGGCTCTTTCCAGTTCCTCCCTCTGATGACATATCCTGTGCAGCCCCTCGCGGGGCAGGGCCATCTCGATCCCCAGCCTCAGCGTCGGCAAGCCCAGCTAGTCCAGAGAATGAACAGGGCGTGGCCCTGGTGGGTGGGCTGTGTGCTCTGGGTGTGACCACGCTGGGTCCCTGGGCAGCTCCTCCCTTCTCCCCAACAGAGCAGCGAGTCGGTCACCCTTGACCTGCTGACCTACACAGACCTGGAGTCCCTGCGGAACCGAAAGATGGGGGGCCGCCCTGGCCCCTTGGCCTCGCGATCGGCCCAGCTCAACTCCAAGCGCTACCTGATCCTCATCTACTCTGTGGAGTTTGACAGGTGGGTTCTAGGATGCTCCCCAGGCTGGTGGCTGGGGGTGAGGAGGATGGCACTTAGGAACCCCGGTCCCGCAGGCAAGGCGATGTTGCTTAAGCCTTGCCTTTGGAATCTTTGGTGTTGAGGTTTGTGTCATTTAGTATTGTGTTTGGCTGAAGAATCAGGGTAACCATTAGCCATGCCTTCTACAATAGCTCATCACTTAAGAGGTCTAGGTAGGTGCCTGCTACTTGACAGTTTTCTTAGGGACTCAGGCTCCTTGGGTTTTCACTTTTCTTTTAATTTCCTGGACGTAGTGGCCTTTTGGCCTCATCCTTACCTCTTCATGGTCACCAGCTGACTGGCTGCTGGACCCCAGGCACTGCATCTGGATCAAACCAGGAGGAAGTGGACTAGAGCTGTGCTTGTCCTCCAGGGATCGTCCTCAACCCAGGGATCCAGCCTGGGTCTCCTGGTTGCTAGTCCCTTGACACCCGGCTTGATTTCTGCTAATGGGCAGCAGCGGTTTTACACCCTCCTCCCCATGACTTTTGTATCATCTGTGCAAGTGTCAACACAGCACACAAAGGCAGATGACATCTTCGTATTATCATGCAAGTGGCTTTGACTTTAGGAAGTGAAGGGAAAGTCGCTCAGTCGTGTGCATGACCTCCCCGGAGAAGGGTCCTGCGGTTGCCCAGGGGTCTGCAGACAGCGCTTGGAAGCCACGTCACTAGCTGTCCCCTGTAGCTGAGAATGGAGGCTCTTTCCAGTTCCTCCCTCTGATGACATATCCTGTGCAGCCTCTCGGGCAGGGCCATCTCGATCCCCAGCCTCAGCGTCGGCAAGCCCAGCTAGTCCAGAGAATGAACAGGGCGTGGCCCTGGTGGGTGGGCTGTGTGCTCTGGGTGTGACCACGCTGGGTCCCTGGGCAGCTCCTCCCTTCTCCCCAACAGAGCAGCGAGTCGGTCACCCTTGACCTGCTGACCTACACAGACCTGGAGTCCCTGCGGAACCGAAAGATGGGGGGCCGCCCTGGCCCCTTGGCCTCGCGATCGGCCCAGCTCAACTCCAAGCGCTACCTGATCCTCATCTACTCTGTGGAGTTTGACAGGTGGGTTCTAGGATGCTCCCCAGGCTGGTGGCTGGGGGTGAGGAGGATGGCACTTAGGAACCCCGGTCCCGCAGGCAAGGCGATGTTGCTTAAGCCTTGCCTTTGGAATCTTTGGTGTTGAGGTTTGTGTCATTTAGTATTGTGTTTGGCTGAAGAATCAGGGTAACCATTAGCCATGCCTTCTACAATAGCTCATCACTTAAGAGGTCTAGGTAGGTGCCTGCTACTTGACAGTTTTCTTAGGGACTCAGGCTCCTTGGGTTTTCACTTTTCTTTTAATTTCCTGGACGTAGTGGCCTTTTGGCCTCATCCTTACCTCTTCATGGTCACCAGCTGACTGGCTGCTGGACCCCAGGCACTGCATCTGGATCAAACCAGGAGGAAGTGGACTAGAGCTGTGCTTGCTCCTTGCTTCTGCTGTGTTCATCAGGAAAACCAAAGTGTTCCCGGAAGACTCCCAGCCAAGTGCCTGTAGTGTTTGGCCAGAAATGGTCACATGTCCTTCCCCAGGTGGATTCTTGGCCGCTGAGATGCCATGGTTCTAATCCTCCTTCTCAGGATTCACTACCCGCTGCCCCTCCCGTACCAGGGCAAGCCAGACCCTGTGGTCCTGCAGGGCATCATTCGCTCGCTCAAGGAGGAACTGAGCCGCCTTCGAGGGCTGGATGGCCAGGACGCTCGGGACAGCCGGGAAACTGAGATCTGGCACCTGCGGGAGCAGTGAGTCTGGGGGGAGGGCATTGGGCTGAGGGAGGGGACACATCCCATCGTGCCCAGGGGACCCAGTGCTTAGCACTGTTGGAAGAAACAGCCCTCCCTCATTCCCCAGAGATTTATCCTGACCCCTGCTCTGTGCCCGCTGTGTGTTACTGGTGCTGGGGACACAGCAGTGACTGAGACGGTCCTGGCTCAGTCCTCCCGGGGCTCCCAGTCCAGTGGGGGGGACAGTGTCTGCAGACAGAGCAGATTCACCCTGGATGGGGCTGAGGGAGCCCAGAGGGAGAGCGCACCCCGCGTGGTGAGGGAGGGGTGTTCCCAGCTAAAGGAAAGGCATATGCAAAGTCCGGGCGCAAGGCAAGGCTCTACTCAGCGGAATCCACCTTCACCCAGTGCCTCCTGTGCTAGGCTTGCCCTGCCCGTGGAGACTATTGCAGAGAGAGATGGGGTTAGCCGGGAAAGGGAGCCTGTGCTACAGGAGGCTGTGACAGGAACCTGACGGGGCGTCCGCGTGGGGAAGCGCGTTCTAGGCAAAGGCCCTGTGTTCAGTGGGGATGTTGTGAGAACAAGGGGATTGAAAGTGAAGTGAGGAAAGCAAGGGCTCCTGGCATGCTTACTGAGTGCCTGCTGTGTGCTTGGGACTTGGTCTCCATTTAGGGAGGGCCCCACTCATTGGGGAAGGCTACTACTATTTTTAGTAATACTAATACCAGTATACAATGCTTATTGAGCATTTTTTTTTAAAGATTTATTTATTTATTTAGTGGACTAGAGCTGTGCTTGCTCCTTGCTTCTGCTGTGTTCATCAGGAAAACCAAAGTGTTCCCGGAAGACTCCCAGCCAAGTGCCTGTAGTGTTTGGCCAGAAATGGTCACATGTCCTTCCCCAGGTGGATTCTTGGCCGCTGAGATGCCATGGTTCTAATCCTCCTTCTCAGGATTCACTACCCGCTGCCCCTCCCGTACCAGGGCAAGCCAGACCCTGTGGTCCTGCAGGGCATCATTCGCTCGCTCAAGGAGGAACTGAGCCGCCTTCGAGGGCTGGATGGCCAGGACGCTCGGGACAGCCGGGAAACTGAGATCTGGCACCTGCGGGAGCAGTGAGTCTGGGGGGAGGGCATTGGGCTGAGGGAGGGGACACATCCCATCGTGCCCAGGGGACCCAGTGCTTAGCACTGTTGGAAGAAACAGCCCTCCCTCATTCCCCAGAGATTTATCCTGACCCCTGCTCTGTGCCCGCTGTGTGTTACTGGTGCTGGGGACACAGCAGTGACTGAGACGGTCCTGGCTCAGTCCTCCCGGGGCTCCCAGTCCAGTGGGGGGGACAGTGTCTGCAGACAGAGCAGATTCACCCTGGATGGGGCTGAGGGAGCCCAGAGGGAGAGCGCACCCCGCGTGGTGAGGGAGGGGTGTTCCCAGCTAAAGGAAAGGCATATGCAAAGTCCGGGCGCAAGGCAAGGCTCTACTCAGCGGAATCCACCTTCACCCAGTGCCTCCTGTGCTAGGCTTGCCCTGCCCGTGGAGACTATTGCAGAGAGAGATGGGGTTAGCCGGGAAAGGGAGCCTGTGCTACAGGAGGCTGTGACAGGAACCTGACGGGGCGTCCGCGTGGGGAAGCGCGTTCTAGGCAAAGGCCCTGTGTTCAGTGGGGATGTTGTGAGAACAAGGGGATTGAAAGTGAAGTGAGGAAAGCAAGGGCTCCTGGCATGCTTACTGAGTGCCTGCTGTGTGCTTGGGACTTGGTCTCCATTTAGGGAGGGCCCCACTCATTGGGGAAGGCTACTACTATTTTTAGTAATACTAATACCAGTATACAATGCTTATTGAGCATTTTTTTTTAAAGATTTATTTATTTATTTATTTTGGGCAGGGGTCGGGTTGGGGAAGGAGGGGAGCAAGCGGGCCACTTCTATTGGTCTTTCGTTTCTCTATGTTCCTCTGTCTTTGTTCTTTGGCTCCTGTGGGCCTCCCATCGCGGTGGCGTCTGGGCGCATGCGCTCCAGAGCTCAGGCTCCGTAATTGGACACATGGGTCCAGCCGCTCCGCGGCACATGGGATCTTCCCAGGCCAGGGCTCGAACCGGCGCCCCTTGCACTGCAAGGCGGTGTCCTTACCCACTGGACCACCAGGGGAAGCCCTTATTGAGCATTTAACTATGTGCCAGGACCTCTGTTTGGTGCTGTATGATTTAATTCGTTTAATGCTCCTAAAGTAGGCACTACTATCACCCCAAGTTATAGAGGAGGAAAACTGAGGCCCAGAGAGGTTACAGAATTTACCCCAAGTTAGACAGTGAAGGGATAACGCCCAGGCTAGACTTTGAATCCAGGCAATCCGCTCAAGCCCGCTTTCGTTCTTCAGCTACTGGGCACTTCCGCGAGCTCCTAGCCCAGGACTGAGCCCTGAGGGAGGACCAGACCTCTCCCCTTTTAGCCGGTGGGAGCTCCCTCCCTGGACTGGAAAACCCTGTGATTCCTTCCTGGTGTGTGCGTATGTGTTTCCTAGGATGGCCACAGGGTGGCGACCTCTGCCCTGAGAGCCATAGCCAGACTAGTGATTGTTTTCTTTTTCTTTTTTTTTAATTTTGGTCTCTTTTATTGTTTTTTTTTTATCTATTTATTTTCATCCATCTGTAGTCTTTGGCCTGCGCGCGCCTCCCATAGCAGTGGCCTCTCTCGCTGCAGAGCACCGGCTCTGGGCGCAAGCACTCCAGAGCGCTGCCTCGTAATTGGACACATCCGTCCAGCCACGGCACTGCACCTGGGATCTTCCCCAGCCAGGGATCGAACCGGTGCCCCTTGGACTGCAAGGCGGACTCTTTACCCACTGGACCACCAGGAAGCCCCGGACTATTGATTCTTAACTTTCCTCATCCCAACTTGGAGCTAGGGAGTTTGGGAAGAAGCCCAGATTCATTCATTCATTCACCCCATATTTAGTGAGTTCCTGCAGTGTGCCATGCACATGGCCCGGCCCCATTTGATGTTTATTGAGCTATCATTCAGTGCTGGAGACAGTCTAAGCACTCTTTATAGATTCCTACAACCTTATCAGTGGGCGTTATTGTTATCGCCCCACTTCACAGAGATGTGAGGTGAAACAGCCCCAGGCCACACAGCTTGCAGGAACTGGAACAGAGCTGGCTGCTGTCAGCCTGGGTTGACACAAAGCTTCCTACATAGTGACCTGCTGGAGTGAGAATGCAGACAGAAAACAAGTCACCAGCTGATCAAAGACTGGTGCTGGGAAGGAAGTGTGCAGAGAGCTGGGTGGGCGGGGGGAGGGCAGAAGCTCGAGGGACATGACCTAGCCTGGCTGGGGTGAGGAGGCAGGCAGGCTTCCCTGGGGATATGACCTTTGGAGGATGAGTGGAGTCATTCCTTCCAGGAGGAGAGGAGGTTCAGGAGCAGGGAGTTGCGTTTGCAAAGGAGCAGCCAGATGGTGCTAAAGAACCTGTCTGCCAATGCGGATGTAAGAGACGCAGCTTCCATCCCTGAGTTGGGAAGATCTCCTGGGAAGGGAATGGCAGCCCACTTCAGGTTTCTTGCCTGGAGAATCCCATGGACAGGGGCCTGGCAGGCTACAGTCTATAGGATTGCAAAGAGTCGGACACGACTGAAGCAACTTAGCACGCACTCACTGAGAGGGAAGGAGGTGGGGGACAGGAAGGGAGAGGGCAAGTCAGCTGGAAGGAACCAAATGAGGAAGCTCCTTGGAGAGTTGGGGGGAGCCACAGATCTTTGTGAAAATGTTTAATGAGGAAAACCTCCAAGCATGCACAGAAGAAAATATAATGCACAGGTGTTTGTGCCCCAGACTCACCGGCTAGCTAATACATTCTGCCCATTTTACTGGATCTACATCCTTTCCTCTCCTGTGGAGCAAATCCCAGACATTGGATCTCCTCCGTTCACATTTCAATATGTATCTGCTAACATATAAAGATATATTTTTTAAAGATATTTTTTAACAAACAAACATAAGCACTGTTAAGACATCCAGCAAAACTAAGATTCCTTAATGTCACCTGATACCCAGGGTGTACAGATGTCTTTTTGTAATGTGCTTGTGTGAAGAAGTATCCAGATGTGGCTCCACACTGCAATTTGTTGTGTTTCTTAAGTGTCTCCTAATTTATTAGAGTCCCCCTTTCCTCCATTTTTATGTGGCGTCAGTATGGAAGAAACCAGGTTATCTGTAGTTTCGCAAAGTCTGGATTTTTCTTGGCCCCATGGTTAGTGAGATCTTCGTTCTCCAACTAGGGATCAAACCCGTCTCCTCTGCAGTGGAAGTGTGGAGTCTTAACCACTGGACCGCTAGGGAAGTCCCTGGATGGTGTTGATTTTATCACAGTGATTCGTGTAGTCCCCACTATTTCACGCAAAATGGGTGTTGAACCGATAGGCTCGTCAGAGTCAGGTTTCTGGACGCCTTCCTCCGGGGCGCGGTGTATTTGCCTACCGTCGGGTGGGGGTGGGGGTGGGGGTGGTGGGTTTGGATGTTGAAAGCTGGACCCCTGTCTTCGTTCCTGTCCACCCTGCATCTCTTGGGGGTTTTCATCTGCATTTCTCTAATGACCGATCGAGAAACGGCGCGTGCCCACCGGAGTGGCGGAGTGCGGATTCTTGAGTCGTGCCCCTCGCCCGGCCGGGCATTCGCCTTCTACCTCCTCTTCGCAGGGTGTCGCGCTTGGCGTCTGAGAAGCGCGAGCTGGAGGCCCAGCTGGGCAGGTCGCGCGAGGAGGCCCTGGCCGGGCGGGCGGCGCGCCAGGAGGTGGAGGCGCTGCGCGGGCTCGTGCGCGGCCTGGAGCAGGAGCTGCGGCAGGAGCGCGGCCTCGGGCACCGCGGGTCCGGCCGCCGAAGCCAGGATTGCCGCCGCCTGGCCAGGGAGGTGAGGGGCGGGGCGGCCGGCGGGGCGGCCGGCGGGGCCCGGACTTTGGCTTTCGTCTGGACCTCTGCGCCCCTCTTCCCTCCCGACAGCTCGAAGAGGTGAAGGCGTCGGAGCGGAGCCTGCGAGCCCGGCTGAAGACGCTGAACACCGAGCTGGCCCTGTACAAGAGAGGGTGAGGGTCGCGGGCCCGGGTGTGCGTGGGGGCCCTGTCGCTGCGGACCCCGCCTTTGGTGGGCTCCGGGAGGGACGGACGGGGCGGATTCCAGGTGGCTGGGCGGGGCCGGAGGGGCGGGGCGGGGCCCAGGTGGGATGGGGAGAACCGCAGAGCCTGCGAGGGGGCGGGCAGGACGGAATGGGCGGGGCCTAATGGACTGCGAGGGGCGTAGGACTAGGCGGTGGGCGGGGTCTGTAGACAGACCGGCAGGCCTACGGCGGCCTTCAGGAACCTGGACCTGGAGCTAGGGCCCGGAAAGGGGCGGAGCCTGCGGTCTAGGGGAGCCCAAGGGCGTGGCTAAGCAGCTGGGGATCCAGGTGACGTTTGTTGGCCTGTACTGGGATGCGTGGTTAAAACACTGGGAAGCGTTTCCAGGGAGCTGTGGGAGACCACGGGGAGAGGGGAGCTGGACCGAGGTGTGTTAGGCTGTAGAGAAGTGACAGATGGCGGTTTTTTTGGGGTGGGGCTCTGAGCGAGGTGGCGTCTAGGGGAAGGCACCTTTGAGGACCACGTGTAAGAATGTGAATCTTAGGAATTGCTGGGGGGATGGGCCTGAAGGTTCGGAGATGGTGCAGTCCGGGAAGAGGCTGTCGTCGGCGCTGGGAAACAGTGGGTTCTGTGCTCCCAGGAGACGGGCTCCGCCGGTGGTGCCGCCCTCGGGCCGGGGCGATCGGGCTTCCACGTCCCGGGAGCGCTCCACGTCGCGCGGCCGCGGCGCCGCCCGCTCCTCATCCCGGGAGAGCGGCCGCGGGGGTCGCGGTCGAGGCCGCCCTGCCCGCCCCTCGCCCTCGCCCACAGGTCCGTGACGCCCCTGCCCTGCCCGTGGGAGGACGTGGATGGGACTAGAGGCGTGATCCGGTGACCCCGGCCTCCTCTTCCCTCCACACCCCACCCCACTCGATCCTAGGTGGTCGCGTGCCCCGTTTCGACCCGACAGCCTTTGTGAAAGCCAAGGAGAAGAAGCAGAGAGAGATCAAGATGAAGTCAGAACGCGCTTTCTCTTCCCTTGCCCGCAGCCCCGCCCCTCTCCCTGCCGCGAGCCCTCCTCCATCGCCTTCTGCCGTCTCGGTCGCCTGTCACCTGCGCCTGCTTCTCGCCCGACCTCCATCTCCTCTCCCGATCACCAGCCTCTCCCCTCCGCTGACTTGCCTCTCCCACCCCTACCTCGTCTGCGTCTCCGCAGGGTTTCTCTCTATTTAGGTGGGACCCTCGGGGCGCAGCGACGCCCTTCCCGGGATTGGGTGCACAGGTGGGCGTCTCCTTTGTCGTTCCCCAGGCAGCAGCGGAACCGACTGGGCAGCGGAGGAAGCGGGGACGGCCCATCCATCTCCTGGTCTCGCCAGACTCGACCCCCCGCAGCCGTGACGGGCCGAGGAGACGCGGCTAACCGCTCCCGAAACCGCAGCTCCTCGGGTAAGTGGGCTGGACGCGCCGGGCGCGCGGGCGGGCTGGGCGGGACGGTGGCCCAAGCGAGAGGCCCCGACTCTCCGTCTCCCCCTAGTGGACAGCTTCCGCAGCCGCTACTCGTCCGCCAGCTCCTGCAGCGAGTTCGAGGATTTCTCCGAGTCCCTCCCTAGAGGGTAAAACCTGGGCTGGGGGAAAGGACCGCCTCTAAACGGGTATCTGGGGAGACTCGGAACTGTCTTTTGCGGGGCAATTTGGTGATCGAGGCTGCAGCCGTGGGACCGAGGGAGGGTGCGGGGTGGGAGGCGCCCCAGCTTTCCCCATTGGCTCTGATTACTCCCTGCTCTCAGAGTTGGCCGCCGCCGGGGGAAGGCTCCCAGCCCTACCGCCTGGAGCGGGCCCAACACGGTGAGTGCCTCTCCTCAGGCGTTGGAGGAGGCCGGCGGCATGAAACCACCGGAAACTCGCTCTCCTTTTCTCCCAGGATTCCATTCCCGGGGGTCGGGTTGTAAGGGCGGCCCGGAAATTCCTCTGGAAGGCAGCGCTTTGAGACCTTTTGGTCCGTGACGCCCCTGCCCTGCCCGTGGGAGGACGTGGATGGGACTAGAGGCGTGATCCGGTGACCCCGGCCTCCTCTTCCCTCCACACCCCACCCCACTCGATCCTAGGTGGTCGCGTGCCCCGTTTCGACCCGACAGCCTTTGTGAAAGCCAAGGAGAAGAAGCAGAGAGATCAAGATGAAGTCAGAACGCGCTTTCTCTTCCCTTGCCCGCAGCCCCGCCCCTCTCCCTGCCGCGAGCCCTCCTCCATCGCCTTCTGCCGTCTCGGTCGCCTGTCACCTGCGCCTGCTTCTCGCCCGACCTCCATCTCCTCTCCCGATCACCAGCCTCTCCCCTCCGCTGACTTGCCTCTCCCACCCCTACCTCGTCTGCGTCTCCGCAGGGTTTCTCTCTATTTAGGTGGGACCCTCGGGGCGCAGCGACGCCCTTCCCGGGATTGGGTGCACAGGTGGGCGTCTCCTTTGTCGTTCCCCAGGCAGCAGCGGAACCGACTGGGCAGCGGAGGAAGCGGGGACGGCCCATCCATCTCCTGGTCTCGCCAGACTCGACCCCCCGCAGCCGTGACGGGCCGAGGAGACGCGGCTAACCGCTCCCGAAACCGCAGCTCCTCGGGTAAGTGGGCTGGACGCGCCGGGCGCGCGGGCGGGCTGGGCGGGACGGTGGCCCAAGCGAGAGGCCCCGACTCTCCGTCTCCCCCTAGTGGACAGCTTCCGCAGCCGCTACTCGTCCGCCAGCTCCTGCAGCGAGTTCGAGGATTTCTCCGAGTCCCTCCCTAGAGGGTAAAACCTGGGCTGGGGGAAAGGACCGCCTCTAAACGGGTATCTGGGGAGACTCGGAACTGTCTTTTGCGGGGCAATTTGGTGATCGAGGCTGCAGCCGTGGGACCGAGGGAGGGTGCGGGGTGGGAGGCGCCCCAGCTTTCCCCATTGGCTCTGATTACTCCCTGCTCTCAGAGTTGGCCGCCGCCGGGGGAAGGCTCCCAGCCCTACCGCCTGGAGCGGGCCCAACACGGTGAGTGCCTCTCCTCAGGCGTTGGAGGAGGCCGGCGGCATGAAACCACCGGAAACTCGCTCTCCTTTTCTCCCAGGATTCCATTCCCGGGGGTCGGGTTGTAAGGGCGGCCCGGAAATTCCTCTGGAAGGCAGCGCTTTGAGACCTTTGGATTTGGGGGAGAATGAGGGTGTGGTGGGGGCTTGTAAGCCCTGTCGGACGTTTGGACCCCAGGGACTGTCGCCAGCCAGGCTCCTCTGTCCATGGGATTTCCCGGGCAAGAGTGCTGGAGTGGGTGGCCATTTCCTCCTCCCCAGGCTCTTCCTGACCCAGGGATGGAAGCTGCATCTCCTGCACTGGGTGGCAGGTTCTCTACCTCTGAGCCACCAGGAAGGCCTACGGTGAGGGGCAGGGGACGCTGATGAAGAGCTCAGGCTCTGGCCTCAAATTGTCCAGTCTTAAAACTTGCCTCCCCCTCCTATAACGCCTCGCGATTGAGGTCGTCACTTAGCTTCTGTGGCTATTAATAGATTATCAGTTAAAGGGGATGGTAATAGCATTCACCTCAGAAGATTCTGGTGAAGATACAAGGAGCTTATTTTGCATAGACGTTCTCAGCAGGAGTCACCCCTTATTTTTATGAGGTCCTTTGGTTCAGAATTTCCGGTGGAATTTGGATGTGCCCGACCCCCTTTCTGACCTCCCAGCAGCAGAAGTGCACCCCCCAGGAACGCGGCCGCCACCAGAGACGCCTGGCCAGTTCAGGGGGCTGGGTCCCCATCAAAGGTGAGCGGGAAACTCCGCGTCTCCCCGTCACCTGCCGCACGGCTCACCGGGGTGGTACTGAGGGCAGGATATTGGGCCCCTTACAGACCCCCACACCCACGCCTGCTCTCACAGAGTACAGCTCGGACCACCAGGCGGCTGACATGGCCGAAATAGACGCCCGCTTGAAGGCCCTGCAGGAATACATGAACCAACTGGACACTCGGTCGTGACCTAGGACTAGCCCTCCTCCAGCCGCACCCATCCTGGGTTCCCAGTCGTCCTGGGGGGGCGGGGGGCCAGGCCAGTGTGTCCAGGCCCCGCCCCTCCTGGTGCCCTGGGGCCTCAGGTGTGTGAGGCCAGATGCCTCCTCCTGCAGGCAGGCACTCTGGGAGGGAGGGTAAGTGCGTTTTGTAAATAAACATTTGCTTTTGGGATCTTCAGTGTTTGACTGCAGGGCTGGGGTGGAGTGGGGAGAAAGGAAGATGAGGGGGCGGGAGGGGGAGGGCTGTTACTGGCACCTGTGCGTATTTCTGGCTGTGACTGGGGGGCGGACTGGGGTACAGGCTCAGGAATAACTCCTGCATTCTCTAAAGCAAAGAAGGGGCCACCTTGAGAGCCTTTGGTGTGTGGTAGAGAGGGATCGTCTGTAGCATGGCTCACGGCCTGGGAGGTGAGGACCCCTGAGCGGCGGCTGGTGGCGTCTCCGGGGACTTGGCGCTGATTCCTGCGCTCTGACCTGAGACCTCTGGGTTCTGAGCTGTGATGTTGCTTCCCAGCTGGGATCTCTGGGGTCTCGGTTCAGGGTCGGGACCTCTGGGTTCTGAGCACGAGCCAGGTCAGAGTGCTGGGAATTGGGGGTGCTGGCTGGGGGTCTTGGGGAAGGGAGAGAGGGAGGAGAGGTGGATTGTGGGATACAAGAGTGCAGCTGGAGCTTTGCCTTTATTGTGGAGGGAGGAGGCAGTGGGATTTCTGATGGGATGGAGGGGTGGTTGAAGACAGGATGGGGCCTCACACGCGGCGGTAGTGAGGCCAGTGCTGGAGGATTTCATAGAGCTGGTCCCCGGGAGAGCTCGTTTGCTGCACATCTCGGTGGCCTTTGACCTCGTAGTTACGAGTCAGGTATCCCTGAGCCTGGCCGCACTCCAGCAGATTCTGAGCTGCCCTGATGGCGCGGCGCGGGGGCACCCGATCTGGGGGAAGAGAGGCAGGAGTTAGGCTGGGGCTTCCTCCAAGGGCGACTCTCTGATCTTGCACTCTGAGCTGGCCCACTCGAGCCCAGAACCCGGCCTGCCACTGCTCTCTGTGCCTCAGTTTCCTCATCTGTGAAAGGGGAGCACAAGAGCCCCTGCCCACAGGATTGGGGGTGGGCGGGTGATGAGACCAGCGGCAGTGAGTCAGCCCTCCGCAGGTGTCTGCGGCCAGGATGACCGCTTATTCACCCTCCTTGCCCCCAGACTTCCCCGTCCATCCACGGCAATAGCTACCACTTGTCAAGCACCTCTTGGGGCTTCCCTGGGGGCTCAGATGGTAAAGAATCTGCCTGCAGTGTAGGAGACCCGGGTTTGATTCCTGGAGAAGGAAGATCTTCTGGAGAAGGAAATGGCAACCCACTCCAAGCACTTCCTTGTTTAACCCTCACCCTTTCAGTTCATGGACTGGCCTAAGAACTTTATTTATAGAGATGACCTTGTCTTTTCTGAAATCGTGTGGTTGGAAATGGACTTTATCCAGAAGAGGAAACAAGGCTCAGAGAAGCAGAATCACCCCTGAGGCCACAGAGCTGGCAGACTTCCCAGCCATGACCCACCGCGCCGGGCCACCCCCAGGCCCCACGTCAGCGTGCTCGCTGATGGCTGGACACTTACCCATGTAGTTCCCCATGAAGGAGATGCCGATGGATATGGGGTTCCACGTGGGACCAGAGTGGGCGCCAAGGGTGGTCCAGCCCCGACCCTCATACACCAGCCCATCTTCTCCGATCAGGAAGCTGTGCGGGTGGGAGGGTGAGTTGGATGTGTGATCAGGGCTTCCTTTCCCTCCTCTGTGGCCCTGCCCCTGCCCCTCACAATTTCCGCAGCGCCCTGCCCCTTATCCCCTAGTCTTCCACAGTAAGATCAAGGGCCCTGGTCCCTCTATATGTCAAGCCCAGCTCTACGTGCCCTTTTCTTGCATCCACGGCCCCTATCTACCAGCTAATCAGAGAGGCGGCAGCACCTGCCCAAGGTCACACAGCTGGTCAGAGGCAGAGCCAGGGTTTCCACCCAGGGCTTCGTGACTCCCACCTACGTGGTCCGAGCCCTTGCGCTCTCCTGCCTCCCTGGAGGATGGTGTGAACTCTCGATTTCCTCAGTCCTCACCTGCAGTCCTTGGAAGCAAGCATTACTATCCCTGCTTTAAGCTGAGGAAGCCGACCCAGATTGTTTACCCAAGGTCATTTCCTGGAGACAAATGAGTTCTCAGAGCTCTCCCCTGCCCTCTCCTCGGCCTGCTTCCTGCTTCCTCTTCCCTGTGGGGGTGCCCTTGAGAGACAGGATCAGGGGCTCGAGGAGTGGCACCACAACCAGACCCAAATGCTGGAGCCCCAGCCCCTGAATCATGGCGGGTCCCAATCCTAGAAGCAGGTCCTTCAGACGCGCTCATTCCACACGTGACCGAGCGAGTTTGATTGAGCACATTGGAACTAAGCCTAGGTGACTCTAGTGGTAAAGAACCTGCCCGTCAATGCAGGCGATGAAAGAGACGTGGGTTTGATCCTGGGTGGGAAGATTCCCTGGAGGGCAAGAACTTTATTTATAGAGATGCCCTTTGGGAAATCGTGTGGTTGGAAATGGACTTTATCCAGAAGAGGAAACAAGGCTCAGAGAAGCAGAATCACCCCTGAGGCCACAGAGCTGGCAGACTTCCCAGCCATGACCCACCGCGCGGGCCACCCCCAGGCCCCACGTCAGCGTGCTCGCTGATGGCTGGACACTTACCCATGTAGTTCCCCATGAAGGAGATGCCGATGGATATGGGGTTCCACGTGGGACCAGAGTGGGCGCCAAGGGTGGTCCAGCCCCGACCCTCATACACCAGCCCATCTTCTCCGATCAGGAAGCTGTGCGGGTGGGAGGGTGAGTTGGATGTGTGATCAGGGCTTCCTTTCCCTCCTCTGTGGCCCTGCCCCTGCCCCTCACAATTTCCGCAGCGCCCTGCCCCTTATCCCCTAGTCTTCCACAGTAAGATCAAGGGCCCTGGTCCCTCTATATGTCAAGCCCAGCTCTACGTGCCCTTTTCTTGCATCCACGGCCCCTATCTACCAGCTAATCAGAGAGGCGGCAGCACCTGCCCAAGGTCACACAGCTGGTCAGAGGCAGAGCCAGGGTTTCCACCCAGGGCTTCGTGACTCCCACCTCGTGGTCCGAGCCCTTGCGCTCTCCTGCCTCCCTGGAGGATGGTGTGAACTCTCGATTTCCTCAGTCCTCACCTGCAGTCCTTGGAAGCAAGCATTACTATCCCTGCTTTAAGCTGAGGAAGCCGACCCAGATTGTTTACCCAAGGTCATTTCCTGGAGACAAATGAGTTCTCAGAGCTCTCCCCTGCCCTCTCCTCGGCCTGCTTCCTGCTTCCTCTTCCCTGTGGGGGTGCCCTTGAGAGACAGGATCAGGGGCTCGAGGAGTGGCACCACAACCAGACCCAAATGCTGGAGCCCCAGCCCCTGAATCATGGCGGGTCCCAATCCTAGAAGCAGGTCCTTCAGACGCGCTCATTCCACACGTGACCAAGCGAGTTTGATTGAGCACATTGGAACTAAGCCTAGGTGACTCTAGTGGTAAAGAACCTGCCCGTCAATGCAGGCGATGAAAGAGACGTGGGTTTGATCCCTGGGTGGGGAAGATTCCCTGGAGGAGGGCAGGGCAACCCACTCCAATATTCTTGCCTGCAGGATCCCATGGACAGAGGAGCCTGGCAGGCTGCTGTCTGTGGGGTCACAAAAGACCCGGTCAGGACTGAATGTCTGAGCACGTTGGAATTAACTGGAAGACTGGCTTTTTGGAGACTTGATATTGGCCACCTCAGCCATCTGGCTCACAAGGTCATCAAGGGTGCACAGGAGGTGGGGCCTGCTCATACCGCGTCCTGAGTCTGCCACTTGGGAAGCCAGACTCTCAGAATCTGAGTTAAAGAGACCAGAAATCCCATTATTAATTCTGATACTCAGGACTGGGCTGGTCAGGGCCCTGGCACAGTCCTAGCACCTGACACAAGCAATTGGAACTCTGAATCTTTGTTAAATGAATGCATCTCCTTTCAGCTTCTAGCACCACCACCAGGGGGTGGGCAGGAGCCCCCTTTTTTCACAGGTGAAGAAACTGAGGCTCCACCCAAGGTATTTCAAGGAAGGGAGATTCAAAACGTTGGGATCAGATTCTGAAGCCTAAAACGGGAGGAACGAACGTCAGTCTGCTTTTCTATAAAGTGATTTAGACCAGAGGCCCCGGAGCCGAACTGTCTGCTCGTCATACTTCAGGGAAGCACCTAGTATCGGAGTTCCTGACTCTTGGAAACAAAACTTTGAAATTGGAACCTTTGGATTGTCAAATCTTTCTTTTTTTTCTTTTTTGAGCGGAAAGTAGAGTTTATTAGAGTCGGGGAAGGGAGAGTTGCTGCTGGCACAGCGGGCCGGCTCAGGGGAGAGCTGACCTGGGTTGTAAAATCTTGAGCCGGAAGAGCTGAGGGATTCCCTGGGAGACGTCTCGATTGCTCCGAGTGAGGTCTTCAGATTTCCTGGCCTCACCCCAGCCCTACTGATGCCTCGTTAAGGACGGGGCCTGGGAACCTGCCTTTCCAGTAAAGCGGTTCTGCTGTTCACCAAGGCTTGAGGACTGATCAAGGAAGAATCTGTGTGTGGGAGCCCAGTCTATTCCCCGGGACAGGGGGCTGGTGGGCATGGGCCCCCGAGACGGATCTAACCGTCCCCGCCCCTGCGACTGCCCTCACCTCTGTCCTCCCCACGGCAGCCAGAGGGAGCTTCTCATACCCAAGCGGGCTCGCCTCCCTTCCGTGGCTGCTGTCTTACTCCGAGTAGAGCCAAGGTCCTCCTCATAACCCGCGAGACCCTGTGCCTTCTGCCCGCAGCCAGCCTCTTCTTCCTCGTTTGATGTCACTTCCCGGCTACCTCCAGCCACCCTGACCTCTGTCCCGCAGGCATGAGCACCTCCCTCGGCCTCCTGGCTTTACCTCCTTCTGCCGTACCCTCAGCTCACTACACTCCGCATGGCTCCATGTCCCAAAGCCTGGTTAGTCTCTCTGTTGTTTTTCTCTATGGCTTCTGTTACCATCAGAATTCATCTTGTGGACTCGGCTTGTTTCTCCCCTGTTGCTGCCTGCTGGCCTTTAAATCCCTTCTGTGTCCACGGCTGTGCCCCCAGCCCCAGCCTCTGGCACACAGCCTGGCACACAGTCATAGGCACCGAGGGTCGATGGATTGGGGGTTGCCCCTGCAGACCAGGCGGTGTCTTAAGTGGTACTGGCCGGCTCAGTGATGGAGTGGCCCACGCCCCCATTGACTTTGCAGAGGAGGAAGATGTCCTTGAAGCCGAGAGAGGCTGAATGCCTGCCCAGGGATCAGCCAGCAGTAAATGGAACTGGGACTGTAGCCCTGCCCGCAGCTTAACCAGGCACCGAACTTTGCCAAGATTCCACTTCTAAGGACGTCTTCCTGTGTTTCGGCAAAGTCTGCCCCTTACTCTGGGGTCAGAGTTTGGACTGCAGCCCCTTCCTGTCTCCCTAGCGTCTTTGCACACGCCCAGTCCTAAGCACCCACCCGGGTGGAGAAACAGAGATGCTGTGCGGCTAGCATGGGGTCCCCGAGGTCACCCGTGCCCGCGCACGCCTCCCTGCTCCAATCCGCGCTCCAACCTTTGCCTCCCGGCGCACTCACTTGTAGCCTACGTCGCACCAGTCCAGCGTCCGCATGTGGTAGTTCTGCACATTCTGAGCCTGCTGCTGGCACGAGGCGGGGGAGTTGCAGGTGCTGCCGGCCGTGTGGGACACCACCACGTAGCGCACGGGCTGCGGGTCTCTTGGTGCATCCGGGTCCACTCTCTGCGGGACACGATGAAGTTGCAACCTGTAGGGTCTTCTAGGTGCTTCTCATACCCAAGCGGGCTCGCCTCCCTTCCGTGGCTGCTGTCTTACTCCGAGTAGAGCCAAGGTCCTCCTCATAACCCGCGAGACCCTGTGCCTTCTGCCCGCAGCCAGCCTCTTCTTCCTCGTTTGATGTCACTTCCCGGCTACCTCCAGCCACCCTGACCTCTGTCCCGCAGGCATGAGCACCTCCCTCGGCCTCCTGGCTTTACCTCTTTCTGCCGTACCCTCAGCTCACTACACTCCGCATGGCTCCATGTCCCAAAGCCTGGTTAGTCTCTCTGTTGTTTTTCTCTATGGCTTCTGTTACCATCAGAATTCATCTTGTGGACTCGGCTTGTTTCTCCCCTGTTGCTGCCTGCTGGCCTTTAAATCCCTTCTGTGTCCACGGCTGTGCCCCCAGCCCCAGCCTCTGGCACACAGCCTGGCACACAGTCATAGGCACCGAGGGTCGATGGATTGGGGGTTGCCCCTGCAGACCAGGCGGTGTCTTAAGTGGTACTGGCCGGCTCAGTGATGGAGTGGCCCACGCCCCATTGACTTTGCAGAGGAGGAAGATGTCCTTGAAGCCGAGAGAGGCTGAATGCCTGCCCAGGGATCAGCCAGCAGTAAATGGAACTGGGACTGTAGCCCTGCCCGCAGCTTAACCAGGCACCGAACTTTGCCAAGATTCCACTTCTAAGGACGTCTTCCTGTGTTTCGGCAAAGTCTGCCCCTTACTCTGGGGTCAGAGTTTGGACTGCAGCCCCTTCCTGTCTCCCTAGCGTCTTTGCACACGCCCAGTCCTAAGCACCCACCCGGGTGGAGAAACAGAGATGCTGTGCGGCTAGCATGGGGTCCCCGAGGTCACCCGTGCCCGCGCACGCCTCCCTGCTCCAATCCGCGCTCCAACCTTTGCCTCCCGGCGCACTCACTTGTAGCCTACGTCGCACCAGTCCAGCGTCCGCATGTGGTAGTTCTGCACATTCTGAGCCTGCTGCTGGCACGAGGCGGGGGAGTTGCAGGTGCTGCCGGCCGTGTGGGACACCACCACGTAGCGCACGGGCTGCCGGAGTCTCTTGGTGCACTTGGGCGCCAGGGCATTCCACTCTCTGCGGGACACGATGAAGTTGCAACCTGTAGGGTCTTCTTGAGGTGCTCCGAGGCCCAAGAGAGCGAGGAGGGTCCAGGCGAGCAGCGCGCAGCGGCGGGACATGGCAGGCAGGGCACGCAGAGGTGGCTGGCGGTTCGCGGCTGGCCTTGGGCCTTTATCTGCAGGGACAGGGATGCAGGGAATGTCTTGCCTCGCACCCGAAGGGCCTTCCCAGACTCCTCCTCCTTCTCTGGCGGGGCCCCAACAGGATGCAGTATGGTCAGGTCCAGGCCAGAGGGTGGTGGAGGGGTGGAGGGGAGGCCGTTCCGCCAGGCAAGAGTTGGGGTGGGGAGAGGCACACAAGTCCCTGGGCGAAGCTGTGATTTCTGGAAGATCCAGGGTCTGGATCTCTGCCCTGCTTTGTCTGTCGCCTCAGTGGGGCACTAGACAAAACTCACCAGGAACTTAATACCAGGAAGAGAGAAAGAGAGGCCCCAGGCCTCTTCTCCTTTCTTCCTGCAAGGAACTGAAGCAACAAAGTGGCCCATTTTGAAAATACTTTGCCTGGGCCTAAGCCCGATGTCATTTAACCCTTGCAGCAAGCGGCAGAGGGGCCCAACGGGAAGCCCATTTCACACTTGTGTAAACTGAGGCCAGAAGAGGGCTAATCACCTTGCCCACATGTGGGAGATAGGAGAGCCTAGCGGTCCAGAGCCCCCATTCAGAGCCAGGCTACCTGTGTTTGAATTCTGGTGACGTCCCAGCGTGTGAACTTGGGCCATTAACTTAACCTTTCTGTGTCTCAGTTTTCCCCACCTGCAAAATGGGGCTGATATGAGAAAGTCTCCAACCCAGGGGACGATCCCTTAGAAGATGTCTAACTCAGAGTGCCACATAAGCTTCACCGGGAATCGACCTCAAATCTGCCCTTAGTAGTAAGCTCCATGCTTCATGTCTCTGCTGCTGGTAACTCCACAGGAGGGACCCTGAGGGCCAGAGAGGAACAGCCATCACCTAGGGCCACTCAGCAGCTTGGGGTCACGGTTGGGGCAGACTTCCCTGGGGACTCTGCGTTGTCCAGGTCTCCTTTCCATTACCCCTTAGAGGCACCTGCTGAGTTCAGGGAAGACTGTCCCCTTGGATTTTCCTTTTACCCCAATGTTCATTGCAGTTTTCTATACAATAGCTAGAACATGAAAGCAACCTAGATGTCCACTGACAAATGAATGGATAAATAAGCTCTGGTACATATATACAATGGAGTACTACTCAGCTGTTAAAGGAAATGCAGAAGAATCAGTCCTAATGACGTGGTTGGAGCTAGAACTTATTATAAAAAGTGAAGTCAGTCAAAAAGAGAAGGACAAGTACAGTATACTAACACATATATATGGAATCTAGTAAAAGGGTGATGATAACACATGCAGTGAACCCATGGAAAAACAGACAGGGAATAGACACATGGACAGTGTTGGGAATGAACAGTGGGTGGGAGGCACAGAGGGAGTAACATGGAAACCTATACTATCATGTGTGAAAAAGACAGCTACTGTCATTGCGCTAAGGGAATAGGAGTACTTACAATGACCTGGTGCAACAGCCTGGAGGGCTGGGATGGGGGTGCCTGGCAGCGAGGAGGGGACCAGGGATATGCAGATGACTGATCTGGGAATGTGCATGTTTGTGAACAACAAAGCTCTGTAAAAACTTTTACATAAAGAAATAAATATTAAAAAAAATTGATGGAGAAATCAAAAGCTTTACAGATAAGCAAAAATTAAGAGAATTTAGTAACACCAAACCAGCCTTACAACAAGTGTTCAAGGGACTTATATAGACAACATACATAAGAGAAGAAGAAGATCTACAAAACAAACCCATCATAACATCTAAGAAGATGACAATAGGATCATTTGTATCAATAATTACTTTAAATATAAATGGACTAAATGCCCCAACCAAAAGGCACAGACTGGCTGAATGGATACAAAAACAAGACGCATACTTATGCTGCCTACAAGAAACTCACCTCAGACCTAAAGACACTCATAGACTGAAAGTGACAGGATTGAAAAAGATATTCCATGCAAATGGAAATCAAAAGAAAGCTTGAGGAGCAATCCTCGTATCAGATAATATAGACCTTAAAATAAAGAAGGTTAGAAGAGACAAGGCAGGACACTACATAATGATCAAGGGATCAACCCAAGAGGAAGACATAGCAATCATAAATATCTATGCACCCAACACAGAAGCACCCCAATACAAAAGTCAAACACTCGCTGAGTTCAACTTCTTGGAGTATGTTTCCAATAGCTAGAACATGAAAGCAACCTAGATGTCCACTGACAAATGAATGGATAAATAAGCTCTGGTACATATATACAATGGAGTACTACTCAGCTGTTAAAGGAAATGCAGAAGAATCAGTCCTAATGACGTGGTTGGAGCTAGAACTTATTATAAAAAGTGAAGTCAGTCAAAAAGAGAAGGACAAGTACAGTATACTAACACATATATATGGAATCTAGTAAAGGGTGATGATAACACATGCAGTGAACCCATGGAAAAACAGACAGGGAATAGACACATGGACAGTGTTGGGAATGAACAGTGGGTGGGAGGCACAGAGGGAGTAACATGGAAACCTATACTATCATGTGTGAAAAAGACAGCTACTGTCATTGCGCTAAGGGAATAGGAGTACTTACAATGACCTGGTGCAACAGCCTGGAGGGCTGGGATGGGGGTGCCTGGCAGCGAGGAGGGGACCAGGGATATGCAGATGACTGATCTGGGAATGTGCATGTTTGTGAACAACAAAGCTCTGTAAAAACTTTTACATAAAGAAATAAATATTAAAAAAAATTGATGGAGAAATCAAAAGCTTTACAGATAAGCAAAAATTAAGAGAATTTAGTAACACCAAACCAGCCTTACAACAAGTGTTCAAGGGACTTATATAGACAACATACATAAGAGAAGAAGAAGATCTACAAAACAAACCCATCATAACATCTAAGAAGATGACAATAGGATCATTTGTATCAATAATTACTTTAAATATAAATGGACTAAATGCCCCAACCAAAAGGCACAGACTGGCTGAATGGATACAAAAACAAGACGCATACTTATGCTGCCTACAAGAAACTCACCTCAGACCTAAAGACACTCATAGACTGAAAGTGACAGGATTGAAAAAGATATTCCATGCAAATGGAAATCAAAAGAAAGCTTGAGGAGCAATCCTCGTATCAGATAATATAGACCTTAAAATAAAGAAGGTTAGAAGAGACAAGGCAGGACACTACATAATGATCAAGGGATCAACCCAAGAGGAAGACATAGCAATCATAAATATCTATGCACCCAACACAGAAGCACCCCAATACAAAAGTCAAACACTCGCTGACATAAAAAGAATAAATGGACAGTTCCAAAACAATGGTAGGAGACTTTAACACTCCTCTTACACCAATGGACAGATCATCAAAACAGAAAGTCAATAGGAAACACAAGCCCTAAATGACACATTAGAAGAGATGGATCTCGTTGGTATCTTTAGGACATTCCACCCAAAAGCAGAGGAATATGTTTTTTCTTCTCAAGCACACATGGAACATTCTCCAGCAAAGACCACATATTGGGGGCTTCCCCTGGTGGTCCAGTGGATAAGGACACCGCCTTGCAGTGCAAGGGGCGCCAGTTCGATCGCTGGCCTGGGAAGATCCCACGTGCCGCGGAGCGGCTGGGCTGATGTGTCCAATTACCGAGCCGGAGCTCTGGAGCGCATGCGCCCAGAGCCGGCGCTCTGCAACGACAGACACCACTGCGATGGGAGGCCCATAGGAGCCAAAGAGCAAAGATGGATGAAAATAGAGAAATGAAAGACCAGTAGAAGTGGCCTGCCCGCTCCTCTCCCTCCCCGACCAGACCCCCGCCCAAAAATAAAATAAAATAAAAAACCAAAAAAACCCACATCTTGGGTTACAAATCAAACCTCAGTAAATTTAAGAAAATTGAAATTATATCAACCATCGTTTCTGACCACAACGCTATGAGACTAAATATCAATTACAAGAAAAAAAATGCTAAATTCACAAACACATGGTGATTAAACAACATATTCCTAACAAGCAAAGAGATCACTTAACAAATCAAAAGAGAAATAAAAATATTCCTAGAAGAAAATGACAATGAAAACACAACAGCACAAAACCTATGGGACACTGCAAAAGCAGTTCTAAGAGGGAAGTTTATAGCAATACAGTCCTACCTCAAGAAACAAGAAACACAACAGAAAGACAACCTAACTCTACACTTAAAATAACTGGAAAAAGAAGAACAAAAAAACCTCTAAGGTTAGCCAAAGAAGAGAAATCATAAATTTCAGAGCAGAAATAAATGAAAAAGAGATGAAAGAAACAATAGTAAAGATAAATAAATGAAAAGCTGGTTCTTCGAAAAGATAAACAAAATGGACAAACTGCTGGCCAGACTCATCAAGAAAAAAAGAGAGAAGAATCAGATCAACAAAATCATACATGAAAAAGGAGAGGTTACAAGAGACAATACAGAAATTCAAAGGGTTATAAGAGACTATTATGAATGACTATATGACAACAAACTGGACGACCTAGAAGAAATGGACAGGTTCTTAGGAAAGTTCAATCTTCTAAGACAGAACCAGGAAGAAATAGAAATTATGAATAACCCAATTACTAGTGTGGAAATAGAATCTGTGATCAAAAATCTACCCCAAAGTAAAAGCCCAGGGCCAGATGGCTTCACGGGTGAATTCTACCAAACATTTAAAGAAGAGCTAATGCCTATCCTTCTAAAACTCTTCCAAAAAATCACACAAGAAAGAACACCTTCAAACACATTCTACGAGGCTGCCATTATCCTGATACCAAAACCAGGTAAAGACAACACAAAAAAAGAAAACTATAGGCTAATATCGTTGATGAATTTAGACACAAAGATCTTCAAAAAATTCTTGCAAACAGAATTCAACAGCACATCAAAAAACTCATACATCAGGATCAAGTTGGGTTTATCCCAGGCATGCAAGGATTCTTCAATATCCGCAAATCAGTCAATGTGATACACCATATCAGCAAATTGAGAGACAAAAATCGCATAATAATCTCAATAGATGCGGAAAATGCCTCTGACAGAATCCAACACCCACTTATGATAAAAATTCATCAAAAAATGGGCATAGAAGGAACCTACCTCAACATAGTGAAAACCATATATGAGAAGCCCGCAGTGAACATTATTCTCAATGGTGAGAAACTGGAAACTTTCCCTCTAAGATCAGGAACAAGACAAGGGTGTCCACTTTCACCACAATTATTCAGCATAGTTTTGGAAGTTCTAGGAACAGCAATAAGAGATGAAAAAGAAATAAAAGGAATCCAGACTGGAAAAGGAGTAAAACTCTCTCTACTCACAGATGACATGATACTATACATAGCAAACCCCAAGAACACTATTAGAAAACTACTAGGCTTAATCAATGAATTCAGCAAAGTCGCAGGATACCAAATCAATACACAGAAATCACTCACATTCCTATATACAAACCATGAAAAATCATAAAGAGAAATCAAGGATGCAATCCCATTCACCACTGCAGCCAAAAGAATCAAATATCTGGGAATAAACCTACCTAAAGAGACAAAAGACCTGTACACAGAAAATTACAAGACATTAATGAAAGAAATCAAAGATGACATAAACAGATGGAGAGATATTCCATGTTCCCAGGTCAGAAGAATCAATATTGTGAAAATGACCATACTACCAAATATCATCTACAGATTTAATGTGATCCTTATCAAATTGCCAATAACATTCTTCACAGAACTAAACCAAAAAATAACACATATGTTCATATGGAAACACAAAATATCTCGGATAGCCAAAACAATTCTGACAAAGAAGAATAGAACTGGAGGGATCAGCCTCCCTAACTTCAGACTACACTACAAAGCAACAGTCATCAAGACAGTATGGTACTGGTACAAAAACACAGACATAGACCAGTGGAACAAGATAGAGAACCCAGAGATAATCGAATGCATCTATGGGTACCTTATTTTTGACAAAGGAGACAAACATATAAAATGGGACAAAGACAGCCTCTTCAACAAATGGCGCTGGGAAAACTGGACAGCTACATGTAAAAAAAATGAAGTTGAAACATTCCCTGACACCATATCCGCAAATCAGTCAATGTGATACACCATATCAGCAAATTGAGAGACAAAAATCGCATAATAATCTCAATAGATGCGGAAAATGCCTCTGACAGAATCCAACACCCACTTATGATAAAAATTCATCAAAAAATGGGCATAGAAGGAACCTACCTCAACATAGTGAAAACCATATATGAGAAGCCCGCAGTGAACATTATTCTCAATGGTGAGAAACTGGAAACTTTCCCTCTAAGATCAGGAACAAGACAAGGGTGTCCACTTTCACCACAATTATTCAGCATAGTTTTGGAAGTTCTAGGAACAGCAATAAGAGATGAAAAAGAAATAAAAGGAATCCAGACTGGAAAAGGAGTAAAACTCTCTCTACTCACAGATGACATGATACTATACATAGCAAACCCCAAAGACACTATTAGAAAACTACTAGGCTTAATCAATGAATTCAGCAAAGTCGCAGGATACCAAATCAATACACAGAAATCACTCACATTCCTATATACAAACCATGAAAAATCATAAAGAGAAATCAAGGATGCAATCCCATTCACCACTGCAGCCAAAAGAATCAAATATCTGGGAATAAACCTACCTAAAGAGACAAAAGACCTGTACACAGAAAATTACAAGACATTAATGAAAGAAATCAAAGATGACATAAACAGATGGAGAGATATTCCATGTTCCCAGGTCAGAAGAATCAATATTGTGAAAATGACCATACGACCAAATATCATCTACAGATTCAATGCGATCCCTATCAAATTACCAATGACATTCTTAACAGAACTAGACCAAAAAATAACACAGTTCATATGGAAACACAAAATATCTCGGATAGCCAAGGCAATTCTGAGAAGGATGAATGGAGCTGGAGGGATCAGCTTCCCTAGCTTCAGATTCTACTACAAAGCAACAGTCATCAAGACAGTATGGTACTGGCACAAAAACACAGACATAGACCAGTGGAACAAGATAGAGAACCCAGAGATAATCGAATGCATCTATGGGTACCTTATTTTTGACAAAGGAGACAAACATATAAAATGGGACAAAGACAGCCTCTTCAACAAATGGCGCTGGGAAAACTGGACAGCTACATGTAAAAAAAATGAAGTTGAAACATTCCCTGACACCATACACAAAGATCAACTCAAAATGGATTAAAGACCTAAATGTAAGTCCAGAAGCCATAAAATTCTTAGAGGAGAATATAGGCAAAACACTCAATGACATAAATCAAAGCAAGATTCTGTGACCCGCCCACTAGACTAATGGAAATAAAAACAAAAATAAATAAGTGGGGCCTAATGAAACTGAAAAGCTTTTGCACAGCAAAAGAAACTACAAACAAGATGAACAGACAACCCACAGAATGGGAGAAAATTATAGCAAATGAAACAACCAACAAAGAATTAATTTCCAAAATATACAAGCAGCTCAGACAACTCAACACTGAAAAAACAAACAACCCAATCAAAAAATGGGAAAAAGACCTAAACAGACACCTCTCCGAAGAAGAAGCAGATATGGCCAAAAAAACACATGAAAAGATGCTCAAAGTCGCTTATTATTAGAGAAATGCAAATCAAAACTACAATGAGATATCACCTCACACCAGTCAGTATGGCCATCATCAAAAAATCTACAGATAATAAATGCTGGAGAGGTGCGGAGAAAAGGGAACACTCTCGCATTGTTGGTCGGAATATAAATTGATGCAACACTATGGAAGACAGTATGGAGATTCCTCAAAAAGCTAAGAATAGAAATACCATATGACCCAACAATCCCACTAGTAGGCATATACCCTGATGAAATCAAAATTGAAAGAGACCTGTACCTCAATGTTCGTTGCCGCACTCTACAGAATAGCTAAAACATGGAAGCAATCTAAATGTCCACTGATGAACGAATGGATAAAGAAGCTCTGGTATATATATACAATGGAGTACTTCTCAGCTGCAAAAAGAAATACAGAAGACTCAGCTCTAATGAGATCGATGAATCTAGCATCTATTATACAAAGTGAAGTAAGTCAAAAAGGGAAGGACAAATACAGTATACTTACACATATATATGGAATCTAGTAAGATCGTACTGATAAATACCACACACGCAGAGCATTGATGGAGAAACAGTCATAGAGAACAGACTTATAGACATTGGAGAGGGAAGAGTGGGTGAGAGATATGGAAAGAGTAACATGGAGCCCTATACCATCATATGTAAAAGAGATAACTATTGCCAGTGTGCTGTGGGATAAGGGATCTTTACACGGAGGCTATGCGATGATCTGGAGGGGTGGATTGTGGGGTGGGATATACATATGATTAATCTGGGAGTATACATATCTGTAAACAAAACTGTAAAAGCAAAAAAAAAAAAAAAGATTCAGTTGTTACTAGCTAATTTAATAAAATGAATAGTACCATTAAAAAAAAGTAACATATGCCGCACTTTGCTGTACAGCAGAAATGAACAAACATAACATTGTAAATCAGAAAGTCGTGTCTGACTCTTCGCAACCCCATGGACTGGAGCCCACCAAACTCCTCTGTCCATGGGGATTCTGGAGGCAAGAATGCTGCAGTGGGTTGACATTTCCTCCTCTAGGGGATCTTCCCAACCAGGGAGCTAACCCCGCCTCCTGCATTGCAGTCGGACTCTACCATCTGAGGCCCCAGGGAAAAGTGTAAATGAACTATGCTCCAGTAAAAAAATTTTATAGAACTTCCCTGGTGGTTCAGTGCTTGAGAAGTCCACTGATGGCGGAGCTGGGGTGGATCCCCGGTCCAGAAGGGTTCCACAGGCCTCCAGGCAGCGAAGCTCATGTGCCACAAGTACTGAGCCTGAGCTGGAAAGCCCGTGTGCCACAGCTAATGAAGCCCACGATCACCCAGAGCCTGTGCTTCACAAGCGAAACCACTGCAAGGAGAAGCCTGTGTACGGCCACAGGTTAGTAGCCCGTGCCTGCCGCAGTTAGAGGAAGTCTGTGTGCAGCAGGGAAGACTCAGTGCAACCAAAACTAAAACAATAAATAACTTTTTTTTAAAGTAACACCTGCTAGCTGTAACACGTTGAATGGACAGAAAATGTTAAATCATCTGTGTTTCGCTCTCTCCATCCCCGCCCACCCCAGGTCACCCATGAGAACAGAGTGGTGTGTTTTCTTCCTGTGTATTCTCCAGGTTCACGTAAGTCATGTTTATATACTCACGTGGCTCACCAGGCAGCCCTCAGCACCTTCATGAATTATCTCAGCACATGCGCTCAACAGGTCTGTGTGGCAGATGTTCTAATTAACCCTGCCTTTTCTATAGTCGAGGAAGCTGAGACCCTGAAGGGTTAGTGTGGTTCAGGGAGAAGATGGTGATGCTTATGTTTCGCCACAAGTTCCAGACCCCAGAGACGCCTCTGAACCACATTCTGCTTCCTACAAACATACATATGGACCCATTTTAAAAAGTAAAATAAAACCCACAGCATCCGGCTTCCCCTGGTGGTCCAGTGGGTAAGGACACTGCCTTGCAGTGCAAGGGGCGCCGGTTCGAGCCCTGGCCTGGGAAGATCCCACGTGCCGCGGAGCGGCTGGACAAATGTGTCCAATTACCGAGTCGGAGCTCTGGAGCGCATGCGCCCAGAGCCGGCGCACTGCAATGACAGACGCCACAGTGATGGGAGGCCCACAGGAGCCAAAGAACAAAGACGGATGAACATAGAGAAACGAAAGAGCAATAGAAGTGGCCCGCCTGCTCCCCTCACTCCCCAACCCGATCCCCGCCCAACATAAATAAATAAATAAATCTTTAAAAAAAAAAAAAAAAAAACCACAGCATCAACTTGCTTTTTGTTACCTAATATTTCATAGGCATCTCTCCTGGCCAGTACATCTACATAAAATTCCAATCTATCTTTTATAATAGTTGCATATTCCTTTTAATTTATTTTATTTTTGAAGCCCACGAATCACGCTAATGAAGCCCACGATCACCCAGAGCCTGTGCTTCACAAGCGAAACCACTGCAAGGAGAAGCCTGTGTCGGCCACAGGTTAGTAGCCCGTGCCTGCCGCAGTTAGAGGAAGTCTGTGTGCAGCAGGGAAGACTCAGTGCAACCAAAACTAAAACAATAAATAACTTTTTTTTAAAGTAACACCTGCTAGCTGTAACACGTTGAATGGACAGAAAATGTTAAATCATCTGTGTTTCGCTCTCTCCATCCCCGCCCACCCCAGGTCACCCATGAGAACAGAGTGGTGTGTTTTCTTCCTGTGTATTCTCCAGGTTCACGTAAGTCATGTTTATATACTCACGTGGCTCACCAGGCAGCCCTCAGCACCTTCATGAATTATCTCAGCACATGCGCTCAACAGGTCTGTGTGGCAGATGTTCTAATTAACCCTGCCTTTTCTATAGTCGAGGAAGCTGAGACCCTGAAGGGTTAGTGTGGTTCAGGGAGAAGATGGTGATGCTTATGTTTCGCCACAAGTTCCAGACCCCAGAGACGCCTCTGAACCACATTCTGCTTCCTACAAACATACATATGGACCCATTTTAAAAAGTAAAATAAAACCCACAGCATCCGGCTTCCCCTGGTGGTCCAGTGGGTAAGGACACTGCCTTGCAGTGCAAGGGGCGCCGGTTCGAGCCCTGGCCTGGGAAGATCCCACGTGCCGCGGAGCGGCTGGACAAATGTGTCCAATTACCGAGTCGGAGCTCTGGAGCGCATGCGCCCAGAGCCGGCGCACTGCAATGACAGACGCCACAGTGATGGGAGGCCCACAGGAGCCAAAGAACAAAGACGGATGAACATAGAGAAACGAAAGAGCAATAGAAGTGGCCCGCCTGCTCCCCTCACTCCCCAACCCGATCCCCGCCCAACATAAATAAATAAATAAATCTTTAAAAAAAAAAAAAAAAAAAACCACAGCATCAACTTGCTTTTTGTTACCTAATATTTCATAGGCATCTCTCCTGGCCAGTACATCTACATAAAATTCCAATCTATCTTTTATAATAGTTGCATATTCCTTTTTAAATTTTATTTTTATTTTTGGCTGTGCTGTGTCTTTGTTGCTACACAGGCTTTCTCTACTTGCAGCAAGCAGGGCTATTCTCTAGTTGTAGGGCACAGGCTTCTCCCTGTGGTGGCTTCTCTTGTTGTGGAGTACGGGCTGTAGGCAGGCAGACTTAGTTGTTGCAGCTCGTGGGCTTAGTTGCCCCTGTGCATGTGAGGTCTTCCCGGACCAGGGATCCAACCCGTGTCCCCTGCATTGGCAGGCAGAGTCTTAATCACTGGACCACCAGGGAGGTCCAACATAATTTCTTTTTTGAAGTTTGCCAGTCTGCCTTCAAGCCCAGTGCTGCATAAAGTATTATCAAACCTACAGCCTTACACATGGGAGTGTTTACAGATGATAAATATAGACTTGCGAGGTCGAAGATTATACATATTTAATAGATGTTACCAGATTCTTTTCCTCAGAAGACCATTATCGGTTCATATTTCCAGTGCTAATGTACTGGAGCCCCCAGTTACCCCAGAAGTGGGTGTTATCCCTTCTTAAATGTATGGGTATAAATTGATATCTCTTTGAAACTTTAATTGGTGATTTTATGACCACTCAAGGGGCTGAGTATTTTTGTTTGCTGCTCATTTGGATGTATCTTTGGTACACTGTCTTTCTTTTTTAAAAAATATTTATTTAGTTAGTTGATTTATTTGGCTGTACCAGATCTTAGTTGTCACATATGGGATCTAGTTCCCTGACCAAGGGTTGAACCGGGGCCCCCTGTATTGAGAGCATAGAGGCTTAGCCACTGGAACACCAGGGAAGTCCCTGATCCATTGTCTTTAATTTCCATTGCCCATTTTTAAAAAATTGGGTCTATTTCTTACCAATTTGCAAAGTGAAGAAAACATTCCAATTACTAGAATTGTTGAGTATGTTTATTTTGCATCTCAGTTCTTTTTTCTTCTTCTTCTTTTTTAAAAATTTTGGCCTCTTTTATTGGTATTTCATTTATTTATTTTCATCCCTCTTTGCTCTTTGGCCTGTGTGGGCCTCCCGTTACAGTGGCCTCTCCTGCTGCAGAGCACGGGCTCTGGACACAAGGGCCCCAGAACACTGGCTTGTAATCGGATACACCAGTCCAGCTGCTCTTCGTCATGTGGGATCTTCCTGGCCAGAGATCTAACTGGCGCCCCTTGTGCTGCAAGGCGGACTCTTTACCCACTTTACCACCAGGGAAGCCCAGTGTCTCAGTTCTTTTTAAGAGCATTAAAGGATGAGATACTTATAGAAAACATACAAATGTGCTTTTATAGAGTTAATACAGTTAACAGAATAGCATGGATAGAGTTAATAGAATTAATCGTGGAGAGCTCTGTTACTTTGCATACCATGAGTATGCCATGTACAAACATCCTGGTCTGGAAAAAGCTACGTTGTAGATTTTAATAGATTTTGCTTAATACCATTCCAAAAAAAGTTTTAGTGTTTATTTTCCCTAGCAATGGTATCAGTTCAATTTAAAAAAGATGTTACCAGATTCTTTTCCTCAGAAGACCATTATCGGTTCATATTTCCAGTGCTAATGTACTGGAGCCCCCAGTTACCCCAGAAGTGGGTGTTATCCCTTCTTAAATGTATGGGTATAAATTGATATCTCTTTGAAACTTTAATTGGTGATTTTATGACCACTCAAGGGGCTGAGTATTTTTGTTTGCTGCTCATTTGGATGTATCTTTGGTACACTGTCTTTCTTTTTTAAAAAATATTTATTTAGTTAGTTGATTTATTTGGCTGTACCAGATCTTAGTTGTCACATATGGGATCTAGTTCCCTGACCAAGGGTTGAACCGGGGCCCCCTGTATTGAGAGCATAGAGGCTTAGCCACTGGAACACCAGGGAAGTCCCTGATCCATTGTCTTTAATTTCCATTGCCCATTTTTAAAAAATTGGGTCTATTTCTTACCAATTTGCAAAGTGAAGAAAACATTCCAATTACTAGAATTGTTGAGTATGTTTATTTTGCATCTCAGTTCTTTTTTCTTCTTCTTCTTTTTTAAAAATTTTGGCCTCTTTTATTGGTATTTCATTTATTTATTTTCATCCCTCTTTGCTCTTTGGCCTGTGTGGGCCTCCCGTTACAGTGGCCTCTCCTGCTGCAGAGCACGGGCTCTGGACACAAGGGCCCCAGAACACTGGCTTGTAATCGGATACACCAGTCCAGCTGCTCTTCGTCATGTGGGATCTTCCTGGCCAGAGATCTAACTGGCGCCCCTTGTGCTGCAAGGCGGACTCTTTACCCACTTTACCACCAGGGAAGCCCAGTGTCTCAGTTCTTTTTAAGAGCATTAAAGGATGAGATACTTATAGAAAACATACAAATGTGCTTTTATAGAGTTAATACAGTTAACAGAATAGCATGGATAGAGTTAATAGAATTAATCGTGGAGAGCTCTGTTACTTTGCATACCATGAGTATGCCATGTACAAACATCCTGGTCTGGAAAAAGCTACGTTGTAGATTTTAATAGATTTTGCTTAATACCATTCCAAAAAAAGTTTTAGTGTTTATTTTCCCTAGCAATGGTATCAGTTCAAGGAACGGTATCTCATTATTGTCTTACTTGCATTTCCTCAATGCTAGACAGGTGATTGTCTTTTTACATATTAATGGGTGTTTGCATCCAACTTCTGGGAACTGTTTGGCTCTTTATTTGTTTTCCTGTTGGATTTTTGCATATGAGGACTTAACGCCAGATCTGTCAAACATGCGACAAACCTTTTCCTCCAGTCTATAAAAAATTTAAATATGGCTTCTTTGATTTCAGTCTCGCCTTAAGAAGATCTTTCCACAACCAAGATTATAAAACTTTTTCTATTAAAAAAAAGTTATTGTGTGTTTTCATGTTAGACCTATACCTCAGCTAGAATTTATAATTGCATATGGTGTGAGGATCTAGGTTTGTTTCCAAAATGGTTACTCATTTGTCCCAGCATCATTTGTTAAATAGACCTGGTTTGGGGGACTTGCCTGGTGGTCCAGTGGTTTGGGAGTCTGTCTGCCAATGCAGGGGACATGGGTTCGATTCCTGTGGGGTCTGGGAGGGTCCCACAGGCCGTGGAGAAACTGCCTGTGCCCCACAACTTTCGAGCCTGCGCTCTAGGGCCTGAAAGCAGCAGTTACTAAGCTTACCTGCCTATAGCATATGCTCCACAAGAGAAACCTGTTCAATGAGGAGCCCATGCACTGCAATAAAGAGTAGGCTCTGCTTGCCACAGCTAGACAAAGCCCACACGCAGCAGCAAAGACCTAGTACAGCCCAAAACAAATAAATTAATTAAAAAAAAAAAAAGACCTGGTTTTACATTTCAGCCCGGCCACATATTAACTGGATAACCTTGGGCAACTGACAGCATTTGACATAGCTGACCACTTCCTTCTCTTCAAAATGCTCACTTCCTTTAGCTTCTGTGTGGTAAGGCTTTCTTGATTTTCCTTCTACTTCTCTGGCTGGTCTTTTTTTTTTTTTTTTTTCTGGCTGGTCTTTTGCTCTCACTTTCAGACTCACTCTTCCCTTCTTTTTTGGCGGAGTGGTCATTTCTATTGGTCTTTCATTTATCTATTTTCATCCATCTTTCATTCTTTGGCCCATGTGGGCCTCCCATCTCAGTGGCCTCTCTTGTTGCAGAGCACTGGCTCTGGGCACATGCGCTTCAGAGCTCCGGCTTGGTAATTGGACACATCAGTCCAGCCGCTCCACGGCATGTGGGATCTTCCCAGGCCAGGGATTGAACCGACCCCCCTTGCACTGCAAGGCGGTGTCCTTACCCACTGGACCACCAGGGAAGCCCATCACTCTTCCCTTCTTGATCATCATACTTTTTCTGCCGGGTGACCCTATCCAGACAGTGGCTTCGGCCACCACCAAAATGCAGATGATTGTTCCATGTTTATGTCTGAGCTCTCAGCTGAATTCTGAATCTGTGTATCCACCTGCCTACTTGTCGTCTCCACTGGCGTGTTCCAGAGGCACCTCAAATGCAAGATTTCCAGCATGGGTCACAATTTGCTCCTCCGAAATTGGCCCTCTTGCAGGAGTCCCTCTAAGGGAATGAATGATACGATCGTCTTCCAGGTTCAAAAGCCATAAATCTGAGCACCATCCCTTGACCATCTCTAACTCTCTCCAAAGTAACACCGAAAATGATGCCCAGCACCAAGCAGGCACTCAATAGACAGTTACTGAATGACTGAAGGGCTGACCAATCCATCTCCAAGTCAAGACACTGCTGTCTCCTAAATATTTTCTGTTCCTTTTTTGGCTGGACTGGGTCTTCATTGATTGGCATGAACTTCCTCTAGCTGCTGTGAGCAGGGGCTTCTCTTGTTACAGAGTACAAGCGCTAGACTGTGTGGGCTCAATATTCATGGTTCATGGGTTTAATTGCTTCAGAGCATGTAAAATTTTCCTGGACCAGGGATCAAATCCATGTCCCCTGAATTGGCGGGTGAATTCTTAACAACTGGACCAACAGGGAAGAAGTCCGTCTTCCAAATATCTTATAAATCAGCATAGGAGTGAAGTGAAAGTTGCTCAGTCATGTCCGACTCTTTGGAACCCCATGGGCTACAACCTACCAGGCTCCTCTGTCCATGGAGGTCTCCAGGCAAGAATATTGGGGTGAGTAGCCATTTTCTTCTCTAGGGAACCTTCTTAACCCAGGGATCGAACCCAGGTCTCTTGCATTGCAGGCGATTCTTTCTCATCTGAGCTGCTGGGGAAACCAGACTCCTGTCTATTTCTGCTCTCTCCACCCTGACTCAGGGAACAGCTTCTTTACCACTAGCGCCACCTGGGAAGCCCTGGTCACCATCTTCTTGCACCTGGATTTAGCTCTTCTCCGTGACCTTCCATCAGGCACCCTGACCTCTGTGAAGCCCAGGCTCAAATAAAAAAGCCAGTCATTGAAAGAGGCACCTGTACCCCAATGTTCAGTGCAGCTCTCTATACAATAGCTAGAACATGGAAGCAACCTAGATGTCCATCGATGGATGAATGGATAGAAAAGCTGTGGTACATACATACAATGGAATACTACACAGCTGTAAAAAGAAATGCAGAAGAATCAGTCCTAATGAGGTGGCTGGATCTAGAACCTATCATAAAATTGAAGTAAGTCAAAAAGAGAAAGACAAGTACAGCATACTAACACATATATATGGAATCTAGTAGGATGGTAATGATAGTCAGGATGGCCAAGCAGTCTAAGGTGCTGCGTACAGGTAATGATAGCACACGCAGTGAAGTGATGGAAAGACAGACATGAAGAATAGATATATGGACATTGTGGGGAACGAACAGTGGGTGGGAGGCATAAAGGAAGTAGCATGAAAACCTACACTATCAGGCTTTCCTGGTGGTCCACTGGGTAAGGACACCACCTTGCAGTGCAAAGGGCACCGGTTCGATCCCTGGCCTGGAAAGATCCCACGTGCCATGGAGCAGTTGGACTGATGTGTCCAATTACCGAGCCAGAGCTCTGGAGCGCATGCGCCCAGACCAGAGCCGGTGCTCTGCAACAAGAGAGGCCACTGCAATGGGAGGCCCACACGGGCCAAAGAACTAAGAAATAGATAAATGAAAGACCAATAGAACTGGGCCCCCCCATACCCTCTCCCCCCCCAACCCTCCCCACCCCTCTTTGGAACCCCATGGGCTACAACCTACCAGGCTCCTCTGTCCATGGAGGTCTCCAGGCAAGAATATTGGGGTGAGTAGCCATTTTCTTCTCTAGGGAACCTTCTTAACCCAGGGATCGAACCCAGGTCTCTTGCATTGCAGGCGATTCTTTCTCATCTGAGCTGCTGGGGAAACCAGACTCCTGTCTATTTCTGCTCTCCACCCTGACTCAGGGAACAGCTTCTTTACCACTAGCGCCACCTGGGAAGCCCTGGTCACCATCTTCTTGCACCTGGATTTAGCTCTTCTCCGTGACCTTCCATCAGGCACCCTGACCTCTGTGAAGCCCAGGCTCAAATAAAAAAGCCAGTCATTGAAAGAGGCACCTGTACCCCAATGTTCAGTGCAGCTCTCTATACAATAGCTAGAACATGGAAGCAACCTAGATGTCCATCGATGGATGAATGGATAGAAAAGCTGTGGTACATACATACAATGGAATACTACACAGCTGTAAAAAGAAATGCAGAAGAATCAGTCCTAATGAGGTGGCTGGATCTAGAACCTATCATAAAATTGAAGTAAGTCAAAAAGAGAAAGACAAGTACAGCATACTAACACATATATATGGAATCTAGTAGGATGGTAATGATAGTCAGGATGGCCAAGCAGTCTAAGGTGCTGCGTACAGGTAATGATAGCACACGCAGTGAAGTGATGGAAAGACAGACATGAAGAATAGATATATGGACATTGTGGGGAACGAACAGTGGGTGGGAGGCATAAAGGAAGTAGCATGAAAACCTACACTATCAGGCTTTCCTGGTGGTCCACTGGGTAAGGACACCACCTTGCAGTGCAAAGGGCACCGGTTCGATCCCTGGCCTGGAAAGATCCCACGTGCCATGGAGCAGTTGGACTGATGTGTCCAATTACCGAGCCAGAGCTCTGGAGCGCATGCGCCCAGACCAGAGCCGGTGCTCTGCAACAAGAGAGGCCACTGCAATGGGAGGCCCACACGGGCCAAAGAACTAAGAAATAGATAAATGAAAGACCAATAGAACTGGGCCCCCCCATGCCCTCTCCCTCCCCAACCCTCCCCCACCCCAAAAAAGTTTATAAAAGCTTAAAAAAATAAAGCCCACACTATCATATGTGAGAAAAATAGCTATTGTCATTGCGCTGTGAGAAAAGGAGATCCTGCAGGGGCGCTGTGCAACGGCCTGGAGGGGTGGGATGGCAGGGGATATACGTATAACTAATCTGGAATCATACATATCTGTGAACAACAAAACTCTGTAAAAGTAAAAAACTAAACTAAAAATTTAAAAAAATCCTAAAATATATAAAGTAAATATGGCAAGAAGCTAACTTCTGTGACATATGTACATTTGGGAGTTAAAAAAAAGATTTCTAAACAAAACAAAAAAAAAGCCAGTCATATTTTTTCTGTAACTTCTGATGACTCTTCGGATGAAACCCACGCTCCTCACCCTGCCCAACAGAATGGACTGTTTCCACCCCAGCCTCCCCTCGATCATGGCCAGACCCCCTTCCAGAGTCCCTCAGCCCCCCTGTCCTCCTGCTGTCCATGAAGAAACTTTACCCCCTGAAGTGTCTGCACAAAGAGGAACCTTAAGAAATGTAGCAACTTTGTACTTAACTTCCAGATTACAAAACATGAAGCTGCCTTTTGTAAAAAGACAGGAATATTAGCACACCAAATTCCTTAACCGTCGGAGGATGCAACCATTAGTCAGGTGGAGAGAAGACTTCCTTTGTTAGATTCTTATTTATTCTGTATCTCATCAGCCTAAAATTGAGATGTGCCCTTGTGAACATTTAGAGCAACTCATAGCCATGGGTAATTGTTGTATTGCCTTGAACCTTGAGACTGTATTACTTGAGTTTTTAAACATTATTCATGTAATTTTAAAAAATCTGTATTTAGCTGGCTACATCAGATATGAACTCTTGGTTGTCATATGTGGGATCAGACTCTGGCCTGTGCATTGGGAACTAGGAGTCTTAGCCACTGGACCACTGAGAAAGTCCCATTCAATTTATTTTTTTTTTGGGCCACTTCTATTGGTCTTTCATTTATCTATTTTCATTTATCTTTATTCCTTGAGAGCCGGTGCTCTGCAACAAGAGAGGCCACTGCAATGGGAGGCCCACACGGGCCAAAGAACTAAGAAATAGATAAATGAAAGACCAATAGAACTGGGCCCCCCCATGCCCTCTCCCTCCCCAACCCTCCCCCACCCCAAAAAAGTTTATAAAAGCTTAAAAAAATAAAGCCCACACTATCATATGTGAGAAAAATAGCTATTGTCATTGCGCTGTGAGAAAAGGAGATCCTGCAGGGGCGCTGTGCAACGGCCTGGAGGGGTGGGATGGCAGGGGATATACGTATAACTAATCTGGAATCATACATATCTGTGAACAACAAAACTCTGTAAAAGTAAAAAACTAAACTAAAAATTTAAAAAAATCCTAAAATATATAAAGTAAATATGGCAAGAAGCTAACTTCTGTGACATATGTACATTTGGGAGTTAAAAAAAAGATTTCTAAACAAAACAAAAAAAAAGCCAGTCATATTTTTTCTGTAACTTCTGATGACTCTTCGGATGAAACCCACGCTCCTCACCCTGCCCAACAGAATGGACTGTTTCCACCCCAGCCTCCCCTCGATCATGGCCAGACCCCCTTCCAGAGTCCCTCAGCCCCCCTGTCCTCCTGCTGTCCATGAAGAAACTTTACCCCCTGAAGTGTCTGCACAAAGAGGAACCTTAAGAAATGTAGCAACTTTGTACTTAACTTCCAGATTACAAAACATGAAGCTGCCTTTTGTAAAAAGACAGGAATATTAGCACACCAAATTCCTTAACCGTCGGAGGATGCAACCATTAGTCAGGTGGAGAGAAGACTTCCTTTGTTAGATTCTTATTTATTCTGTATCTCATCAGCCTAAAATTGAGATGTGCCCTTGTGAACATTTAGAGCAACTCATAGCCATGGGTAATTGTTGTATTGCCTTGAACCTTGAGACTGTATTACTTGAGTTTTTAAACATTATTCATGTAATTTTAAAAAATCTGTATTTAGCTGGCTACATCAGATATGAACTCTTGGTTGTCATATGTGGGATCAGACTCTGGCCTGTGCATTGGGAACTAGGAGTCTTAGCCACTGGACCACTGAGAAAGTCCCATTCAATTTATTTTTTTTTTGGGCCACTTCTATTGGTCTTTCATTTATCTATTTTCATTTATCTTTATTCCTTGGCCTGTGTGGGCCTCCCATCGCAGTGGCCTCTCTTGTCGCAGAGCACCGGCTCTGGGTGCATGTGCTCCAGAGCTCCGGCTGGGTAGTTGGACACAGCAGTCCAGCCGCTCCACGGCACGTGGGATCTTCCAAGATCAGGGATCAAATCGGCGCCCCTTGCACTGCAAGGTGGTGTCCTTACCCACTGGACCACCAGGGAAGCCCTCACTTTAATTTTTAATTGAAATACAGTTAATTTACAATATTGTGTTAGTTTCGGGTGTACAGCAAAGCGATTCAGTTACACACACACACATATACACATATATACTCTTTTTCAGATGATTTTTCCTCATAGATAATTACAAAATATTGAGTATAGTTTCATGTGCTGCACAGTAGGTCCTTATTGATTATCCATTTTATATACAGTAGTACTCGAATCCTTTCTTGATGAGATGAGATTAGATTTACTCACTCTGTTTTAGGAAACTGTGTTCAATTGACCCTGCTCTGTCCACAGCCCCAGACACAGGGCAGGTCCCTCGGGATTAGAGGTGCACTCCTGATCTCCTTGAACCACTGACTCAGGGAAGAGGCCCATGCACGTTTTAGAAAAAGGCCAGGCCACTTGTGTTGCAAACTTGAGGGGGAGCCTCGAGGTCCCAGACCACGTCTGGAAGTGGGCACTTGCCTCATCTTGTTCCTGGGGATGCCTTGCCCTGTGGAGAGAGACTCAAGCCTGAATCTGAGGGCAAAATTGATGTTGATTCCAATCCATATAATTTATTACGCACTTGTGTGTCCCGCCTACCTGTTGTAGGTGCTGGGAATTTAGCTGTGCGCAAAACAGAATTTCCAGCACTCACGTTCTAGTGGGGAAGACAGGCAGTAAATAAAGAAACATAAGTCCTTCTGAAAAACCAGGTGCACTATATTTCACTTGGATAATGCGGTTAGCGTGGCGCCTGGCAAGTAACAGGTGATCCGGGAGTAGCCTCATCAGCTCGGCCCTGGGGATTGTTCTTGGCCTTGTGGGAGACGCGGCATCCTTCTCCGCAGTTCTCTCCTATCGCCGCCAGAGGGCGCGCCGACCCTCTTCTGTCCAGAAACGGCGTCTCTGCGCCGTTTCTCCCCTGGTCTCTCAGCTCGCAGGGGTCCTGTTCTGTGATTTTCCTGGGGGCCGTCTTTCCCGTGGCATAACTGCTCTCCCTCCCTTCCCTGCCCCCGGTGACCAGGTATGTGGGGTGGAGTGTCCCCCGTGCACCAGCCCGCGTGAGTTGTGCCCGTGGACGTGGCGAGGGAGGGGATACGGTTCCAAGCGCTAGGCAAAGACCAAAGTACAGGAAGCGAGTGCAGGGGCTCAGTAGTGACGCTGGCTACACACCGGACCCATCTGGAAACGTGGAACAAGGACTCTAAAAAGTGTGTGAGTCAGGGGGTTGCGGGAGAGCCGCCTTGGCGCAGCTGAGGTGCCCAGTCTGCCAATGGCTCGTCACCTGCATCTCTCTGATGGCTTGTGGAGGTGAGTGTAATCCACTAGAGGGCAGCTTTGGGTCATGTGGGATGAGACACCGTGGGATCATGAGCTTCTGACAGGCTCCTGTCACTCTGTGTCTCCAAGGAGCCCTGTTCCTTTGAGTGGAGAAAGTCCTTTCTATTTTTTTTTTAATTAAAAAAAATTTTATTTGTCTGTGCCGGCTTTTGGTTGCAGCATGCTGGAAATCTTTAGCTGAGCCACGTGGAATCTAAATTCCTGACCAGGGATCAAATCCAGGCCCATTACATTGAGAGCTCTGAGTCTTAACCACTGGACCATCTGGGAAGTCCCTACAGGTGTGGGACTTTTAACAAAATGCTTAGTATATTTGAAAGCATTTTCTGCACTAGCGGAAAGATTTCACCAAGTGCTGCGTTAGTTTCTGCTGCGCAACCAAGTGAGTCAGCTGTATGTATAAGTATACCGCGTCCCTGTTGGATCTCCTCCCACCCCAGCCCAGCCCCAGCCCACTCCTCTAGGTCGTCACAGCGCAGAGCTGAGCTCCTGTGCTATCCAGCAGGTTCCCACTAGCCATCTATTTTACACACAGTGGATCCTTCACCCCTGGGGATTGTTCTTGGCCTTGTGGGAGACCACCCTTGCAGTCTCCTATCGCCGCCAGAGGGCGCGCCGACCCTCTTCTGTCCAGAAACGGCGTCTCTGCGCCGTTTCTCCCCTGGTCTCTCAGCTCGCAGGGGTCCTGTTCTGTGATTTTCCTGGGGGCCGTCTTTCCCGTGGCATAACTGCTCTCCCTCCCTTCCCTGCCCCCGGTGACCAGGTATGTGGGGTGGAGTGTCCCCCGTGCACCAGCCCGCGTGAGTTGTGCCCGTGGACGTGGCGAGGGAGGGGATACGGTTCCAAGCGCTAGGCAAAGACCAAAGTACAGGAAGCGAGTGCAGGGGCTCAGTAGTGACGCTGGCTACACACCGGACCCATCTGGAAACGTGGAACAAGGACTCTAAAAAGTGTGTGAGTCAGGGGGTTGCGGGAGAGCCGCCTTGGCGCAGCTGAGGTGCCCAGTCTGCCAATGGCTCGTCACCTGCATCTCTCTGATGGCTTGTGGAGGTGAGTGTAATCCACTAGAGGGCAGCTTTGGGTCATGTGGGATGAGACACCGTGGGATCATGAGCTTCTGACAGGCTCCTGTCACTCTGTGTCTCCAAGGAGCCCTGTTCCTTTGAGTGGAGAAAGTCCTTTCTATTTTTTTTTTAATTAAAAAAAATTTTATTTGTCTGTGCCGGCTTTTGGTTGCAGCATGCTGGAAATCTTTAGCTGAGCCACGTGGAATCTAAATTCCTGACCAGGGATCAAATCCAGGCCCATTACATTGAGAGCTCTGAGTCTTAACCACTGGACCATCTGGGAAGTCCCTACAGGTGTGGGACTTTTAACAAAATGCTTAGTATATTTGAAAGCATTTTCTGCACTAGCGGAAAGATTTCACCAAGTGCTGCGTTAGTTTCTGCTGCGCAACCAAGTGAGTCAGCTGTATGTATAAGTATACCGCGTCCCTGTTGGATCTCCCTCCCACCCCAGCCCAGCCCCAGCCCACTCCTCTAGGTCGTCACAGCGCAGAGCTGAGCTCCCTGTGCTATCCAGCAGGTTCCCACTAGCCATCTATTTTACACACAGTGGATCCTTCACCCCTGGACCACTAGAGAAGTCCCCTGGTCTCTTTTTCTTTTCTTTTTTTTTGGCCACTTCTATGGATCTTTCATTCATTCATTCATCTTTGTTCTTTTTTGGCCTGTGTGGGCCTCGCATCGCAGTGGCCTCTCATTGCAGAGCACTGGCTCTGGGCGCATGCGCTCCAGAGGTCTGGCTCGATAGTTGGACACATTGGTCCAGTCACTCCGCAGCACGTGGGATCTTGCCAGGCTAGGGATCAAACCAGCACCCCCTGCACTGCAAGGCGGTGTCCTTACCCACTGGGCCACCAGGGAAACCCCATCCCCTGATCTCTCTCTCTTTTTTTTTTAATATATATTTGGGGGGGCGGGTTGGAGAGGGAGGGGGGCAGGCGGGCCACTTCTATTGGTCTTTCATTTATCTATTTTTCATCCATCTTTGTTCTTTGGCCCGTGTGGGCCTCCCATCGCAGTGGCCTCTGTTGTCACAGAGCACCGGTTCTGGACGCATGCACTCCAGAGCTCCAGCTCGGTAGTTGGACACATTGGTCCAGCCACTCCGCGGCACGTGGGATCTTCCCAGGCCAGGGATCGAACCGGCACCCCCTGCACTACAAGGCGGTGTGCTTACCCACTGGAACACCAGGAAACCCCATCCCTGATCTCTCTCTCTTTTTTAATATATATTTGGGGGCGGGTTGGAGGGGGGGGGGCAGGCGGGCCACTTCTATTGGTCTTTCATTTATCTATTTTTCATCCATCTTTGTTCTTTGGCCCGTGTGGGCCTCCCATCGCAGTGGCCTCTGTTGTCACAGAGCACCGGTTCTGGACGCATGCACTCCAGAGCTCCAGCTCGGTAGTTGGACACATTGGTCCAGCCACTCCGCGGCACGTGGGATCTTCCCAGGCCAGGGATCGAACCGGCACCCCCTGCACTACAAGGCGGTGTGCTTACCCACTGGAACACCAGGGATACCCCTTCTCCTGATCTCTTGAGCTCAGTTCTGAACCCAGTCAGGCCTACATCCAGCCCTCTCCCGGAATGTTCTGGTGAAGAATGATTTGAAAGGGTGTCCAAACACACCTCCTCGCCCTCCCTGGGACCCACACTCCTTCTTCTCTCCTTGCACTTCATGGGCCAGTCGCCTCCTATCCTGGACCCAGGCTTCTACTTTTCTGAGTCGTGAAAGAAGTCTAAATTATTTTCCTTAGGTATTAATTTTAGTTTTAAACAATCTTATATCAGAATTGCTCAAAATAGAGTGACACTTTGTGTCATTGCATTGGGGGTGTCTGCAAAGGAGACTCAGACCATCAGAGCCTCCCTCTCCCGCTTTCTGTTCTAGACCCTGGCCGAACGCTGGTGACACTGGTGTGTGGCCCTTAGAGGAGCCTGGGCTGAAAAAGACCTTCGGTTGAAGATTCAGACTTCAAACACTCCGGAAGTTTCCTGGCCCCTTATTAACCAGAGCTGATTCCTGAGGGAGAGGTCTTACAAGTCCATTCTGACCTTTCCCTCTGCTGTGCTACTACGTTCAGATCTGTGTGTTTCCAAAATCTTTTACTGCCACCAATTTTGATTGATTCCAAGGAAACTCTTTTTGGAGACAAGCAAACTCTTCCTTTGTGAGAGCCGCAGCCCCGCACCACAGTTGTCTGGCTCGTGCAAAGTCCAGCCCTGGGTTTGGATTTCAGAGTGGAGGCTTTTCTTTCTGCGGCGCAGGCGCCTCCTCCCTGGTCCACATTCAGAGGAGCCCCGCCCCGCCCTGAGCCCCGCCCTGAGCCCCGTGCCCGCCAGGGGGCGCGCCGGCCCTGTCTCCCTCCTCGGCTGGGGGGTCGGGAGAGAGATACCGGGTCCGGACTCAGGCTCAGTGCTGAAAAGCCCCTGCCCTCCTGTGAGTCGTCCCCCACCCTGAGCTACACCTTGCTGAGATCAATGCAAGAACGCTGAGCCTTGTGAATGCTATGGGATTTTTTAATCAAAGTAACCTGGAGGTCATGGTATCTGGAAATTTGTCCTTAAGGGGAGAAGTGGGTGGATCTTGCCACCTCTGGTCATAGAAAGGGGACAAATCACCCCCCACCCTACCCAGGACAGATTTAGGATGACTATTAAGGAGGAGACAGAATGAAGAGGCAGGACTGAGTCTGGGTGTCCCCTGTCCACCCGCCCCAAACCCACTCCATGTCCCAGATCTAAGGCGACCCCGTATCTCTCCAGACTCATTTAGGATGCGGCTTCCAGCTGACTCCTGATCCTCTGACCCTCTGTCAAGCTGACCCTGAAAAGAGAGGAAGAGAGAGAGAGAGAGTGAACGAGAGAGAGACGATGGAGACGGAGGCATACACAGAGGAGAGGAAAAGAAAGACACCTGACGGACAACAAAGAGGATGAAACAGAAATAAAACCAAAAGGAGAAAGAAGCACAGAAGGGAGAGGTGGATGGAACAGAGCGGGTGGACGGGGACAGAATGACAGAAAAGCATGGCGGGGTGGGGGGGGGGTGCTGAATCATAAAACAGGCATCAGACCCTCCCCTCCCCCGCACCCCTCCTCTTGGAAGGGACAGAACCTCACCGTTGACAAACTCTATCATCCGAGGAGGGGGCCGAGTAACAATTTTGACCTTTCACCTTCACCACGAAGGGCTCCTGGGATCTGCTGACCAACCGCGGGCAGCACTGCTCGAAGCAGACCCTGAAGGTGCAGTTCCCACACTTCTGGGTCCTGCCCAAGGGGACCACGGCGTCGTCATAGCAACAGTGCTGCAGTGGGTCGTAGAACTTGTCCCCACATTTCTCCTGCGGCTGGCACAGGAGCAGCTGAGTGCCTGTGGGGGACACTGGAGGCAACAGAGGTGATATGGCCCGGGTGGCGGGGCGGACGCGTCCTGCGCTGGGGGCTTCTGGGAGCCGCGCCCCGCCCCCACCCCAGGGTCTGCCTCCCTCCTGGGCTCACCTGGGGCTCCGTGGGAGCAGAGGAGCGGGAGGATGCAGAGAGCCACAGAGACTGTGGGAGAGAAAAAGGGTGATGCGCTGCTGATGGAGCAGCCACTGGACCCCGGCCTGGAGGAGGGGCGGTTCTCCGGGGGTGTCTGTCCTGACCCAGGCTCCGGGGAAGGTTAGGAGCAGACCTGTGGTGGGTGTCCGGGGATGCTGGGTCTGTGGAAGTTGAGGAGATGCAGTCAGGAGTCTTAGAAGAAATGGGCTTGGGGTTTTGAGGAATGTGGGTGTTTTCTGGGAGAAAAGAGACTAGGAGGCTCAGCTGGGGTCTGGTGCCCCAGAGGGGCGATCTGATCCTGGTGTCCTGCAAGGACCATGACCAGTATTAAAACTTAGAAGCTGGGACTTCCCTGGTGGGCCAGTGGATAACGAGTCCACCTCAGTGCAAGGGGCACTGGTTTGATCCCTGGCCCAGGAAGATTCCATACACCGCAGAGCGGCTGGACCCGAGTGTCCAATGACAAGCCAGCGCTCTGGAGCACGTGTGCCCAGAGTCAGCGCTCTGCAAAGAGAGAGGCCACTGTAAAGAATAAATATGGATGAAAATAAATTAAAAGAAAAAAACAACAATAAAAGAGGCCAAAATTAAAGACGAACAAACTTAGAGAAGCTGAGGTTTGCAGAGGGAGCCTGGGATGTGTATAGACTTTTAGAGAAGCAGGCATCAGACCCTCCCCTCCCCCGCACCCCTCCTCTTGGAAGGGCCAGAACCTCACCGTTGACAAACTCTATCATCCGAGGAGGGGGCCGAGGAACAATTTTGACCTTTCACCTTCCCCACGAAGGGCTCCTGGGATCTGCTGACCAACCGCGGCAGCACTGCTCGAAGCAGACCCTGAAGGTGCAGTTCCCACACTTCTGGGTCCTGCCCAAGGGGACCACGGCGTCGTCATAGCAACAGTGCTGCAGTGGGTCGTAGAACTTGTCCCCACATTTCTCCTGCGGCTGGCACAGGAGCAGCTGAGTGCCTGTGGGGGACACTGGAGGCAACAGAGGTGATATGGCCCGGGTGGCGGGGCGGACGCGTCCTGCGCTGGGGGCTTCTGGGAGCCGCGCCCCGCCCCCACCCCAGGGTCTGCCTCCCTCCTGGGCTCACCTGGGGCTCCGTGGGAGCAGAGGAGCGGGAGGATGCAGAGAGCCACAGAGACTGTGGGAGAGAAAAAGGGTGATGCGCTGCTGATGGAGCAGCCACTGGACCCCGGCCTGGAGGAGGGGCGGTTCTCCGGGGGTGTCTGTCCTGACCCAGGCTCCGGGGAAGGTTAGGAGCAGACCTGTGGTGGGTGTCCGGGGATGCTGGGTCTGTGGAAGTTGAGGAGATGCAGTCAGGAGTCTTAGAAGAAATGGGCTTGGGGTTTTGAGGAATGTGGGTGTTTTCTGGGAGAAAAGAGACTAGGAGGCTCAGCTGGGGTCTGGTGCCCCAGAGGGGCGATCTGATCCTGGTGTCCTGCAAGGACCATGACCAGTATTAAAACTTAGAAGCTGGGACTTCCCTGGTGGGCCAGTGGATAACGAGTCCACCTCAGTGCAAGGGGCACTGGTTTGATCCCTGGCCCAGGAAGATTCCATACACCGCAGAGCGGCTGGACCCGAGTGTCCAATGACAAGCCAGCGCTCTGGAGCACGTGTGCCCAGAGTCAGCGCTCTGCAAAGAGAGAGGCCACTGTAAAGAATAAATATGGATGAAAATAAATTAAAAGAAAAAAACAACAATAAAAGAGGCCAAAATTAAAGACGAACAAACTTAGAGAAGCTGAGGTTTGCAGAGGGAGCCTGGGATGTGTATAGAGTCAAGTAGGAGTTTGGAAATGGATTCGGGATGTAGAAGAGGCTGCTTTTGGGCTTCCCAAGTGACTCTGTGGTAAGGAGCCCCCTTGCCAATGCAGGAGGCATGGGTTCCATCCCTGGGTCAGGAAGATCCTCTGCAGGAGGAAATGGCAACCCACTCCAGCATTCTTGTCTGGAGAATCCCATGGACAGAGGAGGCCGGCAGTCTAGAGTCCATGGGGTCGCACAGTCGGACACCACTGAGCACACCCGCATGCCCTTGGGGATATGAAAGGGTGCCACTAAGGACTGCGGTAAGGATGAGATGGGAATTGGGCTCCAGGGGAGTCAGGATTTGGTCCTCCTTACCTAGGCCGCAGCTCTGTGGAGTCATGGCTCTTGGTTGGCTGTGTGGAGTCGAAGGAAGTGTGGCAGATCCTAGGAGGTGTTTTTAAAACCACCTCTTTTTTTAAAAAAAACCCACCCCCTGTACCTACCCGGGAAACAAGCTGGCGGTGTCATTAGCTCTTGCCTTCCTGCTGAGCCTGCAGAGACATGCTGGGCCCCGGGGCAGGAACAGGTGTTGGATGTGGAGTCCCTCACGTCACTGTCGAACATGATGTTAATCCTCTGAGAGCCAGGAGACCACTGACAGACCTTCATCCTCTCCTCCCCAAACCTCCCTCTCACCTCCTGCGCTACAGCCTCTTCTGCAAACAGGGGTCCTTCTCACTCTTCCAAGATGAATCCGCCCAACAGCTTTTCCAGTAGATTCTATACATCTTCTGCTTCTTGTACTTTTCTTTTAAAAAAAAATTTCTTTGAATTTTATTTATTTGTGGCTGTGCTGGGTCTTCATTGCTGCACGTGGGCTTTTCTTGTGGTGAGCAGGAGCAGTTCTCTAGATGCAGTGCCCAGGCTGCTCATTGCGGTGGCTTCTCTTGCTGCAGAACACAGGTGTGCCCAGAGTCAGCGCTCTGCAAAGAGAGAGGCCACTGTAAAGAATAAATATGGATGAAAATAAATTAAAAGAAAAAAACAACAATAAAAGAGGCCAAAATTAAAGACGAACAAACTTAGAGAAGCTGAGGTTTGCAGAGGGAGCCTGGGATGTGTATAGAGTCAAGTAGGAGTTTGGAAATGGATTCGGGATGTAGAAGAGGCTGCTTTTGGGCTTCCCAAGTGACTCTGTGGTAAGGAGCCCCCTTGCCAATGCAGGAGGCATGGGTTCCATCCCTGGGTCAGGAAGATCCTCTGCAGGAGGAAATGGCAACCCACTCCAGCATTCTTGTCTGGAGAATCCCATGGACAGAGGAGGCCGGCAGTCTAGAGTCCATGGGGTCGCACAGTCGGACACCACTGAGCACACCCGCATGCCCTTGGGGATATGAAAGGGTGCCACTAAGGACTGCGGTAAGGATGAGATGGGAATTGGGCTCCAGGGGAGTCAGGATTTGGTCCTCCTTACCTAGGCCGCAGCTCTGTGGAGTCATGGCTCTTGGTTGGCTGTGTGGAGTCGAAGGAAGTGTGGCAGATCCTAGGAGGTGTTTTTAAAACCACCTCTTTTTTTAAAAAAAACCCACCCCCTGTACCTACCCGGGAAACAAGCTGGCGGTGTCATTAGCTCTTGCCTTCCTGCTGAGCCTGCAGAGACATGCTGGGCCCCGGGGCAGGAACAGGTGTTGGATGTGGAGTCCCTCACGTCACTGTCGAACATGATGTTAATCCTCTGAGAGCCAGGAGACCACTGACAGACCTTCATCCTCTCCTCCCCAAACCTCCCTCTCACCTCCTGCGCTACAGCCTCTTCTGCAAACAGGGGTCCTTCTCACTCTTCCAAGATGAATCCGCCCAACAGCTTTTCCAGTAGATTCTATACATCTTCTGCTTCTTGTACTTTTCTTTTAAAAAAAAAATTCTTTGAATTTTATTTATTTGTGGCTGTGCTGGGTCTTCATTGCTGCACGTGGGCTTTTCTTGTGGTGAGCAGGAGCAGTTCTCTAGATGCAGTGCCCAGGCTGCTCATTGCGGTGGCTTCTCTTGCTGCAGAACACAGGTTCTAGAGCATTCAGGCTTCCATAATTGTGGCCCTTGGGCTCTGTAGTTGCAGCTCCCAGGCTCTAGAGCACAGACTCAAAATGAGTTGTGGTGCAGGGCCTTAGTTGCTCCACAGCATGTGTGATCTTCCCAGAACAGGGATCAAACCCATGTCTCCTGCATTGGCAGGTGAACTCTTCATCACTGAGTCACCAGGGAAGCCCAACGCATTGTTGTTTAGTCTAAAAGAGAAGACAGACCCATTTAAGAGCCTGGCAATAAAGATTCGCTGAGGGTGAGCTGGGGATTGAGCCCTGTGGTGCTGGGGGCATAGTGGTAACTCAGTAGCATTGTAGTGAGCCAAGACCATCCTTAGATCATGAAGGTTCAGAGAGGTCAAGTTTGGATAGGTGAAACTCAGTAGCTATGGGAGCCCAGATCCGGATGTGGTGGGTATCACACACCTTTGGCAGTTCACGGACGGATTCCTGGAAGAGGCAACATGTAAGCTAATATTTCAAGGAGGAGGCAGAACTGTATTTCAGGAAGGCTGAGCCCAGGGAGAGTGGAAGGCAAGTGAGGGAGCTAGAGGGCATATAGGGGCTCAGGGTCAGTCCCTCGTGAGCATCGAGGAGGACTCAGGGCTTTGTCCTCAGTGTTCTGGGCACCATGTCCAGGTCCTGAGCATGGGAGGAAAGTACTCAGATCTGTGTCTACAAATATCCCAGTAGGTCAGTTCTGAGAAAGGTGGACAAGAAGGTTGAGACTAGAGTTGGGAGCCCAGGGAGGATCCTGATATAGCAGAAATAGCTGGGCACTGACCACAGTTTCCTTCCTCCTCTTTATGCTTTGGAATGGTCCACAAGGTACCACAGTTCTTCGGCTCTCAGCCTTCTTTATGGCCCAACTCTCACATCCACACACGACTACTGGAAAAAGTATAGCTGTGGCGACATGAGCCTTCACAGCAAGGGGTTGTCTTGGCTTTTTAGTACACTGTCTAGCTTTGTCATAGCTTTTCTTCCAAGGAGTGTGGCTTGTTTGTTTGTCATAGCTTTTCTTTTAATTTCATGGCTGCAGTCACTGTCCACAGTGATTCTGGAGCCCAAGAACATAAAGTCTGTCACTGTTTCCATTGTTTGCCCATCTATTTGTCATGAAGTGATGGGACTGGATGCCGTGATCTTAGTTTTTTGAATAAGTTCCAAACTATGGATTGCAACATTTTCATAGGTTAGGTAACCACTTAAATTGGTCATAAGATTTGTCATGTTTTAACTGGAAAAATATATATATAGATTAAAGAGTGGATTAGTATGTTCTGCACAGAACCTTTTTTCCAGGTTATTTTTCATTATTAACTCTTTTTTTTTGGTAAATTTTGGCCTCTTTTATTGATTTTTTATTTATTTATTTTCATCCATCCTTTTTCTTTGACCTGCCTGTGTGGCTTCCCATTGCAGTGGCCTCTCTTGTTGCAGAGCACCAGCTCTGAGCACATGTGCTCCAGAGCACTGGCTCATAATTGGACACATGGGTCCAGCTGCTGTGTGGCACGTGGCATCCTCCCAGGCCAGGGATCGAACCGGTGCCCCTTGCATGGCAAGGCGGACCCTTTACCCACTGGACCACCAGGGAAGCCCCCTATTATTAACCTTTATTGGAGTATCATTGCTTTACAATGTCATGTTTGTTTCTGCTGTACAGCAAAGCGAATCATCTCTATGTATACATAGATCCTGGTTTTGGATTTCCTTCCCATTTAGGTCAGCACAGAGCACTGGGTAGAGTCCCCTGAGCTGTCCAGCAGGTCCTCACTGGTGATCTATTCTAGGCACAGTATCAATAGTGTCAATATGTCAATCCCAGTCTTCCAATTCCTCCCAACCCCCTTTCTCTCTTAGCATCCGTACATTTGATCTCTCTGTCCATGCCTCTATTCCTGCTTTGCAAATAAGATCATCTGTACCATTTTTACATTTCACACAGATATGTTTGTATATGATGTTTGTTTTTCTCTTTGGACTGACTTCAATCTGTACGGCAATCTTAGCCCAATCCACATCTCTGCAAATTGGACAGAATCTTATTAAATATTTCACAATTAAACCTTGTATGCTGTAACTTGCCTCCAGGACTGTTGAAGTCCACATAATGATGTAATGTTTATTTTTTTTCCCGGCTAACTGCAGCCTACTGGGTAACAAAGTCATGAATGGAGGTGGCTCGAAGCAAGGGCGGATTCTCCTTAGCTGAATGCTGGTTGCAGAGTCATGTTCTAGTTTGGAGCACATTACGTATGACCTTGAATCCATTCACTTCCTGGAATCTCTCCAGGAGTGATCCAGGTTGCCTCTGGTAAAATCTGGGGTGCCATAGACGCCTGGAGAGCAGCCAGGATGCAGCAGAAGGCACATTTTCTAGGCCATGGTTGGGGTTCTGTTTTTGAAGAGAGACAAGCCCAGACCTCACTCCTGAGCCTGGAGCCTCGTGCTGCCAGGAAGCTGAGTCACCAACAACCATCACCCAGCAATGCTGAGACTCCGGGATAAGAGCCCCGGGCCCCATCCTGCCTCGGCCCCTTCTCAAGGGACCAAACAAAACCTTTGCAAAAAGTCCTTCCTACCACCTGAGCTACCAGCCTAATTCTATCACCCATCCCCCTCAAAGAACTCCCTGTCTGGGCACGGCTCTGTCTTCTGCGTGTGTGCTCAGTCACGTCCAGTGACCCCATGGACTCTAGATAGCCAGGCTCTTCTGTCCATGGGATTCTCCAGGCACGATCACTGGAGTAGGTTACCATTTCCTCCTCCAGGGAATCTTCCTAACCCAAGGATTGGACCCACATCTCCTGCATCTCTGCATTGGCAGGAGGATTCTTTTCCACTGAGCCACCTAGGAAGTCACCTTTCACATGAGAGCCCAGATCTGGGAGAGAGGCCCTGGCCTGTGTTGACCAAAACCATCACTAGGTGTCGGGATCTGCCTCTACTTATGGCTAGAGAAAGTCCTAGCTTTCTTGACCCTAAGTGTAAGATCCTGACTTCAAACAACGTTTGTTTTAATCTCTCATTCTGGTTCCTGAATCCAAGCAAGACACTGACCTAAGGTCCTACTGCTGGTCAATGACTCAGGCTGGACTAGAACCCATATGTTTGTATATGATGTTTGTTTTCTCTTTGGACTGACTTCAATCTGTCGGCAATCTTAGCCCAATCCACATCTCTGCAAATTGGACAGAATCTTATTAAATATTTCACAATTAAACCTTGTATGCTGTAACTTGCCTCCAGGACTGTTGAAGTCCACATAATGATGTAATGTTTATTTTTTTTCCCGGCTAACTGCAGCCTACTGGGTAACAAAGTCATGAATGGAGGTGGCTCGAAGCAAGGGCGGATTCTCCTTAGCTGAATGCTGGTTGCAGAGTCATGTTCTAGTTTGGAGCACATTACGTATGACCTTGAATCCATTCACTTCCTGGAATCTCTCCAGGAGTGATCCAGGTTGCCTCTGGTAAAATCTGGGGTGCCATAGACGCCTGGAGAGCAGCCAGGATGCAGCAGAAGGCACATTTTCTAGGCCATGGTTGGGGTTCTGTTTTTGAAGAGAGACAAGCCCAGACCTCACTCCTGAGCCTGGAGCCTCGTGCTGCCAGGAAGCTGAGTCACCAACAACCATCACCCAGCAATGCTGAGACTCCGGGATAAGAGCCCCGGGCCCCATCCTGCCTCGGCCCCTTCTCAAGGGACCAAACAAAACCTTTGCAAAAAGTCCTTCCTACCACCTGAGCTACCAGCCTAATTCTATCACCCATCCCCCTCAAAGAACTCCCTGTCTGGGCACGGCTCTGTCTTCTGCGTGTGTGCTCAGTCACGTCCAGTGACCCCATGGACTCTAGATAGCCAGGCTCTTCTGTCCATGGGATTCTCCAGGCACGATCACTGGAGTAGGTTACCATTTCCTCCTCCAGGGAATCTTCCTAACCCAAGGATTGGACCCACATCTCCTGCATCTCTGCATTGGCAGGAGGATTCTTTTCCACTGAGCCACCTAGGAAGTCACCTTTCACATGAGAGCCCAGATCTGGGAGAGAGGCCCTGGCCTGTGTTGACCAAAACCATCACTAGGTGTCGGGATCTGCCTCTACTTATGGCTAGAGAAAGTCCTAGCTTTCTTGACCCTAAGTGTAAGATCCTGACTTCAAACAACGTTTGTTTTAATCTCTCATTCTGGTTCCTGAATCCAAGCAAGACACTGACCTAAGGTCCTACTGCTGGTCAATGACTCAGGCTGGACTAGAACCCAGGTCTCCTGAACCCCAGGCCAGGGGCCTCTGAACATCCCTGGCCCAGTCCACCAGTGAAGGACAAGCAGACCCAGCTCACAGACGACCCTGGGGAAGACCCAGGTTAACGTTCCCAGGTGTCCTGGTTGGGGCTGGCAGAGCTGGGTCCCTGGATGTGAAACCCAGGGGGATGCTGCCCGTTCTTGCTCTCATTGGATTCCCCACTGGCTTCCCCCATTGCCCCAGGAATAAATAGACTTGATCTTCCTCCTGAGAATGTCTGGGTGTTATTTCTATCTGGCCTTAGGGAGCCCCTCCCTGGAAACAGGCAGGAATGTGGTGACTTTCCTGCTTATGGAGAGAATGTCAGGAATGCAGAAAGAGGAGCTGGGACTCCCCAGAACCCGGAGGCTCCTTCTCCTCTGGCTGATGGGGAGGCTGTGTCCCTCCTTTGTACAACCATATCCCTGGGATTACAGAAATGGATCCCCGCTCCCTGCAAAGTGGCTTCAGGTGATTAAAGAATGGAGGGTCTGGCTTGAGCCAGCCCTGGTTGGATCCTCCACGTGATGAGAGTCAATGGAGAGCTTACGTGTGGCGGAAGTGGCGGGAGGCACAGGCTCTAGTCTGTGTCTCCTGAGTTATGCCCACGACAACACTCTTGAGCTTCACTCCAGGATCTGTACGCTCTGGTTTCTGCTCAGTGGCTGGTTGGCACCTCAAAGCTGTTGTCTAAACTCCCAGCTGCTGCTGGGGAAACATTTGGTGATTCCATGACTGTAATGCCCAGAGCTTCCAATACACCTGGAACCCCAGCTGCAGGGGCTTGTGGGAAAGGCAGAGAGACACCTTCCAGCCTCTGCAGACAAGGAGGCCCTCAGTGGAGGGAAACAATGCCAAGTGTCCTACACATTCCTTGTGATTCCCCACTGCCTTTGGCTTATTATAACACCGTGTGTGTGTGTGTGTGTGTGTGTGTGTGTGTGTGTGTGTGTGTGTGTGTGTGTTAGTTGCTCAGTTTGGTCTGACTCTGAGACCCTGTGGACTGTAGCCCACTAAACTCTGTCCATGGAATTCTCCAGGCAAGAATACTGGAGTGGATTGCCATTTGCTACCCAGGGGATCTTCCTGACCCAGGCATTGAACCGGATCTCTTGCATTGTGGAAAGATTCTTTACGTCTGAGCCACTAGGAAAGATTTCAGTTTAGTTCAGTCACTCAGTCGTGTCCGACTCTGTGACCCCATGCACTGCAGCACGCCAGGCCTCCCTGTCCTTCACCATCTTCCTGAGCTTGCTCAGACTCATGTCCATTGACTCAGTGATGCCATCCAACCATCTTGTCCTCTGTCATCCCCTTCTCCTTCTGCCTTCTATTTTTCCCAATGTCAGGATCTTTTCCAATGAGTCATCTCTTTGCATCAGGAAAGCTTGACTACAACCCAAGTGTCTCCCATGGCTCAACAGCCACATTGTCAGCTGTGTGTCTCACCACTGTCTTTACACCTCCTGGGTCTCGGGATCGGTGTCTATGTCCCCCACAAGTTCTGAGGTTTGTACATTGCGATTTCTGTTTGACCCACTCTCCACTGATTTTATGTGCCTTCCATTCACCCCCTGATTTCAGTTAAAAGGCCACCCTCCTGAGATGTCCCTGAGCCCAGAGGATGAGGTCTGTAACCTCATGACATCCTCATGGCACCTTGGTCATCTGCTCCTGAGCCCTCTTCCCAGGTTTTTGTGACTTGTTGTCAAGGAAGACACTTGAGAATCAGGCCCAGTTTTGCCTTTTTAAAATTCAAAAAAAATTTTTTTTCTTTATTTAGTTTTGACTATTCTGGGTTTTCACCCGTTCCAGAGTGGGCCCCCTTTGGCAGATCTTAAACTCCCAGCTGCTGCTGGGGAAACATTTGGTGATTCCATGACTGTAATGCCCAGAGCTTCCAATACACCTGGAACCCCAGCTGCAGGGGCTTGTGGGAAAGGCAGAGAGACACCTTCCAGCCTCTGCAGACAAGGAGGCCCTCAGTGGAGGGAAACAATGCCAAGTGTCCTACACATTCCTTGTGATTCCCCACTGCCTTTGGCTTATTATAACACCGTGTGTGTGTGTGTGTGTGTGTGTGTGTGTGTGTGTGTGTGTGTGTGTGTGTGTTAGTTGCTCAGTTTGGTCTGACTCTGAGACCCTGTGGACTGTAGCCCACTAAACTCTGTCCATGGAATTCTCCAGGCAAGAATACTGGAGTGGATTGCCATTTGCTACCCAGGGGATCTTCCTGACCCAGGCATTGAACCGGATCTCTTGCATTGTGGAAAGATTCTTTACGTCTGAGCCACTAGGAAAGATTTCAGTTTAGTTCAGTCACTCAGTCGTGTCCGACTCTGTGACCCCATGCACTGCAGCACGCCAGGCCTCCCTGTCCTTCACCATCTTCCTGAGCTTGCTCAGACTCATGTCCATTGACTCAGTGATGCCATCCAACCATCTTGTCCTCTGTCATCCCCTTCTCCTTCTGCCTTCTATTTTTCCCAATGTCAGGATCTTTTCCAATGAGTCATCTCTTTGCATCAGGAAAGCTTGACTACAACCCAAGTGTCTCCCATGGCTCAACAGCCACATTGTCAGCTGTGTGTCTCACCACTGTCTTTACACCTCCTGGGTCTCGGGATCGGTGTCTATGTCCCCCACAAGTTCTGAGGTTTGTACATTGCGATTTCTGTTTGACCCACTCTCCACTGATTTTATGTGCCTTCCATTCACCCCCTGATTTCAGTTAAAAGGCCACCCTCCTGAGATGTCCCTGAGCCCAGAGGATGAGGTCTGTAACCTCATGACATCCTCATGGCACCTTGGTCATCTGCTCCTGAGCCCTCTTCCCAGGTTTTTTTGACTTGTTGTCAAGGAAGACACTTGAGAATCAGGCCCAGTTTTGCCTTTTTAAAATTCAAAAAAAATTTTTTTTCTTTATTTAGTTTTGACTATTCTGGGTTTTCACTGCCACTGCAGATTCTTCTCTAGTTCCAGGGAGTGGGGGCTCCTCTCTAGTTGAGGTGAGCAGGCTTCTTGTTGTAGGGACTTCTCTTGTTGTGGAATTCAGACTCTAGGGCACATGGGTTTCAGTCATTTCGGCCCATGGGCTCCATAGTTGCGCTCCAAGGCTCTAGAGTACAGGTTCCATAGTTGCGACTTGTAGGCTTAGTTGCTCCACAGCATGTGGGATCTTCCCAGATCAGGGATCGAACCCATGTCTCCTACCTTGGCAGCTGAACTCTTCAGCACTGACTCACCATAGAAGCCCCCAGTTTGGCTTTTGGTCCTCAATGAGAAGGGCACGAGTTGTGTCGGGGACCCAACAGATGAGGATCTACATCACACTGTCAAGGGAAGCTACTCAGAGTTAGAACTCATGAAAGCGATCCAACTGGTCAGCACCGGGGTTGTGGACAGTTCCTTGTGTTCCCTGGACTAAGGACATCTTCATGCAAATGTTTTTACTTTTCTTTCATTTTTTTTATTATTTATTTTTATTTATTTATTTTTTTTTACATGTATGTTCCCAGATCATTCATATGCCTTTTCTTTCATTTTTTAAAATAATTTTAATTATTTTTGGCTGTTCTGGGTCTTCATGGCTGCCTGCGGGTTTTTCTCTAGTGTCAACTCTTCCATTAATGTCTTTTTAAAAATTAGTTTTCCCTTTATTATTGATCTCTGGTTATACTGGGTCTTTGTCACCATGTGGGCTTTTTCTCTACCTATAGCGAGCAGGGGCCTACCTCTAGCAGCACTCTGCAGGGGTCTCATTGAGGTGACTTCTCTTGTGGAGCACAGGCTCTCGGCCATGGGTTTCAGTAGAGGTGGTCTGTGGGCTCTAGGGTATTCGACCTTCAGTAGTTCCACACGTGGGCTCTAGAGCACAGGCTCAGTAATTGTGGCCCAGGGGCTGAGTTTCTCCGAGATATGTGGGCTCTTCCCAGACCAGGGATCAAACTCATGTCATCTGCATTGGCAAGTGGATACTTCTTCACGGGGCCATCAGGAGAGTCCAATGAGTGGTTTTAAAATGAAAATAAAATTGATGGACAATAGAAGAGTGTGAACTGCAGAGAATCTTCGTAAACACTTGGTAATAACATATTTTTGGACTGTGTGTAACTCACATACAGATGCAATATCTATTTTTCTCAGTGAGTCACATACAGAGATGAATAAACACACTAAGATCTTGAAAGACTCCAGGCACAGGCTTGTCTGCTGCTTTCTAAAGAGCCACTGACTTGCTGTTCCATCATGTCATTCAAAAAAATGGGTCTAGTTCTCACGTCGTCCATACCAAGTGCTTGGCATCCCTCTGGGTGGGCTTGGCACCCAGCCTGTGTTTCTACCAAAAAGAAGGGTGAGGTTGGTGTGGACACCCGCCAGTTCCCAAGAGGAGCTGATGGCCCAGGGCAGGCCTGGAACTGGCTTCTCTCAGGAGAGAGGAACCAGTCTTGCCCCTGTCTGGAGTCTGAAACCTGGTGTGTCTGGGTGGCTGAGTCAGTTCCTGGGTGGAAAAGTGAGAGAAGAGATCAGGGCAGGGTTGGAGGGGGTGGGTCTGAGAGGCTGTGCTGGTGGAGGACGTGGAGGGCCTGGCCAGGGCTCCATGGACACTGAGAACACCAGACTCAGCAGTGATGAGGTTTGGGGACTAGGCAGCCCTGGGTTTGAACCCCTAGACTTGTCCAAAGGGCCAAATAGGCCATTCACAGGCAACCCCATCCACACCCTTGCGTGTCAGTTGCTCAGTCACGTTCCACTCTGCGACCCCATGGACTGTAGCCCCCCAGGCTCCTCTATCCATGGGATTCTCCAGGCAAGAATACTGGAGTGGGCGCTCTCTCTTTCCGGACCTGGCTAAGGAGGAGGCGCCATCATGGGAGTCGACATCCGCCACAACAGGGACCGAAAGGTTCGCCGCAAGGAGCCCAAGAGCCAGGACATCTACCTGAGGCTGCTGGTTAAGCTGTACAGGTTCCTGGCCAGACGAACGAACTCCACCTTCAACCAAGTCGTTCTGAAGAGACTATTCATGAGCCGCACTAACCGGCCGCCACTGTCCCTCTCCCGGATGATCCGGAAGATGAAACTTCCTGGCCGGGAAGGCAAAACAGCTGTGGTCGTGGGGACTATAACTGATGATGTGCGTGTCCAGGAGGTCCCCAAACTGAAGGTGTGTGCTCTGCGAGTGAGCAGCCGCGCGCGGAGTCGCATCCTCAAGGCCGGGGGCAAGATCCTCACCTTCGACCAGCTGGCCCTGGACTCCCCCAAGGGCTGTGGCACCGTCCTCCTTTCTGGTCCTCGCAAGGGCCGAGAGGTGTACAGGCATTTCGGCAAAGCCCCAGGAACCCCGCACAGCCACACCAAACCCTATGTACGCTCCAAGGGCCGGAAGTTCGAGCGCGCCAGAGGCCGAAGAGCCAGCCGTGGCTACAAAAACTAATCCCAGAGTCTACCTTGTTATTAAAAAGATTTTGGATGCTAAATAAAAAAAAAAAAAAAAAAAAGAATACTGGAGTGGGGAGCTGTTCCCTTCTCCAGGGGATTTTCCTGACCTAGGGGTCGAACTCGGGTCTCCCATATTGTAGGCAGACTCTTTACCATCTGAGCCACCAGGGAGGGCTCAGTTTCTCATGTTTGACTCTGACAGCTTCTTTAAAATTAGTCTTATTTATTTGTCTATTTTATTGTTTGGCTGGGATGGGTTTTTCTCTAGTTGTGGTGCACAGCCTGTTCATTGTGGTAGATTCTCTTGTTGTGGCGCATGGGGCCCTAAAGTGTGAGGGCTTCAGTAGCTGTGGTTTCCAGGCTCTAGAGCACAGGCTCCATACGTGTGGCATACAGGCTTAGCCGCTCCGGAGCAGGTGAGACCTTTCCAGGTCAAGGATTGAACCCGTGTCTCCTGTGTTGGCAGGCAGATTCTTTACCACTGAGCCACCACCCTTGCAGCTTTTTATTTAAAAAAAAAAAATTATTAGAATTTATTTTATTTTATTGAAGCATAGTCGATTTACGATGCTGTGTTCATTTTTACTGCATAACCAAGTGATTTGGTCACACACACACACCTATATATATACATTATACATATATATGTACAGGGCTTTCCTGGTGACTCAGACAGTAATGTCTGCAATGCAGGAGATGCAGGTTTGACTCCTGGGTTGGGAAGACCTCTTAGAGAAGGGGATCACTATTCGCTCCAGTATTCTTGCCTGGAAAAGCCCACGGACAGAGGAGTCTGGCTGGTTATAGTTCATGGGATCACAAAGAGTCATCCACAAATGAGTGACTAACACTTTTACTTTCACATACATTCTTTATTATTATTATTATTAAAGGTTGTTGGTGTTTTTTTTTTGGCCACTTCTATGGGTCTTTCATTTATTTATCTTTGTTCTTTGGCCTGCGTGGGCCTCCGATTGCAGTGGCGTCTCTCGTTGCAGAGCGCTGGCTCTGGCCGCATGCACTCCAGATCTCTGGCTCAGTAGTTGGACACATCAGTCCAGCCGCTCTGCGGTACGTGGGATCTTCCCAGGCCAGGGATTGAACTGGTGCCCCTTGCACTGCAAGGCGGTGTCCTTACCCACTGGACCACCAGGGAAGCCCCTCACATACATTCTTTTGCATAGTTTTTCTATTATGGTTTACCACAGGATATTGAGTATAGTTCCCTGTGTTATTCAGTAGGACCTTGTTGTCCTACAGAGAAGAGTTTGCATCTGCTAATCCCAAACTCTCAAGTTTCTTCTCTTGGTCTGTGTGACCCTGGCAACTTCAGAGCCCCGCCTTGCTCACCTCCAAGGCACATCTGGGGAGACCATGCTCTGCCTTCCTCTGGGGCAGAAGGAAAATCACACCCTCCACTCCAGCCTACATTTGGGAACCTCACTCTGACTCCCGGTCCTGGACACAAGAACGAAGCCAAAGTCAACATTCCCACTTCATACCTGCCCCCAAATGGCACCGAGCCCGAGCCTTCCTCCTTGGGGAGGCCTGTTGCTGTTGCCCAGATGAAATATACACATTCTTTTCCATACAGCGCTGCCTGAGTGTCTTACTGTCATCCGTGACCATTCCTGGGCAGGCATATGCACACGGGCCGCAGAAGGACCTAAAAGCCCACATCAACAGTCCTCAAGCACAGTGACTTTCCTGGTGGCCCAGGGCTTAAGAATCTGCCTGTCAGTGCTGGGGGTACAGGTTTGATCCCTGGCCTGGAAACTAAGATCCCACATGCTGCGGGGCCACTGAGCCTATGCACCTGAACTACTGAAGCCTGTGAGCTCCAGAGCCAGTGCTCTGTGACAAGAGAAACCACTTCAATGAGAAGCCCATGCACTGCAACTAGAGAGTAGCCCCCACTCGCTATAATGAAAAGAAAGCCCACACACAGCAATGGAGACCCCGTGCAACCAAAACTAAAATAAATTAAAATAAAATTTAAAAATATCAACAGTCCCCAAACAAGCTGCCTGTCAACGGGAGAGGAGTCTGGCTTGTCTCCCGGACCTGGAGCTCCATGAGAACAGGAACCAGGGCTGCCTCATCACCACCACGGTCTTAGGTGTTCCCACTGGCAGAGGATGCTCAGGATCCCATGGGCAACAAGAGATGCTGGGAGCCTCATTGGTTATAATCTCTCACCTCAGTTCCCTGGGAGTAAGGAAGACCCTGACATGAGGCCCCATCTCAAGTCCCAGACAGTTTGGAGTGGTCCCAGACACCCCAGGAAGCTCCACCAGGCTCACTCCCAACCCCCAGAGAAGGGCAAGGAGACCCCACCTTCAGGCACTCCTGAACAAACCCCAGCAAAGCTTCTGGAATGTACTACTAATTTTCAACTTCAGGGGCTTCCCCTCAAACCTGGGGAGTGAAGAGGCTGACCTTCCGCCTGGCTGTAGGGAGTTTTAGTTCCATCTGGCCTCAGGGATACCTTGCTAGGGAGCAGGTAGGAACTTGGTGGGACTTCATAGTTTCTGAAACAATGTCAGGTATGTGGCGGGTGGTTAGGAGGTGAGAGTGGGACTCCCCAGGGCCAGAAGGCCCGCCCTTGGATGTCTGATCCGGTGGACAGAGTGCTGGGACTTCTCCTTGCATTCGGTGGCTCCCTGCTCCATACAGCACAACATGCCACACCTGCTGCTCAGGCCAGATCCCTTCCTGCTTCAAACACTGTAAAGCAGCAGCAGCAACAACGATAGAAAAAGAAGCTACTTCAGTGCACAAGTAGAAGGAGGTTTAGAGTGAGCAGGGTCTGACCGATCTCTGGCGGGCTGCGTGTGCTCAGTTTGTATCAGGCCCCAGACAAGACTTGTAATAACACCTCTGAACCAGAAAATTTAACCTTTTTTTGCATTAACATTCATATTTTAATTAAATTAAAATTTAAATTTAAGCACTGAGAAGCCTGTGAGCTACCAGAGCCAGTGCTCTGTGACAGAGAAACCACTTCAATGAGAAGCCCATGCACTGCAACTAGAGAGTAGCCCCACTCGCTATAATGAAAAGAAAGCCCACACACAGCAATGGAGACCCGTGCAACCAAAACTAAAATAAATTAAAATAAAATTTAAAAATATCAACAGTCCCCAAACAAGCTGCCTGTCAACGGGAGAGGAGTCTGGCTTGTCTCCCGGACCTGGAGCTCCATGAGAACAGGAACCAGGGCTGCCTCATCACCACCACGGTCTTAGGTGTTCCCACTGGCAGAGGATGCTCAGGATCCCATGGGCAACAAGAGATGCTGGGAGCCTCATTGGTTATAATCTCTCACCTCAGTTCCCTGGGAGTAAGGAAGACCCTGACATGAGGCCCCATCTCAAGTCCCAGACAGTTTGGAGTGGTCCCAGACACCCCAGGAAGCTCCACCAGGCTCACTCCCAACCCCCAGAGAAGGGCAAGGAGACCCCACCTTCAGGCACTCCTGAACAAACCCCAGCAAAGCTTCTGGAATGTACTACTAATTTTCAACTTCAGGGGCTTCCCCTCAAACCTGGGGAGTGAAGAGGCTGACCTTCCGCCTGGCTGTAGGGAGTTTTAGTTCCATCTGGCCTCAGGGATACCTTGCTAGGGAGCAGGTAGGAACTTGGTGGGACTTCATAGTTTCTGAAACAATGTCAGGTATGTGGCGGGTGGTTAGGAGGTGAGAGTGGGACTCCCCAGGGCCAGAAGGCCCGCCCTTGGATGTCTGATCCGGTGGACAGAGTGCTGGGACTTCTCCTTGCATTCGGTGGCTCCCTGCTCCATACAGCACAACATGCCACACCTGCTGCTCAGGCCAGATCCCTTCCTGCTTCAAACACTGTAAAGCAGCAGCAGCAGCAACAACGATAGAAAAAAGAAGCTACTTCAGTGCACAAGTAGAAGGAGGTTTAGAGTGAGCAGGGTCTGACCGATCTCTGGCGGGGCTGCGTGTGCTCAGTTTGTATCAGGCCCCCAGACAAGACTTGTAATAACACCTCTGAACCAGAAAATTTAACCTTTTTTTGCATTAACATTCATATTTTAATTAAATTAAAATTTAAATTTATTTTTTAAATTTTTTTTTTTTAAACCTTTATTTTACTTTTAACTTTTACAGAGTTTTGTTGTTCACAGACATGCATGTTCTCAGATTAGTCACATGTATATCCCCCCCTTCCCTCCCCTCCCGACCATCACACAGCACCCCTGAAGGATCCCCTTTTCTCACAGAGCAATGACTAGAGCTATTTTCTTCACTTATGATAGTACAGGCCTTCATGCTACTTCCCTTACGCCTCTCAACCACTGTTCCTTCCCCACAATGTCCATATGTCCACTGTCCATGTCTGTCTTTCTGTCGCTTCACTGCATGTGCCATCATCACCATCCTACTAGATTCCATATATGTGTGTTAATATACTGTATTTGTCCTTCTCTTTCTGACTGACTTCACTTTTTAGGATACGTTCTAGATCCAGCCACCTCATGAGGGCTGATTCTTCTGCATTTCTCTTTACAGCTGTGTAGTATTCCATTGTATATATGTACCAGAGCTTTTGGATCCATTCGTTCGTCGATGGGCATCTAGGTTCCTTCCATGTTCTAGCTATTGTATAGAGAGCTGCAATGAACATTGGGGTACAGGTGCTTCTTTCAGTTTTGATTTCATCAGGGTATAAACCTAAGAGTGGGATTGCTGGGTCATATGGTGCTTCTATTTTTAGTTTTTTAAGAAATCTCCAGACTGTCTTCCATAGAGGCTGTATCAATTTACACTCCCACCAGCAATGCAGGAGGGTTCCCTTTTCTCCGCAGCCTCTCCAGCATTTATTGTCTGTCGATTTGTGGATGATGGCCATTCTGACGGGTGTAAGGTGACATCTCATTGTAGTTTTGATTTGCATTTCTCTAATTATTAGTGAAGTTGAGCATCGTTTCATGTGTTTTTGGGCCATCTGTATGTCATCGTTGGAGAGGTGTCTGTTTAGGTCCTTTTCCCATTTTTTGATTGGGTTGTTCGTTTTTCCAGTGCTGAGTTGTCATTTGGTTGGAGCTCAGTTTGTATCAGGCCCCCAGACAAGACTTGTAATAACACCTCTGAACCAGAAAATTTAACCTTTTTTTGCATTAACATTCATATTTTAATTAAATTAAAATTTAAATTTATTTTTTAAATTTTTTTTTTTTAAACCTTTATTTTACTTTTAACTTTTACAGAGTTTTGTTGTTCACAGACATGCATGTTCTCAGATTAGTCACATGTATATCCCCCCCTTCCCTCCCCTCCCGACCATCACACAGCACCCCTGAAGGATCCCCTTTTCTCACAGAGCAATGACTAGAGCTATTTTCTTCACTTATGATAGTACAGGCCTTCATGCTACTTCCCTTACGCCTCTCAACCACTGTTCCTTCCCCACAATGTCCATATGTCCACTGTCCATGTCTGTCTTTCTGTCGCTTCACTGCATGTGCCATCATCACCATCCTACTAGATTCCATATATGTGTGTTAATATACTGTATTTGTCCTTCTCTTTCTGACTGACTTCACTTTTTAGGATACGTTCTAGATCCAGCCACCTCATGAGGGCTGATTCTTCTGCATTTCTCTTTACAGCTGTGTAGTATTCCATTGTATATATGTACCAGAGCTTTTGGATCCATTCGTTCGTCGATGGGCATCTAGGTTCCTTCCATGTTCTAGCTATTGTATAGAGAGCTGCAATGAACATTGGGGTACAGGTGCTTCTTTCAGTTTTGATTTCATCAGGGTATAAACCTAAGAGTGGGATTGCTGGGTCATATGGTGCTTCTATTTTTAGTTTTTTAAGAAATCTCCAGACTGTCTTCCATAGAGGCTGTATCAATTTACACTCCCACCAGCAATGCAGGAGGGTTCCCTTTTCTCCGCAGCCTCTCCAGCATTTATTGTCTGTCGATTTGTGGATGATGGCCATTCTGACGGGTGTAAGGTGACATCTCATTGTAGTTTTGATTTGCATTTCTCTAATTATTAGTGAAGTTGAGCATCGTTTCATGTGTTTTTGGGCCATCTGTATGTCATCGTTGGAGAGGTGTCTGTTTAGGTCCTTTTCCCATTTTTTGATTGGGTTGTTCGTTTTTCCAGTGCTGAGTTGTCTGAGTTGCTTGTAGATTTTGGAGATTAATTCTTTGTCTGTTGTTTCATTTGCTATGATTTTCTCCCACTCTGTGGGGTGTCTGTTGAACTTTTTTGTAATTTCTTTTGCTGTACAAAAGCTTTTAAGTTTCATTAGGTCCCACATGTTCATTTGTCTTTTTTGTTCCACTATTCTAGTAGGTGGGTCAGAGAAGATCTTGCTTTGATTGATGTCCTTGAGGGTTTTGCCTATATTCTCCTCTAAGAGTTTGATGGTTTCTGGCCTTACATTTAAGTCTTTAATCCATTTTGAGTTGATCTTTGTGTATGGTGTCAGGGTATGTTCCAATTTCATTTTCTTGCATGTAGCTGTCCAATTTTCCCAGCACCATTTGTTGAAGAGGCTGTCTTTGTCCCATTTTATATGTTCGCCTCCTTTGTCAAAAATAAGGTACCCATAGGTGCGTGGGTTTATCTCTGGGTTCTCGATCTTGTTCCATTGGTCGATATTTCTGTTTTTGTGCCAGTACCATACTGTCTTGATGACTGTTGCTTTGTAGTAGAGTCTGAAGTTGGGGAGGCTGATCCCCCCAGCTCCATTCTTCTTCCTGAGGATTGCTTTGGCTATTCGAGGTCTTTTGTGTTTCCATATGAACTGTGTTATTCGTTGGTCTAGTTCTGTGAAGAATGTTATTGGAAGCTTGATAGGGATCGCATTGAATCTATAGATGACATTTGGTAGTATGGTCATTTTCACAATATTGATTCTCCCGACCCAGGAACACGCATTGAATCATATGTCATTGTAAGGAGTTTTTAAGAAATCTCCAGACTGTCTTCCATAGAGGCTGTATCAATTTACACTCCCACCAGCAATGCAGGAGGGTTCCCTTTTCTCCGCAGCCTCTCCAGCATTTATTGTCTGTCGATTTGTGGATGATGGCCATTCTGACGGGTGTAAGGTGACATCTCATTGTAGTTTTGATTTGCATTTCTCTAATTATTAGTGAAGTTGAGCATCGTTTCATGTGTTTTTGGGCCATCTGTATGTCATCGTTGGAGAGGTGTCTGTTTAGGTCCTTTTCCCATTTTTTGATTGGGTTGTTCGTTTTTCCAGTGCTGAGTTGTCTGAGTTGCTTGTAGATTTTGGAGATTAATTCTTTGTCTGTTGTTTCATTTGCTATGATTTTCTCCCACTCTGTGGGGTGTCTGTTGAACTTTTTTGTAATTTCTTTTGCTGTACAAAAGCTTTTAAGTTTCATTAGGTCCCACATGTTCATTTGTCTTTTTAGTTCCACTATTCTAGTAGGTGGGTCAGAGAAGATCTTGCTTTGATTGATGTCCTTGAGGGTTTTGCCTATATTCTCCTCTAAGAGTTTGATGGTTTCTGGCCTTACATTTAAGTCTTTAATCCATTTTGAGTTGATCTTTGTGTATGGTGTCAGGGTATGTTCCAATTTCATTTTCTTGCATGTAGCTGTCCAATTTTCCCAGCACCATTTGTTGAAGAGGCTGTCTTTGTCCCATTTTATATGTTCGCCTCCTTTGTCAAAAATAAGGTACCCATAGGTGCGTGGGTTTATCTCTGGGTTCTCGATCTTGTTCCATTGGTCGATATTTCTGCTTTTTGTGCCAGTACCATACTGTCTTGATGACTGTTGCTTTGTAGTAGAGTCTGAAGTTGGGGAGGCTGATCCCCCCAGCTCCATTCTTCTTCCTGAGGATTGCTTTGGCTATTCGAGGTCTTTTGTGTTTCCATATGAACTGTGTTATTCGTTGGTCTAGTTCTGTGAAGAATGTTATTGGAAGCTTGATAGGGATCGCATTGAATCTATAGATGACATTTGGTAGTATGGTCATTTTCACAATATTGATTCTCCCGACCCAGGAACACGGAATATTTCTCCATCTGTTAAAGTCTTCTTTAATGTCTCTCATGAGTGTCTTGTAATTTTCTGTGTACAGTTCTTTTGTTTCTTTGGGTAGGTTTATTCCTAGATATTTGATTCTTTTGGTTGCGATGGTGAAGGGGATTGCCTCTTTGATTTCATTTTCTGATTTTTCATTGTTTGTGTATAGGAATGCCAGTGATTTCTGTATATTGATTTTGTATCCTGCAACTTTGCTGAATTCGCTGATTAACTCTAGTAGTTTTGTAATAGTGTCTTTGGGATTTTCTATGTATAATATCATGTCATCTGCAAATAGAGAGTTTGACTTCTTCTTTTCCAATCTGGATTCCTTTGATTTCTTTCTCTTCTCTTATTGCTATTGCTAGAACTTCCAGGACTATGTTGAATAGTAGTGGTGAAAGTGGACACCCTTGTCTTGTTCCTGATCTTAGAGGGAATGCTTTGAGTTTTCACCATTGAGGATAATGTTCGCTGTGGGCTTCTCATATATGGCTTTCACTATGTTAAGGTAAGTTCCTTCTATGCCCATTTTTGAAGAGTTTTTATCATAAATGGATGCTGTACTTTGTCAAAGACTTTATCTGCATCTATTGAGATGATCATGTGATTATTGTCTTTCAATTTGTTGATATGGTGTGTCACATTGATTGGTTTGCGAATGTTGAAGACTCCTTGCATGCCTGGGATGAACCCAACTTGATCGTGATGAATGAGGTTTGTGATGTGTTGCTGAATTCTGTTTGCTGGAATTTTATTGAGGATTTTGGCATCTAGATTCATCAGTGAAATTGGCCTATAATTTTCTTTTTTTGTGATGTCTTTGCCTGGCTTTGGTATCAGGGTGATGGTGGCCTCGTAGAATGTGTTTGGAAGTGTTCCTTCCTGGGCAATTTTTGGAAGAGTTTTAGAAGGACAGGCATTAGCTCTTCTTTAAATGTTTGGTAGAATTCACTTGTGAAACCATCTGGCCCTGGGCTTTTATTTTTGGGTAGATTTTTGATCACAAGGTCGATTTCTGAGCTTGTGATTGGCTTGTTCATAGTTTCTATTTCTTCATGGTTGAGTCTTGGGAGATTAATCTTCTCTAAGAAACTGTCCATTTCTTCCAGGTTGTCCAGTTTGTTGCCATAGAGTTGTTCATAATAGTCTCTTATAATCCTTTGGATTTCTGCATTGTCCGTTGTAATCTCTCCTTTTTCATTTTTGATTTTGGTGATCTGGTTCTTCTCTCTCTTTTTCTTAATGAGTCTGGCCAATGGTGTGTCGATTTTATTGACTTTTTCGAAGAACCAGCTTTTTGTTTTATTTATCTTTACTATTGTTTCTTTTGTTTCTTTTTCATTTATTTCTGCTCTGATCTTTACGATTTCCCTTCTTCTGCTGGCTTTGGGGTGTTTTTGTTCTTCTTTCTCCAGTTGTTTTAAGCGTAAGGTAAGGTCGTCTGTTTGAGATTTTCCTAGTTTCTTGAGGTGGGATTGTAATGCTATAAACTTCCCTCTTAGAACTGCTTTTGCAGTATCCCATAGGTTTTGCACTGTCGTGTGTTCATTGTCATTTTCTTCTAGGAATTTTTTTATTTCTCCTTTGATTTCCTCAATGATCAGTTGGTTTTTTAGGTATGTGTTGTTTAATCTCCATGTGTTTGTGTTTTTAGCGGTTTTTCCTGTAGTTGATCTCTAGTCTCACTGCATTGTGGTCCGAGAAGATGGTTGATAGAATTTCAGTTTTCTTGAATTGACTGAGGATTGATTTGTGGCCCAAGATGTGGTCTATCCTGGAGAATGTTCCGTGAGCACTTGAGAAGAAAGTGTATTCTTCTGCTTTTGGATGGAAAGTCCTAAAGATATCAATGAGGTCCATTTCTTCTAGTGTGGCATTTAAGGCTTGTGTTTCTTTATTAATTTTCTGTTTGGATGATCTGTCCATTGGTGTGAGAGGAGTGTTAAAGTCTCCTACTATGATTGTGTTGCTGTCAATGTCTTCTTTTATGTCTGAAAGTGTTTGTCTTATGTATTGGGGTGCTCCTGTGTTGGGAGCATAGATATTTATGATTGTTATGTCTTCTTCTTGGATGGATCCCTTAATCATGATGTAGTGACCTGCCTTGTCTCTTAGAATCTTCTTTACTTTAAAATCTATTTTATCTGATATGAGGATTGCTACTCCAGCTTTCTTTTGATTTCCATTTGCATGGAATATCTTTTTCCAGCCTCTCACTTTCAGTCTATGAGTGTCTCTAGGTCTGAAATGAGTTTCCTGGAGGCAGCATATGTATGGGTCGTTTTTTTGGATCCATTCAGCCACTCTGTGTCTTTTGGTTGGGGCGTTTAGTCCATTGACATTCAAAGTAATTATTGATACAAATGATCCTATTGTCATCTTCTTAGATGTTATGATGGGTTTGTTTCGTGGATCTTCTCCTTTTATACTTGTTGTCTATATAAGTCCCTTTAACACTTGTTGTAAGGCTGGTTTGGTGTGACTAAATTCTTTTAATTTTTGCTTGTCTGTAAAGCTTTTGATTTCTCCATCAATTTTGAAGGAGATCTTGGCAGGGTAGAGGATTCTTTTAATTAAAATTGAAAAAAAAAAATTTTCCCCATCATGCCTCTTTTATTTTTATATTTATTTTCATCCATCTTTTATTCATTGGCATGTGTGGGCTTCCCATTGCAGTGGCCTCTCCCACTGCACAGCTAAATTTTAATTAAAATTTTTTATTTTTTTATTGAAGTATTATTGCTCTATGATGTGGCGTTAGTTTCAGGAGTGACTAGTTAGTTTCAAAGTGAACAGGGCAAAATATTTCCCAAGGAAAGGATGGGGACTTCCCTGGTGGCTCAGGGGTAAAGAATCCACCTGCCAATGCAGGAGACATAGATTCAATTCCTGATCTGGGAAGATTCCAGCCTCTCCCTCCGAGCAGCGAAGCCCATGCACCCAACTCTTGAGCCTGTGCTCTACAGCCTGGGAACCACAACTACTGAGTTCTTGTCACGGACTGCAACTACTGAAGCCCACATGCCCTGGAGTCTGGGCTCTGTAACCAGAGGAGCCACAGCAATGAGAAGCCTGTGCGCCCCAAGTAGAGAGTAGTCCTTGCTCTCTGCAACTGGGCAAAAGCCCGTGCAGCAATGAGGACCCAGTACAGACAAAAATAAATAAAATTATTTAAAAAGAGAGAGAGAGGGACTTCCCCTGGTGGTCCAGTGGGTAAGGACACCGCCTTGCAGTGCGAGGGGCGCCGGTTCCATCCCTGGCCTGGGAAGATCCCATGTGCCGCGGAGCGGCTGGACTGATGTGTCCAATTACCAAGCCGGAGCTCTGGAGTGCATGCACCCAGAGCCGGCGCTCTGCGACGACAGATGCCACCGCGATGGGAGGTTCACAGGAGCCAAAGAACAAAGACGGATGAAAATAGATAAATGAAAGACCAATAGAAGTAATTATTGATACAAATGATCCTATTGTCATCTTCTTAGATGTTATGATGGGTTTGTTTCGTGGATCTTCTCCTTTTATACTTGTTGTCTATATAAGTCCCTTTAACACTTGTTGTAAGGCTGGTTTGGTGTGACTAAATTCTTTTAATTTTTGCTTGTCTGTAAAGCTTTTGATTTCTCCATCAATTTTGAAGGAGATCTTGGCAGGGTAGAGGATTCTTTTAATTAAAATTGAAAAAAAAAAATTTTCCCCATCATGCCTCTTTTATTTTTATATTTATTTTCATCCATCTTTTATTCATTGGCATGTGTGGGCTTCCCATTGCAGTGGCCTCTCCCACTGCACAGCTAAATTTTAATTAAAATTTTTTATTTTTTTATTGAAGTATTATTGCTCTATGATGTGGCGTTAGTTTCAGGAGTGACTAGTTAGTTTCAAAGTGAACAGGGCAAAATATTTCCCAAGGAAAGGATGGGGACTTCCCTGGTGGCTCAGGGGTAAAGAATCCACCTGCCAATGCAGGAGACATAGATTCAATTCCTGATCTGGGAAGATTCCAGCCTCTCCCTCCGAGCAGCGAAGCCCATGCACCCAACTCTTGAGCCTGTGCTCTACAGCCTGGGAACCACAACTACTGAGTTCTTGTCACGGACTGCAACTACTGAAGCCCACATGCCCTGGAGTCTGGGCTCTGTAACCAGAGGAGCCACAGCAATGAGAAGCCTGTGCGCCCCAAGTAGAGAGTAGTCCTTGCTCTCTGCAACTGGGCAAAAGCCCGTGCAGCAATGAGGACCCAGTACAGACAAAAATAAATAAAATTATTTAAAAAGAGAGAGAGAGGGACTTCCCCTGGTGGTCCAGTGGGTAAGGACACCGCCTTGCAGTGCGAGGGGCGCCGGTTCCATCCCTGGCCTGGGAAGATCCCATGTGCCGCGGAGCGGCTGGACTGATGTGTCCAATTACCAAGCCGGAGCTCTGGAGTGCATGCACCCAGAGCCGGCGCTCTGCGACGACAGATGCCACCGCGATGGGAGGTTCACAGGAGCCAAAGAACAAAGACGGATGAAAATAGATAAATGAAAGACCAATAGAAGTGGCCTGCCTGCCCCCTCCCTCCCCAACCCGACCCCCGCCCAAAAATAAATATAAATAAATAAATCTTTTTTAAAAAGAGAAAGAGAGGGGCGGGGGCTTCCCTGGTGGTCCAGTGGGTAAGGATACCGCCTTGCAGTACAAGGGGCGCCAGTTCGATCCCTGGCCTGGGAAGATCCCATGTGTCGCGGAGTGGCTGGACCGATGTGTCCAACTACCGAGCTGGAGCTCTGGAGTGCATGTGCCCAGAACCGGTGCTCTGTGACAACAGAGGCCACTGCGATGGGAGGCCCACACTGGCCAAAGAACAAAGATGGATGAAAAATAGACAAATGAAAGACCAACAGAAGTGGCCCACCCGCCCTCTCCCTCCCCAACCCACCCCCCCAAAAAAAAATTTTTAAAAAGAAATAGAGAAAGGAATATGCTTTACAATATAGGGGACTTGGGTTTGATCCCTGGTTGGGGAACTAGGATCCCAGATGCCTTGGAGCATCTGAGCCTGACTGTCTCCACTCCTGAGCCCATGTGTCACAACTAGAGAGTTTGTGCACCCCAGAAAGATCCCACTCAAGCCAGCGAAGACCCTGCATGCCACAACTGAGACCTGATGCATCCAAATAGATTTTTTTTAATTGGGAGATTTTTGGGTAGGATGCACAACCCATTCACTTGGGTATAAACAATATGATGCTTTACATGAATAAGGATAGGTAAGAATACTGGAGAAAGTGCTCTGGGCAGAATGCTATGCTACGGTGTTTCCTACACTTTCCTCTGTGGCTGTGTATGATCTGCATAATGATGTAACATGTATTTCCTCCCCCGAGTCACAGCCAAGAGCTTAGTTCCCTTGGGAAGAGAGAAGGTTTGGAGGTCACCCCCTATTTTCCCAAGAATCACTAACTTGGTTACCCCATCATGTATTCTAATAAAGGCGTGCCTCTCTTCGGTCCTCAGGACCAGGAGTCTCCTGAAAGAATCCAAACCTGGTTATTCTCTAGTAATCTTGACTTTTTAGAAATTTTATTTATATATATATATTTTGGCTATTATGGGTTTTTAAGGCTGCTACAGGCTCCTCTCTAGTTGCAGGGAGTAGGGGCTACTCTCTAGTGGAGGTGAGCAGGTTTCTTGTTGCCGTGACTTCTCTTGTTATGGAACTCGGGCTCCACGGAACAGGGGCTTCAGTAGTTGTAGCCCATGGGCTCCATCCTTGTGGCTCCAAGGCTCTAGAGCACAGGCTCCACAACTGTGGCTCATGGGCTTAGTTGCTCTGCAGCATGTGTGGGATCTTCCCAGATCAGGGGGCGAACCCGTGTCACCTGCATTGGCAGCTGAACCCTTCGCCACTGAGCTATGAGGGAAGCCCCAAACCTGGTGATTACAATCAACAAGAGACGTGAGTCCAGACCTGGATCCAAGCCGGGGTGCTAGAGAAGAGCACGGTCCTGAGGCCAAGGAGAGAGTTAACATCCCTGAGGAGGGAGGAGCCCAGCCTCCCCTTCCTGGCCTGGAGTCTGATGTCTCAGGGCAGCTGAGTCAGATCCTGCAGTGGCTGCTCTTGTCGGGGAGCTTGGCCTCTAGGGCTCACAGGCTTCAGTAGTTGCAGTTCCCAGGCTCTAGAGCACAGCCTCGGTCGTTGTCAAACATGACTCAGTTGCTCCGAGGCAAGTGGGATCTTCCTGGCCCAGGGATTAAACCCATGTCTCCTGAACTGGCAGGCAGATCCTTTACCATTGAGTCACCGGGGAAGCTCACATTATTTGTAGACTTTTTAATAATGGCCACTCTGACCATGAGGTGGTATCTCACTGTAGTTTTGTTTGTTTGTTTGGCCACGTCCTTTGGTCTTTCATCCATCCATTTCCATCATCCTTTGTTCTTTGGCTCCTGTGGGCCTCCCATCGCAGTGACTTCTCTCGCTGGAGAAAGTGCTCTGGGCAGAATGCTATGCTACGGTGTTTCCTACACTTTCCTCTGTGGCTGTGTATGATCTGCATAATGATGTAACATGTATTTCCTCCCCCGAGTCACAGCCAAGAGCTTAGTTCCCTTGGGAAGAGAGAAGGTTTGGAGGTCACCCCCTATTTTCCCAAGAATCACTAACTTGGTTACCCCATCATGTATTCTAATAAAGGCGTGCCTCTCTTCGGTCCTCAGGACCAGGAGTCTCCTGAAAGAATCCAAACCTGGTTATTCTCTAGTAATCTTGACTTTTTAGAAATTTTATTTATATATATATATTTTGGCTATTATGGGTTTTTAAGGCTGCTACAGGCTCCTCTCTAGTTGCAGGGAGTAGGGGCTACTCTCTAGTGGAGGTGAGCAGGTTTCTTGTTGCCGTGACTTCTCTTGTTATGGAACTCGGGCTCCACGGAACAGGGGCTTCAGTAGTTGTAGCCCATGGGCTCCATCCTTGTGGCTCCAAGGCTCTAGAGCACAGGCTCCACAACTGTGGCTCATGGGCTTAGTTGCTCTGCAGCATGTGTGGGATCTTCCCAGATCAGGGGTCGAACCCGTGTCACCTGCATTGGCAGCTGAACCCTTCGCCACTGAGCTATGAGGGAAGCCCCAAACCTGGTGATTACAATCAACAAGAGACGTGAGTCCAGACCTGGATCCAAGCCGGGGTGCTAGAGAAGAGCACGGTCCTGAGGCCAAGGAGAGAGTTAACATCCCTGAGGAGGGAGGAGCCCAGCCTCCCCTTCCTGGCCTGGAGTCTGATGTCTCAGGGCAGCTGAGTCAGATCCTGCAGTGGCTGCTCTTGTCGGGGAGCTTGGCCTCTAGGGCTCACAGGCTTCAGTAGTTGCAGTTCCCAGGCTCTAGAGCACAGCCTCGGTCGTTGTCAAACATGACTCAGTTGCTCCGAGGCAAGTGGGATCTTCCTGGCCCAGGGATTAAACCCATGTCTCCTGAACTGGCAGGCAGATCCTTTACCATTGAGTCACCGGGGAAGCTCACATTATTTGTAGACTTTTTAATAATGGCCACTCTGACCATGAGGTGGTATCTCACTGTAGTTTTGTTTGTTTGTTTGGCCATGTCCTTTGGTCTTTCATCCATCCATTTCCATCATCCTTTGTTCTTTTGGCCTGTGTGGGCCTCCCATTGCAGTGACTTCTCTCGCTGCAGAGCACCAGCTCCAGGTGCATGCGCTCCAGAGCTCCGGCTCAGTAGTTGGACACATCAGTCCAGCCACTCTGCGGCATGTGGGATCTTCCCAGGCCAGGGGGGCCTGGCCCCCCCTGCCCTGCAAGGTGGTGTTTTTACCCACTGGAGCAACAGGGAAGCCCCCCTCACTGCAGTTTTGTTTTGCATTTCTCTAATAATTAATGATGTCAGTCAGTTCACATTTTTACAAGCAGAATTAGTGATTCTGTGAGGGACGAATTCCTGTCCTTGAGGGTATGCCCTTCAAGTGCTGTGTGTGCAACTCCCAAACTTTTAAGTCAGTTCTGATTTGGTATTGACTCAGCCATACATGTCCCTCAGGCTGATTGTTTAACGAGAACACACAAAGTCTCTCTGTGTCTCTACAGACCTCTCACATCACCATACACCCCTGCCAGAACCTTCACCCTGATGCCCTGCTTCTTTTACCCACCGATCAAACATCCCAAGATGTTGCCCACAACATCAGGATATTATCTTGTCCTAGATTAGATTTATCAGAAATCCCTCTTCTCCAGGTTGATCTGACTTTTATGCCCAAGCTTCTTACCTCCAAGAAGAGTATGGGATTTTCCAGGCAGGATACTCCACCCCTAATCAACACAGGGCTGAGTCTAAAAGTTAACATCCCTGAGGAGGGAGGAGCCCAGCCTCCCCTTCCTGGCCTGGAGTCTGATGTCTCAGGGCAGCTGAGTCAGATCCTGCAGTGGCTGCTCTTGTCGGGGAGCTTGGCCTCTAGGGCTCACAGGCTTCAGTAGTTGCAGTTCCCAGGCTCTAGAGCACAGCCTCGGTCGTTGTCAAACATGACTCAGTTGCTCCGAGGCAAGTGGGATCTTCCTGGCCCAGGGATTAAACCCATGTCTCCTGAACTGGCAGGCAGATCCTTTACCATTGAGTCACCGGGGAAGCTCACATTATTTGTAGACTTTTTAATAATGGCCACTCTGACCATGAGGTGGTATCTCACTGTAGTTTTGTTTGTTTGTTTGGCCATGTCCTTTGGTCTTTCATCCATCCATTTCCATCATCCTTTGTTCTTTTGGCCTGTGTGGGCCTCCCATTGCAGTGACTTCTCTCGCTGCAGAGCACCAGCTCCAGGTGCATGCGCTCCAGAGCTCCGGCTCAGTAGTTGGACACATCAGTCCAGCCACTCTGCGGCATGTGGGATCTTCCCAGGCCAGGGGGGCCTGGCCCCCCCTGCCCTGCAAGGTGGTGTTTTTACCCACTGGAGCAACAGGGAAGCCCCCCTCACTGCAGTTTTGTTTTGCATTTCTCTAATAATTAATGATGTCAGTCAGTTCACATTTTTACAAGCAGAATTAGTGATTCTGTGAGGGACGAATTCCTGTCCTTGAGGGTATGCCCTTCAAGTGCTGTGTGTGCAACTCCCAAACTTTTAAGTCAGTTCTGATTTGGTATTGACTCAGCCATACATGTCCCTCAGGCTGATTGTTTAACGAGAACACACAAAGTCTCTCTGTGTCTCTACAGACCTCTCACATCACCATACACCCCTGCCAGAACCTTCACCCTGATGCCCTGCTTCTTTTACCCACCGATCAAACATCCCAAGATGTTGCCCACAACATCAGGATATTATCTTGTCCTAGATTAGATTTATCAGAAATCCCTCTTCTCCAGGTTGATCTGACTTTTTATGCCCAAGGTTCTTACCTCCAAGAAGAGTATGAGATTTTCCAGGCAGGATACTCCACCCCTAATCAACACAGCCTCTTGAATAGTAAGCCCTATGCTGCGCTCCTGTGCTCAGTCATTTCTGACTTTTTGTGACTCCATGGGTTGTAGCCTGTCAGGCTCCTCTGTTCATGGAATTTTCCAGGCAAGAGTACCAGAGTGGGTTGCTATTTCCTATTCCAGGGGGTTTTCCTGACCCAGGGATTGAATCTGGGTCTCCTGCATTGACAGGTGGATTCTTTTTTTTTTTTTTTTAATTTATTTATTTTGGGGAGGTGGGTTGGGGAGGGAGGGGGCGGGCGGGCCACTTCTATTGGTCTTTCATTTATCTATTTTCATCCATCTTCGTTCTTTGGCCCATGTGAGCCTCCCATCACGGTGGCCTCTGTTGTCGCAGAGAGCTGGCTCTGAGGCTCATGCGCTCCAGAGCTCTGGCTCGGTAATTGGACACATCGGTCAAGCCGCTCAGCGGCACATGGAATCTTCCCAGGCCAGGGATGGAACTGGCGCCCCTTGCACTGCAAGGCGGTATCCTTACCCACTGGATCACCAGGGAAGCCCGACAGGTGGATTCTTTACCACTGAGCCACCAGGAAAGCCCCATAGTAAAACCTGCGGTATGCTAAATGAGTTCAGAAAGATGAATGAGTCACTTTCACTTGAACTGACATAAGGGCAGAGGAATGAAGGCTAACATCTACACTGACCGTCTTTATACCTTTGGTATGTTATGGAAACAGAATTCATGACAGCACCTGGTACCCGTCTCTATCTGCCAGATTGGATAGTACCCAATTCATGAGTATTTGAACAAAACCAGTAAGATCTAAGCAAATTCCAGGGCTTCCCCTGGTGGTCCAGTGGGTAAGGACACCGCCTTGCAGTGCAAGGGGCACCGGTTCGATCCCTGGCCTGGGAAGATCCCACGTGCCGCGGAGCAGCTGGACCGATGTGTCCAATTACTGAGCCGGAGCTCTGGAGCGCATGCGCCCAGAGCCGGTGCTCTGCGACAACAGACGCCACCGCGATGGGAGGCTCACAGGAGCCAAAGAACAAAGACGGATGAAAATAGAGAAATGAAAAATAGAAGTGGCCCGCCCGCTCCCCTCCCTCCCCAACTCGACCCCCGCCCAAAATAAATAAATACATAAATAAATAAATCTTTAAAAAAAAAAAAAGCAAATTCCAGGAGATAATGAAGGACAGGGAAGCCTGGCTTGCTGCAGTCCATGGGGTCGCAAAGAGTTGGACTTGATGGAGCAACTTAACAACATCAAGATCTTTAAAATGTAGTCAGTTGAAAAATTTTAACACTCTTTCCTCCAGCGACAGGAAAGGAAAAGAGAAGCCCTCTTCCTGTTATAGGATCTGGGAACCAGGTCAGTGTTATGAAAATTTGTCCCCTTCCTCTTCCCCAAAAGGCTTCCCTTGTAGCTCAGCTGGTAAAGAATCTTCCAGCAATGCAGGAGACCCGGGTTCAATCCCTGGGTTGGGAAGATTCCCTGGAGAAGTGAAATGCTACTCACTCCAGTACTCTTGCCTGGAGAATTCCATGGCTCCTCCATGAGTCGCAAAGAGTCTGACATAACTGAGTGACTTCATTTTCACTTCCCTTCCAAAAAAATTAAAAATCAAGTATTTATTTTGCCTTTCACATCATACAATTAGTGGAGAAAGAATTTTTCTTTATAGAAGTAATCCAAACAAAAAAGGTTGGGATAAAGGGCAGGAGTATATGATTATCATTTTGTCATTTGAATGAATGAATATAAGCAGTAACCATCGATGAATGGCATCCTCATTGTGGCTTAAAGGAATGTTGTGTGCCACCTGGTGGAAACAAAGAACACAGGAAAGAGTCCCAACATACACAAGTGCTTTTCCCTGGCTGGAGGAGGGCATGGCAACCCACTCCAGTATTCTCACCTGGAGAATCCCGTGGATGGAGGAGTGTGACGGGCTATAGTTCACAGTATCGCGAAGAGTCGGATACGACTGAAGCGACATAGCACAGCACAGCCAGCATTCTTCCCTGGGCCGGGCTCAGTAGATAAATAATCTGCAGTGTGTCCAATTACTGAGCCGGAGCTCTGAGCGCATGCGCCCAGAGCCGGTGCTCATGACAACAGACGCCATCCATGGGAGGCTCACAGGAGCCAAAGAACAAAGACGGATGAAAATAGAGAAATGAAAAATAGAAGTGGCCCGCCCTCCCTCCCTCCCAACTCGACCCCCGCCCAAAATAAATAAATACATAAATAAATAAATCTTTAAAAAAAAAAAAAGCAAATTCCAGGAGATAATGAAGGACAGGGAAGCCTGGCTTGCTGCAGTCCATGGGGTCGCAAAGAGTTGGACTTGATGGAGCAACTTAACAACATCAAGATCTTTAAAATGTAGTCAGTTGAAAAATTTTAACACTCTTTCCTCCAGCGACAGGAAAGGAAAAGAGAAGCCCTCTTCCTGTTATAGGATCTGGGAACCAGGTCAGTGTTATGAAAATTTGTCCCCTTCCTCTTCCCCAAAAGGCTTCCCTTGTAGCTCAGCTGGTAAAGAATCTTCCAGCAATGCAGGAGACCCGGGTTCAATCCCTGGGTTGGGAAGATTCCCTGGAGAAGTGAAATGCTACTCACTCCAGTACTCTTGCCTGGAGAATTCCATGGCTCCTCCATGAGTCGCAAAGAGTCTGACATAACTGAGTGACTTCATTTTCACTTCCCTTCCAAAAAAATTAAAAATCAAGTATTTATTTTGCCTTTCACATCATACAATTAGTGGAGAAAGAATTTTTCTTTATAGAAGTAATCCAAACAAAAAAGGTTGGGATAAAGGGCAGGAGTATATGATTATCATTTTGTCATTTGAATGAATGAATATAAGCAGTAACCATCGATGAATGGCATCCTCATTGTGGCTTAAAGGAATGTTGTGTGCCACCTGGTGGAAACAAAGAACACAGGAAAGAGTCCCAACATACACAAGTGCTTTTCCCTGGCTGGAGGAGGGCATGGCAACCCACTCCAGTATTCTCACCTGGAGAATCCCGTGGATGGAGGAGTGTGACGGGCTATAGTTCACAGTATCGCGAAGAGTCGGATACGACTGAAGCGACATAGCACAGCACAGCCAGCACATTCTTCCCTGGGGGGCGTCCTAGGTGGCTCAGTAGATAAATAATCTGCAGTGCAAAAAATTCAGGTTCAGGCTTCCTTGGTGGTCCAGTGGGTAAAGAGTCCACCTTGCAGTGCGAGGGGCACCAGTTTAATCCCTAGCCCGGGAAGATCCCACATTGCCGAGGAACGGTGGGGCCGGGCCGGTGTGTCCAATTATGAGCATGAACCCAGAGCCGGCGAGAGAGGCCGCTGCGACAGGAGGCCCACACACGCCAAAGAATAAAGATGAATGAAAACAAAACAAAACAAAACAATGACTTAGAAGCAAAAAAAAAAAAAGAAAAAGAAAAAAAAAGAAAAACAAAGAAAGAAAGAAAAAGTAAAAATTAATTTAAAAATTGAATATTAAAAAAAAAAAAGATCAGGTTCAATCCCTGGGTCAGGAAGATTTGCTGCAGAAGGAAATGGCAACCCACTCTGGTATTCTTGTCTGGGAAATCCCATGGACAGAGAGGCTACAGTCCATGGAGTCACAGAAGAGTGATCAAACAACACAACAAGAGATATTAACTGGTTCAAATTATTAAAAGTAATCAGAGTTAATTTCGGGGATAATGAGATAAATCAGAATCATGTGTCACAAGAAAGGATGCACTAAGAAGACTGTATCCCCGTATGTATACCTAAGGCAGATGCAGGTCCATGTGTGGCAGCAAACAACAAAACTCTGTAAAAATAGTGGAGAAAGGGACTTCCCTAGTGGTCCAGTGGTTAAGAGTCTGTGTTCCCGATGCAGAAGGTCCTGGGTTCGATTCCTGGTCAGGGAACTAGATCCCACATGCTGCAACTAAGACCCAGTGCAGCTAAATAAATAAATAATCTTAAAAAAGAAAAAAAAAATAGTGGAGGAAAAAAAAAAGAAGATTGAATCCCTTCTGCAGCATTCCTACCACAGATGCATATCCTGGAGTGAATGATGGGAACATCAGGCAAGCCCACATCAAGGGGTATTCTACAAAAGAATTGGCCTGTAAGCTTCCAAAGGGTGAAGACCGAATTTCCCTGGTGATTCAGTAGTTAAAGAATCTGCTTGCCTATGCTGGGGACATGGGTTGGTTCCCCGATCCGGGAAGATACCACCTGCCACGGGGCCACTAAGCCCATGGACCACAGCTACAGATCCTGGGAGCTGCAGCTACTGAAGCCTGTGCGCCCCCTATAGCGTGTGCTCTGCAACAAGAGAAGCCACAGCAATAAGCGCGCATACCACAAGGAGCATCCAAAGAGCATCCAAAAATAAACAAATACATCACATGTCAAAAATAAATTGAAGGGCTTCCCTGGTGGTCCAGTGGGTAAGGACACCGCCTTGCAGTGCAAGGGGCGCCGGTTCGATCCCTGGCCTGGGAAGATCCCACGTGCCGCAGAGCGACTGGACAGATGTGTCCAACTACTGAGCAGGTGCTCTGCAGCAAGAGAAGCCACTGCGATGGGAGGCCCACACAGGCCAAAGAACAAAGATAAATAAATGAAATACCAATAGAAGTAGCCAAGAAAATAAATTGAAGGTGTTAAAATATATAAGCAGTGTGACATTTACCTGTCCATTGCTATTTCACAACCAGACACACACCTTTTTAGGTGTGTATGTTTGAGTGTGTATATCATTCACATCCACCAGGGGGCGCGTCAGATTTAGATTAGGGCTGGTGTGCTTTTTCCTTTAGATAAACCACTGGTTCTCTCATGTTTTGGTCTCAGAAGGCCTTTATACTCTTAAAAATTATTGAGGAAAGAAGGATCTTTTTATAACATATCTTGTTTTTTTATTTAGTTTAGCTGCGCTGGGTAGTATGGGGGATTTGAGTCCCCTGACCAGGGATGGAACCCGTGGCCCCTGCTTTGGGAGAACAGGTGACTTAATCTGAGATCTCCAGGACCTTCAAGAGTCTTTGTGTGGGTAATATACAATATGGCGTGATGTTCTATCACTTTTCTGGCTGGAAAAGTCCATGATATAATGTCTTTGTGGTGTAAGTACTCCAAACCATGACCCATTTCATGCTACCAAAGATTTAACAACTGGCACATATGATCAGAAGCTAAACAGTTCACTCTCTTGAGTCAGTAAGAGCTGGCACCAGAGCACCAAAGGAGAGCTGTTTCTATTTACCTTATATAAATCTAGACTGAATTTTTTTTTAATTTTAATTTATTTATTTGGCTGCACCAGGTTTCACTCGTGGCATGTGGGATCTAGTTCTCCGACCAGAGATTGAACCTGGGACCCCTGCACTGCACTGGATGCACGGAGTTCCAGCGGAAGATCCGGGAAGATACCACCTGCCACGGGGCCACTAAGCCCATGGACCACAGCTACAGATCCTGGGAGCTGCAGCTACTGAAGCCTGTGCGCCCCCTATAGCGTGTGCTCTGCAACAAGAGAAGCCACAGCAATAAGCGCGCATACCACAAGGAGCATCCAAAGAGCATCCAAAAATAAACAAATACATCACATGTCAAAAATAAATTGAAGGGCTTCCCTGGTGGTCCAGTGGGTAAGGACACCGCCTTGCAGTGCAAGGGGCGCCGGTTCGATCCCTGGCCTGGGAAGATCCCACGTGCCGCAGAGCGACTGGACAGATGTGTCCAACTACTGAGCAGGTGCTCTGCAGCAAGAGAAGCCACTGCGATGGGAGGCCCACACAGGCCAAAGAACAAAGATAAATAAATGAAATACCAATAGAAGTAGCCAAGAAAATAAATTGAAGGTGTTAAAATATATAAGCAGTGTGACATTTACCTGTCCATTGCTATTTCACAACCAGACACACACCTTTTTAGGTGTGTATGTTTGAGTGTGTATATCATTCACATCCACCAGGGGGCGCGTCAGATTTAGATTAGGGCTGGTGTGCTTTTTCCTTTAGATAAACCACTGGTTCTCTCATGTTTTGGTCTCAGAAGGCCTTTATACTCTTAAAAATTATTGAGGAAAGAAGGATCTTTTTATAACATATCTTGTTTTTTTATTTAGTTTAGCTGCGCTGGGTAGTATGGGGGATTTGAGTCCCCTGACCAGGGATGGAACCCGTGGCCCCTGCTTTGGGAGAACAGGTGACTTAATCTGAGATCTCCAGGACCTTCAAGAGTCTTTGTGTGGGTAATATACAATATGGCGTGATGTTCTATCACTTTTCTGGCTGGAAAAGTCCATGATATAATGTCTTTGTGGTGTAAGTACTCCAAACCATGACCCATTTCATGCTACCAAAGATTTAACAACTGGCACATATGATCAGAAGCTAAACAGTTCACTCTCTTGAGTCAGTAAGAGCTGGCACCAGAGCACCAAAGGAGAGCTGTTTCTATTTACCTTATATAAATCTAGACTGAATTTTTTTTTAATTTTAATTTATTTATTTGGCTGCACCAGGTTTCACTCGTGGCATGTGGGATCTAGTTCTCCGACCAGAGATTGAACCTGGGACCCCTGCACTGCACTGGATGCACGGAGTTCCAGTCACTGAGACCACCAGAGAAGTCCCTAAATGGATAATTTTTTAAGGATTTATTTATTCACTGAAAGGTAGCAATGATAAATACACTACATATTAATATGAGAACAATGACATCATCGGATATCATATAGCTCCTGGCAAGCTTTACCTTATAGTGGGAAGGAACATAAAGCCAGGGGGCTTCCCTGGTGGTCCAGTGGCTAAGACTCCAGGCTCCCAATGCGGAGGGCCTGAGTTTGAACCCCGGTAAGGCAACTAGACTCCACATGCTGCAACTAAGACATCGCACTACCAAATAAATACATTTTTTTTAAAGATTTATTTATTGATTGATTTAGAAGGGGAGGTGGTGAGGGAGGGAAGCAGGCGGGCTACTTCTATTGGTCTTTCATTTCTCTATGTTCATCCGTCTTTGTTCTTTGGCTCCTGTGGGTCTCCCATCGCGGTGGCCTCTGTTGTCACAGAGCACCGGCTCTAGGCGCATGCACTCCAGAGCTCCGGCTCGGTAATTGGACACATCGGTCCAGCTGCTCCGTGGCACGTGGGATCTTCCCAGGCCAGGGATCAAACCGGTGCCCCTTGCACTGCAAGGCGGTGTCCTTACCCACTGGACCACCAGGGAAGCCCCCAAATAAATACATTTTTTAAAGAGTAAGGCCAATAATATCTTAGTATTCTTATGCAAGGAGTTTTGAGCTTGTGGAGCTCATGAAAGGAGCTCAGAGAGACTCCCAGGAGTCTGCAGACCATACTTTAGCAATCACGGACTTAGCAATATAACAATATCATAGAATGTAATAATAGATATCACATCTATTCAATCCAGTACTCCCTTTAAAAAATAATAGATTTTTAAATATGTTCCTTTTATTACCAGGAAACAAAATTCATGCACAGATTAACTCATCTGTACATATAATCTCTAATTCAAAATGATGGCAGGACTTCCCTGGTGGTGCAGTGGGTAAGAATCTGCCTGCCAATGCCAGGGACCTGGGTTTGATCCCTGGTCTAGGAAGATCCCACACGTCCTTGAGCAATGTGAACCTGTGCCACAACCATTCAGCCTGTGCCCTAGAGCCTGAGAGCCACTAGTACTGAAATCCTCAAACCTAGAGCCTGTGCTCCGAAACAAAGAAAAGCTACCGTAATAGAAAGTAGCCCCTGCTCTCCACAACTAGAGAAAGCCCACACATAGCAACAAAGACTCTAGCACAACCAAAATTAACATGAAATGATTACTTAAAGAATTATGGCGGTCTTCTCTGGTGGTTCTGGGTAAAGAGTCCGCCTTGCATTGCAAGGGGCATCGGTTCAATCCCTAGCCCGGGAAGATCCTGCGTGCTGGGGAGCTGCTGCACCTACGTGTCCAGTTGAGAGTCAGAGCTCTGGAGCGCATGCGCCCAGAGCCGGTGCTCTGCAATGAGAGAGGCCGCAAAGATGGGAGGCTCACACAGGCCAAAACATGAAGATAGATGAAAATAAATAAATAAAAAAACAATAAAAGAGGCCAAATTATGGCACTACTCTATCTGTAGTTCAGAAAAGAACCAAAAGAAAAAAAACCTCGACAGTCCTTTACTGGACATTATGTTTAAGAATGAAGGACGTGTTTGGTTTTAGAAAGGTGGTTTGTGTACATGACATGTATGAGGTCAGCCCAGTTGGGTTCAAGGTGACTTCTGGAATCAAACAGATCAATATTTCCGTGGTGAACTGTAGACTGTTTTCACCACCATGGCATAAATATAGATGACCAAAACAGCCCCTTGTCAGGTCAGGCTTTGCCATCAAGTACACTAGACAGTCCCTCCTTTCCAGAACTCTTTGGACCTTGGAATTGTGGTTGACTGATGGCTTGCACAAAGGCTGTTGGGTGGAAACGGGGTGCCCGACCACCTAGGATCGAGTGGGGGTGGGCTGTGGAGCCAAGAGGAGCCTGGGGTCACTGGATCACGCCTCCACGGTTCTAGTCCCATCCACCTCCTCCAATGGGCAGGGCAGGGCGTCACGGGCCTGTGGGCAGTGACAAGGGGCCATAACGAGGGCGTAGGGCAGGCAGGGCGGCCTCGTCCGTGACGACTGAATGAGGAGCGGCACCACTACCTCGTGGCCTCCAGAGTCGAACGAGAGATTCTCCAGGGGGCGCCAAAGTGCTGAGCACGCGAGCCAGGGGACTTGGGCCAGAGTCCATCACCCCTGGGTGGGGGGCCGGTTACCTGCCTTTACCCCAACATACATATCTGAGTCTGCACAGGGGATCATGTCATGCAAGAGATTTTTACATGTGCGTGCTTATAGTCGTGCGTGGGAGTTTCACATGGTTTATGGATGACAGCTGCCCTTATTACGGAACCCAGATATGTATACATGCCACTGTGTATGCGTCAACATCACTCTCTCTTAGCAGGCTAACAGCAAGGCATGCCTAAGGCCAAGATGGGCTTCCCTGGTGGCTCAGCAGTCTAGAATTTTACTGCCCATGCAGGAGGTTTGGTTTCCATCCCTGGGTCGGGAAGATTTCCCTAGAGAAGGAAATGTCAACCCACTCCAGCATTCTTGTCTGGGAAATCCCATGGACAGAGGCGCCTGGAGGGCTACCGTCTATGGGTCGCGAAAGAGTCGTAGGACACAACCTAGCGACTCAACAACAACAAGGCCTACACATCGATCTTGACCGTGGTATGGGCTGGCGCATGGATTTGTCAGAATCCATGTGTTGCTACTGACTTCAGTATGAGTGGCAGCCTGTTATGTCACACCTGTGAGTGTGACGTCAAAATACACGTGGACATGTGTGCCTGTGGACTTGTAGGGAGTGACCGTGCCAGTCTGAGCTTTGCCTGTTCACCCTCCAGAATGGAGCCCCTTGGCTGGCAGGGGAGTGGCGATTTGGAAACAACAGTCCAATCTACTGCGGGGGGTATTATTATTATGTTATTAAATACATTTTACAGAAATGAGTCTCAGTCATGGAGAAGATAAGCAACATGCCCAAGCTCGCACAGTTGGCAAGTGATGGAGCCAAAAGTCGAAACTAGGCAGGTTGGCTCTAGAACCACTAAACTACGGGGGGAAAATGGAGCTGTCTTGACGTTCCAGTAAGAACAGGAATAACACTTGGCCCAGTGTCCCTGAATAACACTTAGGACGCATCCTACTTAATCCATCATCTGATTCCAGGTTGGCTTGGCTTGAGTTTGGAGGGCTTTTCTGCCCCTGGCCATGTTCCAGGAATGCCAACTGACCCTTATAAACCCGTATTCTTGGGAGTCAGGGTCAGGGGAAGGGAGAGCAGAGATAAAAATCAGACTACAGGATGGGAGTTCCCTGGTGGTCCAGTGGTTAAGGCTCCATGTTAAGGGAACTAGACCACACATGCTGCAGCTAAGACCCAGAGCAGCCAAAGAAATCAGTATTTTTAAAAACAATAAAATAAAAAATAAATGAGATTGCAAGAGGTGGCTATAGAGAGGTTAGAGGCAATTTCTCCCTATTGGGGGCAATAGGGAGAGTGAGTCATGCAGAAGTGAACGTCAGCAAGTAAAATGTCTGAACGGGTGTACAGAAAATAGTAGCCAGAGATGCTGACTTGTCAGACTGGGTGTGTCTACAGTTCTGGGGGTTTGTTGCTGAACCCTATTACCCTGTTGATAAAACAAGCTTTTTTTCTTCCAATATCCCAAAGCCTAAGACTCCATCTCCATGGCATTGTTCATAGGCAAAACTCCAAGGTAATGTTGAGTAAAGACTATAGCAGATATTTCTCCAAAGTGGCCAGAGTAATATTTCCAGCTCCATATGTCTTCCCTGTGGAAGCTTCACCTTCCCCATCAAGACATGGAATCTATTTCCCTCCATGGAGCAGGATCTCGTGGTTGCCCTGATGAAAAGAATACGGAAGTGGCACGGCATGACTCCCCAGGCTAGGTCATGAAGGAGTAAACGTGTCTCCTCCCTCGCTCTTCCCTCTTCTTGGAACTCGGCGGCCATGATGGGAGGAAGCCCAAGCAGCCACATGGAAGGACCACCTGTAGATGTCCCAGCCACAGTCCCCAGGTGAGGTTCTAGGTGATGGGCAGCATCAATCACCAGGCAGGTGAGTGAGGGAGCATCAGATCATTCCAGCTTCCCCTACCAGGGGCCTGGATTTGATCCCTGGTCGGCAAGGATCCCTGGTTGTCCTAGTAGGATCACACAAACCAGCCACACAGCTTAGTCAAAAAGAAAGAAAGAAAGAAAGATAATCATTCCCCTTCCAAATTACTTACTTTATTTGACTGTGTCAGGTCTTAGTTGTGGCATACAGGACCTTCGGTCTTAGTTGTGGCATGTGAACTCTTTGTTGCAGCCTGCAGGATTAAGTTCCCCGACCAGAGATTGAATCCAGGTCCCTGGCACTGGGAGCAAGGAGTTTTCACCACTGGACCACCAGGGAAGTCCCCCAAACATATCCTTTCAGCAAAAATCAGAGACCATTTCAACCACACATTTCCCATACTGCCTTGACTGCCAGGAAGAACCAAGTGATGTTTCACGTTAGCCTAGCCTACTGGGTGCTCAGATGGTAAAGAATCCGCCTGCCATGCAGGAGACCCAGCTTTGATCCTTGGGTTGGGAAGATCGCCTGGGGAAGGAAATAGCAGCTCCAGTACTTTTGCCTAGGAAATCCCATGGACAGAGGAGCCTGGTGGGTTACAGTCCACGGGGTTGCAAGAGTCAGATACAACTTAGTACTAAACCAAACCACCACCAGGTCCCTGGAGGTGGTAATGGGGGTATTACGGCCAATCCTGTTGAAATTAAATAGACAGAGGGTGACCCAGTGGCTAAGACTCTATGTTCCCAATACAGGGGGCCTGGGTGTGGTCTCTGGTCAGGGAACTAGATCCCACATGTCACCACTGAGAATTCACATGTTGCAACTAAAGACCCCATGTGTTGCAACTAAAGACCCCCTGTGTTGCAACTAAGATTCAGTGTAGCCAAATAAATAAGTAAACAAACAAACAAACAAACAAACCCGATTAAATAGACTGAGAGGGGAGAGCAGCAGTTTCCCAAAAGAAAACTGAATGGGTGGGCAAAAACCACAGACATCTGCTAGAGTGTCCTTTTCCCTGTCCAGAGCTGCCTCTCAGCTGACCTGCTGTGGATTAGACCGGCCCACCCAACACGCACGCTGTTCCTTCGCCGTCTGTAACACTTTTGCCCCTCCTTGGTGACCTGGTACCTCTCTCTTCTTATTTCCCTGGTAGAAAGCTACCACTTCTCTGTCGCTTTGAAAAGTAGGTGTATTGAGTTTTACGTATTTACTTGAGATAAACTTAATCACTCACTAGTGAGAACCTGAGAAGGGAGTTCCAGAGGCAAGGAGGCGGGACCGGGGAACACAGGGTGCCAGACCGGAGGAGTGGGGGCCAGGGGGCATGCGCACGAGATGGGGGGATGAAAGTAGAAAGAAGGGGCTGAGGACTGAGAAGGAACGATGAGGGTACGGAAGGGGAGGGATTGTAGAAGAGGGGTGGATGGGATCGGGAGTTAGGGGCGAAGAGGCAAGCCCGAAGACTCAGTGGCCGGGGAAGACGAGACAGAGGAGGCAGAGCTGGGCGACTCCGGAGGCAGGACTGGGCCACTTGGGGTTAGAGGGGCTCACCCGGGGGTAGAAAGTGGAGGGGTGAGCAAGGGTGTGCGTTAGAGGGTGGGGGCGAGGTGTAAGGGACAGAGTGGACTAGGCGGGTTCAGGAGCGTACTGGTGTCGGAACTTGGCGGGATAGACGGGGCCAGAAGGCGAGGCCCGCCGACTGTGCACGGTGCGGACCACACTGCCTAGAGGTCCGCGGCAAGGGGTGTGGCGGGAGGTGTGTGTATTCCTCGGTATCCGCCCCCTCTGCACACACACGCGCGTACACAGACTCCTGGCGTTCCAAGTCTTCTTCTCGGATCCCGCCTCTTTCTTGGAAGTGACAGACCAAACAACCAATCAGCGACGCGGGCCGGGCGCGGCGTAGCCAACCGCGCGGCGGGAGGAGGAGCTGAGGAGGGGGCTCGTAGGGCAGGGGAGGGGGCTAGGGGCCTCGAAGGGCTCCGGAGCGGCGACTGGCGAGTCATGGCGTTGGGGCTACAGCGCGCAAGGTACTGGGCTTCGCGGGCAGGAGTGATGAGAACTGGGGGGCTCTTCTTCCAGCGACCCCTGAGCCGGGTGGGGAAAGCGCGGGTGCAAGCCTAGGGTGCCTTCGGACGCTCGGTGACGGGGACATCCCCGCCGCACCTCCCTAGGATCGCAGGGGTGGGGTAGGTAACGCCCCAAGCCTGTTCCTTCGCCGTCTGTACCCCCCTTTTGGTACCTGTCTCTTCTTATTTCTGGTAGAAAGCTACCACTTCTCTGTCGCTTTGAAAAGTAGGTGTATTGAGTTTTACGTATTTACTTGAGATAAACTTAATCACTCACTAGTGAGAACCTGAGAAGGGAGTTCCAGAGGCAAGGAGGCGGGACCGGGGAACACAGGGTGCCAGACCGGAGGAGTGGGGGCCAGGGGGCATGCGCACGAGATGGGGGGATGAAAGTAGAAAGAAGGGGCTGAGGACTGAGAAGGAACGATGAGGGTACGGAAGGGGAGGGATTGTAGAAGAGGGGTGGATGGGATCGGGAGTTAGGGGCGAAGAGGCAAGCCCGAAGACTCAGGGGCCGGGGAAGACGAGACAGAGGAGGCAGAGCTGGGCGACTCCGGAGGCAGGACTGGGCCACTTGGGGTTAGAGGGGCTCACCCGGGGGTAGAAAGTGGAGGGGTGAGCAAGGGTGTGCGTTAGAGGGTGGGGGCGAGGTGTAAGGGACAGAGTGGACTAGGCGGGTTCAGGAGCGTACTGGTGTCGGAACTTGGCGGGATAGACGGGGCCAGAAGGCGAGGCCCGCCGACTGTGCACGGTGCGGACCACACTGCCTAGAGGTCCGCGGCAAGGGGTGTGGCGGGAGGTGTGTGTATTCCTCGGTATCCGCCCCCTCTGCACACACACGCGCGTACACAGACTCCTGGCGTTCCAAGTCTTCTTCTCGGATCCCGCCTCTTTCTTGGAAGTGACAGACCAAACAACCAATCAGCGACGCGGGCCGGGCGCGGCGTAGCCAACCGCGCGGCGGGAGGAGGAGCTGAGGAGGGGGCTCGTAGGGCAGGGGAGGGGGCTAGGGGCCTCGAAGGGCTCCGGAGCGGCGACTGGCGAGTCATGGCGTTGGGGCTACAGCGCGCAAGGTACTGGGCTTCGCGGGCAGGAGTGATGAGAACTGGGGGGCTCTTCTTCCAGCGACCCCTGAGCCGGGTGGGGAAAGCGCGGGTGCAAGCCTAGGGTGCCTTCGGACGCTCGGTGACGGGGACATCCCCGCCGCACCCTCCACCCTAGGGGATCGCAGGGGTGGGGGCATTTCCCCAAGCCCGGGCTGCCACGCCCCTCTAACCGGGAGCAACTCTGGGGTCTTGTTACCCTATTTCCTGCCACTCCGGGGTTCGTTTCCCCTTCTGATTAGGGGTGAAACTCAGGATACCCACGGAATTGGGATGGTTGCATTTGAGCAGTTCCGGGGCTTCTGCAGGGGGCATTTTTCCTCTTCCGAGTAACTTTTCTGTCCTACGAGGCCCCAGAATTGAAGTTGTACTGTGACACCAGACCCCTAGGGTCCTAGGAGATATGGAAACACCCCCACATTGCGCCTTCCCAGATACAGGGAGTCCCTTGGATTAGGGCGTCTGCTTCTGAGTTCAAGAGAGGAGAGATTCCGCTATAACTGGACCTTCCCCGACACAGTTTCCCAAACCTTGGGTTGCCTAGAAATAGGCAAAGGCGGTCACCTTTCAGAAGCCAAGGACTTTTTGGTAATTTTTTAAAGGTAGGGTCACTCCTTTAGTAATAGGAAAACAGCGTGACCCACTTCCCAAAGTCTAGCCTCTCATCTGACTCCCCCCCCGCCCCAACACACACACTCAGTCCCTGTGACAGTGGAAAGGGACACTCAAACCTTATTTGGGAAGACCCCAGAGAGGGTGCTATGCTTGATTCAGTGAAAGCCCCAATGAGTGCGCCCCCCGCCACAGCCCCTAGCCGGGTCATCCTGGGCAGGGAGAGGGTTTCTGTGTTTGCTTCCCAGCAGGTGCAGATCTGCTGGGACAGCACAGGGAACTCATGGTCCTGGGTCCACTGCAGGGACTCAGGTCCTGGGGGGGGTAGCCAACCGCGCGGCGGGAGGAGGAGCTGAGGAGGGGCCGTAGGGCAGGGGAGGGGGCTAGGGGCCTCGAAGGGCTCCGGAGCGGCGACTGGCGAGTCATGGCGTTGGGGCTACAGCGCGCAAGGTACTGGGCTTCGCGGGCAGGAGTGATGAGAACTGGGGGGCTCTTCTTCCAGCGACCCCTGAGCCGGGTGGGGAAAGCGCGGGTGCAAGCCTAGGGTGCCTTCGGACGCTCGGTGACGGGGACATCCCCGCCGCACCCTCCACCCTAGGGGATCGCAGGGGTGGGGGCATTTCCCCAAGCCCGGGCTGCCACGCCCCTCTAACCGGGAGCAACTCTGGGGTCTTGTTACCCTATTTCCTGCCACTCCGGGGTTCGTTTCCCCTTCTGATTAGGGGTGAAACTCAGGATACCCACGGAATTGGGATGGTTGCATTTGAGCAGTTCCGGGGCTTCTGCAGGGGGCATTTTTCCTCTTCCGAGTAACTTTTCTGTCCTACGAGGCCCCAGAATTGAAGTTGTACTGTGACACCAGACCCCTAGGGTCCTAGGAGATATGGAAACACCCCCACATTGCGCCTTCCCAGATACAGGGAGTCCCTTGGATTAGGGCGTCTGCTTCTGAGTTCAAGAGAGGAGAGATTCCGCTATAACTGGACCTTCCCCGACACAGTTTCCCAAACCTTGGGTTGCCTAGAAATAGGCAAAGGCGGTCACCTTTCAGAAGCCAAGGACTTTTTGGTAATTTTTTAAAGGTAGGGTCACTCCTTTAGTAATAGGAAAACAGCGTGACCCACTTCCCAAAGTCTAGCCTCTCATCTGACTCCCCCCCCGCCCCAACACACACACTCAGTCCCTGTGACAGTGGAAAGGGACACTCAAACCTTATTTGGGAAGACCCCAGAGAGGGTGCTATGCTTGATTCAGTGAAAGCCCCAATGAGTGCGCCCCCCGCCACAGCCCCTAGCCGGGTCATCCTGGGCAGGGAGAGGGTTTCTGTGTTTGCTTCCCAGCAGGTGCAGATCTGCTGGGACAGCACAGGGAACTCATGGTCCTGGGTCCACTGCCAGGGGGTCCTATCTAGCCATGTTTTCATGGGACCCCAGAAAATATCCCAAGCCCTTGATTTCTCCCGTCCAATCTGAGATGTCCAGGAAGCCTCACCCCCTTCCCTCCTCCTGGGTTTAGCAGGTCTGATTGGATCCGTCCACACCCCCATGTTTTCACCCCCCCCCCCACTCCTTACCTATACTCCCCCCACTCAGTTCTATTCCAGTCTCTGGCTCTCGGCCTGCCAGGGAAACTCTATCCCACTCTTTCTGGGTCAGCCCTGGCCTGGCCCTCCCAGCAGCCCCTCCTGGCCGGGTGGGGCCACTCTTGGCGGAGCTGGGGTGCTCCTCCCATCCAAGGCCAGCCCTTTCCTGTGGTGTCATCTGAACCTGTGCACCACCCACTTGTAACTCGCACCCAGATCCCGGCCTAGCTCCATCCCCTCCTGCACCCCGAGGATAGCACTGGGGCCAAAGAGGGTCTGGGTGATGGTGAGTGGGCCCCATCCTCCTTTACCCCCTTCCCTTCTTCTCACTCGGGCTTACTGCCATCCCACCCCAGGAAAAGGTAATTCTTGGGATGTCCCTGATGGGCACTTGGCCCTGGGCATATCCCAGGTCAGAGGGTTCCCTGAGACAGAGGACTTTGGGTATAGGCAACCCACTGGATTACTGTGTCCTTGGGAATGTGCAGTCAAGACTAGAGAGACTCCCACCCTCCCCAAGTCCCTTCTGAAGCCCAAATCCTGCCCCTGACCTTTCAGGCTACCCTCAGAAACAATAAGCCCCCAAATCCACTCTGCTTTTGCAAGACCCCAATACCTAACTGAGTGTCCCTATATGGCAAAGTCTAGCCTCTCATCTGACTCCCCCCCCGCCCCAACACACACACTCAGTCCCTGTGACAGTGGAAAGGGACACTCAAACCTTATTTGGGAAGACCCCAGAGAGGGTGCTATGCTTGATTCAGTGAAAGCCCCAATGAGTGCGCCCCCCGCCACAGCCCCTAGCCGGGTCATCCTGGGCAGGGAGAGGGTTTCTGTGTTTGCTTCCCAGCAGGTGCAGATCTGCTGGGACAGCACAGGGAACTCATGGTCCTGGGTCCACTGCCAGGGGGTCCTATCTAGCCATGTTTTCATGGGACCCCAGAAAATATCCCAAGCCCTTGATTTCTCCCGTCCAATCTGAGATGTCCAGGAAGCCTCACCCCCTTCCCTCCTCCTGGGTTTAGCAGGTCTGATTGGATCCGTCCACACCCCCATGTTTTCCCCCCCCCCCCCACTCCTTACCTATACTCCCCCCACTCAGTTCTATTCCAGTCTCTGGCTCTCGGCCTGCCAGGGAAACTCTATCCCACTCTTTCTGGGTCAGCCCTGGCCTGGCCCCTCCCAGCAGCCCCTCCTGGCCGGGTGGGGGCCACTCTTGGCGGAGCTGGGGTGCTCCCCCTCCCCATCCAAGGCCAGCCCTTTCCTGTGGTGTCATCTGAACCTGTGCACCACCCACTTGTAACTCGCACCCAGATCCCGGCCTAGCTCCATCCCCTCCTGCACCCCGAGGATAGCACTGGGGCCAAAGAGGGTCTGGGTGATGGTGAGTGGGCCCCATCCTCCTTTACCCCCTTCCCTTCTTCTCACTCGGGCTTACTGCCATCCCACCCCAGGAAAAGGTAATTCTTGGGATGTCCCTGATGGGCACTTGGCCCTGGGCATATCCCAGGTCAGAGGGTTCCCTGAGACAGAGGACTTTGGGTATAGGCAACCCACTGGATTACTGTGTCCTTGGGAATGTGCAGTCAAGACTAGAGAGACTCCCACCCTCCCCAAGTCCCTTCTGAAGCCCAAATCCTGCCCCTGACCTTTCAGGCTACCTCAGAACAATGCCAGGAGGATCCCTATATGGATTCAACCTAAGCCCCCCCAAATCCACTCTGCTTTTTGCAAGACCCCCAATACCTAACTGAGTGTCCGGAGAGAGGCATAGGAGTAGCCCTAAATGTGGGGAAGGGTGTCCCTACTTTCTCTATGCCTTTGCTCTCAGGGGCCAGTCTTTCAGGGGAGGGAAGAGGTGGGCTTCTCCCTTTCCTGATTGTGGGGGGCACCAGGCTGTAGTCCCCATTCCCAGGCCTTACCCTGGGGCCTCCCGGCCTGGCTCCACCCCCTGTTCTCTGCTGGAACACAGAGGAAGGGTGGCAGGGTTCCAGCTGCACGTCTCAACCTGGGCAGAGTGCCAAGGGGCTGGACCAGGGCTGGGCACGGGGCCAGCTGGGGAGACTGGCCAGCTGGGGAAATCCGGAGACAGCGGGGGTAGGACAAGGGGAAAGGACAGGGGCCGCAGGGCAGAGGAGGGGCAGAACAGGGGTCCCGTGGTTGGCATGCGCACCAAGGCAAGGCATTTAAAAGCCCAGACGCCAAAGTCAGGGTTCAAATAGCAGCTCACCAGCTTCCTGACTGTGGGGCTTTCTGCCAGTGACTTCTCTCTGAGCTTTGGTTTCATAGCCTGGAAAATGAGGGTTCTACCTCTCCTTCCTTGCACCAGATCAGCGGTGAGGGGACAGAAATTTGAGGCAGACTACCTGGTAGGTGGGCAATAAACTGTGTTCAAGTCAGACAGGATTCTGGGCAGGAGATGTGTGGTCTGACTAACAAGAAAGTTGCGCATCCTTGGAGAGCCCTGGGATTAACACAGTTGCGCAATCCTGGGTGATGGTGAGGGCCCCATCCTCCTTTACCCCCTTCCCTTCTTCTCACTCGGGCTTACTGCCATCCCACCCCAGGAAAAGGTAATTCTTGGGATGTCCCTGATGGGCACTTGGCCCTGGGCATATCCCAGGTCAGAGGGTTCCCTGAGACAGAGGACTTTGGGTATAGGCAACCCACTGGATTACTGTGTCCTTGGGAATGTGCAGTCAAGACTAGAGAGACTCCCACCCTCCCCAAGTCCCTTCTGAAGCCCAAATCCTGCCCCTGACCTTTCAGGCTACCTCAGAACAATGCCAGGAGGATCCCTATATGGATTCAACCTAAGCCCCCCCAAATCCACTCTGCTTTTTGCAAGACCCCCAATACCTAACTGAGTGTCCGGAGAGAGAGGCATAGGAGTAGCCCTAAATGTGGGGAAGGGTGTCCCTACTTTCTCTATGCCTTTGCTCTCAGGGGCCAGTCTTTCAGGGGAGGGAAGAGGTGGGCTTCTCCCTTTCCTGATTGTGGGGTGCACCAGGCTGTAGTCCCCATTCCCAGGCCTTACCCTGGGGCCTCCCGGCCTGGCTCCACCCCCTGTTCTCTGCTGGAACACAGAGGAAGGGTGGCAGGGTTCCAGCTGCACGTCTCAACCTGGGCAGAGTGCCAAGGGGCTGGACCAGGGCTGGGCACGGGGCCAGCTGGGGAGACTGGCCAGCTGGGGAAATCCGGAGACAGCGGGGGTAGGACAAGGGGAAAGGACAGGGGCCGCAGGGCAGAGGAGGGGCAGAACAGGGGTCCCGTGGTTGGCATGCGCACCAAGGCAAGGCATTTAAAAGCCCAGACGCCAAAGTCAGGGTTCAAATAGCAGCTCACCAGCTTCCTGACTGTGGGGCTTTCTGCCAGTGACTTCTCTCTGAGCTTTGGTTTCATAGCCTGGAAAATGAGGGTTCTACCTCTCCTTCCTTGCACCAGATCAGCGGTGAGGGGACAGAAATTTGAGGCAGACTACCTGGTAGGTGGGCAATAAACTGTGTTCAAGTCAGACAGGATTCTGGGCAGGAGATGTGTGGTCTGACTAACAGAATCGTTGAACACAGTTGCGCATCCTTGGAGAGCCCTGGGATTACCATCTTGGTGACTTGGGCTAGTAATGCAATTGCTTAGAACCTCAGCTTCTGAGTCTTAGTTTACCAGGTTCTTAGGGTTGTTGAAAGGATTTAAAGGGGTCTCTAAGTTCATGAGTTTTCAGTACACCAAAGCTATCATCATGATTAGTATCACTCTGATGTAGTCTTCTTCCTAAGTGTGGTATAAAAGTCACGTGTACACACACACCATGCCACGGGATTACCACTGAAGCCCAAAGGTTTCTCCAGTGCCTACAAGTCTCCTAAGCCTTCCATCCCTGATCTGGACAAAGAGGGAGTAATAAAGGTTGTCTGCAGGGTGCAAGACCCAGGTTCGATCCCTGGGTTGGGAAGATCCCCTGGAGAAGGAAGGGCTTGGCAGCCCACTCCAGTATTCTTGCCTGGAGAATCCCATGGACAGAGGAGCCTGGCAGGCTGCAGTCCCTGGGGTCGCTAGGAGTCAAACCTTCATACAGCACTAAGCAATTTGCCAGGCCTGATTCTAAGCCCTCGACATGTATTAACTCACTTAATCTTCACAACAGCTCTATGACTATGTGTTGTTCTTGAGTGCAGGGAGGGTGTGAGACTTGTCCAAAGTCACACAGCTAGTAAGTTATGGGTGAGTTGAGATCCCTGAACCAGAGGAATTAGCCCTGACTCTGTTTAAAGGGAAAGGCCAGGGACTTCCCTGGTGGTCCAGTGGTTGAGACTTCACCTTCCAATGCAGTGGGGAAGGGTTTGGTCCCTGCTCAAGGAGCAAGAAAAAAAAGAAAAAACCCTCAAACATGAAACAGAAGCAATATTGTAACAAATTCAGACTTTAAAAATAATAATAACATAAAAATACATAAGTGAATAAAGGGAAAGGCCAGAGACCAGGTGACTGTGGAGCAAGTGAGACCCATACTTCCTGTCCGAATATCCCGAGAACAGGCTGGGAACTGGAGGGAGGGTCAGTCACAGCTAGCTCCTTCTAGGAAGGGAGAAGCTGGCCAGCCACAGAGAGGATTATAGAGCCCAGCTGCACGGGAGGTGGGGGGGCAACCTCCGTCACTGTTCCCACTGTCACTGTTCCCACTCGGATCCCTGCTCCCTCCTTCTGGGCCCCCAGCTCTGGGAGGCCCGCCCACCCCCACCCTCTGGGCAGGAAGACAAACAGGGCTGGAAGAGAACAGGACAGGAGGACGGAATGTCCTCTGGGCCGAGCAGGACTGGAGGCCCCTTGTCCCTCCCCTCCCCAGCCAGGAGGGAGGCGAAGAGGGCAGTTGCTGGCTCCCTCCACCCCTCCACCCGGCCTGCCCTCTTCTGTGCCTCATACTTGCTTGAGATGTTTCCCATCTGTAGAGACGGAAGAGTCCACGGGCCTCCCTCCAATGTGCCTGGGGGTGGCGCTGCAGGTCTCCTGTTTGCGGGTGAGGTTGATGCCCTTGAGTAGCTTCTGGCTTTTAGCAAGGGCAGCTTCCCCATCTAGGGCTTTGCTTCCGTGGAGGTTCTTTGGCCGGTGGTCGTAGGAAGGAATGAGAAGAATGAAGGCTTTGAAATCCTACCGCCTGAGTTCAGATCCCAACGCTTCTAGTTAACAGCTTTATGATTTGGGGGGCAAAGGACTTAGCTTTTCATAGCCTCAGTTTCCCTTTGGAAAATGGAGGCTTCAGTGCTTTTCTTTCATATCTGTATCTATGTATTTATTTGGCTTCCTCGGGTCTTAGTTGCAGAGCATAGGCTTAGTTGCCCTGCACAATCTGGGAGTTTTAGTTCCCACACCAGGGATCAAACCTTTGTCTCCTGCATTGGAAGGTGGATTCTTAACCACTGGACCACCAGGGAAGTCCCTGCCTAGGACTTTCTTAGGACTGAATGAGTACACATAGGCTGAGTCCTTACTTAGTGCAATGCCAGACCCATAAATGCTTGGCAAATTTTATCTGCTTAGTAATGGTTTTTCATGCTGTCCATGGGGTTCTCCAGGCAAGAATACTGGAGTGGGCTGCCATTTATAGTGAATTTACTGGAGAAGACCTTGATGGTGGAAAAAAATTGAAGGTACAAGGAGAAGGGGGCGGCAGAGGATGAGATGGCTAGATAGCATCACCAACTCAATCGACATGAATTTGAGCAAACTCCTGGAGACAATGGAGGACAGAGGAGCCTGGCATGCTACAGTTTATGGGGTCACAAAGAGTCAGATACAACTTAGCAATGGAATAATAACAACAAATTAATGGTTTTATCAACAGTAGTAATATCAATATAGATAAGATTATATACTGTACTGTATGTAACATACTCTATAATATTTTTTGCCCCCAAACTATAGAGTTTGGATTCAGACAGACCTGGAGTTTGACGTTTAAGAAAGTGACAGAAACAGGGAGAAGTACTAAAACCTGGGGATAACCCAGCCCAAACAACAGAGGAAACTGACGAATTCAGGCAGATCAGTGCTCAGAGCCTAACTTCATTTCTTGTGGGCAAATGCTGGACCTCTTTATGCCTGGTTTTCACCTGTTCAGTGGAAATAATGTTATTGCTTTATTTCTAGGGATGTCTTAGCTACACGGATTAATGTAAGTTGCACGTTTAGGACAGGGTCTGACTTAATAATAGAAGCTGGATAAGTGGCAGATATTTCTGAAAACAAACAAGATACTCAACTTTCTACTTCCAATCTCACACGCAGAATTCAAGCATTTGACATGGATTAAAGGGCAGGGTAGAGTGCTTACTGGTTAGCTGAAGAGAACCCCCAGGACCCTGGGGGCTGGTTTGCTGTATCACCCCGGCAGGGCCCCTGTTGGTGGGTCGTTGGACTTTGAGATCTGTACTCCAGGATTCTGAGAACTCAGCTCAGCTGAGGAGGGAAAAGGGGCAAGAGAGGGGGTTCAGGGAGGCTGTAGGGCAGGGGGTCTAGGAGAGCTTCAGGCATCTTCTTGCAGCCTCCCTTCTCTGGCTCCTAGCCAGCTCTGCCGGCCCCCTCCCAGCCGGAGGCCTCCCTATTTCCCCAGTCGCCCCAAGTTCGGGGAATAATCAGCAGATAAGTCAGGGAGGGGACACAGCGGCCCTGGGCACGCCTTGGAGAGGAGTGAGGCGCCGGAGGGCAGCATGGGCTGGCGCAGGGACTGATAAAACCCGAGGTTCGGAGCGACTTCATAGTATAATCCACTCAGGTCCAGAGAGCGCCGCGAGCTCGCCCGGGCCACCCAGCAGGACCTGCACGGTCGCGGCTCTGTCCTCTCTGAACCCGAGCCCATGTGGCGGCACCCCACGTGCCGGTCCCATCCAACTCTTTCCCTTCCCGGGGCGCCGCCAGTGAACGCAGCCCATGCCCGCAGGTCGAGCACGGAGCTGCGCAAGGAGAAGTCCCGGGATGCGGCCCGCAGTCGGCGCAGCCAGGAGACCGAGGTGCTGTACCAGCTGGCGCACACGCTGCCCTTCGCGCGCGGGGTCAGCGCCCACCTGGACAAGGCCTCCATCATGCGTCTCACCATCAGTTACCTGCGCATGCACCGCCTCTGCACCGCAGGTGAGCCCCGCCCCGGGAATGCCCACCTCGGCGAGGCCCCGCCCTCGGGAAGGTCTGTCCCGAGGAGACCTCTCCTCCGGGAAGCCTCATCCCGACCTGACCCCGCTCCCCCTGTGGAGTCCCACCCACCCTTCTGGAATCCCAAGTCCTTGTGGAGACCCTGCCCCTTCAAGTTCCTAGGAACCCCGTTTCTTGGGAATCCCCTCCTTCTTAGGAGTCTGTCCTTTGTTGGGCCCCGCCCGTTAGAGTGCGCCCTTGGGAAGCTCCGCCTCCTCAGGATTAGCCCTCTAGGGGATAGACGGCTCAGGCGGTGAAGAATCCTGCCATGCAGGAGACCAGGATTGGGTCCCTGGGTCAGCAGATTCCCTGGAAAAGGAAAGGGCTGCCCACTCCAGCATTCTCTCCTGGAGAATTCCATGGACAAAGGAACCTGGTGGATTAAAGTCCAGGGGGTTGCACAGAATCGGACACGACTGAGAGACTTAACACTTTCACTTCACTTTTTTCACTACCTCCCTAAGGCACCTGGACCCATAGGATTTGGTCTCCTGGGAGATCTTAGCTAAGCTCACTAGTTTTATTGCTTGTCCCCTTGAATTCTCACCCTGTTAAACTAAAATTCTCCTCAACAGGAGGCTCTCTCTCACACACACACACAGACAAACACACATGCACCCCTTGGAACCCCAGGACCCTAAAAAGATTTTATTGTAGGGAAAATGGGGTCATCCTCTGGCGGATTTTGCCCTTTGAACATTCCTTTCCAGTATTCTGTCCTCCTTGGAATTTCTGTTGCTTGGGAGTCCCTGCTTCCTTAGAATTCTGCCCTTCTGGAAGGTCCTGCCCCCAAAATTCTGAACCCCTGGGAAGCTTGGCCCCCTTGGAATTCTGACTCTTTTTAGACCCTGGCTTCTTAGAATTTTGACCCCTGGGAATTTCATCCCCTTGGATTCTGCCTTCCTTAGGTGACTCAGTAGTAAAGAATCTGCCTACAGTGCAAGGAGACCTTGGTTTGATCCCTGGGTCGGGAAGATCCATTGAAGGAGAAAATGGCAGCCCACTCCAGTATTCATGCTTGGGAAATCCCATGGGCAGAGGAGCCTGGCGGGCTACAGTCCACGGGAGTCACAAAAGAGTCATAGGACACGACTTACTGACTAAACAGCAGAGCCCTATTCCCTTGGGAGACCTCTGCCTTAGAATTCTGTACCTCTCGGAGGCCTTGCTCACTAGAATTCCAGTCCTTGGTGGTCCTGCCCTCGTCCTTGGGACTGCAAGCCCCTGGAATGTGCCTCACTCACCTTGGAGTCCGTATAAGGTCCTCTGAGTGAAGGAAAACAGAGGGAGGTTAGCCTGGGCGGGCAGTGCTTTCCGCTGACTAGACACGCCCCATCCATCCTGGCCCGGACACCAGGGGAGTGGAACCAGGTGGGAGCAGGGGGTGAACCACTGGACGCCTGCTACCTGAAGGCCTTGGAGGGCTTCGTGATGGTGCTCACCGCTGAGGGAGACATGGCTTACCTGTCGGAGAATGTCAGCAAACACCTGGGCCTCAGTCAGGTAAGAGGAACTCCTGCTTTGTGCAGGCGATGCTTGGAAGTGGAGGGGACCAGAACCACCTTAGCCCTGGTTTCACAAAGCCCGCCGTGTGGAAGGGAGGAAGATATGTCACCAGACAGGGAGATTTGGAATGGGAGGGCTGGGTGGGGCAGCCGAGGGGCTGTACAAGCCGGGATGAAGTGGGACGAAGCCCGTTTTCCCCGGAACACACACAGACAAACACACATGCACCCCTTGGAACCCCAGGACCCTAAAAAGATTTTATTGTAGGGAAAATGGGGTCATCCTCTGGCGGATTTTGCCCTTTGAACATTCCTTTCCAGTATTCTGTCCTCCTTGGAATTTCTGTTGCTTGGGAGTCCCTGCTTCCTTAGAATTCTGCCCTTCTGGAAGGTCCTGCCCCCAAAATTCTGAACCCCTGGGAAGCTTGGCCCCCTTGGAATTCTGACTCTTTTTAGACCCTGGCTTCTTAGAATTTTGACCCCTGGGAATTTCATCCCCTTGGATTCTGCCTTCCTTAGGTGACTCAGTAGTAAAGAATCTGCCTACAGTGCAAGGAGACCTTGGTTTGATCCCTGGGTCGGGAAGATCCATTGAAGGAGAAAATGGCAGCCCACTCCAGTATTCATGCTTGGGAAATCCCATGGGCAGAGGAGCCTGGCGGGCTACAGTCCACGGGAGTCACAAAAGAGTCATAGGACACGACTTACTGACTAAACAGCAGAGCCCTATTCCCTTGGGAGACCTCTGCCTTAGAATTCTGTACCTCTCGGAGGCCTTGCTCACTAGAATTCCAGTCCTTGGTGGTCCTGCCCTCGTCCTTGGGACTGCAAGCCCCTGGAATGTGCCTCACTCACCTTGGAGTCCGTATAAGGTCCTCTGAGTGAAGGAAAACAGAGGGAGGTTAGCCTGGGCGGGCAGTGCTTTCCGCTGACTAGACACGCCCCATCCATCCTGGCCCGGACACCAGGGGAGTGGAACCAGGTGGGAGCAGGGGGTGAACCACTGGACGCCTGCTACCTGAAGGCCTTGGAGGGCTTCGTGATGGTGCTCACCGCTGAGGGAGACATGGCTTACCTGTCGGAGAATGTCAGCAAACACCTGGGCCTCAGTCAGGTAAGAGGAACTCCTGCTTTGTGCAGGCGATGCTTGGAAGTGGAGGGGACCAGAACCACCTTAGCCCTGGTTTCACAAAGCCCGCCGTGTGGAAGGGAGGAAGATATGTCACCAGACAGGGAGATTTGGAATGGGAGGGCTGGGTGGGGGCAGCCGAGGGGGCTGTACAAGCCCGGGATGAAGTGTGGTACCTGACCCAGCCTGAGAGGGAGTCAAGGGCTTCCTGGAAAAGATATCTGAACTAAAATCTGAGGGAATTAAAGAGTGTGGCGAGTGGATGGGACCAGCAAAGAGTGGAATGCACATGGCCGAAGAAACAGAACATGCAAAGACGTGGAGGTGAAATAAAACAGAGCATTTGGGGAAAATAAAGCTTCCCTGGTGGCTCAGATGGTAACGAATCTGCCTGCAATGCAGAAGACACAGATTGGATCCCTGGGTCAGAAAGATGCCCTGCAGAAGGGCATGGCCACCCACTTCAGTATTCTTGCCTGGAGAATCCCATGGACAGAGGAGCCTGGTGAGCTACAGCCCATGGGGTTGCAAAGAGTTGGACACGACTTAGCAATGAACACCTTCAAGCTAAGTGCAGAGTACAGTGGGAGAGAGTAAGAGAAAAAAGGCTAGAGGCCAAAATTGAGGGCTGAAATAGAAGCTTTGTCTCCAAGCACGGGAGCCACGGACGGAGCAGAGGTCGTGTCAGAAGGGGGGAATCAGATTTTTGTTTTAGAAAGATCCCTCTATCTACTGCACAGAGATAGAATGGGAGGGAGCGGAACTAATGACCGGAAGCTCCGTGAGGAGGCAGATACAGGGTCCCAAGTGAGAGAAATGAGGGGCCTGGAGATGAGGAGACAGACAAGAGACATTTAGGGAGTGTATCTAATTTTAGCTCATATTACAGGAAGCCCCACGAGAGGGCTACCCTTCTTTTTCTTCTATCATATTGATGGGCTCCATAGTTGACATCTGTTCCTTTCCCCTGCCTTGTTATCTCACTCTTTTATCTGCATCGGGTCTTAGCTGTGTCATGAGGGATCTTTTGTTGAGGCACCTGGACTCTCTAGTTGTGACCCTTGGGCTCAGTAGTTGCAGCTCACAGGCTTGGTTATGCCTTAGCATGTGGTGTCTTAGTTCCCCAACCAGGGATTGAACCTGCATCCTGTGCTTTGCAAGGCAGATTCTTAACCACTGGACCACCAGGGCAGTTCCCAGCCCCTTCTCTCTCTCTCTCTCTTTTTTTTTTTTTTGGTCTCTTTTATTGCTTTTCATTTACTTATTTATTTGTTTTTCATTCATCTTTAGTCTTTGGCCTGTGTGGGCCTCCCATTGCAGTGGCCTCTCTCATTGCAGAGCACCGGCTCTGGGCGCATGTGCTCCAGAGTGCCGGCTCATAATTGGACACACCTGTCCAGCTGCTCCGCGGCCATGGGATCTTCCCAGGCCAGGGATCAAACCGGTGCCCCTTGCACTGCAAGGCAGTGTCCTTACCCACTGGACCACCAGGGAAGCCCCCAGCCCAGTCTTAATACCAGCTTCTCTGTTAGTTTTGAGCTCTTGGGCTCAGAGAGGTGAATGTCTCAAGGTCCTAAAGCCAGGAAATGGCAAAGTCAAGATTCAAGTCCACCTCCAGGATCTCATTGCTCTCCTGTTCAGCATTAGCTCTGACTAGTGCCTTTGAGATAGTATTCCATCATTTCATAGTCTTACCCTGCTTTAGTTTCTTTGCATTGCTTAGTATGTTGTTTTATATAGCTCAGATGGTAAAGAATCTGCCTGTAATGCAGGAGACCCATGTTCGATCCCTAGGTTGGGAAGATCTCCTGGAGAAGGACATTGGCAGTCCACTCCAGTATTCTTTGCCTGGAGAATCCCATGGACAGAGCCTGGCCGGCTGCAGCGCATGGGTCACAATAGCTGGACACGACTGAGCGACTAACACTTTCACTTTCATATTGTTTTATACACGTGTGCTGTTTTATTTTTGTTCATTGGCCATCTCCCTAGTGGCTCAGTTGGTAAAGAATCGGCCTGCAATGCAGGAGATGCTGGAGATGTGGATTTGATCCCTGGGTCAGGAAGATCCCCTAGAAGAGGGCATGACAACCCACTCCAGTGTTCATGCCTGGAGAATGCCATGGACAGAGGAGCCTGGCGGGCCACAGGGCAGAGGGTCGCAGAGTTGGACACGACTGAAGCGACCGAGAGCACAGCCCACTACCCTTTGAGCTCTGAGAGGCAGGGATTTTGTCTTTGTATTCACTTCCATGCCCACACCGTCTAGAAGAAGACCTGGCAAATAATATCCTCAAGAAAGGAAGGAATGAATGAGACCGAGGATGAAATAATCCCGGTTCATGAATTAGGGCAGGTGATGAGGATGGGAACGAGGAGATGGGTCGTAGGCCCTCGTAAAAATGCTTTGCCTCCAAGGCACCTGCCTGCTTCCCTCCCTCCCAGCTGGAGCTGATCGGACACAGTATCTTTGATTTTATCCATCCCTGTGACCAAGAGGAGCTTCAGGATGCCCTGACACCCCAGCAGAGTGAGTGCCCTAGAGGTCTCAGCCCCCAGATTACAGACACCGAGGCTCCCTCCCACCCCCAGCCTCTTCTCTCCCTCTAGAATACTGGACTGAGGAAAAATGGGGAGAGGATGGCGTCCGGCCCTGCCCTGCCCTGGGGGAATCCAGAGACTCACTGGCTCTGGGGGGTGGGTCTTAAGGAATGAGCCACACCCCTGGGAGCCCCTCTCTGGTTTCAGGCCTCAATTCTGAGGATGAGGCTGGGACAGTTTAGTAACTGGGGTGCTGGAGGGAACTGGGCCCTGTCCCAAGCTACCAGGTGACCCATGTTCGATCCCTAGGTTGGGAAGATCTCCTGGAGAAGGACATTGGCAGTCCACTCCAGTATTCTTTGCCTGGAGAATCCCATGGACAGAGCCTGGCCGGCTGCAGCGCATGGGTCACAATAGCTGGACACGACTGAGCGACTAACACTTTCACTTTCATATTGTTTTATACACGTGTGCTGTTTTATTTTTGTTCATTGGCCATCTCCCTAGTGGCTCAGTTGGTAAAGAATCGGCCTGCAATGCAGGAGATGCTGGAGATGTGGATTTGATCCCTGGGTCAGGAAGATCCCCTAGAAGAGGGCATGACAACCCACTCCAGTGTTCATGCCTGGAGAATGCCATGGACAGAGGAGCCTGGCGGGCCACAGGGCAGAGGGTCGCAGAGTTGGACACGACTGAAGCGACCGAGAGCACAGCCCACTACCCTTTGAGCTCTGAGAGGCAGGGATTTTGTCTTTGTATTCACTTCCATGCCCACACCGTCTAGAAGAAGACCTGGCAAATAATATCCTCAAGAAAGGAAGGAATGAATGAGACCGAGGATGAAATAATCCCGGTTCATGAATTAGGGCAGGTGATGAGGATGGGAACGAGGAGATGGGTCGTAGGCCCTCGTAAAAATGCTTTGCCTCCAAGGCACCTGCCTGCTTCCCTCCCTCCCAGCTGGAGCTGATCGGACACAGTATCTTTGATTTTATCCATCCCTGTGACCAAGAGGAGCTTCAGGATGCCCTGACACCCCAGCAGAGTGAGTGCCCTAGAGGTCTCAGCCCCCAGATTACAGACACCGAGGCTCCCTCCCACCCCCAGCCTCTTCTCTCCCTCTAGAATACTGGACTGAGGAAAAATGGGGAGAGGATGGCGTCCGGCCCTGCCCTGCCCTGGGGGAATCCAGAGACTCACTGGCTCTGGGGGGTGGGTCTTAAGGAATGAGCCACACCCCTGGGAGCCCCTCTCTGGTTTCAGGCCTCAATTCTGAGGATGAGGCTGGGACAGTTTAGTAACTGGGGTGCTGGAGGGAACTGGGCCCTGTCCCAAGCTACCAGGTGACCAGCTCCTCCCGCACCCTCCTTCCCCACCCCTCGCTCCCCTCCCCCACCCGTGGCCCTCCTCAGGCCTGTGCAAAAAGAAGCCGGAGGCTCCCACGGAGCGGTGCTTCTCCTTGCGCATGAAGAGCACCCTCACCAGCCGCGGGCGCACCCTCAACCTCAAGGCGGCCACCTGGAAGGTGGGCAGGGCCTGGCCTGGAGGGCAAGGGGTCCACAGGGCTGGACCTGAGCCCTCAAGTTCTCACAGGGGTTGGAGTTTGGGGGTCTCCTGGGCCGGGGGTCTCAGGCTGGGTCTAGGGCATCCTCTGGGTACCTAGGAGGTTGGGGATCAGGGGGCCTTGTATCCTTTCTTAGTCTGGATCTCTGTGGGCCTGGGGCTGGGGGTCGTCGGCATCCTGAGCCTGGAGCCTCTGTGGGCCTGGAATCAGAGGTCCTTGAAGCTCCCTGTGACCTAGATTCTGGAGACTGTCAGGACCTTCTGAGGTTGGGTCTCTATGGAATTGGGGCCTGGGGGTCCCCCAAGCTCCCTTCGCTGGATTTCCAGAATCCTCAGGGCTTTCTTCTTCTCAGCTCCTTGTGGGGAGGAGCCCACAGGATCATACCTCCCAGCCCCTTGGGTAACCCCAGGCCCAGGTGCATCACATCTGACTGCTCCCACCAGGTGCTACACTGTTCTGGACACATGAGGGTCTACAAGCCCCTGAGTGGCTGGGAGTGCCCTATTGATTTTATCCATCCCTGTGACCAAGAGTAGCTTCAGGATGCCCTGACACCCCAGCAGAGTGAGTGCCCTAGAGGTCTCAGCCCCCAGATTACAGACACCGAGGCTCCCTCCCACCCCCAGCCTCTTCTCTCCCTCTAGAATACTGGACTGAGGAAAAATGGGGAGAGGATGGCGTCCGGCCCTGCCCTGCCCTGGGGGAATCCAGAGACTCACTGGCTCTGGGGGGTGGGTCTTAAGGAATGAGCCACACCCCTGGGAGCCCCTCTCTGGTTTCAGGCCTCAATTCTGAGGATGAGGCTGGGACAGTTTAGTAACTGGGGTGCTGGAGGGAACTGGGCCCTGTCCCAAGCTACCAGGTGACCAGCTCCTCCCGCACCCCTCCCTTCCCCCACCCCCTCGCTCCCCACCCCCACCCGTGGCCCTCCTCAGGCCTGTGCAAAAAGAAGCCGGAGGCTCCCACGGAGCGGTGCTTCTCCTTGCGCATGAAGAGCACCCTCACCAGCCGCGGGCGCACCCTCAACCTCAAGGCGGCCACCTGGAAGGTGGGCAGGGCCTGGCCTGGAGGGCAAGGGGTCCACAGGGCTGGACCTGAGCCCTCAAGTTCTCACAGGGGTTGGAGTTTGGGGGTCTCCTGGGCCGGGGGTCTCAGGCTGGGTCTAGGGCATCCTCTGGGTACCTAGGAGGTTGGGGATCAGGGGTCCTTGTATCCTTTCTTAGTCTGGATCTCTGTGGGCCTGGGGCTGGGGGTCGTCGGCATCCTGAGCCTGGAGCCTCTGTGGGCCTGGAATCAGAGGTCCTTGAAGCTCCCTGTGACCTAGATTCTGGAGACTGTCAGGACCTTCTGAGGTTGGGTCTCTATGGAATTGGGGCCTGGGGGTCCCCCAAGCTCCCTTCGCTGGATTTCCAGAATCCTCAGGGCTTTCTTCTTCTCAGCTCCTTGTGGGGAGGAGCCCACAGGATCATACCTCCCAGCCCCTTGGGTAACCCCAGGCCCAGGTGCATCACATCTGACTGCTCCCCCCACCAGGTGCTACACTGTTCTGGACACATGAGGGTCTACAAGCCCCCTGCACAGACTTCCCCGGCTGGGAGTCCCAACTTGGAGCCCCCCCTGCAATGCCTGGTGCTAATCTGTGAAGCCATCCCCCACCCCGGCAGCCTGGAGCCCCCGTTGGGCCGAGGGGCCTTCCTCAGCCGCCACAGCCTGGACATGAAGTTCACCTACTGTGACGAGAGGTGGGCAAGAGCCAGGGACCCACCTCCCACCTGCCAACCCGGCCCTCCTCTTCCTGCCTGCCCAAGTCCACGCACCGTCTGCTCTCCTACCCTCCAGCTCCTCTCTCTGGTCTGTTTCTGTCTGACTCCACCCAACTCTGTCTTAGTGTCTCTGAATCGTCTGTGGGTCTTTTTTAAATTTTATTTTTGGCCACACCACGCATCTTGCGGCATCTTAGTTTTCCACGAGGGATCGAACCCATGCCCCCTGCATTGGGAACTCAGAGTCTTACCCTCTGGACCACCAGGGAAGTCCCCCGTCTCGGGAGTCTTCTTATCCAGTTTCAGACTGCTCGTGTTCAAATGCTGGCTGTGCACCCTTGGCCAAACAACCTCATCTCTCTGGGCCCCCCTTGCCTCATCCGTACTACGGACTGAGAACAGAGCCTATGTAGAACAGGTGTTCCAAGCACTCAGTGGGTTGCCTGGTGCTTATTTTTTAAAATCATTATCATCATGATTACTCTTTATTTCTATTCATTCTTTCTTATTCTCCTTTTTGTGCTTTTCTTTCTTCCTTTCTCTACCCCTTTCCTGTTTCTTTCTCGTTCTCTTTTTCTTTTCACTGCTTTTCCCATTTTTACCTTCTCTCTCCTCCCCTATTAAGGACGTTCCAGGTGGCTCCGTGGGTGAGGAATCCACCTGCAATGCAGGAACCATAGGTTCGATCCCTGGGTCAGTAAGATCCCCTGGAGGAGGGCATGGCAACCCGCTCCAGTATTCTTCCCTGAAAAATCCCACAGACAGAGGAGCCGGGGTTAGACACGACTGAAGCGACTGAGCATGCACGCACGCACACTCCTCCCTTGTTAGTTTCCCGTAACTTCTGTGTAGTGTTACCCCAAACATGGTGGCTTGAAACAACACACATCCTCCCTGTCAGAGTTCTGGAAGTGAGAGGTCTGAAATGAGTCATATAAGACTAAAATCAAGGGCTGTGTTCTCCCTAGAGGCTCCAGGGAAGAAGCCATTTCCTTGTCATGGAAACTTCTGGAGACCTCCTACATTCCTTGGCTCATAGCCCCGGCTCCATCTCAAAGTGCATCACTTCAACTTCCGCCTCCATCATCACATCTTCCATTCTCACTCTGATCACCTGCTCCCCACCTTATGAGGCCACCTCTGATTACCCATCCAAGTAATCCAGGATCATCTCTCCATCTCACGATCCTTAGCTTCATCACACCTGCAGAATCCCTTTTGCCATAGCAGGTAGCGTGTCTACACCTTCAGGCAATTAGGAGGTAGACATCTGCAAGGGCCGTTATTCAGCCGACCACGCTCCTTTTTCTCTTTCTTGCTCCCCCTGTCTCTCTGTTACAACCCTGTCTCTCTCTGTCTTGCTGGCTTCACCCGCGTGTCCCGGCCTGCTTCCTTTCACCCACCCTCCGCCTCAGCCTGATGAACTGACCGGGCTTCGCTTCGCCCACCTCAGGATCGCAGAGGTCGCCGGCTACAGCCCTGACGATCTAATTGGCTGTTCTGCCTACGAGTACATCCACGCGCTGGACTCGGACGCAGTCGGCCAGAGCATCCACACCTGTATGTGTTCAGGTTCCATGTCCGGTAGCTGCATGGCGCCTGCCAACACCAGCTCCCTGCTCCCCAACCCTCAGGGAACATTCTCTCACCCAACGCCCTGCCCCCACTGCCTTCTCTCCTCGGTTTCCCTAACCCCACCCCCTACCCCTCCCCAGTGCTGAGCAAGGGCCAGGCAGTAACCGGGCAGTACCGCTTCCTGGCCCGGAGTGGTGGCTACCTGTGGACCCAGACCCAGGCCACAGTGGTGTCGGGGGGCCGGGGTCCCCAGTCTGAGAGTATCGTCTGCGTCCACTTCCTGATCAGGTAAGCGGGGAGGAGGGGGCGTGGCTGTGTGCGTGCGTCTGGTATGCATATGCATGAACAGGTTTGTGTGTATATGCACAAGTGGGGATGTGTACCGTGCACATGTGTGAGGGGGAGTGTGCACAGATACACGTATGTAGAACACGTGTGACTGATCACACACATGCATCTGCGTGTAGACACAAGTGGGTGAGCGTGTGCTGGTAATTTAAATGAAAGGGACTCTATATTCAAGTTGAATCATGGGGGCTTTTTTCTGCTTTTAAAAAATTTCATTTAAAAGATGGACTTGTAATTTACATAAGATTCACTCTTTCTGGTATATGGTTCTGTGAGTTTTGACAAATGTATGGAATTGTGTAATCTCGATCGCAGTCAGGCTGTAAAGGAATGACTTGGCGCTTTCCTTGCCAGGGTCAGGGTTCAATTCCTAAGATCCCATGAGCTGCACAGCAAGGTCAAATAAAAAAAGGGCGAGGGACTTCCCTCGTGGTCCAGTGGCTTGTATTGCTTGCTCCCAGTGCAGAGGGCTTGGGTTTGATCCCTGGTGAGGAAACTGGATCCCACATGCTGCAACTAATAATTCCAAGTGTTACAACTAAGACCCAGCACCACCAAATAAATAAATCAATTAATTTAAAAAAATTAAAAAGGCTATAGAGTAGTTTCATCACTACCCAAAATTCTTTTATAGTGAACCTCACCCCACATGCCAGCGGTCTCTTGCAACCTGTGATCTAGTCTCTGACCCCAGAATTTTGCCTTTTTCAGAATGTCGTGTACACAGAATGCTATAGTATGTAGTTTTTGAGCCTGGCTTCTTTCACTTAACCTAATATATTTTAAGTTTATGTTGTGGTGCGTATCCATCAGTTCCTTTCTGGTGCTGGGTAATCTCCTGTGGTATGAATATGTATGGACCACAGTTTATCCATTCATTGGTTGGTTGCCAAGTTGGGGTAGATATAAGAAAAGCTACTGTAAACATTCTTACCCAGGATTTTGTGAGATCATATGTTTTCGATCTTCTTGGACCCACACCTGGACGTGGAATGGACGGCTCATGTGGTTGGCGTATGTCCCAGTCTGAGAGTATCGTGCGCCACTTCCTGATCAGGTAAGCGGGAGGAGGGGCGTGGCTGTGTCGGTCTGGTATGCATATGCATGAACAGGTTTGTGTGTATATGCACAAGTGGGGATGTGTACCGTGCACATGTGTGAGGGGATGTGCACAGATACACGTCTGTAGAACACGTGTGACTGATCACACACATGCATCTGCGTGTAGACACAAGTGGGTGAGCGTGTGCTGGTAATTTAAATGAAAGGGACTCTATATTCAAGTTGAATCATGGGGGCTTTTTTCTGCTTTTAAAAAATTTCATTTAAAAGATGGACTTGTAATTTACATAAGATTCACTCTTTCTGGTATATGGTTCTGTGAGTTTTGACAAATGTATGGAATTGTGTAATCTCGATCGCAGTCAGGCTGTAAAGGAATGACTTGGCGCTTTCCTTGCCAGGGTCAGGGTTCAATTCCTAAGATCCCATGAGCTGCACAGCAAGGTCAAATAAAAAAAGGGCGAGGGACTTCCCTCGTGGTCCAGTGGCTTGTATTGCTTGCTCCCAGTGCAGAGGGCTTGGGTTTGATCCCTGGTGAGGAAACTGGATCCCACATGCTGCAACTAATAATTCCAAGTGTTACAACTAAGACCCAGCACCACCAAATAAATAAATCAATTAATTTAAAAATTAAAAGGCTATAGAGTAGTTTCATCACTACCCAAAATTCTTTTATAGTGAACCTCACCCCACATGCCAGCGGTCTCTTGCAACCTGTGATCTAGTCTCTGACCCCAGAATTTTGCCTTTTTCAGAATGTCGTGTACACAGAATGCTATAGTATGTAGTTTTTGAGCCTGGCTTCTTTCACTTAACCTAATATATTTTAAGTTTATGTTGTGGTGCGTATCCATCAGTTCCTTTCTGGTGCTGGGTAATCTCCTGTGGTATGAATATGTATGGACCACAGTTTATCCATTCATTGGTTGGTTGCCAAGTTGGGGTAGATATAAGAAAAGCTACTGTAAACATTCTTACCCAGGATTTTGTGAGATCATATGTTTTCGATCTTCTTGGACCCACACCTGGACGTGGAATGGACGGCTCATGTGGTTGGCGTATGTTCAACTTCAGAAGAAACTGCCTTCTAAAGGGACTGTGCCTGTTTGCAGCCTCATCAGCCATGTGGAGGGTTCTAGTTCCTCAGCGTCCTTGCCAGCGCTTTATATTGTCCGTCTTCATCTTCGTGGTTGTTGTTTAGTCGCCATGTCCTACTCTTTGCAACCTCGTGGACTGCAGCATGCCTGGCTTCCCTTTCCTTCACTATCTTCCAGAGTTTGCTCAGATTCGTGTCCACGGAGTGGGTGATTCTGACCGTCTTATCCTCAGCCGCATCCTTCTCCTTTTACCTTCAATCTCTCCCACCATCAGGGTCTTTTCCAGTGAGTCAGCTCTGCCTCAGCCAAAATATTGGAGCTTCAGGTTCAGCGTCAGTCCTTCCAGTGAATGTTCAGGGTTGATTTCCTTTGTCTTCCCTGGAACCATTCTAGTGAGTGTAGTGGTAAATCATGGGCTCCTCCTCCTTCCATCATGCATCTTAGAAGCTTTTCACCATGGCAATGTGATGAGGGCAGCAAATGATCACCTAGGACAGAGAATTACAGCTTTTTTGATGCCTATCTTCCCAGACATGGCATTCATTACTAAAGCCATTGGCGTTTCCTTGGGTCTTTTTTTCTTTTTTGGCTATTCTGGGTTTTCACTGCTGCCACAGGCTCTTCTCTAGTTGCAGGGAGTGGGGGCTACTCTCTAGTGGAGGTGAGCAGGCTTCTTGTTGCAGTGACTTCTCTTGTTGTGGAACTCCGGCTCTAGGGTTCACGGGTTTCAGTAGTTGCGGCCCATGGGCTCCATTGTTGTGGCTCCGACGCTCTAGGGCACAGGCTCCATAGTTGTGGCTTACGGGCTTAGTTGCTCCGCGGCATGTGGGATCTTCTCGGATCAGGGATTGATCTCGTGTCTCCTGCATTGGCAGGCTAGCTCTTAACCACTGAGCTACCAGGGAAGCCCCTCTTTTTAAATTTTTAAAATTTGTTTGACAGTGCTGAGTCTTAGTTGCAGCACCTGGGGTATTTACTTGTGGCATGAGAACTCTTAGTTGCAGCATGCAGGATCTAGTTCTCAGACCAGGAATCAAACCCTGGGCCCACTGCATGGGGAGCGTGGAGTCTTAGCCACTGGATCACCAGGGAAGTCCCTGCATCCCCATTTTTTGTTTTTGGCCATTTCTATTGGTCTTTCATTTATTTATCTTCATCCATCTTTGTTCTTTTTGGCGTGTGTGGGCCTCCTATCGCAGTGGCCTCTCTCACTACAGAGCACTGGCTCGGTAGTTGGACACATCAGTCCAGCCACTCTGTGGCACGTGAGATCTTCCCAGGCCAGGGATTGAACTGGTGCCCCTCACACTGCAAGGCGGTGTCTTTACCCACTGGACCACCAGGGAAGCCCCTGCATCCCCATTTAAAAAAAAATTTTTTTTTGGCCACTTCTATTGGTCTTTCATTTATTTATTTTCATCCATCTTTGTTCTTAGGCCCATGTGGGCCTCCCATCGCAGTGGCCTCTCTCGCTGCAGAGCAGTGTCTCTGCACACATGCTCTCTAGAGCTCCAGCTCAGTAGTTGGACACATCGGTCTAGCCACTCTGCGGCATGTGGGATCTTCCCAGGCCAGGGATCAAACTGGTGCCCCTCGCACTGCAAGGTGGTGTCCTTACCACTGGACCACCAGGGAAGCCCCTGCACCCCCATTTTTAAAGACTATTTATCTATTTATGGTTTGCTGGCATTGGATCCTGGTTGCCGTATACAGGATCATTTCCGTGTGTGAGCTTCTCTCTAGTTGTGGCGGCCTGGCTCGAGGGCACGTGGGCTCAATCATTTGCTGCAGACAGGCTCTCTAGTGTGGCAATGCAGGCTTCGTTGCCCAGCAGCATGAAGGATCTTAGTTCCCCGACTAGGGATTGAACCCTCATCCCCTGCATCAGAAGGCCAATTCTTCACCACCCACTGGCCCACCAGGGAAATCCCCCAATCCCTGTTTTTGAGGAGGGGAAACTGAGGACCAGAGAAGGGAAGTCATGTGCCCGATGTTACACAGCTAGTTGAGTTTGGGCCCAAGACCAGTCTGGAGGCTCCACTGATAACCACACAATCTCTTTTATCACTTGCTCTAGCCAGAAACCTAGGGGTCTCTCCTGCCTCCTTTTCCTCATCCCCTTCTCCTGCTGCCCCTGTATCCACCTCTGGAATCTGTTTTGAATTTGTTGGCCTGCTCTGTGTCTCCATGGCCACTGCCGCCTCACACCCTGTTGTTAGTATTGAACCTCCCAACAGAGCTCTCAAGCGGGTCTGGGTGCCACTAAACACACATCTGCTGAGGTCAAGGGGCAGGTTCCAAGGTACAAATCAGTTCAAGTCTTTCCCCTGGAGAAGGAACTGGCAACCCACTCCAGTATTCTTGCCTGGAAAATTCCATGGACAGAGGAGGCTGGGGGACTGTAGACCAGGGGGCTGCAAACGGTTGGACACCTCTGAGCTCAGAGCCCTTCTGTGGTTCCCCAATATCCTGGAGAGAAAACCTGAGAAACTTAACACGGCTCACCAGGCCTCCTGTGCTCTGACTCCTGCCTGCCTCCCTTTCTCTCTCCAAGCCTCAGGGCCTTGGTGCCTGTGGCCTCTTCTGCCAGGATGCTTCTCCCTCTTCTTTTCCTCCCCTTTCTTTTTTTTTTTTTTTTAACTTTTATTTATTTATTTTTGACCGTGCTGGGTCTTTGTTGATGTGTGGGTTTAGCTGCTCTGCGGTATGTGGGATCTTCCCAGATCAGGGACTGAACCCGTGTCTCCTGCATTGGCAGATGGGTTCTTATCCACTGAGCCACAAGGGAAGCCCCCCTCCCCTTTCTTTTGAATGATGCCGGCTCACCCTCTGGTCGTAGCAACTCTGACTCTTCTTACTGAGAGACCCTTTCCTACGCCCCTAAAGGAGGTCTCCCTATTTCCTCTCCTGGTATCCTGTGTTTTTGTTCCATAGCCGTGAAAACCATCTGTAATTACCTTATTTACTTAAGTGTTCAACCAGGCCGTCTTCCTTAATTGCCCTTTTCAAAACTGCAATTCTCCTTCTCTGCTTAATTTTTTCCCTGAACACATCCTGTCCTTTACAGAGTGTGACATGAGCCGCATATGTTATTTTGAGTTTTCTAATAGCCATTAAAAAAATTAAAAAGAAAGAGGTGGAGTTAGTTTCAATAATGCATTATTAAATTCAATAATAATGTAACACGTCAATAATCTATTGTTAAATCAGTCTACATTATTGTTGTTGTTTGGTAGTACCACCTGGGAAGCCCTTTATACTCACAGTACATCTCAGCTCCAACCAGCTTCAAGTGCTTCGCTTACTGGAAAGATGTATAATACATTTTGTAACTACATAGACAGGGCTTCCCTAGTGCCTCAGTGGTAACGAATCCACCTGCCAGTGCAGTTGACACAAGAGACGTGTTGATCCCTGGAACAGGAAGATCCCCTGGAGTAGAAAATGGCAACCCACTCCCGTATTCTTGCCTGGGAAATCCCATGGACAGAGGAACCTGGTGGGCTACAGTCCAAGGGGTCACAAAGAGTCGGACATGACTGAGCAACCGAGCGGGAACAAACAAGGAAAGGTCTGGAAGGAATGAATATGCACATTCCATGTGACATGTATGCGTATGTGTTAGCCTAAGTGTAGAGAGTATGTGGGTTTCCTAGGTGGTGCGAGGGGTAAAGAACCCACCTGCCAATGCAGGAGATGTTAAAAGACACGGGTTCCATCCCCCTGGAGGAGGGCATGGCAACCCACTCCAGTATTCTTGCCTGGAGAATCCCATGAACAGAGGAGCCTGGTGGGCTACAGTTCATGGGGTTGCACAGAGTCGGACATAACCGAGGTGACTTAGTGTAGAACTGAGACTATGTATGCAGACCTGACCAGGAGTACACTTGAGCGTGTATGAGAGTCCCTGTTTGTGCCTGTGAGTACCGAGTCTGTGTGCACACGCCCGTGTGAGCCTGTTTCTCAAGAGGGGCGGAGGAGCTTTGGATCCAGCCTCATTTGGGATGTTTCCAGCCCAGATGGGGTGGGTGAGGATGGGGCAGGGTCCCAGCTTCTCAAAGAGCTGGTGGAAGGACCACTTGCCTTCCGTCCAGGAGAGGGTTATGCAAATGGGATGCAAATGAAGGGGTGGTCCTCCACCGGGGACCCATTCTCCAGAAGCCAATTTGCAGAGGGAACATTTGGGTTGCTCCTGCAGCTAGAGTTTTCTAATAGCCATTAAAAAAATTAAAAAGAAAGAGGTGGAGTTAGTTTCAATAATGCATTATTAAATTCAATAATAATGTAACACGTCAATAATCTATTGTTAAATCAGTCTACATTATTGTTGTTGTTTGGTAGTACCACCTGGGAAGCCCTTTATACTCACAGTACATCTCAGCTCCAACCAGCTTCAAGTGCTTCGCTTACTGGAAAGATGTATAATACATTTTGTAACTACATAGACAGGGCTTCCCTAGTGCCTCAGTGGTAACGAATCCACCTGCCAGTGCAGTTGACACAAGAGACGTGTTGATCCCTGGAACAGGAAGATCCCCTGGAGTAGAAAATGGCAACCCACTCCCGTATTCTTGCCTGGGAAATCCCATGGACAGAGGAACCTGGTGGGCTACAGTCCAAGGGGTCACAAAGAGTCGGACATGACTGAGCAACCGAGCGGGAACAAACAAGGAAAGGTCTGGAAGGAATGAATATGCACATTCCATGTGACATGTATGCGTATGTGTTAGCCTAAGTGTAGAGAGTATGTGGGTTTCCTAGGTGGTGCGAGGGGTAAAGAACCCACCTGCCAATGCAGGAGATGTTAAAAGACACGGGTTCCATCCCCCTGGAGGAGGGCATGGCAACCCACTCCAGTATTCTTGCCTGGAGAATCCCATGAACAGAGGAGCCTGGTGGGCTACAGTTCATGGGGTTGCACAGAGTCGGACATAACCGAGGTGACTTAGTGTAGAACTGAGACTATGTATGCAGACCTGACCAGGAGTACACTTGAGCGTGTATGAGAGTCCCTGTTTGTGCCTGTGAGTACCGAGTCTGTGTGCACACGCCCGTGTGAGCCTGTTTCTCAAGAGGGGCGGAGGAGCTTTGGATCCAGCCTCATTTGGGATGTTTCCAGCCCAGATGGGGTGGGTGAGGATGGGGCAGGGTCCCAGCTTCTCAAAGAGCTGGTGGAAGGACCACTTGCCTTCCGTCCAGGAGAGGGTTATGCAAATGGGATGCAAATGAAGGGGTGGTCCTCCACCGGGGACCCATTCTCCAGAAGCCAATTTGCAGAGGGAACATTTGGGTTGCTCCTGCAGCTAGAGGTGGGAGGAGGGGCGGCAGGAAGGCGCGAGGGACATAAGGAAGTATTTATAAATTCGTTCCTTTGAATGTGACAAATGGCTATGAATAGAAGCTTCATAAATAAAATCTTATTCATAAAAATATATCCCTATAAGTTCTTCCTATTTGGTAGCATAAGAATATGGTACATATGTATTCATCAATACCTTTATAAAAATATGTTTGTAAGTACATATCTATAAAGAGACTATTTCTCGTGCTTTTCATTCTCCCTGTTCTCTGCTCCTCCCGGCCCCTCAAGTCTGTCTTTCTTTTTTGCTTCCCAGGCTCTGCTAAATGCCAACTCTTTTTTCCCCTGCCTTTCCTTCCGTAGAGGGAGCTTGGGACAACACCCTTGCTTTTCTTTTCCATGCTCTCCGCAATATAATAAAAAGCTGTCAACAAAATGTAAATCTTTAAAGCAAGGCAGTGTGGCAAATGATGTTCTGCACAATGCTCTCCCGCCCCTGGACAAGAGGGCCTCCTGTCACAGGACGTGCTGGGAGGGGACTGCCTGGGGCTGCAGCCGAGCACCCTCCCTGACGCCCACTCTGCTTTCTGCCCTGTGCCCCAGCCGAGTGGAAGAGACCGGCGTGGTGCTGTCCCTGGAGCAGACAGAGCGACACTCGCAGACCTGTGCAGCGGGCACCCCATCTCAGAAGGATGCCTCTAATCCCGGGACAGATTTGGTATGGGGCACAGAGTCGGACATAACCGAGGTGACTTAGTGTAGAACTGAGACTATGTATGCAGACCTGACCAGGAGTACACTTGAGCGTGTATGAGAGTCCCTGTTTGTGCCTGTGAGTACCGAGTCTGTGTGCACACGCCCGTGTGAGCCTGTTTCTCAAGAGGGGCGGAGGAGCTTTGGATCCAGCCTCATTTGGGATGTTTCCAGCCCAGATGGGGTGGGTGAGGATGGGGCAGGGTCCCAGCTTCTCAAAGAGCTGGTGGAAGGACCACTTGCCTTCCGTCCAGGAGAGGGTTATGCAAATGGGATGCAAATGAAGGGGTGGTCCTCCACCGGGGACCCATTCTCCAGAAGCCAATTTGCAGAGGGAACATTTGGGTTGCTCCTGCAGCTAGAGGTGGGAGGGAGGGGGCGGCAGGAAGGCGCGAGGGACATAAGGAAGTATTTATAAATTCGTTCCTTTGAATGTGACAAATGGCTATGAATAGAAGCTTCATAAATAAAATCTTATTCATAAAAATATATCCCTATAAGTTCTTCCTATTTGGTAGCATAAGAATATGGTACATATGTATTCATCAATACCTTTATAAAAATATGTTTGTAAGTACATATCTATAAAGAGACTATTTCTCGTGCTTTTCATTCTCCCTGTTCTCTGCTCCTCCCGGCCCCTCAAGTCTGTCTTCTCTTTCTTGCTTCCCAGGCTCTGCTAAATGCCAACTCTTTTTTCCCCTGCCTTTCCTTCCGTAGAGGGAGCTTGGGACAACACCCTTGCTTTTCTTTTCCATGCTCTCCGCAATATAATAAAAAGCTGTCAACAAAATGTAAATCTTTAAAGCAAGGCAGTGTGGCAAATGATGTTCTGCACAATGCTCTCCCGCCCCTGGACAAGAGGGCCTCCTGTCACAGGACGTGCTGGGAGGGGACTGCCTGGGGCTGCAGCCGAGCACCCTCCCTGACGCCCACTCTGCTTTCTGCCCTGTGCCCCAGCCGAGTGGAAGAGACCGGCGTGGTGCTGTCCCTGGAGCAGACAGAGCGACACTCTCGCAGACCTGTGCAGCGGGGCACCCCATCTCAGAAGGATGCCTCTAATCCCGGGGACAGATTTGGTATGGGGCAGGACGGGGGCTGGGAGGGGTTGTGTCCCCAAGATGCTCGGGACAAAGCCCAAGTGCCTTAATCGGACTCACTTGGCCCCGTGTGACCTTCCTCCTGCCTCCTTCCCCTTCTTACTCACTCTCTGAACCAGACCAGCTTCCTTAGTGCTCTGAGACCCTAAAGAGGGTTTCCTGCCTCAGGGCCTTGGCACATACAGCTTCCTTTGCCCAGAATGCTCTTCTCTCTTCCGTCTTCCCTCTTCTCCTGTACCCCTGGGATGATTGCTTCAGTCTTTTGTCCTCTGCCCTGAATCCTGCTGTGAGTCCCACCTGCTCCCCATCTTCGGTTTGTTCCCTGTTCCCATTTCACTGTCCCCTGGTGCATGCTAGGTCGCTTTAGTCCGACTCTCTGAGATCCCAAGGACCATAGCTTGCCAGGGTCCTTGGAATTCTCCAGGCAAGAATACTGGTGTGGGTTGCCATGCCCTCCTCCAGGGGATCTTCCTGACCCAGGGATCAAATCCGTGTCTTTTAGTCTCCTGCATGGGCAGGCGGGTTCTTTACAGCTAGTGCCACTTGGGCTTCCGGTAATCTTGGCCTCGTGTCTGGCTTTCCTCCTCTTCCTTCTCCCCTGCTTAATAGCAACCCCACCCCCAATCCTGGATGGATGGGCTTCCCTCCCTGTTTGTTCTTCAGGGGCTCCATCTCCAGACCTGCTGGCACACTGTGCTCCTGGGTGTGGTGTGAGGTCACCTGTATCCTTTCCTTTTCTGGTTTAGAACTTGTTTGGGACCACATCCTGACCTCCAGGGTCCTTAGACCCTCCTTAAGGGTCTGGGACCACTCTTCCCCTAACACGCCTGCTCCCCAGAGCCAAATGGCTGTACGCTGTTCTGTGCTGCTGGAGAACCGGCTCAGCTGTGTGTCCTGGTCCACTGTGTCAGTTTTAAATATCAAAACCTGTCTCCACCATTGGGCAATCGCTACTGCCCCTGCCGATCGTGTGTCCCCACCCCGTGTCGGCCCCTCCCCAAGGACCCTCCAGGGCCATGGAAGGGACAGCAGCCAGCCCAGCAGGGCTCCAGGACTCAGCTCCCAGCACTGTGAATGGGGTTCATACTGATTCCATTATCAGCTCTGCTCCCTGGGGTTGACAGAGGGTTCTGTCCCTCACTCCCGGGTGACCATCCTGTGTCCTCCCATCTTGATGTGTCCTGCAGACACCTCTGGTCCCCGGATCCTGGCCTTCCTGCACCCCCCTGCCCTGAGCGAGGCCGTCCTGGCCGCTGACCCCCGTCGGTTCTGTAGCCCTGACCTCCGCCGCCTCCTGGCACCAATTCTGGATGGAATTTCAGTTGCCACCACTCCCAGCGCACCCCCAGCCCCACGGCGCCCCCCAAAATCCTCTTCCGGTAAGCATTCCCCGCCACTTCAGCCCTCAGGATCCAGGCAGTCTGGGCCTTTGGCCTGTACCTTGCTCTTCTCTGGGTGTCTGTTTCTCCATCTATGGCGTGGAAAGACTGAGGAGGAGATGGGAGTCTGGGGTTCCTTCCAGATCTATATTCCAGAGTCTTTGAACTGTTATTTGGATCAAAACCTAGGATGTTTGGGACTGGCAAGGGTAATCTCTCATTGCTTGTGTCCAAGCATCTGAATTTTGTTTTTGTAATTTTTACGTTGTGGCCACGCCGCACGGCATGTGGGATCTTAGTGCCCCAACCAGGGATTGAACCTGCACCTCCTTGTAGAGGAAGTGTAGAGTCTTAAGCACTAGACTGCCAAGGAAGTCCCAGGTTCTCTGAATTTTGACCTAAGAGAGACAAGAATGTCTAATATCCTAGAATACCCACACCTGGATTCAAACCCTGACGCTGCCGTGTCGAGCTCTGTTGTTGTTCAGTCACCCAGTCGTGTCCGACTCTCTGCGACCCCGTGGACTGCAGCACCCCAGGCCTCCCCGTCCCTCACCATCTCCCAGAGTATACCCAAGTTCACGTCCACTGCATCAGCGATGCTGTTCAGCCAGAGCAGTGTTGATTCAAAACCTGTCTCCACCATTGGGCAATCGCTACTGCCCCTGCCGATCGTGTGTCCCCACCCCGTGTCGGCCCCTCCCCAAGGACCCTCCAGGGCCATGGAAGGGACAGCAGCCAGCCCAGCAGGGCTCCAGGACTCAGCTCCCAGCACTGTGAATGGGGTTCATACTGATTCCATTATCAGCTCTGCTCCCTGGGGTTGACAGAGGGTTCTGTCCCTCACTCCCGGGTGACCATCCTGTGTCCTCCCATCTTGATGTGTCCTGCAGACACCTCTGGTCCCCGGATCCTGGCCTTCCTGCACCCCCCTGCCCTGAGCGAGGCCGTCCTGGCCGCTGACCCCCGTCGGTTCTGTAGCCCTGACCTCCGCCGCCTCCTGGCACCAATTCTGGATGGAATTTCAGTTGCCACCACTCCCAGCGCACCCCCAGCCCCACGGCGCCCCCAAAGTCCTCTTCCGGTAAGCATTCCCCGCCACTTCAGCCCTCAGGATCCAGGCAGTCTGGGCCTTTGGCCTGTACCTTGCTCTTCTCTGGGTGTCTGTTTCTCCATCTATGGCGTGGAAAGACTGAGGAGGAGATGGGAGTCTGGGGTTCCTTCCAGATCTATATTCCAGAGTCTTTGAACTGTTATTTGGATCAAAACCTAGGATGTTTGGGACTGGCAAGGGTAATCTCTCATTGCTTGTGTCCAAGCATCTGAATTTTGTTTTTGTAATTTTTACGTTGTGGCCACGCCGCACGGCATGTGGGATCTTAGTGCCCCAACCAGGGATTGAACCTGCACCTCCTTGTAGAGGAAGTGTAGAGTCTTAAGCACTAGACTGCCAAGGAAGTCCCAGGTTCTCTGAATTTTGACCTAAGAGAGACAAGAATGTCTAATATCCTAGAATACCCACACCTGGATTCAAACCCTGACGCTGCCGTGTCGAGCTCTGTTGTTGTTCAGTCACCCAGTCGTGTCCGACTCTCTGCGACCCCGTGGACTGCAGCACCCCAGGCCTCCCCGTCCCTCACCATCTCCCAGAGTATACCCAAGTTCACGTCCACTGCATCAGCGATGCTGTTCAGCCAGAGCAGTGTTATGCTCTTAAACTGGGCCTCCAGTTCTCCACCTGAAAAATTAGGATAGTGGCAAGTAGCCCTCTTATAAGGTTCAATGATATCATTCATGAGAAGCCCTTAGTTAAAGGCTTCCATAGACCATAATTACTGTTCTACTTAAGAGTTCAGATAGCTGACCTTTGACCCATGGATCCATATTGCCTGGTCTTGATTTTCCTTATTTTCACCTTCATGACCTCCCAAAGTATCTTCTCTCCATCAGAGAAACAGACTATAACCTTTGACCTCACGCTTTACCCCGTGAACAGCAGGACTCTGTGCTGTTTGCCCCTAGATTCCAAGACTGTTAACCCCACAGGGCCCGAGAATCTTGGCCTCAGACTCCGGTCTTTCAAACCTTCAATATGTGCTCTGCCAGTCTATACCCTCACACTCACACCGTGGCACATCCAGGTTCAAAGAGTCACACTTGCTATTTGACTTCTTTGGTGTCCCCGCTGTCTGGCATCTGACCTTCACTTCCACCCCGAGCTCCCATGTTTAGACTGCCTAACTAACGACATGTCCCAGGCTCAAGATCTCCTTGTCTCCACTCTCTGTCCCCACAGGCTGATCTCCCAGATGAACTACTTGCGGATGTGGAGAACGCCCACAAAGCCTTCGCCTCTGGGAAAGACCTGGAGGCAGTGGAGACACACCTGGACATCGCTCAGGTAAGAAGGGCTGGCCTGGGGGGAACCGTCCTTACCTCTGGGTTCTGGGTTACATAGCTAAGCTTTAAGGAAGGAGGGTGGAGAGGTTCAGGGGATGCGTGGATAGATGGATAGGTCATTGAGTTCACTAGGTAGGTGAGAGCAGAGAAATGGATGGGTAATGTTTAGGAATGTGGATGGATAGATGGATGGATGATGGATGGGAAGCTGACTAGGTCGGCTGTTGGATGGATGACAGAGGGAAAGTGGATGATGGATGGTCTGGAGAGACAAATGACCGGGGCACGATGTATTAGCTATCGCTGCATAACAAATGACCCCAAAACTCAGTCCCTTAAAGCAAACATTTATTATGTCACACTGTTTCTGAGAGAGATCTGGGAGCAGTTTCGCTGAATGGTTTTTTCACAAGGTTCAGTTCTCAGTCAGGGCGACAGTCATCTGGGCTAGAGGATTTGCTTCCAAAATCACACCCGTGGTAGTTGGCATTCATGAGAAGCCCTTAGTTAAAGGCTTCCATAGACCATAATTACTGTTCTACTTAAGAGTTCAGATAGCTGACCTTTGACCCATGGATCCATATTGCCTGGTCTTGATTTTCCTTATTTTCACCTTCATGACCTCCCAAAGTATCTTCTCTCCATCAGAGAAACAGACTATAACCTTTGACCTCACGCTTTACCCCGTGAACAGCAGGACTCTGTGCTGTTTGCCCCTAGATTCCAAGACTGTTAACCCCACAGGGCCCGAGAATCTTGGCCTCAGACTCCGGTCTTTCAAACCTTCAATATGTGCTCTGCCAGTCTATACCCTCACACTCACACCGTGGCACATCCAGGTTCAAAGAGTCACACTTGCTATTTGACTTCTTTGGTGTCCCCGCTGTCTGGCATCTGACCTTCACTTCCACCCCGAGCTCCCATGTTTAGACTGCCTAACTAACGACATGTCCCAGGCTCAAGATCTCCTTGTCTCCACTCTCTGTCCCCACAGGCTGATCTCCCAGATGAACTACTTGCGGATGTGGAGAACGCCCACAAAGCCTTCGCCTCTGGGAAAGACCTGGAGGCAGTGGAGACACACCTGGACATCGCTCAGGTAAGAAGGGCTGGCCTGGGGGGAACCGTCCTTACCTCTGGGTTCTGGGTTACATAGCTAAGCTTTAAGGAAGGAGGGTGGAGAGGTTCAGGGGATGCGTGGATAGATGGATAGGTCATTGAGTTCACTAGGTAGGTGAGAGCAGAGAAATGGATGGGTAATGTTTAGGAATGTGGATGGATAGATGGATGGATGATGGATGGGAAGCTGACTAGGTCGGCTGTTGGATGGATGACAGAGGGAAAGTGGATGATGGATGGTCTGGAGAGACAAATGACCGGGGCACGATGTATTAGCTATCGCTGCATAACAAATGACCCCAAAACTCAGTCCCTTAAAGCAAACATTTATTATGTCACACTGTTTCTGAGAGAGATCTGGGAGCAGTTTCGCTGAATGGTTTTTTCACAAGGTTCAGTTCTCAGTCAGGGCGACAGTCATCTGGGCTAGAGGATTTGCTTCCAAAATCACACCCGTGGTAGTTGGCAGGCCTCCATCCCCCATGGCTCTGGCTGGAGGCCTTCGGTCCTTATCCTGGGAGCCCGAACAGATGCTGCCTAAGCATCCTCACAACAGGGCAGCTGGCTTCGCCCCAGGGGAAGTAATCCTAGAGACAGCAAGTAAGCCGAGGACAGAAGAAGATAGAAGATATGATCTTTTATCTTCTAACCTCAGAAGTGACATACCATCCCTTCTGCCATATTGTATTGGTCAAACAGACCAACCCCGGTGCAATGTGGAAGGCAGCCACAAACAAGTGGGAACCCCAGAAGCAAAGATCACGGGGACCCCCAGTGATTGATGTACAAAATACACTCAGTCCCTCCCAAAGTGTCTTCCCATTTCAGCATCAAAATCCAGGGTCTCATCCCCTCAGCCAGGTCAGGGTGTGGCAAAGCACCTCAAATACAATTCCTCTCGATCGGCTGGCCTCTGAGCTGAAGAGATGAGTTGTCTGCCATCCACATTCCCAATATCCAGTGAGGGGACAGGCATAGAATGACTGCCCCAAATATTCCTCTTCAAAAAAGAAGAGGGAAGGAGAGCATCTGGGTCACGGGTCCAGAGCAGTTGTGAAATTCATTTGGGCTAATATCAAAAGTTCCTCATCATGCTGATATACAGCAGACACCAACACAACATTGTAAAGTAATTATCCTTAAATTAGAAAAAAAAAAAAAACTAACTAAAAAAAGAAGTCCCTCGATCAGAACTCATTCCGACTATTTCCCGGTTGTTCTTCTCCGTGGTTCTTGGCTCCACCCTCTGGGCTGTTTGGCAGTCCACTCTGTCATCCTTTCTTTTTCAAAAAAAGGTAACGTGTTTGCAGCTGGGTGGTTTTTGTAACCTGCTTTTTGCTTTAGTGAGTTTTGATGGTCCTTTTTCATTTCATACCATCTCTCTCCCTTTCAATTCAAGTTGGCAATGTTTCTGTTCATGTAAATCTCTTTGGAGTTCACTCCATTAGACAAAAGCCATACCCTCTCATCTCTTAAGATAAATCCTTCTCTACTTGAGGCTTCTGTTGACATGGCTGAGTGACAGAGCTCTGAAGTTTCATAGAAGCTCTCCTGCTTGAGAAGACCCATGAGGCACATCCTTAAACTCTAGAGGACCTTCTGTCTCCCTGAGGATATTCTAGGCACCACCTTTGTCTTTCTGAACTTTGTTGTTACTGTTCAGTCGATAAGTTGTGCCCAACTCTTTGTGACCCCAGGGACTGCAGCACACCAGGCTTCCTATCTCCCAAAGAGTTTGCTCAAACTCAGATAGAAGATATGATCTTTATCTTCTAACCTCAGAAGTGACATACCATCCCTTCTGCCATATTGTATTGGTCAAACAGACCAACCCCGTGCAATGTGGAAGGCAGCCACAAACAAGTGGGAACCCCAGAAGCAAAGATCACGGGGACCCCAGTGATTGATGTACAAAATACACTCAGTCCCTCCCAAAGTGTCTTCCCATTTCAGCATCAAAATCCAGGGTCTCATCCCCTCAGCCAGGTCAGGGTGTGGCAAAGCACCTCAAATACAATTCCTCTCGATCGGCTGGCCTCTGAGCTGAAGAGATGAGTTGTCTGCCATCCACATTCCCAATATCCAGTGAGGGGACAGGCATAGAATGACTGCCCAAATATTCCTCTTCAAAAAAGAAGAGGGAAGGAGAGCATCTGGGTCACGGGTCCAGAGCAGTTGTGAAATTCATTTGGGCTAATATCAAAAGTTCCTCATCATGCTGATATACAGCAGACACCAACACAACATTGTAAAGTAATTATCCTTAAATTAGAAAAAAAAAAAAAACTAACTAAAAAAAGAAGTCCCTCGATCAGAACTCATTCCGACTATTTCCCGGTTGTTCTTCTCCGTGGTTCTTGGCTCCACCCTCTGGGCTGTTTGGCAGTCCACTCTGTCATCCTTTCTTTTTCAAAAAAAGGTAACGTGTTTGCAGCTGGGTGGTTTTTGTAACCTGCTTTTTGCTTTAGTGAGTTTTGATGGTCCTTTTTCATTTCATACCATCTCTCTCCCTTTCAATTCAAGTTGGCAATGTTTCTGTTCATGTAAATCTCTTTGGAGTTCACTCCATTAGACAAAAGCCATACCCTCTCATCTCTTAAGATAAATCCTTCTCTACTTGAGGCTTCTGTTGACATGGCTGAGTGACAGAGCTCTGAAGTTTCATAGAAGCTCTCCTGCTTGAGAAGACCCATGAGGCACATCCTTAAACTCTAGAGGACCTTCTGTCTCCCTGAGGATATTCTAGGCACCACCTTTGTCTTTCTGAAGTCTTTGTTGTTACTGTTCAGTCGATAAGTTGTGCCCAACTCTTTGTGACCCCAGGGACTGCAGCACACCAGGCTTCCTATCTCCCAGAGTTTGCTCAAACTCATGTCCATTGAATCAGTGATGCCATCCAACCATCCCATCCTCTGTTGCCTGCTTCTCCTCTTGCCCTCCGTCTTTCCCAGGGTCAGGGTCTTTTCCAATGAGTCAGCTCTTCTCATCAGGGAACCAAAGTATTAGAGCTTCAGCATCAGTCCTTCCAGTGAAAATTCAGGGTTGATTTCTTTTAGGACTGACTGGTCACTGTAATTGGGAACTAAACCAGGGTGTGAATACCAAGAGGCAAAGAATCTCTGGGGGCCATCTTGGCAACGGGCTACCCCAGAGTCCTTCAACCCACTTTACAGATGAGGAAACTGAGACTCAGACCCTTGACCTCAGGCACACGACTTGGAAGTGGTGGAGCTGGGACTCCCGCCCAGGCCCACCCAAGGCTGAGCTCACGCCCTTGCCTCCCTCCTGCCCTCCGCAGGACGTCGATGCTCTGGATTTGGAGATGCTGGCCCCCTACATCTCCATGGATGATGACTTCCAGCTCAACTCCAGCGAGCAGCTACCCAGAGCCTGCCAGAGACCTCCAGGGGCCGTCCCCCGGCCCCGTGCTCGGAGCTTCCACGGCATGTCGCCCCCAACCCCTGAGCCCTCCGTGCTGCCCCGCTGGGGGAGTGACCCCCGGCTGAGCTGCTTCAGCCCCTCCAGAGGGGCCCCCTCAGCATCCTCCCCCATGGTTGGGGCTCGGAAGAGGTGAGCTGCAGCTGGGAGGGGGGCGGAGTAGAAAGGAAGTGTAGAGGGCAGTCCAGTGGTTATTAGGACTCTGTGCTTTCACTGCCAAGGGCACGGGTTCAATCTCTGGTCTGGGAACTAAGATAAAAAGGGGGGTGAAGAGGAGGTCCCTGATGCCGTCTTCCTCCTGCCTCTACTGGGCCTTATCCTCCTGCTCCAGCGGAGCCCTCGATGTCCCTACCACCTGCCATGTCTGTTTCAATTTTCATGTCTTTGTTGTTACTGTTCAGTCGATAAGTTGTGCCCAACTCTTTGTGACCCCAGGGACTGCAGCACACCAGGCTTCCTATCTCCCAGAGTTTGCTCAAACTCATGTCCATTGAATCAGTGATGCCATCCAACCATCCCATCCTCTGTTGCCTGCTTCTCCTCTTGCCCTCCGTCTTTCCCAGGGTCAGGGTCTTTTCCAATGAGTCAGCTCTTCTCATCAGGGAACCAAAGTATTAGAGCTTCAGCATCAGTCCTTCCAGTGAAAATTCAGGGTTGATTTCTTTTAGGACTGACTGGTCACTGTAATTGGGAACTAAACCAGGGTGTGAATACCAAGAGGCAAAGAATCTCTGGGGGCCATCTTGGCAACGGGCTACCCCAGAGTCCTTCAACCCACTTTACAGATGAGGAAACTGAGACTCAGACCCTTGACCTCAGGCACACGACTTGGAAGTGGTGGAGCTGGGACTCCCGCCCAGGCCCACCCAAGGCTGAGCTCACGCCCTTGCCTCCCTCCTGCCCTCCGCAGGACGTCGATGCTCTGGATTTGGAGATGCTGGCCCCCTACATCTCCATGGATGATGACTTCCAGCTCAACTCCAGCGAGCAGCTACCCAGAGCCTGCCAGAGACCTCCAGGGGCCGTCCCCCGGCCCCGTGCTCGGAGCTTCCACGGCATGTCGCCCCCAACCCCTGAGCCCTCCGTGCTGCCCCGCTGGGGGAGTGACCCCCGGCTGAGCTGCTTCAGCCCCTCCAGAGGGGACCCCTCAGCATCCTCCCCCATGGTTGGGGCTCGGAAGAGGTGAGCTGCAGCTGGGAGGGGGGCGGAGTAGAAAGGAAGTGTAGAGGGCAGTCCAGTGGTTATTAGGACTCTGTGCTTTCACTGCCAAGGGCACGGGTTCAATCTCTGGTCTGGGAACTAAGATAAAAGGGAGGTGAAGAGGAGGTCCCTGATGCCGTCTTCCTCCTGCCTCTACTGGGCCTTATCCCTCCTGCTCCAGCGGAGCCCTCGATGTCCCTACCACCTGCCATGTCTGTTTCAATTTTCATGTCTTTGTCCAGGCTCTGCCCTCCTTCTGGAGCTCCCGCCACTGCTCTTATTTACCCAGACCCTACCAGTCAACCAGGGCTCCGTGACAGTTCTTGTCAGAATGAAGAGGCCATTGCCACAGTGTCAGAGAAACTGTCTAGAACTAGGTTTCCTAACACCTTTGAGCATCTGTTGAAAGCCATGGGCTTTCTTCCCAAGAAAGTCTACACACACCCATCGACACATGACCTCGCTTCTAATGTCAGAGGATCTGTGTCCCCCTCTGAAAGACATTTGATCACTATTATTTTTTTTAAACAATTTTATTTGTTCATTTTTGGCTGTTCCAGGTCTTTGTTGCTGCTCAGACTTTTCTCTAGTTGCAACGCTCGGGTATCTCGTTGTGGTGGCTTCTCCTGTTGCAGAGCATGGGCTCTAGGCACGTGGGCTCAATGGTTGTGGTTCCTGGGTCCTAGAGCACAGGCTGAGTAGTTGTGGTGCCCGGGCTTAACTGCTCTGCAGCATGTGGGATCCTCCCGGACCTGGGACTGAACCCGTGTTTTCTGCACTGGTAGGCAGCTTCTTTACTCAGGGAACACCGCTCCCCCCGATCACTGTAATTAATACTCAAGTTTCTGCTCTCCACGCCGCAGGCATGTGCCCTTTAGTCTCCAGGGTAGTCTCGTAACTATCCTTATGAGGCAGTCATGGATACATCTCATAATTGGAGCTGGATACAGTGGGTGCCTAACAAAGACTTGTGAAATGAGAGAGGGAGGAAATGAGTGACTACAGTAGGTGGATGAGTGGATGGATGGACAGTTGGATGGATGGAAGGACATGCAGATGGAGGCTGTGTAGGTCAATGGGTCACTGGTTAGGTGAAGGGGAAGATGGGTTGGTGGATGAATGAGTGGATTGGTGGATGTCTGAGTAAAGGAATAAACAGATGCATGGAGGAGGGAATGCACACTGCTCATCTGCTCACACCGGGGCCCACACCTGCCCAGGTTGGCCGGGATCTGCGATTCTTGCCTGTCTTTCTCCAGGGCCCTGGTCCAGAGTTTCGAAGACGAGGCAGAGAAGGCGGAGCTGCTGGGCGTGAGACCTCCCAAACGCTCCCCCAGCCCAGAACCCGACAACTTCCTGCTGCCTCCCCTCAGCCTGGTATGTGTGGGGGTGTGTGGGATTCCCTGGCCCTAGGAACCTCGCGGGCTTAAACCTACGGTTTTTAGAGATGGAAAAAAAAGAGGGCGGGGCTGGCTGAAGGTCAAAGGACTGGTCAGTCATCCAGTCGGGGCTAGGACTTCGATCTGCTAGTTCAGGCAATAGGTATGAAAGGGCTTTGCAAACAGATACAAGTTGGTGGTAAGTGCAAAGAAATAAAAGCAAGCAGGGTAAGGGGAGAAATGATAAGGGTGAGTATCTGTTGGAAATGTCTCTGCTCCCATGGGAGCCCCCCCATAAACCTGGCACCATCTTGGCCTTCCATTATCAGTGCAGCTTTAAGAGACAGACACTAGAGTCAGACTGACTTGGGCTTGAGTCCCAGGTTCATCATCTAATAACCGTGAGACCTGGGTTTTCTTTAGAGCACAGGCTGAGCAGTTGTGGTGCCCGGGCTTAACTGCTCTGCAGCATGTGGGATCCTCCCGGACCTGGGACTGAACCCGTGTTTTCTGCACTGGTAGGCAGCTTCTTTACTCAGGGAACACCGCTCCCCCCGATCACTGTAATTAATACTCAAGTTTCTGCTCTCCACGCCGCAGGCATGTGCCCTTTAGTCTCCAGGGTAGTCTCGTAACTATCCTTATGAGGCAGTCATGGATACATCTCATAATTGGAGCTGGATACAGTGGGTGCCTAACAAAGACTTGTGAAATGAGAGAGGGAGGAAATGAGTGACTACAGTAGGTGGATGAGTGGATGGATGGACAGTTGGATGGATGGAAGGACATGCAGATGGAGGCTGTGTAGGTCAATGGGTCACTGGTTAGGTGAAGGGGAAGATGGGTTGGTGGATGAATGAGTGGATTGGTGGATGTCTGAGTAAAGGAATAAACAGATGCATGGAGGAGGGAATGCACACTGCTCATCTGCTCACACCGGGGCCCACACCTGCCCAGGTTGGCCGGGATCTGCGATTCTTGCCTGTCTTTCTCCAGGGCCCTGGTCCAGAGTTTCGAAGACGAGGCAGAGAAGGCGGAGCTGCTGGGCGTGAGACCTCCCAAACGCTCCCCCAGCCCAGAACCCGACAACTTCCTGCTGCCTCCCCTCAGCCTGGTATGTGTGGGGGTGTGTGGGATTCCCTGGCCCTAGGAACCTCGCGGGCTTAAACCTACGGTTTTTAGAGATGGAAAAACAAGAGGGGCGGGGGCTGGCTGAAGGTCAAAGGACTGGTCAGTCATCCAGTCGGGGCTAGGACTTCGATCTGCTAGTTCAGGCAATAGGTATGAAAGGGCTTTGCAAACAGATACAAGTTGGTGGTAAGTGCAAAGAAATAAAAGCAAGCAGGGTAAGGGGAGAAATGATAAGGGTGAGTATCTGTTGGAAATGTCTCTGCTCCCATGGGAGCCCCCCCATAAACCTGGCACCATCTTGGCCTTCCATTATCAGTGCAGCTTTAAGAGACAGACACTAGAGTCAGACTGACTTGGGCTTGAGTCCCAGGTTCATCATCTAATAACCGTGAGACCTTGGGTGGGTGATGTCCCATTCTGAGCTGCAATCTCTTCATCTGCGACGTGAGGATAGTTACATTCCATAGGACTGGCATGAGACGCCACGAAATCAGGCCCTTATCTGCTCCTGAGTGGGCTGCTGATAAATGGTCGTGTAAAAACCAACCAAAAGCTACACACCTGAGTCCTCAGTCTGAACTGGGCTGTGTGAGCATGCCGGCATGGCTGATAATATCAACAGTTCTGTGCCAGACACCGAATGCCTACAACCACTCTTGGATAATTATTATTACTTTAATTTTTAAATTTATTTATTTACTTTGGCCACACCACGTGGTGTCTGGGATCTTAGTCCCCTGACCAGGGACTGAACCTGGGCCATCAGCAGCGAAAGGGAATTCTCAATTCACATGTACACACAAGAGGTTAAGCAACTGCATCAGTCAGAGTCTGGACAGGAAACAGAGTGCATACTCGAATGGGGTGTTAAGGAGAATTTAGTAACAGGACTGACAGCGAAGGGACAGGTAGCACCCTAGGGCTAGCAACACCACCTCTGGCCTGAACGCACAGGGCAGGGGGGTGGTCACTGGATCCTTCAGAGAGTAGGGTCTATCTTGTAAGAGCTGAAACCGTCAGTGGAGGGACAGAGCCAGCCGACCACGACCCAGCAAAGAAGCAGCTAGAAAGTCAGAGACCCCTCGTCTTCCTCCTCCCACCTGCTGGTATCTCCCATCACATGAACCTCAAAGAAACACATCGAGCAGCAAGGTTGCAGCTTGATGGAGTCCACATGCGCAGGGAAGCCTGCTGGGGCCCAGGAGAAAGGGAGAACAAGGTTCTGGAAGGACCTGTGGAGGATGTCAGGGACAGTGACACGCCCAGGGTCCCAGGGAAGAACAAGGTTCTGGAACGGATACAAGTTGGTGGTAAGTGCAAAGAAATAAAAGCAAGCAGGGTAAGGGGAGAAATGATAAGGGTGAGTATCTGTTGGAAATGTCTCTGCTCCCATGGGAGCCCCCCCATAAACCTGGCACCATCTTGGCCTTCCATTATCAGTGCAGCTTTAAGAGACAGACACTAGAGTCAGACTGACTTGGGCTTGAGTCCCAGGTTCATCATCTAATAACCGTGAGACCTTGGGTGGGTGATGTCCCATTCTGAGCTGCAATCTCTTCATCTGCGACGTGAGGATAGTTACATTCCATAGGACTGGCATGAGACGCCACGAAATCAGGCCCTTATCTGCTCCTGAGTGGGCTGCTGATAAATGGTCGTGTAAAAACCAACCAAAAGCTACACACCTGAGTCCTCAGTCTGAACTGGGCTGTGTGAGCATGCCGGCATGGCTGATAATATCAACAGTTCTGTGCCAGACACCGAATGCCTACAACCACTCTTGGATAATTATTATTACTTTAATTTTTAAATTTATTTATTTACTTTGGCCACACCACGTGGTGTCTGGGATCTTAGTCCCCTGACCAGGGACTGAACCTGGGCCATCAGCAGCGAAGGGAATACTCAATTCACATGTACACACAAGAGGTTAAGCAACTGCATCAGTCAGAGTCTGGACAGGAAACAGAGTGCATACTCGAATGGGGTGTTAAGGAGAATTTAGTAACAGGACTGACAGCGAAGGGACAGGTAGCACCCTAGGGCTAGCAACACCACCTCTGGCCTGAACGCACAGGGCAGGGGGGTGGTCACTGGATCCTTCAGAGAGTAGGGTCTATCTTGTAAGAGCTGAAACCGTCAGTGGAGGGACAGAGCCAGCCGACCACGACCCAGCAAAGAAGCAGCTAGAAAGTCAGAGACCCCTCGTCTTCCTCCTCCCACCTGCTGGTATCTCCCATCACATGAACCTCAAAGAAACACATCGAGCAGCAAGGTTGCAGCTTGATGGAGTCCACATGCGCAGGGAAGCCTGCTGGGGCCCAGGAGAAAGGGAGAACAAGGTTCTGGAAGGACCTGTGGAGGATGTCAGGGACAGTGACACGCCCAGGGTCCCAGAGCCAATAAGCAACCACGGACCCTCACAGTGCCCTTGAACACTGCACCATCATGCCTTCTTGGATACGATGATGATGATGGTTTTGTCTGTCCTTCAGAGCTTCCTTCTGACAGGAGGACCAGCCCCAGGGAGCCGGCAGGATCCCAGCATCCACATCCTGGAACTGAATGAGCCCCTGGGTGAGTAACCACCTTGGTAGATGGGCCCTGGGTCCTCTTCTTCTGTGGGAGGTGCCTTAGATGGTTGAGAGAGGGCGGGGTGATCGTGAGGGTGGTAGGGCACCTGCACATGACCTGAGTGGAAACAGGAAGGCCCTCCCTCTTTCTCAGGGGGAACACAGTGGGAAGAAAGAGGGGCCTGAGGGAGGCAGGGGCTGGCCAAAGCTGCCCTTTGAGGTGGAAGCAGAGCCCAGGGCCTGAACCGAGGTCTCCCAAAGCCCACATCTGATTGTGCTTTGGTCATTCCTGAATCTTACGGCTTTGGGAGGTAGTTTCTGTTTTGAAGTCTCAGTTTCCTGCCTCTGTCAGTGAGAATCGCGTCCAACTCTTTGCAACCCCATGAACTGTACCCACCAGGCTCAGCTGTTCATGAGATCCTCCAGGCAAGACTACTGGAGTACCCGGGTTGCCATTCCCTCCTCCAGGGAACTTCCCAACCCAGGGATCGAACCCTCATCTCTTACATCTCCTGCATTGGCAGGCGGATTCTCTTTTTTTTTTTTTTTTTTTTAAAAAAGATTTATTTATTTATTTATTTATTATTGGTGAGGGGTGGGGTGGGGAGGGAGGGGAGCAGACGGGCCACTTCTATTGGTTTTTCATTTATCTATTTTCATCCATCTTTGTTCTTTGGCCGTGTGGGCCTCCCATCGCGGTGGCCTCTCTCACTGCAGAGCACCGGCTCTGGGTGCATGCTCTCCAGAGTTCCGGCTCAGTAACTGGACACATCAGTCCAGCCGCTCCGCGGCACGTGGGATCTTCCCAGGCCAGGGATCGAACCGGCGCTTCTTGCACTGCAAGGCGGTGTCCTTACCCACTGGACCACCAGGGAAGCCCGGCAGGCGGATTCTTTATCATTACTGCCATCTGGGAAGCCCCTCTGTAAGGACCTGTTAAAAGAGGTCATGCGTTAAGGAACTGGGCTGAGGACTCGTAGAGATGCTTCCCAGTAAGAGCAGGGCACAAGACTGGTTTCACCATAAACATTCAAGGAAGGTCACCCTTGAGGTGCTGCTGGCTCCAGAGCCCCCTGCAGAGTGCGAGACAAGCTGCTGAGTCTACGTTGCTCTCTTCATCTTCGAGCATCCCTGTCAGTAGCCAGGGTTCCACCTGAAACCATAGGCACCAGCCAGAGGGAGCTTTCCAAAGCATGACTCTGACCCTGGCCTTCCTCTGCTAGAAGCTCGCCCATTGGTCCCTAGGGCCCTTCAGAAAGATCAAGCCCCTCAGCTTGGACTCCAGTCTCTGGGGTCTGACCGCTGCCTCATCTCTGCTTCACATCCTCTATTCCAGCCAAGGTCGCTGTCCCTTGATTCACTCTTTCCTTTAAACACGTAACAAATAAGTCAGTGAGCACACAGTAAGTGCTGGGCACTGGCTGAGGAGCTGGAGACACACCTGTGAGCCAACCAGGCAGAAAGCCCTGCCCTCACAGAGCTGACCTTCTAGGGAGGGAGACGGTCCAGAACAAAGAAACCGATATAATCATGAAAAAATCATGCTACCTGGGAAAATAGTGCATACAGGGCAAAAAGGAATTCTGCAGAAGGGGGATTTCCATTTTGTTTTACTTTTACTGGTTGCACCTCATGGCATGCGGGATCTTAGGTCCCTGACCAGGGATTGAACCTGCGTCCTCTACACTGGAAGGTGGATGCTTAAGCACTGGACCACCAGGGAAGTCCCACCAGCCAGGCTTTTAACTGTCTGGAAGGGAGGATGGGATGGGGCGATAACTCCCCATTGGCTTACCTTCCATCTCCCCAACAGGCCCGGGCCCCTCTCCGCTCTCTCTCTACCCTGACGAGGACACCGCCCCGCCCAGGAGCCACTTCCAGCTAGGGGCAGGCTTGGCCCAGGCCGACTGAACCAGGTCTTCTCATCTCCTTTCTCTTCCCCAAGAAAGGATGGCAACCGTACACCAAGCCGGCAGCCAACGCACAGGATGGGGTTACCTGGAGAGGGCTTCCCTCTCTCTGCTCGGTGACCCGCACCGGCCTCGGGCCTACCTCAGCCCCCACCCTTCTGCCCCACAACCCTTCGGGGGTGCTGTGGGGTGGTCTTAGCTCAGTGACCTCTGGGAGGGAGTCCCTGGCCCCCTCCTGCTTCACTCAGGACTTCCCTTGGAGTTCTCAATACTGGTTACCTCATCTTTTTCTTCAACTCTCTTGCTTTTATTTTTGGTAATTAGGGGTGGGGGATGTTGGGGTTCAGATGTGTATTTCTGGGCTCTGGGGTGTACTGATAGTCATATTCGTGTTTCTTTCTATCCATCTTTCATTCTTATTTTTATTTTTGTTGTTGTTTTCATGGTATGTTTTTAATTGCTACAAATTGCCTGGGGTCTATGAGAATGTGGGACTCTGATCTTCCCCTTCATTGCAGGTGTCGATGGGGATGGGAGCCCCTGGGCCGGAACTTACCCCACCCCAGGACTTCTGATTGAGTCCTTAGTCTTCCAAGGGGCTGCCCACCTCTGCCCACACCTCCACTCTGGACTTCCTTTGGTTCCAGCCTGACCTGGACACCAACTCCATCTATGGTTTTCACATCACAGGTATAGCCTCCCACTTCTGCTTCCAGACCATATCATCTCCACCCCTTTCTGGTTCTAGGCCTCACACAGCTTTTGGCCCTCGGTGGTTCTAGATGGTGCCACGTCTTGCCTTCTCTGGTTCTAGACCGTACAACCTCCAACACTCTCTGGTTCTAGACCACACAAGCCAAGGTCTTCTCTGGTTCTAGATGGGGCACCTCCCACCCAACTCTGGTTCTAGACTCCACAATCCCCAACATGCTCTGCTTTAGGCCTCCCATCCTCCAAAAGGATGCCAGACCTCACAGTCCTCAGCTTCTTCTCATTCTGGATCTCACAGTTGCCAACTCTTTCTTCTTCACTCTCCAAAGATGTCTGGTTCTAAGGCTCACAGCTTCCAGCTCCCTCTGGCCTAGGGCCACCAGAATACTCTGGTTTTAGAACTCACTCTCTGCCTTCCTCTGGTACCAGAGCTCTGCCCCCAGATCTCCCTTGTTCTCAATGGCACATGCTCCCACTCCTGCTGATTCCAGCTCTTATGACCAAATACTTCCTCTGACTTTGGACCCCACAACCCCAAGCTCCGAATTGGTGCTTATCCTCCTGATCTGTAAGGCACTTACTTCATTCCCAATTCAGACTTTGTAACATCTAGATCATTTTGATTCATGATGCCCAGCTCATTCCTTTCTGACTTGAGACTTGCTTTTCCCATCAAAAGGAAGTAAAATGAGTTTTATGCCTTGAGTTTATGAGTAGTACTTTCCAAACTAGGCTCCACATTCCAGTTCTCTCTTGCTCTAGACCTTATGATCTCTGTCATTTACTAGGAAAACCCTGTCAAGATCTTCCCTTCCTTTTTTTTTTTTTTTGTTGTTGTTTTCATGGTTTTTCGCTGGGGTCTATGAGAATGTGGGACTCTGATCTTCCCCTTCATTGCAGGTGTCGATGGGGATGGGAGCCCCTGGGCCGGAACTTACCCCACCCCAGGACTTCTGATTGAGTCCTTAGTCTTCCAAGGGGCTGCCCACCTCTGCCCACACCTCCACTCTGGACTTCCTTTGGTTCCAGCCTGACCTGGACACCAACTCCATCTATGGTTTTCACATCACAGGTATAGCCTCCCACTTCTGCTTCCAGACCATATCATCTCCACCCCTTTCTGGTTCTAGGCCTCACACAGCTTTTGGCCCTCGGTGGTTCTAGATGGTGCCACGTCTTGCCTTCTCTGGTTCTAGACCGTACAACCTCCAACACTCTCTGGTTCTAGACCACACAAGCCAAGGTCTTCTCTGGTTCTAGATGGGGCACCTCCCACCCAACTCTGGTTCTAGACTCCACAATCCCCAACATGCTCTGCTTTAGGCCTCCCATCCTCCAAAAGGATGCCAGACCTCACAGTCCTCAGCTTCTTCTCATTCTGGATCTCACAGTTGCCAACTCTTTCTTCTTCACTCTCCAAAGATGTCTGGTTCTAAGGCTCACAGCTTCCAGCTCCCTCTGGCCTAGGGCCACCAGAATACTCTGGTTTTAGAACTCACTCTCTGCCTTCCTCTGGTACCAGAGCTCTGCCCCAGATCTCCCTTGTTCTCAATGGCACATGCTCCCACTCCTGCTGATTCCAGCTCTTATGACCAAATACTTCCTCTGACTTTGGACCCCACAACCCCAAGCTCCGAATTGGTGCTTATCCTCCTGATCTGTAAGGCACTTACTTCATTCCCAATTCAGACTTTGTAACATCTAGATCATTTTGATTCATGATGCCCAGCTCATTCCTTTCTGACTTGAGACTTGCTTTTCCCATCAAAAGGAAGTAAAATGAGTTTTATGCCTTGAGTTTATGAGTAGTACTTTCCAAACTAGGCTCCACATTCCAGTTCTCTCTTGCTCTAGACCTTATGATCTCTGTCATTTACTAGTTCTGGACTATATACAAACTTCTCCATTTTGCAATTGTCAAGGCCCTCTGATTCCAGATCTGACTATCTCTCGCTTTTCTGGTTCTAGAAATTGACTTCAAATGTCTTCTGATTTCAGACCTCATCCTAGAAGTTCCCTTGGTTCTAGACCTTACAACTGCCAGTTCCCCCTATTCCACATCTTATGACTCCAAAATACCCTACATCTGGAACTCAGCCTTCAAACATCTTCTGATTACAGGCCTTGCTTTATACATTTTTCTGGTTCTTGAACTTGGAGCTCTAAGCTCTGGGTTCTAGAGCTAAGGACTCCCAAATCCCTGTTTCTAGAACCTGATCTTTACACATTTTCAAATTCTGGTCCTTACTCTGCATCTCTGGTTCTGGACCCCACAACCTCCAACTGCCTCTGATTCCAAATTCTTGTGGCTCTAGAACTCAGCCAGTTTTAGAATCTGGACCTTGCCCTGTAGATTCCTCTGGTTCTGAGTCTTAAGACCTCTGAGTCTTTTGATTTCAGACCCCACCCTCCTAATTCTATTCTGGGCTTCCCACCCAACTCAGCTTGCTCCAGTCACTAGTCTCTGTCTTAAGTCTTCTAGATCCTGACCCTCCAGGTCCTTGAGCTAATGGACTTCCTGCTCAAGCCTGTCTGTGCTCACTCTCAAATCCCTGAAAGTTCTCAGTTCTAGAACCCCCTTCACTCCCTATCTCAGTCCTCCAGAAATATATTTACCTTAAGTCCAGATATCTGGAAAACCCGGGACGCCCTCACAATCCAGGAGACTGCCCCAGCCACACAGGCACAGCCCTATCTGCATGTTACCAGGTGGGGAGGAGGCCCAGACTCCTCAGGACTCTGCCACCACCTGTGTCCCTACCCCTCCCCAAACTTCTATGATGGTGCTCTTCTTGGTCTCCCACAAGACTCCCTCCCTCCACCCAAGTGACCCCCTTTTTGGAAGGTACTTCTCATCGTTTTGTCAAGAGATGGTCTGTCCAGATTGGTGCTATGTGGGGAAAGAAGGATCTGACCCCTCCCTCTCTCAGGGGGTGACCTAGGCTGGGCTGAGGGAGGTGAATGGACTGGACCAGCCACTCTGGCTCTGAAAGCCACTAATCTCTCAACCCCTATAAAGATCTCGCCTTGATAGGCACCAGAACTCTGTGTACTGACTCATCTGTAGGATTGCTGGGGGCGGGGGTACACTGGTGTCTCTTGGTGGTTCTGCGTGTGACTCTGTGTTCCTGTGTAGGCCTAGGTAACACTGTGTGCCCGGTGATGTTTTCATTCTCGTGTGGGTCGCTGTGACAAACTCCTGTGAACCTGTGTATACCCACTATCCCCTATTCATTTGACTCCAAAATACCCTACATCTGGAACTCAGCCTTCAAACATCTTCTGATTACAGGCCTTGCTTTATACATTTTTCTGGTTCTTGAACTTGGAGCTCTAAGCTCTGGGTTCTAGAGCTAAGGACTCCCAAATCCCTGTTTCTAGAACCTGATCTTTACACATTTTCAAATTCTGGTCCTTACTCTGCATCTCTGGTTCTGGACCCCACAACCTCCAACTGCCTCTGATTCCAAATTCTTGTGGCTCTAGAACTCAGCCAGTTTTAGAATCTGGACCTTGCCCTGTAGATTCCTCTGGTTCTGAGTCTTAAGACCTCTGAGTCTTTTGATTTCAGACCCCACCCTCCTAATTCTATTCTGGGCTTCCCACCCAACTCAGCTTGCTCCAGTCACTAGTCTCTGTCTTAAGTCTTCTAGATCCTGACCCTCCAGGTCCTTGAGCTAATGGACTTCCTGCTCAAGCCTGTCTGTGCTCACTCTCAAATCCCTGAAAGTTCTCAGTTCTAGAACCCCCTTCACTCCCTATCTCAGTCCTCCAGAAATATATTTACCTTAAGTCCAGATATCTGGAAATCCCGGGACCCCCTCACAATCCAGGAGACTGCCCCAGCCACACAGGCACAGCCCTATCTGCATGTTACCAGGTGGGGAGGAGGCCCAGACTCCTCAGGACTCTGCCACCACCTGTGTCCCTACCCCTCCCCAAACTTCTATGATGGTGCTCTTCTTGGTCTCCCACAAGACTCCCTCCCTCCACCCAAGTGACCCCCTTTTTGGAAGGTACTTCTCATCGTTTTGTCAAGAGATGGTCTGTCCAGATTGGTGCTATGTGGGGAAAGAAGGATCTGACCCTCCCTCTCTCAGGGGGTGACCTAGGCGGGGCTGAGGGAGGTGAATGGACTGGACCAGCCACTCTGGCTCTGAAAGCCACTAATCTCTCAACCCCTATAAAGATCTCGCCTTGATAGGCACCAGAACTCTGTGTACTGACTCATCTGTAGGATTGCTGGGGGCGGGGGTACACTGGTGTCTCTTGGTGGTTCTGCGTGTGACTCTGTGTTCCTGTGTAGGCCTAGGTAACACTGTGTGCCCGGTGATGTTTTCATTCTCGTGTGGGTCGCTGTGACAAAATCCTGTGAACCTGTGTATGGGGTGAACTGTAATTCATCCTACGTGTCTGGGTGAAATGATTCAGCCTCATGTATGATTCTCATTACTTTGGATTTCTGTGTTTCTGAATGTAGGAAGCACCGTGGGGTGTGTTTTGGATACCTGTGTTATCTCGGTGGTGTTTCTGATGCTGTCTGCGTGTATGGGAATGTGTGACATGGTAGTTCTGTGTACTGGTGTTTATCTGTGGGCCATGATTCCTTGTATGGGAGACTCTGTGTGTGTGTGTGTGTGTGTGTGTGTGTGTGTGTATGCACACACACATGAAAGAGAGATGGTCTGTGTGTGGAAGAGCATGCCTGTTCTGTCTTGCCACCCCCATAACTCCTATGTTCCACAAAAGAATCTTCTCAAAGGAAGAAAACCACTTTTAAGCCTCAGCCCTTGCTGTGCCCTCTGCCTTTCTCTTTTCCACCCTTCCTCACTTGGTTATCTTCAACTCACACTTTAGATCTTGGTTCAGACACCCCTCCTCCGAGAAGTCTTCCTTGCCTACCCCAGCTGGGGGAAGTCTTCCTTGCCTTCCTACAACCTCCTGGGAGCAGTTCACTCTCCCTCAACTCTAGGTACTCTGTCCCACTTTGAGTACTTATAGTGAGTGAATATGAACAGTACTTGTATGTATTAGACCCTCTGTCCCGTTAGGTTCTGGTGGCTCAGACGGTAAAGAATCCACCTGCAACGTGGGACACCTGGGTTTGATCCCTGGTTGGGAAGATCTGCTGAAGGAGGGCATGGCAACCCACTCCAGTATTCTTGCCCAGAGAATCTCACAGACAGAGGAGCCTGGCAGGCTGCAGTCCGTGGGGTTGCAAAGAGTCAGACACGACTGAATGACTAAAGCACAGCACAGCAGAGTCACTTACATGATTTTATTCAACTCTCCTTTAATCCTACACAACAGGCAGTTAACTCCATTTGCAGAGGATGAAACTGAGGTTCAAAGAGGCTGATCACTTGCTCAAGGTCACATGGCAGGGAAAGGCTGACCTGTATTTGAATTCAGGATTCAGATCCATTCCAGCATTCCACTCCCCCACCAAAAAAAGTCTCAAAAGTCTAACCCACAGGGTAGGCTCTGAAGCATATAGAGACAGCAGGGACAAAGAGCACAGGAATTAGGTGGGACTGGTTCATGTTCTGACTCTGTGACTTTCATAATTATTGTATGACAAGTGCATTGATCTCTACAAATCTCAGTGTCCTTATCTGTAAAATGTACAGGATACTAGCATTTACCTTCTCGGGTGACTGTTGGATATGGTAGGGTGATTGCCAGGACAAGAGAGTTTGGGGATGGGTTTGGTGACTGCCATCCCCAGGAGCAGAGCCAGAGCACAGCCTTCCAAGAATTTAGTGCTGGACTTTAGCACCGAGTAGTGGCTGTGGGCTTGAGAAGGGTGGCCCGGAAAAGTGTACACTGAATGGGGCTTAGGGATGGGTGTGACGTCTGATGTGTGACGCGAGACTAGACCCAGGGTCTCCAAGGTCATCAGAAAACGTTTGGGTTTTCTCCTAAGGGCACTGAGGAGCCATGGAAGGCTGATGCGTGAAGGGAGAGGAAGGCGAAAGGCGATGCTCCAACAAACTTCTGAGTCTAGCTCAGGGCTAGGTGATCCAAGGCACCTTTAGTTAATACCTTAAAATACTGACCCTTTCTTCTGTCGCCTTGAGAACCTGTCCATTATCCAGAGAGGGGTAAGTGAGGCTCTAAAGGAGAAGATCTGTTCAAGGTCACACAGGTAACTGGCAACAGGGCTAGACCTCCGGCTCGGGTTCCACGTTGGGCGCAGTACTGCCTCGCTGAAAAGCCACATCCACCATCAGCATCGCAAACCACCTACCATCCCGAGACGACGGCCGGGAAATCCCACTTTAAGACCCCGAGAAACTTCTGCGGCTCGGAACAGGAAGCTTCGGGAACCGGGGCCACGCCGGGCCTCTTTTGCCCGCGCGCCTTTCGCCTTCCTCATTGGCTCCTTCTAGGAAGGGCGCCGTCAGGATCTGGCTCCTGGGCGTAAAACCGGGGGGCGTACACAACGATTCCATACAGAAAGGTTCCCCACTCCGACCTGTATTTGAATTCAGGATTCAGATCCATTCCAGCATTCCACTCCCCCACCAAAAAAAGTCTCAAAAGTCTAACCCACAGGGTAGGCTCTGAAGCATATAGAGACAACAGGGACAAAGAGCACAGGAATTAGGTGGGACTGGTTCATGTTCTGACTCTGTGACTTTCATAATTATTGTATGACAAGTGCATTGATCTCTACAAATCTCAGTGTCCTTATCTGTAAAATGTACAGGATACTAGCATTTACCTTCTCGGGTGACTGTTGGATATGGTAGGGTGATTGCCAGGACAAGAGAGTTTGGGGATGGGTTTGGTGACTGCCATCCCCAGGAGCAGAGCCAGAGCACAGCCTTCCAAGAATTTAGTGCTGGACTTTAGCACCGAGTAGTGGCTGTGGGCTTGAGAAGGGTGGCCCGGAAAAGTGTACACTGAATGGGGCTTAGGGATGGGTGTGACGTCTGATGTGTGACGCGAGACTAGACCCAGGGTCTCCAAGGTCATCAGAAAACGTTTGGGTTTTCTCCTAAGGGCACTGAGGAGCCATGGAAGGCTGATGCGTGAAGGGAGAGGAAGGCGAAAGGCGATGCTCCAACAAACTTCTGAGTCTAGCTCAGGGCTAGGTGATCCAAGGCACCTTTAGTTAATACCTTAAAATACTGACCCTTTCTTCTGTCGCCTTGAGAACCTGTCCATTATCCAGAGAGGGGTAAGTGAGGCTCTAAAGGAGAAGATCTGTTCAAGGTCACACAGGTAACTGGCAACAGGGCTAGACCTCCGGCTCGGGTTCCACGTTGGGCGCAGTACTGCCTCGCTGAAAAGCCACATCCACCATCAGCATCGCAAACCACCTACCATCCCGAGACGACGGCCGGGAAATCCCACTTTAAGACCCCGAGAAACTTCTGCGGCTCGGAACAGGAAGCTTCGGGAACCGGGGCCACGCCGGGCCTCTTTTGCCCGCGCGCCCCTTTTCGCCTTCCTCATTGGCTCCTTCTAGGAAGGGCGCCGTCAGGAGGCCCTCTGGTCACCTTGTCCTCCGCGCGCTCTATGGCGAAAGGGCCGTGCGCAGGCGCGCGAAGGAAGCCTTCGGGGCCCGCGCTTTACGACACTTGTGCAGCAGCGGCAGCGGCAAGTCGGCACTCCTTCGCGACGATTCGGCCGGGTGCCGCTGGCGGCCGTTGCCAGGGTGGGGGTCGCTTTGCGGCATGGCGATGGCGGAGGGCGAGCGGACTGAGTGTGCGGAGCCCCCCCGGGACGAGCCCCCGGCTGATGGCGCTCTGAAGAGAGCAGAGGAGCTCAAGACGCAGGCCAACGACTACTTCAAAGGTGCGCTCGCTCTGGACGGAGCAAGGGAGGGATGAGAGCGGCCCAGGTCAAGGAGTGCCGGCCCGCGAGGAACCATGGCAACGCGGAGCGGCAGCCGGGGCGCGGGGCAGGCACTACCAAGTGGCCGGGCGTGGGGAGGCCGAGGATGGCGCTACCAAGGGGGCTCTTGAGAGAAGGGGTGGTACCTGGAAGTGGCCTACGGAGCGGGTGTTAAGTGGGGAGACCGAGGAGGGGGCTTCCAAGTGTGAAACGGGAGGGGGACCGGCATGGGGACACTACCAAACGTGAGACCCCAGCGATGCCAGCTTACGGTGCGACCTGAAGAGGGCGCTACCAAGTAGTGACATGGGGCGGCGGAGGGATGGCGCTGCAAGAGGGGAGACCCAAGCGGAGAGACACCAGGTAGGGGCAAAGGGGGACTGGCCCAGTAGAGCAGGCGATCATGGGAGTGGGAAGTGGATCATTCGATGGGAGGGCCAGGAAGTAGGAGGTCTGAAGGTATTCCAGGTGAGGGAAGGTTCTGGGAGTCGAGGTGAGGCAATCCCAAAGAGCGGTATGACTTAGGATCTTGGGAAAGTAAGATGTGGGCGCACCCATTCATTCATTGACTTGGTACCTTTCTTGAGCATCCGCCTCGCGCTGAGGACCGGGCTGGACTTTAGGTCCAGGACAGTGACACAGCTGGGGCCTGGCCCTCATGTAGTTTGTCATTTAGCAGGAGATCCGGACATTGAGCCACGCCGGGCCTCTTTTGCCCGCGCGCCCCTTTTCGCCTTCCTCATTGGCTCCTTCTAGGAAGGGCGCCGTCAGGAGGCCCTCTGGTCACCTTGTCCTCCGCGCGCTCTATGGCGAAAGGGCCGTGCGCAGGCGCGCGAAGGAAGCCTTCGGGGCCCGCGCTTTACGACACTTGTGCAGCAGCGGCAGCGGCAAGTCGGCACTCCTTCGCGACGATTCGGCCGGGTGCCGCTGGCGGCCGTTGCCAGGGTGGGGGTCGCTTTGCGGCATGGCGATGGCGGAGGGCGAGCGGACTGAGTGTGCGGAGCCCCCCCGGGACGAGCCCCCGGCTGATGGCGCTCTGAAGAGAGCAGAGGAGCTCAAGACGCAGGCCAACGACTACTTCAAAGGTGCGCTCGCTCTGGACGGAGCAAGGGAGGGATGAGAGCGGCCCAGGTCAAGGAGTGCCGGCCCCGCGAGGAACCATGGCAACGCGGAGCGGCAGCCGGGGCGCGGGGCAGGCACTACCAAGTGGCCGGGCGTGGGGAGGCCGAGGATGGCGCTACCAAGGGGGCTCTTGAGAGAAGGGGTGGTACCTGGAAGTGGCCTACGGAGCGGGTGTTAAGTGGGGAGACCGAGGAGGGGGCTTCCAAGTGTGAAACGGGAGGGGGACCGGCATGGGGACACTACCAAACGTGAGACCCCAGCGATGCCAGCTTACGGTGCGACCTGAAGAGGGCGCTACCAAGTAGTGACATGGGGCGGCGGAGGGATGGCGCTGCAAGAGGGGAGACCCAAGCGGAGAGACACCAGGTAGGGGCAAGGGGGCACTGGCCCAGTAGAGCAGGCGATCATGGGAGTGGGAAGTGGATCATTCGATGGGAGGGCCAGGAAGTAGGAGGTCTGAAGGTATTCCAGGTGAGGGAAGGTTCTGGGAGTCGAGGTGAGGCAATCCCAAAGAGCGGTATGACTTAGGATCTTGGGAAAGTAAGATGTGGGCGCACCCATTCATTCATTGACTTGGTACCTTTCTTGAGCATCCGCCTCGCGCTGAGGACCGGGCTGGACTTTAGGTCCAGGACAGTGACACAGCTGGGGCCTGGCCCTCATGTAGTTTGTCATTTAGCAGGAGATCCGGACATTGAGCAAACGCACAGAGAAGTAATGAAATATTTAGAAGCTGTGATGAGTTTTTTGGGAAAACTACCAACGAGAGAAATAGAGAATAAGGGTTGAAGTCCCCTGCTTTCAAGAGGGTGGTCAGGGGAAGTTGTCACTGAGGAAAAGGCATTTAGGATGAGGAGAATTGGAAAGGAGTGTCCCAGGTGGGTGGTGCTGCCTATGCAAAGGCCCTGAGGTCGGAAATGAAAGGAGACTGGCAGGCTTGGCTGGAACTTTAACAAGCTGTCGGGGAAGCAGATACAAGATAAGCTTAGGACAGGGGCCAGGTCCAGTAGAATTTCTTAAATCGCATAGACTTACTGGGATTTGACTCCGTGCTCCCAGAGAAGCCACTGAGTGAATCGATGGACCAGTCTGGACTTCTCTGGAGAGGATTTGGGCCAGGATCAGCCTGTGGATGGATTGGAACAGCCTGTGGGAATGGATGAAGTCACCTCGGAAGAGAAGGGGCTTAGGAACGGAACTCCAAAGAATTCTAATGTTTAGAACAGAAGAGGCTGCATAGGAGTGGTCAGTGAAGTGGAAGGAAAATCAGGAAAGCGGAAAGAAAAGAGAGCGTCCAGGAGGAGAGAGTGCACCTGAGGTGGGATGCTGCCAGCGTGAGCCCCGAGCACGGACGGTGGGATTCGGCCCGTGCGTGGTGGTGGTAGCCTTGACCAGAGCAGTTTCTAGGGAGGATGGGGTGGTAGCCAGAAGGGCAGGCCTGCAAGAGGGAGACCCAAGCGGAGAGACACCAGGTAGGGGCAAGGGGGCACTGGCCCAGTAGAGCAGGCGATCATGGGAGTGGGAAGTGGATCATTCGATGGGAGGGCCAGGAAGTAGGAGGTCTGAAGGTATTCCAGGTGAGGGAAGGTTCTGGGAGTCGAGGTGAGGCAATCCCAAAGAGCGGTATGACTTAGGATCTTGGGAAAGTAAGATGTGGGCGCACCCATTCATTCATTGACTTGGTACCTTTCTTGAGCATCCGCCTCGCGCTGAGGACCGGGCTGGACTTTAGGTCCAGGACAGTGACACAGCTGGGGCCTGGCCCTCATGTAGTTTGTCATTTAGCAGGAGATCCGGACATTGAGCAAACGCACAGAGAAGTAATGAAATATTTAGAAGCTGTGATGAGTTTTTTGGGAAAACTACCAACGAGAGAAATAGAGAATAAGGGTTGAAGTCCCCTGCTTTCAAGAGGGTGGTCAGGGAAGTTGTCACTGAGGAAAAGGCATTTAGGATGAGGAGAATTGGAAAGGAGTGTCCCAGGTGGGTGGTGCTGCCTATGCAAAGGCCCTGAGGTCGGAAATGAAAGGAGACTGGCAGGCTTGGCTGGAACTTTAACAAGCTGTCGGGGAAGCAGATACAAGATAAGCTTAGGACAGGGGCCAGGTCCAGTAGAATTTCTTAAATCGCATAGACTTACTGGGATTTGACTCCGTGCTCCCAGAGAAGCCACTGAGTGAATCGATGGACCAGTCTGGACTTCTCTGGAGAGGATTTGGGCCAGGATCAGCCTGTGGATGGATTGGAACAGCCTGTGGGAATGGATGAAGTCACCTCGGAAGAGAAGGGGCTTAGGAACGGAACTCCAAAGAATTCTAATGTTTAGAACAGAAGAGGCTGCATAGGAGTGGTCAGTGAAGTGGAAGGAAAATCAGGAAAGCGGAAAGAAAAGAGAGCGTCCAGGAGGAGAGAGTGCACCTGAGGTGGGATGCTGCCAGCGTGAGCCCCGAGCACGGACGGTGGGATTCGGCTCCGTAGCGTGGTGGTGGTAGCCTTGACCAGAGCAGTTTCTAGGGGAGGATGGGGTGGTAGCCAGAAGGGCAGGCTCTGGAGAGTGAGTGGGAATTGAGGAAGTGGAGATATAGCAAATGTTGATAAGCATTTTGAGAATTTTGGTTCTGAGGCGGGGAGAGTGGAAAAATGAAGTCAGGGCGGCGGGGCGGGGCAGGGGGGAGGTGGGCAGCGCTGCTTTTTTTTTTTTTTTTTTAATTACAGAAGAGACTAGGAGTATAACCCCATAGAGTTGTCTGGCAGGAGAAAGTGGAGACCTGCAACAGGGCCTCCTGGAGGAGGGGTGGGGCATGGGAGGGATCTAGAGCCTTGGTGGGGCTGGAGCAGCAAGAAGGATGTCAGACAGATGAGAAGAGAGGCTGGAGGCAGACCCTGGAGGCAGATCAGGGAGTGTGGATGTCCTCCCAAGGGTGGTAGGAAGCCGCAGGACCTTGGAAGGGAAGGGCTGCACGCTGTGCTTAGCGTTGGAAGGAGTATCCTTGCAGAGACTGGACCCATGGGCAAGACTGGAGACCAGGATGGTGGACAGGTTGCGGGGGGCGGTGCTGCCCACCAGGTGGGAGAGACAGAAACCACTCTAGAAGTGTTTCAGAGGGAGGATGACAGGGGTTGCCGGTTGAGAGGGAACCCCAGGCAGGAAGAGCGGAATGGCAAAGGCCCAAAGATAAGCAGGGAACAGAGCAGGACTGGAGCGTCAGAGGCCAGAGGAGTTGATGGTGAGGCTGCAGAGGGAGCCTGAGCTTCCCGCTCAAGGACTCTGAGGAGCCCTGGATGGTTCTCAGCAGGGAAAGGACGGGATTGGGTTTGCACTTTAGGAAGACCCCTCTGGAGAGGCAGAACCAGGGCGGGGGTGGCTGGGAGAGCCAGGAGGAGGCAGGACCTGGGGCAGCAGAGGATGCAAGCCAGACCAGGGCAGAGGCGGGCCGTCAGGATGTACGTGGAAGAAGAGATTTGAGGGATGTTTTGGAGGTTGACTTGACAAAGCAGGGTGGCTCCCTGGCATTGGGGGATTGAAGGATCAGGTGCCCAGGCCAGGGCCCGTCTCCAGCGGGGAGTGCCATGGAAGGGGGGCTGTCTCTGAAATGCGCCTCGAGAGGAGCAGCGAGGACAGGAACAGACGTCCAGGCGAGGGGAGAATTCTGGGAAATGGTGGGCCCTGGGGGAAGGCTTCTTGCCCCCCAGGACCTGGGATCTGAGCCCTGGGAGGCCTGAGACGGCAGGTAGCCAGCAGCCCTGGCGCTGAGCTGAAACAGAGGGGATACCTCCTGGTGCCCCGGTCCCCAGGGCTAGGGAATAACAATAAAAGAATAATTACAGCTCGCTTTAATTGAGCCCTGCAGGAGAAAGTGGAGACCTGCAACAGGGCCTCCTGGAGGAGGGGTGGGGCATGGGAGGGATCTAGAGCCTTGGTGGGGCTGGAGCAGCAAGAAGGATGTCAGACAGATGAGAAGAGAGGCTGGAGGCAGACCCTGGAGGCAGATCAGGGAGTGTGGATGTCCTCCCAAGGGTGGTAGGAAGCCGCAGGCCCTTGGAAGGGAAGGGCTGCACGCTGTGCTTAGCGTTGGAAGGAGTAGCCTTGCAGAGACTGGACCCATGGGCAAGACTGGAGACCAGGATGGTGGACAGGTTGCGGGGGGCGGTGCTGCCCACCAGGTGGGAGAGACAGAAACCACTCTAGAAGTGTTTCAGAGGGAGGATGACAGGGGTTGCCGGTTGAGAGGGAACCCCAGGCAGGAAGAGCGGAATGGCAAAGGCCCAAAGATAAGCAGGGAACAGAGCAGGACTGGAGTGTCAGAGGCCAGAGGAGTTGATGGTGAGGCTGCAGAGGGAGCCTGAGCTTCCCGCTCAAGGACTCTGAGGAGCCCTGGATGGTTCTCAGCAGGGAAAGGACGGGATTGGGTTTGCACTTTAGGAAGACCCCTCTGGAGAGGCAGAACCAGGGCGGGGGTGGCTGGGAGAGCCAGGAGGAGGCAGGACCTGGGGCAGCAGAGGATGCAAGCCAGACCAGGGCAGAGGCGGGCCGTCAGGATGTACGTGGAAGAAGAGATTTGAGGGATGTTTTGGAGGTTGACTTGACAAAGCAGGGTGGCTCCCTGGCATTGGGGGATTGAAGGATCAGGTGCCCAGGCCAGGGCCCGTCTCCAGCGGGGAGTGCCATGGAAGGGGGGCTGTCTCTGAAATGCGCCTCGAGAGGAGCAGCGAGGACAGGAACAGACGTCCAGGCGAGGGGAGAATTCTGGGAAATGGTGGGCCCTGGGGGAAGGCTTCTTGCCCCTCAGGACCTGGGATCTGAGCCCTGGGAGGCCTGAGACGGCAGGTAGCCAGCAGCCCTGGCGCTGAGCTGAAACAGAGGGGGATACCCCTCCTGGTGCCCCGGTCCCCAGGGCTAGGGGAATAACAATAAAAAGAATAATTACAGCTCGCTTTAATTGAGCCCCTGCAGTGGCCAGGTACATCACTTTGTCTAATCCTCCCCTGAGCGCTGGGAGGCATGCAGGGGCGGCCCTGTTTGTTTTATAGAGGAAGCTGAGGCTCTGAGAAGTGAAACCGCTTGCTCAAGGTCAGAGTGTGTAAGTAGCAAGGCCCGGATGTCTCCCTTCCTCCCCACGTGCTTGGGTCCCACGTTCAGAGTCTGTACCCACTTCAGAGTCCTGGAGCCGTCCTGGCCCCGGGGGAGAAGAGGGGCCCAGGGGCTCAGAGGACCCCTACCAGCATGGCTGGATCACCCCTGGCACTCAGGCCATTCCAGAGGCCCTGGTGGGGCAGAGATCCCTGCCAGATGCCCAGCATTACCCAGCTCTGTTCCCCTCTCTCTGGGCCTCATTGCCCCCCATGGAGGCCTCCAGGTTGAAGAGCTTGTGGACCTGGTGGAGAACTCAGGCGGCCTGGGTTCAAGTCTTGTTTCTTCCTCTTACCTGCTGTGTGACCCCTGGGCAGACAACTTCTCTGTGCCTCGCTTTCCTCCTCTCTAAAATGGGGCCTCTCTCAAGTGTCAGGTGCACTCAAGGTAGAGCAGGGCTGGCATCTGGTGTGTGAAGCTGTGTGACGCTCAGGCCCCTCCCGTTTCCTCTCTTCTAGGCCCTTCTTCCCTTCAATTGGTCATTGAGTCACTTCTCTTAACGGGCATCTGCTGATCGCTTTTTTGGCTGTAGCCACATTTCATCCATGAGTTCCTTTAACCCTCACAACCAGCCTATGAGGCGGGTCTGATGAGGCAACCCACAGCTCAGATGAGCAAGCTGAGATTCAGAGAGGGAAGACAGTCTGTCCGGGGTCTTGTGGTCAGGATCCTCAGGGCCAGATGTCAGGCTCCCCACCCCATGCCAAAAGACATGGCTAGGGGCTGGCCGCCGGCCTCTGGAACCCAGCCAGGAGGCTGGAAGGAGTCCTCGAAGGTGTTGGCATTCCAGGAGGGTCGGTTAGCTTAGGGCTGCCTGATCCTGCCCTTACATGTTTCTGGGAAGTCCTGGGCCTGCCCTACAGGTCCCCAGGACACAGTCACCTAACGGTTTAATTGAGCCCTGCAGTGGCCAGGTACATCACTTTGTCTAATCCTCCCCTGAGCGCTGGGAGGCATGCAGGGGCGGCCCTGTTTGTTTTATAGAGGAAGCTGAGGCTCTGAGAAGTGAAACCGCTTGCTCAAGGTCAGAGTGTGTAAGTAGCAAGGCCCGGATGTCTCCCTTCCTCCCCACGTGCTTGGGTCCCACGTTCAGAGTCTGTACCCACTTCAGAGTCCTGGAGCCGTCCTGGCCCCGGGGGAGAAGAGGGGCCCAGGGGCTCAGAGGACCCCTACCAGCATGGCTGGATCACCCCTGGCACTCAGGCCATTCCAGAGGCCCTGGTGGGGCAGAGATCCCTGCCAGATGCCCAGCATTACCCAGCTCTGTTCCCCTCTCTCTGGGCCTCATTGCCCCCCATGGAGGCCTCCAGGTTGAAGAGCTTGTGGACCTGGTGGAGAACTCAGGCGGCCTGGGTTCAAGTCTTGTTTCTTCCTCTTACCTGCTGTGTGACCCCTGGGCAGACAACTTCTCTGTGCCTCGCTTTCCTCCTCTCTAAAATGGGGCCTCTCTCAAGTGTCAGGTGCACTCAAGGTAGAGCAGGGCTGGCATCTGGTGTGTGAAGCTGTGTGACGCTCAGGCCCCTCCCGTTTCCTCTCTTCTAGGCCCTTCTTCCCTTCAATTGGTCATTGAGTCACTTCTCTTAACGGGCATCTGCTGATCGCTTTTTTGGCTGTAGCCACATTTCATCCATGAGTTCCTTTAACCCTCACAACCAGCCTATGAGGCGGGTCTGATGAGGCAACCCACAGCTCAGATGAGCAAGCTGAGATTCAGAGAGGGAAGACAGTCTGTCCGGGGTCTTGTGGTCAGGATCCTCAGGGCCAGATGTCAGGCTCCCCACCCCATGCCAAAAGACATGGCTAGCGCGCTGGCCGCCGGCCTCTGGAACCCAGCCAGGAGGCTGGAAGGAGTCCTCGAAGGTGTTGGCATTCCAGGGAGGGTCGGTTAGCTTAGGGCTGCCTGATCCTGCCCTTACATGTTTCTGGGAAGTCCTGGGCCTGCCCTCCACAGCCCACCGTCCTACAGGACACACCCGTCACCTAACGGTGACCACCCAGAGTGGGTAGGGCTGGGATGAGGGAGGCTAGGGGTGGGGGCAGCTGGCAGAGGGGCCTGACCTAGCCTCGGTGTCAAGGAAGGCTTCCCCAAGGAGGTGACACCGAGCCACTGGAAGATTGCCAGATGTTAGCCTGCGAAAGGAATCGTTGTTATATTGTTCTCTGCGCCTCCCAGCACCTGGCTTCTCTCTCTGCTGTTGGTCCGATCTCTCTTTCATTCCTACCTTCCTTCTTTCATTCATTCAGGAACTTTCATTCAGGGAGCCTAGAATCCTCTTCTCCCATTCTCTTCAGCCAACTCTCTCTCCCTCCTCTGCCAGGTCTCAACCCCAGCATCCCCTCTGGGTTGCCCCAGCTGCAGACACTCCGGATCATCACTGAGGGTGGATCTGTGTATGATGTGTCCCGCCCGTCCTCCAACTGGACTGTGAGCCCCTGGCTGGCAGGGCTGGGGCTGCTGTGTTCTCAGACAGGGCAAAGGTTCAAAGGAGAAAGGCAAACAGGGCCTCTGCCCTTACAGGGCTTAAGTTCACATTGGGAGGGTGGATCATAAGCCAACAAAACAGAGACAGTCCTGGTTGATCAGATGGCTCTGGAGAGGAGGCCAGTGGGAGTGGGCCGAGGTGGCTTTGCAGATGCACACCGAGCAGCGTTTGACCTTGAACGAGACCTCTGTGGCTTGCTGTGAGGGGCGTTGTGGGGGCCTGTGGGAGACGTAGACCTTTAACCCTCACAACCAGCCTATGAGGCGGGTCTGATGAGGCAACCCACAGCTCAGATGAGCAAGCTGAGATTCAGAGAGGAAAGACAGTCTGTCCGGGGTCTTGTGGTCAGGATCCTCAGGGCCAGATGTCAGGCTCCCCACCCCATGCCAAAAGACATGGCTAGCGCGCTGGCCGCCGGCCTCTGGAACCCAGCCAGGAGGCTGGAAGGAGTCCTCGAAGGTGTTGGCATTCCAGGGAGGGTCGGTTAGCTTAGGGCTGCCTGATCCTGCCCTTACATGTTTCTGGGAAGTCCTGGGCCTGCCCTCCACAGCCCACCGTCCTACAGGACACACCCGTCACCTAACGGTGACCACCCAGAGTGGGTAGGGCTGGGATGAGGGAGGCTAGGGGTGGGGGCAGCTGGCAGAGGGGCCTGACCTAGCCTCGGTGTCAAGGAAGGCTTCCCCAAGGAGGTGACACCGAGCCACTGGAAGATTGCCAGATGTTAGCCTGCGAAAGGAATCGTTGTTATATTGTTCTCTGCGCCTCCCAGCACCTGGCTTCTCTCTCTGCTGTTGGTCCGATCTCTCTTTCATTCCTACCTTCCTTCTTTCATTCATTCAGGAACTTTCATTCAGGGAGCCTAGAATCCTCTTCTCCCATTCTCTTCAGCCAACTCTCTCTCCCTCCTCTGCCAGGTCTCAACCCCAGCATCCCCTCTGGGTTGCCCCAGCTGCAGACACTCCGGATCATCACTGAGGGTGGATCTGTGTATGATGTGTCCCGCCCGTCCTCCAACTGGACTGTGAGCCCCTGGCTGGCAGGGCTGGGGCTGCTGTGTTCTCAGACAGGGCAAAGGTTCAAAGGAGAAAGGCAAACAGGGCCTCTGCCCTTACAGGGCTTAAGTTCACATTGGGAGGGTGGATCATAAGCCAACAAAACAGAGACAGTCCTGGTTGATCAGATGGCTCTGGAGAGGAGGCCAGTGGGAGTGGGCCGAGGTGGCTTTGCAGATGCACACCGAGCAGCGTTTGACCTTGAACGAGACCTCTGTGGCTTGCTGTGAGGGAGCGTGTGCTGTGGGAGCACGAGGATCCCCGAGTGGAGATGCAGCGTGTACGACACGGCTGTGGCTCGTTTCAAAGAAGGTTGACCTTTTCCCCTTGGCCAGATGTCACATCCTGTCACTCTGCACTTAGGCCGTGGATGCCACACCCTGCTTTGGCTGTGGGCTTTGGGATCTGTCCTGCCAGCCTCCCTGTCCCCCTCCTCTCCCCCCCTCCCCTGGCTTGCTCCACTCCAGAGACACCTCCCTCTTGCTGGTCCTGGAACTTGTGGCTCCCTCCCCTCCCCCAGGACCTTTGCGCCGGCCATTTCTTCTGTTAGGAATGCTCATCCTTTGGTCTGGCTTGTCTCTTCCTTTGGATCTCTGCTGATATGTCCCCTTCCTGAGACCTAAGTAGCTCCCTCTTCCTTCCCCACTTCCTGTTCACCTAGAACCCTTCTTTTAGGCTTGTTAACTTGCTTTGGGAGACTGGACGGAAAGGGACTTAGGGCACACTCCCCTTGGCTGCTTCCCATCTCAGGGATGGCACTCATTAACATACCCTCTCTGGGCCATGGGGAACATTCAGGCAGACCTTCCTGAAGTCCTGGAAGAAGTGTTACCCAGCTGGGGCCTCAGGGGGCGGTAGTTGGGTAGGCAGGCATGGGGAAGTGGTTTGGGGTCTTAGGGGTTTGGGCCTGTGCTAGGGTGGGACAGGTCACGATGGGGAAGGGGGCAGGCTGAAGAGTCTCTGAGCTCAGCTGCAGGCCTGAGTTTCCCCACCTGTAATGGGGGGACTGGGCCAGCAGCCAGCCTACGACCTCTGCTGGCTGTGAGCAGGCACCCTGACCTCACACCCCCTCCTCCTCCGCCTCCACCTTCACAGCCAAGGACTACGAGAACGCCATCAAGTTCTACAGCCAGGCCATCGAGCTGAACCCCAGCAATGCCATCTACTATGGCAACCGCAGCCTGGCCTACCTGCGCACCGAGTGCTATGGCTATGCGCTGGCCGACGCCACACGGGCCATCGAGATGGACAAGAAGTACATCAAGGGCTACTACCGCCGGGCCGCCAGCAACATGGCGCTGGGCAAGTTCCGGGCCGCCCTGCGCGACTATGAGACGGTGAGCCGGGCCTTGGGGGCGGGCCGGGGCCGCCTCGGACTTGGCCAGACCCGGCGGGGAAGGGGCGAGGAGGCTGTGGCTCGTTTGCTCACCGCTCACACCTGCTGGGTTCACAGCCCAGCGCTGCCATCACCGCCTGGTGACCTTGGACAAGTTACCTGGCCTCTCTGTCCCTTCCTGCACACATCTGTGAAACGGGAGGGCAGTAAGACCTGCCTCTCAGGGTTGCCGTGGAGAAGGAACGAGGCTCTGCTCTTTGAGCACGTGGAGCAGTGCCTGGCCTGGGTCAGCCCTCTGTGTCCGTGAGCTCCACGAGTGCTGTGGCTGGTGGTGGACGAGAGCCCCACAGCTCTGCTGCTGGTGCTTATAATTCGTAGGAGGTAAAACAAGTCATCTCGAGGGCAAACAGAATCAGCACGGGTGAGGGTATGGGCCTGGGGGAAAGAGAACAGTGTGGCATTGTAGAGGGATGGCACCCGGAGGTGTGTTTTAGTGAGAGGACGAGAGAGGGGACCTGGAGGACGGCAAGACTTGACCAGGTCCCTCGCTCACCTTCCTGAAGTCCTGGAAGAAGTGTTCCCAGCTGGGGCCTCAGGGGCGGTAGTTGGGTAGGCAGGCATGGGAAGTGGTTTGGGGTCTTAGGGGTTTGGGCCTGTGCTAGGGTGGGACAGGTCACGATGGGGAAGGGGGCAGGCTGAAGAGTCTCTGAGCTCAGCTGCAGGCCTGAGTTTCCCCACCTGTAATGGGGGGACTGGGCCAGCAGCCAGCCTACGACCTCTGCTGGCTGTGAGCAGGCACCCTGACCTCACACCCCCTCCTCCTCCGCCTCCACCTTCACAGCCAAGGACTACGAGAACGCCATCAAGTTCTACAGCCAGGCCATCGAGCTGAACCCCAGCAATGCCATCTACTATGGCAACCGCAGCCTGGCCTACCTGCGCACCGAGTGCTATGGCTATGCGCTGGCCGACGCCACACGGGCCATCGAGATGGACAAGAAGTACATCAAGGGCTACTACCGGGCCGCCAGCAACATGGCGCTGGGCAAGTTCCGGGCCGCCCTGCGCGACTATGAGACGGTGAGCCGGGCCTTGGGGGCGGGCCGGGGCCGCCTCGGACTTGGCCAGACCCGGCGGGGAAGGGGCGAGGAGGCTGTGGCTCGTTTGCTCACCGCTCACACCTGCTGGGTTCACAGCCCAGCGCTGCCATCACCGCCTGGTGACCTTGGACAAGTTACCTGGCCTCTCTGTCCCTTCCTGCACACATCTGTGAAACGGGAGGGCAGTAAGACCTGCCTCTCAGGGTTGCCGTGGAGAAGGAACGAGGCTCTGCTCTTTGAGCACGTGGAGCAGTGCCTGGCCTGGGTCAGCCCTCTGTGTCCGTGAGCTCCACGAGTGCTGTGGCTGGTGGTGGACGAGAGCCCCACAGCTCTGCTGCTGGTGCTTATAATTCGTAGGAGGTAAAACAAGTCATCTCGAGGGCAAACAGAATCAGCACGGGTGAGGGTATGGGCCTGGGGGAAAGAGAACAGTGTGGCATTGTAGAGGGATGGCACCCGGAGGTGTGTTTTAGTGAGAGGACGAGAGAGGGGACCTGGAGGACGGCAAGACTTGACCAGGTCCCTCGCTCACCTGCTGCTGCCCCCGCTGTCCTGCTCCAATCCTCACAAGTGTGGGAGGGCCTCACAGGGCACGCCCGCCCACCAGGCTGGTCCTCTGCCCTTGACGTCAGCAGGCTGAGTGACTCGTGAGGTGGGAACTGCGGTTTCCTCCATTGTGCAGATGGGGAGACTGAGGCCCTGGAGACTTGAGTCACCCGCCCATAACCATGCCACAGCCAGGTGGCGGAGCTGGGGTCTGAATGCAGGCAGTCCAGCCTCTGGCCGGCGTCTTTCCACTATCCAGAGTCGCTCCTTGAGAGCGGAGACTCTTGTTTGCTCTGTCCGTTGGGACAGTGGTTGGCACCCAGCGGGAGCTTAGCGTTGGTGGGGTGAATGATTACCCTGCCCCTATACACATGCACGCACCCCGACAACCTCCCTTCATTTCTTTCGTCACACAGCCTGCGCAGCTTCTGTTGTGTCAGGAGAGGTGACAAGGGAGGCTGGGAGCCACAGGCTGCGGTTGGAGGGAGCCGGTCAGCTGGCCCAGGTGCGCTGTTGGTCTCTGCCCCGAGAGGAGGGCAGCTTTTCAGGCCAAGTGCAGACTCAGGCCCAGCCAGGGCCGGGGCCCCCGTGTCGGGTTGGGGCCAAGGCAGGGAGTAGATGGCTTAGAGACGGGTGGACTGGAAGAGGGGCTGGCTGACCCTGGAAGGAGGAAAGACAGGGCCCTGACCAGCTAGGCCTCTGTGCCATCCTCCAGCCAAAGCTCCGGGCCCTGGGTGGCTCTCAGGGTTGCCGTGGAGAAGGAACGAGGCGCTGCTCTTTGAGCACGTGGAGCAGTGCCTGGCCTGGGTCAGCGCTCTGTGTCCGTGAGCTCCACGAGTGCTGTGGCTGGTGGTGGACGAGGGCCCCACAGCTCTGCTGCGGGTGCTTATAAGTCGTAGGAGGTAAAACAAGTCATCTCGAGGGCAAACAGAATCAGCACGGGTGAGGGTATGGGCCTGGGGGAAAGAGAACAGTGTGGCATTGTAGAGGGATGGCACCCGGAGGTGTGTTTTAGTGAGAGGACGAGAGAGGGGACCTGGAGGACGGCAAGACTTGACCAGGTCCCTCGCTCACCTGCTGCTGCCCCCGCTGTCCTGCTCCAATCCTCACAAGTGTGGGAGGGCCTCACAGGGCACGCCCGCCCACCAGGCTGGTCCTCTGCCCTTGACGTCAGCAGGCTGAGTGACTCGTGAGGTGGGAACTGCGGTTTCCTCCATTGTGCAGATGGGGAGACTGAGGCCCTGGAGACTTGAGTCACCCGCCCATAACCATGCCACAGCCAGGTGGCGGAGCTGGGGTCTGAATGCAGGCAGTCCAGCCTCTGGCCGGCGTCTTTCCACTATCCAGAGTCGCTCCTTGAGAGCGGAGACTCTTGTTTGCTCTGTCCGTTGGGACAGTGGTTGGCACCCAGCGGGAGCTTAGCGTTGGTGGGGTGAATGATTACCCTGCCCCCATACACATGCACGCACCCCGACAACCTCCCTTCATTTCTTTCGTCACACAGCCTGCGCAGCTTCTGTTGTGTCAGGAGAGGTGACAAGGGAGGCTGGGAGCCACAGGCTGCGGTTGGAGGGAGCCGGTCAGCTGGCCCAGGTGCGCTGTTGGTCTCTGCCCCGAGAGGAGGGCAGCTTTTCAGGCCAAGTGCAGACTCAGGCCCAGCCAGGGCCGGGGCCCCCGTGTCGGGTTGGGGCCAAGGCAGGGAGTAGATGGCTTAGAGACGGGTGGACTGGAAGAGGGGCTGGCTGACCCCTGGAAGGAGGAAAGACAGGGCCCTGACCAGCTAGGCCTCTGTGCCATCCTCCAGCCAAAGCTCTCCGGGGCCCTGGGTGGCCTCATTGGAGAAAGGTGACGAGAGGAGTGGCCGCCTCCTGGATGACTCCTGGGCTCTGGTGAAATGCTGGGAGGGCAGGTCACAGGCCTAGAGGGCTCAGTAATGAGACGGTTGGGACTCGATGGGGTGGAGCTTTTTTGCAGGACTCCAGATCGAGGATGGGCCGGGAGGAGACGGAAGGGAGCACAGGATGACAGGAGCCCCCAGTGCAGGTCTGGGTAGAGTCTTCACTCCTGGGCTGCAGGGCGGTCTCCCCAGGGTGTGGAGTCGAGGCTATCTCACTGCTCTGACCCAGCCTGGGGCCTCGCAGCACATGCTCCGTGAGGCTGAGATGGCCCTTTGAAGCCGTCTTGGGGCATGCAGATCTGAACTTTGTCTGGGACCTGCGGGTGCCCTGGGGGCTGGGTCACAGCTGGCTTTCCTCTGGGGCTCTGCCCTGGGGAACCCCTGCTTGAGCCTGAGATCCGTGCCTGCCTGGACCACCCGCCTGCTTGTAGGCTGTTCTTTCTGACGTGTTTCTTCAGACGCTGGGCACAGGGCAGGGGGCCTGGGCCTGGGCTGGCTGCCCATGCAGGGTCTCCACCTCTAGAGCTTTCTTGTGACAAGCTAGGGTTTCACGGAGCGTGGGCCCAGACCCCCTCTTCAGTCACAGCACCCCTGGGGGCAGAACCGAGGCCTGGCCTTGGTTAGACAAAGGGCCCCAGGCTCTGCCGCACAGCGGCCCGGCCCTCGGGGGAAGAGCCTTTCCCCTCTCCGCCTCAGTTTCCTCGTCTGCAGGCTCACTGTGGGCCTAGCTCTATTGTGGGCTCTTTACATGTTTTCTTTCATAAAGGAAAATGGATTCAGGCCATTTTACAGCTCGAAGACTGAGAACTGGGAGAGGATGTTCCTCCTCCAGGGTCGCCCATCAGAGGCATGGCAGGACCGTGACTTGAGCCCAGAGTCCCTGCTTGTCGCTCAGAGGGCTGTGTGAGACCAGCCCGTCTGTCTTTATCGGCTAGAATAGAGGAGACAGTGGTTCATTGGAGGAAGTACGTGCATGTTTATGAAAGAATATCTATCATGTATGTGAGTGCGGGTGTGTACGAAGTGTGATCAAGTGTATCATTCTTTCTTTTTCTTTTTCTTTTTTAAAAAAAAACTTTTATTTATTTATTTTTGGCTGTGCTGGGTCTTTGTTGATGTGTGGGTTTAGCTGCTCTGTGGTATGTGGAATCTTCCCAGATCAGGGATCGAACCTATGTCTCCTACATTGGCAGACGGATTCTTATCCACTGAGCCACAAGGGAAGCCCAAGTGTATCATTCTCATCGTGAGCCGTGGTCTCCAGTTCTGGAGGTCACTTGTATGGGGTCTGGTGGCACTGGCTCCACGGTCAGAACGCCCAGCCGTGAGCTGTGTCGCTCGGTGCACTTGACATCTGTGGCCTGAGTCCTCATCTGCAGAAGGAACAGCAGAGCCTGCCTTGGCGGCCTCGTGAGGGCTCAGCGAGAGCCGAGCGTTTAGAGCCGGGCTCGCCCCCGCTCAGGACTGGGTGCGCTCTCTCCTGGTGTCTGGGAAGAGCCCATGGCTCCCATAGAAGGACCACGTGCCGGTGCAGGGCCTTGTTAGGCGCTGGAGGCATGGGGGCGTCTCCTTTCTGCTCTCCCTCCAGGGCAGGAGCTGGTCTTTCCCCTTCCCAGGTCCATGTGGAGTGCCCCACCATTGCCCCTCGCTCATCTCCAGGTTCGTTCTTTCAGGGGAACCCTAGTTCCAGGACTCCCCGCCCCTTGACCGGGTCCTCTTCTCAGATTCCACCTGTGTTCTTTCCTTTCTGTGGCTGGAGCTCAGACAGTCATGAGGGCCCAGGCCAGACCTGTACTGCCCACCTTCTCTTGGAACTTTCTGGGTTTGATTTGTAATATAGTTTGCAGTCCACGTGGTGCGACTGAAGGTTATACTGCAGAAACAGGGGTGAGCGGGTTGACCACGTGACCCCCCCAGACTTGACTGGGGACGTCCTGTAGTGTGAAGCACATGCACGGGGGTCGCCTGCCTGAAATCCGAATAAACAGCTCCTGACTCCCAGATCCACGCAGGCCCCGTGGCTTCACGTGGGGTCACGAGCCCGCGTTACCATTTCATCAGTTCAAGTCACTGGAGTTACTGCCCAGGAATACTCCCAGCTGAAAACTGCCTTTTAGAAACAGTCATCTTGAGAGCGTTGTAGTTTCACAGGGCCTTACAAGAAGGCACACAGAGACCCCAGAGGCCCCATTCCCCCAGTTTCCCCCAGTCTTGCAGTCTCCCAGTTTCGCTGTCACAGTCAGGATACTGACATGGGTACAACCCAGATCCCACTTCTTGTTCAATCCCATTTCTTGAAAGGAAGTGCAGCATTCGGTTCCGAGCCAACAAGCCTCAGGGGCCCCCTGGACCCCTCCATCCTGGAGCAGATGAGCTTCCCCAGGAGCGGGAGCCAGGCAGGGCCGCTCCCCCTTCCCCAGCCTGGTGCCCGTCTGAGCAGGGCCTAGAACAGGCGTTCACTTGCCGCTGGGCCCTCGATGGGCCTGCTGTTAAATTCTCCTGGGGGTTCGGTTCCCTCCTTGCTTTCCCGAGGCTGAGGGAGGCTGTGGGGTAGGGCTGTCCTGCAAGGCCCAGATGCTGACCTGGGTGCCTGGCTCCAGAGCCTGCACTCGAGACCCGACCCACAGTGTGTCTTTGGAGGGTGTGTGCGCTCTGGGGACGGTGGCATCCCAGCGCGCACTGTGGGAACAGGGAGAGAACCGAATTCTGGCTTCCCGGGGCAGGACTCCACCTCTCCAGGCCTCCGTGCCTGTTCCGGCTGTTAGATGGGGATGTGATCACATCACCAAGAGCCGCTCTGAGGCTCAGGTGGGCAAGGTGACATCATCAGGCGCAGCGTACCTGCCGGGAAGCTTAGCCGAGTGCTGCTGCGGCCGATGCTCCGTTCCTTTGTCCCTGGGGTCGTCAGGGTTTGCTCTCGTCCCGCACCCAGCCCTCGAGCTCTCTGAAAACAGGGCAGTGACTCAGAGGAAGTGGGGCACCCATCCAGTCAGAGCGCTTATTACAGCTGGGACACAGCCCAGAGGGGCTGCCCGACCCAGCCCGGGAGACGGGGGAGGCTGTTCCGGGAGAGGGAAGGGTCGAGCCGAGGCCTGGAGGAGGAGGAGGCCGGGCCTGGAGGTCACTGGGCGTGAACATGAGGTGCTCTGGGCCGGGGGCCCCTGGGCCAGGCGTGCAGGTGGGAGGGGGCTGGTGCATTTGGGGACTCGTGGTTTGGTCTGGCAGGTAGTGCTGAGCAAACACAGAACGTGGAGGTGTGGGCAGGCCCTCGTGGGCCAGGTCCAGCAGTGGTTTGGACTTTGTCCTGGGCTGTGGACTCCTGACCTCTGCTTGTTGGGAAAGACTCCAGGAAGTGCAGCATTCGGTTCCGAGCCAACAAGCCTCAGGGGCCCCCTGGACCCCTCCATCCTGGAGCAGATGAGCTTCCCCAGGAGCGGGAGCCAGGCAGGGCCGCTCCCCCTTCCCCAGCCTGGTGCCCGTCTGAGCAGGGCCTAGAACAGGCGTTCACTTGCCGCTGGGCCCTCGATGGGCCTGCTGTTAAATTCTCCTGGGGGTTCGGTTCCCTCCTTGCTTTCCCGAGGCTGAGGGAGGCTGTGGGGTAGGGCTGTCCTGCAAGGCCCAGATGCTGACCTGGGTGCCTGGCTCCAGAGCCTGCACTCGAGACCCGACCCACAGTGTGTCTTTGGAGGGTGTGTGCGCTCTGGGGACGGTGGCATCCCAGCGCGCACTGTGGGAACAGGGAGAGAACCGAATTCTGGCTTCCCGGGGCAGGACTCCACCTCTCCAGGCCTCCGTGCCTGTTCCGGCTGTTAGATGGGGATGTGATCACATCACCAAGAGCCGCTCTGAGGCTCAGGTGGGCAAGGTGACATCATCAGGCGCAGCGTACCTGCCGGGAAGCTTAGCCGAGTGCTGCTGCGGCCGATGCTCCGTTCCTTTGTCCCTGGGGTCGTCAGGGTTTGCTCTCGTCCCGCACCCAGCCCTCGAGCTCTCTGAAAACAGGGCAGTGACTCAGAGGAAGTGGGGCACCCATCCAGTCAGAGCGCTTATTACAGCTGGGACACAGCCCAGAGGGGCTGCCCGACCCAGCCCGGGAGACGGGGGAGGCTGTTCCGGGAGAGGGAAGGGTCGAGCCGAGGCCTGGAGGAGGAGGAGGCCGGGCCTGGAGGTCACTGGGCGTGAACATGAGGTGCTCTGGGCCGGGGGCCCCTGGGCCAGGCGTGCAGGTGGGAGGGGGCTGGTGCATTTGGGGACTCGTGGTTTGGTCTGGCAGGTAGTGCTGAGCAAACACAGAACGTGGAGGTGTGGGCAGGCCCTCGTGGGCCAGGTCCAGCAGTGGTTTGGACTTTGTCCTGGGCTGTGGACTCCTGACCTCTGCTTGTTGGGAAAGACTCCAGGGAATGTCTGGGCTGCCTTCTCACCCAAGCCTGTGCCACTCCCCACTGCAGGTGGGGCTGCCTGGCAGGTGCCCTGGCCCGAGCTTGCCCCGATCCAGCTTCCTGCCACCCCACCCAGTCTGCACACCCTTTCTCCAGGGTGAGCCACACCGCCCCTCGGGGCTTATGAGCAAATGCCTTTACCCAGGCTCTGGGCCTCACTCTACCCGCCCTTGAGGGCCAGCCCTGGCACCCCCTTTCTATGCCCTGTCAGCAAGGCTGTGGGAGCCCACGCCTGGGGAGGCCAAGAGGGTGGGCAGCCCAGGAAGGGTCCACTAAGAGTTCCAGGTACGTGAGGCTCAGAGGGGTGAATTCATTTGCCCAAGGTCACCCAGCAGGTGAGTGTCAGAGCTGGGATCCTCCTGCCCCTGAACGTGGAGGATCAGAGTCTGTAGGAAGTGGGGCAGAAGGTAGGAAGAGGGGCCAGGATGGGCTGCTCTTCAGGGAGCTGAGTGTGTCCCGCAGCCGTGTGCCCCGTCCTTCCAGCACGCGATCTCGTGTCGTGAACGCAGCAGCCTGTGCCCCCTGGCACCGCTGCATGCCCTTCCCCAGGGTTCGCTCGTTCCGTCCTCCCTGAGGCCCTCTGGGGTCGCTGCTCCGTCACTGCCACCTTCCACGGGAGGGGACTGAGGGGACTCACTTGTCCTGGGTCTCCCCCCGAGCCCGAGGCTGAACGTGGGCCGCGTGACCACCAGGTGCCAGCAGCTGCCCGCAGAGCTGGGGCTGCACGCCAGGTCCTGTGCTGTTTCCTTGTCCTTTCCAGTAGCCCAGGCAGGTGGAGCCTGGCGCCTCCCCATCTGGTAGATGAGAGTTAGGGAGTCCTGCTTCTCCAGCAAGTCCTTCCTCTTGAGATGAGTTCGGCTATAAATCACGACTTTGGATCCAACCGCCCCTTCCTCTCAGCCCCGTCCCTCTGGGCACGGACTGTAAGGGTATCGGTCCAGTGAGCCGCAGCCCCCCTGGCTCCAGCGAGGAAGCTGGAGTGGCGCCAGTTTTCTTCTGCTGGTGTTCAGAGCTGTGATGTGTTAGGGCTGCGGCATGGGTTCCCATGTCACGCTGCCGGCAGCCCTGCACGGGCAGCTCTGTCAGGCCGAGGCTGGGGACACAGAAGCCAATCCCTTGAGGGGGAGCACATGGCAGGAATGCTCCGCTCAGGGTCCGCAGAGCCCCGGCCGGGCCAGCTGAGGGCAGCCCTGGTGTCCCCGCCTCCTGATGGCCCCTCTGCCCCTGTGCCAGGTGGTGAAGGTGAAGCCCCACGACAAGGACGCCAAGATGAAATACCAGGAGTGCAACAAGATCGTGAAGCAGAAGGCCTTGAGCGGGCCATCGCGGGCGACGAGCACAAGCGCTCCGTCGTGGACTCGCTCGACATCGAGAGCATGAGTGAGTCGGCTCAGAGCCTTCCTCGTCCTGGCCGGGTCCTCGGTTCCCGTGTGTGCGGGGGTGCCTCTGGTCCCTGTCCCCACACGCCGCCTGTGCTCCCGGGGACTCCACAGTCCAGAGCGGGCGCTGGAGGTCCAAGTGCGGGCCGGCTTTCTTGCAGCCCCCACCCCATCCCACCCTCTAGTCGCACCCTCCTGTCACAGGCCTCATTTGTCTGTAGGTCCTCTGAGCACTCAGACGCGTCCATCGTTCTTTCCACGGATGATTTATAAGACCCCTGTTGTAGACACGGGGTATACATCTGTGAGCAAAACAGACCCTGCCTCTTGGAACGCATGTCCTAGCGGGACGGAGGACTGACTAGGCAGCCCGAGGCTGAACGTGGGCCGCGTGACCACCAGGTGCCAGCAGCTGCCCGCAGAGCTGGGGCTGCACGCCAGGTCCTGTGCTGTTTCCTTGTCCTTTCCAGTAGCCCAGGCAGGTGGAGCCTGGCGCCTCCCCATCTGGTAGATGAGAGTTAGGGAGTCCTGCTTCTCCAGCAAGTCCTTCCTCTTGAGATGAGTTCGGCTATAAATCACGACTTTGGATCCAACCGCCCCTTCCTCTCAGCCCCGTCCCTCTGGGCACGGACTGTAAGGGTATCGGTCCAGTGAGCCGCAGCCCCCCTGGCTCCAGCGAGGAAGCTGGAGTGGCGCCAGTTTTCTTCTGCTGGTGTTCAGAGCTGTGATGTGTTAGGGCTGCGGCATGGGTTCCCATGTCACGCTGCCGGCAGCCCTGCACGGGCAGCTCTGTCAGGCCGAGGCTGGGGACACAGAAGCCAATCCCTTGAGGGGGAGCACATGGCAGGAATGCTCCGCTCAGGGTCCGCAGAGCCCCGGCCGGGCCAGCTGAGGGCAGCCCTGGTGTCCCCGCCTCCTGATGGCCCCTCTGCCCCTGTGCCAGGTGGTGAAGGTGAAGCCCCACGACAAGGACGCCAAGATGAAATACCAGGAGTGCAACAAGATCGTGAAGCAGAAGGCCTTCGAGCGGGCCATCGCGGGCGACGAGCACAAGCGCTCCGTCGTGGACTCGCTCGACATCGAGAGCATGAGTGAGTCGGCTCAGAGCCTTCCTCGTCCTGGCCGGGTCCTCGGTTCCCGTGTGTGCGGGGGTGCCTCTGGTCCCTGTCCCCACACGCCGCCTGTGCTCCCGGGGACTCCACAGTCCAGAGCGGGCGCTGGAGGTCCAAGTGCGGGCCGGCTTTCTTGCAGCCCCCACCCCATCCCACCCTCTAGTCGCACCCTCCTGTCACAGGCCTCATTTGTCTGTAGGTCCTCTGAGCACTCAGACGCGTCCATCGTTCTTTCCACGGATGATTTATAAGACCCCTGTTGTAGACACGGGGTATACATCTGTGAGCAAAACAGACCCTGCCTCTTGGAACGCATGTCCTAGCGGGACGGAGGACTGACTAGGCAGTTTACGTATTAAGTGCTGGCAGGTCAAGTCAGGGAGGGGAACTGCCGCAGAGGGGGCTGCAGAGGGCCGGAGGGCAGGGAGAGGGGCTGGGAGCCTGCCTGAGCGGAAGAAAGGAGCGCGCCTTGGACTCTTCTCTCCCTCTGACCCCCTCTTAGCCTGTGTGTCCAGAGCTGAGTTTGCCCCGTGCCTGGGAGCCGGGCCCCACGCCCGGCCCTCAGAGTGGCCGCGGCCACTGACTCTCTCCCCGCTGCCCCCCCCACCAGCCATCGAGGACGAGTACAGCGGGCCCAAGCTGGAGGACGGCAGAGTGACAGTCGCCTTCATGAAGGAGCTCATGCAGTGGTACAAGGACCAGAAGAAGCTACATCGGAAGTGCGCCTACCAGGTAGCCCTTCGGGGCCACTCGTGCCGCGGGGCACGTGACCCAGGGCGCAGCCTCCAGGCACCGCCCAGCCTGAACCCCGGTGCGCAGGGAGCGGCATGGCCCTGCTGGTTGGTGCTCGCGGAGCCATGGTGTGCTGGGCTCCCTGCAGACGAATCCTTTATTCCCAGCATTTCCCTTGGGTTACTTTTTTTAATAGCTCCCATCTCTGCCCCATATGTTCATGCATGTCATTTACCTTTTCTGTTAGTTCCTTCAACACATTTTTTTGCCATCGTTATTTTAAAGTCTCTGCCTCGATCTTCCACCATCTGGGTCATCTCTGGGTCTGCCTCCGTTGTCTGCTCTTTGCATCTTATCATTTTTTTCTCGGATGTCAGACAGTTTGGGTAAAAGCACAGTCATGACGAGAGAACCGTGTGTGCGGGGGTGCCTCTGGTCCCTGTCCCCACACGCCGCCTGTGCTCCCGGGGACTCCACAGTCCAGAGCGGGCGCTGGAGGTCCAAGTGCGGGCCGGCTTTCTTGCAGCCCCCACCCCATCCCACCCTCTAGTCGCACCCTCCTGTCACAGGCCTCATTTGTCTGTAGGTCCTCTGAGCACTCAGACGCGTCCATCGTTCTTTCCACGGATGATTTATAAGACCCCTGTTGTAGACACGGGGTATACATCTGTGAGCAAAACAGACCCTGCCTCTTGGAACGCATGTCCTAGCGGGACGGAGGACTGACTAGGCAGTTTACGTATTAAGTGCTGGCAGGTCAAGTCAGGGAGGGGAACTGCCGCAGAGGGGGCTGCAGAGGGCCGGAGGGCAGGGAGAGGGGCTGGGAGCCTGCCTGAGCGGAAGAAAGGAGCGCGCCTTGGACTCTTCTCTCCCTCTGACCCCCTCTTAGCCTGTGTGTCCAGAGCTGAGTTTGCCCCGTGCCTGGGAGCCGGGCCCCACCCCCGCCCTCAGAGTGGCCGCGGCCACTGACTCTCTCCCCGCTGCCCCCCCCACCAGCCATCGAGGACGAGTACAGCGGGCCCAAGCTGGAGGACGGCAGAGTGACAGTCGCCTTCATGAAGGAGCTCATGCAGTGGTACAAGGACCAGAAGAAGCTACATCGGAAGTGCGCCTACCAGGTAGCCCTTCGGGGCCACTCGTGCCGCGGGGCACGTGACCCAGGGCGCAGCCTCCAGGCACCGCCCAGCCTGAACCCCGGTGCGCAGGGAGCGGCATGGCCCTGCTGGTTGGTGCTCGCGGAGCCATGGTGTGCTGGGCTCCCTGCAGACGAATCCTTTATTCCCAGCATTTCCCTTGGGTTACTTTTTTTAATAGCTCCCATCTCTGCCCCATATGTTCATGCATGTCATTTACCTTTTCTGTTAGATCCTTCAACACATTTTTTTGCCATAGTTATTTTAAAGTCTCTGCCTCGATCTTCCACCATCTGGGTCATCTCTGGGTCTGCCTCCGTTGTCTGCTCTTTGCATCTTATCATTTTTTTCTCGGATGTCAGACAGTTTGGGTAAAAGCACAGTCATGACGAGAGAGAAGGCTTTCCTGCAGAACCAGGCGGGCCCTGGTCTGCTGGCTGCCAGCGGGAGGGGCCGGGGCTGTCCGCTGTGCAGTCAGGGGCCGCTCTCCTTGGACCTGGTTCACTGCTGGCTCAGGTGTGTTCAGAGCGGAGGCAGGACTCTGTAGGCGGAGCCTGGGATCCTCGCCCTGGCAGGATCCCAGGCACGGCTGTACTTTCAAGTCTATGGCTTTTGGGAGTGGAGGGAAGCACTCTGGTGTTCAGCCCCGCTGCCAGACATCGAGGTGTCTGGGGAGTTCTCTGCCTCCCGCCCGCCCCCACTGCTGTGCCTCAGTCGGCTTCTCTCCTCCACGCCGCCCCACGCCTCGCCTTCTGTGCAGCCACGGGACATCCTTTAGGTTTCTTTGCGTCCTTACTCTCCGATGTTTTAGGGTGTTTTTTTGTTTGTTCATTTTTATTTGTGACTTGTTTCCATCATTCAAGCAAGGGTGACCATCTCTTGTAACTTTCCACGTGCTGACCAGAAGTGGACACCTCCGGCTTTTCTTTCGGAGCACTGTTTTCCCGGCTTTTTATTTCGCAAATCGTTAAGCCCACGGAAAAGTCAAGACACGAGCACACTTGACATCCATAGCTCTTCACCTGGTTTCACCGCTTACTAACATTTTGACACATTCGATTGGTCGTTCTATGTATATGCATGTGCATACACACACAGTACCTTCTTTCTTTTGCCTGAACCATTTGAGAATAAGTTGCAGCGTAGCCTCCAGGCACCGCCCAGCCTGAACCCGTGCGCAGGGAGCGGCATGGCCCTGCTGGTTGGTGCTCATGAGCCATGGTGTGCTGGGCTCCTGCAGACGAATCCTTTATTCCCAGCATTTCCCTTGGGTTACTTTTTAATAGCTCCCATCTCTGCCCCATATGTTCATGCATGTCATTTACCTTTTCTGTGAGATCCTTCAACACATTTTGCCATAGTTATTTTAAAGTCTCTGCCTCGATCTTCCACCATCTGGGTCATCTCTGGGTCTGCCTCCGTTGTCTGCTCTTTGCATCTTATCATTTTTTTCTCGGATGTCAGACAGTTTGGGTAAAAGCACAGTCATGACGAGAGAGAAGGCTTTCCTGCAGAACCAGGCGGGCCCTGGTCTGCTGGCTGCCAGCGGGAGGGGCCGGGGCTGTCCGCTGTGCAGTCAGGGGCCGCTCTCCTTGGACCTGGTTCACTGCTGGCTCAGGTGTGTTCAGAGCGGAGGCAGGACTCTGTAGGCGGAGCCTGGGATCCTCGCCCTGGCAGGATCCCAGGCACGGCTGTACTTTCAAGTCTATGGCTTTTGGGAGTGGAGGGAAGCACTCTGGTGTTCAGCCCCGCTGCCAGACATCGAGGTGTCTGGGGAGTTCTCTGCTCTCCCGCCTCGCCCCCACTGCTGTGCCTCAGTCGGCTTCTCTCCTCCACGCCGCCCCACGCCTCGCCTTCTGTGCAGCCACGGGACATCCTTTAGGTTTCTTTGCGTCCTTACTCTCCGATGTTTTAGGGTGTTTTTTTGTTTGTTCATTTTTATTTGTGACTTGTTTCCATCATTCAAGCAAGGGTGACCATCTCTTGTAACTTTCCACGTGCTGACCAGAAGTGGACACCTCCGGCTTTTCTTTCGGAGCACTGTTTTCCCGGCTTTTTATTTCGCAAATCGTTAAGCCCACGGAAAAGTCAAGACACGAGCACACTTGACATCCATAGCTCTTCACCTGGTTTCACCGCTTACTAACATTTTGACACATTCGATTGGTCGTTCTATGTATATGCATGTGCATACACACACAGTACCTTCTTTCTTTTGCCTGAACCATTTGAGAATAAGTTGCAGCGTAGCCTGTGTCCCCTAAAAAGAGGACATTCTCCTGTGTGACTGTAGTCATTCCGCCTTAGAAATTCAGCTCTGATAGAACTAACACTGAGTAATGCAAGCAGTCCCCAGGCCGGCCACAGGGTTGCAGATGTTGTCAGGTGTACATGGCATCGTCAAGGCTGTTTTCAGTCTGTAAGAAGTACTTCCAGGCTGATATTCTAGTTTTCCCCGCAAACATCCTTGTTAGACTTTTTACGCTCCCTAATCCAGAATCCATTGAGGGATCCGTGATGCATATGGACTGTCTTTTTACTTTTTTCTTTTTTCATTTGGAGCAGTCGCATGCCTTCCAGGGAGACTTTAGTGATTCTGACATTTCTATGTTTGCAAGTCAGCTGTTTTATAAAATATCCTGTATCTGGATTCATCCTACATGGTTCTCCCTGATGCTGATTGAAGAGAAGCCAGCAGTCTAGCTTTCCCTGTGAAATAGCCCTCATGTTTAAGTGCTGCACAGGCCACTTGGGTCATAGCCTGGGGGCCGCTTCTGTTCCCAGCCGGACACCCACTCAGCCCGGCCTCCCCTGCCCCTTCCTGCCACCCGCCAGCCCACCTCCACCCCCAGCCCAGCAGCGTCTCCTGGCCAGTCTGGTCTCTCCGAGGCCGGGGTGGGCAGCAAGCCCTCCAGCTGGCCTGCTCACCACCTGCCCTGTCTTCCAGATCCTGGTACAGGTCAAAGAGGTCCTCTCCAAGCTGAGCACGCTCGTGGAGACCACGCTCAAAGAGGTGCGCGCAGGGGCGGCGTGCGGGCGGGCGGCTCCCTGGCTGGGGAGGGGCCGCGGCGCTCAGAGACTCACAGACCCCCCTGGCTTGGTCTGCCTCCTCCCTCCCTGACATCTCCCCTCCTCCCCGACCCTGTGTGTCCCCTCTGCCCCCCTTCTCCCCTCTTGGTCTCTGTGTGCCCCGCCTGTGTCTGTCACCTGGTTCTTCTCGGTCCACTGTGACCTTTCACCTCTGCTGTCCCCTCTGCCCCCTCCCCACGTCTCTCTCTGGGCCCCTCCCTCTCCGGTGGCCTCTTTTCTTCCAGACAGAGAAGATTACAGTATGCGGGGACACCCACGGCCAGTTCTATGACCTCCTCAATATATTTGAGCTCAACGGTTTACCCTCGGAAACCAACCCCTACGTATCCTTCCTCAGAAGGGCCACCCCTCCTCCTGGGGGCGGGGTGCAAGACGGGGAGGGACCCCTCCCTCTGACACACAGGGGCTCAACCCCGAGAAGGAACCTGACTTGAGGGCTTGCTTTGGCACCGCGCCAAGGTGGAGCAGCTGGCAGCCTTGCGCTCCAGGCTCCGGGGCCAGACAGGCCTGGACCGGTCCCGCCTGCTGTGTGACCCGGCCAGGTGGCCAGTGCTTCCGAGCCCGGCTTCTGCTCTTGAAACAGGGCTGGACGGCCTGCCGCAGCGAGGCACATGCGTTGAGGGCCGGGCCCTGCCCGCTCGGGTCCCGCCTGGCTGAGGCCCTGTCCCGCGTGTGGCTGTGGCGGGTCTCTTCCCCTCAGTTCCTCAGGTGCCTCCTCTGTAAAACGGACCTGCCTCGGGCTGCTGAGAGGGGTAGCGTGGTCACACCTACTGAGGTGTGGTGCCCAGGCGGGGCTCCCAGGCCTGTGCCCTGTCGGGTGCGAGGGCCTGTGTCCCGTTTGCCCTGTGGCTTTGGGGCTGTACTTGGCCTCCCCTGCCCCTTCCTGCCACCCGCCAGCCCACCTCCACCCCCAGCCCAGCAGCGTCTCCTGGCCAGTCTGGTCTCTCCGAGGCCGGGGTGGGCAGCAAGCCCTCCAGCTGGCCTGCTCACCACCTGCCCTGTCTTCCAGATCCTGGTACAGGTCAAAGAGGTCCTCTCCAAGCTGAGCACGCTCGTGGAGACCACGCTCAAAGAGGTGCGCGCAGGGGCGGCGTGCGGGCGGGCGGCTCCCTGGCTGGGGAGGGGCCGCGGCGCTCAGAGACTCACAGACCCCCCTGGCTTGGTCTGCCTCCTCCCTCCCTGACATCTCCCCTCCTCCCCGACCCTGTGTGTCCCCTCTGCCCCCCTTCTCCCCTCTTGGTCTCTGTGTGCCCCGCCTGTGTCTGTCACCTGGTTCTTCTCGGTCCACTGTGACCTTTCACCTCTGCTGTCCCCTCTGCCCCCTCCCCACGTCTCTCTCTGGGCCCCTCCCTCTCCGGTGGCCTCTTTTCTTCCAGACAGAGAAGATTACAGTATGCGGGGACACCCACGGCCAGTTCTATGACCTCCTCAATATATTTGAGCTCAACGGTTTACCCTCGGAAACCAACCCCTACGTATCCTTCCTCAGAAGGGCCACCCCTCCTCCTGGGGGCGGGGTGCAAGACGGGGAGGGACCCCTCCCTCTGACACACAGGGGCTCAACCCCGAGAAGGAACCTGACTTGAGGGCTTGCTTTGGCACCGCGCCAAGGTGGAGCAGCTGGCAGCCTTGCGCTCCAGGCTCCGGGGCCAGACAGGCCTGGACCGGTCCCGCCTGCTGTGTGACCCGGCCAGGTGGCCAGTGCTTCCGAGCCCGGCTTCTGCTCTTGAAACAGGGCTGGACGGCCTGCCGCAGCGAGGCACATGCGTTGAGGGCCGGGCCCTGCCCGCTCGGGTCCCGCCTGGCTGAGGCCCTGTCCCGCGGTGTGGCTGTGGCGGGTCTCTTCCCCTCAGTTCCTCAGGTGCCTCCTCTGTAAAACGGACCTGCCTCGGGCTGCTGAGAGGGGTAGCGTGGTCACACCTACTGAGGTGTGGTGCCCAGGCGGGGCTCCCAGGCCTGTGCCCTGTCGGGTGCGAGGGCCTGTGTCCCGTTTGCCCTGTGGCTTTGGGGCTGTACTTGGGGGAGAGCTGAAGCCGCTGACCACTCAGGGTCGCTCCCTCTGCCATCAGTTTCCCTGAGAAGCAGGGGAGGTTGGGGACCTCAGCACCTCCCAAGGCTCGGTGACCAAGCTTCCGGACCAGAGCCACTCCGTGAGGAGCGCCCAGATGCCCGAGCCCTGCTGGCTCTCTGGCCCCGGGTGGCACAGACAGGAGCGGGGTGGAGGGACTGGATCGAGTGTGCCCCGCCGTTTTCCTTAGCAGGGTAGATATTTAATGGCGACTTTGTGGACCGCGGCTCCTTCTCTGTAGAAGTGATTCTTACCCTTTTCGGCTTCAAGCTCCTGTACCCAGATCACTTTCACCTACTTCGAGGTAAATGGGTGGGTGGGGGCCAGGGTGGGGCCTGGGGTCCACGGGGGGCCCTGGGCAGAGTGCAGGCTTTCTGCCCTGTGAGTGAGCCTCCCGTGTCTTATCTGCGAAGCAGGGGTACCTGCTGCAGGGGGTGGTGTGTGTTGTGTCTTCACTGAGGTCAGGCTCGGCACAGGGCTGCCCCGTGAGCTCGTGCAGGTGGGGTGCTGCACAGCAGGGTCCCGCTTGTGGGGCTCTGTGGGCCCCGGTGAGGACTTTGGTCCTGGGAGGCCCTTGAGCAGAGGAGGGTCAGAGACCATCTCTGGTGTTAGTCGAACCTCATGAACTTCCGTGTGAGGAACAGGCTGAGAGTGGGTGCAGGGAGACAGCTGGGGGCTGGGTCTGAGCGGGAACTGGTTGCCCTGGGGCTGCTTTCCAGGCGGAGCCAAGCGTGTGTGCTGGTGGGCTGGAGGCAGCTGTGAGAGGAAGAAGAGGTCGGAAGGGTACTCCAGGGTTTGGGCCGGAGCGTCTGGAGGGCTGTCGCTGCCACTGGCAGGCTTGGCAGCAGACGGGAAGAGCAGGGAGTAGGCTATAAGAGAGGGAGCTTGGCTCTGAGCGTGGCTGGGAGGCGGAGAGGAGGCCCCCAGGGGTGCTGTCGAGTGTGGCTCCTCAGCACATGTGTGGGGCTGGGCTGAAGGAGCTCACCGGGGAGGGCCTGCCTGCCGAGAGGTGGGGCGCCCCGCGCAGGAGATGCGGCCAGGAGGGCGGGCGAGCCAGGAGGAAGCGAGGCCCATGGGCTGGGGCTGGGGGCTCCTGGGAACGTTGCTGGCGTCCAGCGGCTCAGACTCCACGCTCCCGAGGCAGGGGGCCCAGGTTCAGTCCCCGGTTGACGTGACTGCTGATCCCCACCAGGTTCACGGCCAGGTTCAGGGAGTCCTCGCAGCACCCCTGGCTGGCCTCATCCTAAGAGGCAGTGAAGCGCTGGGCTCGAACAGTGCGGACTGGGCGGCCATGGGGGGTGACCCGCAGCAGGCACTCTGGGAGGCTCCTTTCTTCTTTGTCAAGACCCCCCTTTCTTGGAACTTTAGCGTGATAGGTATGGTTGGTCCTTCAGGAGGAATCTGAGGCTGTGGGGACAAGGGACGTGCCTTCCCGGGCCTTGTGGCCACGCGCCCGTGGATCTTCTCAACCCGTTCGCCCCCTAAGAGAAATAGGAGTGGGAACCATGTCTGCCCCCACCGGGTTTCTGGGAGGGACCGGCGAGCTGCTGCGGTCCCCCTGGGCCTCTGCAGGTGGCTCGGCCAGCCCAGCAGCAGGTGCTGAGGTTTCTTTCCCTCTTCCCGTCGGCCAGGCAACCATGAGACGGACAACATGAACCAGATCTATGGCTTTGAGGGGGAGGTGAAGGCCAAGTACACGGCCCAGATGTACGAGCTCTTCAGCGAGGTGTTCGAGTGGCTGCCGCTGGCCCAGTGTATCAACGGCAAAGTGCTGGTGAGGGGCCCCCTCTGCCCCCCGCCCCCCGGCGTGGTGCCACGGTGTGTCCGGGCCCTCCCCTCACACCGCTGTCTCCCCCTGACCCCCAGATCATGCACGGAGGCTTGTTCAGTGAAGACGGCGTCACCCTGGACGACATCAGGAAGATCGAGCGGAGTCGGCAGCCCCGGACTCAGGTGCCCGGGTGCCCAGGGCAGCCCTTCCTCCCAGGGCTCACGGGCTCCAGCCCTGTCCCAGACGGGCCAGCGAGGGCAGGGCCCAGCCTCAGTTTCCTCTCCTGTGTGTTGGGCCAGTGCCGCCTCCTTGAGAGGCGGCGCTGGCCAGGGAGCAGGAAGGTCCACAGAGGCCATTTATCTAGCTCCTCCAGGGACGCCCTGGTGGTCCAGTGGTGAGGATGCGCGTTTCCATTGCATGGGGCTGGGCTCCATCCCTGGTTGGGAAACTACGATCCTGCGTGGATGGTGCAGCTGCTTTAAAAAGCCATGCTCCCAGCTCTGGGGCCAGACGGACGGAATGGGGTCTGGAGGAGCGGCCCGTGGCGGCTCAGAGGCCCCTCATCCTAAGAGGCAGTGAAGCGCTGGGCTCGAACAGTGCGGACTGGGCGGCCATGGGGGTGACCCGCAGGCACTCTGGGAGGCTCCTTTCTTCTTTGTCAAGACCCCCCTTTCTTGGAACTTTAGCGTGATAGGTATGGTTGGTCCTTCAGGAGGAATCTGAGGCTGTGGGGACAAGGGACGTGCCTTCCCGGCCTTGTGGCCACGCGCCCGTGGATCTTCTCAACCCGTTCGCCCCCTAAGAGAAATAGGAGTGGGAACCATGTCTGCCCCCACCGGGTTTCTGGGAGGGACCGGCGAGCTGCTGCGGTCCCCCTGGGCCTCTGCAGGTGGCTCGGCCAGCCCAGCAGCAGGTGCTGAGGTTTCTTTCCCTCTTCCCGTCGGCCAGGCAACCATGAGACGGACAACATGAACCAGATCTATGGCTTTGAGGGGGAGGTGAAGGCCAAGTACACGGCCCAGATGTACGAGCTCTTCAGCGAGGTGTTCGAGTGGCTGCCGCTGGCCCAGTGTATCAACGGCAAAGTGCTGGTGAGGGGCCCCCTCTGCCCCCCGCCCCCCGGCGTGGTGCCACGGTGTGTCCGGGCCCTCCCCTCACACCGCTGTCTCCCCCTGACCCCCAGATCATGCACGGAGGCTTGTTCAGTGAAGACGGCGTCACCCTGGACGACATCAGGAAGATCGAGCGGAGTCGGCAGCCCCCGGACTCAGGTGCCCGGGTGCCCAGGGGCAGCCCCTTCCTCCCAGGGCTCACGGGCTCCAGCCCTGTCCCAGACGGGCCAGCGAGGGCAGGGCCCAGCCTCAGTTTCCTCTCCTGTGTGTTGGGCCAGTGCCGCCTCCTTGAGAGGCGGCGCTGGCCAGGGAGCAGGAAGGTCCACAGAGGCCATTTATCTAGCTCCTCCAGGGACGTCCCTGGTGGTCCAGTGGTGAGGATGCCGCGTTTCCATTGCATGGGGCTGGGCTCCATCCCTGGTTGGGAAACTACGATCCTGCGTGGATGGTGCAGCTGCTTTAAAAAAGCCATGCTCCCAGCTCTGGGGCCAGACGGACGGAATGGGGTCTGGAGGAGCGGCCCGTGGCGGCTCAGAGGCCCCTCAGGTGCCCCAGGCCTGCTCCGAGGAGGGCGGCCCCCTGCCCGCCCAGCGCCTGACGCTGCCCTCTCTCCCCTCCAGGTCCCATGTGCGACTTGCTCTGGTCAGACCCGCAGCCACAGGTCAGTCTGCCCGGGGCTGTGGTGGGCAGGTGTGGGCAGAGCGGGCGGGGCCGGGGGAGCAGGCCTCCTGAGCTCGTGGTCTCCCCAGAACGGGCGCTCGGTCAGCAAGCGGGGTGTGAGCTGCCAGTTCGGCCCCGACGTCACCAAGGCCTTCCTGGAGGAGAACCACCTGGACTACATCATCCGCAGCCACGAGGTCAAGGCCGAGGGCTATGAGGTGGCGCACGGCGGCCGCCAAGGCCACCGCCCTTCTCTGCCCCCAACTACTGGTGCGTCCCCAGCCCCCTCCTCCGGGGCGGCCCGCGCCCTCTGCCCCTCCCGGCGCTGCTCCCCAGGCCTCTCCTCCCGTCCCCAGCTCCCGCAGGCTCCCCTGCAGCCCTGCTCCTTCCCTCTGGGCTCCGGGGCCCCTCCTGCCCGGTCACGTCTGTGTCCTTGACTGTCTTGGGGCTCCTCCTTTGTCCCCCAGCCCCACCCAGCCTCTGACTGACCGCACGCCCCCTCTGCCCTTGCCCCTGCAGCGACCAGATGGGGAACAAAGCCGCCTACATCCACCTCCGGGGCTCGGACCTGCGGCCCCAGTTCCACCAGTTCACAGCAGTGGTGAGCGCCCCCTACCCCTCCGCAGCTCTCCCGCCCCTGCTCCCCACCCGGTCCCGTCTGATCTCGTGCCTCTGGTTTCGCAGCCTCATCCCGACGTCAAGCCCATGGCCTACGCCAGCACACTGCTGCAGCTAGGGATGATGTGAGGCCGCGTGGCAGGGCCCGCTCCCATCGACCCCAGGCCCGGCCCAGGGCATCGTGGGACCCCCTTTACTTTGTAAAGTTTGTATTTATTCCCTGGTTGGGAAACTACGATCCTGTGGATGGTGCAGCTGCTTTAAAAAAGCCATGCTCCCAGCTCTGGGGCCAGACGGACGGAATGGGGTCTGGAGGAGCGGCCCGTGGCGGCTCAGAGGCCCCTCAGGTGCCCCAGGCCTGCTCCGAGGAGGGCGGCCCCCTGCCCGCCCAGCGCCTGACGCTGCCCTCTCTCCCCTCCAGGTCCCATGTGCGACTTGCTCTGGTCAGACCCGCAGCCACAGGTCAGTCTGCCCGGGGCTGTGGTGGGCAGGTGTGGGCAGAGCGGGCGGGGCCGGGGGAGCAGGCCTCCTGAGCTCGTGGTCTCCCCAGAACGGGCGCTCGGTCAGCAAGCGGGGTGTGAGCTGCCAGTTCGGCCCCGACGTCACCAAGGCCTTCCTGGAGGAGAACCACCTGGACTACATCATCCGCAGCCACGAGGTCAAGGCCGAGGGCTATGAGGTGGCGCACGGCGGCCGCTGCGTCACCGTCTTCTCTGCCCCCAACTACTGGTGCGTCCCCAGCCCCCTCCTCCGGGGCGGCCCGCGCCCTCTGCCCCTCCCGGCGCTGCTCCCCAGGCCTCTCCTCCCGTCCCCAGCTCCCGCAGGCTCCCCTGCAGCCCTGCTCCTTCCCTCTGGGCTCCGGGGCCCCTCCTGCCCGGTCACGTCTGTGTCCTTGACTGTCTTGGGGCTCCTCCTTTGTCCCCCAGCCCCACCCAGCCTCTGACTGACCGCACGCCCCCTCTGCCCTTGCCCCTGCAGCGACCAGATGGGGAACAAAGCCGCCTACATCCACCTCCGGGGCTCGGACCTGCGGCCCCAGTTCCACCAGTTCACAGCAGTGGTGAGCGCCCCCTACCCCTCCGCAGCTCTCCCGCCCCTGCTCCCCACCCGGTCCCGTCTGATCTCGTGCCTCTGGTTTCGCAGCCTCATCCCGACGTCAAGCCCATGGCCTACGCCAGCACACTGCTGCAGCTAGGGATGATGTGAGGCCCGCGTGGCAGGGCCCGCTCCCCATCGACCCCAGGCCCGGCCCAGGGCATCGTGGGACCCCCCCCCTTTTACTTTGTAAAGTTTGTATTTATTCCCCTTTAGGTTTGCAGAGGGGGTGGGGGGCTGGCCGGAAGGTCTGCTCCCCAGACAAAGAAGAAGGAGGTGGCGAGGCTGAGGGCGGGGCGCTGACGGGCATTCTGGAGGGAGGCCAGCACAGCCGAGGGGGCGGGGCCCAGAGGCTTCCCCGCCCCTCCTTACTTGCATGGCCCCTCCCCTGCTAAAGCAATAGGGCCCCGCCATAGGAAGACCCCTGGAAGGAGGGTCATCAGGGAGGCCTCACCTGCACCCCCCTCCTGGCAGCCCCAGGGCGGGGCTCGGCTGGGGTTCACCCCCTCCCCCAGCTATTTTATGTCTGTAATTAAATATGTTAAAATAAAGTCATTATTGTAAGTCATTTATGGGTCAGCTGAGTTCACCTGTTACTACCTGTGCTGTTTCATTTGCTCGCACGACGTCAGGGTGTCCAGTGTGTCTGTCCTTCGAGAGTAAGCTGCATAGCACACATCACGGTCCTTGATCCTTACACACGTCAGTGTTTTTCCCAAGGTTAAGGCTACCCTCACGTCATGACCCTACGTCATTTATGACGTCTCACATCCTTTGCCCGCTAGTAAATTTAACATTGCTGTGCTATTTGTATGTAAACCTTCCGACTGTATTCCAGTGGTATCCGTTGACCCAGTCCATAATGCCCTGGGTTAGGGGCTTCCCTGGTGGGCCAGTGGTTAAGAATCTGCCTTCCGGTGCAAGGTACGTGGGTTCAGTCTCTGGTCTGGGAGCTCAGGGCAGCGGAGCCCAACGAGAGAGAAGCTTGCCTGCCGCCTGAAGATCCTGGGTGCCACAACTAAGACCCACACGGCCAAGTACATTTTTAAAAACTGTCCTGAGTTAAATTTAGTTTGGTCTCTAATCTGGAGCATTTCCTCAGTCTCTTTATCTCTTATGATATTGATATTTGTGAAAAAGACAATCCTCCCCATCCTCTTCACTGAAAGAATGTTGATTTGGGGTCTGTCTGATGTTTCTTCCTGATCGGACTCTGATTGTGGGTCTCCTGCCGAAACAGTGCGTGGTTAGATAGTAAAAGGCCCTGCGTTTGTGATGAGGAGGATGGTAAGGGTGCTCAGTCGGGTACGGCTCTGCGGCCCCGTGGACTGTGTATAGCCTACCAGGCTCCTCTGTCCAGGGGATTTTCCCAGCAAGAATACTCTCAAGTGGGTTGCCATTTCCTTCCCCAGGGGATTTTCCCAGCCTAGGGATTGAACCCTAGGAGGTCTGAGCCCTGGATGTGGATGTGGGGGGCCTTGTTCTCCATCTGGTCGCTGCAGGGGCAAGGGCAGAGGGCATGTGTGGTCAGTCAGAGGCTGGGTGGGGCTGGGGGACGAAGGAGGAGCCCCAAGACCCAAGAGTATCCCGCGCCTCCTGCACTGCAGGCTGATGCTTTACCGCTGAGCCACCACAGAAGGCCTATATTTATGACATATGTTGCCAATAATTTTCTCTAAGTCCTTTTGTTTTTAAATATACTAGTATTGCAGTAAAAAAAAAAAAATCACATAAAACTTTCTATATCCCACCCTGTCTTTTTTTCATCTTTAGACTTTGGTTGTGGTGTTCTTGCTATGCAAATATTTATTTATTTACTTACTTATTTTTGGCCACACTGAGAGGCTTGCAGGGTCTTCATTCCCCAACCAGGGATTGAACTCAGGCCCCCGGCGGGGAAAGCACTGAACCCTAACCACTGGACCACCAGGGTATTCCCGACCTGTAAGAGATGAAATGTATTGATTTTTCTTTTATTGCCTCCGGCTTGTGAGTCAGAGCCAAAATGCCTTTCCCTTCCCCCCGGGGAATTTCAGGGGAATTCCTCGTGGCTTCCTTCTGGTGTTTGCACTGTGCAGGTGAAGAGGTCCCTGGCCTGGAGCACCCAGAGTGAGCGAGGAGGCCGGATCTGGAGCCTCAAGTCTACCGCTACGTCCAGAGTTAACATGACCACAGGGCTAGAGGCCCAGAGAATGAGGGAGCCCAGCCTGAGGAATCTGAAAATGAACACGGGTGGAGGCGGCTGAAGCCTGAGCGTGACGGGAGGGCTGGGGCAAGCGTCCATCTCGGGCGGCATCGGGGGGCTTGTGCTGTAAAAGTCAGCAGCCGGGGACTTCCTGGTGGTCCAGCGACTAAGACTCCACACTCTCAATGCACAAAGCCCCAGTTCGATCCCTGGTTCGGGGAGCTAGGTTCTATGTGCTATAATAAAGACCCCGAGGATGGGAACTGAGATCTGGCACAACCAATCGAATCAGTAAATATTAAAAAACAAAACATCAGCCACATGAACATTGCAACCCTCCCTTGGCGGTGGGAATGGAAGATGACAGCCCCTGGGGCACAACATTTAGTAGTGCCGCAAGAGGTTAAACAGGGCACTTCCTGTTGGTCTGCTGGTTAATCCACCTGCCAATGCAGGGGACTCAGGTTCAATTCCCGGTCAGGAAACTAAGATCCCACATGCTGTTGAGCAACTGAGCTGGTGCACCACAGCTAGAGAGTCAGCACCAAAAACCTAAGACCCAATGCAGGCAAATACATGAAAATTAAAAAAAAAGAAAAGGTTAAACAGAATTCCTATTCCAAGGTACAGTCTCAGCGACACACAGCAGTTCTGCCCCTGGGTGTATACCTAGAGGAAGCGAAAGCAGCTGGTTCAAAAACCAGTCCACAGGTGTTCACAGCAGCACTATTTTCTATAACCAAAAGGCAGACATGACCCAAATGCCCATTGATGCATAAATGGATAACACAAGGTGGTCTATTCATACAATAGAATACGATCTCAGCCTTAGAAAGGAATGAACTTCCAGGACTTCCCTGGTGGCCCCGTGGTTAAGAATCTACCTTCCAGTGCAGGGAATTTGGGTTCCATCCCTGATTGGGACATAAGATCTCACACATTGCAGGGCAACTAAGTCTGCGAGCTGCAACTAAATAAGCCTGGGTACCACAAGGAAAGAACCCACGTGCTGGAACTAAGATCTGATGCAGCCACACACATGAAGAAATAAGTATCTTTTAAAGAAAAGAAAAGGAATGAAGTTCTGACGTATGCTACAACAGAACCCTTGAAAGCATGATACTAATGGAAGAAATCAGACACAAAAGGCCACCTGTTGTACGATTCCACTGATTTGAAGTGTCCAGAAGAGACAAATCCATAGAGATAGAAATCTCTATGCCAGGTGTTTATGGGAAGAGTGAAAGGGAAGTGATTGCTTCATGGGTACGAGGGTATTTTAAGAGCGATGGAAATATTTTGGAAGTGGACAGACAGGAAAGTCACACCACTTAGTGAATGCACTGGATGCACTTGACTCATACACTTTACAAAGTGGTCAATTAAATCACAAATTGTATGTTGCGAGTTCTTTTCTTTTCTTTCTTTTTTTTTTTGCCACAACAATAAAAAAAAAAATAAACAAGTGGGGCCAACATTTAGAAAAAAGAAATGCATTCACTTTAAAAACAGGGATGCAGGACTTCCCTGGTGGTCCAGTGGGTAAAGAGTCTGCCTTGCAGTGCAAAGGGCACTAGTTTGATCCCTGGCCCGGGAAGATCCCATGTGCCGAGGAGCAGCTGTGTTGAATTACGAGCCAGCGCTCCAGAGCACTTGTGCCCAGAGCTGATGCTCTGCAATGAGAGAGGTCGCTGCAATGAGGCGCCCACACAGACCAAAGAATAAAGATGGATGAAAGTAGATAAATACAAAAACAATAAAATAGGCCAGAATTTAAAAAAAAAAAAAAAACAGGGATGTAGCACTGTAAACAAGGAGGAAAGAAGTCAGGCAGCTCAAGAGTGCTGGGAGAGCCCCACCCTGGCCTGCAGACCTTGGGCGGGAGAGTAGTCTGCCCAGACCTGTGGAATCTCTCCCACCAGCATCATGGTGGGTCCTGAGGGAAGCGTGTGTAGGCTTCTGTTTCCTTCTCTATAAAATGAAGACCTTTTCAGGCAACTCCTAAAGGAATTGCTCCATGCCTGGCTCTAAATACTTCACATGTATTAACATTTACTTCTTATGCTAACACTATGAATAGACACACTTTAAAAAATTATTGAAGTTAGGTTGATTTATAATGTGTTCATTTCTGCTGTACAGCAAAATGATTCAGACATATATATGTGTTTGTACATACATATATATACACATACACATTTCTTTTCATATTCATCTCCATTCCGGTTTATCACAAGACATTGAGTATATAGTTCCCTGTGCTATACAGTAGGACCTGTTGTTGATCCATTCTATATATAATAGTGTTCATCTGCTAATCCCAAACTCCTCTACCTTCCTCCCCCTTAGCAACTGCAAGTCTCTTCTCTAGGTCTTTGAGACCATTTCTGCTTTGTTGGTAAGTTCATTTGTGTGAATAGACACTTTTTTTCCCTTTTTGCCTCTAAGTCATCATTTATTTTTCATTCTTTTGCTTTTTATTCTTTGGCCTGTGTGGGACTCCCACTGCAGTGGCCTCTGTCATTGCAGAGCACTGGCTCTGGGCGCATGCGCTCGAAAGCGCTGGCTCGTCATTGGACACACCCGCCCAGCCGCTCCGTGGCACGTGGGATCTTCTCCCGCCAGGGATCGAACCGGCGCCCCTTGCACTGCAAGGCGGTGTCCTTACCCACTGGACCACCAGGGAAGCCCTAGGCACATTTTTTGATGCCCATTTTTACAGGTAAGCAAACTGAAGGGCAGGGTAGTCCCAGATCACACAGCCCTTAAGCAACAGAGGTGGAACTGGAACACGGTTGGCTCAAGCCTGTGCGTTTAATCACTTGGCAATAATACTGAGCACTCTCTGAGTCCAGCAGCTTTGCAGGCATGAACACATTGACTCCTCACACCAAGAATCACCATTTTACAGACGAGGAAATTGAGGCACAGGGTCAGGCCGCTCAAGAGTGCTGGGAGAGCCCCACCCTGGCCTGCAGACCTTGGGCGGGAGAGTAGTCTGCCCAGACCTGTGGAATCTCTCCCACCAGCATCATGGTGGGTCCTGAGGGAAGCGTGTGTAGGCTTCTGTTTCCTTCTCTATAAAATGAAGACCTTTTCAGGCAACTCCTAAAGGAATTGCTCCATGCCTGGCTCTAAATACTTCACATGTATTAACATTTACTTCTTATGCTAACACTATGAATAGACACACTTTAAAAAATTATTGAAGTTAGGTTGATTTATAATGTGTTCATTTCTGCTGTACAGCAAAATGATTCAGACATATATATGTGTTTGTACATACATATATATACACATACACATTTCTTTTCATATTCATCTCCATTCCGGTTTATCACAAGACATTGAGTATATAGTTCCCTGTGCTATACAGTAGGACCTGTTGTTGATCCATTCTATATATAATAGTGTTCATCTGCTAATCCCAAACTCCTCTACCTTCCTCCCCCTTAGCAACTGCAAGTCTCTTCTCTAGGTCTTTGAGACCATTTCTGCTTTGTTGGTAAGTTCATTTGTGTGAATAGACACTTTTTTTCCCTTTTTGCCTCTAAGTCATCATTTATTTTTCATTCTTTTGCTTTTTATTCTTTGGCCTGTGTGGGACTCCCACTGCAGTGGCCTCTGTCATTGCAGAGCACTGGCTCTGGGCGCATGCGCTCGAAAGCGCTGGCTCGTCATTGGACACACCCGCCCAGCCGCTCCGTGGCACGTGGGATCTTCTCCCGCCAGGGATCGAACCGGCGCCCCTTGCACTGCAAGGCGGTGTCCTTACCCACTGGACCACCAGGGAAGCCCTAGGCACATTTTTTGATGCCCATTTTTACAGGTAAGCAAACTGAAGGGCAGGGTAGTCCCAGATCACACAGCCCTTAAGCAACAGAGGTGGAACTGGAACACGGTTGGCTCAAGCCTGTGCGTTTAATCACTTGGCAATAATACTGAGCACTCTCTGAGTCCAGCAGCTTTGCAGGCATGAACACATTGACTCCTCACACCAAGAATCACCATTTTACAGACGAGGAAATTGAGGCACAGGGTCAGGCCGCCGTTTGCCCGAGGACACAGCAAGGAAGCGGCAGAGCTTCTTCAATGGGCGGTAAGACCTTTGACGCTAAGGTTAAAATGACGTAGTGAGAAGTGTTTGACCCCTTTTCAGCAAATGAAATAGACAAACTAAATTTTCATGATGATGAGACACAGGATACATAAAGATTTAAGTTAAATAAGACTTCATCCCACCTGGGTAATCTTTTTTCTCCATTTAGGACAGATGGTTCGCCATCTCACTGCGGATAATAAAGGCTCCTAAATCCCGCAGGATTTTGCCGTTCTCAAAGCAATTTTGTTTACCATCTGTCATTTCAAGATTTCTCATTAGATAACTTTTGTAACTGGTAACTCTTAACAGCTCTAAGGGCGTGCTGCTGAGGTCTCGTGTGTGTGTGTGTGGTTTGCTCAGTCATGTCCGACACTCTGAGCCCCTCATGGACTGTAGCCCGTCAGGCTGCGCTGTCCATGGGATTCTCCCAGCAAGAATACTGGAGTGGTTTGCCATTTCCTCCTCCAGGGGATCTTCCCCACCCAGGGATCGAACCCAGGTCTCCTGAATCAGCAGGCGGATTCTTTATCCTCCGACCCACCATTGTCATGGTATTTTAAATTTGTAAGAACATTGCCAGCAGATGGCAGTAAAGTACCAGGGTAAAGGGAGTGCCTCTTTATTTATTTATTTATTTATTTATTTATATTGGCCGATCCAGGTCTTCATTGCTGCACACAGGCTTTTTCTAGTTGCGGCTAGCGGGGACGACTCTCTAGCTGCAATGCAGTGGCTTCTCTTGTTGCAGAGCATGGGCTCTAGGTGGGCTTCAGTAATTGTGTTCTGTGGGCTCAGTTGCTCCACATGGAATCTTCCCAAACTGGGGATTGAACCTGTGTCCCCCACATTGGTGGGAGGATTCTTAACCCCTGGACCACGGTTGGCTCAAGCCTGTGCGTTTAATCACTTGGCAATAATACTGAGCACTCTCTGAGTCCAGCAGCTTTGCAGGCATGAACACATTGACTCCTCACACCAAGAATCACCATTTTACAGACGAGGAAATTGAGGCACAGGGTCAGGCCGCCGTTTGCCCGAGGACACAGCAAGGAAGCGGCAGAGCTTCTTCAATGGGCGGTAAGACCTTTGACGCTAAGGTTAAAATGACGTAGTGAGAAGTGTTTGACCCCTTTTCAGCAAATGAAATAGACAAACTAAATTTTCATGATGATGAGACACAGGATACATAAAGATTTAAGTTAAATAAGACTTCATCCCACCTGGGTAATCTTTTTTCTCCATTTAGGACAGATGGTTCGCCATCTCACTGCGGATAATAAAGGCTCCTAAATCCCGCAGGATTTTGCCGTTCTCAAAGCAATTTTGTTTACCATCTGTCATTTCAAGATTTCTCATTAGATAACTTTTGTAACTGGTAACTCTTAACAGCTCTAAGGGCGTGCTGCTGAGGTCTCGTGTGTGTGTGTGTGTGTGTGGTTTGCTCAGTCATGTCCGACACTCTGAGCCCCTCATGGACTGTAGCCCGTCAGGCTGCGCTGTCCATGGGATTCTCCCAGCAAGAATACTGGAGTGGTTTGCCATTTCCTCCTCCAGGGGATCTTCCCCACCCAGGGATCGAACCCAGGTCTCCTGAATCAGCAGGCGGATTCTTTATCCTCCGACCCACCATTGTCATGGTATTTTAAATTTGTAAGAACATTGCCAGCAGATGGCAGTAAAGTACCAGGGTAAAGGGAGTGCCTCTTTATTTATTTATTTATTTATTTATTTATATTGGCCGATCCAGGTCTTCATTGCTGCACACAGGCTTTTTCTAGTTGCGGCTAGCGGGGACGACTCTCTAGCTGCAATGCAGTGGCTTCTCTTGTTGCAGAGCATGGGCTCTAGGTGGGCTTCAGTAATTGTGTTCTGTGGGCTCAGTTGCTCCACATGGAATCTTCCCAAACTGGGGATTGAACCTGTGTCCCCCACATTGGTGGGAGGATTCTTAACCCCTGGACCACCAGGGAAGTCCAAGAGAGTGTCTTTTCTCTGTTCTGTGTTTTTTTTTTCTAATCTTCATTATTTGTATAAGATAACACATATTTCTAATTTGCCTCCTATGGTTTCAACTACCAGTTTTAACTGAGCCCAAATCCAAGAATTTGGTACTTACCCTTCTTTACATCCCCTCCTATCTGGGCCTCAGTCTTTCTGTTATTAAGACAGGGAATTTTTAAAAAGCATTTATAATTTCTTTATTTGGCTGCACTTAGTTGCAAGATGTGGGTTCTTCAGTTGCAGCATGTGAGATCTTTAGCTGCAGCATATGAACTCTCCATTGCAGCATGTAGGATCTAGTTCCCTGACCAGGAATCAAACCCAGGCCCCCTGCATTGGGAGTATGGAGTCTTAGCCACTGGACCACCAGGGAAGTCCCCATGAGAATGTTTAAAAGAGTTTTCTTAGGGCCTCTTTCTCAGACCTGCCCCATGATTCACTGGGAGCAGTCTGTCTCTCTTTGGATCTGGTTCAAAGGCCTTAGCTGCTGGATCCTCAAATGGTATGGGGGACACTCCCATCCCCACTTTCCCTGGTGGCCCTGGCCACCCCCACCCTAGCTCTTTCTAGTTCCCTCCATTCTCCTGGGTTCCAAAAGCCTGTGTCTAACTTGAAGACAGTTATCAGCATTGAAAGGAGAGGCAGACGGTCTTGGATTGCTGGTAAGGTGCAAAGGCAAAGCAGGATTTATACGAAAAAGATAAGAGAGAAAGCTTCAGACCATCTGGGAACAAGTTTTATTTTTACACTTGGGGTGTGAGGGAGAAATGATTAGCCAGAAACTATGCAGCAGAAAAATCAAGCTTGGGACTTCCTGGTGGCCCAGTGGTTGAAAATCTGCCTTCCAATGCAGGGGATTCAGGTTCAATCCTAGCAGGGGACTAAGATTCATGTGCAGGCTTTTTTCTTTGTTGCGGGGAGCATGGGCTCTAGGTGGGCTTCAGTAATTGTGTTCTGTGGGCTCAGTTGCTCCACATGGAATCTTCCCAAACTGGGGATTGAACCTGTGTCCCCCACATTGGTGGGAGGATTCTTAACCCCTGGACCACCAGGGAAGTCCAAGAGAGTGTCTTTTCTCTGTTCTGTGTTTTTTTTTTCTAATCTTCATTATTTGTATAAGATAACACATATTTCTAATTTGCCTCCTATGGTTTCAACTACCAGTTTTAACTGAGCCCAAATCCAAGAATTTGGTACTTACCCTTCTTTACATCCCTCCTATCTGGGCCTCAGTCTTTCTGTTATTAAGACAGGGAATTTTTAAAAAGCATTTATAATTTCTTTATTTGGCTGCACTTAGTTGCAAGATGTGGGTTCTTCAGTTGCAGCATGTGAGATCTTTAGCTGCAGCATATGAACTCTCCATTGCAGCATGTAGGATCTAGTTCCCTGACCAGGAATCAAACCCAGGCCCCCTGCATTGGGAGTATGGAGTCTTAGCCACTGGACCACCAGGGAAGTCCCCATGAGAATGTTTAAAAGAGTTTTCTTAGGGCCTCTTTCTCAGACCTGCCCCATGATTCACTGGGAGCAGTCTGTCTCTCTTTGGATCTGGTTCAAAGGCCTTAGCTGCTGGATCCTCAAATGGTATGGGGGACACTCCCATCCCCACTTTCCCTGGTGGCCCTGGCCACCCCCACCCTAGCTCTTTCTAGTTCCCTCCATTCTCCTGGGTTCCAAAAGCCTGTGTCTAACTTGAAGACAGTTATCAGCATTGAAAGGAGAGGCAGACGGTCTTGGATTGCTGGTAAGGTGCAAAGGCAAAGCAGGATTTATACGAAAAAGATAAGAGAGAAAGCTTCAGACCATCTGGGAACAAGTTTTATTTTTACACTTGGGGTGTGAGGGAGAAATGATTAGCCAGAAACTATGCAGCAGAAAAATCAAGCTTGGGACTTCCCTGGTGGCCCAGTGGTTGAAAATCTGCCTTCCAATGCAGGGGATTCAGGTTCAATCCCTAGCAGGGGAACTAAGATCCCACACGCCACAGAGCAGCTAAGCCTGTGTGCCACCACGCTGTGCAATGAAAGTCCAGCACCACCAAAAATAAAAATAATAAATGACTTACCTGTGTGTGTGTGTGTGTGCTCAGTCGTATCCGACTCTGAGAAGCCGTGGACTGTGGCCCAACAGGCTCCTCTGTCCAAGGGATTTCTCAGGCAAGAGTACTGGAGTTGGTAGCCATTTCCTTCTCTAGGGGATCTTCCCAATCTAGGAACTGAACCCAGGTGTCCTGCATTGCAGGCGGATTCTTCACCAGCTGAGCTCCCAAGGAAGTCTCCTCCCCTCCAGCCCTTTCCTATAGTCTTGGGTCAAAGCCCAAGTCCTTATTGATGATCGAGACCTGCTCTGTCCAATAGGGTAACTGATGGCCACGGGGGCGAGGGAGGCTTAAACTTAAATTAAAATTAAATAAAATTAAACATTCATTTCCTCAGCCATACCAGACACAGGACAGGTGTTTAAAGCTACACGTGGTCTGCGGCTACCGTACTAGTTAAGTACAGGACATTTTCATCACCACAGAAAGTTTCCTTGGACAGCTCTGATGCCAGGATTCCCTGCTTGCAGAAATCCCTAGGGTCAGGCAAGGGTTGAGACACACAGAGAGACCAGGAGGGTGCCCCAGGCTCAGACCTCAAGGAAGAACTGTACCCCCTCCCCGGACCGGATCCAATCGATGGGGGTTGACTCCCAAGGATGTGACTTGGACTGAGACAAGCCTAAGAAACCAGGGCTCCAGGAACAGAAAAACAACCACTCTTTCATTGAAATTCAGTGGGTTCCAAAAGCCTGTGTCTAACTTGAAGACAGTTATCAGCATTGAAAGGAGAGGCAGACGGTCTTGGATTGCTGGTAAGGTGCAAAGGCAAAGCAGGATTTATACGAAAAAGATAAGAGAGAAAGCTTCAGACCATCTGGGAACAAGTTTTATTTTTACACTTGGGGTGTGAGGGAGAAATGATTAGCCAGAAACTATGCAGCAGAAAAATCAAGCTTGGGACTTCCCTGGTGGCCCAGTGGTTGAAAATCTGCCTTCCAATGCAGGGGATTCAGGTTCAATCCCTAGCAGGGGAACTAAGATCCCACACGCCACAGAGCAGCTAAGCCTGTGTGCCACCACGCTGTGCAATGAAAGTCCAGCACCACCAAAAATAAAAATAATAAATGACTTACCTGTGTGTGTGTGTGTGTGCTCAGTCGTATCCGACTCTGAGAAGCCGTGGACTGTGGCCCAACAGGCTCCTCTGTCCAAGGGATTTCTCAGGCAAGAGTACTGGAGTTGGTAGCCATTTCCTTCTCTAGGGGATCTTCCCAATCTAGGAACTGAACCCAGGTGTCCTGCATTGCAGGCGGATTCTTCACCAGCTGAGCTCCCAAGGAAGTCTCCTCCCCTCCAGCCCTTTCCTATAGTCTTGGGTCAAAGCCCAAGTCCTTATTGATGATCGAGACCTGCTCTGTCCAATAGGGTAACTGATGGCCACGGGGGCGAGGGAGGCTTAAACTTAAATTAAAATTAAATAAAATTAAACATTCATTTCCTCAGCCATACCAGACACAGGACAGGTGTTTAAAGCTACACGTGGTCTGCGGCTACCGTACTAGTTAAGTACAGGACATTTTCATCACCACAGAAAGTTTCCTTGGACAGCTCTGATGCCAGGATTCCCTGCTTGCAGAAATCCCTAGGGTCAGGCAAGGGTTGAGACACACAGAGAGACCAGGAGGGTGCCCCAGGCTCAGACCTCAAGGAAGAACTGTACCCCCTCCCCGGACCGGATCCAATCGATGGGGGTTGACTCCCAAGGATGTGACTTGGACTGAGACAAGCCTAAGAAACCAGGGCTCCAGGAACAGAAAAACAACCACTCTTTCATTGAGTTCTCTAAAGCCTGATACCACCAGGCCCCGCCTTCCTTATTGCAGGCCCCGCCCCGCACACAGGAGGCTCCGCCTCTCCTGCATCCAGGCCTGAAGTGTATTTGTCGCTCAGTCGTGCTGGCCTCTTTGCGACCCCATGGGTCCGCCAGGCTCCTTTGTCCATGGAATTCTCTAGGCAATAATACTGGAGCGGGCTTCCCTGGTGGTCCAGTGGGTAAGGACACCGCCTTGCAGTGCAAGGGGCGCCGGTTCGATCCCTGGCCTGGGAAGATCCCACGTGCCGCGGAGCGGCTGGACCGATGTGTCCAATCACCGAGCCGGTGCTCTGCGACAACAGAGGCCACCGTGATGGGAGGCCCACACGGGCCAAAGAACAAAGATGGATGAAAACAGATAAATGAAAGACCAATAAAAGTGGCCTGCCCACCCCGCTCCCTCCCCAACCCGCAAAAAAAAAAAAAATACTGGAGCGGGTTGCCATTTACTCCTCCAGGGAATCAAACCCGGGCCTTCTGCATTGCAGGCAGATTCATTACCCGCTGAGGCACGAGGGAAGCCCAGCTCTGCGGAGACGGCGTTAACTCAGCCAAGTTGCCGTGCCCCATTTATCCACCAGGTGGTGCTCCAAGATCGCTTGTTAAAAATCGCTCCTCGGTGGCTGAGTGCGCCCACGGTCCCCACCAGATGGCGCTCTGGGAATGACGGTTAGACTCGGGGTTGAATGGAAAAGAATAGTTTAAAAGAATGTATATATGTGTATAACTGAGTCACTTAGTTGTACAGCAGAGAAAGGCACAACATTATAAATCAACTGTTCTTCAAAAAAAAAAATCGGTGGTTGGTGGAGTTTCTGGAGCACTGGGTGGTTTGCGAGGTATGGACCCACAGTCTTAAGCTCCAAGTCTCTGCCTGTTTTGAACGCCATGTTCTCAAAGTAAGGTCCTGAGACCAGCTGCATCATGTGCTATAGTTTACAGCTCTGATGCCAGGATTCCCTGCTTGCAGAAATCCCTAGGGTCAGGCAAGGGTTGAGACACACAGAGAGACCAGGAGGGTGCCCCAGGCTCAGACCTCAAGGAAGAACTGTACCCCCTCCCCGGACCGGATCCAATCGATGGGGGTTGACTCCCAAGGATGTGACTTGGACTGAGACAAGCCTAAGAAACCAGGGCTCCAGGAACAGAAAAACAACCACTCTTTCATTGAGTTCTCTAAAGCCTGATACCACCAGGCCCCGCCTTCCTTATTGCAGGCCCCGCCCCGCACACAGGAGGCTCCGCCTCTCCTGCATCCAGGCCTGAAGTGTATTTGTCGCTCAGTCGTGCTGGCCTCTTTGCGACCCCATGGGTCCGCCAGGCTCCTTTGTCCATGGAATTCTCTAGGCAATAATACTGGAGCGGGGGTTTCCCTGGTGGGCCGGTGGGTAAGGACACCGCCTTGCAGTGCAAGGGGCGCCGGTTCGATCCCTGGCCTGGGAAGATCCCACGTGCTGCGGAGCGGCTGGACCGATGTGTCCAATCACCGAGCCGGTGCTCTGCGACAACAGAGGCCACCGTGATGGGAGACCCACACGGGCCAAAGAACAAAGATGGATGAAAACAGATAAATGAAAGACCAATAAAAGTGGCCTGCCCACCCCGCTCCCTCCCCAACCCGCAAAAAAAAAAAAAATACTGGAGCGGGTTGCCATTTACTCCTCCAGGGAATCAAACCCGGGCCTTCTGCATTGCAGGCAGATTCATTACCCGCTGAGGCACGAGGGAAGCCCAGCTCTGCGGAGACGGCGTTAACTCAGCCAAGTTGCCGTGCCCCATTTATCCACCAGGTGGTGCTCCAAGATCGCTTGTTAAAAATCGCTCCTCGGTGGCTGAGTGCGCCCACGGTCCCCACCAGATGGCGCTCTGGGAATGACGGTTAGACTCGGGGTTGAATGGAAAAGAATAGTTTAAAAGAATGTATATATGTGTATAACTGAGTCACTTAGTTGTACAGCAGAGAAAGGCACAACATTATAAATCAACTGTTCTTCAAAAAAAAAAATCGGTGGTTGGTGGAGTTTCTGGAGCACTGGGTGGTTTGCGAGGTATGGACCCACAGTCTTAAGCTCCAAGTCTCTGCCTGTTTTGAACGCCATGTTCTCAAAGTAAGGTCCTGAGACCAGCTGCATCAGCTTAGAAATGCATATTCTCAGGCCCATCGCGGACCTAGAGAATCACAATTGCTGAGGGAGAGGCCCAGAAATCTGTATTTTTAAAGGCTCGTCAGATGATTTTGGTGCTTGACCTGTTTGGAGAATCCGTTCTGTGGAGTCTGATTCTCCCCTGGAGCCTTTAGGGTAGTGGTTCCCAATCCCTGGGACACTGACACCTTATCTGCTTCAATCCTCATGTCTACACTGGGAGGAAAACGCTATCCTGATCCCCCCTTTTCCCATGAGCAAGTGAAGGCACAGAGAGGTTAAGTAAGTAGCCCAAGGTCACACAGTGTCTGATTCTTTGCAACCCCATGGACTGGTCGATGCATGGTGTTTATTATTTGGGGGGCTTCCCTGGTGGTTCAGACAGTAAAGAATCTGCCTGCAGTGCAGGAGACCAAGGTTCAACGTCTGAGGTGGGAAGATCTCTTGGAGAAGGGAATGTCTTTATTATATTTTTCCTCAATCTGATAAAGGGCATCGATAAAAAGAAACTCCATCATGAATATCATTGTACTTGATTAAAGATGGTGAACATAGCAAGGATGTCGGTGTCCCCATATCTATTTAATCGTGTATGCCAGTCCTAACAGGTGCATGACATTTCAGAAGATGAGAGGAGGGGCTTCCCTGGTGGTCCAGTGGGTAGAGAGTCTGCCTTGCTATGCAAGGGGCAGTGGTTCGATCCCTGGCCTGGGAATATCCCATGTGTCGCGGAGCGGCTGGACCGGTGTGTCCATTTACGAGTTGGCACTCTGGAGCACATGCGCCCAGAGTCGGTGCTCTGCGATGAGAGAGGCCACTGCGATGGGAGGCCCACACAGGCCAAAGAATTTTAAAAATGGATGAAAAAGCGGCATGATGGGAAAAGAAAAATAAATTTTAAAAAAGAGGCCAGAATTAACAACAACAAAAAGATGGATGCAAATAAATAAAAAGAAAACAATAGAAAATTTCTGGAGCACTGGGTGGTTTGCGGTATGGACCCACAGTCTTAAGCTCCAAGTCTCTGCCTGTTTTGAACGCCATGTTCTCAAAGTAAGGTCCTGAGACCAGCTGCATCAGCTTAGAAATGCATATTCTCAGGCCCATCGCGGACCTAGAGAATCACAATTGCTGAGGGAGAGGCCCAGAAATCTGTATTTTTAAAGGCTCGTCAGATGATTTTGGTGCTTGACCTGTTTGGAGAATCCGTTCTGTGGAGTCTGATTCTCCCCTGGAGCCTTTAGGGTAGTGGTTCCCAATCCCTGGGACACTGACACCTTATCTGCTTCAATCCTCATGTCTACACTGGGAGGAAAACGCTATCCTGATCCCCCTTTCCGATGAGCAAGTGAAGGCACAGAGAGGTTAAGTAAGTAGCCCAAGGTCACACAGTGTCTGATTCTTTGCAACCCCATGGACTGGTCGATGCATGGTGTTTATTATTTGGGGGGCTTCCCTGGTGGTTCAGACAGTAAAGAATCTGCCTGCAGTGCAGGAGACCAAGGTTCAACGTCTGAGGTGGGAAGATCTCTTGGAGAAGGGAATGTCTTTATTATATTTTTCCTCAATCTGATAAAGGGCATCGATAAAAAGAAACTCCATCATGAATATCATTGTACTTGATTAAAGATGGTGAACATAGCAAGGATGTCGGTGTCCCCATATCTATTTAATCGTGTATGCCAGTCCTAACAGGTGCATGACATTTCAGAAGATGAGAGGAGGGGCTTCCCTGGTGGTCCAGTGGGTAGAGAGTCTGCCTTGCTATGCAAGGGGCAGTGGTTCGATCCCTGGCCTGGGAATATCCCATGTGTCGCGGAGCGGCTGGACCGGTGTGTCCATTTACGAGTTGGCACTCTGGAGCACATGCGCCCAGAGTCGGTGCTCTGCGATGAGAGAGGCCACTGCGATGGGAGGCCCACACAGGCCAAAGAATTTTAAAAATGGATGAAAAAGCGGCATGATGGGAAAAAGAAAAATAAATTTTAAAAAAGAGGCCAGAATTAACAACAACAAAAAAAGATGGATGCAAATAAATAAAAAAAGAAAACAATAGAAAAGGGCCAACAGTTTAAAAAATAAAACATGATGAGGGGGTTTGTGAGTTCGTAACTGAGTCTGTGTCTTGGTGTGTGTCTGCACATCCGTGACTGTGCACCTGTGTGTGTGTGTGTGTGTGAGAGGGAATGAACAGCTTCTTCACGTGACCAAGGCACTGAAGGACGCTCAGCTGGCTTAGCGTAGTGTTTACCCGATGCTGCCACAGGATGGTCTCCTCCACGAGCCCAGCATCTCGCCGCGTCTCTTCTCCCACACCCTCCCACCTTGCCAATTCCCAAGTAGGTGAGGCCTCCTGAGCCTGTGGCCAGCAGCGTCCCTCCCTCTGATGCTGACCCTCAAGCCTCCTCTCCGCAGGCCCAGAGATGCTCCCTGAGTTGTTACAGTTGAGGAGCTGAGTCATGGACTCTGTGACCCCATGGACTGCAGCCCACCAGGCTCCTCTGTCCGTGAGCTTTTCGAAGCAAGAATACTGGAGTAGGTTGTCATGCCCTCCTCCAGGGGATCTTCCCCACCCAGGGATCAAACCTCTGTCTCCTGCATTAGCAGGCGGATTCTTTACCAGTGAGCTGCTTGGAAAGCCCATGTTCCCTGTGCTACAAAGAGTTAATTTAGTGGGCTTAATCCCTGCAAATTAAAAAAGAAAACCAAAAAAAACAACTGGCCTCCTGAGAGGGAACCTAAAAGCCTTTGGAATGTCCTGCCTGATAAAAAGTGTCTTTGTTTACCTGGGGCCTTGGGCCAGAGAGTCGAAGCTAACTGTGTGATTTATGCCAAACAGCTGCCTTTGTTCAAGGTCGGGGTGTGGGGGCTGAGGGGGTAGGGGGCTCTCAGGTCAGGCTGTGTGAGTTTGACCTCTGGTGGGTCTAGAGATTGAGTAACCAGGTTTAGGTGACCAACTCCCATAAAAACCTTGGACACCAAGTCTCAGGTAAACTCTTCAGGGTCCCTCTAACTCCCCACAAAAGTCAGAATCATGTCCCAGTTTTTGAAAAATCCCCTATTTCATTAAAAAATGAAAGCGTGTCAGAGTGTTCCACGGTGGACTGGTAGTGGTTAGTGGGTCGCCGTGCCCTCCTCCAGGGGATCTTCCCAACCCAGGGATCACACTGCAGATGGATTCTTTACTGTCTGAGCCACCACAGAAGCCCAAGAATACTGGAGTGGGTAGCCTATCCTTTCTCCAGGGTACCTTCTCTACCCAGGGATTGAACCAGGGTCTCCTGCATTGCAGGTAGATTCTTTTCTTTATTGTGGGGGTGGGGGTGGGGGGATTGGGGGGCTGGGGGGAGGGAGGGCGGCGGGCGGGCCACTTCTATTGGTCTTTCATTTATCTATTTTCATCCATCTTTGTTCTTTGGCCCGTGTGGGCCTCCCATCGCGGCGGTCTCTCTTGTCGCAGAGCACGGGCTCTGGGCGCATGCGCCCCAGAGCTCCGGCTCGGTAATTAGACACATCGGTCCAGCCGCTCCGCGGCACGTGGGATCTTCCCAGGCCAGGGATGGAACCGGCACCCCTTGCACTGCAAGGCGGTGTCCTTACCCACTGGACCACCAGGGAAGCCCTGAAGGTAGATTCTTTGCCAGGTGATCTACCAAGAAAGCCCATAGCACTATTTAAAAGAAACACTGAAACACGAGTCTCTTCTTATTAAGCTGTTGGAATCTCTCTGAGTTCACTTCTGAACCTTCCAAAAAAGCCTTTTCTGCTTCAGTCAGTGTGCTGGGTTGAAGCGCACCTTTGAAAAAATGCAAATCCAAGGAATTCCCTGGTGGTCCAGTGGGTAGGGTTCCATGCTTTCACTGCCAAGGGCCTAGATTTTATCCCTGGTGGGGGAACTAAGATCCCACTAGCTGCCTCATGGCAAAAAAAGAAAAGAAAAGAAAAGAAAAACAGATGCAAGTGAACCTATTTACAAAACAGAAACAGACTACAAAAAACAAGAATAGGTAAACTCTTCAGGTTTTCCTTTCTAGACCAGGTTTAGGTGACCAACTCCCATAAAAACCTTGGACACCAAGTCTCAGGTAAACTCTTCAGGGTCCCTCTAACTCCCCACAAAAGTCAGAATCATGTCCCAGTTTTTGAAAAATCCCCTATTTCATTAAAAAATGAAAGCGTGTCAGAGTGTTCCACGGTGGACTGGTAGTGGTTAGTGGGTCGCCGTGCCCTCCTCCAGGGGATCTTCCCAACCCAGGGATCACACTGCAGATGGATTCTTTACTGTCTGAGCCACCACAGAAGCCCAAGAATACTGGAGTGGGTAGCCTATCCTTTCTCCAGGGTACCTTCTCTACCCAGGGATTGAACCAGGGTCTCCTGCATTGCAGGTAGATTCTTTTCTTTATTGTGGGGTGGGGTGGGGGATTGGGGGCTGGGGGAGGGAGGCGGCGGGCGGGCCACTTCTATTGGTCTTTCATTTATCTATTTTCATCCATCTTTGTTCTTTGGCCCGTGTGGGCCTCCCATCGCGCGGTCTCTCTTGTCGCAGAGCACGGGCTCTGGGCGCATGCGCCCCAGAGCTCCGGCTCGGTAATTAGACACATCGGTCCAGCCGCTCCGCGGCACGTGGGATCTTCCCAGGCCAGGGATGGAACCGGCACCCCTTGCACTGCAAGGCGGTGTCCTTACCCACTGGACCACCAGGGAAGCCCTGAAGGTAGATTCTTTGCCAGGTGATCTACCAAGAAAGCCCATAGCACTATTTAAAAGAAACACTGAAACACGAGTCTCTTCTTATTAAGCTGTTGGAATCTCTCTGAGTTCACTTCTGAACCTTCCAAAAAAGCCTTTTCTGCTTCAGTCAGTGTGCTGGGTTGAAGCGCACCTTTGAAAAAATGCAAATCCAAGGAATTCCCTGGTGGTCCAGTGGGTAGGGTTCCATGCTTTCACTGCCAAGGGCCTAGATTTTATCCCTGGTGGGGGAACTAAGATCCCACTAGCTGCCTCATGGCAAAAAAAGAAAAGAAAAGAAAAGAAAAACAGATGCAAGTGAACCTATTTACAAAACAGAAACAGACTCACAAACACAAAGAACAAATTGATATGGGGTCTTGGGGGCTTCCTTGGTGGTCCAGTGCAAGGGGCACCAGTTCTATCCCTGGCCTGGGAAGATCCCACGTGCAGTGGAGTGGCTGGACCGGTGTGTCCAACTACCAAGCCGGAGCTCTGGAGCGCATGCGCCCGGAGCGGGTGCTCTGCAACGAGAGAGGCCACTGCAATAGGAGGCCCACAGAGGCCAAAGAACAAAGATGAGTAAATGAAAGATCAATAGAAGTGGCCAAAAAAAAAAATTATATGGGGTCTTACTCTCTCTGAGAACTACTGATTCCGAGCCGTAGACGAAGGATGGTGATTCTCAGTCTTGGCTACTCGTCGGGTTCCTTGGGGAGCATTTTAAACACTGATGCCCTGGCCCAACCCCCAGAGAGTCTGAAGCTGCTGGTCTGGGCGGGGCATAGGCATCACTGATCCTGAAAGTGCTCCGGATGACTCTCCCATGCGGCCAGGGCTGCGAGCCATTTCTACTCCCCTCCTCCCATTCACAGGCAAGATGCTGAAGCCAGACAAGAGGAGGAACTTGCTAAGGTCACCGGGCAAGTCGGTGACAAAGCAGGAGCAGAACACAGGAGCCGCAATTCCCAGGCAAAGCTTCCTTTCATTACACACGGCAGCCCTGTGTGGGGTGGTGTTTTTACTGTTACTGCTTTACTGGTGGCTTCCCTGTGTTCCAGACGGTAAAGAATCCACCTGCAATGGAGCAGACCTGGGTTCGATCCCTGGCTCAGGAAGATCCCCTGGAGAAGGGAATGGCAACATTCGCCAGTATTCTTGTCTGGAGAATTCCACGGACAGAGGAACCTGGAGGAGACCCGTCCATGGCATAGCAGAGTTGGACATGACTTTCACTCTCATTATTATGATGATGATACAGCACGAGCACACTGATACGGCTTAAAGTCCTCTGTTGTCTTTGAATTAGATCCAATGTTCTTAGACCTGATACTAACATAGTATTTACACCAAGTATATTTCAATTAACAAATAAATGAATGAAAATTGAGAGATTACTTATAAGAAATCAGCATTCCAACTTTAATAAGCAAGATTTTCTACAGGAAAATGTTAAAATTGTGTATATGTGGCAAAACGATGGATACTTTTCCATGTTAATTGAGGTTTTACTATTGTAATCACAGATGATTTCTTTTTCTTTTTTCTTTTTCTTTCGGCTGTGTGGCATGTGGGATCTTAGTCCCCCGACCAGGGCTGGAACCCAGGCCCTCTGCATTTGAAATGCGGAGTCTTACCCACTGGCCCACCAGGGAAGTTCCATTTATGTTTCTTATAGTCAGATAAAGAAGGTCTATATATATGGCACTGGGGGAAAAAGAAGTAGGCTAAGTAGGGTGGGACAGTCATGGAGTATTTTAATGGAAACACCAACTCTAGCCAGGAAAGGGAGGAAAGATGTACAAATGATTCATTTTTCCCTTCAACTCTAAGCTCAAAATTTTGCGTGTGACTGGGTGGCCCTGGAGGATGGCCTCTTTTCAGAATAAATCTTCTTTCAGTTGGGATAAAATCTCTCTTGTCGTGAATCAGATGTGTGTTCTTCATTCCCGGTGGCCACTCTATCCTAATGTCCTCCCTAGCCCAGTTCCTTGCATGTAGGGCTTAAATACGTCATTGAAAAAAAACCAATTGAAGTGTACCTAATTTACAATGGGTAGCTTCAGGTGCTACAGAAAAGGGATTTGGTATTTATAGACACATACATTTTCACATTCTATACCATTATAGTTATTACAAAACACTGAATATAATTCCAGGTGCTATTACAGGTTGTTGTTGTTTAGTTGCAGGTCGTGTCTGACTCTTTTAAACCCTGTAGACCGTAGCCCGTCAGGCTCTTCGGTCCATGGGATTCTCTAGGCAAGAATATTGGAATAGATTGCCATTTTCTTCTCCAGGGTATCTTCCTGATCCACAAACCCATGTCTACCGTGTTAGCAGGCAGGTTCTTTGACACTGAGCCACCTGGGAAGCCGTGTTATACAGTCGGCCCTTGTATCTATCTCTTTTATATGTTGTAGTGTGTATATGTTCATTCCAAACTCCCAATTCACCTCCTCTTCCACACTATGGTCCCCTCTGGTAGCCATAAGTTTGTTTTCTGTCTATAAATCTGTTTCTATTTTGTAAACAAGTTAATTTACATCATTGTTTTATATTCCACATATAAATGATATTTCTCTTTCTTGGTCTTATATATTTCATTTAATATAATAATCTCTAGGTCCTTCCAGGTTACTGAAAATGGCATTATCCCATCCTTTTTTATAGCCAAGTAGTATTCCATGTGACTTCCATATCTTAGCTATTGTAAATAATGGTGCTATGGCCATTGAGGGCATGTATCTTTGCAAATTAGAATATGGTAATTCTATTTTTAGTGGTTTTTTTTTTAAAATTTTGACCTCTTTTATTGTTTTTGGTTTTTTTATTTTCATCCATCTTTATTCTTTTGGCCTGTGTGGGCCTCGCATTGCAGTGGCCTCTCTCATTGCAGAGCACTGGCTCTGGGTGGAGGCACTGCAGAGCACTAGCTCCTAATTGGACACACTGGTCCAGCCGCTCCATGGCACGTGGGATCCTCCCCAGTCAGGGATCGAACCTGTGTCCCTTGCACTGCAAGGTGAACTCTTTACCCACTGGATCACCAGGGAAGCCCTATTTTTAAATTTTTAAGATGCCTCCAGATTGTTTTCCACAGTGGCTGCACCAATTTACATTCCCACCAACAGTGCAGGAGGATCCCTTTTTCTCCACACCCTAATGTAGGTGCTTTTTCCCTCCACAGGATCTGTGTTAAGCCCACAAGAGAATATGATCTTCCTCTCATTGTGCGGTTTATTAAATTTGGTTTACCAGTTGTCTTTCTGCCATGTTCGCATCTTCAAGTAGATATTTACAGTGTTTGACCAATGTAAACAAAATTTAGTATTTGAAGAATGAAAAGACAACAAACCACATCTCCTTGTAGAAAATAAATAAAATCTTTTATTCTCTCTCTCTCTCTTTTTTCTTTAGTTAAGGGCTTCAGACAAAAAAAGTGAGGTTAGTCACTGACCGAGACTATCTCACATGTGACATTTTCCAGACACCAGGAAGAAATGTGATCAGCCTCCACAACGTAAATGAGAGAAGCGTCCCCAGACTGTTCTGTCGTTTGGTTTGATTTACAAGTCTTTTTAAAATGAGGACATGTACCACAGGGTTCAGATTTTCATCAGTGGAATATTTTAGAAAATAAATCCAACGTTTATTTCACTGCTGTACCCTGAGTGCGGGACTGCCTGTGAAAAAGGTTTTGAAAAGTCATGGAATCTGTCACATGGTATAGACATGTGCCTCAAACATAATGTAACAAATAAACTCCATTATAATGTAACAAATAAATATAATGTAACACATAAACAAACAAATAATAAACATAATAAATAAACAAATAATAAACATATGTAACAAATAAACAAACTCCATTGAGAAATGGTGAGGGGCTTCCTTGGTGGTTCAGTGGTAAAGAACCTGCCTGCCAATGCAGGTGTCTGTCCCTGCTCCAGGAAAATCCCACCTGCTACAGGGCAGCTAAGTCCGAGCGCCCCAACTACTGAGTCTGTGCTTAGAGAGCGCCCCAACTACTGAGCGCCCCAACTACTGAGTCTGTGCTTAGAGTCCGGGAGCTGCAGCTACTGAAGCCCCTACACGATGGAGCCTGTGCTCCTCAACAGGAGAAGCCACCGCAACGAGAAGCCCCTGCACCACAATGAGAGTAGCCCCTGCTTGCTGCAACTAGAGAAAAGGCCCACGCAGCCAGGAAGACCCAGAACAGACCGCCCCCAAAAGAAGTAAAAAAGAAGAAGAAAAAAAGAAACAGTCAGCCCCAAAGCCCATGAGTCCTGTTCATCACAAACTCCGCCCTCTTCCAGGGTAAATCATACCCTGCTTTGTGACAAACAATTCCTTGCTTTTCTATAGACAGGTAATGTTGATAAAGCTATGCATCTCTCAACACTATAGATTTGTCTATTTCTCAGCATGATATCCAGGCAATCTTACCATATGGATTATTTCTCTGGGTAGCTGTTTTTGTAGGAAAAATCAATTAAGTAAAAAAAGGGAACATAGGGCCTCCCAGTTTCCTGGCCACGTTTCCTCCCTTGGAACCCTTGTTTCTTCTCTTTCGAGAGTGGAGAGAGCTGCTGGATTTTTTCTATTTTTTGTCAGGCAAAAGTTCAGGGCCTGCAGCTGGTGACTGTAACATGAGCCCCAGCTCAGATAAAAACATGTAATCCCAAGGTTTTGTTGGTTATTTCCAGAGAAACAGAGAAAGAGAGAGAGCAAGCGAGCCCAGAATTGCCCTGGGAGGGGAGATAGTTGCCTGGTCTGTGGTATTGAAGCACCAGGGTGCATTTTAGATTTTTTTCCTATGCAATGAAAATGAACAAGTCAGACAGCATGTCTTTGAAAAAGCAACCTCATTTCAAACAAGTTGAGAAGTCCCATCTGATTCCAAACAACATACAAACCAAACCTCCCTGCTGACTGCTCTGCTCTTTAACTGAAACAGCAAAAAAACCAAAAAACAGAATCAGCAAAAACACCCCCCATGTTCATCCATAGGGAAGTAGCAAATTAACCTATAAAGTGTTAGTTGCTCAGTCGTGTCCCACTCTTTGGGACCCCATGGACTGTAACCCCACCCCACCCCCACCCCCGCCTCCTGTGTCCATGGGATTCTTGAGGCAAGAATACTGAAGTGGGTTGCCTTTCCCTTTTCCAGGGGATCTTCCGGCCCAGGGACCAAGGGCAGGTCTCCTGCATTGTAGGCGGGTTCTTTACCGCTGAGCCAGTGGGGAAGCCTCCCCAAAAGGTGATAAGTCAGTGTAACTATTTCCTGGTTCCTGCCAGACTCCAGAGGGATATGTTTATTTCTTCCTGTCTGCAGCCACTCACAGGTAAACCTGGTTAGGAAGTTTCCCATGAGCTAAACAAACATACTCTATTTCATTCATTTAATTTCGGCTGCACCTCATGTCATCGAAACTGTGCCCCTTGCACTGGAAACTTGGAGTTTTCACCACTGAACCACCAGGGAAGTGCCTAAAAAAAGGTATTTTAGCTTAACTCTCAGGCATAGGAGACAAGGTTCCTAGAGATAGGCCATTATGTATACTTTAAGCCATAGGCAATATCCTTGTAGTGGAAAATCAATTAAGTAAAAGGGAACATAGGGCCTCCCAGTTTCCTGGCCACGTTTCCTCCCTTGGAACCCTTGTTTCTTCTCTTTCGAGAGTGGAGAGCTGCTGGATTTTTTTTTTTTTTGTCAGGCAAAAGTTCAGGGCCTGCAGCTGGTGACTGTAACATGAGCCCCAGCTCAGATAAAAACATGTAATCCCAAGGTTTTGTTGGTTATTTCCAGAGAAACAGAGAAAGAGAGAGAGCAAGCGAGCCCAGAATTGCCCTGGGAGGGGAGATAGTTGCCTGGTCTGTGGTATTGAAGCACCAGGGTGCATTTTAGATTTTTTTCCTATGCAATGAAAATGAACAAGTCAGACAGCATGTCTTTGAAAAAGCAACCTCATTTCAAACAAGTTGAGAAGTCCCATCTGATTCCAAACAACATACAAACCAAACCTCCCTGCTGACTGCTCTGCTCTTTAACTGAAACAGCAAAAAAACCAAAAAACAGAATCAGCAAAAACACCCCCCATGTTCATCCATAGGGAAGTAGCAAATTAACCTATAAAGTGTTAGTTGCTCAGTCGTGTCCCACTCTTTGGGACCCCATGGACTGTAACCCCACCCCACCCCCACCCCCGCCTCCTGTGTCCATGGGATTCTTGAGGCAAGAATACTGAAGTGGGTTGCCTTTCCCTTTTCCAGGGGATCTTCCGGCCCAGGGACCAAGGGCAGGTCTCCTGCATTGTAGGCGGGTTCTTTACCGCTGAGCCAGTGGGGAAGCCTCCCCAAAAGGTGATAAGTCAGTGTAACTATTTCCTGGTTCCTGCCAGACTCCAGAGGGATATGTTTATTTCTTCCTGTCTGCAGCCACTCACAGGTAAACCTGGTTAGGAAGTTTCCCATGAGCTAAACAAACATACTCTATTTCATTCATTTAATTTCGGCTGCACCTCATGTCATCGAAACTGTGCCCCTTGCACTGGAAACTTGGAGTTTTCACCACTGAACCACCAGGGAAGTGCCTAAAAAAAGGTATTTTAGCTTAACTCTCAGGCATAGGAGACAAGGTTCCTAGAGATAGGCCATTATGTATACTTTAAGCTATAGGCAATATTCTTGTAGTGATTAACTGGTAGCAAAAGCAATAAAATACAAAGGTTAAACTAAAAGAAATCCAATATGGAGTCAGATTTGTTCTTCCCGATTACAGCCCCCGTGCCTCTGGCTCTCCCTTTCTTTGGGTCCCAGCATGCACTGCAGCCAGACCAATGGGGGTTGTCCTAGAACCCCTCTCATTGTCTCTGACCACCTGGCGATTCTTTTGGCTGGACCCATAGGGAGAAGGAATTCAAGACATCCCAGGAGACAGCTTGCTAAGACAAAACGTCAATTTTGTGGTAAGATGTGCTGGAAGCTGTGGAGATTTCTTTCTTCAATGTTTGCCTCTTTTATTGATTTTTAAGTATATTTATTTTCATCCATCTTTATTCTTTGGCCTGTGTGGGCCTCCCATTGCAGTGGCCTCTCTCGTTGCAGGGCACTGGCTCTGCGTGCACGCGCTCCACAGCGCTGGCTCCTAATTGAACACACCAGTCCAGCTGCTCGGCGGCACGTGAGGTCTTCCTGGGCCAGGAATTGAAGTGGCGCCCCTTGCACTGCAAGGCGGACTCTTTAACCACTGGACCACCAGGGAAGCCCAAACGATTTTTCAATATATAAGTGTGTGGGGTGATAGCGGGGGTGGGAGGGGTCAAAAGAGGACTCGAGCTATGAATATTCCAGTCTCGATTTGACTATGGGAACTGAAATTAGTGAGAGGAGGCAGAGAAAGTGCCAATTGGAAAGTCTCCCGGGAGTGGCCACCCACAGGATTTATGGGCACCTGGAGTTACTGGCCTCATTGACTGTCATCAGGGGAAAAAAAAACCTCCCTCCAAGGCAGGGAAGGGCGGGGACTTTCTTGTGGAGTTCAGTGTTTACCTGTCTACACTGATGAATAAGCATTCCTTTGTCCTGGCTTCCTTCCCAGCCCTACACACAGAGGCAATCCTCTTACTTATTTCTTATTTATTTATTTTTAGAGAGAGTGTCTCACTCTCTGGCTTCAGAGTTCCAGTGGTTGCCAGATGGCCGGCTCCATTTCCAACCCAAGACAGTCAATGGACACAGTCATTTATTCATTCAACGGAGAATGATTAAATGTCCCTCCATGGTGCACACTGTTTAGATTCTGGGAATCTGATGGTGAACAAGACAAACAAGGGGTCTACCCTGGGTCGGAGGCGGGGCTTCTGCTGTCATGGCAATACAACTTGACTATGGTGCTATTTATGGTGACCAATATGGAGTCAGATTTGTTCTCCGATTACAGCCCCGTGCCTCTGGCTCTCCTTTCTTTGGGTCCCAGCATGCACTGCAGCCAGACCAATGGGGTTGTCCTAGAACCCTCTCATTGTCTCTGACCACCTGGCGATTCTTTTGGCTGGACCCATAGGGAGAAGGAATTCAAGACATCCCAGGAGACAGCTTGCTAAGACAAACGTCAATTTTGTGGTAAGATGTGCTGGAAGCTGTGGAGATTTCTTTCTTCAATGTTTGCCTCTTTTATTGATTTTTAAGTATATTTATTTTCATCCATCTTTATTCTTTGGCCTGTGTGGGCCTCCCATTGCAGTGGCCTCTCTCGTTGCAGGGCACTGGCTCTGCGTGCACGCGCTCCACAGCGCTGGCTCCTAATTGAACACACCAGTCCAGCTGCTCGGCGGCACGTGAGGTCTTCCTGGGCCAGGAATTGAAGTGGCGCCCCTTGCACTGCAAGGCGGACTCTTTAACCACTGGACCACCAGGGAAGCCCAAACGATTTTTCAATATATAAGTGTGTGGGGTGATAGCGGGGGTGGGAGGGGTCAAAAGAGGACTCGAGCTATGAATATTCCAGTCTCGATTTGACTATGGGAACTGAAATTAGTGAGAGGAGGCAGAGAAAGTGCCAATTGGAAAGTCTCCCGGGAGTGGCCACCCACAGGATTTATGGGCACCTGGAGTTACTGGCCTCATTGACTGTCATCAGGGGAAAAAAAAACCTCCCTCCAAGGCAGGGAAGGGCGGGGACTTTCTTGTGGAGTTCAGTGTTTACCTGTCTACACTGATGAATAAGCATTCCTTTGTCCTGGCTTCCTTCCCAGCCCTACACACAGAGGCAATCCTCTTACTTATTTCTTATTTATTTATTTTTAGAGAGAGTGTCTCACTCTCTGGCTTCAGAGTTCCAGTGGTTGCCAGATGGCCGGCTCCATTTCCAACCCAAGACAGTCAATGGACACAGTCATTTATTCATTCAACGGAGAATGATTAAATGTCCCTCCATGGTGCACACTGTTTAGATTCTGGGAATCTGATGGTGAACAAGACAAACAAGGGGTCTACCCTGGGTCGGAGGCGGGGCTTCTGCTGTCATGGCAATACAACTTGACTATGGTGTATGCTATTTATGGTGTATCTGCTACCTTTAAGCCACTTTGGGAGTTGTTTGTTATGTAGTGATGCTAAATGATACACTCATAAGCCAGTGCAGTACAAGAGTGATTTTTGTGAATGTATGTGAGGGAGAGAGGGCTTCTCAGGTAGCATAGTGGTAAAGAAACTGCCTGCAGTGCAAGAGATGTGGGTTCGATCCTTGGGTCGGGAAGATCCCCTGGTGGAGAAAATGGCAACGCACTCCCAGTATTCTTGCCTGGAGAATCGCATGGAGAGAGGAGCCTGGTGAAATACCAAAACCAGAAGGCATTTTCTTTCATCGATTAATTTTTTTTCATTATGGAAGCGTAAAAGTGTAAGCAACAATAAAAAGAATAGTATAATGATCTCCATCTACAACAACTTGTCTTCAGGGTCAGCTCTCAGCCAATCTGGTTTCATCTATCCTCCTACTCTTTTCTTATTGGGGTTATTTTTTGGAGTATTTTAACAATATATATTTTTTAAAGATTTATTAATTTATTTTATTTTTGGGCGGGGGTTGGGGAGGGATGGGAGCGGGCGGGCCACTTCTATTGGTCTTTCACTTCTCTATATTCATCCGCCTTTGTTCTTTGGCTCCTGTGGGCCTCCCATCGCGGTGGCGTCTGTCGTTGCAGAGCGCCGGCTCTGGGCGCATGCGCTCCAGAGCTCCGGCTCGTTGATTGGACACATCAGTCCAGCCGCTCCGCGGCACGTGGGATCCTCCCAGGCCAGGGATCAAACCGGCACCCCTTGCACTGCAAGGCGGTGTCCCCATTCATTGGACCACCAGGGGAAGCCCAACAATACTTTTTTAAAAATATAAATAAATTATAGTATCTGGAAATAGTCTGTTTCGGCCATGCTGCAAGGCTTGTGTGATCACAATGCCCAGATCAGGGATCAAACCCTGGCCCTCTGCCGTGCAAGTGCAGAGTCCTAACCACTGGACCACCAGGGAATTCCCTATAATCTGTGTATTTTTAATGATTACCTGAGATGGAGAAATATGTGTACAGACTCACATCAGATGCTGAGGCTGGCAGTCTGAGGGTTAGGGGGCAGGAAAAGCCCTGTCGTGGGACATTTAGAAAGTACAAACTGAAGAAAGTTGGGAACAAGAAGTTCTCTCGGCACAAACCGACTAGAACAAGCCAGAGGAGTCACAGAATCCCCAGGGTAGGTGATTACACCTTATTCCGGAGGAGAGATCCGGGTGGAAGACCGGATCCCCCCTGGACCTTCGTATTTATGGAAATTCTGTGGGTGCTCATCCAAAGGACGCAGAAAAACAAAATCAAACCTAAAGGTGAAACAGAGAAGAGGAAGCCGCCAAGGTAACTCTACAGTGAAGAGATGGTGGAAAGGCGGGGGTTGGCAGGGATGCACTGTCATGGAAACTGCAGTTGGAAGTGTTGTCATGGAAACCACAGCCAGGGCTCCTATCAAGGGTGCTTCAAAACTATTTTTAGAGCCAGGGGTAATTGCAGGTGGTTTGCTGATAGGACAGGCAGCTGACCCCACTTACTTACACACATACATACATATACATGTGTATATACATGCATACAAATACGCATTTATCACTACACATGCATGTGATTGTATATTACATGTGTAATTACAAATATATATCTGTATGTTCTTTTCTTTTTTTACCTTATGTTCTTTATTCTTTTTTTTTATATGCTCTTTTCTATGATATGGAGGAAATGGCAACCCACTCCAGGATTCTTGCCTGGGAAATCCCAGGGACAGAGGAATCTGGTGTGCTACAGTCCATACAGCCTATGGGTTTATGTATATATACACAAACAAATTAAAAAATTTTTATTTTATACATTTATCTTTTAAATATTTTGCAATGCTTAATTAACTCGGAAGCTGCTTCTCTGATTGAGCCCTGATTGAAACACTCACAGACATCTATGCAGTGACGACTTAACAGGTCTGGGTTGCCCAAACTCTGCACGTATTAATTTTTTGTTTTCGGTCACACTGCACAGCATGTAGGATCTCAGTTCCCCTACCAGCGTTGGAACCCAATACTCCCTTGCAGTGGAAGTATGGAGTCCTAACGATTAGCCCGCCCAGGAAATCCCCAAACCCTCTACAGTTTAAAGAACTGACTAGCCCTTCTCTGATTCTCGGTAAGCTCTAAGCCTTACAGGATCCTGTACTAAAATGCAGTTTATGGTGGTGGCCTTGAGGCTTACAATATCACTTTGATCTCTGGAGATGCTGAAGGCTGAGTTAACTAAGGTCAATCACGGGTGTGCTCCATGCCTACCTACAGACTCAGGGAAAAAAAAAAACTCCTGGACACTAAGGCTCAAGTGAGCTTTCCCGGTTGGTTGATAATAAGTGTTATCACACGTTGTTGCTCCCAAAAGTAAGCAGGTCCATATAACTCTCTCCTACACTCCATCCTGTTCATCTGTTCCCTTTGCTGATTTTAAACAGTATCCCTTTCTTGTGAGCGACTATAAATGTGAGTAAACAATCTGCCTACCGACCAGGAGACACAGATTCAATTTCTGGGTTGGGAAGATGCCCTGGAGAAGGAAATGGCCACCCATGACAGCGTTCTTGACTGGAAAATCCCATGGACTGGAGCCTGCCAGGCTCCTCTGTCCATGGGAGTCGCAAACCAATCAGACCCGACTTAGCAACTAAACAACAACAACAACTTAATTATGAACACGATCATTTTTCTGAGTCCCAGGAAAACTCAGCAAATCGCTGAACCTGAAATCAGTGATATTCCTATGGTGAAGAAGAAGGAACTCAGGGCGCTCAAGTGATGAGTCTAAGGTCACACGGTTAAGAAGCCACACTGGTAGCTGTATTAGGGAGGGCCTGACAGGTAACAGGGCAACTCGAGCTGAGCCACTGAGGAGCACGTCACGAATTATTAACAAAGGTGTTCAGAACAAAACAAAAGATGCTGCCTGTAGGCAGTGAGTTGAAGAAACCAGCAAGGAAAAAGTGAAGTACTATCCCCAGGCTTGAAGGAGGTGGGGGGAGGCGTCAAGACGTTTCTAGAAGCTTCTGGAAATTTCTGCAACGTAGCTGAGACAGCTCTCAACAAGAGCCGTGGCTTTTGTTAGGGGAACTGGGCGACTGAAGGCACTCTTTCCTCTCGCCTTGAGCTTCCTGGAGGCCTTCTTCAGTGGAAGTATGGAGTCCTAACGATTAGCCCGCCCAGGAAATCCCCAAACCCTCTACAGTTTAAAGAACTGACTAGCCCTTCTCTGATTCTCGGTAAGCTCTAAGCCTTACAGGATCCTGTACTAAAATGCAGTTTATGGTGGTGGCCTTGAGGCTTACAATATCACTTTGATCTCTGGAGATGCTGAAGGCTGAGTTAACTAAGGTCAATCACGGGTGTGCTCCATGCCTACCTACAGACTCAGGGAAAAAAAAAAACTCCTGGACACTAAGGCTCAAGTGAGCTTTCCCGGTTGGTTGATAATAAGTGTTATCACACGTTGTTGCTCCCAAAAGTAAGCAGGTCCATATAACTCTCTCCTACACTCCATCCTGTTCATCTGTTCCCTTTGCTGATTTTAAACAGTATCCCTTTCTTGTGAGCGACTATAAATGTGAGTAAACAATCTGCCTACCGACCAGGAGACACAGATTCAATTTCTGGGTTGGGAAGATGCCCTGGAGAAGGAAATGGCCACCCATGACAGCGTTCTTGACTGGAAAATCCCATGGACTGGAGCCTGCCAGGCTCCTCTGTCCATGGGAGTCGCAAACCAATCAGACCCGACTTAGCAACTAAACAACAACAACAACTTAATTATGAACACGATCATTTTTCTGAGTCCCAGGAAAACTCAGCAAATCGCTGAACCTGAAATCAGTGATATTCCTATGGTGAAGAAGAAGGAACTCAGGGCGCTCAAGTGATGAGTCTAAGGTCACACGGTTAAGAAGCCACACTGGTAGCTGTATTAGGGAGGGCCTGACAGGTAACAGGGCAACTCGAGCTGAGCCACTGAGGAGCACGTCACGAATTATTAACAAAGGTGTTCAGAACAAAACAAAAGATGCTGCCTGTAGGCAGTGAGTTGAAGAAACCAGCAAGGAAAAAGTGAAGTACTATCCCCAGGCTTGAAGGAGGTGGGGGGAGGCGTCAAGACGTTTCTAGAAGCTTCTGGAAATTTCTGCAACGTAGCTGAGACAGCTCTCAACAAGAGCCGTGGCTTTTGTTAGGGGAACTCGGGGCGACTGAAGGCACTCTTTCCTCTCGCCTTGAGCTTCCTGGTGTCTCCTAGGGGGCCCTTTTGGCTGTGCCCCAGCAGGAAAGGTGGAGAATAAGAGGGGCAGTTGGTGCAGCCGAGGAAGTCGGCACCCCTAACCCCCATCCCAGAGGCCCACGTTTTGAGTAGAGAAGGGTGGAAAGACGGGATCAGGAGGGGCAATCGGGGAACACGCAGGCCCCTGGCTCGGTCAGGAACTCCACGGTCGCGTTCGCAGCTGCTCCGCGGCTCCCTGGCACAGCCCACGCGCTCGCTGCCACCACCGGTTGCCATGGAGAACGCAGGCGCCGGAGCGAGGGCGCAAGCGCGCCCGCCTCGACTCGACTCGGTGCCGCTGCTGGGACTGCTGGCTGTCTGACCTCCCTCTCCTGTCACCTTACAGGGTTGCTGTTTGGGGCCCGTTGCCGGCTGCGCCTGATTGACTCTTCAGTACCCCTGGGAATCGAACTGCCCGTATGTCCACAACTAGAGCCACCAGTCCTCCAACTTTTTGGAGGACTGGTGCCGGGGGATGGACGTGGACATCCACAGGGCCCTGGTGGTCACGGGCATCCCACAGGACTGTGGCCACGTGGACATCGAGGAGACCTTGAATGGGGTCCTCTCCCCGCTCCGCCCGTACCCCGTGCTCAACAAAATTTTTTTGAGGGAAGAGAATGCCAAGGCGGCCCTCATTGAAGTCAGCGAGGGTGTCAGTCGGAGGGCCATACCCCGAGAGTTCTCAGGAAGGGGGGTGCATCTGGAGAGTGGTCTGTAGGGACCCCACCCATGAGGCTGAGTTCTTAAAAAACCTGAATGAATTCCTGGATGCGGAGGCATGCACCCAGGAGGATGTGGTGCACCTGGTCCTGCTCAGCCAGGCCCCAGCACCCCAGACCCAGCCTCAGCACCCGAAGAGCTGGGCAGAAGCTTTAGGGGTGCTCCTGGTGGCGGTGGTGCAAATCATCTACCATATGGATGCCGACATGAGCAGCCAGGAGGAAGTCAGGGTGCAGGAGCTCGATGTAGTCCAAGCAGTAGCATCCTTGGCTTGGGTAGCAGGGAGGAAGGTCCAGAAGGAGCCAGGGCGGGCTGCAGAGGTGGGCTTTGCCTTGAAGATGGAGAACCTGGATGTCTGGAAGACTGTGGAAGATGGGAGAGGCCTTCCCAAATCTTTGGCTCGAAAGGCTGGCGCTCTGGCTCCAGGAGAAAGAAGCTGAAGAAGACTCCCAAACAGGAACTCGCGCCCTGGAAGAAATCCAAAGGCAGCAGCCATTTCCCCAGCTTGGCCTCTTTGAAGGATCCCAGAGCGGATGATGCTGAAAATATGGCGATGTCCAATGTGTCATGAGCAACAAAAAGCTGTGTGTGAAGCAGGAGGGGTCGGCTCTGAAGAAGCCCCCAGAGAATTCTCCCAGCAACCTGTCTCACCATACCCAAGCAGAAGCTGCAAGCCCTGGGGTTGCCTCTGAGGCAGACCAAGATGGTGGTCCGGAGGGCCCACCGGAGAAAAAGGCCATGGGCTGGGCCTCGGCAAAGAGCCCTGCCCTCATGAGAAAGAAAAAGAAGGTGAGCTTGGGCCCTGTCTCTTACGTTCTTGTTCATTCAGAAAATGCCAGGAAGAAGCCAGAGATGCCAAGGAAAAAGACAGACTTGGAAAGGGACGCGTCGGATCGGGGCCCCCAGTCAGCTGAGTCGCCAGCCTCAACCTCACGGGGTCCAGAGGCCAAGCCGCAAGGCCCTCCTCCTGTCTCCAGAGGTGAGAAAGACAACAGGAGTCATTCGGGTTGAGGACATGGAAGGGGAGGAGCAGCAGGGGCAGGTGGGGCACCGGGACCCAAGGGGACAGAGAGTCAGGCGGTTGGTGAGGACCCTGGTGCAGTGGAGGAAGCAGGTGACACACTCGTGGAGGTCTCAGAGGCTGAGAGCCCTGACCTCCCTCCTCGGAGCCCCTGGAGCCCAACACGGGGGCCACCTGTGGGGGCAAGAGGTGGCAGAGCAAACCTGCCGACCCACCTCTTGACAAGTGTCTCTCTGGTACTTCCAGGCATATGTCCCTTCATCTGATCCCTCTCCCTGAATAAGGATGGAATTCTCGGGGGTCATATTGTTTGTCAGAGGAGGTGGCCTTGAAAGGGGCAGTTTTCTGGAGGCCGGGTTGGGAGATGAAAATGTTCAAGGATTTAGAAAATCTCAGGAAGTCAAAAATCCTTTCCCATGACACCTCACCCTACTTCTCCTCTTGAGCCGGCTGACTTATCCACACAGGGGGCCGTGTGCACCTGAGCAGTCAAAAGAAAGCCTAGGAAGAAGTTCCACGTTGAGAACAAAGTTTCTCTTGTTGTTGAGGTTTGACTGTTTTATGGACTTCCTTTGTAGAGATCTGACTCAGAGGTAAATGGTGCGTGAGATCTTAGGTTGGGGAGAGTAGGGGAGGAAAGTGTAGCCTTGTGCTTTTTCCTGTTCCAGGCCTACTTTTTCACCTCCTAGAATCACCTTCAGAGGATGGAGAGTCACGAAGCAGTTTGGCAAAGTTCTAGAACATTCCCCTTGACACATGGGCAGGGTCACTGTTATGGTCACCCAGTCTGGCCTTTCTGTCCCATCCTTGCCTCCTCTACTGGGGGGTCAGCCAACCTCTGCAGAGCCTGGCGAAGGAAAGAGGGGGACACCCTTTGCTCCCTTCCACCCTCTCTCTGCTTCAACCCCTGGGTAGATCAAGTCAAGATCTTCGCTGCAGACCTGACTCCCTTGCTCGTCGTCTCCAATGTCCACTCTCCAGTTCTCTAATCAGAAGGTGGTAAGGTCCCAAGCATTGCTCTGGGGGAGAAGACTGTCCACTGAGGCTTTGAAGTGTTTACTTTTAGGTTCTGTTCGTAAAAAGGGTACTTGGATTCCCATTTGGGGTAAAACCCTTGCAGGAAACCTGCACTCTTAATTCCATCCCGAGCCCCCAAGCTCTCTTTGAGGCTGAGAACCAAATTTCCCATTATAGGAAGAGTTGAGAAAATATTCTTAAAAATTAGCTGTTCGCTCACTGAGCCACCATCATGGACACGAGCTGTGTGCAGCCCATCAAGATTGCCAGGGTCACCAAGCTTCTGGGAAGGACCGGTTCACAGGGACAGTGCACGCAGGTGCGCATAGAATTCATGGATGACAGGAGCCGCTCTGTCATCTGAAACGTGAAAGACCCCGTGTGCAAGGGCAATGTGCTGACCCTGTTGGAGTCCGAGCGAGAGGCTCGGAGGCTGCGCTGAACTTGTGATGGGGTCCTGGATGTCTGAGTTGATGCTTTGCCCCACGAGGATGATCTGCCGTTAATAAAGTGTTTATATCGTATGTTAAAAAAAAAAAAAATAGCCGTTCATTCGCACACTCTGAATAGACCAGAATGCCTTGTCTCCCGTGTGTGCAAGAGGAAGAGGAGGGACGGGCTACCTGAGCTCAGTGATTTCCAGACTGTATCAGAAGTAATCCAAATTTACTTTTCATGTATTTATTTTTAAAAAGGAAAGAAAAGTGACTACCTGAATGGCTCATAAGGCAAACAAGTCACATCAGCAACTGTCAAACTAGTAACTTGTGTTCATCAGTTTGTTTTGGTACAAGTATCCCCATTTGTTGATTTCACCATCTGTTTTCCTGTAACCTCATTTCTTGTAAGTGCAGCCGATAGGCAAGGTTCTGCGTGGGAGGACCTGGTCCCACGAATGCCCTGTCATAAGACAACCATTCTGGAAGAAGTTTCCCTTGGTAATTCACGTGTCCTGCTGTGATGTTCCGTTGAATGATGTCATCATCACCACAGCGCCCAGCGATTCATCTCCTATCAGAGTTTTGGGGTCTCTCTTCTGATTTCCGTCTTTGTGATAAAGAATATGAACAGTTGTTAGGTGTTGTTAGTGACTCAACAGGTTTCTAACGACAGTTCATATCAAACTTCTGGATGCGTCTGAGGATGTAGGAAAAAAAGGAAACGGTTTCCGTTTGCAGCTCTTCATCTGCGCAATCATGGTTTTCTTCGGGTTCAAGCAAAACAAAGCACGGGCGTGAATTGGCCTTTCATGCTTGCGGGCTCTCCAGCTCCTGATTTCAAAATCAGGCCTGTTAAGGCTTCGTTGTGTTAACAGGTTGACACCATCATTAGTAAATGTGTATGGTATCAAATAAAGTTTACAAATTTAAGTATCTCCTGAGTCTCTTATAGGCGCCAGTGGCATGGACCATTTAATTTAAGGAAAGGGTCCCTCTCCACCGCCCCGCACCGAACAGTACACAGTTCAGTCCTAGACTCCCACCCCGAGGTGAGCTCTTGTCAAACCTGGGTTAAAACTGTAAGTCAGTTTTCCATGAGAGGAAGCCGTTGCAATGTCTGTCCTCATAACTATATGGCCTGCCACCCATGTGAAAGCCTCCGCCCTCCCCCAGATTTCTAGGGTTTCTAGACCAGGTAACCAATGGTTGGATTACCTGGAAAGACGAGTTTCCTTTGAAAAGTAGCTGGAAGATGAACTCTCTCTTCCCGTTAGACTGAAGCTGAGGTCTTTCAAGTTTTCTCCTCCCCAAGCCACTTCCCTGTTAGGGATCCATGATCCAGGGTGGCCATTGCACCCGAGCCACACGATGCCCTGGAGGCCAAACAGAAGGGGAACTGGGAGGGCGGGGAGTGAATGACGCGCTGGAGTGTGCACATGCAGAGACCCAGGTCAGAGGCTACGCTCCTGGGTGTTCTCCTCCGCTCCTCCAGGGGAAAAGCCGGCTTTGGCCAAGATGTTTACATACCTCTCACAAGCAGTCACTCTGTCCAGTTACACCCACTCAATCAGGAAAGACGAAGTGGGAGGAATGTGGCCCAAGGTGGGGGAAGGTCCAGGGGCGGGGCTCTAGTCAGCTCTCCAAGGAAGCCCCGAGACTGCCTCTTGGACAGGGCGGCGTTCTGTTCGGGGGTATACCAATAAGAGTGGGACATGACCGAACGACTAAGCCAGCACACTCGCCCTTAGAGTGAGGGACTGGGTAGAGGCCAGGTGGAGGGGGTGCAAGCGGGGCTTTCGGCTGCCCATTCTTTACTTGGGTTCCCTGTACTTGTCAATTTCTAACCATGCAGTCATAACGGGTGTGTTTTTGTTGTTTTTTTGACTGCACTTGCAGCATAAAGGATCTTATTCCCCAAACCAGGGATCAAACCCGTGCTCCCTGGAGTGTAAGCTCAGGAATTCTAACCACTGGGCAACCTGGGAAGTCCCATATTGGGTGGGGTATTTTTCTTTTTTTTTTTAACTTTTATTTATTTACTTATTTTGGGGGGGCAGGTTGGGGAGGGAGGGGTGGGCGGGCCACTTCTATTGGTCTTTCATTTGTCTATTTTCATCCGTCTTTTTTGTTCTTTGGCTCTTGTGGGCCTCCCATCGCGGTGGCCTCTGTTGTTGCAGAGTGCCGGCTCTGGGTGCATGCGCTCCAGAGCTCCGGCTCGGTAATTGGACACATCAGTCCAGCCGCTCCGCGGCACGTGGGATCTTCCCAGGCCAGGGATCGAACCGGCACCCCTTGCACTGCAAGGCGGTGTCCTTACCCACTGGACCACCATGGAAGCCCCCTTTTCTTTTTTTTGAAGTAGTCAATATTCAGTCATAAAATCACATGAGGTGCTGACAAACACTACATGTGACTGAACCTCAAAAACAATTGAAGAGAAGCCAGGCATAAAAGGTCACATATCATATGAGTCTAGTGATATGAAATGTCCAGAATGGGGGACTCTATAGCAACAGAGAGTGGATCATGTTATCAGGACTCGGGGAGGGTGAGTGGTTTCCCCTGTGATTGTCACACTTCTACTGCTTAGGGAGCACAGAGTTTCCTTTCCGAGTGATGAAAATATCTGGGGTCTAGATAGAGGAGGTGATCTACATTGGGCTCTCCTAAATGCCCCTGAATTAAGCACATTAAAATGGTTAAGTTTAGGGTTTCTCTGGTGTCTTGGCAGTAAGGAATCTGCCTCCGAATGCAGGAGACACAGGTTGGAATCCTGGCCTGGGAAGATCGCACATGGCAACCTAGCCCATGAGCTACAACTATTAAACCTGTGCCTCGGGCTTCCCTGGTGGCCCAGTGAGTAAAGAGTCTACCTTGCAGTGCAAGGGGCACCAATTCGATCCCTGGCCCAGGAAGATCCCACGTGCCGCGGAGCACTGGACCGGTGTGTCCAATTACGAGCCAGCACTCTGGAGCGCATGTGCCCACAGTCAGTGCTTGGAAACTTAAGAGGCCACTGCAATGGGAGGCCCAGGCAAGTCGAAGAATAAAGATGGATGAAAATAAATAAAAAATCAGGGCTTCCCTGGTGGTCCAGTGGGTAAGGACACTGTCTTGCAGTGCAGGGGGCGCCGGTTGGATCCCTGGCCTGGGAAGATCCCACCTTCTGCAGAGTGGCTGGACTGATGCGTCCAACTACCGAGCCGGAGCTCTGGAGCGCATGCGCCCAGAGCCAGTGCTTTGCAACAAGAGAGGCCACTGCGATGGGAGGCCCACACAGGTCAAAAGAAGAAAGATAAATAAATGAAAGCTCAATAGAAGTGGCCAAAAAAAAAAAAAAAACAACTTAAATAAATCAATCAAAGAGGCCAAAATTAAAAAAAAAAAAAAAGGAAAAAAAAACCTGTGCCCCTCAAGCCCGGGAACAGCAATTATTGAGCCCTCATAGGGCAACTACTCAAAGCCACACACCCTAGAACCCGTGCTCAGCAACAAAAGAAACCACTACAATGAGAAGTCTGTGCACTGCAACTAGAGAAAAGCCCAAGAAGCAATGAAGACCGAGCACAGCCAATAAATAAATAATAAATAGAAAGGTAAAGTTTATACATATGAATTTCATGCAATTTTTTTTAACTATAAGATAAATCTGGATCTTGGACTTTTTTTGTGGAGGATGCTCTGGAGGCTCTCCTTTATACTTTTCCCTGAATTAAAAAAAAAGAGTTGTAAAAAGGGCTTCCCAGGGGGTCCAGTGGTTAAGACTCCATCTTGCAATGCAAGGATTACTAGTTCAGTCCTTGGCCCTGGAAGACCCCGTGTGCTTCAGAGCAGCTAAGCCGGCGTACCACAGCACTCTATAGCCCATGTGCCGTGACTACGGAAGGCTGTGTGCCTCGTGCCCCCACTCCACAACAGAGAAGCCACCGCAGTGAGAAGCCTGCAAAGGGAGTAGCCCCTGCTTTGCAGCAATCAAGACTGACCACAGCCCAAAATAATAAAAATAAATAAATATATTTTTTTTAATTAGAAAAGAACAGGGGAACTTCTCTGGAAGCCCAGCAGTTAAGACTCCACCCTTCCAATGCAGAGGGCACGGGTTCCATCCCTGAGCAGGGAACTAAGATCCCGCACGCCTTGGAGTGAAGCCCCCAAGTCTTCGTCACCCCTCAGAAAAGCCACAAAGCCAAACACTCTTGTTTGCGGCAGACACTACAGTGCTATGGACTACCAGGTAAGACAACCTTTGGGGCAGATCTCGTAAGAAAGCTTTGGCTGTCACGTTTAGATGTGTATTTGAGGTTATTTTTCGTCAATATGTTTTTAGTTGGAAAGTTTCTAGTTTCCCAGGGGTCAATTTTGAAAATTCCAACCTGGGCTCATCTATTCATGTAAAACTGGAAAAGCAAGAGGGTTTGCAGAGAGTACACGTCTGGTCACACTCAAGTAAAGGAAAGCTGTGGGCCGTCCCCTCCCCACTCACCCCTGCCTCGGTTCTGGAATGTTCTGGAACATTGGTGAATGTGTAGCTAATGTCAGCGATCACAGGGCACTCTTACGCTCCAGGCGTGTTCTGTGTGTTTACCCCTGTGCCTTTCACACTTCAATAAGAAATGTGAGGACTTACAGGACGTTCGAGGGGGAATCTATCTCTAAAGTAAAAGCTTCCTCCACTGCTTTCCCTTGATTCTGTACACGATTAAATGAAGCATTTCCTATGAGGGCAGGCTGGCTGTTTCTAAAACCGTCAACATGTGGGAATAAGGAGGGAACTATCCAAAACAAACAGGAAACAGAGAGGTCAGTCGTGCAAGGGGATTGGTTGCACAACTCTGTGTGTGTGTGTGTGTGTGTGTGTGTGTGTGTGTGTTAGTCACTCAGTTGTGTCCAACTCTGTGACTCCATGGACTGGGGACTCCCAGGCTCCTCTCTCCCTAAGATTCTCCAGGCAAGAATACTCCAATGGGTTGCCATTTCCTCCTCCAGGGGATCTTCCCGACCCAGGGATCAAGCAAGTGTCTCTTGCATTAGTGAATTGTTTACCATCACGCCACCTGGGAAGCCCGGTCAAAGCAAAGCACAGCAGAAATAGTCATGAGATAAGAAGGGACTGGGGGCTTCCCAGGTGACTTTGATGGTAAAGAATCTGCCTGCAATGCTAGAGACCTGGGTTTAATCCTGGGTTGGGAAGATCCCCTGGAGAAGGGAATGGCAACCCACCTCAGTATTCTTGCCTGGAGAATCCCATGAACAGAAGAGCCGGTCGGGCCACCAATGTCAGGCAAGAGTGAAACTGCAGCTTGCCCCCTGTCTCCTACTGCTGATGATCCTTCAGCTCTGCCATCCCCACCTCCACTCCCTCCTCCAGTTAGCAACCCTTCTTGCCTGTCCACAGATGCCAGCTCCTGTATCCAGCTGCAGGACTATGCTATTGTATTTTTCAAGGCCCTGTGAGATTAAAAATGTTTTCTTTATTTTTTTTTATGCTATTGCACTTTTCAAGACCCTGTAAGATTAAAAGTGTTTTCTTTATTTTTTTTAATGTATTATTCAAGTAAAAAGTATTATAAACCTATTACAGTATAGTATCGTACAGTCGATTGTGTTTGTTGGGTGCCTGGACTATCTTTGTTGGACTTAACAAACAAGTCCAGCTTACGAATGTGCTCTCAGAATGGAATTAGTTCCTATGAAGGGATGAACTGTATGTGTGCAGGGTCCCAGCTGCCATGGTGATTCCTCAGAAAAAGGCGACACTGTACTTCTTTTTAAAGTGAAATTACCCCCAAACCACATTTTCAGATATTGCTAAGTTAAACAGAGTTTTCTGCTGTTATTGGCAGCGTTTCCTGCCACTTCTGAACAAATATTTGTCGTTCTTATAAAGCGTCTTTGTCTTGGAAGGTGTAACCCTGTGGACGCTGGTTAGGGTTTAAGCCTTTTTGGTCTGGGCAGGTCATTGCCTGCAAAACTCCCCCAGTTATTTCTGCAAAGCACATGTCTTGTCACGCTCAGCTCCACAACAAGTAAACCTCAGGCACGGCTGTCCTGGAGAAAGTTCCAAGCCCTGAGCAATAGTTCTTTAAAACCCAGTGAATGAGTAACAACTGACTCGTGATCACGTGCCATGGGGGATGCGAGCTGGGGCCCCCGTGACTTTGACATTCAGCCTGAGCAAGGTGAACAGCTGAGACTCTTACTGACTTTAAAATGAAAATTCCCCACTTCCTGTTGATCCTCCTCCTGAAAATGGACATATTCTTCCAAGATAAACTGTTGAACAATTGCTATCATGTAAGAGTAACGGAGGAATTTTGAAAAACCATAATCCACGGTGGGAGCAAGATTAAGCCCTGGGTGCTGCGCTTAGCTGCTCAGTCATATTTGACTCGTTGCAACCCCATGGACTGCAGCCTGCCAAGCTCTTCTGTCCATGGGATTCTTCAGGCAAGCACACTGGAGTGGGTTGCCATGCCCTCCTCCAGGGGATCTTTCCAGCCCAGGGATTGAATCCAGGTCTCCTGCACTGCAGGCGAATTCTTTACTGCTGAGCCACCCGGAAGCCCTATCAGACAGTAAAATGCATCATCAGTGCATAATCTTCCTAACCATTTGGATACCCACAGGTACAAAATTTTTGGTTTCGATGAAGGCAATGTTGTGATTCAGCAGGCGAGATAAGAACCAAGCATCCAAATCTTTCTTTGGAGAGTGAGGGAATAACAGCTGGAATTCCGTGTTCTTTTGACTGAAATCCAGGTGGCTCCAAAATTGAAATGCAAACCATGAAGCCATCAAGCACTCCACAAAATATGGCTGAATTAAAACATGCACTTAGAAAACTAAGTGGAAAAACAGAACTCAGAAGCGATGAGGGGCAAACTTGATACATTCAAATTTTAAAGCTCATATATGATCAAAGAGTCACAAAGTCTAAAAAAACCTGACAAACTGAATGCATAGATTGGAAATCACTCCACTGACATATTCTTTCTGTCTCCATTTCCAAAATCTTTCACTGTTGTATTTTTTTCTTAATATTTTCATGGGTGTGCTACTGAAGCCCATGTGCCCTAGAGCCAAAGTTCCACAACAAAAGTTACCGCAACAAGAAGCCTGCTCACTGCAGCTAGAGAGTAGCCCCCACTCCCTGCAACTCGAGAAGAGCCTGTGGCAGCAGTGAAAACCCAGAATAGCCAAAAATAAATAAATTAATAAAAATTTAAAAAATATATTTTTTCATCCATATTAAGTGATCTGGTCTCAACTTTTTTTGCAACAATGTTCCAGCTATGGTAACAGTTTTCAAGCAGTTGTTAGTTCTAATCTCAGTTACCCAAATTCAGAAGGATTCGAAGTGGTGCAGTAAGGGAATTTTTTTTTTTTAAATTCTAAGCTTCAGGCAAAAAATTTTTAAAAACCATAATCCACGGTGGGAGCAAGATTAAGCCCTGGGTGCTGCGCTTAGCTGCTCAGTCATATTTGACTCGTTGCAACCCCATGGACTGCAGCCTGCCAAGCTCTTCTGTCCATGGGATTCTTCAGGCAAGCACACTGGAGTGGGTTGCCATGCCCTCCTCCAGGGGATCTTCCCAGCCCAGGGATTGAATCCAGGTCTCCTGCACTGCAGGCGAATTCTTTACTGCTGAGCCACCCGGAAGCCCTATCAGACAGTAAAATGCATCATCAGTGCATAATCTTCCTAACCATTTGGATACCCACAGGTACAAAATTTTTGGTTTCGATGAAGGCAATGTTGTGATTCAGCAGGCGAGATAAGAACCAAGCATCCAAATCTTTCTTTGGAGAGTGAGGGAATAACAGCTGGAATTCCGTGTTCTTTTGACTGAAATCCAGGTGGCTCCAAAATTGAAATGCAAACCATGAAGCCATCAAGCACTCCACAAAATATGGCTGAATTAAAACATGCACTTAGAAAACTAAGTGGAAAAACAGAACTCAGAAGCGATGAGGGGCAAACTTGATACATTCAAATTTTAAAGCTCATATATGATCAAAGAGTCACAAAGTCTAAAAAAACCTGACAAACTGAATGCATAGATTGGAAATCACTCCACTGACATATTCTTTCTGTCTCCATTTCCAAAATCTTTCACTGTTGTATTTTTTTCTTAATATTTTCATGGGTGTGCTACTGAAGCCCATGTGCCCTAGAGCCAAAGTTCCACAACAAAAGTTACCGCAACAAGAAGCCTGCTCACTGCAGCTAGAGAGTAGCCCCCACTCCCTGCAACTCGAGAAGAGCCTGTGGCAGCAGTGAAAACCCAGAATAGCCAAAAATAAATAAATTAATAAAAATTTAAAAAATATATTTTTTCATCCATATTAAGTGATCTGGTCTCAACTTTTTTTGCAACAATGTTCCAGCTATGGTAACAGTTTTCAAGCAGTTGTTAGTTCTAATCTCAGTTACCCAAATTCAGAAGGATTCGAAGTGGTGCAGTAAGGGAATTTTTTTTTTTTTTAATTTCTAAGCAAAATTGTGAAACTCGTCATTTCTTAGCGCAAATGAGAACCTCAAAGTGAACTACCCTGAACATGCCAACGTGAAACCATCTCGAATAGTAAACCGTGGTGTTCAAACTTGTTCCCCAGGCATTTGCTGTAAAGTTCCAACGTCACGAGGCGGAATAAATCCTTAGCAGATGCTCTTGTCGGTTTTTGGAGCCTGAGGAATGTGAGAGGTGGCAGCTGGTAGGTTAAACACTCTCACAGGCATGGGTGTGCCCAGACCGGCCTGTTCAGATACGGTTATGAGTGTTTTATTCAGTGACAGATTTCTAAGAGCCATCAGAGACGCAGAAAAAGGAAGGGGAGGGGAGTGGGGAAGAAAGGAAGAAAAGAGAATCATGACGGCTCTGCTGCCAGTAGTGTGGTCTTGCCTTCCAACACATTTTATTTTTAGGTTGTAGTGGTTTGGTTTTTATTTAATACGGACCCTTATAAAGAAGAAAACGAGAAATGACCCATTAACTCCCTGCCAAAATAGCCCCTGTGGACATTTAAAAATAAGGCTGGCACCATGCTAGACATTCAAGCAGTGCAGAATTGTGAAAATAGAAAGCACCACCCCATCCCCTTCTCCTGCGCCTCCCCCGAAGCCAACGACCATAACATGTTCACATTTTTCCTTCTAAAAAAGAAGACATGTACATGCCGGTATATCTCTCTCTCCCTGAGTGCATGTATTGGTGTGTGTGTGCATGTGTCTGTATCTCTATGTTGTGTGCACATGGGTGTAAGTGTATGTAGATTGCTATGTGTGTGTAGGTGCACACATATTTATACGTATTGTGTGTGTATACATGGTTGGATGGGGCTGCCCAAGTGGTGTTAGTGCTGAAGAACCTGCCTTCCAGTGCAGGGTTTGATTCCTGGGTCAAGAAGATCTCCTGGCAGAGGACATGACAACCCACTCCAGTATTCTTGCCTGAAGAATCCCATGGACAGAGGAGCCTGGTGCGCTACAGCCCATGGGGTCGCGGAGAGTCAGACATGACTGACCACAGCCCAGCCGGGAGGGATTTGACTCAGCGGATGCCTTCCAGCCCAGAGGCCCCGTTTTCCCTGCCTCCTGAGAAACCTCACTATTATTCTGTTTTTAAAAAGTCATATTGGCTCTTGGAAATAAGATGTGGGCAGAAGCAGGGTGCTTTTATTGTTTGTTTGTCGGGCACCTTTAGGACAATTGGAAATTAAGTGGTTTTGTCTCTGACTCTCTTCTTTTTGCATATCTTTGCCTGTTGACTTTATCTTGTGAATCTGAGACTAATTTTTTTTTTTTTCAGGAGAAGCTCCTGGCATATCCTAAATTCACATTCCCCAAATTCTCATTTTTTCCGAAGAAGAATTGAGGCTGACTCTCTCTGGGCTTAAGGTCAGATGGAGAGCTCACTCCCTCCTGCGATCCTGTGCTGATGCCTCTAACAACTGTCTGGGTAACGCTGAGTTGTAGCGCATGGCTCTCTGCGCCCAGTTTCTCTTCGTTAAGTAGATCAGTAAAGAATGTGTTTGATGGCAAATAATAGGAAACGATGACATCATAGATAGGCACTTATTTTTCTCACATAACAAAACACTTGGAAGAAGGTAGTCTCAGATATTGGCTCAGTGATGTCTGATCTTCCAGGTTGTTTAGTCTCTCTACCCCATCATCCCTTAGAGTGCTGACTTTCATGTTCGTGCCTGTTGCCTCATGACCACAAGATGGCTGCCACAACTCTGACCATCCCATCTACAATCCAGGGAGGAAGAAAGGGAAAGCCCTTTCTGAGTCTTCTTATCAGGGACACAGAGGTTTACCAGCAGACTCTCAACTGACATCTGCTTTCATCTCTTTGACCATAAGGTGTCACATGACTGAATAGTAGTCAAGGATGCTGAAAAATTGAGTCCCTGACTTTCAAAACCACGGGTGGGTGGAAATGAAAAAGGGAGCTGGGAAGGATCCTTGGGTTACCATAGTAACCACTGGAGTTCAGCGTTCTCCATGTGATGAATTTGAAAGAGTTTGAGAGAAGGAAACAGAAGATCCTGTAGGGTGAGGATGATTCCTCTTCCGGGAGCTGGGATTTATAGCCTGGGGGACAATCCATGGTTAGCTGTGACTCTGGAATCTTCTGTGACAAGGGAGAAATAATGGCAACAACAATAATATGAGAGTAATAATTAGCATCTAACATATGTGCCAGGCACCTGCTCTAGAAACCCAGTTTGTTTATGGCTCAAACCCTGTGATTATTCCTATAATAATATAGCTATAATAATATAGCTTGGCTGGGATCACAGAGTTACTCTTTTTTCTCACTAATTTTTTAAAGTTTTAAAAATATTTTTACAAAGTTTTGTTGTTCACATACATGTATGTTCCCAGCACAGAGTTACTCTTATTCCTCGCCATGTGTTCCCCACTCTGCAGCCAGCGGGAACCTTTAAAACTAAAATCAAGAGACACCCCTGGTGGTCCAGTGGCTAAGACTCTGCACTCCCAATGCAGCGAGCCCAGGTTCGATTCCTCGTCAGGGATCTAAGATCCCGAACACTGCAACTAAGACCCAGCATGGCCAAATAAGCACACACATGCATCCATTTTTTTAAAAGTGAAATCAAATTGTATCTTTCCAAAGCTCAGAGCCCTCTTGCAGCTCCTCCTTCATTCGCAATAAAAGCCCAAGTCCTTGCCTAGGCCCCCAAGGCCTCAGACCACCGACCTTCCCTGCACCTGCCATCTCTCTGATCTCATTTCCCCTGCTCCTCTCCCTGCCAGCCACACTAGCCTTCTCGCTTCTCTCTTGAAAACTCCCAGCATACTTCTGCTCCAGCTGGTTCTACTAAGATTCTGCTATGGTAGCCAATCTAAACTGCTGAATGCAAGTCGATCTCTTTGACCATAAGGTTCGTCAACTGACATCTGCTTTCATCTCTTTGACCATAAGGTGTCACATGACTGAATAGTAGTCAAGGATGCTGAAAAATTGAGTCCCTGACTTTCAAAACCACGGGTGGGTGGAAATGAAAAAGGGAGCTGGGAAGGATCCTTGGGTTACCATAGTAACCACTGGAGTTCAGCGTTCTCCATGTGATGAATTTGAAAGAGTTTGAGAGAAGGAAACAGAAGATCCTGTAGGGTGAGGATGATTCCTCTTCCGGGAGCTGGGATTTATAGCCTGGGGGACAATCCATGGTTAGCTGTGACTCTGGAATCTTCTGTGACAAGGGAGAAATAATGGCAACAACAATAATATGAGAGTAATAATTAGCATCTAACATATGTGCCAGGCACCTGCTCTAGAAACCCAGTTTGTTTATGGCTCAAACCCTGTGATTATTCCTATAATAATATAGCTATAATAATATAGCTTGGCTGGGATCACAGAGTTACTCTTTTTTCTCACTAATTTTTTAAAGTTTTAAAAATATTTTTACAAAGTTTTGTTGTTCACATACATGTATGTTCCCAGCACAGAGTTACTCTTATTCCTCGCCATGTGTTCCCCACTCTGCAGCCAGCGGGAACCTTTAAAACTAAAATCAAGAGACACCCCTGGTGGTCCAGTGGCTAAGACTCTGCACTCCCAATGCAGCGAGCCCAGGTTCGATTCCTCGTCAGGGATCTAAGATCCCGAACACTGCAACTAAGACCCAGCGTGGCCAAATAAGCACACACATGCATCCATTTTTTTAAAAGTGAAATCAAATTGTATCTTTCCAAAGCTCAGAGCCCTCTTGCAGCTCCTCCTTCATTCGCAATAAAAGCCCAAGTCCTTGCCTAGGCCCCCAAGGCCTCAGACCACCGACCTTCCCTGCACCTGCCATCTCTCTGATCTCATTTCCCCTGCTCCTCTCCCTGCCAGCCACACTAGCCTTCTCGCTTTTCTCTTGAAAACTCCCAGCATACTTCTGCTCCAGCTGGTTCTACTAAGATTCTGCTATGGTAGTAAATTACCACAAATTCATTGGAAGGAACAATGCTGAAAATGAAACTCCAGTACTTTGGCCACCTGATGCGAAGAGCCAGCTTGTTGGAAAAGACCCTGATGCTGGGGAAAATAGAAGGCAGGCGGAGAAGGGGGAAGCAGGGAATGAGATGGCTGGATGGCATCACTGACTTAATAGACATGAACTTGAACAGACTCCAGGATATGGTAGAGGACAGGGAAACCTAGTGTGTCGAAAAGACATGAATTTGAACAAACCCCAGGAGATGGTGAAGGACAGGAACCTGGCATGCCCACCATGATGGGGTCGAAAACAGTCAGACACGACTGAGCGACTGAGCAACAACAGCAAATCATCACAAACTCAGTGGCTTAAAATAGCACACATTCATTGTCTTAGGCTCTGGACGTTAAAAGTCTGTGCAGGTCAGCAGGGCTGTGGTCCTTATGGAGGCTTGGGGACCAATTACTTTTCTGCCTTTTCCAATGTACAGAGGCTGCCTGCACTCCTTGGCTCAAGGCCTTTTCTTGCATCACTTGAAACTGTGCTTCTTCTCTGACTCTGACCTTCCTGCCACCCTCTTTTCTTTTCTTTTTTTCTTTTTCTCTCTCTTTTCTTTACAAGGAATTTTCTCGATTCCATTGGGCCCACCTGGATCATCTAGGTTCCTCTCTCCATCTCAAGATCCTTAACTTGGTCACATCGAGGAAGCCCTTTTGTCACGGGAGGCCACAGGATTGCAGGTTCTGGACAGCAATTGTCGTTGGGGGACCTGATTCAGCCCCCCACAGAGCCTCAAATTACATCCAGAAACTTGGATGTAATCCACAACGCTGAGATTCAAATTCCCATCTGGTTGACTCCAGAACCTTCGGTCTATTCTACTCGCCAGAACTGTGGACTGTGGAAGGGACCGGCCACAGCCCCGCTCCCAACCTCTCAGCCCTATCTCTGCCCCCTCTCCCTTTCCGACTGCCCCCCAACCCAGTCTCTGGGGTTCAAAGCAAAGTCTCTGGTGCCACCTTGAAGGCACTCCTCTCTCTGATCTCAGAGCCACACTAGCCTTCTCGCTTTTCTCTTGAAAACTCCCAGCATACTTCTGCTCCAGCTGGTTCTACTAAGATTCTGCTATGGTAGTAAATTACCACAAATTCATTGGAAGGAACAATGCTGAAAATGAAACTCCAGTACTTTGGCCACCTGATGCGAAGAGCCAGCTTGTTGGAAAAGACCCTGATGCTGGGGAAAATAGAAGGCAGGCGGAGAAGGGGGAAGCAGGGAATGAGATGGCTGGATGGCATCACTGACTTAATAGACATGAACTTGAACAGACTCCAGGATATGGTAGAGGACAGGGAAACCTAGTGTGTCGAAAAGACATGAATTTGAACAAACCCCAGGAGATGGTGAAGGACAGGAACCTGGCATGCCCACCATGATGGGGTCGAAAACAGTCAGACACGACTGAGCGACTGAGCAACAACAGCAAATCATCACAAACTCAGTGGCTTAAAATAGCACACATTCATTGTCTTAGGCTCTGGACGTTAAAAGTCTGTGCAGGTCAGCAGGGCTGTGGTCCTTATGGAGGCTTGGGGACCAATTACTTTTCTGCCTTTTCCAATGTACAGAGGCTGCCTGCACTCCTTGGCTCAAGGCCTTTTCTTGCATCACTTGAAACTGTGCTTCTTCTCTGACTCTGACCTTCCTGCCACCCTCTTTTCTTTTCTTTTTTTCTTTTTCTCTCTCTTTTCTTTACAAGGAATTTTCTCGATTCCATTGGGCCCACCTGGATCATCTAGGTTCCTCTCTCCATCTCAAGATCCTTAACTTGGTCACATCGAGGAAGCCCTTTTGTCACGGGAGGCCACAGGATTGCAGGTTCTGGACAGCAATTGTCGTTGGGGGACCTGATTCAGCCCCCCACAGAGCCTCAAATTACATCCAGAAACTTGGATGTAATCCACAACGCTGAGATTCAAATTCCCATCTGGTTGACTCCAGAACCTTCGGTCTATTCTACTCGCCAGAACTGTGGACTGTGGAAGGGGACCGGCCACAGCCCCGCTCCCAACCTCTCAGCCCTATCTCTGCCCCCTCTCCCTTTCCGACTGCCCCCCAACCCAGTCTCTGGGGTTCAAAGCAAAGTCTCTGGTGCCACCTTGAAGGCACTCCAAGTTCTGGGCCCCTATCTTCCCTCTGTCCCCACAGCTCTCCACCCGCAGCCACTGGGCTGCTGCTCCTGGAACAGAGCTTGTTTCCTTTGGACCTCAGCCTGTGAACACTCTTCCAGGCCCTTCCCCCCTCCTTAGCCTGGGGACTTGCTCCACTTGGAGCTTGGCTCCAACGGCACCAGGTGGGCGGGTTGGAAGGAGCAATGGGCCAGACGACGCCAGATTCCAGGGCCCAGCAGATGGGCTGGGGCCTAGGGAAGGGGGCCCCCTCCTCCCCGTGCAAAAGCCAGGCTCAGCCAGGATGCAGGGAGGACTCCAACAGCTAGCCTCCTGATTCCACAGAAAACCCAGGACCACAAACCTCAAATGCATAACCCTCCTCTTTCTCTAGAAAGTTTTCCTCTCAAAGGCTGTGGCTGGTGATTCTCCACTCTCCTCAAACCTCCAAGTGCTCCTACCTAGCCCGAATCCCCAAACTGCTAAGCCTGGCATCTTCCTTTATTAAGAATAGAGATGAGACAGGGAGAGGTATTATGAGGTAGTGTTTGAGTCTGGATTCTATAGCCCAAGTGCCCAGCTTCAGGAAGACTTGCCTCTTACCAGCTGTGTGACCTTGGGGAAGGCGCTTCGCCTTGCTGGTTCACCTCTGTAAAATGGGAATGAAATTATAACCATTCTACCTCTGAGGATTTTTATGCGACTAAAACCAGCCATCTCTGTGAAATCCTTAGAACAGGGTCTGGCATGTAAGCACTGTATAAGATTTTCTTTAAAAATAAAATAAAATAAAATTTTGCTTCTTTAGATTCCCAGCATGAGATTCACCTTTGCCAGCGATCACTTATCTTTCCCTTCTGTTCTTGGAGGAAATGGCCTGGCTCCCCTCAGAAGTCAGTCCCTTCTCTGCACTGGGGTTCCACCTTCCCTGCTTGGGGAAGGTTTCATCTCTCTCTAGCTTGTTTCACAATCTCTCTTACTTCAGTTCTTGGTTTTTAGAAGCCTTCCCATAACCTGTCTCCAGCTACCACCTCTCCTTTCCTTTTTGGAAAAAAAAATATATATTGGCGTGCCCTGAGATAACTACCAGACCAGGGATTGAACCTGCTCCCCTTGCAGTGGAAATGTGAAGTCTTAATCACTGGACTGCCAGGGAAGCCCTTTCTCTTGAAAGGTGTTGTTTTTTAAAAAGTTTTATTTATGTATTTATTTATTTTGGGCTATTCTGAGTTTTCACTGCTGCCACAAGCTCCTCTCTAGTGGAGGTGAGCAGGCTTCTTTCTTGTTGCGGTGACTTCTCTTGTTGTGGAACTCGGGCTCTAGGGCACACGGGCTTCAGTAGTTGCGGCTCTGAGGCTCTAGAGCACAGGCTCCATAGTTGTGGCTCACGGGCTTAGTTGCTCCACAGTGTGTGGGATCTTCCCAGATCAGGGATTGAGCTCATGTCTCTTGCATTGGCAGGCAAGCTCTTCACCACTGAGGTACCAGGGAAACCCCCTTGAAAGGTGTTTGAAAACCTTTAAAGAACTGCCATTTGGGGATTTAGACAGAGACACCTTTTGCTCATTCGTCCAACCCTCTATATCTGATTCTTGTCCCCACCTCTCCAACAAGGTGACTCGTATCAAGGTACAGGGGCCTCTGTGGTGTAAAGCCAACAAAACAGCCGCATCTGGCTGTCCTCCTCTTTCCGGAAACCCTCTCCTGTCTGTGCTGTGAAATTCTTACTTTGAAATAATTTCCAGCATATCGTTGAGGTGCAAATGAGGATCAAGAATCACATCACTGAAACTTTCTGCCGCATAACAATTACCATGCCATCTCTCTCTCTTTCTCCCCAGCCCTCCCCTTTTCTTCTTCTGTGAGAATCTGTGTCTCTCTCCTAAGAATGATATACTGAAGTCTGGATGTTGTAATACCCAGTCGCTCAGAATGGGAACTTCTTTGGAAAGAGAATGGTTGCAGACAGAAGCAGATAAGACAAGGTCCTGCTGGAGTAGGATGGACTCCGAATCCCATGTGACGGGTGTCCTATCAGAAGACAGTCACGTGAAGGAAGCCCGAGGCAGAAGGAGGTGACACGTGACCGAGGCAGAAAGATGGGAGTCGTGCAGCTGGAAGCCAAGGAAAGCCAGAGCATGTCAGCAACCCCCTGGAAGCCGATGTCCTTGGTGGTCCAATGGTTAAGAGTTTGCCTTCCAATGCAGGGGCTGCAAGTTTGATCCCTGGTTGGGTATTAAGATCCCACATGCCACGGGGCATATCTCAACTAGAGAAGCCCCTGAGTTCCACAGCTCAAGAAATCTGCTGATCTTCAACCAGGACCCAGGATAGCCTAAATAAATAATAAAAAATAAGAGTTTAAAAAACACCAGAAGCTAGGAAGAGGCAAGAAGGCTAGAATGGGTTCCCCTAGAAGTTGCGGAAACACGGGTGGCCCTATTGACTTCAGACTTCCGGCCTGAGAACTGTAAGCGAATAAATTTCGATTGTTTTAAGCCATTCTGATTGTGGCATTTTGGTAAGGCAACCTTAGGAAACTGACATGCTCCATCCCCATCCTTTTCTTTCTCTCTCTTTTTTTGTTTCTGAACCTTTTGGGAGCAAGTTGCATGCATCATGATTTTTTTACCTCTCCACATATCTGTGTTCCTTCTCTAAAACTAAAAGGGACCTTCTCTCACACAGCCAAGGGAGTTATCAAAATCAGGAAATTAAGAACTTCCCTGGTGGTCCAGTGGTTAAGATTTCACACTCCCAGGGCAGAGACTACAAGTTTGATCCTTGGTCCAGGAACTAAGATCCCACATGCCATTCAGCAAAAGCCTAAAAATAAAAATAAGTAAAACAAAAAGGGAGTAAGAGTTAAATGAATTTTTTTTTTAAATAAAGAAGTTTGGACTTCCCTAGTAGTTCAGTGGCTCACACTCTGCACTCCCAATGCAAGTTCCTGGTCAGGGAACTACATTCCTGCATGCCTCAAGTAAGACCCGGTACAACCAAATTAAACATAAATAAATGAATAAAAATCAGGAGGTTAACATTAGCCCCACACCTTTATCCAATCTGAAGTCAGTATTCTGTCTCATTCATTCCCCCAGGCATATTCTTTCCAGCAACTGGGTTTTTTTCCAGCCTGGGATTTAACATGAAATCAGAAGTTGCCCTCCGTCGTCTCTTTCTCATCTTCTTCACTCTGAAGCTGTTTCCCGTCTTTCCTGGACATGTATGACCGTGACACTTTGAAGAGTTCAGGCCATTTCATTTGTGGAATGACCCTGGATGTGGGTTTGTCTGGTGTCTCCTGGAGATTAGATTCAGGGATGCGCTTTTCTGGTGGGAATTTCCCGGAAGTGATGCTGTGTCCTCCTCGGTCCATCATAGCAGGGGTGCCTGATCTCAGTACCTTCCACCACTGCGAAAGTTCTCTCTGATCATTGGAGTAAAATGGCATCAGCCAGATTCCACTATTTCTCTTTGAAACTCCTCCCTTTGCTTTAAACACACACCCTCCTTGCTTTATTATGTAAGCAAAACATCTTAAGTATTTCAGTAGATTGTTTCTCAGAAAGGGAATCTTTCAATACCAGCAGAGAAAATTCCCTGCTGCTTTTCTTTTGCATATGCATGTGTGCTATTCTATGATGGCACCATGATTTGCTAAACAGTCAATAAATGGATGGATCATGGTGGTGATTTAGTCACTAAGTCAACTCTTGTGACCCCAGGAACCCCATGCCTGCCTGGCTCCTCTGTCCATGGAGTTTCCCAGGCAAGATTACTGGAGTGGGTCGCCAATTTCTTCTCCAGGAAATCTTCCTGACCCAAGAATCGAATCCATGTTTCCTGCATTGCAGGCAGATTTTTTACAGACTGAGCCACCAGGGAAGCGCCTATAAAGGGATATATGGGTCATTTTCAGTCTTCTGCTTGTCCTTTCTCTCTTTCTTTTTTTTTTGCTCCTAAGTCATTATTTTTATTTTTCATCTATCTTTACTCCTTGGCCTGTGTGGGCCTCCCATCGCAGTGGCCTCTCTTGCTCCAGAGTGCTGGCTTGCAACTGGACACACGGGCCCAGCCACTCCTCCACACTTGGGATCTTCCTGTGCCAGGGATCGAACCAGTGCCCCTCGCACTGCGAGGCAGACTCCCTACCCACTGGACCACCAGGGAAACCCTGCTCTTCCTCTGTTTGCTCTTGGAGTTCTCCTGTCCCCTCCCCTCAGCACAATCCTTAATTTTTGTTCTTGATTTCCCCTCTTCTTCCTGATGTTGATCCACCATTTTCTCTCCTTAAATTTATTCATTTATTTATTTATTATTTTACTTTTTTTACTTTTACAGAGTTTTGTTGTTTACAGATATGGCCCTTTTCTCTCTTTTCTCCACACCCTCTCTCTAGATGATCTCACCCTGCTCCTCAGCTTAAAATTCCTCCAATGTGCCAATGATTTCTAAATTTATATCTCCGCCCCATCCTTCTCCCCTGAGCTCCAGACTCGTATGTCTAACTGTTTGAATGTCTGCTAGGCATATCAAATTCAAGAACCTCCCCCTCCATGGAATTCCTGACCTCCTAGCTCATTTCTCCCTAAATTTTCCCCATTGTAGTGCACAGACTCACCGTCCTTCTAAACACTGGAGCCAAAGATAGAGTCATTATTATTACTTTTTATTTTTTACAGAAGTTTATCCTTAAATATGCAATAGATTCCAAGACAGCATTTCATTCTAGCTGTAGGTCGCAACAGATATTCTGACAGGGACTCCGGATGTTTAAACAGGAATGAAACTAGGGTCATCATTGCCTCAGGCACAAGGAGCAGCCTACTTTTTGCCGGATTTCTGAATTCCACCTGTGGCCAGGGGGCCTTTCCCCACAGCCGTCGCTTTTAGCTCCTCGAGTTTCTTCTGCTCCTCCTTCTGCTTCTGCTTGAGTGCTTTATCTTCCTCATCCATCTCCTTGGCTTGCTTCTTGGGCTGCTTCAGGGGCTTCTTCTGGCCGCCTTCACGGCCCAACATGGCCACTGCCACCCCTTCCCCAGACCTTGCCACCGGAAGCATTCCTTTTTTAAATTGAGGAACAATTCATGTAATATAGAAGTAACCATTTTAACCATGAAAACAGTGTGAAAGCGTTAGTCACTGTTGTGTTCGACTCTTTGCAACCCCACAGACTGTAGCCGGCCAGGCTCCCCTGTCCATGGAAGGCTCCAGGCAAGAACACTGACGTGGGTAGCCATTCCTTCCTCCATTCTTCCTATCTCAGAGATCCAACCTGGGTCTCCTGCATGGGAGGCAGATTCTTTACTGTCTGAGCCACTGGGGAAGCCCTAAAACCAGCCGTTTTTAGTACCTTCACAATGTTGTGCAAGCATCACGTCTATCTACTCCAAGAATTTTCATCATCCCCAAAGAACATCCGATCCCGATTAAGCAGCCACTCTCCATTTTCCCTCTTCCTTCAATCCCTGGCAACCACTAATCAATTTTATATTTCTACAGCTTTACCTGTGTTGGAGTCTTTTTCTTTTCTGGCTGCGTGGCATGCGGGATCTTCCCTGACCTGGGATAGAATTTGTTCCTCTTGTACTGGGAGCATGCAGTCTTAATCCCTGGACCACCAGGAAATTCATGGAGATTTCATGTAATAAATAGAATCAAACATATGTAGTGTTTTGTGTCTGGCTTCTTTGACTTAGCATAATGTCTTCAAGGTTCATCTGTGTTAAAGCATGTATCACAATTCCATTCCTTCCTGTGACTGAATAATATTCCATATTATGGCTATACATACACATCATTGTAAAGAAACTTTATTTCGATTTTTTTTTTTTTTTTGGCCACTTCTATTGGTCTTTCATTTATCTAGTTTCATCCATCTTTGTTCCCTGGCCCGTGTGGGCCTCCCATCGCGGTGGCCTCTGTTGTTGCAGAGCACCAGCTCTGGGTGCATGTGCTCCAGAGCTCCCGCTCAGTAGTTGGACACACCGGTCCAGCCGCTCCACGGCATGTGGGGTCTTCCCAGGCCAGGGTTCGAACTGGCACCTCTTGTACTGCAAGGCGGTGTCCTTACCCACTGGACCACCAGCGAAGCCCCACTTCAATTTTTTAATGGTTAAAAAAATTAAATGACAGATGCAGGGCTTAGAATGTTGTCTGACATATGCCATGCCCTATGTATGTGACAGCAATGACTTTTTTAAAAACAATATTATTGTTGTGGTTATTGTATGCATCCTTCAAGATGCAGTGTCACCCCCTCCAGGAAGCCTTCTCAGATGAGTCCAGATAGGATGAGTTGCTTACGTTTCCCTGGAGAATTTTATGTAGTTTTCCCTTTAAACCTCAGCAAAGCAGGTTCCAGTTATGATCTTCTGTATTCTACGCCCCACACCAAAGACCAGAAGACATCCTCCTGATAAATTTAGGGTTCTTCTCCCCGGCTGTAAACAGGCTGGCCTGACTGGTTGTAGCCACTGAACTAAGTTCCTAAAAGCAGGGCTTGTTTCATTCACTCAAGTATGCCCGGCACGTTGTCTGGAGCCCTGAAAAAGGAAACTTCTCAGACAATATTGGTGTATCCAATAAACTAACCATTCCATCCCCTCCCTCTCACCCTGGAATGTGCATAAACACAGGGATATGCAATGGTGCCCCGAGGATTCATAAACTCACCGCAAAAAATTTTTTTGCAAGAAGCTTGTTAGAAACATCTTTATTACAAGTCCCTTTCCCCTTAGTTTTATTGGGAAAAAATTGGCACCTCTGTATACATTTAAGGCATACAGCACGACAGTTAGATTTACCTGTACTGTCAAATGACTACCACAGTAAGTTTACCCAATATCCACTTTCTCATAGAGATACGATGAAGAAAGAAAATGAAAGAAAAATTTTCTCTCCTTGTGTGGAGAACTCTTGGCATTCTTCCAAAAAAAAAAAAAAAAAGTTATTTAGTCGCATTGGGTGGCAGGAAGGATCCTCATTGTGAAATGAGAGATCTCCGCTGCGGCATGCAGGGACACTCTTGTTCTTGGACTTCCTGAGTATGAGTGCGTCTATAAGCTCGAATGGATAATATTTGAATACCGCACAACATTTCGGGTTTCCCTGGTGGCTCGGGCGGTAACAAATCTGCCTACAAGTGCAGACTCAGGCTCGCTCCCTGGGTCGGAAAGATCTCCTGGAGAAGGGAATGGGAATGGCTGTGAAAGCGACACCTGAACATGCGTGTGGGTGTTATCTGAGTGGACGAGGGTAACTTCTGAGGGAGGACGAGTCTCAGAGGTCCGAAGACAGAGTGCAACAACCCGGAGATGCCGGGGACCTGCTGCGCAGTCCCAGTCCCAGCAGAGCAGCCTGTCCGATTGTTGCTATGGAGACCGAGGCCTGCTCCCGGAGCCTGCATAAACACACGTTTGCAGAAAGTGGAAGAGAAAGCTGTGTGAAATTCCTGGGTTTTGCAGAAGGTCTCTTACCGGAGTTGAGGAACAGCCCAGCAGGAAGAGCATTGCTTGGGAGCAAGTCCACTGTCCCCTTTGCGGTCCCTGGTGTTGGGGACAAATCCCCCTGCTGGGTGTGTACTGCCGGGAGGGCCAGACCCCTTCATCTCTGGGCTCTGCTGGAAATCTGCTCATTGCAAACTCTTGAGCCTTTTTTATGCTGTTGTCTTTTATAAGGATGTACCTCTGATGTATCTCTGGCACAAGCTTGTCCCGAGTGGCCTCTCCTTTGCCCGCGGCAAGCAGGCTCCCTGGCGAAGAATGCAAGCTGCCTCCTCACCAGGGACGGAAACCTCACGGCTCTGTGTGTGACTCTGAAAAAAAGCTGCCACTGTCCTCTGAATGGTCAGAGGTGGGGCCCTTCTGCTCTGATTGGCACCTGGGTGAGGGTGTAGTGTAGTGTTAGTCGCTCGGTTGTGCTGGACTCTCTGAGACCCCGTGGACTGTAGCCCACCAGGCTCCTTTGTCCATGGAATTCTCCAGGCAAGAATACTGGAGCGGGTTGCCCTTTCCTTCTCCAGGCTAAGGGTATGGGTCTCCCCGGATTAAATCCCCTGAAGCTCTGATTTGGGCTCTGCTGTCCAAAGAACAAAAGACAAGGCTGCCAGAGAATAGTCCAAAAGGAGGTAAGAATGAGGAGGTCACCTTCAAGAATGATCAATTTACAGATGTCCCCTGGGGGGCAGGTGATTAAGATTCCTCAATCCCACTGCAGGGTTGTGGGCTCCTTCCCTGGTTAGAGAACTAAAATCCCATGTGCCTACAAGACAGAAAAAAACAAACCTGGAGAGGGATGGACTGTGAAAGCGACACCTGAACATGCGTGTGGGTGTTATCTGAGTGGACGAGGGTAACTTCTGAGGGAGGACGAGTCTCAGAGGTCCGAAGACAGAGTGCAACAACCCGGAGATGCCGGGGACCTGCTGCAGTCCCAGTCCCAGCAGAGCAGCCTGTCCGATTGTTGCTATGGAGACCGAGGCCTGCTCCCGGAGCCTGCATAAACACACGTTTGCAGAAAGTGGAAGAGAAAGCTGTGTGAAATTCCTGGGTTTTGCAGAAGGTCTCTTACCGGAGTTGAGGAACAGCCCAGCAGGAAGAGCATTGCTTGGGAGCAAGTCCACTGTCCCCTTTGCGGTCCCTGGTGTTGGGGACAAATCCCCCTGCTGGGTGTGTACTGCCGGGAGGGCCAGACCCCTTCATCTCTGGGCTCTGCTGGAAATCTGCTCATTGCAAACTCTTGAGCCTTTTTTATGCTGTTGTCTTTTATAAGGATGTACCTCTGATGTATCTCTGGCACAAGCTTGTCCCGAGTGGCCTCTCCTTTGCCCGCGGCAAGCAGGCTCCCTGGCGAAGAATGCAAGCTGCCTCCTCACCAGGGACGGAAACCTCACGGCTCTGTGTGTGACTCTGAAAAAAAGCTGCCACTGTCCTCTGAATGGTCAGAGGTGGGGCCCTTCTGCTCTGATTGGCACCTGGGTGAGGGTGTAGTGTAGTGTTAGTCGCTCGGTTGTGCTGGACTCTCTGAGACCCCGTGGACTGTAGCCCACCAGGCTCCTTTGTCCATGGAATTCTCCAGGCAAGAATACTGGAGCGGGTTGCCCTTTCCTTCTCCAGGCTAAGGGTATGGGTCTCCCCGGATTAAATCCCCTGAAGCTCTGATTTGGGCTCTGCTGTCCAAAGAACAAAAGACAAGGCTGCCAGAGAATAGTCCAAAAGGAGGTAAGAATGAGGAGGTCACCTTCAAGAATGATCAATTTACAGATGTCCCCTGGGGGGCAGGTGATTAAGATTCCTCAATCCCACTGCAGGGTTGTGGGCTCCTTCCCTGGTTAGAGAACTAAAATCCCATGTGCCTACAAGACAGAAAAAAAAAACAAACCATGAATGGTCAGTCCCGAAGCCTACAAGCTGAGTCCCCTGTAATGGTGAGGAAAAAACACCACAACAAAAAACAATCAGGGTCTTCCCTAGTGGTCCAGGGGCTAAGACTCCATGCTCCCAACGCAGGGGGCCTGGGTTCGATCTCTGGTCAGGGGAAATAGACGCAAACAACAAAACTCTGTGACGCTATTATACTTCAATTTTTTAAAAAACGCATCCATGGTCTAGAAGCTTGTAGCTTTCTACTGATCATCATTGCTTCTGTCATATCAGACTCTTTGTTACCCTCTGGATCATAGCCCACCAGGCTCCTCTGTCTGTGGAGTTCTCCAGGCAAGAAAAACTGACTGGCTTGCCATTTCCTTCTCCAGGGAATCCTCCTGACTCAGGAATTGAACCCAGGTCTTCTGCATTGCGAGGAGATTCTTTTTTTTGTGGGGGGCGGGCAGGTTGAGGAGGGAGGGGGCGGATGGGCCACTTCTATTGGTCTTTCATTTATCTATTTTCATCCATCCTTGTTCTTTGGCCTGTGTGGGCCTCCCATCGCGGTGGCCTCTGTTGTCGCAGAGCGCCGGCTCTGGGAGCATGCGCTCCAGAGCTCCGGCTTGGTAATTGGACACATTAGTCCAGCCGCTCCGCGGCACATGGGATCTTCCCAGGCCAGGGATGGAACCGGCACCCCTTGCACTGCAAGGCGGTGTCCTTACCACTGGATCACCGGGGAAGCCCTACAAGGAGATTCTTTACCATCTGAGACACCAAGGAATCACTGGACATGAGTCTGAGCAACTCCAGGAGAGGGGGGAGGCATGCTGCAGTGCGTGGGGTCGCTGAGTCAGGCACGACTTAGTGACTGCACAACAACTGACCTTTGTATTCCTTATAAATTGCCAACCTGTGCATACTCACTCAGAATAGTGTACTTTTTTTTGTTTCGATGAGTCACTACACTGGACTCCCGGATTAAATCCCCTGAAGCTCTGATTTGGGCTCTGCTGTCCAAAGAACAAAAGACAAGGCTGCCAGAGAATAGTCCAAAAGGAGGTAAGAATGAGGAGGTCACCTTCAAGAATGATCAATTTACAGATGTCCCCTGGGGGGCAGGTGATTAAGATTCCTCAATCCCACTGCAGGGTTGTGGGCTCCTTCCCTGGTTAGAGAACTAAAATCCCATGTGCCTACAAGACAGAAAAAAAAAACAAACCATGAATGGTCAGTCCCGAAGCCTACAAGCTGAGTCCCCTGTAATGGTGAGGAAAAAACACCACAACAAAAAACAATCAGGGTCTTCCCTAGTGGTCCAGGGGCTAAGACTCCATGCTCCCAACGCAGGGGGCCTGGGTTCGATCTCTGGTCAGGGAACTAGACGCAAACAACAAAACTCTGTGACGCTATTATACTTCAATTTTTTAAAAAACGCATCCATGGTCTAGAAGCTTGTAGCTTTCTACTGATCATCATTGCTTCTGTCATATCAGACTCTTTGTTACCCTCTGGATCATAGCCCACCAGGCTCCTCTGTCTGTGGAGTTCTCCAGGCAAGAAAAACTGACTGGCTTGCCATTTCCTTCTCCAGGGAATCCTCCTGACTCAGGAATTGAACCCAGGTCTTCTGCATTGCGAGGAGATTCTTTTTTTTGTGGGGGGCGGGCAGGTTGAGGAGGGAGGGGGCGGATGGGCCACTTCTATTGGTCTTTCATTTATCTATTTTCATCCATCCTTGTTCTTTGGCCTGTGTGGGCCTCCCATCGCGGTGGCCTCTGTTGTCGCAGAGCGCCGGCTCTGGGAGCATGCGCTCCAGAGCTCCGGCTTGGTAATTGGACACATTAGTCCAGCCGCTCCGCGGCACATGGGATCTTCCCAGGCCAGGGATGGAACCGGCACCCCTTGCACTGCAAGGCGGTGTCCTTACCACTGGATCACCGGGGAAGCCCTACAAGGAGATTCTTTACCATCTGAGACACCAAGGAATCACTGGACATGAGTCTGAGCAACTCCAGGAGAGGGGGGAGGCATGCTGCAGTGCGTGGGGTCGCTGAGTCAGGCACGACTTAGTGACTGCACAACAACTGACCTTTGTATTCCTTATAAATTGCCAACCTGTGCATACTCACTCAGAATAGTGTACTGTTTTGTTTCGTGATTCCTCAGAGTACTGAATAAAGGCTCCACAAACCCTAGGCTCATTCATTTGTGGCGTGTGTTATTCTCCCCTCCAGGCATGTTTATTGTATAGCAACAAAGGACATGAGGACATTTCTTATCATCATATTGCCCTGTTAAGGCTGCATCTGTCCTTCTTGTGGGATTGGGATGTTTCCCATTCAACATTCACATTTGTATACACAACACGAGGGGTTGTTCAGGGCTGCCCATAAAACTCAAAACTCTTACCATTTCTCTTCTGAGGATATTTTGGATCAGTTGAAGAGTCTCCTGAGACTGTAATGCAAACTGTGGCATCAGATGGTTGCCGTTTGAAGCTACTTACCTGCGTGGGTCCAGACCTGGCGGATACACTGAAAACCTGAAGTAAATCGGATGTGCCGGCTGAGGGAAGGTTGTAGTGAGGCTCTGTAAACCCCCTTTTTCAAACGTGGGTTCCATTAAAAATCTTCATTGTTCTTTGTGGTTGGTGTTCTATCATACAGATATGAACTTATAAAATAGCTTCCCAGGTGGCTCAGTCATAAAGGACCCATCTGCTGGTGCAGGAGATGCAAGAAATATGGGTTCAACCCCTGGATCGGGAAGATCCCCTGGAGAAGGGAGTGGCACCCCATTCCAGTATTCTCGCCCATGGAGAGCTCCATGGACAGAGGAGCCTGGCGAGCCACAGTCCGTGGGATCACAAAGAGTCAGACACGACTCAGCAACTGAATATAAGCTCAGGATACAGTCACAGCTGGATCTTTGATTATGTTTGAAGATCCAAGGTAAATTTAATTTGGAGAAGTGAGCTGACTGCTTAAAAAAAAAAAATGTTTTAAAAAACCACTTCCATGGGTTCCCTGAAGTTTTCCAGGGCTGCACTGTTTTTATTTTATTGTATTTTTAAATTTTTCACCCATCATACCTCTTCTATTTATATTTATTTTCATCCACCTTTTTTATTCTTTGGCCTGTGTGGGCCTCCCATTGCAGTGGCCTCTCTTGTTGCAGAGCACCTGCTCTGAGCTCATGTGCTCCAGAGTACTGGCTCGTCATTGGACACACTGGTTCAGCTGCTCTGCGGCATGTGAGATCTCCCTAGGCCAGGGATCGAACTGGTGCCCCTTGCACTGCAAGGCGGACTCTTTACCCACTGAACCACCAGGGAATCCCCATTTTATTTAAACAATAATTTTATTATTCATTTTTGACTGTCCTGGGTCTTTGTTGCTGCGTGGGCTGTTCTCTCATTGGGGTGTGCAGGGTTTTGGGCTTCAGTAGTTGTGGTACGTGGGCTCAATATTTTTGGCTCCTGGGTCCTAAAGCACAGGCTCTACAGTTGTGGTGCAAGGGCTTGCTTGTTTCCGGCACATGGAATCTTGCTGGACCAGGAATCAAATCCGTGTGTCTCCTGTATTGGCAGGTGGATGGATTCTTTACCATTGAGTCACCAGGAAAGCCCCTACATTGTTTTGAAAAGGAGTGTTATCAGATCTCATGCCCAAGAGAACACAAAACACACAGCTTTCCCCTCTCTGACAGGCTTCCAGGGGCTGATGGGAGAGGTGAAAAAATTGATCTGGAATAAAAACAGGAAGAGCTATTCTGTGTTGCGGGCGCTGTGCAGAGAGCCCTTCATGCTCACTAATTCATTGTATCCTCCCATTCCCTCGAGGGATGGGTCCACAGCACCTGATCCAAAACCCTTACACAACACAGGGAAATACCTCGGCAAGTCATAGTGCGAAGAACGCTGAAATCCCTCTAATCGGCTTGCTCACTTAGGTGGCATGCCAGCCAAGGCAGTGGAAGCCTCTGCCTGGTGTGTGGAGTCTGGAGGTGAGGAGGAGTGTTGAACACATGGGTTCGAGTCCTGACTCCTTCACTTCCGTGAGCCTGGGCGAGCCACTTCACCCCCTGTGCCTCGGGCTGCTAATCTGTAAAGTGGGGATGGTCGGAATCTATTCCACCAGGTTTGGAGGAGGAATAAATTTGTTCAGGCACGTAAATGATTTAGCACAGCGACCGAGAAGGGGAAGCTGTTAAGTGTTGGCCACTGGGATCCCAGGGACTGTTGCATTTTGAGCTGACAAAGAACAGGTCAACCTATTAGAGCTCAGATTCTGGAACTTGATAAATGTGTACCTCAGGAGACAATATGTTCTCTGTGTGCCGAGAAAAGGCTTCCGTGGAGTGTGGGGTGCGACGGGCAGGCTGGTGAATCTGCCGAGGTCCTGACCATCGAGAGACAGAATGCAGCTGAGCCTGGCAGCCACAGGGCACGCGATGAAAGGAGTGGCAAAGGATCTGGACTCACACAGGTCTGGGTTCCGCTCTTGACTCTGTCACCAGTTTAGCTGTGTGCCTTCAGGCAGCTGACTTCACCTCTCGGGGCCTCGGTTTCTTCATCTGTAAAGTGGGACTCATGTTACCCCTGCCACAGATTCTTTGCAGCCCAGAGACTACGGCTTGCAGTAAAAAATAAATAAATAAATAAAAAATACAGGCTCTGAAATATTCATAGCAGCCTGGTGTGTCTCCTGTATTGGCAGGTGGATGGATTCTTTACCATTGCCCAAGAGTTTTGAAAGGTGTTATCAGATCTCATGCCCAAGAGAACACAAAACACAGCTTTCCCCTCTCTGACAGGCTTCCAGGGGCTGATGGGAGAGGTGAAAAAATTGATCTGGAATAAAAACAGGAAGAGCTATTCTGTGTTGCGGGCGCTGTGCAGAGAGCCCTTCATGCTCACTAATTCATTGTATCCTCCCATTCCCTCGAGGGATGGGTCCACAGCACCTGATCCAAAACCCTTACACAACACAGGGAAATACCTCGGCAAGTCATAGTGCGAAGAACGCTGAAATCCCTCTAATCGGCTTGCTCACTTAGGTGGCATGCCAGCCAAGGCAGTGGAAGCCTCTGCCTGGTGTGTGGAGTCTGGAGGTGAGGAGGAGTGTTGAACACATGGGTTCGAGTCCTGACTCCTTCACTTCCGTGAGCCTGGGCGAGCCACTTCACCCCCTGTGCCTCGGGCTGCTAATCTGTAAAGTGGGGATGGTCGGAATCTATTCCACCAGGTTTGGAGGAGGAATAAATTTGTTCAGGCACGTAAATGATTTAGCACAGCGACCGAGAAGGGGAAGCTGTTAAGTGTTGGCCACTGGGATCCCAGGGACTGTTGCATTTTGAGCTGACAAAGAACAGGTCAACCTATTAGAGCTCAGATTCTGGAACTTGATAAATGTGTACCTCAGGAGACAATATGTTCTCTGTGTGCCGAGAAAAGGCTTCCGTGGAGTGTGGGGTGCGACGGGCAGGCTGGTGAATCTGCCGAGGTCCTGACCATCGAGAGACAGAATGCAGCTGAGCCTGGCAGCCACAGGGCACGCGATGAAAGGAGTGGCAAAGGATCTGGACTCACACAGGTCTGGGTTCCGCTCTTGACTCTGTCACCAGTTTAGCTGTGTGCCTTCAGGCAGCTGACTTCACCTCTCGGGGCCTCGGTTTCTTCATCTGTAAAGTGGGACTCATGTTACCCCTGCCACAGATTCTTTGCAGCCCAGAGACTACGGCTTGCAGTAAAAAATAAATAAATAAATAAAAAATACAGGCTCTGAAATATTCATAGCAGCTTTAATCATAAAACTACCAGGACCCAGATCTCCACTGAAAACTGAATAGATAAATTGTGGAGTATTCACACATACAAACCAAAATGAACTACGGTTACACACAGCCACACAAATGAATCTCAAAACCATGATGGGGAGCGAAAGAAGCCAGACCCAAAAGGCCCAAGTTATGCGATTCTTTTGATGTAAAACTAGAAAAAGCAACACTTGACAGAGAAAAATCAGATCAGTGGTCCAGAAGTAGGCAGAAGGGGACTGCCACAGAGTGCAAGGAAAGTTTCAGGGGTGATGAAAGGGCTCTATTTCTTGATGGTGGTGATGGTCACTGGAAAATTCACCACAAAAAATAAAAATAAAATTCATGACAGGGCTTCCCCTGGTGGTCCAGTGGATAAGGACACCGCCTTGCAGTGCAAGGGGCGCCGGTTCGAGCCCTGGCCTGGGAAGATCCCATGTGCCACGGAGCGGCTGGACTGATGTGTCCAATCACCGAGCCGGAGCTCTGGAGCGCATGTGCCCGGAGCCGACACTCTGCGACAACAGACGCCACCGCGATGGGAGGCCCGCAGGAGCCAAAGAACAAAGATGGATGAAAAGTAGAGAAATGGAAGATCAATAGAAGTGGCCCGCCCGCTCCCCTCCCTCCCCAACCCGACCCCGCCCAAAATAAATAAATAAATAAATAAATAAATAAATAAATAAATCATGACAATGGACATTTTTAAAAGGGCATGTTGTAAAAGATGTAAAAGATACTTTCAACAAAGCTGACAATGAAATGAAGAGTGGGGTGGTCTGGAGGTGGACTGCCACAGAAGCAGATGCAGCTGAGCCTGGCAGCCACAGGGCACGCGATGAAAGGAGTGGCAAAGGATCTGGACTCACACAGGTCTGGGTTCCGCTCTTGACTCTGTCACCAGTTTAGCTGTGTGCCTTCAGGCAGCTGACTTCACCTCTCGGGGCCTCGGTTTCTTCATCTGTAAAGTGGGACTCATGTTACCCCTGCCACAGATTCTTTGCAGCCCAGAGACTACGGCTTGCAGTAAAAAATAAATAAATAAATAAAAAATACAGGCTCTGAAATATTCATAGCAGCTTTAATCATAAAACTACCAGGACCCAGATCTCCACTGAAAACTGAATAGATAAATTGTGGAGTATTCACACATACAAACCAAAATGAACTACGGTTACACACAGCCACACAAATGAATCTCAAAACCATGATGGGGAGCGAAAGAAGCCAGACCCAAAAGGCCCAAGTTATGCGATTCTTTTGATGTAAAACTAGAAAAAGCAACACTTGACAGAGAAAAATCAGATCAGTGGTCCAGAAGTAGGCAGAAGGGGACTGCCACAGAGTGCAAGGAAAGTTTCAGGGGTGATGAAAGGGCTCTATTTCTTGATGGTGGTGATGGTCACTGGAAAATTCACCACAAAAAATAAAAATAAAATTCATGACAGGGCTTCCCCTGGTGGTCCAGTGGATAAGGACACCGCCTTGCAGTGCAAGGGGCGCCGGTTCGAGCCCTGGCCTGGGAAGATCCCATGTGCCACGGAGCGGCTGGACTGATGTGTCCAATCACCGAGCCGGAGCTCTGGAGCGCATGTGCCCGGAGCCGACACTCTGCGACAACAGACGCCACCGCGATGGGAGGCCCGCAGGAGCCAAAGAACAAAGATGGATGAAAAGTAGAGAAATGGAAGATCAATAGAAGTGGCCCGCCCGCTCCCCTCCCTCCCCAACCCGACCCCGCCCAAAATAAATAAATAAATAAATAAATAAATAAATAAATAAATCATGACAATGGACATTTTTAAAAGGGCATGTTGTAAAAGATGTAAAAGATACTTTCAACAAAGCTGACAATGAAATGAAGAGTGGGGTGGTCTGGAGGTGGACTGCCCAAGTACTTCGTTACTGTGCCTCGATTTTTCTCATCTGTGAAATGGGTTGATACTAATAGTACCTATTGCTGAGGGTGGTCATGAAGATTCAAGATGTTGTTGGTAGGGCTTCCCCTGGTGGTCCAGTGGATAAGGACACCGCCTTGCAGTGCAAGGGGCGCCGGTTCGAGTCCTGGCCTGGGAAGATCCCACGTGCCACGGAGCGGCTGGACTGATGTGTCCAATTACTGAGCCAGAGCTCTGGAGCGCATGCGCCCAGAGCTGGTGCTCTACGACAACAGAGGCCACCGCGATGGGAGGCCCACAGGAGCCAAAGAACAAAGACGGATGAAAACAGAGAAATGAAAGAGTAATAGAAGTGGCCCACCCATCCCCCTCCCTCCCCACCCCTCCCACCAAAAATAAATAAATAAATAAAATTTAAAAAAAAAAAAAAGATGTTGTCGGTAAGATCAAGTGTTCAGGAAAGAGGAGGCAAATTTACGCAAAAGTTCACTGCAAGATATATAAATGTCAAAGGTTTAATTGACTTCTGAGAAAAGGGAGATCTTAACCACAGATCACCCTGGTAGGAGGTTGGCGGCCAGGGGCAGGCAGCAGGCAGAAATTCTGCAGGCTGGAGCGGGAGGCATTTTAAAACATTTCTAAGGTTCCCATCACCCCAAACTGACTCCTTGGGACCCAGACTCTGCACAAGAATTCTTTCACTTGAGGCATCAACATTCTTGAGAGACAAGATCAAGGAATAAAACTTGAAGCTTTTGAAGTTTTCTCCACTGGAATCTGGGGAATGAGTTCCTCTTCTAGGGGGTCTGGATTCCTGTCCTGTGGCCGCTGTAACAAATGACCACAGACAGGCTGGCTCAGAACAACCCTGATTTATGTTCTCACAGTCCTTCCAGCCAGACGCCTGAAATCAAGGTGTCTGAGAGGCTGAGCTCCCTGCAGAGGTTCCACGAAGGAGACTTCCTTGCTTCTTCCAGCTCCTGGTGACTCCAGGTGTTCTTGGGCCGACATTTAAAAAGGGCTGTTGTAAAAGATGTAAAGATACTTTCAACAAAGCTGACAATGAAATGAAGAGTGGGGTGGTCTGGAGGTGGACTGCCCAAGTACTTCGTTACTGTGCCTCGATTTTTCTCATCTGTGAAATGGGTTGATACTAATAGTACCTATTGCTGAGGGTGGTCATGAAGATTCAAGATGTTGTTGGTAGGGCTTCCCCTGGTGGTCCAGTGGATAAGGACACCGCCTTGCAGTGCAAGGGGCGCCGGTTCGAGTCCTGGCCTGGGAAGATCCCACGTGCCACGGAGCGGCTGGACTGATGTGTCCAATTACTGAGCCAGAGCTCTGGAGCGCATGCGCCCAGAGCTGGTGCTCTACGACAACAGAGGCCACCGCGATGGGAGGCCCACAGGAGCCAAAGAACAAAGACGGATGAAAACAGAGAAATGAAAGACCAATAGAAGTGGCCCACCCATCCCCCCCCCCCCCCCACCCCCCCCCCCAAAAAAAAAAAAAAAAAAAAAATTTAAAAAAAAAAAAAGATGTTGTCGGTAAGATCAAGTGTTCAGGAAAGAGGAGGCAAATTTACGCAAAAGTTCACTGCAAGATATATAAATGTCAAAGGTTTAATTGACTTCTGAGAAAAGGGAGATCTTAACCACAGATCACCCTGGTAGGAGGTTGGCGGCCAGGGGCAGGCAGCAGGCAGAAATTCTGCAGGCTGGAGCGGGAGGCATTTTAAAACATTTCTAAGGTTCCCATCACCCCAAACTGACTCCTTGGGACCCAGACTCTGCACAAGAATTCTTTCACTTGAGGCATCAACATTCTTGAGAGACAAGATCAAGGAATAAAACTTGAAGCTTTTGAAGTTTTCTCCACTGGAATCTGGGGAATGAGTTCCTCTTCTAGGGGGTCTGGATTCCTGTCCTGTGGCCGCTGTAACAAATGACCACAGACAGGCTGGCTCAGAACAACCCTGATTTATGTTCTCACAGTCCTTCCAGCCAGACGCCTGAAATCAAGGTGTCTGAGAGGCTGAGCTCCCTGCAGAGGTTCCACGAAGGAGACTTCCTTGCTTCTTCCAGCTCCTGGTGACTCCAGGTGTTCTTGGGCCAGTGGCCCTACTGCTCCAATCTCCATCTTCATCTCGCCTCCTCTGATTCTGTACCTCTTTCTGTATCTGCGTCATCTTCCTCTGCGTCTTTCTCTGTTTTGGGCTCTGCTGGGTCTTCGTTGCTGAGCACAGCCTTTCTCAAGTTGCAGGGAGTAGGGGCTACTCTCCAGCAGCAGCGGGCGGGCTTCTTTTGGCAGTGGCTTCTCTTGTTTACACACACCTTCTAGGTGTGCAGGCTTCAGTAGCTCGGCACGTGGGCTGAGTAGTTGTGGTGCACGGGCTTAGTTGCCCTGTAGGATGTGGAATCTTCCCGGACCAGGGATCGAACCCATGTCCCCTGCACTGGAAGGCAGACTCGTAACCATGGGACCACCAGAGAAGTCCTGCTTCTCTTTTTATAAGGACATTCCTGATGGCAGTTAGGGTTCACCGAGATAATCCATGGCAATATCGTCTCGAACCCTTACTGACATCTGCAAAGACCCTTTTCCCAAAGAAAGCAACATTTGCCAATCCCAGAGATAAAGATGTGAAATCTTCAGGTAGATATTATTCAACCTGAGAGGCCTCCCTCACCTCCACTTCCATTTTAAAGGGTTCCTCTCTGTTGCTAAAATGGGACAGACCCTGGTTTCCAACCTGGCTTTTCACTGGTATTGTAGTACTTCCAGCTGGTCAAGTTCCTATGGGAATTTCAAAGGTTTAATTGACTTCTGAGAAAAGGGAGATCTTAACCACAGATCACCCTGGTAGGAGGTTGGCGGCCAGGGGCAGGCAGCAGGCAGAAATTCTGCAGGCTGGAGCGGGAGGCATTTTAAAACATTTCTAAGGTTCCCATCACCCCAAACTGACTCCTTGGGACCCAGACTCTGCACAAGAATTCTTTCACTTGAGGCATCAACATTCTTGAGAGACAAGATCAAGGAATAAAACTTGAAGCTTTTGAAGTTTTCTCCACTGGAATCTGGGGAATGAGTTCCTCTTCTAGGGGGTCTGGATTCCTGTCCTGTGGCCGCTGTAACAAATGACCACAGACAGGCTGGCTCAGAACAACCCTGATTTATGTTCTCACAGTCCTTCCAGCCAGACGCCTGAAATCAAGGTGTCTGAGAGGCTGAGCTCCCTGCAGAGGTTCCACGAAGGAGACTTCCTTGCTTCTTCCAGCTCCTGGTGACTCCAGGTGTTCTTGGGCCAGTGGCCCTACTGCTCCAATCTCCATCTTCATCTCGCCTCCTCTGATTCTGTACCTCTTTCTGTATCTGCGTCATCTTCCTCTGCGTCTTTCTCTGTTTTGGGCTCTGCTGGGTCTTCGTTGCTGAGCACAGCCTTTCTCAAGTTGCAGGGAGTAGGGGCTACTCTCCAGCAGCAGCGGGCGGGCTTCTTTTGGCAGTGGCTTCTCTTGTTTACACACACCTTCTAGGTGTGCAGGCTTCAGTAGCTCGGCACGTGGGCTGAGTAGTTGTGGTGCACGGGCTTAGTTGCCCTGTAGGATGTGGAATCTTCCCGGACCAGGGATCGAACCCATGTCCCCTGCACTGGAAGGCAGACTCGTAACCATGGGACCACCAGAGAAGTCCTGCTTCTCTTTTTATAAGGACATTCCTGATGGCAGTTAGGGTTCACCGAGATAATCCATGGCAATATCGTCTCGAACCCTTACTGACATCTGCAAAGACCCTTTTCCCAAAGAAAGCAACATTTGCCAATCCCAGAGATAAAGATGTGAAATCTTCAGGTAGATATTATTCAACCTGAGAGGCCTCCCCTCACCTCCACTTCCATTTTAAAGGGTTCCTCTCTGTTGCTAAAATGGGACAGACCCTGGTTTCCAACCTGGCTTTTCACTGGTATTGTAGTACTTCCAGCTGGTCAAGTTCCTATGGGGAACTTCCGTTCCTCACCTGCTTCTGCCCAGCCCCCTCAGCCATTACCTCTATCAGAGTTATTTGGGAAGACTCTTTAAAAAATAGAATAGGCTTTTGAAAATACAAATTTATTATTTATTTGGGTGTGCCAGGCCTTAGTTGCAGCATGAGGGATCTACTTCCATGACTGGGGATCAAACCCAGGCCCCCTGCATTGGCAGTGTGAAGTCTTAGTTAATGGACTACCAGAGAAGTCCCTCGGGACATTTTATAATGAAGTACTGCACCCCCCTCCCCTGGGGCTTCCCAGGTGGTGCTAGTGGTAAAGAATCTTCCTGCCAAAGCAGGAGACATACACGATGAAGGTTCTATCCCTGGGTCAGTAAGATCTCCTGGAGGAGGGCAGGGCAGCCCACTCTAGTATCCTTGCCTGGAGAATCCCATAGACAGAGGAGCCGGGTGGGCTGCAGTCCATGGGATCCCAAAGAGTCAGACACGACTGAAGCGACTTAGCAAGCATGCACACACCCCGTCCCGCAACTCAAGAGGATCTGATCCAATAGGCTGGACTCAGGACACTGGGATTTCTAAAACTCTCAGTGATGATAATGTGCAACCAGAGTTGAGAATCACTACTTCAGAGGAATGTACCACATGAATGAATGAGTGATTCTTTAAATGTACGGCTGCTCAGCCTGCCAGCCTTGCTTCCATATTCACCAAAAGCCTTCAGATCTGGGATTAGGGAGAGTGGGAGGTGGGAGTGACCCAATTATGGGGTTGGAGTGTGGACCAAGGGCTACTTCCTGCTGTATTTGTTGAGGACCTTCTATGAGCAGGCAATTCATCTCGTGGTAGATGGTTCAAAAGCAGGGATAATTTATTTCCTGTTCATTCTAGACAGGGATCCGATTTATGTACACTTAGCACAAATCTAGTGACTGTGCCAAGGTTACATATGCCACTTGGGAGAGAAGTCTTCAGGGATTGCCTGTCAGCCTCGTTCCCCAGCCCCAACCCTCCATGGGCCACGGGGCAGACAAAGAAGCTTAGGAGTTTAGGACTGGAGACCTCCCTTGTGGTCCAGGCATTAAGAATCCATCCTGCAATGCAGGTGATGCTGGCTGAATACCCAGTCCGGGAACTAAGATCCTACATGCTACCAGGCCGCTAAGCCTGCCCTCTACAACTAGAGAGCCACGCATCAAGAAGCCCACGCATCAAGTGGGAAAGACAGACATGGACAATGGACATATGGACATTGTGGGGAAGGAACAGTGGGTGAGAGGCATAAAGGAAGTAGCATGAAGGCCTGTACTATCATAAGTGAAGAAAATAGCTATAGTCATTGCTCTGTGAGAAAAGCAGATCCTTCACGGGTGCTGTATGACAGTCTGGAGGGGTGGGATGGGGGGCATATACATATGACTAATCTGAGAACATACATATCTGTAAACAACAAAACTCTGTAAAAGTTAAAAGTAAAATAAAAGTTTAAAAAAAAGAAGAAAAAAAAGAAGCCCATGGGCCACGCAAAAAAGAGAAAAGCCTGCACACCATAATGAAGACCAAGTGCAGCAAATCATAATAATATCAATAACATTTTAAAAATAAAGAGTGTGGGGCTAGAACCTAAGAAGCCTAAGTAATTCAAAAGTCTGCCACTTCCTGGCTGTGGCCGGCCGCCTTCCAGTGTTCCTCATCTGGAAAATGGGAATAATACTTGTGTAGGATTAAAAGAGAAAATACGCAGGGTCAGGGACAACATCGGTGCTCAAGAAAAATTACCAGTATTATTATATTCCAGACTTGAGGGCTTACACAAAGGTAGAAGCTGTTGAGAAAAACTGAGTTTGATCTGCTGGATGTGGAAAGAGTTCAAAACATGCTATTAAATGAAAAAAGCAAGTTTTATACCACTGAAAATGTTAGTTGCTCAGTCATGATTGACACTCTGCGACCCCATGGACTGACTGTAGCCCATCTGTGGTCCCTCTGTCCATGGGATTTTCCAGGCAAGAATACTGGAGGGGGTAGCCGTTCCCTTCTCCAGGGGATCTTTCTGATCTAGGGATCGAACCTGGATCTTCTGCACTGGCAGGTAGATTCTTCACCATCTCAGCCACCAGGGAAGCCTTTTATAGGACTAGGTCCAGCCCAATCGCCTCATTCATTCATTCAACAAATATTTTGAGTTCCCATCAGCACTTTTCTAGATTCTGTGAATTCAGCAGTGACCAAAGCAGACAAATATCCCCCCTCTCATGGTAATAGTATTCTCAGAGGGTGAGACAATAAATAAGTGAATGAGAGGTACCAGGAGGAAATAAGTGATGTGATGAAAATAATTCAGGATGACATTAAAAATCTTCATGGGGTAAATTTTACCCGTGCAAGTCCTTTTTTTTTTCTGGAAAAGTACAGAGACAGGCTTCCCTGGTGGTCCAGTGGGTAATGACACTGCCTTGCAGTTCAAGGGGCGCCAGTTCGATCCCTGGCCTGGGAAGATCCCACGTGCCATGGAGCGGCTGGACCAATGTGTCCAATTACCGAGCGGGAGTGTATGGACAAATGAAAGACCAATAGAAGTGGCCCGCCTGCTCCCCTCTCTCCCCACCCCACCCCCACCTAAAATAAATAAATAAATCTTTAAAAAAAAAAGTACAGAGGCATTTAACTATGGTTACTTTGTGGAGAAAGACTAGAGGCTTGGGCTGGGGGAGGAAGACATTTTTCATTTTATGCCCTTCTGTACCTTCAGCATTTTCTTAAGTGTATGTGTCACTTTTATCACTTTTATTATGTTTTTCTTTTTTTTTTTTTAGGGGCAACCAAGTATAGCTGGGTAGAGAAATCTGAGCCATATTTTATTTTCTTTCTCCATTCTCTTTGGATTTTTCCATTTCTTTTAAATAAGTATAAAAGTGGGAGCTATAATTATCTTTTTTTTTTTTTTCTGGGGCAGCAGAAGAATCTCCCTGCCAGAGATGAAGGCAATCTAAAACACCCACAGCAGAAGGGCTCAAAACATGCTATTAGGGGTCATGATTGACACTCTGCACCCCATGGACTGACTGTAGCCCATCTGTGGTCCCTCTGTCCATGGGATTTTCCAGGCAAGAATACTGGAGGGGGTAGCCGTTCCCTTCTCCAGGGGATCTTTCTGATCTAGGGATCGAACCTGGATCTTCTGCACTGGCAGGTAGATTCTTCACCATCTCAGCCACCAGGGAAGCCTTTTATAGGACTAGGTCCAGCCCAATCGCCTCATTCATTCATTCAACAAATATTTTGAGTTCCCATCAGCACTTTTCTAGATTCTGTGAATTCAGCAGTGACCAAAGCAGACAAATATCCCCCCTCTCATGGTAATAGTATTCTCAGAGGGTGAGACAATAAATAAGTGAATGAGAGGTACCAGGAGGAAATAAGTGATGTGATGAAAATAATTCAGGATGACATTAAAAATCTTCATGGGGTAAATTTTACCCGTGCAAGTCCTTTTTTTTTTCTGGAAAAGTACAGAGACAGGCTTCCCTGGTGGTCCAGTGGGTAATGACACTGCCTTGCAGTTCAAGGGGCGCCAGTTCGATCCCTGGCCTGGGAAGATCCCACGTGCCATGGAGCGGCTGGACCAATGTGTCCAATTACCGAGCGGGAGTGTATGGACAAATGAAAGACCAATAGAAGTGGCCCGCCTGCTCCCCTCTCTCCCCACCCCACCCCCACCTAAAATAAATAAATAAATCTTTAAAAAAAAAAGTACAGAGGCATTTAACTATGGTTACTTTGTGGAGAAAGACTAGAGGCTTGGGCTGGGGGAGGAAGACATTTTTCATTTTATGCCCTTCTGTACCTTCAGCATTTTCTTAAGTGTATGTGTCACTTTTATCACTTTTTTGTTTTTCTTTTTTTTTTTTTAGGGGCAACCAAGTATAGCTGGGTAGAGAAATCTGAGCCATATTTTATTTTCTTTCTCCATTCTCTTTGGATTTTTCCATTTCTTTTAAATAAGTATAAAAGTGGGAGCTATAATTATCTTTTTTTTTTTTTTCTGGGGCAGCAGAAGAATCTCCCTGCCAGAGATGAAGGCAATCTAAAACACCCACAGCAGAAGGGCTCAGGGGTTGGCCGTTTTTTGTAAGGATGTTGAACAGAGGTTTCCCTGGTGGTCCAGTGGGTAAGGACACCGTCTTGCAGTGCAGGGGACACCGGTTCGATCCCTGGCCTGGGAAGATCCCACATGCCGCGGAGCAGCTGGACCCATGTGTCCAACTATCAAGCCGGTGTCCTGCGGTGAGAGAAGCCACTGCTATGGAAAGCCCACACAAACCAAAGAACAAAGATGGATGAAAATAAATAAATGAAAGACCAATAAAAGTGGCCAAAAAAAAAAAAAGGATGTTGAACAGTTGACAGGTTTATTTCTGGGATAATCCTCCACCCAAGCCCTCCACCACATACAGTCTTTACTGGTTACAAAACCCAATGCTTCACCTGCGGGGTCATTCCCACGTGGAAGCCTTGACTTCTCCAAAAAGTTTTCCTCAAGCAGACATGGCCTAGAAAATTGTCGTTTCCATCTACTACAAAGCAGCTTCTCAGGGAAGCTGACTGGGGGAATGAGGTTTAGGGAGGTAATAAGCCCAGAAAAGAGGTTGCCCGGCCCCGCCAGCTTCTTAGAACCCACCGACCTGAAGGCACGCACCTCGTTGCCATGGAGACCGCTGGGCGGCCAAGCGAGAAGTTGTGCAGAATGGAGGCCCGTTAGGGGTTGAGCCCGGCCGCTGGGATTGAGCTTCTGAGGAGGAGGAGGAGAAAAACCAGCGAAGCTTAACGAACTGGCTCTGCAAAAACAAAAACAACCCAAATGAGCCAATAACTGTGCAAAAGCCTCCCTGACACTTTTTAACCGTGATCCCTTCCCTGTCCCCCACCTCCCAAGCATCTTTCTTCCTTCCTGTTTTCCCTCTCTCCCTTCCTTTTCTTTTCTCTCCTTTCCCTGTGTGTTTCCTTCAAAAGTGAAATAAAATCACTCGTAGTGATTTAAACAAAATTGCATGTGTTCAGTTTTATATCTTATATTAATATCGTTAGTTTACAGGTTTTGTTGGGATTTTTTCCTTAATTATAATTGATCTCCTTTGCAGTCCCATGGGATGCAGCTCTATGCACTGAAACGCTATGCTGAAAAGGGTCCATGACAGAGGATTCCTAGGTTAGAGGGCCCTGGAGAGGGCAGAGGTCATCCAGTAGTTTGCAATGACCTTTGAGCAGAGGAAGACTGCAAGAGATGGAAACAGAACTTTCTGGATGTCCGGAACAGCAAGTGCAAAGGCCCTGAGGTGACAGTAAGCCTGCTTGTTGAATGAACAGTGAGGAGTCCCGTATGATAGGGCTTTGTGGGCATCAAAGTTACCTGAGAGTTTTGCAAATCTTGGTCCCCAAATCCCAGGGATTCTGACTCACTCGACACGTGGCTAAGTCTGAGGACCTATCGAAGTGTAACTGCATTTATTTTGACTGACCACTTTCTTGAGCAAGCAAGATTACAGTGAAAGTGGTGCGCGGTGAGCTTAAAGCAAGATAACCCGGCCGGGAGGCAGATGAGGTAGCTGATGCAGGAAGCGGCCTGAGTCCGGATATCTGGGAAGCTAAACTGGGAGGGCTGGGTTAGCAGGTGAGCTTAGAGAAGCGGGGATGGCAAAGCGAGAGGGAGCGTTTGCGGCCATTTAGGCTTTTTCCCTTTCCGTACCAACTTCTCTACCCACCTGTCTGGGTCCTTATACGCGTAAGGTAACTTTCTTGCCATGGAGACCCTGGGCGGCCAAGCGAGAAGTTGTGCAGAATGGAGGCCCGTTAGGGTTGAGCCCGGCCGCTGGGATTGAGCTTCTGAGGAGGAGGAGGAGAAAAACCAGCGAAGCTTAACGAACTGGCTCTGCAAAAACAAAAACAACCCAAATGAGCCGATAACTGTGCAAAAGCCTCCCTGACACTTTTTAACCGTGATCCCTTCCCTGTCCCCCACCTCCCAAGCATCTTTCTTCCTTCCTGTTTTCCCTCTCTCCCTTCCTTTTCTTTTCTCTCCTTTCCCTGTGTGTTTCCTTCAAAAGTGAAATAAAATCACTCGTAGTGATTTAAACAAAATTGCATGTGTTCAGTTTTATATCTTATATTAATATCGTTAGTTTACAGGTTTTGTTGGGATTTTTTCCTTAATTATAATTGATCTCCTTTGCAGTCCCATGGGATGCAGCTCTATGCACTGAAACGCTATGCTGAAAAGGGTCCATGACAGAGGATTCCTAGGTTAGAGGGCCCTGGAGAGGGCAGAGGTCATCCAGTAGTTTGCAATGACCTTTGAGCAGAGGAAGACTGCAAGAGATGGAAACAGAACTTTCTGGATGTCCAGAACAGCAAGTGAAAAGGGCCCCTGAGGTGACAGTAAGCCTGCTTGTTGAATGAACAGTGAGGAGTCCCGTATGATAGGGCTTTGTGGGCATCAAAGTTACCTGAGAGTTTTGCAAATCTTGGTCCCCAAATCCCAGGGATTCTGACTCACTCGACACGTGGCTAAGTCTGAGGACCTATCGAAGTGTAACTGCATTTATTTTGACTGACCACTTTCTTGAGCAAGCAAGATTACAGTGAAAGTGGTGCGCGGTGAGCTTAAAGCAAGATAACCCGGCCGGGAGGCAGATGAGGTAGCTGATGCAGGAAGCGGCCTGAGTCCGGATATCTGGGAAGCTAAACTGGGAGGGCTGGGTTAGCAGGTGAGCTTAGAGAAGCGGGGATGGCAAAGCGAGAGGGAGCGTTTGCGGCCATTTAGGCTTTTTCCCTTTCCGTACCAACTTCTCTACCCACCTGTCTGGGTCTATAGGTAGGAACTACTGATACCAAGAGACAGGTGATTTTTAAAATGGTAATACACAGTGGCAGTGGCTTTCAAAGGCGCTGCTCCATTTGCACGCCCACTTTCACGGCTGGCCTGGAGCCCGCACGTTTGGGATGGCAAGTTTGGGAACTGCTGCCTTTCCCGGGGCAAGCTGCTGACGTGGGCTTCTTCGGCTTTGGCGCGGGTGTTCGGCTACGAAACCAGGGCCCCAGAGAGGCCCGGGGCGCGGCCACACCCCTGTTGGGGAGGGGAATGACTGCGTCCCCGAAGGGAGTGGACAGCCCCCCTGTCAGTCTTCCCGAGTCCCAGAGTGTAAGACGAGAAGGGGGAACGTGGGCCCCATCCTGCAGGCAGGCGAGGAGGAACTTCCTGCCCGCGCGCGGGCGCTTCTCGGTGTTGAACGATCAGGTCGGGAGGCAGGAGGCGCGGCAAGGTCAGCCTGGACAGGGGCGGCAGCCTGCCTGAGGGCGGGAGACCCTCAAGGGGAGCTGGGCTGCGGCCTCCGAGCACCTCGGCCATATTGAATAGCCAGGGCTGAGCCGTCTTTGTCTGCAAAGTCCTCTCTCAAGTTGCAGGCGCGTTCCTAGAACAGAGGGTAAATAAAAACCCGGACAGCCCGCGCGCCGCAGTTGGAGCTGGGACACCCGGACTGGAGCTTGCAGTGGGTTGGAGCCTCGGAACTGACCTCAACCCGGCTCACGTAAGCCCCCTGGAAACTGATTTCCACTAATCCTTGAGGGGGAGCCGGACTGGATCGAGACCGGACTTGTTGCAGACCGAGGAAGTAGGAGGGGAGAGCACTCCGGCCCCTTAACTGACCACTTTCTTGAGCAAGCAAGATTACAGTGAAAGTGGTGCGCGGTGAGCTTAAAGCAAGATAACCCGGCCGGGAGGCAGATGAGGTAGCTGATGCAGGAAGCGGCCTGAGTCCGGATATCTGGGAAGCTAAGCTGGGAGGGCTGGGTTAGCAGGTGAGCTTAGAGAAGCGGGGATGGCAAAGCGAGAGGGAGCGTTTGCGGCCATTTAGGCTTTTTCCCTTTCCGTACCAACTTCTCTACCCACCTGTCTGGGTCTATAGGTAGGAACTACTGATACCAAGAGACAGGTGATTTTTAAAATGGTAATACACAGTGGCAGTGGCTTTCAAAGGCGCTGCTCCATTTGCACGCCCACTTTCACGGCTGGCCTGGAGCCCGCACGTTTGGGATGGCAAGTTTGGGAACTGCTGCCTTTCCCGGGGCAAGCTGCTGACGTGGGCTTCTTCGGCTTTGGCGCGGGTGTTCGGCTACGAAACCAGGGCCCCAGAGAGGCCCGGGGCGCGGCCACACCCCTGTTGGGGAGGGGAATGACTGCGTCCCCGAAGGGAGTGGACAGCCCCCCTGTCAGTCTTCCCGAGTCCCAGAGTGTAAGACGAGAAGGGGGAACGTGGGCCCCATCCTGCAGGCAGGCGAGGAGGAACTTCCTGCCCGCGCGCGGGCGCTTCTCGGTGTTGAACGATCAGGTCGGGAGGCAGGAGGCGCGGCAAGGTCAGCCTGGACAGGGGCGGCAGCCTGCCTGAGGGCGGGAGACCCTCAAGGGGAGCTGGGCTGCGGCCTCCGAGCACCTCGGCCATATTGAATAGCCAGGGCTGAGCCGTCTTTGTCTGCAAAGTCCTCTCTCAAGTTGCAGGCGCGTTCCTAGAACAGAGGGGTAAATAAAAAAACCCGGACAGCCCGCGCGCCGCAGTTGGAGCTGGGACACCCGGACTGGAGCTTGCAGTGGGTTGGAGCCTCGGAACTGACCTCAACCCGGCTCACGTAAGCCCCCTGGAAACTGATTTCCACTAATCCTTGAGGGGGAGCCGGACTGGATCGAGACCGGACTTGTTGCAGACCGAGGAAGTAGGAGGGGAGAGCACTCCGGCCCCCTTAATTCGAGTAGTTTGGGCTCAGTGCCCCCACCCTAGATTTCACCCTGGAGATCTTAAAGACTCTAGAGAAAAGCCATGTGGGGGGCTGGTTCCCCTGGGGTTTCCTCCCGTCCCCCGACTGCCTGATCCTCTGGAGCGTGCCGGACGTCTGCAAAGATGTTGATCTGGACGTCCTCGTGGAAGCCTTGAAGCCCGTGGGCACCTTTAAGAAGATCGGCAAGGTGTTCCGCCGGGAGGAGGACTCCACGGTGGGCATGCTGCAGATCGGGGAGGACGTGGACTATCTACTCATCCCCAGAGAGGTCCGGCTGGCCGGGGGCGTCTGGAGGGTCATCTCCAAGCCCGCCACTAAGGAGGCGGAATTTCGGGAGCGGCTGATCCAGTTTCTGGAGGAAGAAGGCCGTACCCTGGAGGACGTGGTCCGCATTATCGAAAAGAGCACCCCCCATCCCCCGCAGCCCCCCAGAAAGCCTAAGGAGCCCCACGGGAGGAGGAGAGTCCAGCAGATGGTGACCCCACCTCCCCGGCTGGTCGTGGGTACTTACGACAGCAGCAACGCCAGTGATAGCGAGTTCAGCGACTTCGAGACCGCCAGGAACAAGGGAGACAAGGGCCGCAAAGGTGCCGGCCGTGGCAGGAAGGTGCGCAAAATGCCTGTCAGTTACCTGGGCAGCAAGTTCCTTGGGAGCGACCTGGAGAGCGAGGATGATGAGGAACTGGTGGAGGCCTTCCTCCGGCGAGGGGAGAAGAAGCCCAGCGCACCGCCTCCCCGCCGCCGGGTGAACCTGCCTGTGCCCATGTTTGACGACCAGCTGGGGCCCCAGCCGTCCAAAGTGGACAGGTGGCGGGAGTGTGTCAGCCAGGTGTCCTGGGGGAAGCTGAAGCGGAGGGTGAAGGGCTGGGCCCCAAGGTCCAGCCCAGGGGTGGGCGAGGCCAGGCAGGCCTCTACCAGGGTGGAGAGGGATGGGGCATTGGTGCCAGGCAGCGCCAGCCTGGGGGGTAACATGGGCAGTGCAGGAGACGGGCAGGTGCCTGAGACTTCCGCTAGACGGTGGAGGCCCAAGATCAACTGGGCCTCATTCCGTCACCGCAGGAGGGAGGAAACAGCATCCAGAGCTCAGGAGGGAGAGACTGCCGATGAGCAGAGGCGGGAGGCTGTAGATAATCAGAGGGCAGAGGCCCTTGCTGTCCAGGAAGCAGAAGCCATAGCTGTCCAAGGGGCAGAGGCCCCAGCTGGCCAGAGGGCAGAGGTTGCAGATAATCCAAGGGCAGAGGCCCCAGCTGGCCAGGGGGCGGAGGCTGTACCTGGTGGAGCGGAAGCTGGATCTGGCCAGAGGGCAGATGCTGCATGTAATCAGAGGGCAGAGACCCCAGCTGTCCAGGAGGCTGAAGCCTCAGCTGCCGAAAGGGCCACAGGGGCTACCCCAGGAGCTCGGACCCGGAAACAGGTCAAGACCGTGAGGTTCCAGACCCCTGGACGCTTTTCATGGTTTCGAAAGCGGCGGAGAGCCTTCTGGCATACTCCCCGGCTGCCCACACTGCCCAAGAGAGTCCCCAGGGCTGGCGAGGCCAGGAGCCTCAGGATCCTGAGGGCCGAGGCCAGAGCAGAGGCAGAGCAAGGAGAGCAAGAGGACCAGCTGTGAGGTGAGGGCAGAGGGCCATGAGGACCCGGCCACGCTGTCGGCCACGCATGGTGCATCTCTAACTCCCCACCCTCGGACAAAGAAGCTCTCTCACCCACCTGAAAATGGAGGTAGACCACGGGCCAGCTGTGCCTCACATCTCCACCTAACACCTCTTTCTTGCTATAATTATATTGTCTGTACATTGATTTTTTTTTCTATCTTTTTCTTTTTTCCCACGTGGCTTGTGGGATCTTAGTTCCCTGACCAGGGATTGAACCCAGGCTCCCTGGTCATGAAAGCGCCAAGTTCTAACCAGTGGACTACCAGGGAATTTCCCTATGCATTGATTTTATTTTTAAAGTATACAGACTCTTTATATTAACCCAAGGAACGTAAAGAAAGAAACCCCTACAATGGAGTTGGAGTTGCATCACCCGTGATTTTAACTCCTCAAAGGCGATTCTTGGTGCTCACCTTGGAAAAAAGAGAGAGGCAGAGGAGAAATTCCTCCCTCTTCCCCTTTTTCTTCCTCCTTCTGCCCGCCCACTTCCACTCACTGCCTCTTGGAATGGAAAAAGAGGGCGCAGGTCAACAGGCAAATAAAAATATTTACCAACTTATTTCTTGGCTCTGGACTTGGCAACTGAAGAATGGCTCTGGGGTGATTTTTGTCACAACCTTGTGTCCCCTCCACTCCCACCCTACATGATGGCAACCTGTGTTTAAGTTGCATTGCCTGCCGTGCCCACACCCTGGGTTCTGCAGGCTTAGGGGCTCCCAGGCCTGCGATGGGGTAGCTTGGCCCCTGGACACATTGGAAAAAAATCACTGCAGTAGTAACTGGCCAAAGAGATGGGTTGTGATGGAGGGAGCAGTGTACTGTGACTGGCCTTATAGTCATGTTGCTACATGCCATGGAGCAGCAGGACATCTCTCTGTATTGTCTTGTGTTCCCCATCCACCCTCACTGGGGGAAAATAGACAGCAAATGGCCACAAACCCGCCTTCCTACAGGCAGGAGAAAGGAGAATTCTTAGAAGGAGGTCTGAAGGCCAGCTGGGTCCTCCCAACTGGCTCTGGTCATCGTTCTGTAGGTCTAGGGTGGGCGTGAGAATATGCATTCCTAAGGAATTCCCAGGCGATGTGGATGCAGTTGATCTCAGGATGACGTTACTTTGAGAACCGCTGCCTTTCAGGAATGTTTGCTTTCAGCAGCCTGGGGAAAACGGACAGAGCTTTGAAGTTTCAAGGCGGTGGAGCCACGCTTCCTTAAGGCTCAAGAAGGGCCCTTGTGCCTATGATTTTAGCCATCGGTCTTGGAGTGCCTCCTGGTGGATAAACAGGACACGATTGCTCGCCTGAGTCGACGCTGCTTTCGCCGGCCTTGTTCTCAGGGGGCGGAGCGTCCTGTGTGGGCGGGGCCTCGCGGGCTACAGGCTCTAGGGAACTTAACGATAGGAAAGGAACGTAAAGAAAGAAACCCCTACAATGGAGTTGGAGTTGCATCACCCGTGATTTTAACTCCTCAAAGGCGATTCTTGGTGCTCACCTTGGAAAAGAGAGAGGCAGAGGAGAAATTCCTCCCTCTTCCCCTTTTTCTTCCTCCTTCTGCCCGCCCACTTCCACTCACTGCCTCTTGGAATGGAAAAAGAGGGCGCAGGTCAACAGGCAAATAAAAATATTTACCAACTTATTTCTTGGCTCTGGACTTGGCAACTGAAGAATGGCTCTGGGGTGATTTTTGTCACAACCTTGTGTCCCCTCCACTCCCACCCTACATGATGGCAACCTGTGTTTAAGTTGCATTGCCTGCCGTGCCCACACCCTGGGTTCTGCAGGCTTAGGGGCTCCCAGGCCTGCGATGGGGTAGCTTGGCCCCTGGACACATTGGAAAAAAATCACTGCAGTAGTAACTGGCCAAAGAGATGGGTTGTGATGGAGGGAGCAGTGTACTGTGACTGGCCTTATAGTCATGTTGCTACATGCCATGGAGCAGCAGGACATCTCTCTGTATTGTCTTGTGTTCCCCATCCACCCTCACTGGGGGAAAATAGACAGCAAATGGCCACAAACCCGCCTTCCTACAGGCAGGAGAAAGGAGAATTCTTAGAAGGAGGTCTGAAGGCCAGCTGGGTCCTCCCAACTGGCTCTGGTCATCGTTCTGTAGGTCTAGGGTGGGCGTGAGAATATGCATTCCTAAGGAATTCCCAGGCGATGTGGATGCAGTTGATCTCAGGATGACGTTACTTTGAGAACCGCTGCCTTTCAGGAATGTTTGCTTTCAGCAGCCTGGGGAAAACGGACAGAGCTTTGAAGTTTCAAGGCGGTGGAGCCACGCTTCCTTAAGGCTCAAGAAGGGCCCTTGTGCCTATGATTTTAGCCATCGGTCTTGGAGTGCCTCCTGGTGGATAAACAGGACACGATTGCTCGCCTGAGTCGACGCTGCTTTCGCCGGCCTTGTTCTCAGGGGGCGGAGCGTCCTGTGTGGGCGGGGCCTCGCGGGCTACAGGCTCTAGGGAACTTAACGATAGGAAAGGCTCATCGCTTCCTGATTCTGTTGCCCTGGCTGCTCCCTTGGGGCCTTTCTAGAACCAGATCACTTCCCGAGTCTCAGGATGCCCTTCTCTTAGTTGGAGCCGACCTAGGCGGAACAGCTTCCTCCTAGAGGTCCCAGGATAGAGAGGTCTGCGTGCTCCGACCCTGAGGACCTCTGTATGTCCACAATCTAAACTCCAGTCACGTGGGATGCAATCAGACGGCACCCCTCCCTCGAAGGCAGGTGATCTGTTTTTGAGATATTTTCTACCCTACCCCCAGCAGGGAATCCTGGCACCTAAGGGGTCAAAGGATGCACATAAATAAACCCCAGTCTCCACCTCCCTGACTCGGGGCTTATGCACAGGCTGTTGCGGGCTCCCAACACCTCGCCCTCCTCTCCAGCGCGAGGGGACGGCTGGCGGGACATCTAGCGGGAGTCACAGGCCTGTGGGTATGAGCACTGCTTGATACTGCAGAGAGAAGCCATCTCTCTGTATGTGAATTGTCCCTAATTGAAAATGTTGTAAACAAGTCCTATTTAAACAACAACAACAAAAACAAAACAAAACAAAAAACCCACTGCAGGTTGAGTGACAGATTCAGTCTGTGGATGCCCACAGGAGGCCTTGGACTTGAGGAGCTGGGCCTTTTGTACTAGCTGCACTTTCGATGGGCAAGGTCTTTCCCTCTCTTCCTTCCCTTCTCCCCGCTCCTGATCACCAGGTCCCCACCCCTAGCCCTGGGCGTGAGAATATGCATTCCTAAGGAATTCCCAGGCGATGTGGATGCAGTTGATCTCAGGATGACGTTACTTTGAGAACCGCTGCCTTTCAGGAATGTTTGCTTTCAGCAGCCTGGGAAAACGGACAGAGCTTTGAAGTTTCAAGGCGGTGGAGCCACGCTTCCTTAAGGCTCAAGAAGGGCCCTTGTGCCTATGATTTTAGCCATCGGTCTTGGAGTGCCTCCTGGTGGATAAACAGGACACGATTGCTCGCCTGAGTCGACGCTGCTTTCGCCGGCCTTGTTCTCAGGGGGCGGAGCGTCCTGTGTGGGCGGGGCCTCGCGGGCTACAGGCTCTAGGGAACTTAACGATAGGAAAGGCTCATCGCTTCCTGATTCTGTTGCCCTGGCTGCTCCCTTGGGGCCTTTCTAGAACCAGATCACTTCCCGAGTCTCAGGATGCCCTTCTCTTAGTTGGAGCCGACCTAGGCGGAACAGCTTCCTCCTAGAGGTCCCAGGATAGAGAGGTCTGCGTGCTCCGACCCTGAGGACCTCTGTATGTCCACAATCTAAACTCCAGTCACGTGGGATGCAATCAGACGGCACCCCTCCCTCGAAGGCAGGTGATCTGTTTTTGAGATATTTTCTACCCTACCCCCAGCAGGGAATCCTGGCACCTAAGGGGTCAAAGGATGCACATAAATAAACCCCAGTCTCCACCTCCCTGACTCGGGGCTTATGCACAGGCTGTTGCGGGCTCCCAACACCTCGCCCTCCTCTCCAGCGCGAGGGGACGGCTGGCGGGACATCTAGCGGGAGTCACAGGCCTGTGGGTATGAGCACTGCTTGATACTGCAGAGAGAAGCCATCTCTCTGTATGTGAATTGTCCCTAATTGAAAATGTTGTAAACAAGTCCTATTTAAACAACAACAACAAAAACAAAACAAAACAAAAAACCCACTGCAGGTTGAGTGACAGATTCAGTCTGTGGATGCCCACAGGAGGCCTTGGACTTGAGGAGCTGGGCCTTTTGTACTAGCTGCACTTTCGATGGGCAAGGTCTTTCCCTCTCTTCCTTCCCCTTCTCCCCCGCTCCTGATCACCAGGTCCCCACCCCTCCCTAGCCCTCCTCCACCTCTTCTCCTCTCCCCCAGGTTTAGCAGGCTACTCTTCCTGGAAAGACCTATCCTCTCCAGCAGAAAGGTTCAGCCTTCTGGCTTATCTACATCTTGGTACCCCTCCTTACCCACCTGTGTGGCCGAGCCTCCTTCACACAGCTCAGCCTCCATCAGATCCGGATGAGGGACATGGGCTCACAGACGCTGGCCAGAAGCCTAAGCCTGGAAGGAATTGGGGCTCCACGGAGACCCGGAAAGAACGCCCTGGCACTGTTGATCTCCCCCGGTGCTGGGTGTCCACGGACACACTCGCCCTGTGCTGAGCCCGGAAACCCAAAGCCAAGCCGGGTGGGTGGGCTCTGAGACCTCGTCCCATCACCTGAGGCTGCTGCGCAGCGTCTGCGGGCGCGAGTTACACATCACATTCTTCCACCGTGACCGCTCAAGCCACCTGAAAAGAGAAGACTGAAAGGACAACGGAGTGAGCGGTGGGCGGAGCGCCGAGGAGAGCCAGGTGCGCTTGGCTTGGCTCAGCGGGAGCCGTCTCCGCGGCGGGGAGGGAGGACTGAGCGCAGAGTTGGGGTCTTACCTGTAGCAGCAGCCTTGCCCTCTTGCGGCAGCCCTAGCGGCTCTTAGGGGGCAACTTCCTGCCACGACCAGCCTTCTTCCCACGCTCCGACTTGGACCCCGCGGGCGGCTGAGCTCTGGGCTGGCCAGCCTTGGCTGGGGCCCGCGCGCGCGCCTTTCTGCACCTCTGTCGTTCCACCTCATCCGGGTTTAGCAGGTCCTCCTGCCGCCGCTTCCCCCTCCTGGGGTTTTGTGGGTTCCCTTCAGGGGGGGAGCCACAGCCGGAAGTATGGTCCCTGAAGGCGGTATGGGTCCAGCTTGGTCCAAGGGCTTCCTCGGGCGTCCTCCCACGCCTCCGCTGACTCCCAGTTCCCCCCCGATCGCCAGCAGTGCTAAGACCCCCTCGAGTGGCCTTTGGCGCATCTGAACCTCCCGCGATCCCAGGCCTTTTCCTTTTACTCCTCCATCACCTCAGTCTAGTCCTGGGCCGTCCGGAGTGCCCCTCTTCTTCCTGGTCATCGCCCCAGCACTCCAGTGGGCCCCAGGGAGCCTTCTTCCTCTTGCCCAGAGCATATCCCACTGTGAGTATGGCTGCTAAGCCAAGTCCCCAACCCAGGGGTGGGGCATCTTTCGCCTTCCTCCCTCTTCCTGGCTTTGTCCCACACTGTTATCAGGGCGAGAACTAAACAGGACCCTGCCCGTCATCGCTTTCGGTCTAGAGGGCCCACTTCCTAATGCACTGCTTCGTTGAGGCCTGGAGCCGATTTCACAATGTGCTGCTCCATCATCCTGGCTGACGTCCTCCTGGTCCGTCTCCTCCGTCACCATGTCCGGCCTCTCATCGGAAGACTCTTCAGACTCCCGCTTTCCCAAGGTGGATGGCCACCCTCTACAACCCCTCTTCTTGCCCCTCTGGGCCAACCTGCTGCCTCTGGTTCTGTTTCTGCAACGCCCACGGCCCGGTCTAGCATCTTTGGCTGCACCAGGAGGAGGGTCAGCCTCCCCCACCACTGGCTCCAACCCCCGAGCTATGGTCACGTCCCCAGGGACTCTGGCCACTGCCTCCTCTTGAGGAGCAGAGACCCGCTCGTCTGCCTCAGGACTCTTGTGTCCTCCATGACGGCCTCCAGATGCTGTCCCTGCCTGGGGATGGCCCTGTGGTTAATGCACTCCACAAACTCCATCAGGGCGGCCTTGGCCTTCTGATCCTTGGGACCTTGGTGTTCCTTAGTCCAAACGTGCCCTGGGTCAGGAAGACCAGCTGCAGGACGGCTTTGACGGCTGTCTGCTCCACATCCTCTGGAAGGGCCTGTACGTGTCCATGGCCAGCCCCCTGCACCAGTGTCCCTGACAATTCATGGCCATGGTGCCACCCCTGGGGCTGATCCCAGAGCAGGAGGGAGCCCCAGGCAAACGTGGGCTGCCGTGCCCTTGCAAATCCCACCTTGGCACACTGCCTCAGGGTCTGGAGTTCAGGCTCAGGTGAATGGGCTCGTGGGCACCTGACCCGGCGGTCCTTCCTGAGGCCCCCTCATCATGGGGGTCCTGGCATCCACAGGGAGTTTGCGTGGCAAACCCAGGGGTGCCACCGACCTCTCTGCTCTGCCCTTTGTGCCTGAGCAAGGCTGGGTGACACAGCAGCACCCAGGCAGGTGCTGGGAAGGCCAGCGCCCATGGCATCCAGAGCGGCAGGGAGAGGGGCGCTGCCAGGCCAGGTTGTGCACCCTCCACTTGGTCTCGCAGTTCAGCCGCAATGGGGCAACTTGGGTCTGCGCCTGTGCACAGGAGCTTGCCTGCCTCAGACCTGGGCCTTGTCTCCATGGCAATGCCGTGGGATGGAGTGGAGATGCTTGGGTCTGAGGATCCAGCTCAAGGATCCAGCCCAAAAAAAGGAAGACGTAGGCATTGGGACCACCATCGGAGATAAGTCCCCAAAAGGCCCTTGTCACGGGAGGCGAAACAGCAGTTAGGGAGACCCGCCCTGCTTCAGGGGTAGAGGCCGCCTTTGGCTAGAGCGCGGGCTTCCGGCAGGGTTGTAATTGCCTTTCACAGTGTACAAGTGGGGACATAGATTGAGAACCTCTGGCCTCCCACCATGGGACCAGGACTCACGCTTGGGGTACGAGCCTCGCTCTCAGTTTTCAGGCCTCACTCAGAGGGGATGGGCTCTTCAGGAAGGGTACACAGGCCTCAGTTGTGAGGTGGGGGCATCATTTAGAGTCTACAGCCTTCACTGGTGGGGTCCGCGCCTCGTTCAAGGAGTCATTACTCTTGAAGGTGTTTCTGTAGCTATAAAGATGCTCCTATAATTGTGTGTTTTTACAATATGGTTCATGTGTGGGTTTGATCAACAGTGAGAGTAGACATGAAATCTGCCAGAAAACCTTGACCCTGACTGGGTGCATGGACTGGGACAGGTGAATGTCCTAGCTTACCTGAGCACACACCGGTTTCCTCATCCTTGCTAATCCTCCACCCCAGATTCTACATACATCAGGCTCTGTGGTCCAGCTGTTGGGTTTCTACTGCTGCCCTTGCTGTGACTCTGGGAAGGTTCCTGGGCCTCTCTGTGCCTCAGTTTGCCCCTCTGTGAAATGGTGATAAACATTAACTCTACCTTATAGGATCCTTACAGGAACCAAAGGGGGTGATCCATGAAAGCCCTTGGAATAGAGGCTGATGCTCCGTGAAAGATGGTGATGGGAATTCTTTCTTGAGACATTATCATTGTACAATCATTCAATATAAATATATAAATTTAATTGTTAAATAAATAAAGAAGGAACCTTGAAAAAAGGGACCAAAACAGTTTGCTTTTATTGTGTTTTTAATGTTGTTCAGTCATTAAGTTGTGACTGACTCTTTGCGGCCCCATGGACTACAGCAAACCAGACTTCCCTCTCCTTCACCGTCTCCTTGAATTTGCTCCAACTCACGTCCATTGAGTTGTCAGTGATGCCATCCAACCATCTCATCCTCTGTCGCCCCCTTCTCCTTCTGCCCTTAGTCTTTCCCAGCATCAGGGTCTTTTCCAGTGAGTCAGTTCTTCGCATCAGGTGGCCAAAATATTGGAGCTTCAACTTCAACACCAGTCCTTCCAGTGAAGATTCAGGGTTGATTTTCTTTAAGATAGACTAGTTTGATCTTCTTGCTGTCCAACGGACTCTCAAGAGTCTTCTCCAGCACCACAGTTCAAAAGCTTCAAAAGCATCCATTATTTTTTAGGAAGAGAGTGTAATTGCAAGGTTACCATGGCGACTGGTCCTGCAGCAAACCAAACTGTTTACTCTTCTAGGCACCCCAGCCCCCATCTCTTATTTTCCCCACTTCCCCCTCCTAGTTACCAAATGGATGTTACCCTTCTCTCTAGAGCAGCGTGGTTCAACAGAAATTCAATTAAGTCCCCAAGGCAAGCCATATGTGTAATGCTAAGTGTGCTAATGACCACCTTCACTCAACAGGTGATATAAACTGTAGGAGTAGATTTTCATTTATTTACATTAGTCATTCTTTACAATAGCCAAGATACGGGAGCAACTTAAGTGTCCATTAACAGATAAATGGATAAAATAGACAAATAAGATTCCTTCATCTTTATTACATACTAAAACATATATTTACACATGTGTGTCTATATAAAGAAGATTATATATATTTATGATTAATATTCCACTAAATATGATGGAACTTATTATCTACAGACCCAGTTTAAAAAGTATACAATCTTGCCATTTGGGATAACACCAGCTTCTCTTTGTACTTAAGTCCACATTTATTCATTAAAGGCAGACACAATGGATCTTTGTTCCATTTTCTGGCCGCTCTGTCCCCTGGATGGAGTCCTCCCTCATTTCTCTCCTGATAGGACCAGAGTGAGGCAGAGTCTGGTGAGAATATGGTACCAGAAACTGAGTAGAAAATTAAGAGATCAAGAACCAGCCGGGGGAGCGGGAGGTCATTGGGAGCCCCAACAAGTCCTGCCTCGCCTCTCTCTGGATGTCTTTGCATCATGAAGTCCCCTTGGACAGAGATGAGACTTGTGACTGGATTAGCCCCTGCCTCCAAGATGGAAAAAAAGAGCAGATTAGGGCTTACCTGGTGGTCCAGTGGGTAAAGAGTCTGCCTTGCAATGCAAGGGGCACTGGTTCAGTCCCTGGCCCGGGAAGATCCCACGTGCCGCAGAGCGGCTGGACGGGTGTGTCCAATTACAAGTCAGAGCTCGAGTGTGTGCGCCCAGAGCCGGTGCTCTGCAACAAGAGAGGCCACTGTGATGGGAGGTCCACACAGGCCAAAGAATAAAGATGGATGAAAAGAAGTAAATAAAAAACCAATTAAAGAGGTCAAAATTTAAAAAAAAAAAGGCAGATCAAATGTTCTGCAAAATTCTTCTCCCCAGTACCTGTGCTTGAGGACAAACAGTGAGCCTGCTTGTTAACTAGAATTAGCGCTGTGGATGCAGAGAGCTGGTCAGAGAGATGGTCAGGGAGCATTACCGACTCAATGGACATGAATTTGAGCAAACTCTGGGAGTTAGGGCTTCCCTGGTGGTCCAGGGGGTAAGGACACCACCTTGCAGTGCAAGGGGCGCTGGTTCGATCCCTGGCCTGGGAAGATCCCACGTGCAGCGGAGTGGCTGGACTGATGTGTCCAGCCACCAAGCCGGAGCTCTGGAGCACATGTGCCCAGAGCTGGTGCTCTGCGACAAGGAAGGCCACTGTGATGGGAGGTCTGCATAGGCCAAAGAACAAAGATGGATGAAAATAAATAAATGAAAGACCAAAAGAAGTGGCCAAAAAACTCTAGGAGTTAGTGGAGGACAGGGCAGCCCAGGGTGCTGCAGCCCATGGGGTCACAAAGAGTCAGACGTGACTTGGGAACTCAACAACACTGCTGTGATGGAGGGTCTTGAAGTGTGCTCCTGAGACCTCTAGGGGCTTACAGACCTGAGACCCCTAGGGACTTGGCCATGGTGACCATTTTTGACAAAGCCAAGAAGGCAGTGGCAGAGAACAAGCCCTCTGATTTGATAAGCTTGACCATCAGGGAGGCCAGGAGCAGCTTTCTGACCCGGTGGCTCTCATCAGGTCAAGAGTAGTCACTCTTCCAGAGGCGAGTCTGAGAAATGAAGCAGTCAGGTCACCCAGAAGGACAAGAAGGACCCCAAATTCTAGCCATTGTGGCCTACAGGATTTCATCAGACATCAAAACCCACAGGGAGATGTTGGAAACACTTCTGTGACCAAGTCGCTGGGCTGAAGGACAAGGAAGACAAGAAAAATATCCTTCTGGAGGTCTTGTCAGCCATGGCCAAGGACACGTTCTGAAATGTCCTGAAGGCAGAGAAGGCAGGCCACCAGGAGGACACAGTGGACCTGAGGAAGGCCAAAGATGGCAGGCACCTGCTGGAACACATCTCTACCACGGCTAAGCCCCAGACTTCTCCGGGGAGAAGAAGGTTCCTAGCAGCCCCCTGGGGAGCTGGATGAGAGGAAGATGAGGGGGCCTCCTGGAGTCAGTGGCGCTCCTGAAGGCTCAGAACATGGCTCAAGAGGAGGAACAGGCCTGGGAACCTGGGAGGTTCAGATGCGTCAAAGGCCACCTGGGAGTTGGGGGTCTTGGCGCTGCTGGTGGCCTGGGGGAACTGAGAGTCGAGGAGGCTTCCGAGGGGGCTTGGGACACAAGCTAGGACGGAAGAGCCGTCGGAGGACATGGAGAGCGAAGAGTCCGGAGCCTGAGGCCCAAGCGGGCTTGGCATGGCCTTCAGGGCCCTGGATAGAGCATTGGCTCCTGCCCAGTCGGGTAGCCGCAAAAGCCGAGGAGCGGGAAGCGGTCGGGCGCCCCTCCCGTGCTGAAAGCCCAAGAGAAGATAGCGCAATGCAAGAGCAGGAGGAGGCGCGTGGGAGCCGGGGCGCAGGCCAAGGCCGGTCAGTCCAGGGCTCAGCCGCCCGCGGGGTCCAAGTCGGCACGTGGGAAGAAGGCTGGTCGTGGCAGGAGGCTGCCCTCCAAGTGCCGCTAGGGCTGCCGCAAGAGCGCCGGGCTGCAGCGGCCGGTGGGGCCCCCGCTCCGCGCTGCTTCCGCCCCCCCAGCCGCGGAGACGGCTCCCGCTGAGCCAAGCGCTCCTGGCCCTGCGGTGCGCGCCGCCCACGGCTCCCTCCCTTGTCCTTTCAGTCGCTCCTTTGCAGGTGGCTCGAGGGATCGAGGGATCCGATGGAAAAAAGAAGAGTATAAACGGGAGCCCGCAGAGGCAGCAGCCTCAGGTGATGGGACGCGATCTCAGAGCCCACTCACCCGGCTTGGCTTTGGGTCTCCAGGCTCAGCACAGGCGAGTGTGTCCGTGGACACCCAGCACCGGGCGAGGCCAGCAGTGCCAGGAGTTCTTCCAGCTCATCCTGGAGCCCAGGTTCGTTCAGACTCATGCTTCAGGCCAGCATCGGCCGTGGGCTGAAGGACAAGGAAGACAAGAAAATATCCTTCTGGAGGTCTTGTCAGCCATGGCCAAGGACACGTTCTGAAATGTCCTGAAGGCAGAGAAGGCAGGCCACCAGGAGGACACAGTGGACCTGAGGAAGGCCAAAGATGGCAGGCACCTGCTGGAACACATCTCTACCACGGCTAAGCCCCAGACTTCTCCGGGGAGAAGAAGGTTCCTAGCAGCCCCCTGGGGAGCTGGATGAGAGGAAGATGAGGGGGCCTCCTGGAGTCAGTGGCGCTCCTGAAGGCTCAGAACATGGCTCAAGAGGAGGAACAGGCCTGGGAACCTGGGAGGTTCAGATGCGTCAAAGGCCACCTGGGAGTTGGGGGTCTTGGCGCTGCTGGTGGCCTGGGGGAACTGAGAGTCGAGGAGGCTTCCGAGGGGGCTTGGGACACAAGCTAGGACGGAAGAGCCGTCGGAGGACATGGAGAGCGAAGAGTCCGGAGCCTGAGGCCCAAGCGGGCTTGGCATGGCCTTCAGGGCCCTGGATAGAGCATTGGCTCCTGCCCAGTCGGGTAGCCGCAAAAGCCGAGGAGCGGGAAGCGGTCGGGCGCCCCTCCCGTGCTGAAAGCCCAAGAGAAGATAGCGCAATGCAAGAGCAGGAGGAGGCGCGTGGGAGCCGGGGCGCAGGCCAAGGCCGGTCAGTCCAGGGCTCAGCCGCCCGCGGGGTCCAAGTCGGCACGTGGGAAGAAGGCTGGTCGTGGCAGGAGGCTGCCCTCCAAGTGCCGCTAGGGCTGCCGCAAGAGCGCCGGGCTGCAGCGGCCGGTGGGGCCCCCGCTCCGCGCTGCTTCCGCCCCCCCAGCCGCGGAGACGGCTCCCGCTGAGCCAAGCGCTCCTGGCCCTGCGGTGCGCGCCGCCCACGGCTCCCTCCCTTGTCCTTTCAGTCGCTCCTTTGCAGGTGGCTCGAGGGATCGAGGGATCCGATGGAAAAAAGAAGAGTATAAACGGGAGCCCGCAGAGGCAGCAGCCTCAGGTGATGGGACGCGATCTCAGAGCCCACTCACCCGGCTTGGCTTTGGGTCTCCAGGCTCAGCACAGGCGAGTGTGTCCGTGGACACCCAGCACCGGGCGAGGCCAGCAGTGCCAGGGAGTTCTTCCAGCTCATCCTGGAGCCCAGGTTCGTTCCAGACTCATGCTTCAGGCCAGCATCGGCCGCTCTAGTCTGATGGAGGGCTGAGCTGTGTGGTGGAAGAGGCTCAAGCCCCCTGGCTGGGCAAGGGATGTTAGGGTGTAGCTAAGCCAGGAGGCTGAACCTTCCTGCTGGGGCAGGAGATGACTTCAGAAAGAGAAGCCTAAGAGGCAGAGGGGGTGCTCCTGGGAGAGGGGAGGAGAGGAGACTGGGGACCTGGCGACCAGGGGAAGGGGAGGAGGAGGAGGAGAGGGAAAGAACCTGGCCATCTGAAGTGCAGCTGGAACAGATGCACGGGTTTCTCGGGGCCAAGTGTTCTGCTGGTGCCCACAGGCTGAATCTGTTATTCAGCCTGCACAGAACTGAACAGAAACCCTCATGCAGTTCACAGATAATCCAGATTTCCAGCTTTTCCCAGTAGTAATGCTGAGCACCACCCTTCCCACAGGCCTGAGGCTCCCTGGGCTGTCCCCTCCAAGCCCCCACCCCCAGCACTGGCCTGTAGGCCCTGACTTAAGATGATCATTTGTTAGGGTTCCAGTTCACTATTTGGGTGAATTAAATGCCAGAAAGGATCCTTAGCAGGGACCTGTGAGGGGCTGAGGCTTGTCTGGGCTAGTGTCTCAGGGCTGCTTCAGGGCCTACCTTTAGAGGGGAGGAAATGTCCTCAAGAGAGAGCCTCGGCCTGGCCAGAGAATCGCCCCAGGTAACCCAGCTTGGCTTTGTAGGGAATCCACACAGCTGTTCTAGAAGAGCAGGTGTTTCCAGGTTGTACCCATCTCCATGTGGTGATGTGGGCACCAGCCCGCTCTGCCCATCATGGTATTTCCCCTGAACCGCCATCTCCACCGCTGCCCTCCTAGGTCCTCTTGTCCTGGGGCCATCTGTGATTGCATCCAAGATCCCATTCCCAGGAGGTCAGAAGGCCTCCCCCTCACATCTCAAGAAAGGCACAAGGGTCTGGGTGTGTCCCCACAGCCCAGCTGGACTAGGATCCCCGGATGTCCCCCCCAGCACCGGGCGAGGCCAGCAGTGCCAGGAGTTCTTCCAGCTCATCCTGGAGCCCAGGTTCGTTCCAGACTCATGCTTCAGGCCAGCATCGGCCGCTCTAGTCTGATGGAGGGCTGAGCTGTGTGGTGGAAGAGGCTCAAGCCCCCTGGCTGGGCAAGGGATGTTAGGGTGTAGCTAAGCCAGGAGGCTGAACCTTCCTGCTGGGGCAGGAGATGACTTCAGAAAGAGAAGCCTAAGAGGCAGAGGGGGTGCTCCTGGGAGAGGGGAGGAGAGGAGACTGGGGACCTGGCGACCAGGGGAAGGGGAGGAGGAGGAGGAGAGGGAAAGAACCTGGCCATCTGAAGTGCAGCTGGAACAGATGCACGGGTTTCTCGGGGCCAAGTGTTCTGCTGGTGCCCACAGGCTGAATCTGTTATTCAGCCTGCACAGAACTGAACAGAAACCCTCATGCAGTTCACAGATAATCCAGATTTCCAGCTTTTCCCAGTAGTAATGCTGAGCACCACCCTTCCCACAGGCCTGAGGCTCCCTGGGCTGTCCCCTCCAAGCCCCCACCCCAGCACTGGCCTGTAGGCCCTGACTTAAGATGATCATTTGTTAGGGTTCCAGTTCACTATTTGGGTGAATTAAATGCCAGAAAGGATCCTTAGCAGGGACCTGTGAGGGGCTGAGGCTTGTCTGGGCTAGTGTCTCAGGGCTGCTTCAGGGCCTACCTTTAGAGGGGAGGAAATGTCCTCAAGAGAGAGCCTCGGCCTGGCCAGAGAATCGCCCCAGGTAACCCAGCTTGGCTTTGTAGGGAATCCACACAGCTGTTCTAGAAGAGCAGGTGTTTCCAGGTTGTACCCATCTCCATGTGGTGATGTGGGCACCAGCCCGCTCTGCCCATCATGGTATTTCCCCTGAACCGCCATCTCCACCGCTGCCCTCCTAGGTCCTCTTGTCCTGGGGCCATCTGTGATTGCATCCAAGATCCCATTCCCAGGAGGTCAGAAGGCCTCCCCCTCACATCTCAAGAAAGGCACAAGGGTCTGGGTGTGTCCCCACAGCCCAGCTGGACTGTCCGGGCCCCACCTTGGGACATCCAGGGACAGAAGCCAACTTTGGAGCTGCTGTCTGGATCCTGCTTGGAGGTGAGCCCCTCCCGGCTGCAGGGACCTCTCTAGACAGCAAGTTTGGGGATCAGACTCAGCTGAGCCCCTTGCTGCCACCAGTTAAGGGTGCAACATTGCCCCTTACCTCGCTAAACCTTAACATCCTCATCTTGGATGTTCGTGTGAAGTTTAGCAGTGATCGTTCAAGGAAAGCATTTCGTACTGGTCAGGGCACAAGAAAACCCAAGCCTTGTTTGTGAGGATGTTAGTAGCAAGAGACAGGGATGAGGACTGGGTGTGGAGCGCCCTCTGCTGGCCATAAGCAGCACGGCTGCCTAGACCAGGGACCGTGTTGCATGCGTCTCAGAACCTCATCTGTAAAAACGATGGAATAGTGACGTGAACATCGTGAGATTGTTCGAGGACTGATTGAGTTCACGAGTGTAAACTTACTAGAGTACTGTGATGAGCTAAAAGGTAAGTGCAAATTCCTTATCCTTTCCCCTCATCTGGAGGTGGAGTTTACTAGAAGGAAGGGGTGGTGCCTGAAGCTGAAGGATGCCAGCTTCTGCTTACTGACTCAGACCATTTGCTCTTTGGGAAGTGCCTTGGAAGACCCAGTTGCCAAGTGCTGAGAAACCGGAGCCATATGGAAATGCCGTGGGCAGACCAGTTGACCACCCCAGCTGAGTCACTAAGAATATATACCTTTGACTATACTGTACCATTTGATGGCCATTTAGATCTAACGGCTGAAGGAATCAAATACTGCATGTGGACTAAGTCGTTTCAGTCGTGTCTGACTCTGCAGCTCTGTGGACCACAGCCCGCCAGCTTCCTCTGTCCGTGGGATTCTCCAGGCAAGAATACTGGAGTGGGCTGCCGCACCCTCCTCCAGGGATCTTCCTGACCCGGGGATCCAACCTGCGTCTCTTATGTCCCCTGCATTGGCAGGTGGGTTCTTTACCACTAACACCACCTGGGAAGTCCAATCAAATGCTACATATTTGCACCTTGGGCTTATTAAGTCCCCAAGAAAGTGAGCAAATCACAAGCTTTTGGTAACTGTTCAAAGAAGATCTTCCTAACAGTATAGGAGGCAGGTACAGACAATTCACAGAACGGTCAACAGAAAACTTGGATGCATATGCATGGTGATGAATCACACTCATCTTTTGGTGGATTTTTTTTAATCCAGTTCTTTTTTTTTTTTTGAACAGTGTCACCTCATGTGGGATCTTAGTTCTCTGATTCCCAAGAATCGAACCTGCATCCTTTGCACTGGAAGTGCAGAATCCTAACCCCCGGACCGCCAGTGTATTCCTAGAAAAATTTTTAAAACTAAGTCTCAAGTACTTAGATTCTACATTGATTAGAACTGTGATGGAAGCTGCTGGCTGGAAGTTTCGAAGGTGCTGATGGGGGACTTTCCTGGTGGTCGAGTTTAAGAATCTGCCTTCCAATGCAGGGGACGTGTGTTCGATCCCTGGTCAGGGAACTAAGACTTCACATGCCTCAGGGTGTCCCGACCCGCGGGCTTCGTCAGCACAGACCTAGGATTCGTCAACGCAGGCCCTAAAGGGGGGGAGTGGGAATTGAGAGGACAAGAGACACAAGAAATGGAGACAAGACAGGAGTCTGATCAAGTCTCGTTTTATTGCGGAAATAAGAGGGTATTTATACTATACAGAAACAGGAAGGAGCTACTCATAAGCCAATCATGTAAAAGGTGAGATGCACACGCGCTTCTGACCCCATAGGAATGCAAGGGAAGCATGCACTGATCACGAGCACAGAAACTAGGAACAACCTATCAGAGCAATATGCACACACCTTAAACCACACCCCCCTACATCCACCAGGCGCCATCTTTGTGAAAACATGACGATGCTCCTAAGCTGAAGGCTGCAAAATGCGGCCAGGGCTCATGCGTGAGAGGCTCCGCTAGGCGCCATCTTAAGTGGCGCATTGCAGCATTCACGTATAGGAGGCTATAGGATGTGGCCGGGCCGCCCCGCGGTCCCAGACATCAGGGCAACGGAAGCCTGTGCCCTATATTAATAGGCCCAAAGCAGCTAAATAAATTAATTTAAAAATGCTTAAAGGTACTGACGCGTGTATGTACTTGCTTGGGTTGCCAGAACCAAGTACCACCGCCTACGTGGCTTAAACAACAGAAACTTGTTTTCTCACAATTCTGAAGGTAAGGAATCTGCAATCAAGGGGTCAGCAGGGTTGGTTTCTTCTGAGGCCTCCCTCCTTGCCTTGCAGAAAACTGTCTTCTCCTTGTGTCCTCGTAAGCTCCGCCCCGTGTATGTGTCTCTGTCCTAATTTCCTCTTCTCATACCACTAGTGCTATTGGATTAGGACATGTTAATCCAATGTGAGCTCATTTTAACTTAACTGCCTCTCTAAGCATCCTATCTACAAATACAGTCATGTTCTGAGGGGCTGGGGCTTAGGACTTTTACATATGACTTTGGAGAATGACACAGTTCAGCCCATAACAATAAGAAACTCTGGCCCAGGGACTCCTTTGGTGGTCCAGTGGTTAAGATTCCATACTCCCAATGCAGGGGGCAAGGGTTCACTTCCTGGTCAGGGAACTAGATCCCACATGCTGCAACTAAAGATTCCATGCGCTGGGGCTTCCCTGGTGGTCCAGCAGGTAAGGACACAGCCTTGCAGTGCAAGGGGTGCTGGTTCGCTCCCTGGCCTGGGAAGATCCCACGTGCCACAGAGCGGCTGGACGGATGTGTCCAACTACCAAGCCGGAGCTCTGGAGCGCGTGCTCCCAGAGCCGTTGCTTTGCGACAACAGAGGCCACCGCGATGGGAGGCCCGCACAGGCCAAGGAACAAAGATGGATGGAAATAAATAAATGAAAGATCAATAGAAGTGACAAAAACAACAAAAAAAGATTCCATGTGCTGCAACTAAGACCCACTGCAGCCAAAGAAAGAAAGAAAGAAAGAAACTCTGGCGGAAGAGAGGTTCTTTTTTTTTTGGCCATGCCCGTGTGGCATGTGGGGTCATATTTCCTTCCACCAGGGATCAAACCCACACCCCCCTGCATTGGAAGCGTCGAATCTTAGCCACTAGAGCACAAGGAACGTCTCCTAGCCTCAAGCAACGATTGATATTAAGTATTTCCCAGGCAGGTAAGGGAAGGTTCTGGTTAGGTTTCAAGAAGGCAAGATCCATACAAATAGGGACTTATGTCTGATTGTTCACTGCTTTATCCCCAGCACCTTGAACTCTGTGTGGCACAGAGGAGAAAAGAAACGTTGAATGAAGGAAGAAACAAATGAATGAACGAATGAATGAGAAGGTTGCCTAGAAGAAGCCACTTTAACCCCCCTGTTTTTTTTGCTGGTCCCTTTTGGAAGGTAACTCTTCGCCCTGAGGCCACAGTTCCTACAAAGCATGTTTTAAATGTTGATAGTGCGAAATTTTATTTATCCATTGCACATTTTTAAAATAGGAAATAGAGCTTATTGTTCCAGATGCAAATATTTAGCTCCCTGACTAAATCATCCCTAATCTGTTATAATTCACTCGCTTTGTCCAGAAAGTGGGGAGAGTCTCCTGGAATGAACAAACAATCTGTCTGCTTTTTTCTCCTTTTATACGTTTAGGTAAATAAAAGGGAAACAAGGTCATAGCAGCTTCATTTCCACATCAGCGACCTGATCTCTGTGGATAGCGGAGCCTGAGAGTGCTGCTTTAATGTAATTTGGGAAGGAGCATGGATCAGCCTGGGGCATCTTAGCTACAAGTTACAGAGAACCGAACTGACAGCAGACATAAGCCATAAGGACATTTCTCAGTTTTTAAATTAAAACTTGGAGGAAAGAGGCTTCTGGATTTAATTAGTCGAGTATGTTACTGAGAACCAAGAATCTTTCTATTCCTCCACTCGTCTGCTTTTGCCTTCCAGCTCGTTACCTCATGATTACAATATGGCTGCCAAGCTCTGGCATCACCTTCTCCCACAGCAAGCAAAAAGCAGGGAGGTGGCCAGCGGAGGAGGTGGGAGGCGGGGAGGATGAGAGAATCCTTTCTTCTTCTGCCTCTCCTTTTTAATCCAACAGCAAAAATGTTTCCCAAAAGTTCCCAGCACACTCATTGGCCAGAACTGGGTTGGCACATACCAGCAGCTGCAAGTGAGCTGGCTTTTTTAGCCTTTATAATATCCCAGTAGTACATGCGAAGGGGTTGGAAGTGATTATTAGATCAATCAAGCACCATTATCAATGAATTCATGCCCACCGCAAAAATAATTTTTAAACACTAACAGAAAGAGAGATAAAGACGTTCCTTCTTTCCTGCAGCTTCAATGAGAGGGATACAATTTTGCATCTTAAATCCTTCTAAAGAATCACCTTCAGGGAATTCCCTGGTGGTCCAGGGGCTAAGACTCTGTGCTCCCAATGCAGAGGGCTCAGGTTCGATCCCTGGTCAGGGAACTAGAGCCCACATGCTACAACTGAGACCCAGTGCAGCCAAATAAACATAAATAAAATATTAAGGAAAAAAAAAAAGAATCACCTTCGATCAAGGGAACTCCTTGGCAGTCCACCGTTTTAGAATGCTGTGCTTTCACTGCCAAGGGCATTGGCCCATGAGGCAGCCAAAAGACAATACATCAAGGAAATCAGCTTTGATAAACTGACAGACTGAGAAAATCCAAAAACATTCTTGTTTTTCTGTAGTTTGAGTGAAATTTTCCTGTTACCAACCTCCTCTGTTCTCTGTTCATTTAAGCCTCTCCCTGGAAAGAGACTTTGAACAGAGTCTGGGAGATTCTCTTAGAAACTGTTGCAATTTCCAAAGGAAAATAATAACCTCGGGCTTCCCTGGTGGTCCAGTGGGTAAGGATACCGCCTTGCAGTGCAAAGGATGCCCATTCAATCCCTGGCCTGGGAAGACCCCACATGCCACGGAGCAGTTGGACCGATGTGTCCAACTACCGAGCCGGAGCTCTGGAGCGCATGTGTACAGAGCCGATGCTCTGCAGCGAGAGAGGCCACTGTGATGGCAGGCCCACACAGGCCGAAGAACAAAGATGGATGAAAATAAATGAATGAAAGACCAATAGAAGTGGCCAAAAATAAATATATAAATAAATAAAAACAAAAGAATAACTGGCCTTCTCTTACCCAGTCAGGAAAAGATTATTTCTGTCCTTCCACGAACATTGTGAAATAAAGGCCCAGGTCTTTTCTAGACTTGCTTTTAAATAAACTGAAAGTCTCAGACTTCCCTGGTGGTCCTGTGGTTAAGAAATAATCGGCCAATGCAGGGGAAATGGGTTTGGTCCCTGATCTGGGGAGGATCCCACAGGATGCGGGCCAACAAAGCAGTAACATCACAGCTACTGAGCGTGCGCTCTAGAGCCCGCTCGCCACAGCTAGAGAAAGCCCGCGCACAGCAACGGAGACCCAGTGCGGCCAAAAATAAATAATAAAATTTTAAAAGAAAGAAATCGAATGTCGCATCTCAACTAAATTAACAAAGCGTTTAGCTCAGTGTCTGCCCTCCTAAAGGCAAGTATTAATGGCAAATCCAGTGCGCCATCCGGTGGTCTGTGGGACAACAGCAGGACCGTACCCACGGGAAGTTGCTGTAGATACTGGGGCGGGGCGGGGCGGGGCAGGGCAGGGCAGGGCAGGGCAGGGGCAGGGCGGGGCCTATAGCTTTTAAAAGGACGAGCAGCTTCCATCTTAATTTCTTGGAGACATGAGCCACCATGTAAGAATTTCAACCACCATAAAGGCTTTCATATATTTCCTCACCATTTGGCTGAGAAGTCCAAGATCAAGGCACTGCTTTTTTTTTCTTTCTTTCTTTCTGTGATGTTAAAGAGATTCGGAACCAACTGTTTAATATGCAAGTCCTCAGCTACTATCCAAGGGAGTATTAAAGAGTGATTAAAAATTTTAAAAAAATATATGAGCTATTTATTTATTTTTGGCTATTTCTCGGTTTTCACTGCTACTGCAGGTTCTAATCTAGTTGCAGGGAGTGGGGGCTACTTTCTAGTTGAGGTGAGCAGGCTTCTTGTTGCGGTCACTTTTTTTTGTTGTGGAACTCAGGCTCTAGGGCTCATAGGCTTCAGTAGTTGCGGCACAAGGGCTCAATAGTTGTGGCTCGGAGGCTCTAGAGCACAGGCTCCATAGTCATAGCTCACAGGCTTAGTTGCTCTTCAGCATGTGAGATCTTCCCAGATCAGGGATTGAACTCATGTCTCCTGCATTGGCAGATGAACTCTTCACCACTGAGCCACCAGGAAAACCTGATTTTAAATTTTTAATAAAAATAATGTTTAAAATGTATAAAAGAGGGCTTCCCTGGTGGTCCAGTGGGTAAGAACACCACCTTGCAGTGCAAGGGACACCGGTTCGATCCCTGGCCTGGGAATATCCCACCTGCCGTGGAGCAGCTGGGCCAATGTGTCCAATTACCGAGCCAGAGCTCTGGAGTGCATGCGCCCAGAGCCGGTGCTCTGCGACAACAGACGCCACCGCGGTGGGAGGCCCACAGAGGCCAAAGAACAAAGATGGATGAAAAATAGATAAAATGAAAGACCAATAGAAGTGGCCTGCCCGCCCCCCTCTCTCCCCAACCCGTCCCCACCCCAAAAATAAATAAATAAATAAAATGTATAAAAGAGGTGAATATGTTCTCTCTTCCTGCAGTTAGCTATACACAGAGATGCTGTTTTGCATAATAAAGCCCATCTAAAGAATCTTCCCCATAAGGAAACAAACTGAGAACATCCATCTGGTTTTCCTGTGCAATCTGGAGGCTGAGTTCCTGTCACCAACCTGGTCTGTTCACTTAAGACTGTCCTTGAAGGATAATTTGAACAAAAGAGTCTTTGAGAATCTCCTAGAAATTGTTGCTACATCTTGAGAAAAATAACCTCCGGGAGAAACCCTCCATTCTGATTGGTTGTCTTCCTTGATCATTTGTTGCCATGGTGATAACATCATCTCTGTTATTACAAGGAGTAAATACTTGTCGGTTTTCTCTCTCAATCAGGAGAGGATGGTTGGCACTTTGCTCCCACAAACATAGAGGGAATAAAAGCCTGTGACTCTGCTAGATTTCTCACTTTATACGCAAGAATTCTCTCACGTGAAGGAGCCAGACGCTCAGCCTGGGGTACAGACAGATCTGTACGGATGGTGTTAGCTATGGTCACAGCAATGGCGCTGAGCTGTAATCCTGACTTCATCAGAGCGCCCGCTGGTGGGAAATCAGGGAACAACATGGCTGACCCGGCTTGGAGAACCTCTCCCCTCCTTTGCTCTCCGAACATCTCACCTGGTCAGGCTCCTAGGGGAGGACAGAGCGAGGACAGAGATCCCTGGAGACTCTGCAGAGGGTGGGGGAGTATCCCCTCCTCCCTCAGCACACACTATGGACACCTACTGTATGCCAGACATTGTGTTATGCCTTCCACACTATTCAATCTCATAGCAACCCCTTAAGGAGGGAGTATGACCTCCTGGCTTTCTGCTGTTATTTCTTTGGCTGCACTGGGTCTTGGTTGGGAAGTGGCAGCAACTGTTAACAGCTGCTTGGATGCAGACATGGAAGCGACATGTAGATGATGGAGAGCAAACCCTCTGGCCCTGAATGCCCTCCTGTAGTAAAGCTAGGACTGAGTCAGCTGCAAGAGAGGACTCTCAGAGGAAGAAGGTGAATCTGGGGAAACTGCTTTGGGAGAAAAAGTTTGGAGACAAACTAGAAATAAGTAGAGAAGGAGATTGGGTTTCCTGATGGTTCAGATGGTAAAGAATCTGCCTGCGGTGCAGGAGACCCGGATTTGATGCCTGAGTCAGGAAGAACCCCTGGAGAAGGGCTTGGCTAACCCGATCTTCCCTGATGGTTCAGATGGTAAAAACATCTGGAGGATTTACCAACCTGGTCTGTTCACTTAAGACTGTCCTTGAAGGATAATTTGAACAAAAGAGTCTTTGAGAATCTCCTAGAAATTGTTGCTACATCTTGAGAAAAATAACCTCCGGGAGAAACCCTCCATTCTGATTGGTTGTCTTCCTTGATCATTTGTTGCCATGGTGATAACATCATCTCTGTTATTACAAGGAGTAAATACTTGTCGGTTTTCTCTCTCAATCAGGAGAGGATGGTTGGCACTTTGCTCCCACAAACATAGAGGAATAAAAGCCTGTGACTCTGCTAGATTTCTCACTTTATACGCAAGAATTCTCTCACGTGAAGGAGCCAGACGCTCAGCCTGGGGTACAGACAGATCTGTACGGATGGTGTTAGCTATGGTCACAGCAATGGCGCTGAGCTGTAATCCTGACTTCATCAGAGCGCCCGCTGGTGGGAAATCAGGGAACAACATGGCTGACCCGGCTTGGAGAACCTCTCCCCTCCTTTGCTCTCCGAACATCTCACCTGGTCAGGCTCCTAGGGGAGGACAGAGCGAGGACAGAGATCCCTGGAGACTCTGCAGAGGGTGGGGGAGTATCCCCTCCTCCCTCAGCACACACTATGGACACCTACTGTATGCCAGACATTGTGTTATGCCTTCCACACTATTCAATCTCATAGCAACCCCTTAAGGAGGGAGTATGACCTCCTGGCTTTCTGCTGTTATTTCTTTGGCTGCACTGGGTCTTGGTTGGGAAGTGGCAGCAACTGTTAACAGCTGCTTGGATGCAGACATGGAAGCGACATGTAGATGATGGAGAGCAAACCCTCTGGCCCTGAATGCCCTCCTGTAGTAAAGCTAGGACTGAGTCAGCTGCAAGAGAGGACTCTCAGAGGAAGAAGGTGAATCTGGGGAAACTGCTTTGGGAGAAAAAGTTTGGAGACAAACTAGAAATAAGTAGAGAAGGAGATTGGGTTTCCCTGATGGTTCAGATGGTAAAGAATCTGCCTGCATTGCAGGAGACCCGGATTTGATGCCTGAGTCAGGAAGAACCCCTGGAGAAGGGCTTGGCTAACCACTCCAGTACTCTTGCCTAGAGAATTCTATGGACAGAGAAGCCTGGTTGACTACAGTCCATTGGGTCACAAAGAATGAAGCACGACTCTGAGCAACTAACACACACACACAAAGAAGGGGATTAAAACTGTTTCCCCATGTCATAGACAACTTAATTCTCCTCCCTTCCCCCCTCCCAAAAAAAGCCAAGCTATTTCCACGTGATGGATCTTTTTTTCCACCACACATCTCTCTCTCTTATTAAGCCCAACCCTGGTTTCATCCAGGTACCAGGTAACAATTTATTCAAGGAAGGTATGCCTTACCCTAAACAGTGAACCCTGATTGGTCTAAACGTTGTTCCTATTTGCTAGTGATTGACTTAGGAGTGAACTGTGATCCATTCTGTGCCAACGAAACTTGAAGGGGTTTTGAGAAAAGCTTTATTCTCTCTGATAAAAGGAAATAAAAGAATTTCATTTCATTCCATCTTTACTTCAGTTACTGCCTTAGGAAGTAATGGCTGGAGCTGGGGCAGCCAGCTTGCCACCATAAAGCAACAAACTTGAAGACAGAAGATACAGAAGATAAAAGAGCAGAAGGAGAAAAAAAAGCCTGGGTCCTTGTTTAAATCATTGAGTCACTGAATCAGTCATAGAATCACCTGCCTCCAGACCATGTGAGACAATTTTTTAAAAAAAACTTAACAATGAAGAAATTACAATATGTGATTAAGGATACTTGAGGCAATAACTATAATAATACAAAGAGAATTTTAAGAAGCAATCATCAACAGCATCAAAGGACACTCAGAGCTCAGATCTTCATTTCTAACATCATTCTCCAATAAAAGGGGCCATGATTCCTTAAAGAAATGACTGATTCTAGGACTAAATCAGGAAAATATACAAGTGTGGAACAGCGTATAATTCCAGAAAGAAAGGAAGTGCTAACACACTCACTCACACGCCTATACACACGACGAGGCTGGTGGAATCAGTAGGTTACAATGGGCATAATCTCTGAAGCATAAAACAGAATAGGAAAGAAAGCATCAAAAGGCCTTGCCCATAATAAGACTAAGTTCTGCTTCTGAAATGTTCGTTTCAGACTAAATATATAGTTTCTGAAAATGTATATATGTGAAATATGGCTGAGTTAGAATGTAAAGTGTGGTTCTTATTGTAAAGCTCATCCAAAACAATTTGAGGTCCCTCCCTGGTGGTCCAGTGGGTGGGATCCTGGGCTTTCACTGCAGGAGGCATGGGTTCGATCCCTGGTCAGGGAACTAAGATCCCACATGCCATGGAGGGGTGGCCAAAATTTTTTTTTGAAATGATCATTGAAATGATACATTTAAGAGCAGAATTGCTAGATTTTAGCAAATGTACCTGTTCATGTTGGCTATAGAGATGGTCAAATGGCTCTCCATGACCAAGACCATTATATGGTCACCACACTCTGTTTCTTCTTTTCTCTTCTGAGGCACATGAGAAAATGCTATCCCTTAGCGGTGACTTGGGACCCTGTGGCTGGTTCTGGACAATGAAATGTGAGCTGAAGTGACAGATGTCGCGTCTACTAAGACAATAAAAACTCCCTGGGACATTCTGCAGTCTTCCTTCCCCTGCTGTGGCCACACAGAGGACTTCAAGAGAGAGACAAGAGCTTGGGACACTGAGTTTCCAGGTGGAGGACAGCTGTCTGAGGAGAGGCGAAGACCCTTGGTGGATTTTATGTGGGTGAGAAAGAAACCTGCGTTAACCGAGATTTTCGCAGTTGCTACTGTACTACAACCTAGCCTGTTCTCAATGGGACACCTACTAGAGTCTCTGAGTCAATATATTCTCCCACCAGTACCACAGGAGAATTTCTACCTCATATTTATCTAGTTATATGACAAAAAATTTTCCTAAGCATTTATTATTATTATTTATTATTTATTGGCTCTGCTTTTGGCACAGTGAACAAATTAGAAAGACCTGGACTTCCCCAGTAGCTGAGTGGTAAAGAATCCTCCTGCCAACGCAGGAGACATGGGTTCGATCCCTGATCTGGGAACATCTCACGTACCTTGCACCAGAACTACTGCGCCTGTGCTCTAGAGCCAGAGGGCTGCGACTCAGGAGGCCACACACAGCAGCTGCTGAAGCCCCTGCACTCTAGAGCCAGTGCTCTGCAACAAGAGAGGCTACAGCAACAAGAAGCCCGCGCACTGCGATTAGACAGTAGTTCTTGTTTCGTTTTTTTGCAACTGGACAAAAGCCCACGTGGCAACAAAGACCCAGCGTCACCAACAATAAATCAATGAATAAAATTTTTTTAAAAAATAGACATCATGGAGCTTATGTTCCAGTGGGAAACCCAAACTGTAAATAGAATAAGTAAGAAAAGGACATTTTATTTGAGAAGGTGGTCACGCCTATGAAAAAATTAGGCCAAGTAAAGGGAATTTGGAGTGTTGGGTTACCATTTTCAATGGGATGATCAAGGGAGGCCATCACTGAGGACACGTCACCTGGACAAAGCTAAGGAGGAGACTAACGACATGACTGTTGGTGCGGAGCATGTAAAAGAGAAGAATGAATAGAGAGACCCTGAGACAGGCGTCAGCCATACGTGTTTAAGAGACAGCAAGGAGGCTCATGCAGCTGGAAAAGCGAGAAGGGGAGAGCAACAGGAGATGAGTCAGAGAAATAACAAGGTCACCAGATTCTGGTGTGGGCCTAGCAACAGAGAGTGTTGTTGGACTTGGTGTTTGTCCAGTAAATGTGAACTGGTTTTTTATCGTGATTTGAATTTCCCTGACGATAATGGGGTTGAGCCTTAGCGTACTGATCATTCCTAAAGCTCAGAAAAGGGCTTCCCTGGTGGTCCAGAGTGTAGAGAGTCTGCCTTGCAGTGTAAGGTTCACTGGTTCGAGCCCTGGCCTGGGAAGATCCCATGTGCTGTGGAGAGGCTGGACAGGTGTGTCCAATTAGGAGCCAGCGCTCTGGAGTGCCTGCGGCGAGAGCCAGTGCTCTGCAGCAAGAGAGGCCACTGCAATGGAAGGCCCACACAGGCCAAAGAATAAAAGATGGATGAAAATTAAAAATAAAAGAGGCATGATGGGGGGGAGTGGGAAATTAGTTCAGAAAAATTGAAGCCCCTGTCAAGATTCTTGCCTACCTGTACCATAGAATAACCCAAGGCCAGGAACTTCAGGTGGTCTCCTGTAAGGTCACTAAGATCATTTCTCACTCCTGAAAAGAAGGTGTTTTGAGATTAGGATCATCAGATTTAGCAATTAGAAAAACAGGGCTCCAGTTGAATTTAACAATAGACAAAAGCCCACGTGGCAACAAAGACCCAGCGTCACCAACAATAAATCAATGAATAAAATTTTTTTAAAAAATAGACATCATGGAGCTTATGTTCCAGTGGGAAACCCAAACTGTAAATAGAATAAGTAAGAAAAGGACATTTTATTTGAGAAGGTGGTCACGCCTATGAAAAAATTAGGCCAAGTAAAGGGAATTTGGAGTGTTGGGTTACCATTTTCAATGGGATGATCAAGGGAGGCCATCACTGAGGACACGTCACCTGGACAAAGCTAAGGAGGAGACTAACGACATGACTGTTGGTGCGGAGCATGTAAAAGAGAAGAATGAATAGAGAGACCCTGAGACAGGCGTCAGCCATACGTGTTTAAGAGACAGCAAGGAGGCTCATGCAGCTGGAAAAGCGAGAAGGGGAGAGCAACAGGAGATGAGTCAGAGAAATAACAAGGTCACCAGATTCTGGTGTGGGCCTAGCAACAGAGAGTGTTGTTGGACTTGGTGTTTGTCCAGTAAATGTGAACTGGTTTTTTATCGTGATTTGAATTTCCCTGACGATAATGGGGTTGAGCCTTAGCGTACTGATCATTCCTAAAGCTCAGAAAAGGGCTTCCCTGGTGGTCCAGAGTGTAGAGAGTCTGCCTTGCAGTGTAAGGTTCACTGGTTCGAGCCCTGGCCTGGGAAGATCCCATGTGCTGTGGAGAGGCTGGACAGGTGTGTCCAATTAGGAGCCAGCGCTCTGGAGTGCCTGCGGCGAGAGCCAGTGCTCTGCAGCAAGAGAGGCCACTGCAATGGAAGGCCCACACAGGCCAAAGAATAAAAGATGGATGAAAATTAAAAATAAAAGAGGCATGATGGGGGGGAGTGGGAAATTAGTTCAGAAAAATTGAAGCCCCTGTCAAGATTCTTGCCTACCTGTACCATAGAATAACCCAAGGCCAGGAACTTCAGGTGGTCTCCTGTAAGGTCACTAAGATCATTTCTCACTCCTGAAAAGAAGGTGTTTTGAGATTAGGATCATCAGATTTAGCAATTAGAAAAACAGGGCTCCAGTTGAATTTGAATTCCAGATCAACAAAAAATAGACATGTTAGTGTAAGTATATTCCATGCAACTCTCGCTCAAAAATATTACATTGAGTGAAGGAAGCCAAGACTGGAAAAATGCATGCTATATGATTCCATCTCTACAAAATTCTGTAACAGGCAAAAGTAATCTCAAATGACGGAAGCCAGAACAATAGTTGCTTGAGGGGAACAGGGATTGACGGGAAAGAGCCACAGGGAGCCAACTTCTGGGGTGATGGAGATGTTCTATGGCTTGTCTTGGGTGGTAGTTACATGGGCGCACACAACTGTCAGAACTCATTCATTTGAATACTTAAGATCTGTGGCATTTTATTGAATGTGAATTCTGTCTCTCCCTCTCTCTCTCTCTCTCTCTCTCACACACACACACACACTCATACAATTGGCTCTGAAGCAGCTAGAGATATGGAAGTAGGACATGCTGATTGGTTTACACCTGAACCACAGGACCCCTCACTGAAGTAGGCACAAGAGTCAGCTTCCACCAACACAAAGGCAGGAACCAAAGAGGGCTCATGTATGTGCTTGGCTGCCAGAAGCAAGTGATCCAAAATAATAGTGACTTAAGCCATGTAGAAGTTTATTCCTCTCTCAAATAAAAGTTGGGCACTGAGGATGGAAAAGTGGGCTCTGTCTGGGGAAATCATTAAGGTCCCAGGGGAGTATGGTCCCTGTTGGCCTCTCAGCGAATCCCCACGCAGTGACTGCTCTACCAGGAGGCAAGTGAAAAAGGGAGGGCATGTCCTCTCCGTTTACGGGTATACCAGAAGTTTCACATATGGCTTCTGCTCACATCCTTTTTTGTTTTTTTCTCATGTCTTTTTATGCCAGAATTCCCATCAAATGATGACTCATAACTGCAGGGAAGGTTAGGAAATGTAGTTTTTATTCAGGATGGCAATGTACCCAGCTAAATTCTTATATGCGGAAGGTATGGCAACTGAATAAACAGAAATGGATGAAAATTAAAAATAAAGAGGCATGATGGGGGAGTGGAAATTAATTCAGAACAATTGAAGCCCCGGTCAAGAATCTTGCCTACCTGTACCATAGAATAACCCAAGGCCAGGAACTTCAGGTGGTCTCCTGTAAGGTCACTAAGATCATTTCTCACTCCTGAAAAGAAGGTGTTTTGAGATTAGGATCATCAGATTTAGCAATTAGAAAAACAGGGCTCCAGTTGAATTTGAATTCCAGATCAACAAAAAATAGACATGTTAGTGTAAGTATATTCCATGCAACTCTCGCTCAAAAATATTACATTGAGTGAAGGAAGCCAAGACTGGAAAAATGCATGCTATATGATTCCATCTCTACAAAATTCTGTAACAGGCAAAAGTAATCTCAAATGACGGAAGCCAGAACAATAGTTGCTTGAGGGGAACAGGGATTGACGGGAAAGAGCCACAGGGAGCCAACTTCTGGGGTGATGGAGATGTTCTATGGCTTGTCTTGGGTGGTAGTTACATGGGCGCACACAACTGTCAGAACTCATTCATTTGAATACTTAAGATCTGTGGCATTTTATTGAATGTGAATTCTGTCTCTCCCTCTCTCTCTCTCTCTCTCTCTCACACACACACACACACTCATACAATTGGCTCTGAAGCAGCTAGAGATATGGAAGTAGGACATGCTGATTGGTTTACACCTGAACCACAGGACCCCTCACTGAAGTAGGCACAAGAGTCAGCTTCCACCAACACAAAGGCAGGAACCAAAGAGGGCTCATGTATGTGCTTGGCTGCCAGAAGCAAGTGATCCAAAATAATAGTGACTTAAGCCATGTAGAAGTTTATTCCTCTCTCAAATAAAAGTTGGGCACTGAGGATGGAAAAGTGGGCTCTGTCTGGGGAAATCATTAAGGTCCCAGGGGAGTATGGTCCCTGTTGGCCTCTCAGCGAATCCCCACGCAGTGACTGCTCTACCAGGAGGCAAGTGAAAAAGGGAGGGCATGTCCTCTCCCTTTAAGGGTATACCCAGAAGTTTCACATATGGCTTCTGCTCACATCCTTTTTTGTTTTTTTCTCATGTCTTTTTATGCCAGAATTCCCATCAAATGATGACTCATAACTGCAGGGAAGGTTAGGAAATGTAGTTTTTATTCAGGATGGCAATGTACCCAGCTAAAATTCTATTAGTCTGGATGACAGGTAAAATGGATAATAGGAAACAAATATGATCTCTCCTGCTGGCAGTGGAATGGTGGTTAAGAGTGTGGGGGTGTTCAGGCAAACTACTGGGGTTCAAGTCCAGACTCTGCCTCCCTCTGTGAGACCATGAGCAAGCTACTTCACTCCTCTGCTCTTGGTCAAGGCTTTATACCTCTCCTATCTCATCTAATTCCAGTGGCAATGAAACAGTTTCATCAATGGAAAATGAAAGTAACAAACCTACAGGGAGGTTGTAAGAATTAAATGAACTAAGGCACTCAAAGCGGGTGGAATGGTATCAGGAACACAGTAAGTGCTCAAATGTACTAATAGTAATATATCTACTATTTCATTGTCCTAAGTAATTCAAGAGTTAAGGTCTGCCTGGTAGAAATCGAGACTCAGAGACAGGGAGGAGAGAGAAAGGGGGAAAGAGCATGAGTGTGACTTCATTTGCTTATTTGTTCGGCAAATGATATGACTGGGTCCTTGGCCTTCTCCATTTCAGGGCCAATGCTGATGACCAAGGCAGAGAGAGTTTAGCCTGGCTCACACCCATCAGAAATGCTTTGGTTACAAGTGACAGAAACTCAACTCAAACCAGCTCAGGATAAATGGGACATTTTAATAGCTCATACGATCAAAATTCTGGCATGATGGTGTGCACCTGACCTCAAGAGTGCTGGGATCAGGAAAATGGGTGGCAACAGAACTCTCTCACTACATCTCTTCATTGCTTCTCCCTGGGGTCAGTTTTATTCTCTTTTCCAGGGTGGGAAAATGGGCATTCCAGATCTATTTCTTCACAGCCTCATCACGCAAAAGGAAAAGGCTTCCTGCTTTCAAAAGTCTAGATCCAAAAACCCAGGGAAGGACTCTCATTGGCCCAGCCTACATTCTGTTCAAGGTGGAACATGATGATTGGCCCATCTTGACTCGCTTGCCTCTCTTCAGCCAATCACCGAGAGGGGCGGGGCAATAAACAAATATAGACCTAATTCAAACCAGGACAGACGGTGGAGGGTCGTTTTTTGAGCTCTGGTAAACAAATAGTCTCAGCTAACTTTTGCACTTTTTCCTTCTACGACTGGAACCTAGGAACAAAGATTGCAAGACTCAGGTGGTCTACAAGACAACGAGACGGTGGATGGGGAGTTCAGTCTCCCTAGCCAAGCCAAGCACAGGTTCCTGAATTACAGTCGGCACCTAACTGAGGCTTATTTAATGAATGAATGAATGAATGAATGAATGTCTTGTTCCCAGGAACTGAGCTGGGACAGCCCCAGTTGCACAGACCCTGAGCCCATTAGGAGTGAAGTAGGAACAAGGACTTCGCACGCCTGTGCAGTGCGTCTCACGGTGCAGATACCTGCCCCGAAGGCGATGGGCGAACCTTTAGACTAAGAGCTGAAACTTGGAGACCCCGGCACTTCTTAGGGCCAACTGGGGGCGGGGCTTCCAGGCCAGTATTTTGGATTGCACCATCTCCCATCTATGAGAGGGGAGAGCCGAGAAAGTTCTTCTGCATCTTCTGCCCTGTTTTACCACTACCTGACCTCGACGACGGTGTATTTGCTTCTCCAACAGTCACACAATTTCCCCCTTCGCCTCGTTACGCCTCATGGCTCCACGCAGCCACACATTTCAGGTTGCCCACCACCACCACGCAGTGGCTCGCCCCAGTTTGACGCATTGCAGGGAAGGCCGGACCAATCAGCACCGCTCTCATTTCCGCTATCCGGCCCAATAGCGGTGCGTCTCACACAGAGACGCGTCACGAGCCGCCGAGCCGTGCTCCTCCCCAGGAGGAAAGTGGGTGGCAACAGAACTCTCTCACTACATCTCTTCATTGCTTCTCCCTGGGGTCAGTTTTATTCTCTTTTCCAGGGTGGGAAAATGGGCATTCCAGATCTATTTCTTCACAGCCTCATCACGCAAAAGGAAAAGGCTTCCTGCTTTCAAAAGTCTAGATCCAAAAACCCAGGGAAGGACTCTCATTGGCCCAGCCTACATTCTGTTCAAGGTGGAACATGATGATTGGCCCATCTTGACTCGCTTGCCTCTCTTCAGCCAATCACCGAGAGGGGCGGGGCAATAAACAAATATAGACCTAATTCAAACCAGGACAGACGGTGGAGGGTCGTTTTTTGAGCTCTGGTAAACAAATAGTCTCAGCTAACTTTTGCACTTTTTCCTTCTACGACTGGAACCTAGGAACAAAGATTGCAAGACTCAGGTGGTCTACAAGACAACGAGACGGTGGATGGGGAGTTCAGTCTCCCTAGCCAAGCCAAGCACAGGTTCCTGAATTACAGTCGGCACCTAACTGAGGCTTATTTAATGAATGAATGAATGAATGAATGAATGTCTTGTTCCCAGGAACTGAGCTGGGACAGCCCCAGTTGCACAGACCCTGAGCCCATTAGGAGTGAAGTAGGAACAAGGACTTCGCACGCCTGTGCAGTGCGTCTCACGGTGCAGATACCTGCCCCGAAGGCGATGGGCGAACCTTTAGACTAAGAGCTGAAACTTGGAGACCCCGGCACTTCTTAGGGCCAACTGGGGGCGGGGCTTCCAGGCCAGTATTTTGGATTGCACCATCTTCCATCTATGAGAGGGGAGAGCCGAGAAAGTTCTTCTGCATCTTCTGCCCTGTTTTACCACTACCTGACCTCGACGACGGTGTATTTGCTTCTCCAACAGTCACACAATTTCCCCCTTCGCCTCGTTACGCCTCATGGCTCCACGCAGCCACACATTTCAGGTTGCCCACCACCACCACGCAGTGGCTCGCCCCAGTTTGACGCATTGCAGGGAAGGCCGGACCAATCAGCACCGCGCTCTCATTTCCGCTATGGCCCGGGCCCAATAGCGGTGCGTCTCACACAGAGACGCGTCACGAGCCGCCGAGCCGTGCTCCTCCGCCGAGGAGGAAAGTGGAGTGGGCACAGGGGGCGGGGAGAACGGCGACGGAAAGTAGTCCCTCGGCGGGTGCGCGCGCGCGCGGCCGGCCATAGACCCAGCCCTGTGACGAGCGAGAGATCCGCGGGCCCGACTGTCCGGAGAGAGGCGCGGAGGGATCCGTGAGAGCCGCAGTGCGGCGGATCGCGGACGAGGCGGGGCGGGGCCGGGCGAGGTAGGGTGCGCGCGGTGGCCGTTGAGGTACCGTTGGGGCGGGCGGCGGCGGCGGCGGCGCGCGCTGCGGGCAGTGAGTGTGGAGGCGCAAACGCGCGGCGAGCTCGAGCTGCTGCAGCTGCTGCCGCCGCCGGAGGAACCTTGATCCCCGTGCTACGGACGCCCGGGCCTCGCCATGGTGAGTGAGACCGAGGGCCGCCGAGGCTGGGGGCACTGAAGCGGGCACGGCGGGGCAGGACCCCGAGATCGCGAGTGGACCCAGAGTGGAGGGGGAGCGTTTGGGCCCCGGGGAGCGCCTCTGGACCCCTCTCCGCCCCGCGATCGGGGGCATTTGAACCCAGAGTGGGACGTTGGATTCCACACAGGGGGTTGGGGGCTTCCAGAAGCGACTTTTAGCCCCTGATGGGGTGTCTAGACCCCAGAGTCGGCACCTGAGCCCTCCCAGGGGGCATTTGAACCGAAGATGGAGCCTCTGGACTCTCAAAGAGAAAAAGGGCTCTTGAACCCAAACTGTGGTGTTCGGTCGCTAAGGTGGGGTGTTTGGATTCCAAGGGGGGTGAGGTAAGAACCATTGGCTAGGGAACGGGATGATTTGAGCCCTGATAAAGGCTTTGGGTCCTGAGAGGATGCAGGGAAGGGGGATCGGAGGGAAGCCGGGCCTAGGGGGAGCTCCCCGAGAGCGGGTGATGGGTAGCTGGGCCTGATCGGGAAGGGGGCAGTGGAGGGGTCAGAGGGGGAGTCACTTCTACAGATCAGACCCTTGAGGGGAGGAAAGGGTTGCTCCAAAGACCGACATTGCAGAGGAAGGAGGAGGAGGGTGAGGTGCAAGCTCTGGGAAGAAGAGCCTGGGGTGGGTGGCAGCCGAGGTTAGAAGATGCTCAGGAAGCCCACGGGATCTGAAGAGGGTAGGGCTGGAGAAGGGGTCAAAAGGGGTGGCGAGCTTGTGGCGGGGGTGGGGGCAGGGGGTCTCGTGGACGATGTGGGGGGCAGCCAGAGAAGGTTCTGGGGTTCCTAGTGGGTTAAGGCTATGGAACTGGGAAGGGAGGTTGGGGTTTGGGCGGGGGGTGAGGTTGTGTTTGGGTTCACGAGGAGGTGGGTTTCCAAGGTAAGGGGTGGGAGAGGACTGCAGCTTGGCAGGTGGGAGGTGAGGAGGAAGGAGATCCGGGGACGTGTTAGAGAAAATGAATGGCAGCCTAGGTGGGCCTCGGGCTGGAGGTGGATGTGGGGAACTCCCTGGAAGTTTCCAGGGCAAAGCCGGGACAAAGACTTTTCAGGCTGGATGGGGAGTGGGCTGCAGAGGCTGGAGGGAGCGGCCCTAGGGTCCCCTTCCCAGGAAGAATGGGGCTGAGCCGAAGGCACGGGGCCATGGGAGCCAGTGGGCGGAGTCGTTGGGGCCCCTATTGCGCACTGAAGACGCATGAAATGGGGGTGGGGAGGAGCAAAGTTTGGGGTGTCTCAGATGAGCCGGCTTGTTCAGCCTGACCCTCACCGGCTCGCTGCCCCTTTCAGACCCAGAGAGCTGTTTTTTCCAGACAGGAAGGCTGGATTCGTCACAGTGCTCCAGCTCCAGCACCGCTCTGCGTCTCCCCGCTTGTGGCAGATGACAGTGCGGTGCCGCGTGGCGTCGGTGACGATCGCGTGGCCTTGGGGTGGGGGCTGCAGAGTCTGACCAGAGAGGACCTCCAGAAGGACCCCTCCATCCGCCGGAGGACCGCTTGCTCCCTTCTGGCCCTCCCCGAGTGCTTCTGTTAATTCCCCTAGCTTGGGCTTTGAGAGAAAACCAGCCGACTAGTTCTTTCCTGGTCCCCGTTACCACCCACAGTCCCCCAACCCCCCCAGGCTCAGCCTCAGAACCGTGCGCAGCCATCCTCCCTGGCAAGGCTGAGGAGAGCAGGCAGCCGCTGCTGTGTATCAGATCTCACACTTGCTGACACAGGCCTGAGGGCTCCTCTTCGTGCCACCCCGTGTTCCCCCAGCAGAACCTTGCTGAAGGGGCCCTGAATCCCTGGTAGATGCCAGGAGGCCCCCACCTGCCAAATAGGACCCGAACTCTGGCCCCCACTAGCTTCTCTTTTCATTTGTAATCAGCAAGGTATGGGTGGGCCAAGTCACTGGTGACTGGCTTTGGACTTTGGCCTGAGCACTGTGGCTCCTCCTTGGCCCGGGTGAGGGGCCCTGGCCTTGGTTTCTGATCTCATCTAACACTGTTCTCTGGCACTGACTGGGGGCTGGGCAAGGAAGAGAAATAATACCCTCTTCCCTCCCCCATCCCAGTTTTTTTTTTTTTTTTTTCCTTGTCCAGCCTCTTGCTGGAGCCTAAAGGGATGGGGGAATCAGGAGACCAACGGGGTTATTCTGGAGCATTTTTGCTGAAAGCTGAAAATCTGCAGGTCTGGACAGGAAAGAAGTCCTGAGAAGGAAAGGGTCCCTGATGGAATCCATTTTCTGGGCAGCAGCCTTGCCTTGACCTCTCTAACTGGAAGCTGGGACCTCTCCTTCCCCAGGCAGGGGCGAGGGTCTCCTCTAAAGAGGGAAGGAGGGAACTGATGGCCCTCCAGGCAGAGCCACGCCTATTTGCAGCAAGCCTGAAACAGTGGCAGTGCCTCCTCTGCGCCTTGCAGCTGGGCGGCAGGGAGCAGCAGACACCCGCCTCCAGCGCCGCTCTGGGGCATGCTGCCTTGCCCCCAGCCTCTGCCAGTGCGGCCCGGGGTGGTGTGATAGGGGTGCAAAGGGCCCTGTTTGGACCATCTTTCTGCACCTAGGCCAGAGGAAGAGGGCGAGAGCTGAGGGAGCAGCAGCCCTCCTCCCTAGACTGCTGGTCTCCCCCTGCCTCTCCCCTACCCCTGGCACGGCCTGGCCTCAGTAACCAGAAGCCCATCCTCTCTTCTCACTTTCCCCAGCAGCTTCCTCGGGTGTCAGGACCTAAGCGATCGGCCCAGGCTTCTTTGCCCATAGAAGCCAAGGGAAGCCTAGGGGGAGCAAAGGGCTCGTGGGCCTGGCGCTGCCAGCCTGGCATGTGGGAGCCTGGCTGCCCTGGGTCTTTTGGAAAGCAGAGCAGAAGGAGCTCCATTGGGCCTCCTAACCTTCCCTTTCGACTCTGGACTGTTCCAGAATCTGCCTGTGTGGTGTTTTTCCTTCTCTGCCTTCTTGCTTCCCTCTGCCTCAGCCATCTCCCTTCCCTCATTGTCACTCTGATTTCCTCTCCTATTCTGCCTGTTTGAGGCTTGGCCTCAAGTTCATCTTCTCTTAGATGTAAAAGAAACAAAACAAAAGGACGTTTCAGACCTGTTCCAATGTGATTGTTCTTCACCTTTGGGATGGGGGTGGGGAGCTCTTGCGAGCTTCCCAGGGAAGTTCTGGAACCCTTATGTAGAGTAATGCAAGTACCCTACAATGGTATGCCTTAGTCTGGGGGCGCTCTCAGACTCAGAGGTGGAAGCCTGCTGTGGATGTGGAGCCCCTTCCCCTAACTGTAAAAGGAAATGAAGGAAGAGGGCACTGGTCCTGGATGAGCAGTCCCTCTGGGCAGTGATCACAAGCACCAAAGGAAAATTCCTTTTTTGCTGCCTAAAGCTAAACATGAGGATTCATCCCCCCTCATGGCTCCTCCCCGAGAGGATCCCTTTCCCCGGCTGGTTCAGGACAGGCTAGCTTCTGCTTCTCCTCTCCCTTGCCCCCACGCCCTATATGCAGCAAGGGCTGCCTGTCCCCCCAACACACACATACCACTGGCCAATCCCCGGAGTGGCCAGGGACAGCAAGGGTTAAAAACTGCAGCGCGGGGAGGGGGGGTGCTGACTTGAGTCCTTCAGCTTCTGCCACCAGCACCATGCCTGTTGCACTGCCCTCCCTGACCCTCGCCGTTCCTGCCTGAAAGGAACAGTCCAATGAATGGTGCCCCACGCATAAGAGGGTGGGGTGCCCCCTGCCTGACCAGGCTTCTTTCAGCCACTCAGAGCACCTCAGAGCCACCAGTTAGGAGAATTGTTACCGGTTGGACCCGGTAGCAACTGATCCCGGTGCCTCCAAATCAGTGACAAACAAAAGTAGCAAAGAGCCTACCCGAGGCCTGGCCTGCTTCCGTTTGAAGTCTTCCGGAAGAGCTGCTTGATCAGGCCTCTAGGGCAGCTACTCCCTTCACTCAGCCTCTGGGGCTCCCAACAGCAACAAGGACACTGAATGGGCGCCGGAGCACTGGCTCGGCTGGGAGATTCTGAGGTGGGGGTTGGGGTGGGGGTGCGGCTGTGTCATCGGGCCCCGGGTCAGGCTGGCCTGGGTTTCCAGCCCACCTTCATCCCCAGCCTTGGGCATCACCACACTGAATCCTGGGCCTGGGCCTCGCTTGACCTCCCTGGCCCAAGCGCGTGGAGTGCCGTGTGGAACCGACTGCACTGGGGAGGGCCGGGCTGAGCAAGGAAGATGAGCCAGCCGGTGACTGACTTTCTCCTTCCTGCTTTTCCAGGCTGACCAGCTGACCGAGGAGCAGATCGCAGGTGAGCTTGCCTCCCTCCCTCCCTCCCCCAGCCTAGCTCCCGAAGGCCTCTGCGTCCCCAGCCAAGTCTCACTCTAGCCAGTGGGAGCAGCGGACAGATAAACTCACATGTATGAGAGCACACCGGTGCCGCAGGGACACCAGACCCCACAGCCAGGCCCTCCGCCGGCGGCAGGGCTGTGTTCCTCTCCTGGCTAGGGGTCAGCGGGCCTTTTAATCTCTGGCTGCAGGGCGAGTCCAGCTGTCTGTCCCGTCTCCTGCCAGTTAGGCTCAGAAGGTGAGCTCCCTGCATCGCCGCAGGGCTGCAGGGCTGCAGGGCTGCAGGGCTCCTGGGCCAGGTGCCTTCCCCCAGCTCTGCACACAGGCAGCTCCTTCTCATCCTTTGGGTCTTGATTCAAATGTCACCTTGGAAACGCCTTCCCTGACCCCCTCTCAAGTGGACAGCCTTCTATGATTATGTCACGTCTCTGTTTCCTTCCTGGCCTTTCTCACTCCCTGAAGGGATTCTCTGACTTCTGCCCCTTCGGCCACGAGACGAGTTCCTTACTGGGGGACTTGGTCGTTGGTCCCTGCTGTCCCTTTGGTGCCTACAACAGAAGGGGTGCTCCGTACATTTTTGTTGGCTAAGTAACTGAACAAAGGCGCGATCGCCTATCTCCCAGAAAGCTAAAAGAAATCCTTGAATCCTATGTAACATTTTTGTGGGCTTCCCTAAAGCCCGGTGAGTCACAGCTGCAGGAAGTACTGTGTGCTGAGGTTTCCATGTTCAGTCCTCCCACCCACCCCTCACCCCCAGGCTGTGAGCGACCTCAGGACAGAGCCAGCTCGGTGACGGTCCACCGCCATGGGCCAGCACCAAGTGGCCCCTGGGCCCTGGCGACTACCCAAACCCCAGCTTTGCTGTCAGGTTCAACAGGCTCCAGCTCAGAAAGCCCAGCTTCTGAAATGGCAGGAGGCAGGAGTGGACTTGCCTTCTCTCCTCGCCTCCCCTCCCCACACCCCTCCCTCCACGCTTTCAGTTTCTAAACTTTGGTCCCAGGTGGCTATGGAGACCCCCCAAGGAAAGCCAGAGAACCACCTTGTTGTTCAGTGATCCTTAGCGCAGGGAGCCCTCCTGACCTCCTTCCCCAAGAGCAGCAAGGCCTCAGCGCAGGGAGGTGCCAGCATCCCCAAGGACTCAGGGTTCTCCAGGGCCCAGAGGCCGGGGCGGGGGACAGAGCTTGTCGGCTGTGTGTGTGACTCCCGTACCAGCCACCCACCACCCCCTACCCTCACTTGACACCAACACCCGCTTCACGTCACCCCCCTCCCCACCCCCGTCCCCATGAGCAAACTGCCCACCGCCTCACCCCAGCCCACAGCCTCTGGGAATAGGCTGCCAGGCATCTGTTCCCTGAGGGTTTGGGGGCCGGGAGCACCAGGTGCCAAAACGGGCCCAGTGGGAGGGCAGGAACCACGTGCTGCTCCCCCCGCTCCTGATGCAGCCCCAGCTGCGGGCTTCCCACTCAGCGCCGCCAGCTCCTGGTCCTCCTGGCTTGGTAGCTGTCCCCTCTCCTTCCATCCCCCTGCCTGCCCCACGCATGGTCCGTCAGCCCCGCTCCACTGCCAACCACCCCCGCGCTCCGCCCCACATAGCACTCGGCGCCTCTGGAAACCAGGAACTGGGCGGGCGGTGCCTGGCGGGCGGGAGACCGGGCCACCCAAAGCCATCTTGCCGTGTCTCCTGCCCTCCCTCTCCTGGCCAGCTGACTTGGCGGGCACACCTCAGATGGAGGCCATGCTGGGCTCTCCTACCCTCCAGGACACTAGTCCATGTCATCACTTGAGGAAGAGGCTGAAGCCAGGGACCAAAAAGAGACTTCGAGGATCTGAGAGCCATTTTTCCCTCTGTTCTCACTGAGCCAGGTCGAACAGGCCGCTTTACCCGGCACCGAGCAGGTGCTCAGTAAGGGTTGACTGAGGAAGGAAGGGGCCTGCCCTGAGTACACAGGCGAGCAGCTTGGGCTGGCATCAGTCTCGTTCTGGTTTCTTTAGGCGGGCCTGACTCTCTCGGCCTGTCTCCCGAGGGCAGGACTTGCCCTCAGCCTCTGACTTGTCTTCCTTCCCCCAGAGTTCAAGGAGGCCTTCTCCCTCTTCGATAAGGACGGAGATGGCACCATCACCACCAAGGAGCTGGGGACAGTGATGCGATCTCTGGGACAGAACCCCACTGAAGCCGAGCTGCAGGACATGATCAACGAGGTGGATGCGGATGGTGAGGCCCGCGCTCAGAGCGGGTGGGCAGCCCCGCGCCCAGTGCCCCAGGGAGCCCTCCTCCAGGGATTGACGAGCGGTGGCTCCTCTGCCAGGGCTCTGGGGTCGTCTCCAGGGCACAGGCCCAGAGCAGCCCCGCTTCTTCCCCCACCTCGCAGGGAATGGGACCATTGACTTCCCCGAGTTCCTGACCATGATGGCCAGAAAGATGAAGGACACAGACAGCGAGGAGGAGATCCGAGAGGCTTTCCGTGTCTTTGACACGCCCCCCGGCCCCCCTGGGAGGGCAGGAACCACGTGCTGCTCCCCCCGCTCCTGATGCAGCCCCAGCTGCGGGCTTCCCACTCAGCGCCGCCAGCTCCTGGTCCTCCTGGCTTGGTAGCTGTCCCCTCTCCTTCCATCCCCCTGCCTGCCCCACGCATGGTCCGTCAGCCCCGCTCCACTGCCAACCACCCCCGCGCTCCGCCCCACATAGCACTCGGCGCCTCTGGAAACCAGGAACTGGGCGGGCGGTGCCTGGCGGGCGGGAGACCGGGCCACCCAAAGCCATCTTGCCGTGTCTCCTGCCCTCCCTCTCCTGGCCAGCTGACTTGGCGGGCACACCTCAGATGGAGGCCATGCTGGGCTCTCCTACCCTCCAGGACACTAGTCCATGTCATCACTTGAGGAAGAGGCTGAAGCCAGGGACCAAAAAGAGACTTCGAGGATCTGAGAGCCATTTTTCCCTCTGTTCTCACTGAGCCAGGTCGAACAGGCCGCTTTACCCGGCACCGAGCAGGTGCTCAGTAAGGGTTGACTGAGGAAGGAAGGGGCCTGCCCTGAGTACACAGGCGAGCAGCTTGGGCTGGCATCAGTCTCGTTCTGGTTTCTTTAGGCGGGCCTGACTCTCTCGGCCTGTCTCCCGAGGGCAGGACTTGCCCTCAGCCTCTGACTTGTCTTCCTTCCCCCAGAGTTCAAGGAGGCCTTCTCCCTCTTCGATAAGGACGGAGATGGCACCATCACCACCAAGGAGCTGGGGACAGTGATGCGATCTCTGGGACAGAACCCCACTGAAGCCGAGCTGCAGGACATGATCAACGAGGTGGATGCGGATGGTGAGGCCCGCGCTCAGAGCGGGTGGGCAGCCCCGCGCCCAGTGCCCCAGGGAGCCCTCCTCCAGGGATTGACGAGCGGTGGCTCCTCTGCCAGGGCTCTGGGGTCGTCTCCAGGGCACAGGCCCAGAGCAGCCCCGCTTCTTCCCCCACCTCGCAGGGAATGGGACCATTGACTTCCCCGAGTTCCTGACCATGATGGCCAGAAAGATGAAGGACACAGACAGCGAGGAGGAGATCCGAGAGGCTTTCCGTGTCTTTGACAAGGTGAGCAGGCCTATCCCAGAGGGTCTGGCAGAGAGCGGAACAGGTGGGGTTGCAGGACACCCGGTGTAACTGGAGTCACCACCTCTGGGAGGCCTGGGTTCCAGTGCCAGCCTTGCTGCCAACTTGCCCTCTGCCACTACAGGAAACCCCACCCCTGCTGAGGGAGGAGGACCAACAGGCCCTGCGCTGGGGTGTCTTCTCCCACCGCCCCCAGGGAAGAGCCGGGTGAATGCCTCCAGCTCAAAGCCTTTTTCTCTCCCTGACACACAGGACGGCAACGGTTACATCAGTGCGGCAGAGCTACGCCACGTAATGACGAACCTGGGTGAGAAGCTGACCGACGAGGAAGTGGACGAGATGATCAGGGAGGCTGACATCGACGGAGATGGCCAGGTCAATTATGAAGGTGAGCCCGCCCGGCCCCCGTCTCCGTGCCAGCAGCGGGAGCCTGGGGTAGACGCCTCCAGGTCCGGACCTGGCCTGGGGCTGAGGCCCGCGCGCTGACTGATCACCCTCTCTTTCCCTCCGCAGAGTTTGTACAGATGATGACTGCCAAGTGAAGGCCCCGGGCAGCTGGTGATGCCCATTTCTCTTGATCTCTCTTCCCGCGCGCGCTCTTCAACACTCCCCCGCCTGTCCCGGTTCTAGCAAACACCAATTGACTGACTGAGAATCTGATAAAACAACAAAAGATGTGTCCCAAGCTGCATGACTGCTCTTTCTCTTCCTCCCGAGTCTCCTTCCATGCCCCTGCCATCTCTTCCTTTGGCCCTCCCCGCCCAGGCACATCTTCCCAGGCCTGATGCATTCATGAGATAAGCTCCCCCCAGGCCCCTTCGGGGGAGCCTCTGCCCTCCTTCAGCCCAGGTGGCTCTCCTCCATTTAAGTTTGTTTCTTTTAGTTTGTCATCTTATTTTGGGTGCCGGGGTGGCCGCCAGTGCTGTCTCAGGACCTATGAGGAGAGGCCGAGGCCCTCAGGAGGGCCAGGCACAAGAGCCTGCCTTTCACTGTTGCATGCAACCAGCCTGTGATTCCCTGTGCCCATCCCAGCAGCCTCAGGGGCAGGAGTGCCAAGCGAGGCATTCCAGGCCTGAGGGCCGGGAGGGTCCAGAGTTGCGGGGTTGACTGGATGTGGCCCAGGAGGAGGCCGGGCGAGGGAGCTTGGGAGCTGGTGTGCTCTTAGCGCTTGAGGAGGCCGGCTGATCGAAGAGGCGGGACAGGGCAGGCAGCGCTCAGATCCCATTGACTGCTCTTCTGAAACCATCGTGTTGGCTTCCTGAGGTGGGGTGGATGGGGACCGCTTCCCTGGCCCCCCTGCGCACTGTCCATCCCGTGTTCCTGAAGCGATCCCCAGCTGTCTTGGTGCTAACATCCCATGCCGCTCCCTCGTGATGCCCCCACCCGCCCACCCACCCGCATCCAGGTCCCCTTGTGGGAACGCATGTGGGGTCGGCCGCTTTGTAATGTGCTGGTCATCCCTTCGGGTTTTTTTTTTCTTTATACCCCTTAAAACTTTAATTTTGTCTGAAACCCTGCCAGGCTAGCTGAGGGACGGGGAGAGGGAGGGTATGACCCACCACACACTCAAGAGAACATACCTGCAATAAAACAGTCCTGTCGGCCAGCCGCCCCGAGGACCGGCGGCCGCGGGCAGCTCTGCCTCCTGGTCAGCCGGCCCCTCGCGCTTCCCCACGGTGACTCGGCTTCCCCCTCCATCTGTGCTGTCTCCATGCCCGCCTCGCCCCTTCCGCACCTGCCTGCCCCCACACTCCCCAGCGGAGCGCATGATCCGCGACTTTGCTTCTGACTTTCGCCTCTGGGACAAGTAAGTCAGCGTGGGCAGTTCGGTCGTCTAGATTTTGGTTTTTTCCCCTTCTTCCATTCATTTCATCTGCCCTCCCACTCCCATCCCACCCCACCCCCCAGGTCGATCAAGTGGCTTTTTCTGGGACCTGCCCAGCTTTGAGAATCTTCTCGTCCACCCTCTGGCACCCAGCCTCCAGGGGAGGAGGGGGGAGGCTGACATAGCGGGAGACCCAGCCAAGAGCTGAGAGTAAGGGCAGGTAGGCTTGAAGCTGTGGATGTTTTCGGAGTGTTTTTTTTTTTTTTAAACCGGGCAATATTGTGTTCAAGCTGTGAAGAAAAATATATATCAATGTTTTCCAATAAAATACAGTGACTACCTGACGGCTCCTCCCCTCTTGTCTCGGTTTCTGGGCCTGCTCCCTACACAGGCCCAAAGCCCTGGCCCACGAGAGCCTGTCCTCCGTGCCCACTCACAAGACACGTCCTCTCAACACACAGCCAGGGTTCGAATCCCAGCCACACTCGCCAGTCCTAACAGTGCAGCCCTGCACGGGGTCTTAGTTGTGGCACACAGATCTGATCTGCAGCATATGGGATCTAGTTCCCGGACCAGGAATCAAACCTGGGCCCCTGAAGTGTGGAGTCTTAGCCACTCGAGGACCAGCAGAGTCCCAGCCTGCCAGCTTGGAGTGCTCAGGGCATCCGCGCTTGTGCAAGTGGGGCTCCCTCTTAGTCACACAAAGGACAGCAAGGTGAGGCCTGAGGCAGGTCCATCGAGTCACAAGAACCTCCTGGAGCGGGGATGAGGCAGTAGCAAGCTGAAAGGTGAGCGGTCACCTGGCTGTGCAGGGGAAAGAAGGGAGTCATCCCAGGAGACCAAAGTCGGCTGGGGGCAGGCGAGGTGCGGGATTCTCGGCAGGGCCCTCAGGCTAAGAGGTGATCGGTGTCAATCAGGCTACCCAGGTGCTGAGTCACCATAACTGTGGGGAGAGCAGAGGCGTGGCCTTGAGCTCACCGCTTCAATCAGTTCCTGGAGAGAAAGGACTAAAGCCGAGAACAACCAGTGCAAACCCTAGAAAGCATCTCAACTTCGACAAGGTAAGTGGGGCTGTGAAAGAAAAGAAATACGACTTTCTGGAAGGCCAGGGGTTAAGACCTTGCCTTCCAATGCAGGGAGAGCTAAGATCCCACATGCCTCATGGCCAAAAACAAAACAAGCAGTATCTTAAGGAAGTCAAAGAGTTACAATGGCCCACATCAAAAAAAAAAAAAAATCTGAGAAAGGAGGGGCGGCCCAGTCGCCAGCTGATCCCCTTTCAGGGGAGTGAACAAACAGGAAACACACTACCTCACATCAGAGCTTCAGTCTCGGACCAGGTCTGGGCAGAAGGTGAGCAGAGACGGCTCAGGGCAGTAAAAAGCCTCCTGCTCACCTTCGCCTGGCCTTGGGAGGACAGAGAAGCCCTGGGAGGCCCAGGCCTCCTTTCGCAGAGAGGAGACAGGCTTCCTGGTGTGGTCCCGTCGTTGGAACCCAGCACTGGGCGGGGAAGTCGAGAGCAGCATGCCATCTTCCCAAAGCCCCAGCTTCTGTGCCCCCGCTTTCTGCCATCTGGTCGCGGCTCAACATGGGTACAGAAAAGATGGCGGAGTGTCGAGGGCAAGAGCTCGGAGTCCAGGGCGCTTGACTGTCTGCATGGCCTCCGGTAGCTGGCTGACTGCCCCGTCTGTAAAGTGAGACTATGATAACCTGACCTCCAGGGCCAGCCGAGGCCTGGAGAGCCCGCGGAGCTGGGCCTAGGGTGGCGAGGGCCCGGGGGGCATGAGCCACGCTGCTGGGTGCTTCCTGCTCCACAGGCTCTCTTCTAAGCCCCGCCTCCCTGGTCTCCTTGCGGCCTTCAAGCACCCTTTAAGGCCTGGATGCTGTGAGGCCCCATTCTGCAGACCCGGAAACAGGCTTGGAGGCGTAAAGACACAAGTAGAAGATAATTAAGCAGAAAGTGGCAGAGCTGGCCTCTGAGCCCGATCGGACCCAAGGAGTCCATACTCTCAGCTCCTTGGCTTCAGAGTAAATAGTCATTTAAACCAGTCCGATGGCTGAGAGTTTGCTGGGCACCAGTTCGATCCCTGGACTAGGAAGATCCCACATGCCCCGGGGCAACTCATCTTGCACACCGCAGCTACTGAGCCCTTGCTCTAGAGCCCATGCTTCACCACAAGAAAAGCCACCGCTGTGAAGCACCTCATCGAGAAAGGAGCCCCACTCCCTGCAACCAGAGGAAGTGCACACATAGCATCAAAGACCTAGCACAGTCCCAAATAATCGATCTGTTTTTAACTTTGACTTCCGGTAGCCCAGAGATAGCCGGGAGGGGGGGGGAGGCGAGGCTGAGGCTGAGGTCAAAACAGTGAAATCTGAGTTGAGAGCTGCCTTCTTGGCAGCCAGGATCCCTGTGGAAAGTTCTGGTCTTATAATTGAGAACACAGTGCAACGCGATCACTCACTGCAGCATCTATACGTACTAAGCCTCAGGCCCCACCTCTGACACCACTTGCCCTATAACTTTGGCATCATGACTGCACCTCTCTGAGCCTCAGTTTACCCATCTGCAAAATGGGAAACATTAATCATCTCTCAAAGGAGGAGCCTACAAAATATCCACCTCAGAAAGTTTTGCCACTTTCTAGACATCATCTTATTGACATCTCACTCAGGCCAGGTTGAGTCCTAATAAAATGTAGCACCCATTCATGACATACGGCTTCCCTGGTGGCTTAGCTGGTAAAGAATCCACCCGCAATCCAAGAGACCAGGGTTGGGAGGATCCCATGGAGGAGAGCATGGCAATACGCTCCAGTGTTCCTGCCTGGTGAATCCCCATGGACAGAGGTACCTGGTGGCCCTAGTCCATGAGTCAGACACGAGTGAGCCTCAGCACAACGACAGGCATCCTCCCCGTTGGGTGTGTAAGTTCTCATCTAGAGCTGACAGGAGGGACTTCCCCGGCGGTCCAGTGGTTGAGACTCTGCGCTCTCACTCTGGGGGCACGGCCTGGGCTTGATTCCGACCCGGGAACTGGCATCCTGCATGCAGCGTGATATGGCCAAAAGTAAATTTTTAAAATTAAAAAAAAATAGCTGACAGGAAAGGAATAGAGGCCTGGCGTCTCTCGTCTCTCGGCACACTTCTTGGAAGTGGCTGCACTGGGACCTGAACCCCAGATTACTGACATCCCAAACACACACACTTTTAACCACCGCAGTGCATTGCCTACACTCCTATACCACCCGGCGTTTCTTTCCTCCCTTGGGCCCTCGGTTTTGAAAGACTGTTACTCTGTACAGCCTGCATTATTAAAAAGGCATGACTTCCCTTTCCCATTCTTTATTAATCACAGACCCAGAGATGGCATTCTGCGCTGCTAATGGACACAGCCAGGCGCGGAGGAGCACGGGTCCGCTGATGCTGAGGTCAAAACAGTGAAATCTGAGTTGAGAGCTGCCTTCTTGGCAGCCAGGATCCCTGTGGAAAGTTCTGGTCTTATAATTGAGAACACAGTGCAACGCGATCACTCACTGCAGCATCTATACGTACTAAGCCTCAGGCCCCACCTCTGACACCACTTGCCCTATAACTTTGGCATCATGACTGCACCTCTCTGAGCCTCAGTTTACCCATCTGCAAAATGGGAAACATTAAACATTAATCATCTCTCAAAGGAGGAGCCTACAAAATATCCACCTCAGAAAGTTTTGCCACTTTCTAGACATCATCTTATTGACATCTCACTCAGGCCAGGTTGAGTCCTAATAAAATGTAGCACCCATTCATGACATACGGCTTCCCTGGTGGCTTAGCTGGTAAAGAATCCACCCGCAATCCAAGAGACCAGGGTTGGGAGGATCCCATGGAGGAGAGCATGGCAATACGCTCCAGTGTTCCTGCCTGGTGAATCCCCATGGACAGAGGTACCTGGTGGCCCTAGTCCATGAGTCAGACACGAGTGAGCCTCAGCACAACGACAGGCATCCTCCCCGTTGGGTGTGTAAGTTCTCATCTAGAGCTGACAGGAGGGACTTCCCCGGCGGTCCAGTGGTTGAGACTCTGCGCTCTCACTCTGGGGGCACGGCCTGGGCTTGATTCCGACCCGGGAACTGGCATCCTGCATGCAGCGTGATATGGCCAAAAGTAAATTTTTAAAATTAAAAAAAAATAGCTGACAGGAAAGGAATAGAGGCCTGGCGTCTCTCGTCTCTCGGCACACTTCTTGGAAGTGGCTGCACTGGGACCTGAACCCCAGATTACTGACATCCCAAACACACACACTTTTAACCACCGCAGTGCATTGCCTACACTCCTATACCACCCGGCGTTTCTTTCCTCCCTTGGGCCCTCGGTTTTGAAAGACTGTTACTCTGTACAGCCTGCATTATTAAAAAGGCATGACTTCCCTTTCCCATTCTTTATTAATCACAGACCCAGAGATGGCATTCTGCGCTGCTAATGGACACAGCCAGGCGCGGAGGAGCACGGGTCCGCTGATGCTGGTAGTGGAAGTTATTTCCAACTCAGGCTCACAGATCTGCCGGGCCAGCTCAGAGCCTATCCTGAGGAAGTGGCTAGACAGGGAGACACATCAGAAGGTGCCCAACCGGGGCCCAAGGGAGAGCAAAATCCCAGTTCCCCTCACTTCTCAGAGTGGCTATGGAACCCCTTCTCAATGTCATTCCCAATGTGGCCAGCAGGTGGGGCAGTGACTACAGAAGGACCCAAGAGCAGCAACTCCCAAGGACCTGCCAGGGGGTGTGAGTGTGTGTGTGTGTGTGTGTGTGTGTGTGCAGGCAGAAGTCCCATCTGGGGGTCCAGCCTGAGGCTCCAAAGTCAGGAATGAATAAAGAAATGAAGTCAAAAGTGCATAGTCTCCTTGAAGGAGGCGTATCTGTTCCTGGACTGTTCCTTCTTGACCCCAACTCCAGACCAGAGCAGGTGCCTCCCTTGTCCTGAGTTCTTGGTATCTTCCACAGCTTGTAAATTTGTACTTATACTGCCTACTGTAATACATAGTTCTGTGATTATTAAATTATCACCCCCTGGGAAAGCCCTTGCGGTCCAGTGGTTAGGATTCTACAGTTCCACCGCACGGGTACAGCTCCATCTCTGGCCAAGGAGCTAAGATCCTACACGCTGCTGGGAAGAAAGGGATTGTCACTCCCACTGGATTGTGAGCAAGATAAGCCCAGGGCAATGTCAGTCACTGCTATCTTCCTAGCGAGCACAGGGCGGCCTCTGGCCCACAGCAGGCTCCAGGGAATTTGTGTTGAATTAACGAATGAATGGGAGAGAAAGAAAGGAGGCATCAGAAACCAAAGTTCTAACAGAAACCCTCCTGTTTGCTTGGTTCACTTTCTTCCAATCCTCAGGTCTATCCTGGCTTAGCCATCTCCTCCTCCAAGAAGCACCCCGTGATCTTCCCCCTCCAGGTCACCTTCCCCAGCCCCGCTCACTGCAAACGGTGAGCTCCAGGAGACCAGAGCCAAGGCGGTTCCTCTCCACCATGCCCCCAACATCACAGGGACAAAACCTGACCCACAGCTAGCCCTGATGAATGAATGAACAGGTGCCTGTGCTACAGGCTGCAGTGAGGGCCATCGGGAGCCCCGGAAGTGCTGAGAGCACCTGACAGGAGTGATGCGGTCTTCAAGGCGGAGCAGGGGCCTCAGCAGGACCTTGAATGACAAAGGGGCTTTTGACAGATGAAAAAGGGGAACACTCTTATGGGAAGAGTGAGCTCAATGATTAAAGAGATGGAAGTCTGAAAGGTCACGGGCCCTTTGGGGAAACCTTGACTTTCTGCTGTGGTCAAGCCGAGAGTGGGAGTTTGGTCCTTGGCCTCCAGGCCATGGGACCGTAGGGAGCTTGGCAGGCAGTGGAGGGACGACTCAGACAAGACCTTGGGGGCCAGCAGAGACACTCCCCAGACAGTCAGGGGTCAGGAACCAGCCAGGAAAGGCGCTTCCAAATCGCCCTGCGGGGGGCTGCAGGCAGATGGGGCAGGAGTTGGGGTCCCTAGCAGACAGCCTAGAGGTAGGCATCCTGGCCAGAGCTGGTGGGGGTCTCAGATTAACACTTGAGTGCAGAGGAGGGGCCAGAATCCCGAGATGTTATCCTGGTGGGTAAAAGTCAGCAGAAAATGAGTTTCAACATTGAATCCTCTCCTCACCTTAATCCACATCCAAAAAAGAGGACTGATACTGGCTCCCACCCCGGGTGAGGATGCTGTGGGTTCAAAATGCCCTGCCCTGCGCTGCCATTCAGCGAGCACTGAGGCTCCACAAGGGCCCCACCTTTCAGGGAGAGAGAAGGAACGCGCGCCCCCACCCCCGGAGGGGCCTTGCCTAGACTGGCAGCAGGTGGCATGTGGAAGGGGAGGGTGTGCCCTTGATTCCTCGCTGAGACACAACCCCTACGCCCAGTCCCTCCAGCTGGTTCCCCCTGAGGCCTGGCCAGGTGTGCTAACCAAGACCGGCCCCCACCTGATGCTGCTTGACTTGTTTTTTGGTTTGATTTGGTACAAACCAACATTCTCTAGTATTAAAGTCAAGTGATACAATATAATTCTGGGAAGACTGCTCAAAAAGTGTCTAAACTTCCTCATTTTTCCCCCCAGAATTATGTGTGTCTTTTTTTAATTGTGATGAAATACCCATACCATAAAAGGTACCATTTTAGCCACCTCAAAATGTACAGTTCAGTGACATTTAGTACATTGACGACATCGTACAATGGTCATCACTCTCTAGTTCCAGAATATTTTCATTCCCCCGAAAGGAAACCCCAAACCCGTGAAGGAGTTATTCTGATCTATTTTCAACTCTCACAGACTCAAATGAAACACAGTGACTGGGGGAAAAACTAAATCAAACAACAGAGAAAACGGTTGTTTTCAAGCCACAATCGCTCAGAGGCCAAAGACAACAGCAGTAGCCACAACAACAACGGCAGCCGTAATAGTCGTGCACCTTGTGGGCTCTACTCCAGGTCTGATGCTAAATTGCTTTTCTGGGGGATCATTTAATCCTCAGTGCAGCCGGGTGGATTAAAGATTACCTGTGATCACCATTCTACGCAAAAGGAAGCCAAGGCAAGCTCAGCAACCCAACCTGGGCTAAGGAGATAGACAGACAGACCGGGGCATACCCTGGCGGTCTGGTGGTTAGGATCCATGCCTCCAGGGCAAGGCGCCTGGGTCTGAATGGGGAACTAAGAACCCGCAATCTGGGCAGCACAGCCGGGAAGGAGGCAGAGGGGGGCGGGGAGGGACAGACCAGCTCCACCTACAGGCTGTGCTTTCTCCTTGCTGTGTGTCCTGGGGCTGGTGATTGCCCTCTCTGGACCTTGAGTTCAGCCTCGGTCGAGCGGCTCTAGTAGCAGTAGGCTGGAGTGAGAGGGTGCAACTCACGAGGAGGAGGACTCACTTTAGCCGCCCGGTCTTCACAGGAAGCTCATGCCTCATCTCTTCCTCCTCCCGCCCACCCCACCCCCACCCCGGGGTAGATGGATTGTTTAAACCCTGAAGCAAGTGAGAAGGTGGAACCCGGGCTATGGGAAGTCTGGGAGCTTTCCCATTCACCTCTTTCTACCACGCCAAGGCCTACTTCTTTTCATGCCCACTCCTGGAGAATCCTCAAGGTCTGTGCTTGAGAGCAGGGGAGGTCAACGAAGAGAGAAGGGAGGATGGCTGGAAAAGCCCCAGCCATCCGCAGGGGAATTGAAGACTGGAAATCACCCAGAGGAGTTCCAGCTGGGGCTGAGACCGGTTTGCATGCCCAGCACCTGTTAGCGTCAATACCCACTATTTGTTGAAGGAATAACATTTTTGTGAGGGTTCCGAGGGCACAGGAGGCAAGACTCTGAGAGGGTCCAGGGGGTGCAGCTATGTATCCAGGGACAGGGACAGGACTTAGGTCTGAGTCTTTGGACTGCCCCTGAGTTCCATACCTCCCACCCCTTCATGCTCCAGCTTCTGCCACCCGCGGCCCCGCCATCCACCTCTTGCAGCTCACCAAGCCACGCGGCTTCTCGGGCAACTGTCCGGTGGCATCACTCACCAGGCTACCATCTCACCTGGGGGAGAACCAGGCCTCCCAAGTCCAGTGGGGAATCAGAAGGAAAGGGAGGCAGCGAACTTGTCGGGGAATCCCAGGTGCCCACGAGGCAGAGAGACGGTGGCTCTTGGGATCCAGCCCCACACCTCCTCCGCAGGACAGGGGTCCAGGCTGGCCGCTAGGGCCTTGGGGTGGGCATCCAGGGCGCCGCGAGTAAATGAAGATCAGAGCCAGAGCAGACCTGAGCACACAGAAGCTGCTGGGAACATGGCTGCCATCTAAATATTTAGATAGTGAGATGGATGGGCAAACCAGGCCAGGCCAGCCAGGCCGCCGGATATTTTGAGAAAACTGTTCTTTTTTCTACGCCAGGATCATTCCTCTCCCTGTCTCCCTCCTCCCACAGCCCCTCATGGCCACCCTGAAGGAGGAGAAATAGCAGCTGATCACCCTCTGAATGCAGAGGGTCAATGTTTGGGCCGGCAGGGCTCCAGGATTTGTCTCTGGGCTGGTCCACCCGTAACCACGACTCATGTTCCTGAATGTCTGGCTCCTGTGGCCGGAAGACAGGGCAGGAGATCACAGGCCGATGTCAGCAGAGGGAGCAGGCTGCTTCAGACCCCACTTTGGACAGCGTTCCCACGGTGCTGCTGGGTGGCTGGGCGGCCGGCGAGGGGCTCCCCTGCCCTTCACCCCAGGCTGACAAAGGCACCCAGCTCTCTTTCTTCCCCTGGAGAGCAGGGGGGGCCCTGGAGTCCTTCCTCCCCGAGGCGGCCCGGGAGAGGGACGTCTGAGAGTCGCCCTGGGGAGGCCTCGGGCACAGGCAACAGAACCAACGCATGAGCCGCTGGAAGACAGCCTTGCGGAAGAGGATGAAGACCCAGGGGTCCAGGATGGGGTTGAAGGCGTTGAAACGGAAGGCGAGGAGGTCCCCCATCTCACTGCTGTCTGGGGCGATGGCCTGGGTGAAGCCTCGGATCTGAGGGCAAGGGGAAGGCAATCAAGAAGCAACACACACACCCCTGGGTCCCCTCCTCCCCCTTGCCCACTGGCAGAAATGAGGGAGAGGTGGTCTGTGGAGGGAGAAGGAAATAGGATAAGATGAAAACGAAATAACAAGGGCATCTAGGGAGCAGAGGGAGAGAAAGTGCGAAGAAGAGGCGGTCAGCAAAGCCCTAGAAGGAGAGAGATGGGGCGGTGGAGCTGGGTCCCAGGGCTGTGCCTGTGTACGTGTGTGTAGCTGTGTGAGTCCATCTCTCAGTCCTCCATAACCCCCTCAAAGGTTTGGCGAGTCTCAACTCTAGCCCTAACCCTTGTAGAAAGAGAAACTGAGGTCCAGAGACTATCAGGCTGACCGGGTGCCGGCTGAGGCAGCCCTGCGGCAGTTTGGGAGAGACAGGGCAGGAAAAGGGTGGGGCCAGGAGATCCCAAGGGCGGGGCTGGGGAAGTCGGGGGCGGGGAGATCAGACCCCGCCTCAGAGCAGCCCCGGGGCACCGAGCTGCGGATCTGCAGGTCGGTGTGATCAGGGGCAGGAGACATCCTAACTCCTCTGTTAAAATGTTGACAGAGACAGTGTCACATTGTCTGCTAGCTTGTGGAAAAGATGCATAAGATCCTTTGAGGTGACTGGAGAAGGGATTTCTAAACCACTGAGCGCGTGGAGGACAGAATGCAGGCCGGGAAAAATCACAGGCCGATGTCAGCAGAGGGAGCAGGCTGCTTCAGACCCCACTTTGGACAGCGTTCCCACGGTGCTGCTGGGTGGCTGGGCGGCCGGCGAGGGGCTCCCCTGCCCTTCACCCCAGGCTGACAAAGGCACCCAGCTCTCTTTCTTCCCCTGGAGAGCAGGGGGGGCCCTGGAGTCCTTCCTCCCCGAGGCGGCCCGGGAGAGGGACGTCTGAGAGTCGCCCTGGGGAGGCCTCGGGCACAGGCAACAGAACCAACGCATGAGCCGCTGGAAGACAGCCTTGCGGAAGAGGATGAAGACCCAGGGGTCCAGGATGGGGTTGAAGGCGTTGAAACGGAAGGCGAGGAGGTCCCCCATCTCACTGCTGTCTGGGGCGATGGCCTGGGTGAAGCCTCGGATCTGAGGGCAAGGGGAAGGCAATCAAGAAGCAACACACACACCCCTGGGTCCCCTCCTCCCCCTTGCCCACTGGCAGAAATGAGGGAGAGGTGGTCTGTGGAGGGAGAAGGAAATAGGATAAGATGAAAACGAAATAACAAGGGCATCTAGGGAGCAGAGGGAGAGAAAGTGCGAAGAAGAGGCGGTCAGCAAAGCCCTAGAAGGAGAGAGATGGGGCGGTGGAGCTGGGTCCCAGGGCTGTGCCTGTGTACGTGTGTGTAGCTGTGTGAGTCCATCTCTCAGTCCTCCATAACCCCCTCAAAGGTTTGGCGAGTCTCAACTCTAGCCCTAACCCTTGTAGAAAGAGAAACTGAGGTCCAGAGACTATCAGGCTGACCGGGTGCCGGCTGAGGCAGCCCTGCGGCAGTTTGGGAGAGACAGGGCAGGAAAAGGGTGGGGCCAGGAGATCCCAAGGGCGGGGCTGGGGAAGTCGGGGGCGGGGAGATCAGACCCCGCCTCAGAGCAGCCCCGGGGCACCGAGCTGCGGATCTGCAGGTCGGTGTGATCAGGGGCAGGAGACATCCTAACTCCTCTGTTAAAATGTTGACAGAGACAGTGTCACATTGTCTGCTAGCTTGTGGAAAAGATGCATAAGATCCTTTGAGGTGACTGGAGAAGGGATTTCTAAACCACTGAGCGCGTGGAGGACAGAATGCAGTGAACAGTGGATCTTATTAGCCTTGCAAGGGTAGGAGAAGGTTGGCCAGGGGTGGAATTGGTCGGGGGTGGGGAGCTAGAGATGTGGAAGTAGGGAGATGAGGGTCAGGAGGAGTCCAGTGGGGGAGAAGCAAGTGGGGAGAGACTTCTCCAGAAATTCGGGAGTCGTCAGACTGCGGACAAAGCCGCGCACCTCCGTGAGCCTCCGTTTTCCCATCCGAGAAACGGGCACACCCGATGGAGGTTCGAGCTGAGTGCTGCCCTCCTCCCCACCGCCCGCCCGATCTGCCCAGGAGACTCACCGTGAGAGGCAAGGAGCAGATGGCCATGATGCCCGTCATGAGGGCCAGCAGAATCAGGTGGTCAACCTCGTCCTCGCCCGCCCTGGGGCCAGGGACCAGGGAGCCCTGGTGGCGCCTCTGCTGCCGGTACATGCGGCACAGGCTGAGGGTGACGGAGCCGTTGCAGAGGACGATGGCGGCCACCAGCAGGGCCACGAGGCTGGCGTAGGCCAGCGAGAAGGCGCAGCCGCCCAGCTCGGCAGAGCGCATGCGGATGAAGCACCAGCTGCCGGGGCAGTATTGCTGGTGCTGGCCCAGGCCCAGCAGGGGCAGCGAGCAGAAGACGATGCAGAAGGCGTAGATGGCGGGTAGCGCCAGGCGGGCGCGGCGGGGCCCGTCCAGCTGGGCGTAGAGGTACGGGTGGCTGAGGGCCAGGCAGCGCTCCACGGCCATGGCGAACAGGATGAGCGTGGAGGCCAGGCCGAAGAAGGTCATGGCGAAGGCGAAGGCGTCGCACAGCGCCGGGCGGCCGCGGGCCAGGCCCAGCAGCGAGCTGTTGCGGGCGTAGGCCACGAACACGGCCGGGCTCAAGAAGCACGTGCCCAGCAGATCGGTGACCGCCAGCCCGGTGACTAGCACGGCGAAGGCCGAGGGGCGCGACCGCCGCCGCGCCCCCAAGATGCCCAGCGCCAGCCCGTTGCCCACCACACCCGCCACGAACATCAGGGTGCTGGTGGCCGGGCCCACCGAGTCCCGCACGTACGTGAGGTTCCGGCAGGAATCCGCCATCCCCGGCGGCCTCCAGCTGTCGCCCCAGGGCTGGAGGGGTCCCTGGGAGCGCGGGAGGTACCCGGGGACGGGGAGAGGGTCTGCCCCTGAGATGCCCAGCACGGCACACCCGGGAGGTGGAGGGGTGGGGAGGCCGGGTCCACCCTCAGCGCCTAGTGGGTCTATTTCTCTCTCTCCCCTCTGTCTCCCCTGGCTCCCTCCCCCGTCTCTCTCCTCTGTTTCTTTCCTTCGCTACCTCTGCCTCTCTGTCTGGTCCTTCCCTCTCTAACCAAGCCCCTAGTTCTCTTCTTCTCTGTCTCTGTCTCCCTGGTCCCCTCCCTCCCTCCCTCCCTCTTCCCACCTATCCGGCTCTCCGCATTTCAGCTTCCCCGGCCCTCCTCACCGCACCTCTGAGGCTTCTCCCAGCCCTTCCGTCCCCTCACTCCTTCGCAGGGTCTTGCTCTCTGGGTGTGTCTCTGAGTGTCAGCTTCTCCGGACCTCCCTCCTCCCTCCCTCCCTCCCTACTCATCTAGCCCCGGCTTTTTCATTTCCTCTCTCTGCCCCGCCTTCCCTCCCCCAGCTTTCTCCAGAGGCCCCTTGGCTCCCTCCCGCCTTGCCTGGCTCGCTCCCTCCACCCGCCTCACAACCTCCCACCCTCACTGCCCAGGACACCATCCACCACCCGCCTCTGTCTCTCCCTCCTGCATCCTCTCGCGGACCCCATCCTGAGCCACCTGCCACCTGCCGCAGGCACTCTCCAGCCTCTGCCGTCCAACTCCTTTCCCAGCACTGCCCAGCAGCCTGGGCGGAGATCACGGGAGTCGCTGTCATGTTGGAGTGGAGAGCTCGCCAGTGGGGACCTGGAGAGAACCTGAACTGAGCGGCACAGGGAGGCTGCCTGGGGTGGCCTCTGGCATCTATTCTAGGCTCAGCCCCTCAGGGTGAGCACATTGCCCAAGGATTGAGAAATGACCAGGAAATTCCTGCTTGATGGAGTGTTTTCCAGGCACAACTGAGATTTCTGTTCCTCTCCACTCCTTCCACAAGGCTGGGGAAGAGGTGACCCTGTCAGGGAAAGAATGCCAATCCCCAGAGCCCATCCGGCCACAGGCTTCCAGGAGTTGCAGAGCCCTGGGGAGGCGAGGCGGGGAGGAGGGACTTGTCATCCACTGGTCAGTATCAAAGGGGAGTGCCCTGCTGCCCCCTTGTCTCTCACCCCAGCAACACTCCTGGGCCCCAGGCCAAGCGGGGTTGACCTTGACTTCCAGAATATAATATTTTACCCACAGTCAGACGTCCCGCCCAGGGCTACAGCCCTGCTGTTCCTCAACTTCTCCCAGCTCTCCACAGACAATATTGCCTGCCGCTCAGCCATCACCCTGTGCGGCCTATGTGTCCGCACAGCTGGCACAGCGGTCCCCAGTCCCTACTGCAAACTGAGCCCGTGGTTTCTAACGCAGCCTCCCTACCCAAGGGTCACGTAGAACCTCACATGCCACTTATTTTTCAGGAAGGCCGTTTAAGAGCGGACAGGACAAACTTGAGCTCTCATGCCATTTGATTGGAGTTTCAGTCCCCATTCAGCCACCTCGGACCAGGACGGGAAGTCAGTGGGCCTCAGTGTCCTCATCTGTACAATGGAGCAACACGGGTTCCATGGGCCTGGTGTCCGACCATGGCCCGTGGCCCACCCCAGACCTCTCTTAGTAACGAGGAGAGAACCTATGTAGATAGCAATGCACATCCAAGGCCCGGAGCACCCCTGACCCCGAGACTGGACGCTGGGCAGCGACAGGCTTCCCCTCTCTGTCTCATGTCGCCCCTGCCTCCGTGACCACAATCCCCTCGTCCTCCGCCTCCTCCATCTCCCTATCACCCGTGGCCAGCTAGTGCTCCCCGCTTCCTTCCGCCAGGATGAGTGCACCAGCGCCGGCCACATCAGGGGCTCCGAGAGTGACCACTCAACCCTGTTCGGGTGGTGCCCGCCTGGAGTGGGGGTCTCAGGCCCCTGGCCACGGTCGCCCCCTCCTCCTCTGTGATCCCCAGGCAGACCAGAGGGAACTCAGGAAGTTTTCTATCATATTAATGAAGGATGACGCCAGGCAGGCTTATGTCCTGTCTCCGCATCAGGGGAGTTGCAGGGGTGGGGCGAACTCTGGTTCCTGGAGCCTCCTTGTCTCTGGCTTCCGGCCCCTGCCAGGCCCTGGTGAGAACATTCAGGACGTCCAGGCCGCTCCTCTGCCCCGCAGGGTCTCAGACAGCCCTCTCCCCACCTTCGCCGCTGAGGACCAGAAGCTCTGGCAATCTTGCCATTCATCTGTAAGCCAGAGCAGGCAGAAGTGACTGCAGCCACTCATTCCTGAGGCTCCTTGGGGTTCGTGCTGGAAGGGGGAGGTCAGACACACTCATCGTCTGGGGAGCCCCCAGCCTCCTGCTCAGCTGTGAGAGGTCCCCCTCGCTGGGCTGGGCTGGAGGGTGGGGTGGCTTCCGGGGGTGGGAGAGCTGTGGGAAGGAACTGCTCTGCATGGGTGAGTCAGCACCCTCCCCCAGCCACGCACCGCTAAAAACAGGGCTCAGCCTCCCCAGAGGGACCCTGGGGCAGCACCGCAGAAGGTGGAAGATGGCCCGAGGGGACTGGAGACGGACACACACCCCTGGGTGGGGAGAAATGGGTGCCCGGAAGGGAGTGGACTAGAGATTGTGGGTGTGTGAATTTCGTGTGTGGGTTTGAGTCGCCCAAGTGAACATCAGCATGGGGAGGCTATGTGTGTTGGGCGGGCGGGGAGCAATTCTTTCCTCTAAGATCTCTCTGTGCATCTGTGTCCATTGGTGTATCCATGCCTGTCTTCATTGGGAGCCACATGTTTCTTGATGGCTTTACATGTGTTTGTGTGTATCTAAGCCTTGATGTTCTGCAGCAAATGGCTGCCTTGCGGATGTCGTTGGGATGTCGTACGAACATTAGAGACAGGATCCACCCTGCCTCCTTTTAGGGAGACCTCAAACAGCTACTGGTGGTTGTGGTATTCACTCAAGGAACCCTAAACCACTTATCATGTGTCGAGGGCTGAGGGATGCAGAGGATACCATCTGATGGGGGCGTGGCCCCAAGTAGCGTGCCACAAGTGATGGGAGCGGAGGTCACAGCGAGAGCCTGGGCAGGCCCTCGGCTGAGTCATTCCCCCTGGGCGGCTGTCCCCAAGGGGACAAGCACCAAACAGGCCAGGAAATGGGACCAGGACAAGCTCTCCCACTCCTGCCGCCCAGCGCCCCCGGCCGCCTGCCCAGGCCTGCATCTGGACGTGCGGCTGACCTAAGAAGCCAGCTTGCCCTGGCCCTGACCCTCTCCTGGCTCCCTGGCTTCCGTCCTTCTGGCCTTGCGCTGGGAGGAAGCTGGCCCCAGCTGGTACCCCACACAGACGCCACCAGCTGCTCATGCCTGCTGGGCCTGCCTGTCATCTGTGGTCACTCACTGCTGTGAGAAGCAGCCATGTGTCCATCCTGATCCATCCCTCCTTGGCAGGTTCCAGACCCTATAGCTAGAGGCCAATTTTCTTTGTCCACAACCCTCTTTCTACCCCCAAGGGGCCCTTGCCCAGCTCCTAGCCATCGCTTCCCTCATGGGCTCCTGATGCCCCTGCTCTGTGGCCCCTGCCCTGCCTTTGCCTGGGCTGCGTGCCTCACTCTGTCCTTCAAGGCCTCCTTTGAACCCCTCTGCCCCGCTCCTGGAAGTCAGCCATCCACTCCTCCCACTCCAACCTCAAGCCCCAGCAGACCACTTAAAGTCATCTCTCTGTGCCGGTCCTCCACGTCTGTACAATGGGGGTAAACAGAGTCCTCGTGGGAGCTACCATGAGAACTGAGAGGGGGCTTGTGAAACCAGGCTCCTGAGAAGTGAGGCCATGATCCTGGCTCCTTCTGGCTCTGCTGTCTCCACCCCCAGCCCTGGCCCCTCGGTGCCAAGCATGCAGCGTGGGGTTGGAGGGAGGACAGCTGGGTGGGGCAGCCCAAAGCCCTGCTGTCTGGGGCAAAGTGGGAGGGAACTGCTGAACACAAACACTTCCCCAGGCGCTTGACTCTGACTCTACCCTGGGCCTGACCCCAGACCTGACTCCACAGCTGAGGGCGACAGGAAGGAGCTGCTGGGAGCCAGAAGCCAAGATTGCTGCCTGCACAGTCTCACCTGCCAATGAGAGTATCTAGTTTGGAGGCTGGGCACCCAGGACCCGCTCTGGCTCCTCCCTTCTGGTTTCTCCTCCCTCCCAGCCTCGGCTGGGGCTGGGCTGTGGTGCAGGCTCATCCAACCCACCTCCTCCAGGTAGTCATTCCTCCTACTCCCTGCCCCACCAGCAGGTCAGCCAACCCCACTTGCTTCTTTCCAACTTCCATTCCCCAAGACCAACTCCAAGATTCAGAGGATCTAACAGTCCAGGCTCAAGGAATCCAGACAATGCGAAGTTCTGAGCTCCGGAGTCTCTAACCCAGTGAGAGGAGAGGACCCCAGCATCCTGGCCCCACGGGGCTCAGAGATTTCAGGATTCCAGCCCTCCAAGTTCTGTGATTCCTTTGCACTCCAGGTTCTAAGTTACAAGGATGCTGAGTTTGTGAGTTTCCAGCAACTCCCCTCCGCCCCGCCCCACTCGTCAGCATCCCTCCTCCTCCCCTCGGCTCATCCTTGGCTCTCTCTGTCCCCCTTCTCCCCCAGGGGCTCCCACAGACATGATGCAACCCTGGCCGGAGCCAGGCTGAGAGGTAGGAGGCAGGAGGGAGATGTAATTACAGCTTCTCTTGCCTCGATTCAACAGGAAGCATCGATGTGGGGCCCAGGGGACCCTAATCCAATGTGAATAATGGAGCATTTGCCAGATGCAGGCACAGCCCCTCTCTAGGGAGGGAAAACCCAGAGACTTGTCTCTAATCCAGATCCAGGGGTACAGTCGCAAGACAAGAGAGTATGAGGAGTGGGGAGAGGTGGCAAACTCTGTGAACATCAGATCAATCAGGTAAACTCATTGACCAAACCCACAGCGCACCATGGAGTCGCAAAGCGCCGGATGCGACTGAGTGACTCAGTGAACAACTACAGCTCACCCAGTCTGCATTTCTTTATTTTCAACAGAGACATTTTATCGTTCTCTTCATTTCTCTGTAAGAACCTCCTGGCACAGACTCTGCGATAAATAGTAATTGACACTCAGCCTTCTTCACTGGGAGACAAGAGGGTATGGTGGGGACTTTGGCAAACTGGAAAGCCAAGGCCCCATCTCATAGCCTCTGGTCACCCTGAAGGTTGTGAAGGTCTGAGGTCACCCAGACCTTCAAATGGAAGAAGCCAGCAATATGGGCTTTTATGTGACATCCTCCCATTTAACTGCAGGCTATATAGGTCTTAGGGCTTCCCTGGTGGCTCATTGGTTAAAAAAAATAAAATTAAAAAAAAAAAAAGCCCACCTGCCATGCGGGAGCCACAGGTTGGATCCCTGGGTCTTGAAGATCCCCTGGAGTAGGAAATGGCAGCCCACTCCAAGAGTCTTGCCTGGGAAATCTCATGGACAGAGGAGCCTGGCGGGCTACTGTCCATGAAGACAGAAAGAGTTGGACACAACTTAGCAGTTAAACAACAACTATAGGTCCCTTAGACCACCAGTGTGTGAAGTGGGAAACATAGGAGAGGACTTGGGGCTGTCATCCTCCCCTGTGTCCCCAAAACAAAGGAAACAGGAAAGAATATACACACTAACTCCCCTCCGCCCACTCGTCAGCATCCCTCCTCCTCCCCTCGGCTCATCCTTGGCTCTCTCTGTCCCCCTTCTCCCCCAGGGGCTCCCACAGACATGATGCAACCCTGGCCGGAGCCAGGCTGAGAGGTAGGAGGCAGGAGGGAGATGTAATTACAGCTTCTCTTGCCTCGATTCAACAGGAAGCATCGATGTGGGGCCCAGGGGACCCTAATCCAATGTGAATAATGGAGCATTTGCCAGATGCAGGCACAGCCCCTCTCTAGGGAGGGAAAACCCAGAGACTTGTCTCTAATCCAGATCCAGGGGTACAGTCGCAAGACAAGAGAGTATGAGGAGTGGGGAGAGGTGGCAAACTCTGTGAACATCAGATCAATCAGGTAAACTCATTGACCAAACCCACAGCGCACCATGGAGTCGCAAAGCGCCGGATGCGACTGAGTGACTCAGTGAACAACTACAGCTCACCCAGTCTGCATTTCTTTATTTTCAACAGAGACATTTTATCGTTCTCTTCATTTCTCTGTAAGAACCTCCTGGCACAGACTCTGCGATAAATAGTAATTGACACTCAGCCTTCTTCACTGGGAGACAAGAGGGTATGGTGGGGACTTTGGCAAACTGGAAAGCCAAGGCCCCATCTCATAGCCTCTGGTCACCCTGAAGGTTGTGAAGGTCTGAGGTCACCCAGACCTTCAAATGGAAGAAGCCAGCAATATGGGCTTTTATGTGACATCCTCCCATTTAACTGCAGGCTATATAGGTCTTAGGGCTTCCCTGGTGGCTCATTGGTTAAAAAAAATAAAATTAAAAAAAAAAAAAGCCCACCTGCCATGCGGGAGCCACAGGTTGGATCCCTGGGTCTTGAAGATCCCCTGGAGTAGGAAATGGCAGCCCACTCCAAGAGTCTTGCCTGGGAAATCTCATGGACAGAGGAGCCTGGCGGGCTACTGTCCATGAAGACAGAAAGAGTTGGACACAACTTAGCAGTTAAACAACAACTATAGGTCCCTTAGACCACCAGTGTGTGAAGTGGGAAACATAGGAGAGGACTTGGGGCTGTCATCCTCCCCTGTGTCCCCAAAACAAAGGAAACAGGAAAGAATATACACACTAATTTTCCTCCCGTAGCCCCACTTCTCTTTTTTCTGGGTACCCATGTTTTATTACTACTGTCTCCCAGCTCAGATGTCCCCTCCTCTAGGAAGCCCTCCCTGACCTTCAAGCTGAGCCAAGCATTCCCTCTGAATTCCCCCAGCTCAGCCCTGCCCACTCTGACTCATCACTATCTGCGGACAGGTCTGTCACTCCCACCAGATTCTGAGCCCTAGAAGCCCAGGGCCAGGGCTGTCTCAGTCACGGTCGTGCCCTCTTTTTCAACCAGTACAAGTCCAAGAGTGTTTGGAAGAATGAAGAAGGGACAGAGACAAGTTCAGTGTTTAAGGAGGGAGGGGGCAGCATGGCAAGGAGCAGCCTAAGGCGAAAAAGGGGTGGCATCATTCGGGGGGGCAAGAAAAGTGGGCACTGGGGATTCTAAGAACTTTCAACCCAGGAGAGAGGACAGAAGAGTGGACAGCCGAGAGGTTCAGGGAGCGGCGGCATTCAGTCTTCAGCCCATTTTCTCCTAGCTTGTGACTCTGAGTAAGGGACCTCCTTTGGCTCAGTTTCCTCATACAAGTAGCCAACTGCTTTCAGGACTGCGGAACACTCTGTGGAGGCCAGAACCAGGAGGCACACTTCCTCCGACACTTTTCGGCACCCACACCCCCCGCCAACATAACCTCACCTCACCCCCGACACTCCACATACGCTCAGAAGGAATGGGATGTCACAGGGGTTCCCCTATGGTGACCCTGAGTTCTGCACGTGACTCAGTTTCCCTGAAAGCACAGTCACCACCGCAGTTGCCACGTTTATTGGATGCAAACTTTGACAGAGGAGGGTAAATTGTCGAGGGGGCTCAGAGCAGGACGCAAAAGAGGCGCTTATCGCGGAACGGGTTCTCTGCGGCGGGTACCGGTGTCACCAGCGGGTCATCTTTGGCGTGAGTCTCGCAGAAGGCCAGGAGCTCGGCGGCCGCCTGTGACACCTGCGGGCACCCAGTTGTTCAGGCCCCGCCCCACCCGTACTGCCCAGTTTGCGGAGAGGACTTGGGGCTGTCATCCTCCCCTGTGTCCCCAAAACAAAGGAAACAGGAAAGAATATACACACTAATTTTCCTCCCGTAGCCCCACTTCTCTTTTTTCTGGGTACCCATGTTTTATTACTACTGTCTCCCAGCTCAGATGTCCCCTCCTCTAGGAAGCCCTCCCTGACCTTCAAGCTGAGCCAAGCATTCCCTCTGAATTCCCCCAGCTCAGCCCTGCCCACTCTGACTCATCACTATCTGCGGACAGGTCTGTCACTCCCACCAGATTCTGAGCCCTAGAAGCCCAGGGCCAGGGCTGTCTCAGTCACGGTCGTGCCCTCTTTTTCAACCAGTACAAGTCCAAGAGTGTTTGGAAGAATGAAGAAGGGACAGAGACAAGTTCAGTGTTTAAGGAGGGAGGGGGCAGCATGGCAAGGAGCAGCCTAAGGCGAAAAAGGGGTGGCATCATTCGGGGGGGCAAGAAAAGTGGGCACTGGGGATTCTAAGAACTTTCAACCCAGGAGAGAGGACAGAAGAGTGGACAGCCGAGAGGTTCAGGGAGCGGCGGCATTCAGTCTTCAGCCCATTTTCTCCTAGCTTGTGACTCTGAGTAAGGGACCTCCTTTGGCTCAGTTTCCTCATACAAGTAGCCAACTGCTTTCAGGACTGCGGAACACTCTGTGGAGGCCAGAACCAGGAGGCACACTTCCTCCGACACTTTTCGGCACCCACACCCCCCGCCAACATAACCTCACCTCACCCCCGACACTCCACATACGCTCAGAAGGAATGGGATGTCACAGGGGTTCCCCTATGGTGACCCTGAGTTCTGCACGTGACTCAGTTTCCCTGAAAGCACAGTCACCACCGCAGTTGCCACGTTTATTGGATGCAAACTTTGACAGAGGAGGGTAAATTGTCGAGGGGGCTCAGAGCAGGACGCAAAAGAGGCGCTTATCGCGGAACGGGTTCTCTGCGGCGGGTACCGGTGTCACCAGCGGGTCATCTTTGGCGTGAGTCTCGCAGAAGGCCAGGAGCTCGGCGGCCGCCTGTGACACCTGCGGGCACCCAGTTGTTCAGGCCCCGCCCCACCCCGCCCCTTACCTGCCCTGGTCACGCCCACTCGACCAAGCCACGCCCTTGTCCGGGCCCCTCCCATCACGCGGGCCGCCCTTAGGTCCCGCCCCAGGTCTGGCCCCGCCTCTCATCGGTCCAGCCGTCTCGTCCAGCCCCGCAACACCCGCTCCCCTATGGAGTCCAGTCAGGTTCCGAAGGGGTTCTTTTTTTTTTTTTTTTTCCACCCGTGGGGCCCACTCCCAACTCTGACTAGTCCAGAGTCCAGCCCTGGATCCCCCCGCCTTCCTCCCCACCCCGACCCAGCACCTTCATGCGGTCGATGTTCACCTCCAGCTTCAGCTGTTCCACGGTCTTTCGGGCCTCCGCTATCTTGGCCATGTTGTTGGACATGGCTGCGGGGGGAAAAGGTTAAAAGCCGGGCGGGAGAGGAGGCGGAAGAGTAGGCTAGGTCAAAGCCTGGTCCCCAGATAGGGTTGGCGGGGGCGGTGGGACCCAGTAACGGGCGAGCGTGGAAGGGCACACGAATGGGAGGCCCAGAGGCAGGTGGAGGAAGAGATAGAAAAATAGAAGGGGAGAGGTGGAGATCTGCGTACCTGGGGGACCAAGCAGCCTGTCGAAAGAGGAACCGATGAACAGGGATGAGAGGGGGAGAGAAGAGGGGGAGAGAAGGAACGGAGGTGTGCACAGGTTGGGTACCTAGGTGGAGGGTGGAGGAGGGAACTGAGAGAAGACAGGAAGGCAGGAGGGAAGCACAGATGGAGGCCAAGAGGCAGGTGGAGGGAGGGACAGAGGACAGGGCCACAGGTGTTGGATCAGGATCCAGGGATCCAGGTGTTCTTTCCTCCCCAGAGGCACAGGAGCCAGGAGGGGCCCTCCCAGGCCAATTAGCAGTGACTCAGTTTCCCTGAAAGCACAGTCACCACCGCAGTTGCCACGTTTATTGGATGCAAACTTTGACAGAGGAGGGTAAATTGTCGAGGGGGCTCAGAGCAGGACGCAAAAGAGGCGCTTATCGCGGAACGGGTTCTCTGCGGCGGGTACCGGTGTCACCAGCGGGTCATCTTTGGCGTGAGTCTCGCAGAAGGCCAGGAGCTCGGCGGCCGCCTGTGACACCTGCGGGCACCCAGTTGTTCAGGCCCCGCCCCACCCCGCCCCTTACCTGCCCTGGTCACGCCCACTCGACCAAGCCACGCCCTTGTCCGGGCCCCTCCCATCACGCGGGCCGCCCTTAGGTCCCGCCCCAGGTCTGGCCCCGCCTCTCATCGGTCCAGCCGTCTCGTCCAGCCCCGCAACACCCGCTCCCCTATGGAGTCCAGTCAGGTTCCGAAGGGGTTCTTTTTTTTTTTTTTTTTCCACCCGTGGGGCCCACTCCCAACTCTGACTAGTCCAGAGTCCAGCCCTGGATCCCCCCGCCTTCCTCCCCACCCCGACCCAGCACCTTCATGCGGTCGATGTTCACCTCCAGCTTCAGCTGTTCCACGGTCTTTCGGGCCTCCGCTATCTTGGCCATGTTGTTGGACATGGCTGCGGGGGGAAAAGGTTAAAAGCCGGGCGGGAGAGGAGGCGGAAGAGTAGGCTAGGTCAAAGCCTGGTCCCCAGATAGGGTTGGCGGGGGCGGTGGGACCCAGTAACGGGCGAGCGTGGAAGGGCACACGAATGGGAGGCCCAGAGGCAGGTGGAGGAAGAGATAGAAAAATAGAAGGGGAGAGGTGGAGATCTGCGTACCTGGGGGACCAAGCAGCCTGTCGAAAGAGGAACCGATGAACAGGGATGAGAGGGGGAGAGAAGAGGGGGAGAGAAGGAACGGAGGTGTGCACAGGTTGGGTACCTAGGTGGAGGGTGGAGGAGGGAACTGAGAGAAGACAGGAAGGCAGGAGGGAAGCACAGATGGAGGCCAAGAGGCAGGTGGAGGGAGGGACAGAGGACAGGGCCACAGGTGTTGGATCAGGATCCAGGGATCCAGGTGTTCTTTCCTCCCCCTCCCAGGGAGAGCACAGGAGCCAGGAGGGGGCCCTCCCCAGGCCAATTAGCAGTGGCTCCAGGGAGAAGAAGGAATTAAGATCACGGCGGGAGGGGCACAGAGGGGGCCTCATTAGGGCCTTGGCAGCAGCTGCCCCCTCTGCCCCCTTGGGGAGCCCCCCTATCCCAGCCCTGGCCACCTCAAAGGCGCCTCTGCTCATTAGCAGCCAGAGAGGGCTGGAGAGGGGGGCAGCCCAGCCAGGACTGGGAGAGGGACAGAGAGGATGGAGATAGGGACAAACGGAGGGGCCGAGGGAGAGACTGGGGCACAGGGGGGCATCAGGAGACTAGGGAAGAGAAAGATGCAGAGATGGGGGAGGGAGTGATGGAGGGAGTCGAGAGAGAGAGAGAGAGAGAGAGAGAGAGAGAGAGACGGGTGTAAAGAAAGGGAAAGACTGACGCAGGGAGAGAGAAGCACCTAGCGACAAAAGGACAGAGGGAGGGGAGAGAAGGGGAGATGGCAGGGTTGGGGAAAGATGGGGTGATGGAGATGGGAGAGACTAAAAAGAGAGACAAATGGAGCGCTAGAGAAGGGGACAGCGATAGAGAGGGAGAGAGGTGAGGAAAAGGGCAGCGGACGGGGAGAAGGAAGTGGAGGGGCAGAGAAGGAGTGATGAAAGAATGGGGGGGCACATGGAGAGACAGGGAGAGACAGGCTGATGGAGGTGAGGAGGTAGAGCGTCCTGCATCCACTCACGCATGCATGCATTCATTCACAGGCAGAGGGACCAGCCATCCGGGTTCAGGACCAGAGCCTCCTACCTGTTGCTGCTCAGGGTTGGGATGGTGGTAGAGATGCAGCGTCTGGGTCCTCTCTCCGTCCTGCCCCGCCCCCTCTCCTGGGGCTCAGCCCCTGAGGCCCCGCCTCCTCCTGCCCTCCTCCCCCTCCAGCATCCCCATCACCCTTGCGTCTGTCTCTCCCGCTCCTCTCTCCTTATGTCTGCCCGTCATACTCTTTGTCTTGGGTTTCTGTGTCTCTCTCCTTCCTCTCTCTGTCTCCCCTCTCAACCGCTGTCTGTGTCTCAGTCACACACACACACACACTCACAGGTCAGGACAGTCTGTCAGGACGAGTCTCACGCTCTGCCCAGCCATACAAACCTCCCCTGTGGGTCCCATCCAGCCTCTCCCTCCGGTGGCATACGCTCTGCCCCCCGTCCTACCCACAACCTCCGTGTCAGCCCATCCCAGGGACCCCTCTCAGCACACAGAGTCACACTCCTGGGAGAGATGCACAGTCCCTCGCTGGGTCACAGGATGCTGGGTACGGACTCCTGAGCCGCCTGCACTCAACACAGCCTTCCAGGCGCCACGCGTCACACAGTCTCCCCAAATGCCACAGTCCCTCACCACCTCTCCGAGCAGCCCGCCACCCCCGGTCCCATCGTACACAACCGCAGTCAGAGAGGCTGGCTCAGAGCATCAAGTTCCACACAGGATCTCACACAACCGCTCAGGATGTCTTGCTGAGGCTCACGCAATCTGTGAGCACAGGTGTGGCCCTGTGTGCCTTTATACATGGCTCATTCTTTAAACAGAAGGTAGACTTCTATCCTGAATTTGGGTTATTTTATACTCTGTTACACTGCAACTGAATTATCCTATATCTTCATTAAATTACATATATCTGCCACCTGCCAGGGTCACCACTTACGCACGTGAGGTTTCCCTGTCACACTCATCTGAGTGCCCTAGACAGCTGCCCTCTCTCTAACGCCCTGTCATGACACGGGGCCAGTCTCTCATACAATCTGTGTTACACACAGTCACACTCAGTTTCTCACACATCATCCATGTGGCTGCCACATCCTGTCTCACACATACAAGGTCATCTCTCACACTCAGCGCTCGCCCACAGACCTCTCACATTGCTTTCCACCCCATTACTTTATGGGTCCCATCCATCCTCTACATCAGCGTCTGGGTCCTCTCTCCGTCCTGCCCGCCCCTCTCCTGGGGCTCAGCCCTGAGGCCCCCTCCTCCTGCCCTCCTCCCCCTCCAGCATCCCCATCACCCTTGCGTCTGTCTCTCCCGCTCCTCTCTCCTTATGTCTGCCCGTCATACTCTTTGTCTTGGGTTTCTGTGTCTCTCTCCTTCCTCTCTCTGTCTCCCCTCTCAACCGCTGTCTGTGTCTCAGTCACACACACACACACACTCACAGGTCAGGACAGTCTGTCAGGACGAGTCTCACGCTCTGCCCAGCCATACAAACCTCCCCTGTGGGTCCCATCCAGCCTCTCCCTCCGGTGGCATACGCTCTGCCCCCCGTCCTACCCACAACCTCCGTGTCAGCCCATCCCAGGGACCCCTCTCAGCACACAGAGTCACACTCCTGGGAGAGATGCACAGTCCCTCGCTGGGTCACAGGATGCTGGGTACGGACTCCTGAGCCGCCTGCACTCAACACAGCCTTCCAGGCGCCACGCGTCACACAGTCTCCCCAAATGCCACAGTCCCTCACCACCTCTCCGAGCAGCCCGCCACCCCCGGTCCCATCGTACACAACCGCAGTCAGAGAGGATAGCTCAGAGCATCAAGTTCCACACAGGATCTCACACAACCGCTCAGGATGTCTTGCTGAGGCTCACGCAATCTGTGAGCACAGGTGTGGCCCTGTGTGCCTTTATACATGGCTCATTCTTTAAACAGAAGGTAGACTTCTATCCTGAATTTGGGTTATTTTATACTCTGTTACACTGCAACTGAATTATCCTATATCTTCATTAAATTACATATATCTGCCACCTGCCAGGGTCACCACTTACGCACGTGAGGTTTCCCTGTCACACTCATCTGAGTGCCCTAGACAGCTGCCCTCTCTCTAACGCCCTGTCATGACACGGGGCCAGTCTCTCATACAATCTGTGTTACACACAGTCACACTCAGTTTCTCACACATCATCCATGTGGCTGCCACATCCTGTCTCACACATACAAGGTCATCTCTCACACTCAGCGCTCGCCCCCACAGACCTCTCACATTGCTTTCCACCCCATTACTTTATGGGTCCCATCCATTCATTCTCATCCTCTCTCACACATCATCTGCCCGTGTGACGCACACAACTCTCCCGTCTCATCGTGTGGCACACTGTCATATACGACCTCTTGGCTCACATGTGGTCTCTCGGGCACAAACAGTCCCCCAAACGGTGTCTGAGGGATGCCCAACCTCCTGGGGTCGCATGCAGTCATCCAGCACGTCATCTGGGTCACTCACATATATGGTCACACACAGCGTCTCGCTGTAACACGATTTCACACAGTCACACCCAGTTTCTGGATGTCACAGAAAATCTCCCCAGGTCACACAGCAGCACACAGCCTCTGACATCACGCGCGATCTCAGCGTAGTACACACTCAGACTGTGAGTCTCTCGGCGTCACACACCATCTTCCGGTGTCACCCACGGACGCACACAGTGTCCTGAGCTAAGCACATCCTTGCAGGTGCGTGCACTCAGCCCGCAGTCGTCTCCCGACTGCTCCCTGTCGGCCACAGGGAGGCGCCCGCGGTCCGCCGAGTCGCCCACCCAGCCGGCGCCAAAGCCGTAGGAGGTGGAAACCCGGAGGGCAAGTCGCCCCCGCTGGCAGGCTGGGAATCAGACGTGGGAAAGAGACGTAGAAGGGTGGAGGGAGCTAGAGTGAGATCCCTGAAGATAGATTGGGACACAGAAGTTCAGAGAGAGGGAGGGAGAGATGCCGGGAGAAACAGGCAGGGAGAGACAGGCAGAAAAAGACAGGGAAAACGAGGCAGGTAGACTTCTATCCAATTTAACTCTGTTACACTGCAACTGAATTATCCTATATCTTCATTAAATTACATATATCTGCCACCTGCCAGGGTCACCACTTACGCACGTGAGGTTTCCCTGTCACACTCATCTGAGTGCCCTAGACAGCTGCCCTCTAACGCCCTGTCATGACACGGGGCCAGTCTCTCATACAATCTGTGTTACACACAGTCACACTCAGTTTCTCACACATCATCCATGTGGCTGCCACATCCTGTCTCACACATACAAGGTCATCTCTCACACTCAGCGCTCGCCCCCACAGACCTCTCACATTGCTTTCCACCCCATTACTTTATGGGTCCCATCCATTCATTCTCATCCTCTCTCACACATCATCTGCCCGTGTGACGCACACAACTCTCCCGTCTCATCGTGTGGCACACTGTCATATACGACCTCTTGGCTCACATGTGGTCTCTCGGGCACAAACAGTCCCCCAAACGGTGTCTGAGGGATGCCCAACCTCCTGGGGTCGCATGCAGTCATCCAGCACGTCATCTGGGTCACTCACATATATGGTCACACACAGCGTCTCGCTGTAACACGATTTCACACAGTCACACCCAGTTTCTGGATGTCACAGAAAATCTCCCCAGGTCACACAGCAGCACACAGCCTCTGACATCACGCGCGATCTCAGCGTAGTACACACTCAGACTGTGAGTCTCTCGGCGTCACACACCATCTTCCGGTGTCACCCACGGACGCACACAGTGTCCTGAGCTAAGCACATCCTTGCAGGTGCGTGCACTCAGCCCGCAGTCGTCTCCCGACTGCTCCCTGTCGGCCACAGGGAGGCGCCCGCGGTCCGCCGAGTCGCCCACCCAGCCGGCGCCAAAGCCGTAGGAGGTGGAAACCCGGAGGGCAAGTCGCCCCCGCTGGCAGGCTGGGAATCAGACGTGGGAAAGAGACGTAGAAGGGTGGAGGGAGCTAGAGTGAGATCCCTGAAGATAGATTGGGACACAGAAGTTCAGAGAGAGGGAGGGAGAGATGCCGGGAGAAACAGGCAGGGAGAGACAGGCAGAAAAAGACAGGGACACAAAGACGGAAATTTGGAGAGATAAGAAGCCTAGGGAAGAAGAGAGATAGAGACGGGCAGAGGGTTGCAGAGACAAGAGACGTGCCGGGTACAGGAGAGACACACAGAAAAGGACAATGTCAGAAACAGTAACTGAGAAACAGACACAGAGATACAGACAGACCCGGCAAACCTCGCGCTCCGCAGGGAACCTGACGGAGGAGGCGGGGTCTGCAGAGACGCGTCCCAGAGGCCGGACCGCAGGGCAGCCAGAGGGGCGTGGTGACTCGGGGCGGGGCTTAGACGGGGCGTGTTCGGAGGCGGGCCTTTAGGGGCGTGGTGTGGGTGTGGCTTGTCGCGAGGGGCGGGGCTCGGGACTAGCTCCGGACCTCGCCGGCCTGAGTGGGCCGCGGGAGGGGCGGAGGCCGAGCCCTGGGAAGAAGTGGAGGTGGGGGAGAGAAGCGTCTCTACTGCAGTCAGTCCATTCCAATTTTGTTTTTTACCGCCTGCACCGAGAAGCGAGAGTGGCCGGCAGTGAATACGGGCCTGGTGGGTCCCTGGTAGCAATTTGATAGGGGAATATGGGATCTTGGCTCCCCAGCCCCCATCCCGTGGGAGCAGCTGGGCCAGGTCGGGGGAGGGGAGCTAGGCTCACATCTGGAAAGCATCAGGCGCGCCGGACGTGCCAGGGCCCCGGGCCCGGCTGCGGAAGAGCTGAGGGGAGTTAGGGCGCCCCCGTCCCCCTCCCTTAGCGGGGTCGGCCGGCGCCGGGGAGGGGCCTGGGCTTACGCCTAACCTCGGCGCCTCCCGCAGCTGGTTTCCATCAGCAGTTTTGGCCCGGGCAGCCCCAGAGGAGGAAACACGGCTCAAAGCGGGGAAAGACTGGGTGCCGACTCAATCTCCCCTCCCTCTCTCCGACGGCAGCCAGAGGCTGGGGCCGGGGAGACGGACAGGCAGACACTGTCTGAACCAGCGTAACCTCCCAGATGTGTAATCCTGCCCCATGCTGCAGAGGAACTCTCCAGCCTCATGACAGTGGTACTCCTGCCTCCATTTTCTGGAGGGAGAAACTGAGACCCTGGATTTCAGAGTCAGTTCTGACTTGAATAATTCAATAAATGTGCGATGAACGCCAACAGTACCCAGTCTCTACTGAACATTCCACACACGGATGTCCGGAGAATCTCAAACTCAGTTGCCCCAAACTGAGCTCCTGATTCCACCCGCCAAACCCATTCCTAACACAGGCTTATCCATCTCAGTTGATGGGTCCATCTTGACTCCCTTCCCTTTCTCACACCCCACAATGGCTAGCAACAAATCCCTCGTTAACTCCATCTTCAAAGTCTGTCCGCAGTCTAGTCACTTCCCACCTCGTCTGCTGCCCCCACTCTGGTCCAGGCACCATACCCTGCAGCTTGGACAATTATACTGTCTACTCACTGGGTTCCCAGTTTCTATTAATACCTCTGTCTCCCTCAATCTGTTCCACACAGAGCAGCAGAGGGACCCTGTTTAAAATAAAGTTCCGGGCTTCCCTCACAGCTCAGTGGTGAAAAGTTTGCCTGCCAATGCAGGAGACACGGGTTCGATCCCCGAGCCGGGAAGATCCCACATACTGCGGAGCAACTAAGCCTGTGAGCCACAACTATTGAGACTGTGCTCGAGAGCCTCAGAGCCGCAACTGTTGAGGCCCAGGTGCCCTAGAGCCTGGGTTCCGCAATGGGAGAAGTCACCGCAACAAGAAGCCTGCTCATCTCAACTAGAGAGTAGCCCCCACTCCCTGCAACTATAGAAGAGCCTGCAGCAGCAGTGAAAACCCAGAAGTCAAAAATAAATAAATAAATAAACTTTAAAAAATAAAATCCCAAGATATCATAAGAAGTGCTAACCAGCCATGGATGAGCCAGGGAATTCTCTAGGCAACTATACTGAAGTGGGTAGCCTCTTCCTTCTCCAGGGGATCTTCCCAACCCAGGAATCAAACCCAGGTCTCTCACATTGCAGCTGGATTCTTCGCCACCCGAGCCACAAGGAAAGTCCAGGACAGGAAACTCTAGAGAGACAAACATAGAGTTGCAGTTGCCAAGGCTGGGCAGGCTGCAGGATGACAAGTAAGGGGTGCAGAGTTCCTACTTGGAGTGATGGAAATATTCTGAATTAACTGTAGTGATAGTAAAATCATGGGACAACTCTGTGGCTATAATAAAAGCCATTGATAAAACATTTATAAAAGACCTTGAAGAAGACATAAATACATGGAATATGATCCTATGTTCGTGGATTGGAAGAATTAACATTATTAAAATGTTCATCCTACCCAAAGCAATCTACAGATTTGGCACAATCCCTATCAAAATTCCAAGGGCCTCTTTTCACAGAAATAGAACAGACAATTCTAAAATGTGTATAAGATCACAAAAGACTCTAAATAACCAGAGTAGAATTGAGAACGAAACACAAAGCTCGAGGCATCAAGTGTCCTGATGTCATACTATATTACAATGCTATAGTAATTAAAACAGTATGGTACTGATGCAAAAACAGATAAGACCAGCATAGAGAGCCCAGAAATAAACCTACACATACATAGGCAATTAATTTATAACAAAGGCGCCAATAATATACCATAGAGAGAAGATAGTCTCTCCAATAAACAGTGTTCTGAAAACTCAACAGTGACATACAGAAGAATGAAACAGTCCATGTGGATAGAGTGGACCGTATCTTTCACCATATTCAAGTGAATTAAATACTTGAACCAAAGACCCAGAACCACAAACATCTTAGAAGAAAGCGTAGTCTGTAAGCTCCTTGACATCAGTCTTGGAGATTTATTTTATTTTTTTGGATCTCACACTAAAAACAAGTGCAACAAAAGCAAAAATAAAGAGTGGGACCACCTCAGATTAAGAGTTTCTGCATAGCAGGACTTCCCTAGTGGTCCAGTGGCAAAGAATCTGCCTGCCAACATAGGGGACACAGGTTCGATCCTGGGTTCAGGATGATTCCACATGCTGAAGGACAACTAAGCCCATGTGCACAATACTGAAGCCCCCATGCCTAAAGCCCATGCTCTGCAACAAGAGAAGCCACCCCAACATGAGAAGCCTGCACACTGTAACCAGAGAGTAGCTCCCTGCTTGCTACAATTAGAGAAAGCCCATATGCAGCAATGAAGGTCTAGCATAGCCAAAAATAAAAGTAAATAAATAAATAAATAATTTAAAAGAGAGTTTCTGTACAGCAAAGGAAATCATCAACAAAATGAAAGCGGCAACCTATGGAATGGGTTACATTGCAAACCATGTACAAGATAAGGGATTAATATCTAGAATACATAATGAACTAATACCCAAAATACATAAAGAACTCATACAACTCAAAAGGAAAAAGAAAATCTAATTTAAAAAATGGGTAGAGGATCTAAATAGACATTTTTTCCAAAGAAGAAATACAGATGACCAGCAGATACATAAAAAGGTGCTTAACATCACTAAGCACCAGGGAAAGGCAAATCAAAACCACAATGAGATATCACCTCACACCTCGCAGAACGGCCATCATCAAAAGACAAGAAACTGTTCAAAAAGGATGTGGAGGAAAAGGATTCCTGCTATAGTAATTAAAACAGTATGGTACTGATGCAAAACAGATAAGACCAGCATAGAGGCCCAGAAATAAACCTACACATACATAGGCAATTAATTTATAACAAAGGCGCCAATAATATACCATAGAGAAGATAGTCTCTCCAATAAACAGTGTTCTGAAAACTCAACAGTGACATACAGAAGAATGAAACAGTCCATGTGGATAGAGTGGACCGTATCTTTCACCATATTCAAGTGAATTAAATACTTGAACCAAAGACCCAGAACCACAAACATCTTAGAAGAAAGCGTAGTCTGTAAGCTCCTTGACATCAGTCTTGGAGATTTATTTTATTTTTTTGGATCTCACACTAAAAACAAGTGCAACAAAAGCAAAAATAAAGAGTGGGACCACCTCAGATTAAGAGTTTCTGCATAGCAGGACTTCCCTAGTGGTCCAGTGGCAAAGAATCTGCCTGCCAACATAGGGGACACAGGTTCGATCCTGGGTTCAGGATGATTCCACATGCTGAAGGACAACTAAGCCCATGTGCACAATACTGAAGCCCCCATGCCTAAAGCCCATGCTCTGCAACAAGAGAAGCCACCCCAACATGAGAAGCCTGCACACTGTAACCAGAGAGTAGCTCCCTGCTTGCTACAATTAGAGAAAGCCCATATGCAGCAATGAAGGTCTAGCATAGCCAAAAATAAAAGTAAATAAATAAATAAATAATTTAAAAGAGAGTTTCTGTACAGCAAAGGAAATCATCAACAAAATGAAAGCGGCAACCTATGGAATGGGTTACATTGCAAACCATGTACAAGATAAGGGATTAATATCTAGAATACATAATGAACTAATACCCAAAATACATAAAGAACTCATACAACTCAAAAGGAAAAAGAAAATCTAATTTAAAAAATGGGTAGAGGATCTAAATAGACATTTTTTCCAAAGAAGAAATACAGATGACCAGCAGATACATAAAAAGGTGCTTAACATCACTAAGCACCAGGGAAAGGCAAATCAAAACCACAATGAGATATCACCTCACACCTGGCAGAATGGCCATCATCAAAAAGACAAGAAACCACAGGTGTTTTCAAGGATGTGGAGGAAAAGGATCCCTCGTGCACTGTTCCTAGGCAGGTACACTGGTGTGGCCACAATGGAAAACAGTATGCAGCTTCCTCAAAAAATTAAAGATAGAACTACCATGTGATTCAGCAATTCCGCTTCTGAGTATTTATCTAAAGAAAATGAAAACACTAATTGGAAAGGATATATGCAATTCTATGTTCACTGCCGCATGTCTTAACAACAGCCAAGATTATGGAAGCATTGTAAGTGTGCAACCATGGGAACGAATAAGGACAATTTGAATACAATGGAGTATTATTCAGGCATAAAAAAGAGGGAAATCTTGCCGTTTGCAACAACGTGGATGAACAACAAGTGACAGAAGTCAGACAGAAAAAAGACAAATACCCTGGGGTCTCACTTCTAGATGGAATCTAGAAACAAAAACAAGCTCATATTCATAGAGAACAGAGGGATGGTTGCCTGAGAGGTTGGGGAATGGGCAAAATCGGTGAAGAGGGTCCAAAGCAAATTTCCAGTTGTGAAATGAGTGTTATGGGATGTAATGTCCAATATGGTGACTTTAGTTCATAATCCTGTATTGCATGTTTGATAGGTGCTGAGAGAGTCCATCTTAAAAGCTCTCATCACAAGGGGAAAAATTTGAAACCAAAACCGTTTAGTCCTATATATTATATGGGTCAGTTTTATGATAGTGAATCATATTTCAATACAGCTTGTTAACCCCATCCTCCCACCCCCCAGACAGCCACGTTCGTCTTCTGCTCCAAATTCTCCTGTGGCTCTCATCTCTGGAGGAAATTCCTCACCATGGCCCAGGAGACTCCACGTGATGCAGTGGTGCCCATCATTCTCTGCCCTCACCTTCCCCACACCCTCCCCGCCCAGTTCTCCCCTTCACGTGCTGCTCCAGGCACGCCGGACTCCCAGCTATTTTGCCAACATATCAGGCACTGTTTGGGCTTCCGCACTAGCTGACCCCTCTGCCTGGGAGGTTCTTCCTGAAGAGATCCTCAAGTCTTCCCTCCCCATTTCCTTTGGATCTCTTTTTAGACATCACTCTCTCAATTAGACCACCCTCCATCAGTCTACTTAAAATCACAACCTTTTCTGCTTCCCCATCCCTCCCAGTTCCTTCTTATCTCTGCTCAGTTTCCCCTCTCCTGCACAGTCTTTATCACCTTTAACAATGATAGAATTTATATATTTTTTATGTTAGCGGACCTTCCTGACCCCCACCTGCCCAGCCTCCCTCTCTGTGAGCATCCACAGAGAAACAGGCTTACAGGATAAGCAATTTGTCATATGAACAACAGCCAAGATTATGGAAGCATTGTAAGTGTGCAACCATGGGAACGAATAAGGACAATTTGAATACAATGGAGTATTATTCAGGCATAAAAAAGAGGGAAATCTTGCCGTTTGCAACAACGTGGATGAACAACAAGTGACAGAAGTCAGACAGAAAAAAGACAAATACCCTGGGGTCTCACTTCTAGATGGAATCTAGAAACAAAAACAAGCTCATATTCATAGAGAACAGAGGGATGGTTGCCTGAGAGGTTGGGGAATGGGCAAAATCGGTGAAGAGGGTCCAAAGCAAATTTCCAGTTGTGAAATGAGTGTTATGGGATGTAATGTCCAATATGGTGACTTTAGTTCATAATCCTGTATTGCATGTTTGATAGGTGCTGAGAGAGTCCATCTTAAAAGCTCTCATCACAAGGGGAAAAATTTGAAACCAAAACCGTTTAGTCCTATATATTATATGGGTCAGTTTTATGATAGTGAATCATATTTCAATACAGCTTGTTAACCCCATCCTCCCACCCCCCAGACAGCCACGTTCGTCTTCTGCTCCAAATTCTCCTGTGGCTCTCATCTCTGGAGGAAATTCCTCACCATGGCCCAGGAGACTCCACGTGATGCAGTGGTGCCCATCATTCTCTGCCCTCACCTTCCCCACACCCTCCCCGCCCAGTTCTCCCCTTCACGTGCTGCTCCAGGCACGCCGGACTCCCAGCTATTTTGCCAACATATCAGGCACTGTTTGGGCTTCCGCACTAGCTGACCCCTCTGCCTGGGAGGTTCTTCCTGAAGAGATCCTCAAGTCTTCCCTCCCCATTTCCTTTGGATCTCTTTTTAGACATCACTCTCTCAATTAGACCACCCTCCATCAGTCTACTTAAAATCACAACCTTTTCTGCTTCCCCATCCCTCCCAGTTCCTTCTTATCTCTGCTCAGTTTCCCCTCTCCTGCACAGTCTTTATCACCTTTAACAATGATAGAATTTATATATTTTTTATGTTAGCGGACCTTCCTGACCCCCACCTGCCCAGCCTCCCTCTCTGTGAGCATCCACAGAGAAACAGGCTTACAGGGCGTGGCTACCAGCATGGACTCTTAGTTCTGGCTTTGCTACTTCTTGGTTTCAGGTAAGTTATTCAAGAAAGCCGTGCCTCACCTTCTCCAACAAAACAGGCCTAAGAATCATATTCACCTCTGTGAGGACTTTAATGAGTCACTGAGGCACTCCCCTGGTGAGGCCAGTGGCTAAGACTCCCTGCTCCCAATGCAAGGGGCCTGGGTTTGATCCCTGGTCAGGGATCTAAGATCCCATATGCTACAGCTAAAACCTGGTGCAGCCAAATAAATGAAAAAGTTTCTTTTTAAAATAAATAAATAAATAAATCAGTTACTGAGAGTAGAGTCTGGCATACAGTAAGTGTTCACTGAGCATCTGCTGTTATTTTTTATGATGGAGCACTAAAATCTTAAAAAGGAAGGTCAGCCATCTGTACTTCCACCATCTTGACCACTGAGTGACCTGCATATCCTTAGACAGACCCCTTCCCCTTTTGGCTTTTGTTGCTCCTTTTATGAAACGGAGATGGGAGAAATGTTCCCAAGGGCCTGAGAAGCAATGACTTTTCCCAGAAACTTTACAAAATAACCTTGGGAGTTCCTGCAGTCCAGTGGTTAAGATGGAGCTTTCAGTGTGATGCCCCAGTTCAGTCCCTGGTCGGAGAACTAAGATCTTGCAAGCCTTATGGCACAGGCAAAAAAAAAATATATATATATATATATATATATAAATACTTTTTTATTTATTGTTACTGCAAAAGAAAATCTCTTTTACCCACACACACCACCACCAAGACTCACATCTACCAGAATGGAAGTTCCATGGGGCAAGGACTTTTCTGGTTTGTTCCTTAGTGGGCACTGGACATTCAAGTGAGCAGAGCAGACCTCTTAGAGCTCAAAGGGCCAGAGAGATGGCCACACGCGTGCATGTGTGCATGTGCGTGCTAAGTTGCTTCAGTTGTGTCTGATTCTGCAGCCCCGTGGACCATAGCCTGCCAGGCTCCTCTGTCCATGGGATTCTCCAGGCAAGACTACTGGAGTGGGTTGCCATTTCTTCCTCCAGGGGATCCTCCCGACCCAGGGATCGAACCCACATCTCCTATGTCTTCTGCATTGGCAGGTCGGTTCTTTACCACCAGTGCCACCTGGGAAGCCTGAAACACACCCCTGTGCCACAAAAGTCAAAGTAGCAACAAACACCCCTTCTTCAGACTAAGGAGTCACGTAGGGGTTGGCTCCTAGACTTGGCTCCCTCTTGCTGTGTGACCAGAGGAAGTAACAGCCCCTCTGAGTTTCTGTTTACCCATCCATGCAGTTAGTCAGTATAATGATTGGGCTTATCCAAAAGAAAAATGGGCAAAGGGTGTGAACAGGCATTTCAGAGAAGAATGGCAAGTGCGTCATAAGCATACAAAATGTGTTGTATGCAAGTAGGGAGACACACTAATCAAAATAAAAACACTATGTCTCCCCTAGATTTGCAAAATGAAAATGATTAATAGCATCTCATTTGGTGAAGAGGTGAAAAAACGGGCATCTCAGAAACCGCTGTGGGAAATGTCAACCGAGGGCAGTTTCTGTGGAAGGGAACCATGACCGTGTCAATTCAAATTTTTTAAATGATCATACTATAAGGACCGAGCAAGTCTATTTCTAGGAGTAGATTCTACATAAATACATATATGCACAAAGAGGCATGTACAAAGACATAATGGCGCTAAAATCCAAAACGGCAAGGAATTGAAGAGCTGGTAATAGGGTTAGATTATGGGTACTCCCAATCCCAGTGGAATCCTATGTAGCTACTACAGTGATAGGAAAATATGTCATCTAAATGTTGATGAAAAGAACACATTCCTAGACTGCAAGTTGGTAAAACTGACAGATGAAGAAACAGAAAAGCACAGGCAAATAAACAGAAAAGCTAAATAGTACTAAACCCTCAAAGAGACTCAACTAACAAAACTCCTTCCCATATAGAAATCTCCAGACACGGATTTTAAAAAGTTATAAACAATGTATAACTATGGCTCAATTTATGTAAATATACACTTTTACCTACATAGAGTATAAATATATGCACATGGATATATATATAGTTACACACATTTACATAGCTACTAGGATGCATACAGATATGCAAACACATAAAGGGACCACACGAAGATGTATATCAAACTAATGATGACAAGTTCTGAAAGGGAGCTGTCCCTTATTGTTTCTATTTTTGAAATTTTTGATTATTTTTTTATTTCCATTTTTTTAGCCACTTCTATTGGTCTTTCATTTATTTATTTTCATCCATCTTTGTTCTTTGGCCTGTGTGGGCCTCCCATCGCAGTGGCCTCTCGCTGCAGAGCACCGGCTCTGGGCGCATGCGCTCCAGAGCGCTGGTTCCTCATTGGACACACCGGTCCAGCCGCTCCACCGCGGTGTCTTTACCCACTGGACCACCAGGGAAGCCCTTTATTTTTATTTTTATGAAACAATCTTTATGACCCAACAAAACTCAACCAAAGGTTTGATTCATTGAAATAAAATATTCACTGGTAAGACAATGCTGAGACACAGGCTAGGATCTATCATCTGGTTCTGGACTCTACCGTAACCCAAGGCAAGCAGTAGTTGCTCAATAAACATTAGTCCAAAGGAAAAGCCTATTTAACCACAGAAGGAAAGTCCACCACCACTTATGTAACACTGTGCATTTATTTACAAAGAGGTTAGAGAAACACACAGATTCTGGCTCCCCTGTGCACTGGGGAGTCACCATCGTCATAATAAATACACTAATTTTTTTAGAAAAGAAAAAAAATACTGGACTGGTACAACTGAGGATCATCCCAGGCTCCCCCCACTCCCTCTCGCAGGGGGTGTCATGAGATAGAAGCCATCTTCTTTCCCCTCTTCTACCTCCCAATCCCTCACATCTGTCCAGGGAGGGAGGTGAAAGAGTCGTTTCTTTCCAGGTGTTCCCAACTCCTACTTGACCCTCAAAACCCCAAAGTCAGTGCTCCTTCCCTTCCCAGGGCACTCTGCAAGCACCCTGTGGGTCAGACACAGAGTCTCTGGCCAGGGTGCTAAGGGGATAGTCTAAGCGTCCAGGGACGTGGAGGGGGCACTTTGTGAATGAGGACGAGGGTCTGCCTGGGCACGGAGAAGAGGAATAAGAGGGCTCTGTGAGCGAAATGAAGGGACAAACGGACTAAGTGTCTAAACTAAAACGGGGAAATGCAAACTGAATTACCCACTCTGTATACCATAGTACACCCATAGTACAAATGCAGAACGTGCGGCCCACAGAAAGGGAACTTTCTAGCCCAAGGGCTGCAGAATGGCAGCTCAAGCCGGTCAACAGGGCTCCTCGGCCCTGGTCCCCGTAGGGGGAGGGGGAGCCTTTTCAATTGAGACTGCCGTAGGTGGGGTGGTGAAGAAGGGTCTTTGGAAGCAGAGAAAATGGTGGTCTTTGGAAAGGTAGTGTGGACGGGACAGCAACTGGGGGTGTGGTGGCGCAGAGGCCGTGAAGGGGGATCCCCAGCGAACCTCTAAACTCACACTGTAGTCATGACCTTCAGAGAACCCGAACGGAAACGCAGTATCTTCTTCTTGAGCGCGTGGGAAGCCTTGATCTTCACAAAGACTTTGGCGGGGCCCGCAGGCGCCCCGCCACCTGCACCAGCCCCGGGCCCGGAGGCCGCGGTGGCTGCCACCAACTGTTGTGGCCACACGAGGCCACCGCTGCCATCAGAGTCGCTGGAGGCCGAGCTGAAGGCAGGCGACTCTCCCTCGCTGGCGCTTGATTCACTCTCCCCGTAGCCGCCGCCGCCGCCGGCCGGGCCCCGGCGTCCCGGGGGCCCGAGACGACCGGCCGAGCACTCGGAGTCGCTGCCCGCGCAGCCGTAGAGCAGACGGCGCGGAGGGGCGGACGGGGACGGGCCAGGGCCCGGGCCGCGGGCGCTGGGGCCGCGGGGCCGGCCTCGGCGCCCATCGGCCGCGTCGATCTCGGCCGTGGAGCGCCAGCGGCGGCAGGACCCTGCGGCCTGAGCCGCCAGTGTGGGCGCTGGACCACGGCGGGGCCGTGGCGGCCGAGGCTCTTCTCTTTCGGCAGTGGGGTACTTGGGGGGCCCCGGAGGGACTGCGCTGGCGCGGCCCAAAAGGCTGGTCTCGGACTGGGAGCGCGCGGCCTTTCGAGCCCTGGGCGAGCCCCGGCGGCCCGAGGCCTCGGTCATGCGTCCGCGGCGGCCGGCGGCCCGGGGACGCTCCCGGGGTGGGGACTGCTCCACGCTGCGGCCCCTGGTCAGCGGGGGCGCTTTGCGGCGGGCTGCGCGGCCAGGGAGGCCGCGAGTGGCGGCCTGAGCGCCCGGGATGTACTGCGCCTTCACCAGGCGGCCCTCGGCCGGGCTGTCAGGGGGCGAGGGGGCCACCGGCGGCGCGGCGGGCTCGGGGGCCGCCTCCGACTCCCATGGCGAGACCCAGGCGCGGCCCAACGGGGCTGGGCTGGTGGGGCGGACCCCCGCGCGCTCCACCGGGGGCTCGGGCGCGGATCGCGCGCCTCCGGGGGGCGGGGACGCGTCGGGGGGCCGCTGGCGCACGCTGTTCTGGCGCCGCGGGCCCCCGTCCGCGCCCCCGGGGCTGGTCCGGGGCTGGCCCGCCCCCCGGCGGCGGCGCCTGCGCAAGAGCGCCGAGATGTAGCCGTCCAGGGGCCGCCCCGCGCCCGCGGCGTCTGGCGAGTCCGGGGGAGGACGGGCGCACGGCCGGGGGCTGCGCAGCGCCACGGCGTGCAGGGGGCTGGGCGTCAGGAAGGGCCCCGCGCGCGCTCGTCTCTCCGCAGAGGAGCAGGCCTCCGTGCCCGCAGACCCCGCAGCCGTTGGGTAGGGCGCCGAGAAGGACCGCGGCACCGCTGCCCTAGCGCCCACCGCCTCGGGTGCGCTGGGACTGGCGTCTCCTAGGGGAGGGAGGCAAAAAAGGAAGAGAGAGGAGAAGCTCTCAAAGCCCTTCCCAGTGAGCCTAGGAAGAGCAGCTTGCCTGCTGCCTGCCCTACTCTGCCACTCCTGTTGAAAACGACCACAACAAAACACCTGCTCTCATCCCTTTAATCACACCAGGCTCCTAACAAAGTCTTCACAGTGGCCTCCAAGGCTTTGCATGGTCTGTCCTGCCTCTGCGTGTCTGACCTCCATCTCTGCACTGGAGACGTCCATTTTGTCTGTCCCGCCCTTTTTTTTGTCCCTCGCACTAGTGGGGTCTGGGGCCCCGGAGGGACTGCGCTGGCGCGGCCCAAAAGGCTGGTCTCGGACTGGGAGCGCGCGGCCTTTCGAGCCCTGGGCGAGCCCCGGCGGCCCGAGGCCTCGGTCATGCGTCCGCGGCGGCCGGCGGCCCGGGGACGCTCCCGGGGTGGGGACTGCTCCACGCTGCGGCCCCTGGTCAGCGGGGGCGCTTTGCGGCGGGCTGCGCGGCCAGGGAGGCCGCGAGTGGCGGCCTGAGCGCCCGGGATGTACTGCGCCTTCACCAGGCGGCCCTCGGCCGGGCTGTCAGGGGGCGAGGGGGCCACCGGCGGCGCGGCGGGCTCGGGGGCCGCCTCCGACTCCCATGGCGAGACCCAGGCGCGGCCCAACGGGGCTGGGCTGGTGGGGCGGACCCCCGCGCGCTCCACCGGGGGCTCGGGCGCGGATCGCGCGCCTCCGGGGGGCGGGGACGCGTCGGGGGGCCGCTGGCGCACGCTGTTCTGGCGCCGCGGGCCCCCGTCCGCGCCCCCGGGGCTGGTCCGGGGCTGGCCCGCCCCCCGGCGGCGGCGCCTGCGCAAGAGCGCCGAGATGTAGCCGTCCAGGGGCCGCCCCGCGCCCGCGGCGTCTGGCGAGTCCGGGGGAGGACGGGCGCACGGCCGGGGGCTGCGCAGCGCCACGGCGTGCAGGGGGCTGGGCGTCAGGAAGGGCCCCGCGCGCGCTCGTCTCTCCGCAGAGGAGCAGGCCTCCGTGCCCGCAGACCCCGCAGCCGTTGGGTAGGGCGCCGAGAAGGACCGCGGCACCGCTGCCCTAGCGCCCACCGCCTCGGGTGCGCTGGGACTGGCGTCTCCTAGGGGAGGGAGGCAAAAAAGGAAGAGAGAGGAGAAGCTCTCAAAGCCCTTCCCAGTGAGCCTAGGAAGAGCAGCTTGCCTGCTGCCTGCCCTACTCTGCCACTCCTGTTGAAAACGACCACAACAAAACACCTGCTCTCATCCCTTTAATCACACCAGGCTCCTAACAAAGTCTTCACAGTGGCCTCCAAGGCTTTGCATGGTCTGTCCTGCCTCTGCGTGTCTGACCTCCATCTCTGCACTGGAGACGTCCAGGTTCTCTGGCCTCCTGGATGCACGGGCCAGTCGCACTTTCGCCTCACGGCCCCTGTATTGGCTGTTCCTGCCGCCTGAATTCCTCTTCCCTCAGGAGGTCTGCTTGGCCCACCTGCTTACTTTAGGGCGCCTCTCCAATGTCACAGTCTCAGTGACACCCTCTCTGGCCTTATTTTCTCAAGTTGCAGTTCCCTCTTCAGCTCTGAGGGACATGCTCTCATCCCCTTCCTTAATTTTATTTCCATGGTACATGTCAATATCCAGAATCTTAGGGACTTCCAGTGGTCCAGTGGTTAAGACTGCGAGCTTCCAGTGCAGGGGGCGTGGGTTCAACCCCTGGTTGGGGACCTAAAATCATCACATGGGACATGACCATTAAATAAACATAATAAATAAATGAGCGTCTAATAGCGTAGATATTTTATTTATCTGTATATTTTCTATTTCTCCCACTAGAAGGTCAGCTTCACGAAGCGGCGATTTCTTTACTGCTGTATTCCTTACCCCTTCAATACATGCCTAAGAGCCAAAGTAGGGACTCAGAAACTCACTTGAACAAATGAATAGCAGCAATTTCTGTTTACCGAATGGCTATCATGTGCCAAGCTCAGTGTCTTAGGGCAGCAGCTCAGTGAATAGTCACAACTTCCCTATGAAGCAGGTGCTGATAGTAATCTCATTTTAATGGATGGAGAAACAGGCCCAGAGAGAAGGAACATGCTCAAAATCACACAGAGAGGGACTGTCACAGCCAGACTTCAAATCCCTGTTGGTCTGACTCAGATGCTTGTGATCAAAAGCCTGGCTCCGGGGCCCAACCCCACCACCTTACCTAGGGACTTGGGCCTCTCGCTGGCATAGATGCCCCGGGGCTCAGAGGGACCCAGGCGTCCATAGGAGCCAGAGCCAGAGAAGCCACTGTCCCCACAGAGCGTCGAGGGTGGTGAATCCGGGAAACCTTTTCCCGTGGAAACTCAGGGCGGCCTGAAAGGGGACATTCATGAGAAAAGCCATGGGGTGGGTGTCAGCAGATCTGTCCTGCCTCTGCGTGTCTGACCTCCATCTCTGCACTGGAGACGTCCAGGTTCTCTGGCCTCCTGGATGCACGGGCCAGTCGCACTTTCGCCTCACGGCCCCTGTATTGGCTGTTCCTGCCGCCTGAATTCCTCTTCCCTCAGGAGGTCTGCTTGGCCCACCTGCTTACTTTAGGGCGCCTCTCCAATGTCACAGTCTCAGTGACACCCTCTCTGGCCTTATTTTCTCAAGTTGCAGTTCCCTCTTCAGCTCTGAGGGACATGCTCTCATCCCCTTCCTTAATTTTATTTCCATGGTACATGTCAATATCCAGAATCTTAGGGACTTCCAGTGGTCCAGTGGTTAAGACTGCGAGCTTCCAGTGCAGGGGGCGTGGGTTCAACCCCTGGTTGGGGACCTAAAATCATCACATGGGACATGACCATTAAATAAACATAATAAATAAATGAGCGTCTAATAGCGTAGATATTTTATTTATCTGTATATTTTCTATTTCTCCCACTAGAAGGTCAGCTTCACGAAGACGGCGATTTCTTTACTGCTGTATTCCTTACCCCTTCAATACATGCCTAAGAGCCAAAGTAGGGACTCAGAAACTCACTTGAACAAATGAATAGCAGCAATTTCTGTTTACCGAATGGCTATCATGTGCCAAGCTCAGTGTCTTAGGGCAGCAGCTCAGTGAATAGTCACAACTTCCCTATGAAGCAGGTGCTGATAGTAATCTCATTTTAATGGATGGAGAAACAGGCCCAGAGAGAAGGAACATGCTCAAAATCACACAGAGAGGGACTGTCACAGCCAGACTTCAAATCCCTGTTGGTCTGACTCAGATGCTTGTGATCAAAAGCCTGGCTCCCGGGAGCCCAACCCCACCCACCTTACCTAGGGACTTGGGCCTCTCGCTGGCATAGATGCCCCGGGGCTCAGAGGGACCCAGGCGTCCATAGGAGCCAGAGCCAGAGAAGCCACTGTCCCCACAGAACGTCGAGGGTGGTGAATCCGGACCTCCCGTGGAACTGGGGTCTTCATAGAAGCCTAGATTCCACAGAGAAGGGGAGAAAACCATCAGGGCGGCCTGAAAGGGGGACACAGGGTGGAGGGGAAGAGATCAAGAGGCAGACAGTGGGGAGCCTGAGAAACAGGAGACCATGGGGTGGGGTGGTCCAGGCAGATCCCACGGCCTCCACCCATGCTTACCTGAGCTGCGCCCGCTCTCCTGTTCCAAGCCCCCAGACTCCAGGCTCAGGTCTCCCAGCTGCTGGCCCAGGTCCCAGACGAGCCCGGGCAAGGCCTCCTGAGGTGGGGAGAGCAAGAGGATCAGAAGGACCCCAGTCCTCTGGCAACTGGCCCTCTACTCTAAGAGCTCACGGGCAGAGTTTCACTTTGACAGTGAGGCTCTGATTTCAAAAAGGTAAAAACAGTACCCAGGTTCCAGGGTTCCCTTCTGTCTCTTCGTCCCATTAGAAAGTCCTCCTGGTCGTTTAACGCCAGTTCCTCATGCTGCAGTTACCTCATTGCCTCTTAAGTGTGAGTATTAAGGCTTCGTAAGGACCCATCTCTTGTCCCCTCGCTATCAGCTGTTACCTCCGCCTGGAGCTCATGGCCCTTTAGCCCCTATTAGAAAATTCCTCTTTGAGTCTAAGTTCAACACTTCTTGCTGTAAAGGCAGTTCACTGCTAAAAGCTGGTGTTCAGGACCTAGCAGATCTCTCAGCCATTCATTCATCTCCCTTCTCCCAGATTCTGACTCTCCCTTCTCAGACGGTCCCACTCCCCTCTCCTCTCCTGCCCCCTTTTCATGTTTATTTATTTGGGTGTTCCAGGTCTTAGTTGTGACATGTGGGATCTAATCCCCAAAACCAGGGATCGAACCTAGGCCCCTGCAGTGGGAGGGTGGAATCCTAACCACTGGACACCAGGGAAATCCCCCCACTGCCCCTTATCACCAATGAAAAGTCCTTTTTCAAGTCTTCCTTGAGTCTTTCCTGCTGCAGATGGACCCTGTCCCTCATTTGGGTAAAAATAGGCTGACTACGACTCATATAAATCTTTGCTCCTCTCAGAATCCCTTCATGCCTACTGGAGGGCTTCCCTGGTGGCTCGGTGGTTAAGAACCCACCTGCCAATGCAGGAGATGCAGGAGATGCGGGTTTGGTCCCTGGATCAGGAAAATCCCTTGGAGAAGGGAATGGTAACCCACTCCAGTATTCTTGCCTGGAGAATCCCATGGAGAGAGGAGCCTGGCGGGCTACAGTCCATGGGGGCGCAAGGAGTCAGACACAATTTAGCAACTGAACAACTAATGCCCACTGGAAAACCCTTCTGTGAATCTACCCTTAGTGGTACTACAGTGGTGAACCCCAGCGGGTTCCACTGCCTCCAGCAGGGATCACCTCCCACTGCTGCCCTAGCTGCATCCCCACCCAGAAGCCCCAGCGTCGATCACAGCTCCTCATCCCCATGGGAACTTTCGATGGAGTCTATCCTGGATCTTTTGTGCTGCAGGAAAAGACTGTTTCCCATCAGATGTGAATAAATAAAGGTGAAAACCCTTTAAGGGGAGTGACTGGGACACGATGGGGGCAGGGGCTTCAACACCGATGGGGTCTCCAAGACACTAGGACTTAACCCCGTTTTGAAAAACAGGACCAGAGCCAGGAAGCCTCTCACACAGAGGCGGGGGAGGCCAGAGGTGGGGGCAGCCTCAGGCTGACGGTTGACCCTCAGACAAAAGCGGCTTGTCTGGACGGCAGGCAGGCAGGCGGCGGGAGGGAGGGAAGGGGGGAGGAGGGGCTGAGAGGAGGGCAGACGCCCAGGCTTGCCTATTTAGGGCAGAAAGACTAACCGGCTCCCCCGCAGACAGCCCCCACCCCCAGCTTCCTATTCCTGTGGCTGCTCTCCAAGGCCCCAGTCCTGACCCCTCCCCCCTAGAACAAAAGCCCCCATCTGGCCTGGTTTCTGGGAGGAAAGTCAACAGGTTGGTCCACTTTGGGCTCCTGCCCTAGAGAACAGAGATGCTCAGAGTGGTGTCATCTTTGAGCAGAACCCAGGAATCCAGCTGAAAGGTGCAGCATCTGGGGTGGCTGAAGAATCATCAAGGACCACCCTATAGCCATATCCTGTCCCACAGTGATCACATCCCTGCTTACTGCGCTGTAGCCACTGTGGCCTTCACACCATTCCCTGAAGATACTACGCATGCTCCTAACTCAGTAGGATGTATGTCCCCAGCCTACCCTCCTGGCTCCCTCCCTTGCTTCATTCAGAATCCCTTCATGCTCTCTTCTCTGATCACTCTTTCCAAAATAGCTCCGGATCTTTCTGCACCTGGGTTGCTCTGCCTTTTTTTTCCCCCAACAGAGCAGTAATGCCCTCCTGACTCTAACTGATATATCAGGCCACGTCCAGTATTCATTGTCTTTCTCACCAGCCCCAGGAGGGCAGAGATTTGTGTCTGTTTTGTATACTGCTGTGCTCTCCCCACTACCACCATCCCCTACCCCATCCCAGTGCCTAGAACAGCCCTTAGCAGAAAGTGGGTGCCCAGGAAATGTTAGGGAAAGGAATGAATGAATACAGCAGAATACGATGTGGTTGTGAAAATGGAACAAGGCACTATGGATAACAGAACCACCACCAAGACCTATAGTACAGCAGAAAAAGGAAAATGCAGAGGTATGTCCCTGGTGGTCCAGTGGTTAAGAATCCACCTTCCAATGCAGGAGATGTGGGTTCAATCCCTGGTTAGGGAACTAAGATCCCAAATGCCACAGGGTAACTAAGCCCACCCGCCACAACTAGAGAAGCCTGTGCATTGCAGCAGAGAGTCCAAGCACAGCAAAGATGAGCTAGCACAGCTCCGCCCTCCCCAACCCCTGCAAAATGCAGAATGTAGAGTATAAGGATGAGTCAGAACTACCACCCGGGCGTTGTGTTAAAAACTAAGTTACTGGGTCTGACCTCAGATCTTCTGATTCCAGGCCAGAGCCGGAGAATCTGCATTTCCAACAGGTTCCCGGGAGGATGCTACTAGTTCACTGGGCCATACTTTAAGAACCAGTGCCATAGTCTCTCACATCTCACCCAAGAAACTGGAATTGGCAAAAAGCAAAGGAAACTCTATGTTTCTTGGTACCTAAGCTGTTTTCTGTGTATAGATGCAGATCTCACACCAGGGTGCCCATGGGGATCACAGGCCAGAGGGTGGGTTTAGGGGGTCAGGGGAAGGATGAGGGGACTGGATGGTAGGATGAAGTGTTCATGGAGGCATGGCTGGGAACCGAATCACCAGGGTTCAAGTTCAGTTCTGCCACTTTCCATTTGTGTGACCTTGCACCAGTTACTTCACCTCTCTGGGCCTCAGTTTCCTCATCTGTAACATGGGCATCCTTTGACTCCAGTGGGGTTGTACCTATTAAGTGACCTGAAACAGCTGTTCGTTTTAAGCACTTAATAAATGCTGACTTTTATTATTACATGAAAGCTATGAATTTCTAACAGGGAAAACAGAAAATCATGTCTTATTGGTGTAAGTCGAAGTAAATGAAAAAAGGTATTTTTTTTTTTCTGTAAGATCTGCAGGTTTAATTTCAGTTCTTCCACTGCAGGGAAGAACAGGAGGAAGGAAGACAACAGCAGAGGCCTCCTCCTCTTTCCCTGTGCCCAGATCCCCCAACACTCCCCTAGTCTACACCCCGCTATTTGCAAATCTGACCTCATTCCTTCATCCTTCCAGCTGCAAGGGGATGAATCTTTAAAAGACCAGAAGGTCCTTGGCCTGAATCTGGCTCTCTGCCTACCCACAATGCCCCTCATCCTTTTTTTCTTTGCAAGTTCATTTGCAAGTGGGTCTGAGGCCCTCTGGCTCAAGCAGGTTTAACACGAATGTGGCTTGGACCCCTGGAGACCCCTTCATCCAAACTTTCCCAGACCTCTACTGCCCCCACTCACAAGCCCCCCCCCGTCTGTACCCAATTCCCTTGATCTCTATTAGGAAGTCCTTCTGCAAGTCTACCTTAAATCCTTCTGGCTGGAAGGGGACCATTTTCCTTGGTGGGAGAGAACACGACCCCCACCCCCATTCAGGAGTCTTGTCTCTTTTCTCTGAGTCCTAATCTTTCGCTGCATCCCCATCCTTCCTATTAGAAACGAATCAATTCTGGCTTCAGTCTTCCTTGCCTCAAAGGGAGTGTATTCCTGGGTGGAGAGGGGAGGAAGGGGGAGGGGTAAGCACCCGCGGCCCCCCCCCCCAGAGGCTCAGGGATCAGAGGAGGCCTCCACTCCCTCTTTGGAAGGACCCAGGAACCCCCAACCCCAGAGGAGTTTATATTTAGCGCTTCGCCTCTCCTCCCTCAGTGGCGCTGTCTCCCTCCCCGCTGCCTGCCACCGCCTCCTCCCGAGGCGGGGACAGAGCTTTGCCTGGAAACTGTGTGTATGTGGGGGATACTGATGGCTGGGGGTAAACAGAAAGGCAAAGAAGAGGGAGACTGAGGCAGAGAGAGGGAGGGGATGAGGGTCAGGGAGGCAGGACACGACTGGCCCATCCCCACGCCTTCTGCCTCTCTTTGGAGGGATGGGAGGTGCCTTCTCAAGCCCAGCCGGCTTGGGGTGGGGTGAGCTGGTGAAGGCCCCCACGACGCGCGACTCTAACTTTGGGAGGGGGTGGGGCTTCTCACAGCTGTTTCTGTTTCCAGAGAAGAATGTGCAGGGTCCCTCTCCCCGCCGGCGGAGGTGGGGGGTCGGGGCGGGGGGAGGGGCTGGGCGTGCAGCCCCAGAGGCTGTCTTCGGCCTTCTCCCCCACCATTCCCCATCCGAGGAAGGGGCAGTCGGGGTCAGTAACAGGGAGAGCCCCCTCCCCCTGCTACCTTGGCTCAGGTTTCCCCAAACGGGAAGCTCTGACCACACACAGGCTTGGGGATGGGATCATCAAGTAGAGCCCGGGTCTGAGGCCTGGCAGGCTGGGGGGAGGGGAAGAGAGAGACATGGATGTGCGGCAGGAAGAAAGAGAGGTGCAGAAATACAAGAAGGGAAGACCAAGCAAGACAGAGATAGAGAGACAGGATTGAGACAGGGAAAGGGAGAGAAACAGGCACGGAAAGTCACAGAGATGTGGCAGGAGGGAAAAGAGTACAAGAAACCCAGAAGAATTAGCAATAACAAAGAGAAGGAGAGAGGGGTGATGCTCTCTAAGTCATCGCAGGGTACCGTGCCTCATCTTGCATCCTCAAGCAGCCAGAGAGTCTAGAAGTCAGACCCCCCATGCGGCTGCAGTTTGCCACCACTTGGGTTAACCAGGGCTGCAGTCAGGTAGCAAAGGAGGAAAGGGGCCTCTAGAGGGTCAAGATCACCGTGGGATCCTAAGGGACTGTGAACTTCCTCTAGCAGCAATCCCTCCCACAGAAGGTTTGAGGATTCCCTCTTCCCAAATCCTGGCCCTCTCTGGAGATCTCTCAGCACACTAGGACTGAGCGAAGACGAGGACCCTCGTATAGAGAGGCCAGGAGAGGGGGATGTTTGGATCCGCTGTGTGACCTTGGGTTAGTCGTTTGCCCTCTCTGAGCCTCAGGATTTTTTCTGTATGAAATGAGAACTGTCACCCCCAATCCCTCAGCTGCAAGAAGACAACGCCTGCCAAATACTCAGCCCAAGCTTGATACATAATACATGGTACCCAGATGGATTTTCTTTGGGGAAGGGGTGTAGGGAATGGGCCTGTGCGTCTCACGAGGGTCCGGTAGAGGCGATGCAGCCCCCTTCCCCAGTTTGCAGGCGGGGAGGCCTGATCCCACCCGCCGCCCAGACTCCCCAGCCCCACCCCCCTCTCCTTTTCCCCTCCTCCCTCCCCTACTCGGACGGGTGTCTGAGCATCCAACCGAGACAGACAGACCGACAAACACAGACAGGGGCACAGGGATGGAAGGACAGGCGGTCCCTCACCAGCTGCTCTTCCAGGGCCGCTGCGGCCCGGCGCGCCGCCGCCGCATCTTCGTCCTCGTCGGCGTCCTCCTCGTCCTCGGCCTCGGCGCCCCCCATTCCGGGCTGGGCCAGCCGCAGCGCCTGCTGCACGCGGTACTCCTGCCTCTCCCGGAGCCAGTGTAACTCGCAGAGCCCGGCCAGGCTGCCCTCCAGCCAGCCCCGCAGCCGACCCCGGCTCCGGGGCCCGGATCAGGAAAGGAGAGAAACAGGTACGGAAAGTCACAGAGATGTGGCAGGAGGGAAAAGAGTACAAGAAACCCAGAAGAATTAGCAATAACAAAGAGAAGGAGAGAGGGGTGATGCTCTCTAAGTCATCGCAGGGTACCGTGCCTCATCTTGCATCCTCAAGCAGCCAGAGAGTCTAGAAGTCAGACCCCCCATGCGGCTGCAGTTTGCCACCACTTGGGTTAACCAGGGCTGCAGTCAGGTAGCAAAGGAGGAAAGGGGCCTCTAGAGGGTCAAGATCACCGTGGGATCCTAAGGGACTGTGAACTTCCTCTAGCAGCAATCCCTCCCACAGAAGGTTTGAGGATTCCCTCTTCCCAAATCCTGGCCCTCTCTGGAGATCTCTCAGCACACTAGGACTGAGCGAAGACGAGGACCCTCGTATAGAGAGGCCAGGAGAGGGGCATGTTTGGATCCCGCTGTGTGACCTTGGGTTAGTCGTTTGCCCTCTCTGAGCCTCAGGATTTTTTTCTGTATGAAATGAGAACTGTCACCCCTAATCCCTCAGCTGCAAGAAGACAACGCCTGCCAAATACTCAGCCCAAGCTTGATACATAATACATGGTACCCAGATGGATTTTCTTTGGGGAAGGGGTGTAGGGAATGGGCCTGTGCGTCTCACGAGGGTCCGGTAGAGGCGATGCAGCCCCCTTCCCCAGTTTGCAGGCGGGGAGGCCTGATCCCACCCGCCGCCCAGACTCCCCAGCCCCACCCCCCTCTCCTTTTCCCCTCCTCCCTCCCCTACTCGGACGGGTGTCTGAGCATCCAACCGAGACAGACAGACCGACAAACACAGACAGGGGCACAGGGATGGAAGGACAGGCGGTCCCTCACCAGCTGCTCTTCCAGGGCCGCTGCGGCCCGGCGCGCCGCCGCCGCATCTTCGTCCTCGTCGGCGTCCTCCTCGTCCTCGGCCTCGGCGCCCCCCATTCCGGGCTGGGCCAGCCGCAGCGCCTGCTGCACGCGGTACTCCTGCCTCTCCCGGAGCCAGTGTAACTCGCAGAGCCCGGCCAGGCTGCCCTCCAGCCAGCCCCGCAGCCGACCCCGCTCGGGGCTCACCGGGAACGAGAAGGCCCGGATCATGGCTGCGGCCCCCCGCCCCAGCCCGGCCGGGCCCCGCGGCCACCCCTCTCCCGGTCCCACCTCCCCGCCCCAACAGCCCGCCTGCCAGCCCGCCCGCTGGCCCGGCTGTCACCGTCTAATCTGCATAGGCGCCCGCCCATTGGGCCGCCCACCCGCGCTTTATCTGCATGGCCACGCCCCCAGCGACCGAGCAACCACGGCTTATTGGCTGGTACCCTTCTTTACGAAGATGCTCTGCTGTGCCCCCCCAGTGCGACGCATGCTCGCAGCTGCCTACTCGCACGGTTTACGGGTCTCCTCGCCACGCCCCCCTCCTCGCCGCCCTCTGGGGCCTGGCCACGCCCCTACGCGTCACAATGAAACAAGTCCGCCCTTGCCCCCATGTCATTGGTCCGTGTCTTTCCCATCCCGCAGTTGGTTCCGCCCCCTTGCGGGATAGCTCTGGCTACCATTGGGCAGTCCTGCTAGAGGGGCAGGAGTGATCTATAAATAGAGAATGGGTCCCTGTGACATTTTGGCAGCTGCTTCTCTCCCCTGACTCCTCATTAACGTTCAGCTTCTGCCGCGGGGGGGGCAGAAAAGATTTGAGTGTCTAGCGCTGATTTTGTCTCCTCTTCCAGGAAGCCTTCCCAGACATTCAACCGTAATACTAGAGGGACCGGTCAACTAAGACGGACATCCACCCGTAAAACTGTGTTTCTAAGCGAGGCCGGCTTTACAGGCATATGACCCGCTAGTAGGGCCCCGAATTTGGTTTAATATTCCTCGATCACTGTCTTGAAACTCTTATTTTTTGAAAAAGAGCTTCGCGTTTTCATTTTGCACTGGGCCTTTCAAATTCGGCAGCCAATCTTATGTCTAAGAGTCTAAGATCGGTCGTGTCCTAAATTCTAGAATTATAAGACCCTAGCTGTAAGATTCTGTGATTTCACCCGGACAGAATCTAAGTATCTTTTATCTCCCAGATGCTCTTAGGCTTCGCGCTCACCATTCTACGATTCCAGGGGCCTTTGTTCTACGTTCTAAGAAGCTTTGTTCTCAGTCTTCTAAGATGCTCTGTTCTAAACACTCCATGCATGGTTCATAAGTCTGAGCTTGACATTCTTTTCCGAAGTTCTCTCCTCCCTCGCCTGGCTCCTCCAGAGAGGTTGGTGCCCCCTCAGGCGGCCAAGCTGTGTCACTACGCCGAGTGTGCAACCCTACAACCTTCAAGATCTAGCTCCAAAATTTATACCCATTTCTCAGACAGACCTTGACACCCTAAAAACCAAGGCCCAGAAGATCATGTAAGATCCTCCCTCTTTTTTTTCATCCCAGGTTACTTTCTGGTACTGAACTGGAGAGGCAATGTTAGCGATTACCAGCAAAGTCTGATTCCAGACCCAGAATGCCTGGGCTGAGCCCTACCTCTGCCACTTTCTAGCTGTGTGACTTTGGAAAATGTGCTTGTTCTCTCCGTGCCCCAATTTCCTCAGCTGTATAATTGGGTTGGAATACTGTCTACCTCATAGAGTTGTTATGAGGATTAAGGGAGATGTTTGTCAAGTGCTTGGAGCACTTCCATTATAAAGAGCCGCAGAAGGGTTTGATAAATAAGTTTAAAATAATCTAGTGAGCTCCACGGAGAAAAATGAGTCTGGATTTTAGTAGAGATAAACTTTACTTAATCCTCCTCTTGTTTAAGGCGGATGTAGATTGTCCTTTATGGTTGTTGTTCAGTCGCTAAGTCATGTCTGACTCTTTGCGACCCCATGGACTGTAGCCTGCCAGGCTCCTCTGTCCACAGGATTTAGGCAAGAATACTGGAGTGGATTGCCATTTCCTTATGTTGCCTTAATTTTACCAACAGTGGGGAGATGATCGAGTTAATGAAAGGGGACATGGAAAGTTCCCTCTCAAGACAAGACTTTCTTAGCAGTAAGTGTTTGGGACGATGTCAGGATTGGTTTAAATCCCTCCTGTTTGTGCAAGACCCGAACCTTTTGCTGTGTAGAATGTCGAATATGGATCAGACTTAGGGTCCTGGTCCCGCCTTAGAAGTAGTCCTAGATCTTTTATTTTTCCCAGAATGCCCTTTTAAAAGGCTTCGCGCTCACCATTCTACGATTCCAGGGGCCTTTGTTCTACGTTCTAAGAAGCTTTGTTCTCAGTCTTCTAAGATGCTCTGTTCTAAACACTCCATGCATGGTTCATAAGTCTGAGCTTGACATTCTTTTCCGAAGTTCTCTCCTCCCTCGCCTGGCTCCTCCAGAGAGGTTGGTGCCCCCTCAGGCGGCCAAGCTGTGTCACTACGCCGAGTGTGCAACCCTACAACCTTCAAGATCTAGCTCCAAAATTTATACCCATTTCTCAGACAGACCTTGACACCCTAAAAACCAAGGCCCAGAAGATCATGTAAGATCCTCCCTCTTTTTTTTCATCCCAGGTTACTTTCTGGTACTGAACTGGAGAGGCAATGTTAGCGATTACCAGCAAAGTCTGATTCCAGACCCAGAATGCCTGGGCTGAGCCCTACCTCTGCCACTTTCTAGCTGTGTGACTTTGGAAAATGTGCTTGTTCTCTCCGTGCCCCAATTTCCTCAGCTGTATAATTGGGTTGGAATACTGTCTACCTCATAGAGTTGTTATGAGGATTAAGGGAGATGTTTGTCAAGTGCTTGGAGCACTTCCATTATAAAGAGCCGCAGAAGGGTTTGATAAATAAGTTTAAAATAATCTAGTGAGCTCCACGGAGAAAAATGAGTCTGGATTTTAGTAGAGATAAACTTTACTTAATCCTCCTCTTGTTTAAGGCGGATGTAGATTGTCCTTTATGGTTGTTGTTCAGTCGCTAAGTCATGTCTGACTCTTTGCGACCCCATGGACTGTAGCCTGCCAGGCTCCTCTGTCCACAGGATTTAGGCAAGAATACTGGAGTGGATTGCCATTTCCTTATGTTGCCTTAATTTTACCAACAGTGGGGAGATGATCGAGTTAATGAAAGGGGACATGGAAAGTTCCCTCTCAAGACAAGACTTTCTTAGCAGTAAGTGTTTGGGACGATGTCAGGATTGGTTTAAATCCCTCCTGTTTGTGCAAGACCCGAACCTTTTGCTGTGTAGAATGTCGAATATGGATCAGACTTAGGGTCCTGGTCACCAGCCATTTGAAGATAAGTAGTCCTAGGAAGATAAATAAAAAGAGAATTATTCATGATCAAATTAGGGAGTAAAACCAAGATTCGAGACCAAAGGGCTGCCAGTTGAGAGGGCTCTGAGTAGGAGATGAAGAGAGATCCTTGGTCGCTGGAATCAGAACAGCGGTAGCAATTTTGTGGGTTTCTTGATGTTAATAACGACGATGTCTGCAGATGTTCATTCTTGGGAACAGACACACAGCGCCTGTTTCCAACCATAGCACAAAGGCTGTTTCCAACCATAGCACCAGCTTCCCTGGGAGTCCCTAACCTGGGTCCAAACGTTGACCAAACACGATCAGAGGCCATATGAAATCCTTGCAGGATACTCCTAAGCATTTGGTTTCGTTTTATTTTTTTTTTTTTGGCCACTTTTACTGGTCTTTCATTAATATTTTCATCCATCTTTGTTCTTTGGCCTCTGTGGGCCTCCCATCGCAGTGGCCTCTCCTGTAGTAGAGCACTGACTCTGGGAGCATGCACTCCAGGATGTGGGCTTGTAATTAGACACATCGGTCCAGTCACTCTGCGGCATGTGGGATCTTCCCGAGCCAGGGATCGAACCTCCGCCCCTTGCAGCACAAGGTGGACTCTTACCCACTGGACCACCAGGGAATCCCGCATTTGGTTTCTCGGTCCAAGGTTGCTTTGGGCCCTAATGAAAAAAAAGAGATTACAGGCATCCTGGATTTTGTGTCTGCGTGACTGTCAGCCTCCACAGGATCTGGTGGATCTTTTTTTTTTTTTTAAAGATTTATTTATTTATTTATTTTTTGGGGCGGGGGTCAGGTTGGGGAGGGAGGGGAGCAGGCGGGCCGCTTCAATTGGTCTTTCGTTTCTCTGTGTTCATCCGTCTTTGTTCTTTGGATCACGGTGGCGTCTGTTGTTGCAGAGCACCAGCTCTGGGCGCATGCACTCCAGAGCTCTGGCTCGGTAATTGGACACATTAGTCCAGCCGCTCCGCGGCACAGGGGATCTTCCCAGGCCAGGGCTCGAACCAGCGCCCCTTGCACTGCAAGGCGGTGTCCTTATCCACTGGACCACCAGGGGAAGCCCCTCTGGTGGATCTTTTATGCTTGTAAGTAGCTGGGGGTTTGACAAGAGAAAGAATGAAGTTGAATGCTGATAGAAGGAAGGGAAACTGAAATGCTGATAAGAGCTGCGAAGTCTCTACAAGTCAATTACACATCCCTGGAGGCAACCCAAGACTCCTGGAAATAATCACCTTATGTATTTGAATGGTCAGAAAACCAATGTTGATTAAATGCGGAAAAACAAGGAAAAGATGCAAGGACAGGACTGAGACCAGGAGATGTGTCACAAAAAGGGCCCAATGCCGCTGACACCAAGACAAATTGTCAGTGGCATCGGCTGGACTCAGAATTAGTAATATCATGATAGCTGGAAAACCAGGTGGGGTAAGTGGTGTTTTACAGATACAGAGGAGAAAGTCTGCTGGGAGTCACCAGGGAGAATGAATCTCAGGTTCAAATTCCATTTTTTTTTAAAAATATTTTTATTTGTATTTATTTGGCTGCATTGGGTCTCAGTTATAGCATGTGGGCTCTATCTAGTTCCCTGACCAGGGATTGAACCTGGGCCCTCTGCATCATGAGCACAGAGTCTTAGCCACTGGATCACCAGGGAATTCCCTCAAATTTCATTTTTTTAAAAAAAAATATTTATTTGGCTGTCAGGTCTTAGTTGTGGCATGTGGGTTCTAGTTCCCTGACCAGGGATTGAACCCAGGCCCCTTATATTGGGAACACAGAGTCTTAGCCACTGGACCACCAGGGAAGTCCTTCAAATTTCTTTTTTGTATTTTAAAGCTGGACAGACTCAAGTCTAATGTCCCTTTTCTTTGCAGAATCTCATTGTCTATCACGATTAAGCTTAGTGGTTTCTGATGGCCCAGTAGGATGGATTTTTATTTTTATTATTTTTTTAAATTTTATTTATTTATCTTTTGGTGGGTGGGGTGGGGAGGGAGGGGGATGGGCGGGCCACTTCTATTGGTCTTTCATTTCTCTATTTTCATCCCTCTTTGTTCTTTGGCTCCTGTGGGCCTCCCATCGCGGTGGTGTCTGTTGTCGCAGAGCGCCGGCTCTGGGCGCATGCGCCCCAGAGCTCTGGCTCGGTAATTGGACACATCAGTCCAGGCGCTCCACGGCACGTGGGATCTTCCCAGGCCAGGGATGGAACCGGCGCCCCTTGCACTGCAAGGCGGTGTCCTTACCCACTGGACCACCAGGGGAAGCCCGGATTTTTATTTCTTTATCTCCAGTTGTTTAAGTAGCAGGATCTTGGATTGTGTGGATTTGTGGGTTTTTGTTTTTTTTTTTTCTGCTTCCTCATGTTGGACTCTCTTGAAGTTCTGTAATCAAGGCATTTCTCCAGTCAACATGATGTTTTGATCACATCTCTAATTTATGGCCTCGGGATGTTGACAGAAGCTGTGGCCAAGATAGAAGCAATATGATTGTCAAGGATCAGGCCTGAGAAGTCTTTCCATCCATTTACTGGCCTGGCTTTACCACTGCAGCTGGATGTGGCCCTCTGTGGTATACACTCCTGAATTTTAGGCCAGTTTTAGGGGAAGCATTGAGGATGGGGTCTAAGAGACATGTCCCAATAGTATTGGTTTGGAATATGCCTTGGAGGTGTTCTGGCTCATTTGGAGATCCTTGTTGACTAAGGTTATTTCAGGTTTTTGAAATTATTTACCACATCAAAATTTCATTTTTTTAAAAAAAAATATTTATTTGGCTGTCAGGTCTTAGTTGTGGCATGTGGGTTCTAGTTCCCTGACCAGGGATTGAACCCAGGCCCCTTATATTGGGAACACAGAGTCTTAGCCACTGGACCACCAGGGAAGTCCTTCAAATTTCTTTTTTGTATTTTAAAGCTGGACAGACTCAAGTCTAATGTCCCTTTTCTTTGCAGAATCTCATTGTCTATCACGATTAAGCTTAGTGGTTTCTGATGGCCCAGTAGGATGGATTTTTATTTTTATTATTTTTTTAAATTTTATTTATTTATCTTTTGGTGGGTGGGGTGGGGAGGGAGGGGGATGGGCGGGCCACTTCTATTGGTCTTTCATTTCTCTATTTTCATCCCTCTTTGTTCTTTGGCTCCTGTGGGCCTCCCATCGCGGTGGTGTCTGTTGTCGCAGAGCGCCGGCTCTGGGCGCATGCGCCCCAGAGCTCTGGCTCGGTAATTGGACACATCAGTCCAGGCGCTCCACGGCACGTGGGATCTTCCCAGGCCAGGGATGGAACCGGCGCCCCTTGCACTGCAAGGCGGTGTCCTTACCCACTGGACCACCAGGGAAGCCCGGATTTTATTTCTTTATCTCCAGTTGTTTAAGTAGCAGGATCTTGGATTGTGTGGATTTGTGGGTTTTTGTTTTTTTTTTTTCTGCTTCCTCATGTTGGACTCTCTTGAAGTTCTGTAATCAAGGCATTTCTCCAGTCAACATGATGTTTTGATCACATCTCTAATTTATGGCCTCGGGATGTTGACAGAAGCTGTGGCCAAGATAGAAGCAATATGATTGTCAAGGATCAGGCCTGAGAAGTCTTTCCATCCATTTACTGGCCTGGCTTTACCACTGCAGCTGGATGTGGCCCTCTGTGGTATACACTCCTGAATTTTAGGCCAGTTTTAGGGGAAGCATTGAGGATGGGGTCTAAGAGACATGTCCCAATAGTATTGGTTTGGAATATGCCTTGGAGGTGTTCTGGCTCATTTGGAGATCCTTGTTGACTAAGGTTATTTCAGGTTTTTGAAATTAAAGAGCTGCAAATCCCCAACTGACCAGCAGATGGCTAATTGATACAAATTGGGAAGACAGGGAGCCTAAGATCTGGGCACTATCCTAATCTGTTAAGTCACTATCCAAATTTGTTAAATCGCTAAGTCGTGTCTGACTCTTTTTGCAACCCCAGGCTCCTCTGTCCACAGGCTTCTCCAGGCAAGAATACTGGTGTGGGTTGCCATCTCCTTATCCAGGGGACTTTCTCAACCCAGGGATTGAACCCTCATCTCTTTTGTCTCCTACCCTGGCAAGCAGATTCTTAAACAGGCTGCTAAACACCACACTGCTTTTATGCAGCTCAGGAAAATCTTTTAACTATGGTGTGTAACTCCCAGTGTGACCAAGAGCACTTGTCTATGTGCATGCTCTGCTCACCTTCAGCTTTAGGGCCAAAAGTCTGGGTGACAACGCAGAGACAGGGAACTGGAGGGCAGAGGTCAAAGGAGGGCAGAGGTGCCCTCTGCCTACAACCTTGGGGTGAAGGTGAACCTCAAGAGGTCACCTTAGAAGAGATGCTCCCAAAGACCCCCAGGCTTATTCTAGGCTGCCTCACCCTCTTGGACTCTCCCCTTCCAGCCCTCCCCACTCAGGGTCATCACTAACCAGGAACAAGCTTGTGTCTCGCCCTGGACGGTGAACCCTGTGAAGGCAGTCTCAGGGGCTGTCTTAGTCACCACCGTGTCCCCAACATTACCTCACACAGAGTGACAGGTGGATGAATCAGCAAATGAGAGCTGTCACATCAGTATAAAACACCAACTACCATGTATCAGCTTTCTACCATGGACCAGACTTGTGCAAACTGCATTGTTAATAGTTGCAATTAGTAGCAGTAACGCCACATTTAAAAATTAAACCATTAAGCCATGAGATTACTTGTTTTTTTCTAAATCCTTCACTCCTCCAGTCATATTCCTTCCATCTCTTCTTCATTACTCATTACTCTTCACTTTCCTCTTTATGTTCCTTCATATCGTTCCTTTTTCTAGTCCACTCCCATATATATTTTTTTAGGAAATGCAGTTTTTCTTTTTTTAATTTTGGCCTCTTTTATTAGTTATTTATTTATTTGTATCCATCTTTATTCTTTGGCCTGTGTGGGCCTCCCATTGCATTGGCTTCTCTCGTTGCAGAGCACTGGCTCTGGGTGCATGCGCTCCAGAGCGCTGGCTTGTAATTGGACACACCCGTCAGCCGCTCTGCGGCAAGTGGGATCTTCTCGGGTCAGGGATCGAACCGGTGCCCCTTGCACTGCAAGGCGGACTCTTAACCCACTGGACCACCAGAGACGACCTCCCTCTGTATATTTTTTATCCCAGTTAGTTCTCCATCCAAAACTTCTCTCCCTTCAGAGCCCCGACTCCGTCCCTCCTCCATCGCACCTTCTTTTCAAGTGTACTTCATCTGGGTGAGCAACAGACAGAACAATACGAGAGGTGAGTGCGGTGTGGCCGAAGACAAAGGTCATGGGGCCAGAGACGAGTCCCTTTTAATAGCTGGGGAATTACCTTGGAAAGTAACCTTGGCCCCTGTCCCCGCCCCCGCCATGCCCCTCCCCCGGGGCGTGTCCAATTTGGGCCGGAAGTTGCTTTCTTCAGACCAGTTCATCCCTGGTTGGGTGTAGGGGCTGCTCTCCGGGAACTGGAGGACAGCGTCCCAAGGCAGCCAGGGCGGACGCACGAGGCCTCAGAGGACACTGATGCGCTCGGCCAGCCCCTGCATCTCGTGGTCCGGGGGTGGGAGGGTCCCACCAAGCTCCGCGTCGGCTGGCAGCCCGGGCCCGGGCAGTGGGTGCTCGGCCACAAACTGCTCCCAGCGCGCATCGTCACTCTCGTGCGTGATGTACCGCTCGCCCATCTTCCCTTCCAGTTCCCGGAGGTCTAGCCACGTCTGGTACTCCTGAGCGGGGGAGAACAAGAGTTAGTTTGGGTGCTGCACCAAGAGCAGCCGGTATGGGCCGGAGCATCGCCCCCTTGGGATCTACCCTCCCATTGGGAAGGCGGATACCAAGGACGATGGAAGCCACACCCTTCACAACCTGCTCAGCCAATCAGCTCCACTTCCTTCGACAGACCAGCCAAAGGGAGGCTCAGCCACCTTCCCTGTCCACAGAAAATGTCTCAACAGCCTAAATTAACCTCGCGTGCGTGCTCAGTCCTGTGCGACGCTTTGCGAGCCTAGTCGCAAAGAGCCTGGTGGACTACAGGCTCCTCTGCCCATGGTATTTTTCAAGCAAGAATACTGGAATGGGTTGCTATTCCTACTCCAGGGCATCTTCCCGACCTAGGGATCGAACCGGCATCACTCGCGACTCCTGTATGGGCAGGCGGATTCTTTACCACTGGTGCCACCTGGGAAGCCCTTGAATTACCTTAGCAGCCAATAAGAGATACGGTCCCACGCCTTCCTCTAACCAAATCAAAGGGTTAGCCCCGCCCACTTAGTACTCAGCCCCGCCCCTGAGTCACCTGTAACCAAGGGTGGCTGAGAGACTTGTCCACGCTGTAGCGCTTGCGCATCTTCACCTGCAGCAGGTTGTTGATGAGGTCGATAGCTGCACCGGAAGGAGAGAGACAGTTCAAACCCTGCGGGGTAAGGGGTCACCCCTCCTCCAACAGGCACCCCACCCTCGTCACCTGCCATCGAGGCCTTCTATACAGAAGCCTCACCTGCACGAATCACTTACCCACTCATTTCCTCATTAAACTGCACAATTATCGCCATCCCTCACGTGGCACACACGCTAGATCCTACATCTCCTCACCAAGTCTGTACCTCAGCTACCCCATTCCTATGTCACCATCCTAGGCTTTGCCATACCCAAGTAAATACAGGTACGTCTATAGTATTCTTCACTCAGTATTTTTCTTTAAGCCAACCCATTTACCCAAGATTGCTGGTCTATAGACAAAGCATAAAAAATATTTTAAAAATTGGTAAAAAAATAATAATCAAATAAAAATAAAAACTGCGTATAGCATGCTGCCATCTATGTAAAAGGCGAAGTAAGAGAATATATGTCCACCTATCTGCTGGCATAAATATACAGACTTTGTAACACCCACTGCCTTTGGGAAGGATGGCAATGAAAACGACAGAATTTTCATTTTAGACCCTTTTGTATATATAAAGATTTGAACCATGTGCAAACCTATGTAAACATAGATACCATTTTGTTTTAAATCAATTTGCTTTTTCAACTCACTTTTTAAGGTGAAAATCAAAATATTATATATTTCTATATGTATAACATATACATTATATAAAATATATGATACATAATTATATAAAATGGAAACTTTCCATCACCCTGGTCAGTGGAAATCCTAAGATCACTTGCCATGTCCACAAAAATAAAATGAAAAGAAAACCATGTTCTGAGATGCTAGTCAGTCACCAGTTTCCTGCAGAAGGCCCAGAGTCAAAAGGCCTGCTCTCCCTGAAAAGGAGGATTAGTGAGCGTCAGGCATTCAAGACAAGCCAGCACTCATCCGAGGCTCCATGCTTGATCATGAGCCTTGAAAAACAAGGCCCCACTGTGTAAACCCCTCTGAGTACAGGCCTTGTCCACACAGGCTCCCTCGCACACAGCCATCCACACTCACATTCACTCGAAATACAGAATTTGAGGGGGGTTTTCGATAGCTGCACGGAAGGAGAGAGACAGTTCAAACCCTGCGGGTAAGGGGTCACCCTCCTCCAACAGGCACCCCACCCTCGTCACCTGCCATCGAGGCCTTCTATACAGAAGCCTCACCTGCACGAATCACTTACCCACTCATTTCCTCATTAAACTGCACAATTATCGCCATCCCTCACGTGGCACACACGCTAGATCCTACATCTCCTCACCAAGTCTGTACCTCAGCTACCCCATTCCTATGTCACCATCCTAGGCTTTGCCATACCCAAGTAAATACAGGTACGTCTATAGTATTCTTCACTCAGTATTTTTCTTTAAGCCAACCCATTTACCCAAGATTGCTGGTCTATAGACAAAGCATAAAAAATATTTTAAAAATTGGTAAAAAAATAATAATCAAATAAAAATAAAAACTGCGTATAGCATGCTGCCATCTATGTAAAAGGCGAAGTAAGAGAATATATGTCCACCTATCTGCTGGCATAAATATACAGACTTTGTAACACCCACTGCCTTTGGGAAGGATGGCAATGAAAACGACAGAATTTTCATTTTAGACCCTTTTGTATATATAAAGATTTGAACCATGTGCAAACCTATGTAAACATAGATACCATTTTGTTTTAAATCAATTTGCTTTTTCAACTCACTTTTTAAGGTGAAAATACGCAAATATTATATATTTCTATATGTATAACATATACATTATATAAAATATATGATACATAATTATATAAAATGGAAACTTTCCATCACCCTGGTCAGTGGAAATCCTAAGATCACTTGCCATGTCCACAAAAATAAAATGAAAAGAAAACCATGTTCTGAGATGCTAGTCAGTCACCAGTTTCCTGCAGAAGGCCCAGAGTCAAAAGGCCTGCTCTCCCTGAAAAGGAGGATTAGTGAGCGTCAGGCATTCAAGACAAGCCAGCACTCATCCGAGGCTCCATGCTTGATCATGAGCCTTGAAAAACAAGGCCCCACTGTGTAAACCCCTCTGAGTACAGGCCTTGTCCACACAGGCTCCCTCGCACACAGCCATCCACACTCACATTCACTCGAAATACACTGGATGACACTTTGACCAAGGGACTTCCAAGCAGGTCCCCAAAGATACCCTCCGCGTTGTGCTCCAGGACTCAAGTCTATCCACCTCCTCCCTGCTCACTGCTCACTGCTCACCTTTTTTGGCCACCAATGCCTTTTTCTGCGCTGGGTGACCCCTCTCTGCCTGTTCCACGAGGTCATGCCCCTCTATGCTCCTTCTCCCTCCTCTTCACGGACCACTGGCCAACCTTCTCCCATGATCCCTCCTGTCCAACTCACCCCAGTATTCCCAGAACCTAGGACAGTCAGTAGTAGGCACAAACAGACACTCAGCACATGCTACAAAAACTATTATGGATGAATTCAGTTTTGTGGGTTTTTTTTTTTCTCCACAACTCATGGCTTTTGGAATCTCAGTTCCCGGATCACGGATTGAACCCAGGCCATGGTAGTGAAAACAAGGAAGCCTAACCACTGGACCACCAGGAGGAAACTCCCCAGTGACAGTCTTCTTAAGTAACCTCCCTCCCACACTTCCTCTGTCTTACTGAGCTTCTAGTTTCTGGACCTGCCCCTTGTTCTAATCATTTAAGGCGTCTTGACACATCCCAGTATCCCAGCGTCTCCCTTGGCAGCTTATCTTCACACCTGGCTTTGCCCTAAAGCCCATGGCCCTCAGGACTTAACTTTCCCAGGCCCCTCCCCAAGTCAGCAGGAGCATCATCAAGTCCATTACCATTACCAGGCCAGGATGCCAAAGCCTGCATAAGCAGAGATCTCGAGGTCCGCCTCCCTCCTGCCCCCACCCCCGCCGCCCCGTGCTTCTCCCGACCTCCACCTGCTCCCAAGTTCCAGGTGTATCTTTGGTCTTGGGGCCAGTCCTTCCCTGGGAAGGCCCCAGAAATCCTCCATGGCTCTGTCCTTCCTCTAGTGAAAGTGGTAGTCACTCAGTCCTGTCGACTGTTTGTAAGCCCACGAACTCTAGTCCACCCACCAGGCTCCTCTGTCCATGAGATTTCCCAGGAAAGAATACTGGAGTGGGTTGCCATTCCCTTCTCTAGGGGATCGTCTCAACCCAGGGATCGGACCCCAGTCTTCCGCATCCGAGGCAGATTCTTTACCTTCTGAGCCACCAGGGAGGCCCTGCTGCTTCTGTAGCCACGTCCCTAAGTCAGCTCCCTCCATCACTGGATCTCATCCAGAGCCCGGCCCATCTCCAGCTTAGCCACGGCCCCAGTACCCAGCAAATTAGCCAAGCCCTTGTTCCTCACCTCTGCCCCCTGACGCCACTGCTTCTGCGGGGTTACTTTCTGGGGGGCCATAACCCCCAAATCTCCAGGCCCCACCCAACTCCTTGGGAGGATCTGTTTTCTCCTGGCCACCCCAGCACTTTGACTTTCTCACATCTAGTCCTTCTCCTGGTCCCACCCAAGACAAGCCACGCGTTAGCCTCCAAAGAGGCAAGCATCTTAGTGGTTTCTAACACACTTCTTTTCTAATTCACATAACCTAGTCTAAGCCTGACTTTTGGGACCCTCGTTCCATACAAGCGCTGAGCCCCTACCCCAAAGTTCCAGGTCCCAAGGCCTCCCAGCTTAAAAGACAGTCTTTCGGGTGCCCTTGGCCCGTCCCCAGGCCCCACCCTCAGGGCACTGGGCCTTTTCAGGGCGGCTCCGCCCATGATTCCCACCACGCCCCCACCACGGGGCCCCGCCCCTCGCCCCCGCCCAGGAGTCAAGTGAGTCCCCCACCTCCCGCCGAGATGCAGCTCCAAGGGCAGGCCGGGTACATGAAGGCAGCGTTCTGGATCTGGTCTTTGATGTCCTCGTCTTCATTGAAGGGGAACGTGCCGCTGAGGCTGACGTACATGATCACGCCCACCGACCACATGTCCAGCGAGCGGTTGTAGCCCTGGTTGAGCAGCACCTCGGGCGCCAGGTAGGCCGGCGTGCCTACCACCGAGCGCCGGAACGACTTCTCGCCGATGATGCGCGCAAAGCCGAAGTCACACAGCTTCACCTGCGGAGGCGAGGGGTAAAGTGTCTCAGAGGGTGTGGAGGGCGTGTCTCCCTCCCCCCTGCGCAAGCTACCGCCACTACGGTATTCCAGAGAAAATCGAACGCTGTTTGGAATCTAGGCTCCTCTGCTCACTAGCTGGGTGACCTTGGGTAGGTGGATTCCCCTCTCTGTGCCTCAAGTTTCTTCATCTGTACGAGGAGGAGGAGAATTGTACCAGCGCCTATCCTTTCTAAGGGCTGTCCTGAGGATTACGCTGAGTTTCATCCATCTAAATAAAGCTCACAGGACCATAAATGCCTGGCATGAAGTCAGGGCTCCATTAAAGCTCTCTGCCAATACACCTCTGTCAGGCAGGCCTCTGTCTCCTCCTCTGCACAAACACTCCTTACCTTAAAGGGTAGCTGGATGAATTGCAAGAGTAAATACAGGGAAAGTGATAGGAGCAGCGAGGAGCGTGGAGCCAGCCTCGGGGATCTCAGCGGAGGGACCTAACTTCTCGCAGCTCCGTTTTGTCATCTGGGTTGGACTTTTTTTTTTGGGGGGGGGGTTATTTTATTTTACTTTTTTTTTTATTCATCTTTATTCTTTGGCCTGTGTGGGCCTCGCATTGCAGTGGCCTCTCTCGTTGCAGAGCACCGGCTCTGGGTGCATGCGCATGAGAGCACCAGCTTGCATTGGACATACTGTTCCAGCCGCTCCACTGCACGTGGGATCCTCCTGGGCCAGGGATTGAACTGGCGCACCCCGCAATACAAGGCAGATTCTTTACTCACTAGACCACCGGGAAGCCCTGGGTTGGACTCTTTTTTTTGCCTCTTTTATTGGTTTTTTATTTATTGATAATTGGACACATTGGTCCAGTCGCTCCGCGGCATGTGGGATCCTCCTGGGCCAGGGATCAAACCGGTGCCCCTTGCACTGCAAGACGGACTCTTTGCCCACTGGACCACCAGGGAAGCCCTGGGTTGGGGGTATTAACAGCAGCTGCTACTCAGGCTTGAGGATTAAATAGGACCCAGCATATATATTTCCAGGGGGGAGGGCTTGGGAAGGGGGCAGGCGGGCCACCTCTACTGGTCTTTCATTTATTTATTTTCATCCATCTTTGTTCCTTGGCCCGTGTGGGCCTCCCATCGCAGTGGCCTCTTTCGTCCCAGAGCACAGGCTCTGGGCGCATGCGCTCCAGAGCTCTGGCTCAGTAATTGGACACATGGGTCCAGCTGCTCCGCGGCACGTGGGACCTTTCCAGGCCAGGGATGGAACCGGCGCCCCTTGCACTGCAAGGTGGTGTCCTTACCCACTGGACTACCAGGGAAGCCCAAGATCCAGCATAGAAACTGCTGACCATGGTATCCAGACAGTAACAGGTGTGAACCTACCTTGCTCTTGTTGGAGGCAGTCTAGGGTCCTGGATAGGCTTCAGAGTCAGCAGGTTCCGGGTTCAAGGTCCTGTCTGCTGCTTACCAGTCCATAGGCAGCTGCCGCCTCTATTTACATACCATCTCTCCCTTACTCAAAACCCTTCTCTGGCTCACAATTGCCGCGAGCCTCTGTTGCCTTAAAAAATAGCCACACCCCAACCCCTGAAGCAAATCTCAATGTGACAGTCATATGGCCTTTTCCCAGGATCCTTTGCCCTTGTAACAGACCTTATAATCTTTTCCTTTTCTAAGATCCACCCTTTCCTACCTATCATATGATGGAATATTAAATGGCCTTAAAAAGATGAAATACTGACACATGCTATAACATAAATGAACGTTAAAAACTAAGGGAAAGAAGCCAGTCACAGAGGATGACATATTATATTATCGTATACAGATCTTTCTACTGCAGGACCTTTGCACAGGCTGTGGTTGATTAATTATCTCAATTAATACAATCGTCACTCATTGTTAGTGTTAGACTTTCCCATATAAGGAGGGGAGATATCTGACCTGAGGAAATGGGTCCGCTGATGCCAGCAACACGTTTTCTGGCTTCAAGTCACAGTGGACAATATTCTTGAAGTGAAGGTGTCTCAAAGCCACCAGGATCTGAATGAGAAGGAGGCCCTGGGTTGGGGGTATTAACAGCAGCTGCTACTCAGGCTTGAGGATTAAATAGGACCCAGCATATATATTTCCAGGGGGGAGGGCTTGGGAAGGGGGCAGGCGGGCCACCTCTACTGGTCTTTCATTTATTTATTTTCATCCATCTTTGTTCCTTGGCCCGTGTGGGCCTCCCATCGCAGTGGCCTCTTTCGTCCCAGAGCACAGGCTCTGGGCGCATGCGCTCCAGAGCTCTGGCTCAGTAATTGGACACATGGGTCCAGCTGCTCCGCGGCACGTGGGACCTTTCCAGGCCAGGGATGGAACCGGCGCCCCTTGCACTGCAAGGTGGTGTCCTTACCCACTGGACTACCAGGGAAGCCCAAGATCCAGCATAGAAACTGCTGACCATGGTATCCAGACAGTAACAGGTGTGAACCTACCTTGCTCTTGTTGGAGGCAGTCTAGGGTCCTGGATAGGCTTCAGAGTCAGCAGGTTCCGGGTTCAAGGTCCTGTCTGCTGCTTACCAGTCCATAGGCAGCTGCCGCCTCTATTTACATACCATCTCTCCCTTACTCAAAACCCTTCTCTGGCTCACAATTGCCGCGAGCCTCTGTTGCCTTAAAAAATAGCCACACCCCAACCCCTGAAGCAAATCTCAATGTGACAGTCATATGGCCTTTTCCCAGGATCCTTTGCCCTTGTAACAGACCTTATAATCTTTTCCTTTTCTAAGATCCACCCTTTCCTACCTATCATATGATGGAATATTAAATGGCCTTAAAAAGATGAAATACTGACACATGCTATAACATAAATGAACGTTAAAAACTAAGGGAAAGAAGCCAGTCACAGAGGATGACATATTATATTATCGTATACAGATCTTTCTACTGCAGGACCTTTGCACAGGCTGTGGTTGATTAATTATCTCAATTAATACAATCGTCACTCATTGTTAGTGTTAGACTTTCCCATATAAGGAGGGGAGATATCTGACCTGAGGAAATGGGTCCGCTGATGCCAGCAACACGTTTTCTGGCTTCAAGTCACAGTGGACAATATTCTTGAAGTGAAGGTGTCTCAAAGCCACCAGGATCTGAAGGAAGGAGTGAGAAAGTTAATGCAATGAAATAAAAGAATTGCAAAACATCTAATAAAATGAAAGAAAACCTCACGGTCCACCCCATGAGATTATGCCTTCAGCAGCCACCCCTCTATATCCCATCCATGCCCCCCAGTCCAAGATGCCCTCCAGGACCAGGGGAGGCATTGGAGCATGAACTGCAGAACCATTTCAGTCAAAGACAGAAGTTGGACATACAATTCTAGGGAGATGGAACTGGAGCAGGGGATTTGGGAAGACCCCGAGACCCTCTGACATGCAGATCACCATGAAAAAAAGCTAGGGGCTTCCCCTGGTGGTCCAGTGGTTAAGGACACCGCCTTGCAGTGCAAGGGGCGCCGGTTCGAGCCCTGGCCTGGGAAGATCCCACGTGCCGCGGAGCGGCTGGACTGATGTGTCCAATCACCGAGCTGGAGCTCTGGAGCGCATGCGCCCTGAGCCGGTGCTCTGCAACAACAGAGGCCACCGCGATGGGAGGCCCACAGGAGCCAAGGAACGAAGATGAATGAAAATAGAGAAATGAAAGACCAATAGAAGTGGCCCGCCCACTCCCGTCCCTCCCCAACCCGACCCCCGCCCAAAGTAAATAAATAAATAAATCTTTAAAAAAAAAAAAAAAAAAAGAGCTAGGAATAGGGCAGTGGCTTTCAAGGAGGTGTTCTTGTGTGATTCAATTACTTTTTTTCCCCCACCCATTAAAAACGTGAAACACTAAACAACACAAACAATACCAATACGACACAGTATAGATCAAACGTAACACTCTTAAGAGGGGCGGATATTCGAGAGTCAGCCTACCAAGGTAGCAAACCTGGCTCCACACTTACTAGCCTGATGCCTAGGGCAAGTGACTTTACCCCTCTGGGTCTCAGTTTTCTTATCTGAAAAATGGGGCTAATCACAGAAACCATCCTCAGGGGTTGCTGTGAGGTTTAAGTGAGTCCAGGTATATGGTGTTCGGGGCGGTGATCAGGGCGGTGAGTGGCAGTTGTAGCTGTGAGGGGGTTAAGTGAGACTTCCCCAAATAAGGAGGGGACATTTCTGACCTGAGGAAATGGGTCCGCTGATGCCAGCAACACGTTTTCTGGCTTCAAGTCACAGTGGACAATATTCTTGAAGTGAAGGTGTCTCAAAGCCACCAGGATCTGAAGGAAGGAGTGAGAAAGTTAATGCAATGAAATAAAAGAATTGCAAAACATCTAATAAAATGAAAGAAAACCTCACGGTCCACCCCATGAGATTATGCCTTCAGCAGCCACCCCTCTATATCCCATCCATGCCCCCCAGTCCAAGATGCCCTCCAGGACCAGGGGAGGCATTGGAGCATGAACTGCAGAACCATTTCAGTCAAAGACAGAAGTTGGACATACAATTCTAGGGAGATGGAACTGGAGCAGGGGATTTGGGAAGACCCCGAGACCCTCTGACATGCAGATCACCATGAAAAAGAGCTAGGGGGCTTCCCCTGGTGGTCCAGTGGTTAAGGACACCGCCTTGCAGTGCAAGGGGCGCCGGTTCGAGCCCTGGCCTGGGAAGATCCCACGTGCCGCGGAGCGGCTGGACTGATGTGTCCAATCACCGAGCTGGAGCTCTGGAGCGCATGCGCCCTGAGCCGGTGCTCTGCAACAACAGAGGCCACCGCGATGGGAGGCCCACAGGAGCCAAGGAACGAAGATGAATGAAAATAGAGAAATGAAAGACCAATAGAAGTGGCCCGCCCACTCCCGTCCCTCCCCAACCCGACCCCCGCCCAAAGTAAATAAATAAATAAATCTTTAAAAAAAAAAAAAAAAAAAGAGCTAGGAATAGGGCAGTGGCTTTCAAGGAGGTGTTCTTGTGTGATTCAATTACTTTTTTTCCCCCACCCATTAAAAACGTGAAACACTAAACAACACAAACAATACCAATACGACACAGTATAGATCAAACGTAACACTCTTAAGAGGGGCGGATATTCGAGAGTCAGCCTACCAAGGTAGCAAACCTGGCTCCACACTTACTAGCCTGATGCCTAGGGCAAGTGACTTTACCCCTCTGGGTCTCAGTTTTCTTATCTGAAAAATGGGGCTAATCACAGAAACCATCCTCAGGGGTTGCTGTGAGGTTTAAGTGAGTCCAGGTATATAGTGTTCAGGGCGGTGTTCAGGGCGGTGTGTGGCATGTAGCAAGCCCTCCATGTGAGCTGTTGTTATTGGTGGTGGTGCTGGTGATTATTTTTGTGATGGTCTGTTGGTGGATATCTTCCTGTGAGTGTTTCAAATAAAACTTGTCCCGCTGTAGCTGTTAATTTAAGAATCTTCTATGATGACAGGATAAACTGACTTAAAAAAAAGAAAGAAAAGTCGTTGGGCTTCCCTGGTGGCTCTGCGGTAAAGAATCTACTTTCCTACTTGTGTCTACAACACAGGAGACACAGATTCACTCCGTGATCCAGGAAGATCCCACATGCTGCGGGCAAGCAACTAAGCCTATGAGCCACAACTATTGAGCCTGGGCTCTAGAGACTGAGAGCCGCAGCTACTGAAGCCCTGGCACCCAAGAGCCTGCGCCCCACAGAAAGAAAAGCCACCGCAGGGCTTCCCTGGTGGTCCAGCGGGTAAGGACACCGCCTTGCAGTGCAAGGGGCGCAGGTTTGATCCCTGGCCTGGGAAGATCCCACGTGCCGCGGAGCGACTGGACCGGTGTGTCCAACAACCCAGCCGGGGCTCTGGGCACAGGAGCGCTGGAGCGCATGCGTACGGAGCCGGTGCTCTGGGACGAGAGAGGCCACTGCGATGGGAGGCCCACATAGGCCAAAGAACAAAGATAAATAAGCGAAAGACCAATAAAAGTGGCCAAAAAGAAAAAGAAAAGAAAAGCCACCACAATGAGAAGCCCACGCACCACACCTAGAGGAGCACTGTTTGCCTTTACTAGAGAAATGTCCACACTGCCAAAAATAAATACATAAATTAATTTAAAAAACACAAAACTGGGGCTTCCCTGGTGGCCCAGTGGGTAAGGACACCGCCTTGCAGTGCAAGTGGCGCCAGTTCCATCCCTGGCCTGGGAAGATCCCACGTGCCGCGGAGCAGCTGAACGGATGTGTCCAACTACCGAGCCGGATCTCTGGAGCGCATGCACTCAGTGCCGGTGCTCTGCGGTGATAGAGGCCACTGAGATGGGAGGCCCACACAGGCCCCAGAACCAAAGATAAATAAATGAAAGATAAATAGAAGTGGCCAAAAATAAAAAAAATAAAAAATAAAAATAAATAAAAAATACATTAAAATTAAAAAATACAAAACTGTCACCATTTGTAACCACGTTTCTATGGAAGCCAGGCTTTTCTTTGATTTTATATAACCCAAACAAAATGCCACAGAAGCATGAAGCTGTAATCTATATCTTAGACAACAGAGGCCACTGCAATGGGAGGCCCACACGGGCCAAAGAACAAAGATGGATGAAAATAGATAAATGAAAGACCAATAGAAGCGGCCCGCCCACCCTCCTCCTTCCCCACCCCGGGCCCCCCTCCCCGCAAAAAAGAGAGGAAGGGATGAAAGACCTTTTAAAAAGAAAGAGCAACTGCCTCAGCTGCTGAAAGCAGGCGGTTTCCCTCTCCCCACCTGAAGTCTGGATGAACCTGCCTCCGTGCATCCACCCCTATCCCCCAAGCCAGCCTGACAAAGGCGTATAGCTTGGGAGAGCAAGCGTGCTGGGCCTGGAAAAAGGAAGCCAGCAGAGGAGACTTTTCAGCCAACAGAGAATATGTCCCAGAATCAGGTGTGAGGCCAGCCAGGTGGGAAGATCTTTCTAGGAAGGCTGTGAAACCCAGAAGATTAAAGTAAACACCACAAACAACATGTAAAGGAAAAGAAATATTGGGGTAAAAGATGGGAACAACACGAGCAACCAAAATTCAGGGTCCTTCATATACAAAGAGCTGTTTACAATTCAATAAGAATAATACAATTGAAAAATGGGCAAAAAGTGCATAAAGCACAGGGCAATACACATGGGAAAATATGCTCAACCTCACTGGTAGTTTCTCTTTTTTAGGATTTATTGGTGGGTGTGATTAAAGAGGGGACAGTGACAGTGCTCTCATGAGTGCAGGGCCTGCCATTTGTCCAGGGGACCACAATTAGGGATGTAGTTCACCCCACAGCCATCCAGGATGACCTGCTTTTCTGCCACCATGTTTTCAAATTCATCTGAATCAAACATAGTAAATCCCCACTTCTTGGAGATGTGGACCTTCTGGCGCCCAGGGAACTTGAACTTGGCTCTGCAGAGGGCGTCAGTCACATCCTCCTTGTTCTGCAGGTTGGTACGGATAGACAATATGACTTGGCCAATGTGGACCCTAGCCACGGTGCCCTGGGGCTTTCCAAAGGCATCATGCATACCTGCCTGGAGCCTAGACTGGGGACAGCAGGCCAGTCACGAATGCCCACTGGAGAGTTGTCTCCAAGGTCCCTTAGGGCAACCTGTATAGGCAACAGGCTGCATCCACTCCCAAGGAGGCTGCTGTTTGCAGCCACGGCATGCTGGGCCCCCATGGGAAAAAGAGTACAGTCAGATTAATTGGCTGCAAAGCTCACCCATAATTTCTTTTAACCACCAAATGAAGCCGTATGAAGTATTATCGTTCTACCTTTAAGGCTGGTAGAAATTATATTGGGAATTTCCTGGCAGTCCAGTGGTTAGGACTCACCAGCTACACTGTGGCCGGTTTCAACCCCTGGTTGGGAACTAAGATCCCACAATGCCTTGCGGCTGGGAAAGAAAGGAAAAAAAAATGAGCAGTGAGGGATTTCCCTGGTGGTCCAGTAGCTAAGACTCTATGCTCCCAATGCTGGGGACCTGAGTTCAATCCCTGGTCAGGGAACTAGATCCCACATACCATAACTAAGACCCAGTGCAACCAAATAAAAACATTAAAAAATAAATTTTTTAAAAGGACCAGGTTTGATTTAACTAAATACACTCAAGCTCTGCTAAATATTGGGGTAAAAGATGGGAACAACACGAGCAACCAAAATTCAGGGTCCTTCATATACAAAGAGCTGTTTACAATTCAATAAGAATAATACAATTGAAAAATGGGCAAAAAGTGCATAAAGCACAGGGCAATACACATGGGAAAATATGCTCAACCTCACTGGTAGTTTCTCTTTTTTAGGATTTATTGGTGGGTGTGATTAAAGAGGGGACAGTGACAGTGCTCTCATGAGTGCAGGGCCTGCCATTTGTCCAGGGGACCACAATTAGGGATGTAGTTCACCCCACAGCCATCCAGGATGACCTGCTTTTCTGCCACCATGTTTTCAAATTCATCTGAATCAAACATAGTAAATCCCCACTTCTTGGAGATGTGGACCTTCTGGCGCCCAGGGAACTTGAACTTGGCTCTGCAGAGGGCGTCAGTCACATCCTCCTTGTTCTGCAGGTTGGTACGGATAGACAATATGACTTGGCCAATGTGGACCCTAGCCACGGTGCCCTGGGGCTTTCCAAAGGCATCATGCATACCTGCCTGGAGCCTAGACTGGGGACAGCAGGCCAGTCACGAATGCCCACTGGAGAGTTGTCTCCAAGGTCCCTTAGGGCAACCTGTATAGGCAACAGGCTGCATCCACTCCCAAGGAGGCTGCTGTTTGCAGCCACGGCATGCGGGGCCCCCCATGGGAAAAAGAGTACAGTCAGATTAATTGGCTGCAAAGCTCACCCATAATTTCTTTTAACCACCAAATGAAGCCGTATGAAGTATTATCGTTCTACCTTTAAGGCTGGTAGAAATTATATTGGGAATTTCCTGGCAGTCCAGTGGTTAGGACTCACCAGCTACACTGTGGCCGGTTTCAACCCCTGGTTGGGAACTAAGATCCCACAATGCCTTGCGGCTGGGAAAGAAAGGAAAAAAAAATGAGCAGTGAGGGATTTCCCTGGTGGTCCAGTAGCTAAGACTCTATGCTCCCAATGCTGGGGACCTGAGTTCAATCCCTGGTCAGGGAACTAGATCCCACATACCATAACTAAGACCCAGTGCAACCAAATAAAAACATTAAAAAATAAATTTTTTTTTAAAAAAGGACCAGTGATAATATTATCCAGAGTGTGTAAGGACTGAGAAATAGACACGCTCAAGCTCTGCTGGTGAGAACGAAGACTGAAAGAGGTTTTAGAGAATACCTGGGAAACGCCTTTTGAAAGAATTTAAAGCACATTTCCCTAGGCTCAGGAGTCTACTATTTGAAACGTGTTCTATTTAAACTGTCCCACAAGAGCCTGTCGATGTTCGTAGACAAATGTTCACAGGATGCTGTTAGCAGTGGTGGAAGAGTGAAACCAATGACATGCTCAGCAACTGGGGACTTTGGTGATATCCGCCATGGGATGCAATTACAAAAAAGAGGCCTTTCTGCTGACTACACCCTGAAATAGAACAGTCTTCCAGAAGCACTAGTAAAGTGAAGAAAGGAAGCAGCAGAACCACATAGTGTTACATATGATGTGAAATCAATTTAAATGTATATATGCATGTATACTCACACACATACACACACACACTACAGTCTGACTTTACTCAGCAAAAGCTCAGCTCCAGGTTTAAGCACAGTGCCAGCTGTGTGACCCTGGTGAGTTACTTAAAGTCTCTGAGCCTCCGTTAAATGGAAGTAGTAGTAACCCCTACCATATAGGTTGCTATGGAGATCACATGAACTAAAGCAGTGCCTGGCATAGGTAAGTGTTCAGTAAAGATTAGTGACCACACGGTGTATCATTCTCATTATCAGCACCCCCACCCCAGCCCTGCCCCCGCGGGGTGATCACTGTGCAGAGCTAGGCGATCGCAGTCACCGCGGGGTCCCCACACGGCCCGGCATAAGGCCCGGCAGCCTTGGCGGAACCACTTAATCAATGAATGAATGAGCTCCCCAGAGGACAGCTTCTCTCCGCCTCCCTTTTTCTTCATGAATAAAGTCAAGCCCTGCGAACCTGACTCACGATTACAAAGTAATAAAAGGTATAAAATAATTGTCATTTATTATTTCTATAATAATAGTTATTATTACTAATCTATTATTTTCTACTTATCTTATTATGTATCTATTGTTTGACTCTATTATTGTTATTCTACTAGCCGCTCTATTATATATATATTTTTAATTTTTATTTTACTTTTGACTTTTACAGAGTTTTGTCATTTACAGATATGTATGATCCCAGAGTATCCATATGTATATTCCCCCATATTATATTCTAATTTTTTCCTATTACTATTTTGAAAGTATCCTTCTAATACTTTTTCTATGATTATTATTACTGCTCTACTATTACATTGTATCTTATCTGCTATTAGGGCTCCCACCCAAGGTCTCCTTGCCCTCGAGAGCACTCAGGGCAAGTGAGTCTTACTGGGCATGTGGGGAGCCGGGCTGGAGGGGGGCGGTGGGCGGGGCATGCGCACCTGGGTGATGAGGAACTTGGTGAGGCGCTCCGGCAGCCGGCCTTTCTCGCTGGAGAGGATCATCTCCAGCATGTCTCCGTGCAGCTTCTCCATCACCACAAACACCTTCTCTGGGGTTTCGAACATACACTCCAGGTTGACAATCCCTGGGTGCCGCAGACTCTGGGGTGGGTGAGGGAGTGAGGAGGGGGTCAGGACCCAGGTTGCCCATGAACTTGGGATTCCAGAGGGCAAGCCACAGGAGCGGGTGGACGACAAGAAGATGTCCCTGGAGGGCCGTTCTCCCCTGCGGGGGAGGGGTGGCAGTGCGGGAGGGGAAAGGGTTTCCAAGTCCCATCCAGGACCACCCTTCCCGCACTAGGTGTCCAGAAGGATCTTGACGTCATGGTTTTGTGGTTGAAGTCCCAGGGTTGAGGGAGCAAGAGAGAAGGAGCAAGAGAGAAGGAGTGTGAAGAAGTGGGAAGGTGTTTTGTACACCTGTATCTTTTCAATCCCCGCCTTGCTCTTTCCCAGCCCTTGCCTAGCTGAACCCCATCTTCCACCCAGGTCCTCAACCAGCCTCCTCTCTGGACTCCGGGCTCCTGCCCCACAACACTTCCACCTTCCCTCCAATAGCAGTCAGCGGGATCTTTCTAAAGTTCACATCTGACTCTGTCCCTTTCTTGCTCAAAATCCTTCCGTGGCTCCCCAGTTCAGGAGAACGCCCATAGGGTACTGGATAGTTATTATCTTATTTTTTTATCGTATCTCTTGTTTGTCTCTATTATTGTTATTCTACTAGCCGCTCTATTATATATATATTTTTAATTTTTATTTTACTTTTGACTTTTACAGAGTTTTGTCATTTACAGATATGTATGATCCCAGAGTATCCATATGTATATTCCCCCATATTATATTCTAATTTTTTCCTATTACTATTTTGAAAGTATCCTTCTAATACTTTTTCTATGATTATTATTACTGCTCTACTATTACATTGTATCTTATCTGCTATTAGGGCTCCCACCCAAGGTCTCCTTGCCCTCGAGAGCACTCAGGGCAAGTGAGTCTTACTGGGCATGTGGGGAGCCGGGCTGGAGGGGGGCGGTGGGCGGGGCATGCGCACCTGGGTGATGAGGAACTTGGTGAGGCGCTCCGGCAGCCGGCCTTTCTCGCTGGAGAGGATCATCTCCAGCATGTCTCCGTGCAGCTTCTCCATCACCACAAACACCTTCTCTGGGGTTTCGAACATACACTCCAGGTTGACAATCCCTGGGTGCCGCAGACTCTGGGGTGGGTGAGGGAGTGAGGAGGGGGTCAGGACCCAGGTTGCCCATGAACTTGGGATTCCAGAGGGCAAGCCACAGGAGCGGGTGGACGACAAGAAGATGTCCCTGGAGGGCCGTTCTCCCCTGCGGGGGAGGGGTGGCAGTGCGGGAGGGGAAAGGGTTTCCAAGTCCCATCCAGGACCACCCTTCCCGCACTAGGTGTCCAGAAGGATCTTGACGTCATGGTTTTGTGGTTGAAGTCCCAGGGTTGAGGGAGCAAGAGAGAAGGAGCAAGAGAGAAGGAGTGTGAAGAAGTGGGAAGGTGTTTTGTACACCTGTATCTTTTCAATCCCCGCCTTGCTCTTTCCCAGCCCTTGCCTAGCTGAACCCCATCTTCCACCCAGGTCCTCAACCAGCCTCCTCTCTGGACTCCGGGCTCCTGCCCCACAACACTTCCACCTTCCCTCCAATAGCAGTCAGCGGGATCTTTCTAAAGTTCACATCTGACTCTGTCCCTTTCTTGCTCAAAATCCTTCCGTGGCTCCCCAGTACCCTCAGGAGAACGCCCATAGGGTAGGACTGGAACTCCACCCTCCTTCCTAGCCTCACTGCCTGCCACCTTTCTTCACATAGACCATCTAGCAACCTTGAATTTCTTCAAGTTCCTGAAAGACTTTGTACTCCCTCTCACCTCTGGACCTTTGCAAGGACTGGTCCCTCTGCTCAGAACACCTCTGCCCCTTCAGCCTGCACACTGCCTCCTGGAGTGAAGCCTTCTCTGACCATGCCCAGACTGGAGGAAGTGGGAGGGGAAGGCCCTTCCAGGGTGGGAAGGGGGGCAGAGCGGGGCCACAGACTCCAGGGGTTACCTGCAGAATGGCCACTTCGTTCCGGAGTTGACTCTCCTGCTTGGTGGGGAAACGCAGTTTGTCGATGACCTTTACTGCCACGTCGCGCCCTGTCTTCCGGTGCTTTCCTGGGAAGAGCGGAGAGGGCAGATGAGGGGAGCAGGACCTTCCAGTCCTGGCAAATGGAAGCCCCCACTACAGACACAGTCAGGGTTGGGCAGAGGCCATCAAGTGGGGCTCTGAGGGACCCCCAGGAGAGATGTGAGGGGTGGGAGGCCCTAGGAATGAAGGTAGAATGGAAGAGCTCTGAGGAGCTATAACACAGGAAACTAGATTTGTAACCAATCAGAATTCCAGCAACTAGCTCTGTGGCCAATCAGCGGCAGAGTTTGCCTTCCCTATTAATAACGGGAGAAAGTTGTTGGCCTTTCCTAGTGAGAAAACGTGAGCCTGCAACCATCTGCCCCGGGATCCAGCTTTCTCATCAACCAGTGAAGGAAATGAGCATGTCAGAAGGCGAGGTCTGGAGCCCAGAAACCCCCAAGATCCCTTTGTAGGTCGGCTCTTGAAGCATCCTTACCGCCATAGACCACTCCAAACTGGCCAGAGCCCAGCACCTCGTCTGGGAAGATCTGGTAGACAGTGGCGATATCCTGCAGGGTGGGGACGGGGAGAATCAGAGACGTCCACGGAGACGGGGGGTCAAGGAGACTGGGAGGCTGTTGGGAGGGGGGCGGGGTGGGGGAGCACATCCTTGGGGCTGCGGGGTGAGGGGGAGCTCACCACATTCTCTTGAATCTGGCTGTTAGACACAGAGATGCTCAGAGAAGCTTGTCCTGGGGAGAGGGGGAGGCAGAGGTTGAGGAGACCCCAAGCTCAAGACCACCCTCTGGAGACAGCAGTCGGTCAGACTACTGATAGACTCATCCCCTAAGAACCTCAATTTCCTCCTCTGGAAGAATGGGAACATAAAGGGACCTCTCTCCTAGGGCCAGTGAGAGGAGGGAATGAGAGACACTGACAACAGGTCATGAATGAGTTCACAGAGCATTTCATTCTGTGATCTCAGCACCCAGGGCGGCGTGATGACCCCATTTGACAGAGGAGGAAATGGAAGCTCAGTGGGAAACGGACTCGGGCTTCTTCCCCTGAATTTGCCCCACGACCAACCCAACCAGGGCTGGGCATTTCCACCATCCTGATCCTTCTGCTGTCTGAACACATGTGCCCTCCCTGAGGCCTCTCCAGTGCTCCGCCTTCAGCCTCCTCCCTGGTCTCCCCGTCCTGCCTCGATCTCTCCTATTGCCCCTTCCATAGGGAAGCCAGAGGGGATTTTGCCTGCGCAACGCCTAACTCCGTTCTTCCCCTGCTCAAAACCCTGCCATGGGGACGACTGTGGTGGTCCAGGGGTTAAGACTCCACACTCCCAGTGCAGGGGGCCTGGGTTGGATCCCTGGTCAGGAAACTAGATCTCACTCGCTGCTGCTAAGAGTTCCCACGCCCCAACTAACCCTCTTGTGGGATGCAACCAAGACCTGGCATGGCCAAGTCAATAAATATGTTTTTTAATTAAAAAAAAAAACCCACAATCCGGCCATGGCTCCCCAGTCCGCTGAGGAAGAAGGTCAAGTCTCTCAAATGGCTTAACAGGAAGCATGTGGTCCCTCTGCCCCTTGGACTGCGTCTTCTCCCTTGCTTTGTGTATTCCGGACACTCCAGCTTCCTCGCGGGGCCTCCGACGCAGTGCAGGCTGTCCTGTCTCCCGTCCTTGGCACTTGCTCTTTCTTCCGCCAGGAGTGCCCTTTCCCTCCCTCTGGACTGACTGACATCCTCCTGGTCTGCTCAAATGTCACTCCTGGGGCCACATCAGATTCCTCTAGCACATGCTCTACATCCCACACATTCATCCAGGTCGATCTGATGAGTGTCTGTCACTCACCCTGGACTATGAGTTCCGCAGGGCAGTAACCGGGACTCTCTGATCTTCCTGTGCCTCAGCCTGAAGAGATTTCCCATTTCCTTTCCCTTCCTTTCACCCCTCCTCAACTTCCAGGGCTTAGCCCAGATGTTGCCTCCTCCAGGAAGCTTTCCTGGACACTCAGGCTGTGTTGGTTACTCCCACAGCCCTCTGGCTCCCCTGTCCCAGCCCTACCCACTCTGAGTCATCAGTGTCTGGGGACAGGTCTGTCTTCCTTACTGGACTGTGAGTCCCAGGAGGGCGCGGGTCCTGGGCTGTCTTAGTTGGGCCACCAGCATTGTCCGGCACAGGCCAGGCACAAAGAAGCATGAATTAAAAACTGACATGCCCAGGGCCACCCCTGAGGTCTGGGGCTTAATGATTTAGACCCAGGAGCCACATTCTCCACTCAGCCCTTCCCTGGCTCTTTCCTTCTCCAGGGCCCCACCCAAGCCCTCCAAGACTGATCCTCCCAGGGACCTGGGGTGAGGGACTTACGGTGGGGTGCGTGGCCTGGGGCGCTGGGTGCATCCTGGAGGATGACAGGCATCAGCGCCTGGCGGATGGCCGTTTCCCAGCCCCGGGCAGCCTCGGCCCCCTGACCGCTAGGCCCTCCTGGGGCCCCACCAGGGGTTTCGCCCACAAAGTAGGTGGCTTTGGCAGTGACAATCTCGAAGCAGTGTGGGTTGGTGCCTGGGGGCACGAGGCTGAAGTTCTGGGCTGGCTCCACAGTGAGGATTTCAGACAGTGGAATTTCCTGGCAGGGCAGACAGTGCAGGTGAGGGCTCCAGGCTGCCCTCGAGGCTCTCTACTTACTCGAATGAGCACACAGACTCTAGGGTAAGTGAGGAAGGGCCTGGTTTGCATGGAGTGATCACTGAAGCACTCCTGGCAGACGTCTCCCGTCCTTGGCACTTGCTCTTTCTTCCGCCAGGAGTGCCCTTTCCCTCCCTCTGGACTGACTGACATCCTCCTGGTCTGCTCAAATGTCACTCCTGGGGCCACATCAGATTCCTCTAGCACATGCTCTACATCCCACACATTCATCCAGGTCGATCTGATGAGTGTCTGTCACTCACCCTGGACTATGAGTTCCGCAGGGCAGTAACCGGGACTCTCTGATCTTCCTGTGCCTCAGCCTGAAGAGATTTCCCATTTCCTTTCCCTTCCTTTCACCCCTCCTCAACTTCCAGGGCTTAGCCCAGATGTTGCCTCCTCCAGGAAGCTTTCCTGGACACTCAGGCTGTGTTGGTTACTCCCACAGCCCTCTGGCTCCCCTGTCCCAGCCCTACCCACTCTGAGTCATCAGTGTCTGGGGACAGGTCTGTCTTCCTTACTGGACTGTGAGTCCCAGGAGGGCGCGGGTCCTGGGCTGTCTTAGTTGGGCCACCAGCATTGTCCGGCACAGGCCAGGCACAAAGAAGCATGAATTAAAAACTGACATGCCCAGGGCCACCCCTGAGGTCTGGGGCTTAATGATTTAGACCCAGGAGCCACATTCTCCACTCAGCCCTTCCCTGGCTCTTTCCTTCTCCAGGGCCCCACCCAAGCCCTCCAAGACTGATCCTCCCAGGGACCTGGGGTGAGGGACTTACGGTGGGGTGCGTGGCCTGGGGCGCTGGGTGCATCCTGGAGGATGACAGGCATCAGCGCCTGGCGGATGGCCGTTTCCCAGCCCCGGGCAGCCTCGGCCCCCTGACCGCTAGGCCCTCCTGGGGCCCCACCAGGGGTTTCGCCCACAAAGTAGGTGGCTTTGGCAGTGACAATCTCGAAGCAGTGTGGGTTGGTGCCTGGGGGCACGAGGCTGAAGTTCTGGGCTGGCTCCACAGTGAGGATTTCAGACAGTGGAATTTCCTGGCAGGGCAGACAGTGCAGGTGAGGGCTCCAGGCTGCCCTCGAGGCTCTCTACTTACTCGAATGAGCACACAGACTCTAGGGTAAGTGAGGAAGGGCCTGGTTTGCATGGAGTGATCACTGAAGCACTCCTGGCAGACGTAACACTGAAGCAGAGATCAGAAAGATAAGAAAGAGGCCAGCTGGTGGAGGAATGTTGGGGAGAAAGCATGTGCAAAGGTCCTGAGGTTGAAAAGGCTTGTTGTGTTCAAGGGACATGCCACATCCCCATGACATGGATGGTGTCAGGCACACAGGAGGTATGCAATGTTTGATGAGTAAAACGAAGTCAGGCTAGGGCCAGGTCTTCAGGGCTTCATGAGCTACAGGGAGGAGCCTGGGTTTTGTCTCCAGGGCCCTGGGGAGCCATGGAAGGGTTTAGCACAAGGTGGGAAGAAGTTTTCCCTGGCTGTGTGTGGAGGGTCAATGGGAGAGGACAAGACTGACAGAGGGGGCTAGGAGGGAGGCAGAGAGCTCTGGGAGCAGAGGAGGAGGACGGTCAATGGAGAAGAAAGATAGTATGCTTTGGAAAGTGCTGAAAGACAAAAGAAGGGAGGAAGAAAAGAACAAAAGAAGGAGACTTATGAAGCCAGTAAAGCCAGGAGACAGGACTTCACTGGTAGTCCAGCAGTTAGGACTCTGAGCTCCCAAGGCAGGGGGTACAGACTGGATCCCTGGCCGGGGAAGATCCTACACGCCCAGAGCAAACAAAGTAGGAGAAAGAGACACTGTGGCAGGGAAGGCGTCTACGAGAACGTGGCTTGAGGAAGACGGGCGGGATAAGAAGGCAGCAGCCACGGGATGGGTGAGGAAGCTGCTCCAGAGCAGGGCAACAGTGAGAGGTCTGGGTTTCATCCTGAGGGCAGTGAGAGCCATCGAGAGGTTGTGGTGGTTTTAATGGAGGGCAAGGGCAGAAGCAAGGAGACTTGCTGGGACGCAGCGCCGGCACGTGAGGCACTGATGCATGAATACAAAGAATTTGATAAACTAATTATAAAGTAATAATGATAACACACTTATAATTACTGAGAGTTTAAACGGATCTTTAACCTACACCTGGTCCTAAGCTAACTGCCCCACGTAGATTATTTCTTGGAATTCTGACACAGCCCTGAGGCGAGGACTATTCCTGGACGGCCTTTATAGGTGAGAGGCGCAGGGTGCAGAGGGATGAGGGGATTTGCTTCGGTCTCCCTGCTGAAAAGTGATGGAGCCGAGATCAGACACAGGGCAGGGTAGGGCAGGTGGGCGACGCTCGCTGACGGGACGGAAGGGAGCAAGCAGGGGTTGGACAGAAGGTGTGATTCGCAGGCCTTTGGCTGAAGCAACTGGGAGAGGAAGGGAGAAGACAGCGGACAAACAGAAGAGGGCTGGGGGTGCTGGGAGCCAGAAGGCCCACCTTGTAGTATCTGTTGGTCGTGTTGTTCTGGAAGAGCGTGATGCACTTGCAATCCAGGCGCCAATAGTGTCGCTTCCTCTGTTGGGAGAGGCGCTAGAGAGGGTCAGGTTGTCTGCCTGGCATGCAGCTGGGGCTCTAAGCCCAACCAAACCCCGCCCCTAACTCTAGCCCTGCCCACTCTGGATCTTGCCTTAGTCCCGCCCCCAAATCCCGCCCCGCCCCTTTCATCCCCAGAGTACAGTTCGGTTCAGACTCTTGGCGACCGCATGCGCCGCAGCACGCCAGACTTCACCCCTAATTCTAGCCTCGCCCACCCCTCATTTTGCCTTAGTCCCGCCTCCCAAATCCCGCCCCGCCCCCTTCACCCCTAGAGCCACCCCTCTAATTCTAGCTCCGCCTCCAGCATGACCCCGCCCCCTCCAAACCGCAACCAGCCTCTCCTCCTCGCACTCCACCTCCTCCACCTCCAGCCCCACCCGCCCGGGCCCGTCCCACTCACTCACCAGCGTATCCTTGTTACTGTAATGAACCACCCAGCCCTCGCGAAGCGTCGTGCTGGATTTCCGTGTTGTGTGACGCACGGACTGCACCACCCTCATGAGGGGAATGTACCCAAGGGAGCTGGGAGTAGGGAAGAGAAGGGGGCGAGAGGTTACAAGCAGAATACAACCGTAGCACCTGGGGCCACGGCAAGGGGAAGGGGTGGGGTGGTGGGAATCAACCTCTGGGTAGCTAAGGGGATTTGGGCCACACTTTTTGCCTCTGTGTTTCCAGATTTACCAGATTGAGGAAGAGGACTCTTCAGAGGCCCACATTAAGAGGCCGGGTTCCGAAGTCAGGCTGCCTGGCAAGTGCTAATCGCTTCGTGCCTCAATTTCTCCACCCAAAAGGGTTGCTGTGAAAGGTGAAGCTCTTCTTAGGAGCTTAGTATAGTGCTTGGAACACAATGAGCCTCCAGTGAGTGCTAATCAGTGCTGAGCCCATCGATTGTGGGGCCAGCTGTGTGACACCGGGTGAGTGACTCAACCTCTCTGGGCTTCACTTCTCTCCTCTGAGCCCATGCTATGATTACAGTGAGGAAATGAAGGCCAAGAAAAATTAAGTGACTCATGCAACTCCAGAGCTCACGATCTCTGGATCCCTGCACTTGACCTGGACAGCAGTGTCTTGGGCCAGTTCTCTTCGGAGAGGCGCTAGAGAGGGTCAGGTTGTCTGCCTGGCATGCAGCTGGGGCTCTAAGCCCAACCAAACCCCGCCCCTAACTCTAGCCCTGCCCACTCTGGATCTTGCCTTAGTCCCGCCCCAAATCCCGCCCCGCCCCTTTCATCCCCAGAGTACAGTTCGGTTCAGACTCTTGGCGACCGCATGCGCCGCAGCACGCCAGACTTCACCCCTAATTCTAGCCTCGCCCACCCCTCATTTTGCCTTAGTCCCGCCTCCCAAATCCCGCCCCGCCCCCTTCACCCCTAGAGCCACCCCTCTAATTCTAGCTCCGCCTCCAGCATGACCCCGCCCCCTCCAAACCGCAACCAGCCTCTCCTCCTCGCACTCCACCTCCTCCACCTCCAGCCCCACCCGCCCGGGCCCGTCCCACTCACTCACCAGCGTATCCTTGTTACTGTAATGAACCACCCAGCCCTCGCGAAGCGTCGTGCTGGATTTCCGTGTTGTGTGACGCACGGACTGCACCACCCTCATGAGGGGAATGTACCCAAGGGAGCTGGGAGTAGGGAAGAGAAGGGGGCGAGAGGTTACAAGCAGAATACAACCGTAGCACCTGGGGCCACGGCAAGGGGAAGGGGTGGGGTGGTGGGAATCAACCTCTGGGTAGCTAAGGGGATTTGGGCCACACTTTTTGCCTCTGTGTTTCCAGATTTACCAGATTGAGGAAGAGGACTCTTCAGAGGCCCACATTAAGAGGCCGGGTTCCGAAGTCAGGCTGCCTGGCAAGTGCTAATCGCTTCGTGCCTCAATTTCTCCACCCAAAAGGGTTGCTGTGAAAGGTGAAGCTCTTCTTAGGAGCTTAGTATAGTGCTTGGAACACAATGAGCCTCCAGTGAGTGCTAATCAGTGCTGAGCCCATCGATTGTGGGGCCAGCTGTGTGACACCGGGTGAGTGACTCAACCTCTCTGGGCTTCACTTCTCTCCTCTGAGCCCATGCTATGATTACAGTGAGGAAATGAAGGCCAAGAAAAATTAAGTGACTCATGCAACTCCAGAGCTCACGATCTCTGGATCCCTGCACTTGACCTGGACAGCAGTGTCTTGGGCCAGTTCTCTTCGCCTCCTTGAGACTCAGTTTCCTCATCTGTGAAGTGGGCTGCCTCTCCCAATAGCCCTCCTCCCCAAGATGCTTCAACGCCCAACTCTGATCGCCTATGATTCTGTTCCTATACACTCCCAGGAAAGACCTGGGAGAAAGGGACGCTGCGGTTGCAGGCAGCTAGGACCGGGGGCACCAGTAAGAAGCTCCGGGTGACCATGGTGGCCTGAATACCCATCTCCCCTCTGGCCTCGCGTCCCGTCCTCTACCTCTCACATGCTCTGCAGCCATGCCCGGTTCCCTGCTACCCCTGCAACATGCCTCGGGAACCTGGGAAAGTTGTAACTACGGGGTGATGTCATCCCATGGTGGCCCCGGGGAAGGACCTCCATTGGAAGGGCCCTGGGTACCTCTCAGCTTTGCCTCCGTCACCTTCCTCCTCCTCGCTGGCATGGAGAGCGTTTTCCGAGTGGGAGCCGGGAATGAACCCGGAGTCATCTGACTCATCGGTGAGGGAGCTCTTGTCTGCCTCGCTGAAGTCGGTGGCCTCCTCCATGGGCACATCTGGGGTGACATGAGGCGTCAGGGGGCCTTCCACCCAGTGCGGCCCCTCTTTCCCGCTCAGCCCCCAGCCACTCACCTCCATTGATGAGTGCCTCCCCCAGACAGTCATTAGGGACGCGGGTGGCGCAGCGTTTGTGACAGTTGAACTTGCAATCTAGTAGGAGGACAGGGAACGTGAGATAAGTGGGAGGCAGGAAAGAAATTCTCAAGTTCTACGGTTTTAGAATTCCATGCAAAGGGTCATATGAATCTAGATTTCTAAGAGGCTAGGAGTCCAAATTTCTAATGACCGAGGTTCTAGGATTCCAAATTTCCAAAGGTGCCAGGATTTAGGGCATCCCCTCTCAGGGTTGACCCTTGATCCCTAGACCCCAGTCTCAAAAGAGTCTGCTCTTGCTCTTGAGGGTGGGAAAGCTAATGGACCCTTTCTTGGTCATCCTTCCTTTGAGTCAAAGTCCCCAGCTATGGAGCCACTGGAATAAATGGAGGAAGGCCAGATGAAGTGTTGTGGCTTGGCCAGTCCTGGGACTCGAAGGGTCTAAATTTGGTGAGTCTATGGTTCTATGATTCTAGAGTTCTCACCCAGGAATCTAGAACTTAAATGTTTCTATGGCTCTTTAGCTCTAAACATCTAAGATTCTAGAATTTGCTTGTTCTGATGGATTCTAGAATTGGATGACTCTAACTTTTCATGGATCTAGACTTCTGATATTCCAGAATTTTATCAAAGTTCTAGGGATCCTAGATTTATAGGACTCTGGAATTCAATGCCTCCAAGGCCATATGATTCTAGATTTCTCAGACTCAAATGTGGCATTTCTAGCTTTCTATTATTCTCATCTCTTATGGTTTTAAAGTTCTAACATTCTGAGAATCTTTTTTTTTTTACTTTAAAAATACCATGCATTTGGAAATTAAATGTCCACCATTTTAAAAAATTTTATTTATTTATTTTTGGCTACTCTGGGTTTTCACTGCTGCCACAGACTCTTCTCTAGTTGCAGGGAGTGGGGGCTCCTCTCTAGTGGAGGTGAGCAGGTTTCTTGTTGGGGTGACTTCTCTTGTTGTGGAACGCGGGCTCTAGGGCGCACAGGCTTCAATACTTGCAGCTCTGAGGCTCTAGAGCACAGGCTCCATAGTTGTGGCTCATGGGCTTAGTTGCTCTGCAGCATGTGGGATCTTCCTGGATCAGGGATCAAACCCATGTTTCCTGCATTGGCAGGCAAACTCTTTACCACTGAGTTACCAGGGAAGCCCTTAAATGTTCACTTTTAAATGACCAGAGTACCTAAGAAGCCATAACAAGGAACTATTTGTCATAGAAAAAATATGAAAAGAGAATTTACCAGAATTTGTTGCATACAGATGAAACTGCTCAATGCAATTTAATACATTGGAGTCTTGAGTAAGGTATGAAAACAAATAATAGACACCTGAGATCTACTACAACTTTAGAGCTTAAATATTTCTGAGTCTAACGTTCTGTGATTCATTCTGCCGAAGCCTATGATGCAGAAGTCTTGAAGCTTATATTTCTATGGTTGTTTGATTCAAGAATTCTCAAGTTCTACAGTTAGAATTCCATGCTAAGGGTCATATGAATCAAGATGGTTAAGGTGCTAGGAGTGCACCTTTCAAATGACTGAGGTTCTAGGATGCCAGAATGCAGACGGCATCCCCTTCTAGACCCTGTTCTTCTAAGGAACACACCAGAGATTCTTGTTTCCTTCCACAAGCCAGCTGAGATCCTACGCCTCTGAGTGTGTATATGAGTGTGTGTGTGGGTGGGGGGAGTGTTCTGACTCTGAGTCCACAGCCCCCACACCCTGGGGGCCCTCGCTGACCTTTGCACTGCAGGCCTTGGCGAAAGAGGCCCTTGAGGAGTTTCTTGCAAGCCTGGCAGACGGTGGGCCGCGTGTAGCTGTGGATGAGGAAGGTGTGCGGCACCTTGACCTTGGACAGCAGCATCTTATCCAGCTCGATGGGGCGGCCCGGTGTAGGACGAGGCAGAAGATGAAGAGGAGGAGGAGGGCGGGCGGCGAGGGATGAGCTCGGTGGTGCTCCGGCTCTATCAGAGGGCAGGTGTGCAGAAAGGACAGTCAGAGAGCTGCCCCCACGCCTGGGACCCACCACAACCCCACCCCAGCCACTCTGCACTCCCCCAGCCTCTCACCAGCTCATCACTCATGCTGAGCAGGGACTCAGAGGTGCCCAGGCGCACCGAATGGCCACTGGCCAGAGAGGTGGATGACAGGCGTCGCTTGCGAGCCCCGCTGCAGTTGTTGGGGATGCTGAAGGCACAGCGCTTGTGGTAGTTCAGTCCGCAGCCTGTAGGGGGCGCCAGACGGTCAGAGTCACGGCCACTAGCGGGCGGGGCTCAAAGCTCTGCTCGCGTTCCTCCACCCCTTCTCTGCTGAAGCTCTTCTGAAGCTCTGGAGTAGAGCAGATCCCTCGAGACCCGGTCAAGAGACTACAAACCCAATTCAGGCAGGCCACTAGGGGGGGGAACTCGGCAAGAATTACTCAGTTCTAAAAAAGGTCTTGAGTAAGGTATGAAAACAAATAATAGACACCTGAGATCTACTACAACTTTAGAGCTTAAATATTTCTGAGTCTAACGTTCTGTGATTCATTCTGCCGAAGCCTATGATGCAGAAGTCTTGAAGCTTATATTTCTATGGTTGTTTGATTCAAGAATTCTCAAGTTCTACAGTTAGAATTCCATGCTAAGGGTCATATGAATCAAGATGGTTAAGGTGCTAGGAGTGCACCTTTCAAATGACTGAGGTTCTAGGATGCCAGAATGCAGACGGCATCCCCTTCTAGACCCTGTTCTTCTAAGGAACACACCAGAGATTCTTGTTTCCTTCCACAAGCCAGCTGAGATCCTACGCCTCTGAGTGTGTATATGAGTGTGTGTGTGGGTGGGGGGAGTGTTCTGACTCTGAGTCCACAGCCCCCACACCCTGGGGGCCCTCGCTGACCTTTGCACTGCAGGCCTTGGCGAAAGAGGCCCTTGAGGAGTTTCTTGCAAGCCTGGCAGACGGTGGGCCGCGTGTAGCTGTGGATGAGGAAGGTGTGCGGCACCTTGACCTTGGACAGCAGCATCTTATCCAGCTCGATGGGGCGGCCGGTGTAGGACGAGGCAGAAGATGAAGAGGAGGAGGAGGGCGGGCGGCGAGGGATGAGCTCGGTGGTGCTCCGGCTCTATCAGAGGGCAGGTGTGCAGAAAGGACAGTCAGAGAGCTGCCCCCACGCCTGGGACCCACCACAACCCCACCCCAGCCACTCTGCACTCCCCCAGCCTCTCACCAGCTCATCACTCATGCTGAGCAGGGACTCAGAGGTGCCCAGGCGCACCGAATGGCCACTGGCCAGAGAGGTGGATGACAGGCGTCGCTTGCGAGCCCCGCTGCAGTTGTTGGGGATGCTGAAGGCACAGCGCTTGTGGTAGTTCAGTCCGCAGCCTGTAGGGGGCGCCAGACGGTCAGAGTCACGGCCACTAGCGGGCGGGGCTCCAAAGCTCTGCTCGCGTTCCCTCCACCCCCTTCTCTGCTGAAGCTCTTCTGAAGCTCTGGAGTAGAGCAGATCCCTCGAGAGGGCTCTTCCTAGTGTAATTAATGTCAAAGGAAGACTACAAAACCCAATTCAGGCAGAACTGCTAAAGGCTAAGAGGCTGCAGGAATAAAGGTTTGGGGAATTCCCTGGCGGTCCTGTGGTTAGGACTCGTGTTTTCACTATTGAGTGATCCTGGTTCAATCCCTGGTTGGGGAACTAAAATCCCACAAGCCCCGTGAGGCCGCTGGAAAGAAAAGAAAGCTTTGGGTCACGACCACGGACAGGTTAGGTGTTGGTTGAGAGCAAGGGCTTGTTGGACCAGGCAGTGAAGAAGGAAGCCACAGCCACATGGCTAATTGCAGCGTGAAGGCTGTCACAGTTATGAATATTTCTTCCTTCCTTTGCTATGAATATGTGCGTATGCCAATTTTTAAAATTTTTTGGCTACTTTATTTTATTTATTTATTTATTTATTTGCCTCTAAGTCATCGTTTATTTTTCATCCATCTTTATTCCTTGGTATGTGTGGGCCTCCCATTGCAGTGGCCTCTCTTGTTGCAGAGAACTGGCTCTGCAAATTTTTTTCCTTCCCTCTTCTACCCTGTTATCATCTAATGATAACTAACTTTATATCATGATTCTTTGTGACCTCATGGACGGTAGCCCGCCAGGCTTCTCTGTCCTCAGGATTCTCCAGGCAAGAATTCTGGAGTGGGTTGCCATGTCCTCCTCCGGGGGATCTTCCAGACCCAGGGATCAAACCCATGTCTCCAGCATTGGCAGGCGGATTCTTTACCACGAAGCTACCTGGGAAGTCTGATATGTAAGTTACAGGATCTCAAAGGAAAAGCAGAAGTATCACACAAGGATATTGCCTTCTGGAGAAAGGCCATTTTCAGTCATACTCTGGATGGTTGAATCATATCAGGTAGAAGTGTGACTTTGTTCTTTTCTTACTATTTTTAATCTTTGACCATGAAAGAGTCAGGCTCAGCTTGTCATTTCCTACGGGACTTCCTGAACACTTCTCCAAGCATCTCTGGTGATTCCAGATGACTACTCTATGGCTGCTCTCTGGAACAAAGAATGTTCCTCCAGGAACTCTCTTAGCGAAGACTCCGCACTCCCAATACAGGGGGCCTGGGTCCAACCCCTGATCAGGGAACTAGATCCCACATGCCACAGCTAAGATTTGGCATGTTGAAACTGAGACCCATTGCAGCCAAATATATATACATAGATAGATATAGATACATTTTTAAAGAATGTTCCTCGAGTCTTTGGAAGCTTCTTTAGGAACTCCTCATGAAGCCTCTCTTCTGGCAGCCCACCTGTTACAGACTTTCCTGCTCAGTTACTCCTCCTCAAAGGCAGCCTCGAATGCATGCTGTCACACTAGAGGCAAGCTTGGGAACCACTACTGGCACTGTGAGGAGCTCCAGGATGACTGATGGTCAGCTCTGTGCGTCCCATCGCGGGTTATTCAAACATCAATCTGTGGGTTGCGGCGAAGGTATTTGGAGATGTGATTCAAGTCCACAATCAGCTGACTTTAAGAGGGAGATCATCCTACTTAATTAATCTGGGTGGGCCTATTTCAGGCAGTTGAAAGGGTTAAAGAGGAACCTGAGATTTCGCAGGTGGAGAGGAGCCCTGCCTGAGAGTTCCGGCCTGTCCTTCTTGACGCCCCGCCCCGCGGACTTCAGAGTTGTCAGCGCCCATAATCCTGTAGGCCAGTTCCTTTCAAAAATCCCGGAATATATGCTCCCTGCGGCCTCTGTTTCTCCTGTGGATCCCAGACTGGTGTGCGTTCCCTGTCACCTCTTCTCTGCGCCAAAGCTCAGTCCCTGACAGCTTCCTCGGAGCTCCACCTCCCAGTCCCCGCCCCCACCCAAGCCCCGCCTCCTCCATCGGAGCCCCACCTTAAGCCCCACCTCCTGGCCCTGAGCGCCATCCGGCCCCGCCCCCAAGTGCCCACCCAACCTCTTGGCCCCGCCTCCAGCCCCCAGGTCTCTTACCATCACACTTGAGGCCTTGGCGCACCAAGCCGAAGAGCATCTCGCCGCAGTGGTCGCAGAAAGCAGGCGCTCGGTAGGAGTGCACGGTGAGCGCATGAGGGCGGATCTGGAAGTCCTCGAAGGTGGCTGAAGCTGCAGGCAGCAGGGACGGACGGACGGTTGAGCCGCGACCCGCGATGGCCATTTCGGCCTCCGCGTTCGCAGGCTTCTCACAGTCCTCCCAGCTTCAAGGTTTGATCTGTCTTTCAATCATTTACTCGCATCTTACATTCGACCTGGGTTCAAATCCCAGCTCCGCCACTGGCCAAAAACGCTTATGTGTCTATGCCAGGGGCTGAGGGGAGGGGGAATGGGAGATTGTTTCAAAGGTACAGAATTCCACTTTTGCAAGATGAAAACAATTTTGCAGGTTGATTGCCTAACAATGTGAATGTAAGTAACGCTGCTAAAAAGGAGACTATTTTTTTTTTTTTAAACAGGAGACTTTTAAAACTGTTAAGATGGTAGTTTTATGTTGTGTAAATTTCATCACAGTTTAAAAATGTTTAACTAGAAAAAATACACATGCTTGGGTCCCATCCTCAGAGTTTCTGATCAACCTGATCGAGGAAGTGTTAAAAAAAAAGAGAGAGAGAGAGAGAAAAGACAAAAAACAGAACAAAACATCTTTGTATCTCAATTTTCTCAGCCTTAAAATGGAAATTCAACAGATATTTACTGGATACTGTTGTTCTAGGGGCTGCGGACACTACATAGCACAAAACAGACCAAATGTCTCCCTGGCCTCTATGAGGGAGACTGACAAACAAAATAAATAAGAGAAATATTCTTATTTAACAGTCTCTCAATCTAGCAGTTACTCTGTGGCAGACACTATGCTGAATTCTTGTTGCTATTTAGTCACTAAGTTGTGTCCAACTCTTTGGCGGAGGCTGAAGCCCGCTGGCTCCTCTCTCCATGGGGTTTCTCAGGCAAGAATACTGGAGGGGGTCGCCATTTCCTTCTCCAAGGGCTCTTTCTGACCCAGGGATCGAACCTGTGTCTCCTGCATTGGCAGGTGGGTCCTCTACCACTGAGCCCCCAGGGAAGCCCACTGTGCTGAGTTCTTTCTAATATTAACAAGTTTAGCCTTCTCAAGAGCCCACCGAGGTACATCATTATCCCAGTTTTCTAGATGAAAAGACTGTAGCACAGATAGACCAAGCAATCTGCCCAAGGTCACAGTTAGCAAGGTGCCACACTCGAATTCGAACCCAGGCCAAGATGGCTTTAGAGTTCATGCTTCTAGCACTGTACTTGAGTTAGCTGCTTCATCATGTCCAACTTTTTTGCGACCCCATGGACTGTAGCCCACCAGGCTACAGGTGTCGATGGAATTCACCAGGCAAGAATGCTGGAGTGGGTAGCCATTCCCTTCTCCAGGGGATCTTCCCAACCCAGTGTATATACTGCTTCTGAAATTTGTAAGGAGTGAAATATGCAGGTGAGACCTCACTAAATGCTTGGGATAAAAATTGAGCAGAGGGAAGAAGCAAGAGGTACCCTTTTAAATAGGTGGTCCGGGGAGTTCCCTGGCAGTCCAGGGGTTAGGACTCAGCGCTTTCATTGCCTGGGGCTGGAATTCAATCCCTGTTCCAGTAACTAAGGCATGTTACACAGCCAAAATAAAACAAGTGGTCAGGGAAGGCTTCCTTAAGGAGGTGGCATTAAGACATAGGCCTGAAAAAGGTAAGGGTCTGGGCTAGGCAGATATATTGTGGTTTGGACAGTAAAGAGTCCGCCTACACTGTGGGAGACCTGGATTGATCCCTGGGTTGGGATGAGCCGCTGGAGGAGGCCATGGCAACCCCCTCCAGCATTCTTGCCTGGAGAATTCCCATGGACAGAGGAGCCTGGTGGGCAGCAGTCCACGGGGTTGCAAAGAGTTGGATGTGACTGAAGCGACTTAGTCCAGCACAGTTCTTTTTTAAAGGTTAAAATTCATATATGGAAAGCTTGCTTTCTCTCTCTCTCTTTTTTTTTTTTTGGCCTCATCACGCTGCTCATAGGATTTTAGTTCCTGGAACAGGGGTTGAACCTTCGGCCCTTGGCAGTGAGAGAACAGTCTTAACCACTCGACTGCCAGGGAAGTCCTGGAAAGCCCTTAAAAGACACAGGGAAAATGCTCAGTCAAAGTGAGCTATTATTTTAAAAGTTTTGTTTTTGGACAAAATTCTGTTCCATTCCCCACCCCCACCCAAATTTCTGTCTATCATTAAGTCACTTTTCTTGGTATTATGCAATGGAAAGGGAACCATGTTCTATGTGCCAAGCACTGTTTACACACTCAGGATAAAGCTCTGAACAAGAGAGATTTTTCACCCCACTCTCAGAGAGCTGACATTCTCTTGGGGAGAGAGACAAAAAAACATTAAAAAAAAGAGAGAGAGAGAAAGAAAAAAAATCATAGGGACTTCTTGGGCTCCCAATGTAGGGGGCCCAGGTTTGATTCCCTTGGTCAGGGAACTAGATTCCATGTGCCACCACTAAGACCTGGTAAAGGCGAGACAAAATGGCTGCAGTAGGGCTTCCCCTGGTGGTCCAGTGGGTAAGGACACTGCCTTGCAGTGCAAGGGGCGCCAGTCCGATCCCTGGCCTGGGAAGATCCCACATGCTGCGGAGCGACTGGACGGATATGTCCAACTACTGATCTGGAGCTCTGGAGTGCATATGCCCAGAGCTAGTGCTCTGTGATGAAAGAGGCCACTGCGATGAGAGGCCCACACAGGTCAAAGAACAAAGATGGATGAAAATAAATAAATGAAAGACCAATAGAAGTGGCCAAAAAAAAAAAAGAAGGCAGTGTGAAGACATGAATTGCAGAAATTGGCAAAGTCCAGGTCACGCACAGCCTTGTGACCATGGCGAGGAGTTTGCATTTTCTTCCAAGAGTACTGGGAGCCATGGGAGAATTGTGAGCAGCGGAATGTTGTGAGTTGACTTGGGTGTTACTGCAGTAATCTAGGCAGGAGGTGACAGCGGCTTGGATCCGTAGAGGGAATAAGAAATCGTTTCAGGATGTAACTTAAGGGTGAGACCAATAGGTCTCATGATGGACCGAATGAAGGGATGAGAGAAAGAGTCATGGATGGCCCAGGGTTTGGGACATGAGCACCTGAGTCCATGGCGATATCCTTCACTAAGCTGGAGAAGATGGGGGAGATTAAGAGTTAGAACACTGGGAGACTTCCCTCGAGGTCCAGTGGTTAAGACAATGAACTTTCACTGCAAAGGGTATGGGAGTCAAAGTGAGCTATTATTTTAAAAGTTTTGTTTTGGACAAAATTCTGTTCCATTCCCACCCCACCCAAATTTCTGTCTATCATTAAGTCACTTTTCTTGGTATTATGCAATGGAAAGGGAACCATGTTCTATGTGCCAAGCACTGTTTACACACTCAGGATAAAGCTCTGAACAAGAGAGATTTTTCACCCCACTCTCAGAGAGCTGACATTCTCTTGGGGAGAGAGACAAAAAAACATTAAAAAAAAGAGAGAGAGAGAAAGAAAAAAAATCATAGGGACTTCTTGGGCTCCCAATGTAGGGGGCCCAGGTTTGATTCCCTTGGTCAGGGAACTAGATTCCATGTGCCACCACTAAGACCTGGTAAAGGCGAGACAAAATGGCTGCAGTAGGGCTTCCCCTGGTGGTCCAGTGGGTAAGGACACTGCCTTGCAGTGCAAGGGGCGCCAGTCCGATCCCTGGCCTGGGAAGATCCCACATGCTGCGGAGCGACTGGACGGATATGTCCAACTACTGATCTGGAGCTCTGGAGTGCATATGCCCAGAGCTAGTGCTCTGTGATGAAAGAGGCCACTGCGATGAGAGGCCCACACAGGTCAAAGAACAAAGATGGATGAAAATAAATAAATGAAAGACCAATAGAAGTGGCCAAAAAAAAAAAAGAAGGCAGTGTGAAGACATGAATTGCAGAAATTGGCAAAGTCCAGGTCACGCACAGCCTTGTGACCATGGCGAGGAGTTTGCATTTTCTTCCAAGAGTACTGGGAGCCATGGGAGAATTGTGAGCAGCGGAATGTTGTGAGTTGACTTGGGTGTTACTGCAGTAATCTAGGCAGGAGGTGACAGCGGCTTGGATCCGTAGAGGGAATAAGAAATCGTTTCAGGATGTAACTTAAGGGTGAGACCAATAGGTCTCATGATGGACCGAATGAAGGGATGAGAGAAAGAGTCATGGATGGCCCAGGGTTTGGGACATGAGCACCTGAGTCCATGGCGATATCCTTCACTAAGCTGGAGAAGATGGGGGAGATTAAGAGTTAGAACACTGGGAGACTTCCCTCGAGGTCCAGTGGTTAAGACAATGAACTTTCACTGCAAAGGGTATGGGTTCAATCCTTTGTCCGGGGAACTGTAGATCCCATTTGCCACCCAGTACGGCAAAAAAAAAAAAAAAAAGGCAAAATCAACATTTCTGTCTTGGACAGGCTATATCTGAGATGCCTGGAGATATCCAGTAAAAGAGTCAGGAAGACAGCTACAAGAAGAAGACTAGGGTTTGGGGAGAGACCAGGATGAAGACAAAAATCCAAGAGTGGTGAGCCTTTAGGAGGGAGGTAAATCCAAACTTCTAATTGTTCTCCATCCATCCAACAAATTTTACTGAGCGATGCAGTACTAGGGGTTGGGGTAGGCGGCAGGGAAGGACGCACAGCCTGAATAGGGAAGGTACCTCCCACCCACCCCAGCCCTTCTGAAGGAGTGGAGGGCTAAAGATTGTTTGAAGTGCTGAGAGCTGACCTATGGATCAAATGGGAATGGCCAGTGGGTGGGCTAGATTTTGGCTGAAAATCCAGGTGCCCGAGTTTCACCTCCCGCTGCAGAGTCTGATTGAATCTAGCACTTCATCGACAGGAAATACAACAGCAAAACAGTTTGAACTTGATATCAAAGTGACGCGTAGATTTAGAAAGCGGCAGATCAGAAATGCACAGCTCAATACAATGTGCTCTCCCCGCCAAATCCAGCTTCTTCAAAAGCACCTACTCTCCTGGCTTATACCAAAATAGCGCAAACGTCTCTGTGCGTCGTAAATGGAACGATTCAATGAGGGCTTCTGGCCCTCAGCATTAGGGCCAGAAGCATTAGGTGCGTGAGATTCATCCGCGTTGTCGTGGCTCATTTACGTTCACTGTTGGGCGAATTCCACGGTATGCAATCTATCCACTCTGGCAGCTGGAGTTTTTAAAAGCGCCGGTGGGGCTTCTAATTGCAGCCAGGACTTAGAACCACAGGTCTCTAACTTTAAGAACTAAGTTTCTGGGTTTACTCCCCACCTGCTCTTAACGATGCCCCGCCCCCGCTCGAGGCTCCGCCCCTAGGCGTGCCTCGGCCTCTCACCCGACAGTACCACCTCCACCAGGTCGCCCTCCTGGATGTCTCCGGCGGAGCGCACCAACTGCAGGAGGTTGGCCGACGTGGGGTCATGTTTGAAGAGCAGGATCTTGTCGTAAAGGCCGTAGAAGCCACACTCGGGGAACTGAGGGGCGGGAGAGGGAGGTGGTGACGGGAAAGCTCAGAGCAGCGGTCTGGAACCCTCCCGGGGCAGGGCCGACTGTTTCCCCCGGAAACTCAAGAGACCCTGCAGCCCCTAGCTTCCTGCCCGCTCCCTCTCAAGCCCAGCTCTGCGCCCAGCCAGGCAGAGTGCCAGGGCCCCAGGTGTGCTGAGAGAAAGCTGCCTGCCAGAGTGGTTTGGGAGGGAGACGGGATCTGGGAACCAGGGGTCCTAGAATCTTCTGGAGGTGTGTGTGGGGTGAGCACCCCTTCCCTTTTCTCCCCACCACCTCCTGCTTCCCCCGTGCCCCCTCCCCCCAACCACCGGTTTCCTTCCTGGATCTACTGTCCCTGTTACCTGGCTCCAGGCCCAGCACTGGGACTGGGCGGTCTAGATTTAAGCCTCCCAGTTGGGGACGAGGTGGGGGTGCAGAAAGGCTAGGGCTCAAAGGCATTCGAGATAGGCAGAGTCCCCCACCCAATGCCCCAAGGACCCAGGTGTCCCAGTCCCCAGCTGGGGGTGGGGCAGGAAATGAAACCTGTCGAAAAGAAAGCGAAACCACCCAGGTGGAGCCACTGGAAGGAAGGAAAGGGGCCTTGCGACACCTGGACGAGGAGGGGAGCAGAAAAGAAAACTGGGGTGAGGCCTGAGGGGGTGGGCTGAGAACTTGAGCATTTCACCTAGGAGACAAGTGGCTCTCCCCTGAGCCTGTTTTCCCAGGGAGCAGGCTGAGGTGGGCGTGGGAGCTGGTTGAGGACAGGGCTTGGTGGCAAAGGAAGCTCTTGCTGCTGGGAGAGTCCACGGGTGGTCAGGACCCCCAGAGTCCTAACTGCCTGGGGGAGGGTTGTCTTTCTCTAAGATTCCTTGTCTGTAAACTAGGAGAGTTGGCCCAGTTTCTCATGTTTTCTCTGAAGCCCAAAGAATTCATTCCCAACCATCTAAGACCTTGTCGTGCCTCGGCCTCTCACCCGACAGTACCACCTCCACCAGGTCGCCCTCCTGGATGTCTCCGGCGGAGCGCACCAACTGCAGGAGGTTGGCCGACGTGGGGTCATGTTTGAAGAGCAGGATCTTGTCGTAAAGGCCGTAGAAGCCACACTCGGGGAACTGAGGGGCGGGAGAGGGAGGTGGTGACGGGAAAGCTCAGAGCAGCGGTCTGGAACCCCCCCGGGGGCAGGGCCGACTGTTTCCCCCGGAAACTCAAGAGACCCTGCAGCCCCTAGCTTCCTGCCCGCTCCCTCTCAAGCCCAGCTCTGCGCCCAGCCAGGCAGAGTGCCAGGGCCCCAGGTGTGCTGAGAGAAAGCTGCCTGCCAGAGTGGTTTGGGAGGGAGACGGGATCTGGGAACCAGGGGTCCTAGAATCTTCTGGAGGTGTGTGTGGGGTGAGCACCCCTTCCCTTTTCTCCCCACCACCTCCTGCTTCCCCCGTGCCCCCTCCCCCCAACCACCGGTTTCCTTCCTGGATCTACTGTCCCTGTTACCTGGCTCCAGGCCCAGCACTGGGACTGGGCGGTCTAGATTTAAGCCTCCCAGTTGGGGACGAGGTGGGGGTGCAGAAAGGCTAGGGCTCAAAGGCATTCGAGATAGGCAGAGTCCCCCACCCAATGCCCCAAGGACCCAGGTGTCCCAGTCCCCAGCTGGGGGTGGGGCAGGAAATGAAACCTGTCGAAAAGAAAGCGAAACCACCCAGGTGGAGCCACTGGAAGGAAGGAAAGGGGCCTTGCGACACCTGGACGAGGAGGGGAGCAGAAAAGAAAACTGGGGTGAGGCCTGAGGGGGTGGGCTGAGAACTTGAGCATTTCACCTAGGAGACAAGTGGCTCTCCCCTGAGCCTGTTTTCCCAGGGAGCAGGCTGAGGTGGGCGTGGGAGCTGGTTGAGGACAGGGCTTGGTGGCAAAGGAAGCTCTTGCTGCTGGGAGAGTCCACGGGTGGTCAGGACCCCCAGAGTCCTAACTGCCTGGGGGAGGGTTGTCTTTCTCTAAGATTCCTTGTCTGTAAACTAGGAGAGTTGGCCCAGTTTCTCATGTTTTCTCTGAAGCCCAAAGAATTCATTCCCAGCCATCTAAGACGATTCAAGAATTTGGATATTTTGGGCTTCTAGCGTGCTCCTATGATAGGATTATCCAATTCTGGATTCCCACAAATGATCATTATAAGTTTTAGACTCTCAGCCACCTAGATTAGCAGCAGCCTAATAGTTTAATGTGCTAGGAATCTGCCAAACTAGGATTCTAATCCTTTAGCCTGAAAGGATTTCAACAACCCAGCATATCAACATTCTACGTGTTAATGCTCTAGGAGTCGAACGATGTGGGAATCGAATATTCCAACATTTTAATGTTTTAGAATTTCAACCACCTTGGTTGAACACGTTACTATCCGAGGAGTCAGTTAGCTAGCAGTTACATGTTCCCACAATGGAGAACTCTAACATTTGTAAAGATCAAAATTCCCACAGCAGAGTAGCCCACTACTTTGAATGTTCTAGAATTCAAGCACAGGGTCCCACCTGATTTGCCCAGGTCCCAACCCCAGTGACCACGGTGTCTAAAGCGAAGAGTTGGGTGGGGCTGGGGAAGGCTGTGTGAACAGGCCGGCTTCAGCCTCGGTAGCTGAGGGGTGGGGACACTGGTAAGGTGTGGGGACAGACACCTCACAGCCTCTGGGGACCTGGAAGAGGCATGCCTGCCCCTCCACACACACCCCTCAGGCCCAGGGAGGGCTGAGCTGGGTCTGTGCGACCTCACTTGCCCCTGGCAGCTAGTCCAGGCACCCACACCCACACCTGTCACCTGATCGCCATGGCCGGCCCGGCTTCAATTTCTACTGTTTCCACCCAGGGGGAGGTTGGGGTGGGCCTGGGCAGGGAGGTCCCCCACATCTGCGGCTCCCACCTGCCCCTTCCTCTCAGCTCCCAAACCTGGCCAGCCACTCCCTTCCTCCCTGCTGTCTGTGGCAAACAACATGCAGGGACATGTACTTTGGGGAGGCCTCTGGGGCACCCCACCCCAGGCCTCTCTGAACGCGGCGGTGAGGTGCAACGCGGCGGGGGGAGGGGGGGCAATAACCCTCCCCAATTCCTAAGTCGGTCAAGGCTTAGCCCCCTTCTCTCCCTCTTCATGACACTGGGCTCCAGGTAGCCTCTGCAGCTGCCCCCTTCTTCCAGACCTCTCTTCCAGCTAGGGGTGGGGGAACCCGTTGCCCTCACCTTCTGATCAACAATGGAGCAAGCCAGCTGCTTCACGTGGGCCAGCTCAGAGGCAGCGGGCAACAGCACGAACTCGCGGGTGAGACCGATCTGGATGTGGAAGGAGACCCCCGAGCCCGGGGCCGGGACCTGGGGCAGCAGCGGTGGCGGTGACTGCAGTTCCAAGCCGCCGGAGGGCGAAGGAGACCCCGGCCCGGGAGAGCCCGGGAGCCCCGCGGGATATGAGGGGGCGGCGGCCATTGGGCGAAGCCCGGAGTCCGCCGCCCGGCGCCCACCCGGGATCCGACTGAAGGAGCCTGAGCAGGGAGGCTCGGGTCAGTGGATCCGAGGGATCTTGTAAACTGGTACTGGGAACGCGGGAGTCCCAGGGAGAACCCTGGTAGGCTGAAGGAACTTGAGGATGGTGGGACCCGGGAAAGTTAGAGAAAAGGTATCTCGTGGATCAGACGCCTGCCCGGGAATTAAGGGATCACAGACGGTCAGAAAGGAGAAATCTAAGGGTTTCGGAGGTGGTGGAAGTATTTGGGAGATACCAAGAAATCAAAGAAGAAAATCTAGTAGGTCCAGGTCACAGGGATCAGAAGAGCCCAGGATCCAAAGGATCCCCAGAGAGAGAAGGGATTGGAAAGGGACCAGGTGGAGTCAAGAATCCAGCTCTAAGCAGAGGAGCCATGGCCGGCCCGGCTTCAATTTCTACTGTTTCCACCCAGGGGGAGGTTGGGGTGGGCCTGGGCAGGGAGGTCCCCCACATCTGCGGCTCCCACCTGCCCCTTCCTCTCAGCTCCCAAACCTGGCCAGCCACTCCCTTCCTCCCTGCTGTCTGTGGCAAACAACATGCAGGGACATGTACTTTGGGGAGGCCTCTGGGGCACCCCACCCCAGGCCTCTCTGAACGCGGCGGTGAGGTGCAACGCGGCGGGGGGAGGGGGGGCAATAACCCTCCCCAATTCCTAAGTCGGTCAAGGCTTAGCCCCCTTCTCTCCCTCTTCATGACACTGGGCTCCAGGTAGCCTCTGCAGCTGCCCCCTTCTTCCAGACCTCTCTTCCAGCTAGGGGTGGGGGAACCCGTTGCCCTCACCTTCTGATCAACAATGGAGCAAGCCAGCTGCTTCACGTGGGCCAGCTCAGAGGCAGCGGGCAACAGCACGAACTCGCGGGTGAGACCGATCTGGATGTGGAAGGAGACCCCCGAGCCCGGGGCCGGGACCTGGGGCAGCAGCGGTGGCGGTGACTGCAGTTCCAAGCCGCCGGAGGGCGAAGGAGACCCCGGCCCGGGAGAGCCCGGGAGCCCCGCGGGATATGAGGGGGCGGCGGCCATTGGGCGAAGCCCGGAGTCCGCCGCCCGGCGCCCACCGGGATCCGACTGAAGGAGCCTGAGCAGGGAGGCTCGGGTCAGTGGATCCGAGGGATCTTGTAAACTGGTACTGGGAACGCGGGAGTCCCAGGGAGAACCCTGGTAGGCTGAAGGAACTTGAGGATGGTGGGACCCGGGAAAGTTAGAGAAAAGGTATCTCGTGGATCAGACGCCTGCCCGGGAATTAAGGGATCACAGACGGTCAGAAAGGAGAAATCTAAGGGTTTCGGAGGTGGTGGAAGTATTTGGGAGATACCAAGAAATCAAAGAAGAAAATCTAGTAGGTCCAGGTCACAGGGATCAGAAGAGCCCAGGATCCAAAGGATCCCCAGAGAGAGAAGGGATTGGAAAGGGACCAGGTGGAGTCAAGAATCCAGCTCTAAGCAGAGGAGCCATTTAAGAAGGGGGCCAGAGGGATGCACCAGACCTTGGGGATGGAGAGCAGGAGCCTCTGAGTCGGGGATCGAATGGATCCCGGGGATCCGATGGCGGGCCTGGGGATGGGTAAGAGGTATCCCAAGGGCCGAGGTGCTAAGGAGGGAATCTCACGAGTCTCGAAAGTTGGAGAATAATTCGGTCGGGGGCCGCGGAGAAGGGGGTGTTACCATCGGCAGTGGGGTGGCGAGGGTGGGAGGGGAGGGAAAGTCGCCTGGCGCAGAGCGCCGGTGGCTCTTTTTCCCCCTCCAAAGTTTAACTCAGCGGCGGCAGCCCAGGAGGAAGTGGCCAGAGTGACAGTTCAGTCGGCCAATCGGCGCTGGCCTTGGTGACGTCATAGAGGGCGGAACCCGAAGAGGGCCTGGGGGCGGAAGAGGAGGGCGGGCTCAGCGTCTCCGAGTTGGGGGCAACACCTCCCCCGCCCCGGCCTGGGGACCTGGGGTGGGAGATGCAGGGCCGGGAGGAGAGACTGACTTCTTCCCCCAACAAACCACAACTGGAAACTTAACTTTTCCCTGAGCTGGAGAGGGAGGTGCAAGCCACCCTCACCCTCACCACAGGTCGCGACGCTGGGGTTAAGGAGGCGTCTGGCCCTTTAAGGAAGGGAGTCATCTCTCCTGGCCTGCATCCGGCGCCCACCGCAGGGGAAAGGGTGGGAGACAGTGTCAGGTCCGGCCCGCTCTCCGGGGTGAGCCTCCCTTTTCCCAGAGCGTCACCTCGCCCTCCCCTGCAACACGCCCCAGCCCATTCCACAGGTGGGAAGGTCGAGGCCTCCAGATGGGCAGAGATCCTTGCCTCAGGTCTCGCTCCAGCAACCACAGTGCCATGAGCAGACTGGAGGGGTCAGGGATGGAGCACCCCGTGCGAGTCAGGCGCAGGGCAGGTGTTAGTTTCCTTCCATCAGCGCCCCACTAGGCCCCAGTCTTTAGGAGGGTGAGGAGCCAGAAAAACCCTGAGGGAAACTGGAAGGATCCTAGCCACCCAGGAGGGCCACACATCCTCACTTCATAGATAGAAAGCAGTGTTCTCCTGGGCACCTGTTCACGTGTCTGTCTCTGGGTGACTTTAGGTTGGTGACTTCCCCACTCTGAGCCTGTTTCTGTCTTAGATGGGACAGCAGGACTGACCCCAGAGGGTCTTCGTGGGAATGAGTGAGATGGTATAAGAGTACCTAGAACACAGCAGAAGCTCAGGTCATGCTGGCTGTGGCTATAACGTGCTGGGATAAAGGGGTGGGCACCTCAAACGCTCAGGTGTGGGTAGATTTGCTCAGTCATTCAGCAAGTATAAACTGAGGCTCTAGAATGTGCCAGGGCGTTATAAAACACCCCTTTGAGAAGCCTTATTATTCTCTTCCCCAGCTAATAATAAGGGCGACTACCATTAGTTTACATACAGGAAGCTGAACCCTCAGAGAGGCAAAGGGACTCGTCCGAGAGCATCCAGCCACTAGCTACCGCCCACTGGTTTCATGGAGAGGCCAAGGCCTGGCTGTGCCCCAGAGGCACCAGAAGGAGACAGGCCACCGCATCTGGGCTCCCAACCAGCTGGGCTGGGTGGGGAATGAGAACCTCAAGATGAGCCCCTGTTCCTGGTAGAGGGTTGTTGGGGGGCAGCTGAGGTCGGTACAGTAGCGAATCTGCCACCACATCCGGGGGCCTGCTGGGGCTGGGGAAGGAAGTCTGAGGCTGGGGTGAAAACCTAAACCACCACCTGGGGAAGCTGCTCAGAGCCAGAGGGATGAGCGGGGAATGAGGCCACGTGGCGTCCAGAGCTGGGCTGCTGTCAGCCTCTGCTGATGGTCCTCTGCCCACCTGCGTTCAGAAGGGCAGGTGACCACCGTGGTGATAGCCCATAGGAGTGCGTACTTCTCAGGCCTTCACCCTGCCTCAAGGGTTCATGAGGCCCTGACGGGAGTCAGGCCCTGTTCTGGGCACTGGGGTACAGCCCTTGAGGAGCCAGCAGGTGGGCATTACTATCTGGCTCACTTTACTGGAGATGCTGAGGTCCAGAGAGGTGCTGGGACTGGCCCACGGACCCCTGGCTGGTAGGGGTGGAGGCCTAGCAAGCAGAGGGGGTCCCCAGGGACTGGATACAAATTCTGATGACCTGCTGGGCCCTGGACAAGCTCCTCAAGCTCAGGCCGCTATCTCTTATCCTCTGTAGCTTGGGCGTATGGGTCTGTCCCTACTCTGAGGCTGAGGACCCAGTGCAAGGGCACGTGAAGAGCTTAGCACAGGGTCTGGTTCCTGAGGAGCGCGCAGCTGGCCACTGTGATTCCGCCAACTCAAGAGAAGGGAGAGGGCATGGACTCCTCCTGGCGGCTTGCGTCTCCTGTCTCCTCCGGGCAGCTCCCAGCAGGGCGGAGGAGTTCCAAGCGGGCTGGCCCTAGGGTCTCCCTTCCTTCCCGCTCCGCTTCAGCAGGCCCGGGGGTGGGGCAGCGAGGCCAGGCAAATGTTGAGTGCTCTGGGTCAGCCCTTTGGCTTTGCTACCATCTCGTGCTGGGGGCAGGGAGGGGACGAGGAGTCTTGAGCTGAACTGTCCCACTGTGGCGTCTACTGGGCAGGGCTCTGCCACCAGGCTGCTGCCGCAGCCCCTGGGGAGACAGCGCTCAGGGACAGAGAGGAGGGGCCCGGGGAGATTCGCTCCTGTGCCCACACTTCCGTCCCTCCACCCACACCCCACCCTACCACAAAACCCCAACCCACCATATCCCCTCTCTCCAAGCTCCACCCACCCCTGGCAGAGCCAGCCGCTCCTCCCTGAAAGTCCCCGGGCCCCGCAGCAGTCAGCACGGCCACCGAGCTTACTCCAAAGGGTTTATTGAGGACAAGTTTCACATCCAAGTCCAGGGCAGAGGGGATGGGGCTTATAAACAGGAACTTGGGATGGGCCCGAGGGCACAGGGGGACCCCAAAAAGAGTGAAATAAATAGAGGGAGAGAGTGGGGGTCAGGAGAGGAGAGGGCCAGACTATCACACAGTGATAACAACATGGGTGGGGGTGGGGCGCCATTAAAATCCCATTTATTTATACAGATATACAGGGAGTTATGGGGGGCCCGGGGGCCCCACTCCACCCTCCATGCCCCACGGAGGGGCAAGAGAAGGCTATCTCTCCCCATGGGAGACCCCATGGGGTTTGGGGGCTGCTCTTGGAGGACTGTCGGGGGAGGTAGGGGCGGACGCTCCCCCTGGGGGCAACACCTGCTCCCAGGCAGATTTGGGCCCTGGCGGCGCTGGGTAGTGTCTGGAAAGCTGTGCTGAGGCAACTGGAGGGGAGGGGATCTGCTGGGCACCCCCAGCCCCCGCCTGGAGGACAGCCCGGCCAGCAGCTGGCCCCGGGGCCCCCGCAGGCCCAGAGCAGGGGCGTGGGGCGCCTCCCGCACAGCTCCATGGAGGAGGAGAAGAGGGGTGGGGGTTCAGAGAGAGAACCTGGCACCTTCTGGCGTCTTGGAAAAGCTGAGTCCCAAGGACACCCAGCCCTGGTTGTGTGGCCCCCGAGAAGGCGGCTCAGAGACCTGGAGTGGGTGTCAGGGTGAAGAGAAAATTCCCAGAGACCATCCTGGAGGGCGATTCCTGAAGGAGGCCACGACCCCGCGGGAGGCCAGGGAAGGGCCTCCTGGGGAAAGGGCTGTTAGCACCACCAGGCCCCAAGGCAGGCAGGAGGCAGCCGGGCCTTGGGGTCTCAGACGGAGGCTGGGGGTCGCCTAAGGGAGACAGAAGGGAGGGGAGACTGGACCACGACCTCCAGGGCTCCAGAGATCAGCCAGCTCCAGCCCCTCCTTTGAATGCCCTGGGGCCACCCTGGCGACGGTCACAGGACAGCCCACCTAGGGATGAGACTCCGGAAATGCCAGGCGAAGGGGTGGACGTACGTGAGGGCCCCGCAGGAACGAGGATGCAGGGGGCTTTTCCCCTCCCAACCCAAGGCTCCGTCCCTCCCTCTGGCCCCTCACCTCAGTCCCACTGCCGGGCCCCGCCCCCAGCTGGCGTGGCAGCCTGGGCAGGGCCAGGTGGGCATCATACGAAGACCTTGGCCAGGGCGTCGGCACCCGCGCTGGCGATGAGGGCCTTGCTGGGGTGGCAGGCGACTGCGTGGATGGCCTCCTCGTGCTTCTTGCGGTGGGCCGTGATCTCCTGGACGCACGTCTTGTTGTCCAGGCTCCACAGACGCAGCGAGCAGTCGTGGCCTGGGCGGGTGTGGCAGCAGGAGGGGCCGTTGGCCGGCAGCTCTGGGGCCCCCAGCTCCTTGCCCGCGCCTGCCTTCGGAGCCTGGCCTCCTGGGGACAGCTGGCCTGTCCTGGGCCACCTGCCACGCCCCCACTGCTCCTGCACTCGCTCACAGACATCCCAGCATGCCCCCTCCACCCCCTGGGGATTCGGCCCTTCTCCATCTGCCCAAGTCCCAGCCCCGTGGTCACAGGGGCTTGGTGTCTTCTGCCACGAATGGCAGGTGCCCCACACGCTATCAAGTCTTGTGGGGACTGAGAGCCAGACAGGCCTGAACGTCAATTCCTGCCACCCACTGAGCTGTGACCAAGGGAAGTGACTTCCCTAGGCCCAGTTTCCACATCTGCGCAATGGGTATGCTGCGGTACCAACCCTACCCAAATGCAGCAAGACCATGTGGGAAAGTGCCTACAGTGGCTCCAGTGTCATCCTCACCCCAGTGACCACTCCATCCAGCCACAGAAGGGCTCCCGGTCCTGCTCGGACAGCACTCCACCAGTGCCCCAGCCTTCGGGAGCCCCCGAGCACTCCTTCCCCACCGTGTGCCAGGAAGGGCACACGCCTTTGCCCCTGAGGGGCCAGGAGGCTCACGACTTACTTCCTGACATCAGGAAGATGCCATTGGGGTCCACGGCGAGGCAGGTGACTGCGTCCAGGTGAGCGACCATGGAATGCACCAGCTTTCCTGCAGGGAGAGAGGGTGGGCGGCAAGTGACTTTCACTCTGCCTGACCTGGGAAGCTGCAGGGGCTCGTGAGCCTCTAAGGTGGGCTCTGGGAGGTCTCCATCAGAGCCGGGTCAACCCCCGCCCCCCACCAGCACCTGTGAGCGGGGACAGAGAGGCTGGGCCTCACCTGTGCGGTTGTCCAGGAAGCGGATGCCTCGGTCGTCGTGGGCGGTGATGGTGAGGGGCTGGCTGGGGTGACTCACCACCTGGTTGATCTGGGTTGGGCCTGAAAAGGGGGAGGAGGGAGAGGGGAAGGTCATGGTGGGAGGACTCGGGGAGACCAGGATAGACACGAGGAGAGCCCTGCCCCATCCTGGTCCTCTGCCAGAGCCTCAGAGCTGCCCCTGTGCCGTGGACGGGGTCTTGGGCGAGCAGGAGGGGTGACAACCACGAGGGTGGTCCTTCAGCTCCACCAAGTGGCCCACAGGTGAGACCCCGAGATGGCTCTCCCCTCTGCCCTCCCTAGCTGTCAGTCAGGGCAGCGACTGGGACCTGATCTTTGTTCTGCTCACAGCCCCAGAGAGGGCAGGGCAGCCATGGTCCAGTGACCGGGCGACAGGCTACCAAGCCCCAGAAGAAACTGGGGCCCCAGAGGTGTTCAGACCCCAGCTCTGGCCTGAGGGTCCCCTTACCACTGTTCCCCTGGGAGTCCAGAGTGAGGAGGGCGCTGCCAGCCTCCAGGTCATACAGGACGGTGTCGCCAGAGCGGAAGGAGGCCACGATGTGGGCAGGCTCGGTGCTGGTGAAGGCCACTGAGGTGGGGATCCCGTGATCTGAAGGAGAAAGGGATAGAAGGCTGCCCATAGTCCGCTCCTACCCTTTGGGGGCACAGAGGCGGGAAGCCTGGGCCCTCACCGGGAGACCCCCTCCTCTGGGGGCCTCCAGCCCCACAGGGCAGGATCCTCCCAGTCCTGCCCACTCACCGCTGGCTGTGGGGAAGGTAGAGAGGCAGGTCGGGTTGCTGCTGCTGGGGTCCCAGATGCGGACGGTGCCATCGGCCGAGCAGGAGGCCAGGCGCTGAGAGGCGGGACTGAAGGCCAGGCCCCACACCGCGTCCCCGTGGCCCTCCAGGACATGGCTCAGCATGCTCGGGTCTGGACCCGCGGAGGGAGGAGAGGGCTGCATCAGGACCGCCAGCCCGGGAGCGCCCGTTCTGTCGAGGCACCCCCAGGCCCTCACGCCCTCAGAGCTGCTTGCGCTCTGGCCTCAAGCTAGCTGTTCTGTCAAGGTTTTAGGGATCTGAACGCTCCCCACAGTGAAAGCTGCAGAAAGCAGGGGTCATCCTGCTCCCTGCCATTCCCCCAGGCCCGCAACAGTGCCTGGCACAAAGCCCTGCTTGGGTTATACTTTTCAGGACTCGGTTAAGGGGACAAGGGACGGGGTGGTCCCGAGACCCTCTGCAGCCTCGCCCCGGGGGTTGGCTCCACCCTCAGTCCCTGTCGTCTTTTCCTGTGCAGCCTCTCCTCCAGAGCCCTCTGGTCGTTCCCACCAAGGGCTTCCTGATCCCTCGAGTCCACACGGGGTGCTCTGGCTGGGCCCTGCTGATGTCCAGCATGGGACAGCTGCCGGGCAAAGAGCAGAGACTGACCTCTGATCTCTGAGAGGGTGAGCCTAGCCTTTAGGAAACTGGTACACATTCCCCGCATGGAGACACGGACCCCTGAGCTCCGCCCTAACGGGCTGCAGCACAGCGGGAGCCACGTGTGTGATCCGGAGGCTTATCCAGCCGGGCCAGGGCGTGGGGACAAGACACTGAACACACTTCTCCACTTAGTCTTAGAGGAGCCCCAGGGAGAACACGCAACCCTCCGCAGGCCGGCCCGGCTGGTGTCCTCGGCTGCCCCGCTCTCCTCGCTCCTGGCCAGCTCCCTCCACTTGACCACGCAGAAGCAAGCCCGCAGAGGCTGCCAGCGCTCACCACGCCTTGGCCTGGCTTCTCCCCCAGCCCCAATGAGCTCCGCTGTGAAACACTCCCCCACTGCTGCCTTGTCTCCTCTGACCCTTGGCCACAGGCTGGATCACCTTGGCCCTGGCTTTACGGGAGCCCCTGGCATTCCCTCCCCAGTCCTCGAAGCACTCAGCCCAGGTGCTGTGGGAACCAAGGCCCCCAGGGCAGGGGGGCAGGGGAAAGGCAGGCAGGGGAGGGAGCTGTCCTCACCATAACCGTCGTAGGGGTCCATGTTGAGGTCTGGAATCTTCCAGCTGTGGATGCGGGCATCAGCCCCCCCGCTGTAACAGTATTCACTGTGGCTGCCCATGGCCACGGCCAACACGGGGCCCCTGGAGGATACGGAGGTGGGTGAAGGGGGAGATGCAACACTCCGGGCTCACCTCCCCCCACAGGGAACCTGGAAGAGCTCGTTGGCATTTGTCAAGGCGGGTGGAAAAGAAGCCAGCCTCTGGCCCTCTGGCTGGGCCACCTGGACAAGCTGCCCTTCCCCCGCCACCCCACTCCTCCTCTGAAGGCTGAGCCGAGAGCCTGTGAGGGGGGCACAGGAGGTCTGCGGGGCGCCAGGAGCGGGGCAGGGTGCGTGCAGAGGCCACGGGAACCCAGATGCAGGCCGCCTCGGCCCTGGGATGGCAGTGAGCGGGCCGAGGGCAGGCTGCCCTGGGAGCACTTCCCTACCTGTGAGCCCGGAAGGCGTGGATGGGCTCCACGTCCAGCGCGGCATTCCTGTGGGGAGACAGAGGAGCCGAGAGTCAGCCTGCCCCGTGCCCAGAGCCCGCCCCAGCCCTCCGCCCCCGGGCGGCTGCCCTCACTTCTTGGCTGTGACCGCCTTCTGCAGGTTCCAGAGCTTGAGCGTGCCGTCCTCTGAAGCAGTGAGCAAAGCCGACTGGCTGTGGTGGAAGGCCAGGGAGCGGATGCCGTCGTAGTGGGAGCGGAGGGTGAACTTGGGGTTCCAGGTCTTCTTGAAAGCGTCTTTGCTGTCAGACAGCTGGGGTGGGGGAGCTGCCTCAGTGTCTGCTCGTCCAGGCCGGCTGTCCCAGACACCCGGCCCTACCACTCACACTGCTCTCCAGCCAAGGCTCCCGGCTCCTCCTCACCTGCAGCGCCCCTCACTCACTCAGCGGGTCCCTGCGGTGCGCAGGGCCTGTGCTAGCTTCTCAGGAGGCAAAGGTGAGCCCCAGCCCCGGAGGGGTCCAGCCCAGCACAGAGGATCATGAGCAGTGCCATGAGTCACGAAGGCCCTGAGAGGAGGGTCTGTGCGGTCTCTAAGGCTTTCCTGGGGAACTGGTCTGTGGTCAGGAGCTTCACAAGGTACCACAAAGGACGGGTACGACAGTTCCAGCTGTGGATGCGGGCATCAGCCCCCCCGCTGTAACGGTATTCACTGTGGCTGCGCATGGCCACGGCCAACACGGGGCCCCTGGAGGATACGGAGGTGGGTGAAGGGGGAGATGCAACACTCCGGGCTCACCTCCCCCCACAGGGAACCTGGAAGAGCTCGTTGGCATTTGTCAAGGCGGGTGGAAAAGAAGCCAGCCTCTGGCCCTCTGGCTGGGCCACCTGGACAAGCTGCCCTTCCCCCGCCACCCCACTCCTCCTCTGAAGGCTGAGCCGAGAGCCTGTGAGGGGGGCACAGGAGGTCTGCGGGGCGCCAGGAGCGGGGCAGGGTGCGTGCAGAGGCCACGGGAACCCAGATGCAGGCCGCCTCGGCCCTGGGATGGCAGTGAGCGGGCCGAGGGCAGGCTGCCCTGGGAGCACTTCCCTACCTGTGAGCCCGGAAGGCGTGGATGGGCTCCACGTCCAGCGCGGCATTCCTGTGGGGAGACAGAGGAGCCGAGAGTCAGCCTGCCCCGTGCCCAGAGCCCGCCCCAGCCCTCCGCCCCCGGGCGGCTGCCCTCACTTCTTGGCTGTGACCGCCTTCTGCAGGTTCCAGAGCTTGAGCGTGCCGTCCTCTGAAGCAGTGAGCAAAGCCGACTGGCTGTGGTGGAAGGCCAGGGAGCGGATGCCGTCGTAGTGGGAGCGGAGGGTGAACTTGGGGTTCCAGGTCTTCTTGAAAGCGTCTTTGCTGTCAGACAGCTGGGGTGGGGGAGCTGCCTCAGTGTCTGCTCGTCCAGGCCGGCTGTCCCAGACACCCGGCCCTACCACTCACACTGCTCTCCAGCCAAGGCTCTCCCGGCTCCTCCTCACCTGCAGCGCCCCTCACTCACTCAGCGGGTCCCTGCGGTGCGCAGGGCCTGTGCTAGCTTCTCAGGAGGCAAAGGTGAGCCCCAGCCCCGGAGGGGTCCAGCCCAGCACAGAGGATCATGAGCAGTGCCATGAGTCACGAAGGCCCTGAGAGGAGGGTCTGTGCGGGTCTCTAAGGCTTTCCTGGGGAACTGGTCTGTGGTCAGGACTTCACCAGATACACAAACGGACGGAAACCCGAATGTGCAAAGTCCCTGAGGCACAGGGAGCAAAGCGGATCTTGAGTCTGAGAGGAGGCCGGGGAAGCAGAAAGCGAGGCAGAGGGCTGGCCAGAGCCACGACGAGGGCCTGCACCCAGACATTGGCAGTTCATCCTTAGCGACGGCCAGGGGTGTCTTGGGAGGGTTTAGAGCACAGCTCGCTCTGGCCACTTCACGGCAGTGGGGTGGGGGCCTGACTGGGAAAGACCCAGAGGGAGGGGGCGTCTCCCAGGAAGAGGCAAGGCAGACCGGACGCTGGGGCTAGCCACACACGCTGGGGAGAGTCCCAGAGAGGACAGAGGTCCTGGGGGCCATGGTGTCACTCTTGAGGTGGGGGACCTGGGGAGGGCCTCTGGGGAGAGGAGATATACAGACTGTAGGCAAGCCTTAGTGGCCTGGCCAAGACAGGGTGCAACCCCAATGGATCCCTTCATCTGGGCTCTGTCCCCCGAGGTCATCACTTCTGCCAGTTGTTCAGGGCCAGAGGGGGCCCTACTCCTTCGCGGGCATGCTGCCCCAGGAATTGGGGGTGTCCTCAACTCGGGGGAGCAGAGGAGACCTGCAACGGGCTTCCTGCTCAAACGCTGCACCTGGCCTTGCCTCTCAACCCTCCTCAGAGTGCCTAACCTCGCTGAGATCCCCAAGCACCCGAAGCCCCGTTGGAAGCCATGGGAAGTATCCTGTCACAGGGACTCACTCACACATGCCTGCTTAAGAGACCCCTGGATAGCCAGAGGCCTGGCCACAGATCTCAGACTCCGGATGCTGGCCCTACCGCCTCTCTGCATTCCAGCCCCCTGCCCCGCCAGCCTCCACTCATACCAGATCAGCCTGACTTTTTTGTTGTCTTGTGGCTGGAGGTCAGCCTCCCTCCCAGAAGCGGCTCAATTCTCACCTCCTGCAAAGACTCCCTTACCCACACAGCCACCAGCCCCAAGGCCCCTGCCTCCACGGATGCTGTACTCTGACTCAGCGCCCCCTTTGCCCCTGCTTCCTTCCTGAACCTGAGGTGCATGGAAGCCTGGGGTTGGAAGGGAGCGTCACTGAAAGAAGGAGCCTAACTGAAGCCCAGGCTCCAGAGGACTTCTCTGTTGAGCTCCTCGGTGACCCCAGTCAAGTCGGCACCCCCCAGGGACACAGGGTGAGCGGGTGAATGACCTTGCGTCGTCCTTGTGTGTGAGGGACTGTGCGCTGGCGGGCACCCGGCCAGAGCTCAGCCAGTCCCTGGCACGGCACCGGACGCCCCACAGGACCCACAAGGGGTGGGGCACCCCGAGAACTTACATCACAGCTGAGGTCGTTGTCGTTGGTGACGGTGAGATCTGCCAAGTCCCCCAGGCTCACCTCCCCGCCCCCGATAGTGTCCATGATGAAAACGTCTGAGGAGAAGCCAAAGGAACCTGGTAGGGGGAGGGGAGAGGGCAGAGAGGGGCAGGGAGAGAGAAAGACAGACAGAGAGAGGTGGAGAGAGGTGAGGAGGGAGAAGGAGAGCCAGGGAGAGGACAAGACCAAGAATCACAGCTGCGGAGAGAGAGACAGGGAGAGACAGACAGGTGGACAAGGCAGGACAGACCAAAAAGAGAGGGAGACAGAGACAGACAGACGAACTTTTGGGATAGGGAGGCTGCAGACCAGAGGCTGGGCCGCGACCCTGAGGACACAGACGCCTGGGGGTTAGCTCTGCAGCCTCCCTCTGCCGTGGGCCCCTCAGGACTGGGCCAGGGGGCAGGGGCTTCTTACCTTCGTGGGGCCGGGGCTGGGGTGTGCCGGGAGGCGGGCCAGTCACTTTGGGGGGCAGCCCATCCACATCCCGAAGATCAGCCAATATGCCCTGGAGTTTGACCCGCCGGCTTTCTGCAGGCACAGGGCACAGGTGGCCAGGAGTCACTGACTGGCCCGCTCAGCCATGGGAAATGTGAGCTCCTTCCACCGTGTGGGGGGCCAGGGAGCCCTTGGCTCCAGGTTGGGGTGGGGGACAGGCAGAGAAGACAGACGGAGAGGGGACCCTCCATGGGCTGCCCTGGCTGGGGCCGCATGACCCCAGGGGCCTTGGAGCTCAGAACCACAGGACAGGAAGCCACGGCACGGCCCATCTGCCTCCCCCGCTCTGAGTCTGCATCCTGTCCGCACCCCCAACCAGCTCCGCCAACAACTGGCCGCTCGGGTGGAGGGCTGAGGCCCTGTCTCAGGAAGAGCTGGGCCTGCCTGTGGCTCCAGGGATTTTCCAGGGCAGGGGAGAGGGCCTGCAGCCACGGAGCAGCCTCCTGCCCTCCAGGGCCACTCTCCTCTCAGGAAGCGTATCCGTCCGGTGGGGACCCTGGGGCAGGAAGCAGCTGCCGGCGGCGGTGGGTGTGCACCCGCCATGAGGAAGGCCGACCAGGAAACCCCGACTCACCCAGTTCATGGTGGGTCCCCTCTCCAGCGCATCGCCGTGGGTCCGGAGAGCCCTCCCCGTCTTCTCCTGAGCCCAGGAAATCAAACTCATTGATGGCATCCTCTGAGTCGTCCTCCTCATCTTCGTCCTCCATCTCGGGGACCAGGGCCTTGGACGGCAGCTGGGGGGTGGAGACCACCAGACGGAGGTCAGGGGGTCTGGCCCAGGGCCCCGGCCCACGTGGTCTTCAGGAACAGACACCAGGGTTCCTGGCCTCTGCTGCTGGGCAGGGTCCTGCCCACCCGGTGGCGGCGTGCTCCCCCTGCTGGGAGCCCTCGGAGCTGCTCCTCGCTAGGCCAGGGCCGTGCCTGCCCCTGGCCAGCCTAGGTCGGCTTCCCCACCCAGGGCTCTCCCTGGCTTTTGCTCAGGCCATTCTGCTCTCCCATGCCCTGCCCCCAGCCCAGTATACTCCTCAGGAAAAGATATCAGATAATACGACAACCTGTTTTGGGGGCGAGGGAAGCTGTATTTGCGTCTACAGCTGGAAGGAGACACGCCCAGTGTGCGCGGACCCGTGGCACAGAGCAGTCACCGCAAGCACAAGCCCAGCGCCCACCTCGCTGGTTCTTCAGTGCACTGCACACGCCTCACACATGCGACTTCACAACCCCATGAACAACGATCACTCTTGGCACTATTATTCTCCAACCACAGACGAGCAAACCGCAGCAGAGCAGAGTGAGGCCCCTTGCCCCAAGCCGTTCCACACACACCAAGATGGTGTGTAAGGGGTGTAAGGTGACTTGGGATCCTCCAAGCCTTCTGGATAACTTCCTATCCTGGCTGCATTTTTGTTTTCTTATATAACAAGCAGGAGCTACTTTTAGAATGAGAAGAAAACACCCCAGCTCCTCCTGCGAACAGGATGTGGGGCCCATGAACACCGGGCCTGTTGAGTTCTCCTGCAGTCAGTTTGAACCAGGGCTAAGAACGAAATCATCCTGTTTGCCTCAGCTCACAGCCTGGACCCCATCCCAGGCCTGCGAACCGAGAAGCACCTGCGTTTCCCCCGTGGACAACAGCCTCTTGAGGTGACATCTTGTATACGAGCCTCCAGCCTCTCAAGGCCTCAGCATGACTTTGTTGTACGTGAAGTGCCACGTGGGAGCTGTGACCTCTGCGCTTCACAGACTGCACTTACATGGCTTAAAGGGAGTTGGAGAATTTTCAGACAGTTTTGAAACCAAGTTCCTTCTTCACTCTTGGCTTAGGACCCAGCCCACCCTTAGCGCTGGAGTTCTCAGACCCCTGGACTCAAACACCGCCTCTCGCAGGCAGCCTCCCCGATCCTCAGCATTCCTGGCCTGGGCCTGGCCTCGTCAGACCGTGCATTCCTCCGGGGTGTGGGTGACCCCGTCTGAGAGGCTCAGGACCCTAGGCTGGGTCTGGAGGGTATGATCGTGGAGGTGGCTGTACGCAGGTGTGGTGAAGGGCCGGCCTCTGGCCTGTGTGGCAGGAGGGGGACAGGACGCGAGGGCCTTCCCCTTCCTTTCTGGGAGAAGACCTCGGGGCAAGGTTCAGATGGCCTGCCTAGACAGACAGTGGCAGAGGGCGGTCCCTGAGGAGGACCCTGCTTCTCTCTCACCACCTGGGACTGTTAGCGCCACGCCCTGCCAGGCAGCGACTGCGCAGCAAAGGGCTTCCTACGTGGGAACTCATTTTATTTTTACTTTTTTAAATGTATAGAGTTTATTGACTGACTGACATATTTTCTGGTTTTGCTGTGTGGTGGCTTATGGGATCGCAGTTTGCAACCAGGGATTGAACCTGGGTCAAAGCAGTGAGAGCGCCGAGTCCCAGCCACCGGATGGCCGGAGACTCCCAGGGCTCATCTTAACGAACTCCTCAACAACCCAGAAACGAACTCTTTGCCTCTGAGACTGAAGCCAAGACAGAGAGCCGTGTGCCCCCAGGTACAGAGCCAGGCCAGCCGCCCCTCTGGGAGTCAAGGACAGGTGTCCTGAATCTCGGTGTGGTCCCTGAAGGTCAGCTGCGTGGAGACAGAGAGTCTGGGGAGGCATGAGATCCCTGCACAGTGAGCCGCCCGGGGCGTGAGGCGGACACGGATGTTCACTGGACACGAGAGGCAGGCCCGCCAAAAACAGGATGTTCAACTGGTGACATCTTGTATACGAGCCTCCAGCCTCTCAAGGCCTCAGCATGACTTTGTTGTACGTGAAGTGCCACGTGGGAGCTGTGACCTCTGCGCTTCACAGACTGCACTTACATGGCTTAAAGGGAGTTGGAGAATTTTCAGACAGTTTTGAAACCAAGTTCCTTCTTCACTCTTGGCTTAGGACCCAGCCCACCCTTAGCGCTGGAGTTCTCAGACCCCTGGACTCAAACACCGCCTCTCGCAGGCAGCCTCCCCGATCCTCAGCATTCCTGGCCTGGGCCTGGCCTCGTCAGACCGTGCATTCCTCCGGGGTGTGGGTGACCCCGTCTGAGAGGCTCAGGACCCTAGGCTGGGTCTGGAGGGTATGATCGTGGAGGTGGCTGTACGCAGGTGTGGTGAAGGGCCGGCCTCTGGCCTGTGTGGCAGGAGGGGGACAGGACGCGAGGGCCTTCCCCTTCCTTTCTGGGAGAAGACCTCGGGGCAAGGTTCAGATGGCCTGCCTAGACAGACAGTGGCAGAGGGCGGTCCCTGAGGAGGACCCTGCTTCTCTCTCACCACCTGGGACTGTTAGCGCCACGCCCTGCCAGGCAGCGACTGCGCAGCAAAGGGCTTCCTACGTGGGAACTCATTTTATTTTTACTTTTTTAAATGTATAGAGTTTATTGACTGACTGACATATTTTCTGGTTTTGCTGTGTGGTGGCTTATGGGATCGCAGTTTGCAACCAGGGATTGAACCTGGGTCAAAGCAGTGAGAGCGCCGAGTCCCAGCCACCGGATGGCCGGAGACTCCCAGGGCTCATCTTAACGAACTCCTCAACAACCCAGAAACGAACTCTTTGCCTCTGAGACTGAAGCCAAGACAGAGAGCCGTGTGCCCCCAGGTACAGAGCCAGGCCAGCCGCCCCTCTGGGAGTCAAGGACAGGTGTCCTGAATCTCGGTGTGGTCCCTGAAGGTCAGCTGCGTGGAGACAGAGAGTCTGGGGAGGCATGAGATCCCTGCACAGTGAGCCGCCCGACGGGGCGTGAGGCGGGACACGGATGTTCACTGGACACGAGAGGCAGGCCCCGCCAAAAACAGCGCCATCATGGCGGCGGAAGCACGGGCTCTGGCAGTTAAGGAGTCAGGGTAGAAGGTGGAGGGGGTCCTATCTCCAGGCCAAGCTGAGGAGACCCTGCGTCTCTCCGGTGGGCCGTGGCCCTGGGTCTGGGTCCTCCCGCCACCAGCAGACCACTCACATCCCACAAAGTCCCCCCAGGGCCTCCCAACGGGGCTCCAGGCTGAACCCTGGGCCCGGCCACATCCCTCCGCGTGCTGGGGAGGGAACAGCAGAAGACCCCCCAGTCTCTGCCCCGTGGAGCTCAATCTACCACAGGAGACAGAGCCGGAGGCACGTCAGAGCATCTCTAAGCCCAACAGCGGTCAGCATGGCTGGAAGGAGACCGTGAGAGAGCGTCTGGGGGCCAGCCTAGAGACTTCCTGGAGATTCAGGAAAGGCTTCTCGGGAACGCCTGAGCCCAGGAGGGAATAGGGAGAGAATGACAGGGTGCGGGTGAAGACGGGGGCCGCCCGACAGGACGCCTGGCTCGCCCGGCTCGCTGGAGACACAGAGGCCGGTGCACACTGCAGGGGTCCTCCCGGGAGGGCAGCCGGGCCCGCGCTCACCTTCACACGCGGCTTCTTGTGCTGCACGCTGTCCAGCTCGTCGTCCTCGTCGCTGTCCTCGTCCTCGCAGTTCTGCAGGAACGGGATCTGCTCCAGCACCGAGCCGCCCAGGCGCTCTTTGCCGTCCTTGCCGGCCGCATTCCTGCCCAGGATGGGGGGCAGAGGGGGTGTCAGTCCTGCCAGGTGACCAAGCTCAGCGAGGAGAGCGCCAGAGCTCGGGGGCGGGACCCTGACCCCAGAGGCGCCTTGACTCTGACCAGGCGCACGGGGCTTCAAGCCCGGCCTCCCTGGGACACGGACCAGCCCAACGACTCACTGAGCTCTGACGCCCCCCAGTTCCAGACCAGCGCTCCACCCCGACCACACATCTCCCACGTGTCCCGAGTCAGAGAAAGCGCCACTGACTCAGCAGCCCGTTCCCATGGTCAAACCACTAGCGCCCGGGGCAGAGAGTGGCGGGGCCTCCCCGGCGGGAAAGAGGAACCGGTCACCCCACGACAACTCGGGTCCCTCACAGCCCGCACCCTTCCCACGGACAGACAGCGCCACCCCATCCCCTCCCGCCCGCTGTTTAATGGCTCCCTCGGGATGGCAAGCTTTAGCCAAGGAGGCTATTTGCCAAGCTGAGGAGACCTGCGTCTCTCCGGTGGGCCGTGGCCCTGGGTCTGGGTCCTCCCGCCACCAGCAGACCACTCACATCCCACAAAGTCCCCCCAGGGCCTCCCAACGGGGCTCCAGGCTGAACCCTGGGCCCGGCCACATCCCTCCGCGTGCTGGGGAGGGAACAGCAGAAGACCCCCCAGTCTCTGCCCCGTGGAGCTCAATCTACCACAGGAGACAGAGCCGGAGGCACGTCAGAGCATCTCTAAGCCCAACAGCGGTCAGCATGGCTGGAAGGAGACCGTGAGAGAGCGTCTGGGGGCCAGCCTAGAGACTTCCTGGAGATTCAGGAAAGGCTTCTCGGGAACGCCTGAGCCCAGGAGGGAATAGGGAGAGAATGACAGGGTGCGGGTGAAGACGGGGGCCGCCCGACAGGACGCCTGGCTCGCCCGGCTCGCTGGAGACACAGAGGCCGGTGCACACTGCAGGGGTCCTCCCGGGAGGGCAGCCGGGCCCGCGCTCACCTTCACACGCGGCTTCTTGTGC